>JASDDO010000029.1:144149326-145442802 GCA_030015575.1 Agapanthus africanus | reverse complement strand
TTCAAGTTAGGGTTTATAAAATCAAGTTATGGTTTTTATTAATTAAGTAGGGTTATAATAGCTAGTTTAACATTTTTAGAATAGAAAAATCTTGCATGGTTGTTGAATAATAATTTGTTCATCCAAAATTGTTTTAATTAAGCAATTTAGCTAACTAGGTTTTTATAAAACATATATATTGGTGATATAAAATTCTAATTAAGGTTTCTATTAATAGATTGTTGTTTTAATGAGAATATTAACATGTTATCGGAATGAAAAACCTAATTTAGTTACTAATTTGAGGTTGATAATAGAAAATTGTGATAAAAATGCTATTTTACTAACTAGATTTTAGAAATTCATAAATAAATGAGATTTAAAATTTAATTATGGTTTCATTATATTATTATCATCATGAATTGTAGTTTAATAAGTTAATTCATGCAAAATCAAGTCTAGAAGTGAAATTTTGCTTAAAAGTATCGAAATCGGGCAAGTTTGCAAACTAGAATTTCAATTTAATACAAATTAAATTGTTAAAAATATAGTAGTGGTCTCTATAATTTAGTTATGGTATTTAATTAGCATTATGACCATTAGTTTCATTGAAACATCAAATTTTGAAGTAAAACGGTAAATTGTCGTTTTCGGGTTTTACGAAATCGGAGGATTTGATCGATTTTAGGGTTTCGATGAATTAAATCATGTTTTCTATTATAAGTAATGAGTTTAAAACTACGAGTTATTTGTTGGTGTTTTATCTCGATCAATCGTCGTTTGTACGCCGATATCGAGCGATATTTGGTTCTTTGGCATGAGCGGGGCATAAGTTTTAACCTATGCGCGTTTCGTGCGTCGTTTTGGTTTTGTCCATGATTTAGTTTACGATATTATATGTGTTTGCATATAGGTACCCCTCACGTGGACTTCGGACGAAGAAGAAGAGGAGGGCGACATCGTTTTCGGCAGACAAGGACTAGGTGAGTAGGTGTATATCTACGGGGGAAGTCGGGTGGATGGCGTTTAGCACCCCCGCAAACGTAGAATAGGAATATAACTTATTGTCAATAGGAAGCCAGACGTGACCTTAGATTCTTGGTGAGTAGGACCCTAGTAATGACCTTAGGTTGGACTAGACTGATTTAGAACGACCTTACCATAGGATGAATATCTTGGAGGAGATTCGTAGGTTTCAGGTAGACACACACGTACACACAGAAACTTGACTTGGTGTATAAGTGTATGTGTGTGTGTGTGTGTGTATGTGTGTATATATATAGGAATGTGTATAGGTATATATATACATACAACATGTATATGTGAGATAAGGATGTTATATGATATATGGGGATGAGACAATATAACTGGGCTTGATGTCGTTATCTCTTGGATGGACAGTCGTGTTATGATGTTAGCGGATCGTTGGAAATGAGAAAATGGATATGTATGTAAGTCCATGCTACCTCTCCCGGTACTTTCGGGCAAGCGGAATTTGATAAAAAACGATTTTCTTAGAGGTGGTAACATGGACTTAAAACCCGGATCTTTGTTAAACATCTAACTAACAACCTAACTACGAGTTGCTAACTACTCGGTTAGGGGGTTATACCTTTCTTTTTCTCGAACTCCTTCGTCTTCAAGCTTCGATGGTCGTCCGAATCGGCTTCTCCCCGTCGTCTCCTTGCGCCGAAGATAGATCCACCTGAAAGCTTCAACCTTTGGCTTCTTCTTCGAACTTTGAAGAAACTAGTTCACTCGGTTTGCTATACCTTGTGAACTAGAGTGAGTAGAGAAGAGTTTGTATGGGATTTTATCTATGGTTCTTGGTTCTCAACTCATGAGACAGTGAACCATAGAATCAAGAGAGGGAGAGCAAGAGTAGGAAGATGAGAGCTCAAGAACAAGAGAGAGAATGAGCATGAAAGAATGAGAGAAGACTTTTCTCATTTGGCTCTCATAATCCAAAACAATCATAGCACCTCATATCAATCAAGTATTATGTGATGGTTTAAGCAACCATAGCCATATCATTTCATGCACTCATTTTGCACAGAAGAGCATGCAAGCAAAAGTCTTTGCCATGAAATGATAGCTATAGTTATCATGATGGTCAACTAGTCAAGCCTAGTCCACCAGTCAACAAAGTCAACAAGTCAACAAAAGTCAACAAGTCAACAAAGTCAATCCCTCAACAACCATGTCACCATAATACTTAATTAATATAATTGTTAATCACATATCATATTCTTATTAGGGTTGAGCAAAAAGTCAATAGTCAATTGTCAACGGTCAACAACCCTAATGAGAATCCTCTGCCTCTGTCTCTCCATCAACTGTGCATACACACCCGCATCCGCGTTCCGAGGAACACGAATGCATACTGGATAAAACCAATCCCTAAAGGTACACTAGGATCTGGCTTAAACCAAAGCCCGCTAGTGTGAACTGTCCGGACACTGTACGTGCACAAGTGCACGGATGTGACTGAACCCTGTCGCAAAACCATGCGACCTGTCGCAAAACCATGCGACCTCTATTCTTTTGCCTAAAGGCGAATAGCTTTCTGTGTGCGACTCTAAAGACTCGACACTACGCAGGCAGTGGGTTTAACCACAGACCGCAAGCGGCACTAGCTGTGCGTAACGGTCCCCAGGTAGATGCCGACAAGAAGACTGACGAGGCGAAACCCATCTGAACTCCTACCGAGCCTGAATGTGACATTCTCCGTACAGTCCGGTCTGTTCGTCTGATACATCGCATGGCTGGCCTAGGGGGCGGTAAATGTCAGTCCCCCAATAGCGGTACAAGTCGTGTCGGAGTGAAGCCCAAAACACCCTGAGATAACACTGGAAGCCTACCAGTATATCTCGTTTGCCCTGGCCAGGGACTACTCGTGTAATGGCTCTCCTAGACACAGCGCGATGTCAACCCCCAATACCGGGAGAGACGAATCCTGTCTAACCGTCACTGCCTCCAAGTGCTTCGGGACTGCACCCAACTACCACCTGTTTGCACGACTCCTTTGAGCCGTGGTAGGGTAGTAATCAAAGTACAGTGGGAACACACTCGAGGCGAAGTGACAGTGTCATGTCAGCGGACTAAGCTGTACTCATGTCACCTGGGAACTGATAACTGACGATAGGCATAATACCAACTAGTCAGTTCCGGACGAGTCATGTCCAGTGTACTCGTAACCCAACGAGCACCCGCATACTATCTCAACTACGACGTACCGACGGCTGTGGGCAGACCGTCTCCCATACTGGGATGAGAAGCGCATGCGCTAGTCTACTCCGGAGTATCGATGCACTGTCTCGATAGTCCTGCAACCAGGGACCTGCATAAGGATGTGCTTATAGATTACCCAGCCCCACTAGTGTTACTGTCATCACAACGCTGGTAATCAAGCAAAGATCCTAAGGGCTCCACTAATGTGTATAGGCTATATACTAAAATAAACACATGTACACATTGAAGTAGAAACAAACCAAGTAGTATACTACTATTTTGAGCAAGATTGTATATACAAGGTGAATATCCCAAGCTTCCATTAAGTAATATACAAACTAGTATGATATAGTAATGGCCTCTAGGGCATATACACTAACAATCTCCCACTTACACTAAGGCCATGTACTGGCGTATCGAAGACCTATCATCTCGATCAGCCGCTCAAACTGAGTCTGGGGCAAGGCCTTGGTGAATGGATCCGCAGTGTTATCTTCTGAAGCGACTCTCCGAACCTCGATCTCCTGGCGATCCACGATCTCCCTGATCAGGTGATACCGCCTCAAGATGTGTCTGGATCTCTGATGGGACCTGGGTTCCTTCGCTAAAGCTATAGCCCCGTTGTTGTCGCAATACAGAGGTATTGGATCAACAATGGACGGAACCACCTGAAGCTCTTTCAAGAACTTCCTCATCCAGACAGCTTCTTTTGCGGCATCAGATGCAGCGATGTATTCCGCTTCCATCGTCGAGTCTGCAACGGTTTCCTGTTTGGAACTCTTCCAACACACCGCCCCTCCATTGAGGGTAAAGACAAAACCCGACATGGACTTGGAATCATCCTTGTCACTCTGGAAGCTGGAGTCAGCAAAGGCCTCGATCTGGAGGTCTTTTCCTCCATACACCAAGAACATCTCCTTAGTCCTTCTGAGGTACTTGAGAATGTTCTTTACTGCTATCCAGTGTTTCTCCCCAGGGTTTGACTGATACCGGCTTACCACACTCAGTGCATAAGCTACATCCGGTCTGGTACACAACATCGCATACATTATAGAGCCTACCGCAGAAGCGTAGGGTATAATAGACATGCGATCCCTCTCCAAATCAGTCTTGGGAGAGATCTCTTTAGAGAGGGTGATCCCGTGACAAGCCAGTAGGTTACCGCGCTTGGAATCTTCCATACTGAATCTTTTCAGTATGGTGTCGATGTACCTGGACTGTGAAAGTCCTAATATCCTCTTGGATCTATCACGATGGATCCGGATCCCCAAGATGTATGAGGCATCACCTAGGTCTTTCATGGAGAACCTGTGTGACAAGAACCCCTTGACAGATTGTAGCATAGGAATGTCATTTCCTATTAAGAGAATGTCATCCACGTACAAAATGAGGAATACTACAGTTCTCGCTACAAATCTACAATAGATGCATGGTTCATCTGGATTTTTGATAAAGCCAAATTCCTTGACCGTCTCATCAAAACAGATGTTCCAACTCCGCGATGCCTGCTTTAGTCCATAGATGGACTTAAGCAACTTGCACACCTTTCCGCTGCTCCCACTCTGAATGAAACCCTCTGGTTGGTCCATATAAACACACTCCTCTAAATTTCCATTTAGAAAAGCGGTCTTTACGTCCATTTTCCAGATTTCATAATCGTGGAAAGCAGCAATGGCAAGAAGGAACCGAATGGATTTCAGCATAGCCACTGGAGAAAAGGTTTCGTCATAGTCCAAGCCAGGTCTTTGACGGAAACCCTTTGCAACAAGTCTAGCTTTATAGGTCTCAACCTGTCCATCTACACCAATCTTCCTTTTGAAGATCCACTTGCATCCTACGGGTTTTACCCCGTCTGGAGCAATGTCCAACGTCCATACTTTGTTGGTGTACATGGACTCCATTTCGGTCCGCATTGCATCCATCCATTTTACTGAGTCAACGCTCTGAACGGCCTGCTGGAAGCTAGTAGGCTCATCATAATCTATGATGCAATCCTCTCTATCCCCGTCTATGAGAAAACCGTAGTATCTCTCGGGCGGATGAGACTGCCTACTACTCCTGCGGAGCGGCGTAGGAATGTCCTGTTCTTTTGAACCCTCTGGTTCCACTAAGCTTTCAGTAATAGCTCGTGGTTCTGGAATTTCTTCCAGTTCTACTGCGCTCCCACTAATTTCCTTTTCTAAGAACTGGTGTTCTAGAAAGTGGGCATGACGAGAAACAATAACTTTTTGTTCCTCTTCGCAGTAGAAGAAATATCCCTTGGAGTTCTTTGGATATCCCACAAACTTGCACTGTACTGAGCGTGCCTCGAGCTTGTCCGCATGCTGCTTTTTGACAAAAGCTGGACTTCCCCATGTCTTAATGTGATTAAGATGGGGCCTCTTCCCACACCACATCTCATATGGTGTGGTAGGCATAGTCTTAGTGGGAACTCGGTTCAAAAGATATGCAGCTGATTCTAGCGCATACCCCCAGAATGATCGCAGTAACTCAGCGTTACTCATCATGGACCGTACCATATCCAATAGGGTTCGGTTCCGTCTCTCCGATACACCATTATGTTGTGGAGTGTATGGAGGAGTAAGCTGAGAGAGAATTCCGTTCTCTTTTAAATAGTCCAGGAACTCGGCACTCAAGTATTCACCACCTCGATCCAATCTTAGAATCTTGATACTTTTGCCGGTCTGTTTTTCTACTTCATTCTTATATTCCTGGAATTTTCCAAAGGCTTCGGACTTATGTTTCATTAAGAAGACATAACCGTACCTTGAAAAGTCATCCGTAAAAGTAATGAAGTAAGATAAACCGCTTCGCGCATGTGTAGACATTGGACCGCACACGTTGCTGTGTACGAGTCCCAAGAGCTCGCTCGCTCTTACTCCGTGTCCAGTGAACGGAGACTTTGTCATCTTTCCTTTGAGACAGGATTGACAAGTGGCATACAATTGATATTCGAACGGATTCAAATATCCTTCTGTATGTAACTTTGTCAACCTTCTCTCATTGATGTGACCCAGTCTACAATGCCATAAGAAAGTCTGATTTATTTCCGGAGACTTTCTTTTGTGTGTATTCTGGACATTGAAAATCTGTGGTTGGCTTAATACGTATATACCATTGCTCAATGTACCTGACCCAATCAGAACTTGATTAAGGTGAATGTTTACAACATTGCTTACAAACGCAAATTCATAACCTTCTTTAGAAACCAAAGATACAGAAATGATATTACAAGTTGCGTTGGGTACAAAAAAGCAATTACGCAAAACCAAAACATGTCCATCTGACATTCCCAGGTGATAGTCCCCCACGGCTTTAGCATCCATGCTAGCTCCGTTCGCAACTCTGAGGGTCATGTCACCTGCTTTCAAAACACTACGGTTTCTCAACGCCTGCAAAGAATTACAGATATGAGATCCTGATCCGGTATCCAATACCCAGGAAGTAGAGTTTATTGAAAGACAGTTTTCAATAACATACACACCTGAAGCTGAAGCTGCAACCTGCTTCAATTCCTGTGTTCTGGCCTTCCAGGCCCTGCAATCATTCTTCCAGTGTCCTTTCTTATGACAATAGAAGCATTCTTCCTTATCCACAAGCTTCCCCGCTTTCTTTGTTGCTTTAGCTTTTCCCTTCGTATCCATTTTACTAACACCGCCTCTTGGTTTGGCGGGGGCTTTCTTCTTCTTTCCCTTGGCTTTCGCCTTGGACCTACAAGAAGATGATCCTCCTACAAACATGTTGGAGATAGTGCCCTCATAGTCAATTATTGGATCGCAGGTACGTGATTGCAATGATTGCGGAGGACCTATCCCGGTAGGACAGTCTTACTCGAAATGATAGTATGCTATCTGGTTTGCCTTTATCAGTCGTGTTCATGTTCAGGTGACTGATTGCATGTTACACTTTGATAGAGCCCTTAGGATCTTGCTTTACTACCAACTGTATGAGGGCGATCATATACGTGAGAGTTGGGTAGTTTATATGCATATCCTTAATTGTGGTCCCTAGTCGTGGGAGTTTCGAGACAGGGCATCGATACTCCGGAGTAGACTAGTGTGTACAGTCGAGACCCCGACGAGGGGCGGTGGCCGGTCTCACAAGCCACTGGTGACAGTTGGATCACCTAAGATGTATACAGGTGCTCATTGGGTTATGAGTACACCGGACAGGACTCGCCGGGAATCTGCTAGTTAGTATTATATCTACCGTCAGATAGCAGTTCCCTGGTGACATGTGTACAGGTTAGTTCATCGACCTGAGGTCGTCATTTGTCTCGTGTGAGTTCCCACTGTGCTTTGATTTCTACCCTACCACGGCTCAAAGGAGTCGTGCAAACAGGTAGCTTTTGGGTACAGTCCCGAGCCATATGGAGGCACGTGAGCGGATCGGCAGGGGATTCGTCTCTCCCGGTATTGGGGGCGAGATCGTGCTGTGTCTAGGAGAGCCATTACACAAAGTCCATGGCCATGGCAGGAGATTTACTGGTAGGTACTCCAGTAGTATCTCAAGGTGTTATTGGGCTATACTCCGACACGACTTATACTGCTTCTGGGGGTCTGACGTTACTAGCCCCCTAGGCGGATATGCGATACTCATTGACGAACGGACCGGACTGTATATACATTGTCACTGTTAGGCTCAGTAGGGTTTTCGGAGGAGTTCGCTCATCGGTCTCCCTTGAGTTCGCTCCTCGGCCACCCTTGAGGTCAGTCCGTGGGCAGCCGTTACGCATTGCTAGTGCCGCTGACGGTTTGTGGTTAAACCCACTGCCAGGGTGCTGACGAGTCATTAGAGTCCTCCACAGGCAGTTTCCCAAGTTCGGGCGAAACGTTGTAGAGGCCGTATGGTTTTATGGCAGGGTTCGGAAAATGCACGTGCGTTTACGCACGTGTTATTTTTCGGGCAGATAATACTGGTCGGCTTTGGTTTAGGCCGGATCCGAGTATTATATTGAGTAGGTATAATATCTTTGTCTCAGTTGCATTTGTATTCGGTCGTAATATAAATGCGGGTATATTTATACAGTTTCGGGGTTGTCCTGAAAGTCGTTTCAGGATCACTTTTGGAAGTTGCCAGTTTCCAGTTTTCTATCAGCCGTCTTTTAACATTCGGTTAAAGACGGATTTATCTTTTCTTCAGTTGGAGTGAGTCATGCTTCTAGAAGGTTCTAGAAGGTTCTAGATTTGGTGAGGTGGAGGGTGACTCATGCTTTGATTTCAAAGAGATTTTGTTTTCATTAAGATATTTTTGCTTTATCTTTTGGTTATGATAAGGTTACATGCTATTCTCACCCTCCCTCTCCTTCACTCACCTCCCCCCCTCTCTCATATATAGGCCGGCCCTCTCTCTCCTCCCCCTTGATTGATTTTGAGAAAATTATGGTTGCAAAAGAAAAGAGTATAGTTTTGGATGCATGGAAATTTCATAGTTCATTTCTTGTTCCATTTCATTTCCATCGGCAACTTCATTAACCGATCGTCCACGGACTTGGACGAAACGAGACAAAGCCATCTACTCATTCTCTACATCAATTCTTGGTCGTCTCTTTTGGCAAACTTGACGATCGAGTTGCCTCGAGTCAGAGGCGGGAGCCCGTTTAAAGAACCGATCATGTGGTGTCACCTCGACGAAGGAATCGGAGATCGACGAGATCGGAGCAGCCGCAACGGAGCGTGGGATGATGGTTGAAGAACGAAGGACTCGGATCGTTCGGTATAACCATTCTACACTCTTTACAGTTTGTTAGTTTAGCAATAATGGCAGATCCGGGTTAAAGTATACGATAGCGCCAAGTTTAAAAGTTTTATTCCGCATTTGGCGTCTGTAGACTGCCGGGGCGCTAACGTAGACTTACAGTGGTATCAGAGCCTCACCATTTTGCTATACTAACTTGTGCTAACGCGTTTAAAACATCGATCCGATCGAAAATCGAAAACTGCAAAAATCGCATTTTTCTTCACTTGACAGTTCTGTTAATTTTAAACGGTGTCAAAATTGATTTCTGTATATCTTAAAAATCCGTGCAGGCTTTTCTAAGACCCACGAGAAAATTTGGAGTCATGATTCCTCCATGGAGGCGCGGAAGCGCGGCCAAACCCATGGTTTGGCCGCCCTTCCGCGGCCACGTGAGGAGAACGTGCGTCCAAAATTTTCCAGTGGGTTCTACTTTGGTTTTTGGGGTTTTTGAGATATATAGTTTTGGCCCAGGTTTTATTACTGTTCACCAGTAAGCTTTGGGGCCCACTTTTTGATATTTGGTCTTTGGTCGATCGAAATTTAAACACGTTAGTTTACAGTGCTTACATTATATCTCCGACCGGGAATGTCATTTGATCGGTAAACCGCGTCCGATTGCTATAGTTCTTTTAGACGGGTTTGCGAACGTGACATTCGCGTTGATGTTCTGTGTTGTGCTGTATTGTTGCGGATTTGTCATGGTGGATAGCAGTGTGCAATGGTAGTACAGTTTGAGTTTATTTGTACATTTGATATTGCGGGGCGAGCGTCCAACTTGTGGACTGCCGTCACTGCCTGTTGTATAATATTCTTTTTGGGGCACGACCAGGTTGCGGTCGATGTACCTATTGTACTATTTTTCATTACTGTACTAGGTTTTACCCCGCGACGGAGTGCACGGATAGCCGGGTTCGGGAAAGCAACGGGTCCGCATCTCATGGCTTTGAGAGGCAGAGGGGCCCCACTTCAGAATTGGCAGACTATTCGCCGCACTCGTAGGGGATACAGGTTGACCCAAGGAGGGGTGCCCAAGATTACCGGATTCTGTGAAGTGCCGGGTGTTTCCATTCACTATGCTGTGGGGACTGCCTCGCTTCAAGTTTTGGCGGGTAACTTGCCGCACCCGTAGGGGTCTAGGTTTCATTGCACAGGCTATCCACACGACAGGGGAACGTCGAGTTTCAGCAGCGGCTCTGTGAAACTCGGGGATCCCAGATATCTGTATTGTTTTGTGATGCTTATTACTTTTCTGTAATGTTGCATATTATCACGCCTGGAGCGATTATGTATATTGGTTTATATACTATTAGATGTTGTATATGTTTTACACCCGCGCTAGTCCAGTCCCCGCTCTGTCGTTAGTTAAGTAACCTAACGGGTGATGACGGGACCCAGTGACGAATGCGGATGGCATATACGTACATTTTATTTTCGTTCTTTTCTGGTGTGATTGATTGATGGGACTGCATTGATTCTGATCAATGCAAAGTAAAACAAACCTGTTGAGTTGTTGGAACAATTTAAAAAGTGTTATTGCAAAGACGTTTCCTTTTGTTATGCATAGCGGTATTCGGTGTGAATATCCAGCACCTCATTCGACGGGGCAAGGGCTGATATCCCTTCACCGGGACTGACCCCTTGGGCAGAAGTTTGCGTCAGGGTAATAACTTCACTATAGTCGATTACAAGTTGCTTTGCATAGCGGTATTCAGTGGAATATCCTGCACCTCATTCCACGAGGAAAGAGCCGAGATCCCTTCACCGGGAGTGACCTCTTTAGCAAAAGGTTTTCGCCACTATATTTTAAAAAGCTATCAGGTTCCTTCAGCGATATCAAGTTCACTACGCTAAAGGTTTTTCGCCAAAAACCAGCCGTAGCCCTCCGTCACTTCTTTTGGGTATTCAGTAGTATTCAAGCTATGTATTTTGACCTAACGCCAAGGCATAGTGTTTGGTAGCTGCTGGGTATTCAATTGTTGCATAGATAGATGAGTTGGTTTGGGACAGCCGTTCTGCCATTTTGACCTAACGCCAAGGGCATGTGCGGGTGGGTTCAAATTAACAAGATAGTGATGGGTAGAACTTGGCATGTGACTTATGACATTTTGACCTAACGCCAAGGTTATAAGAGCATGGGGCAAAAACAATATCGGGAGTTTCTAAAGAAACTGAAACTTGCCAAGTATGCGCATACCATCTGGAGTATAAGTAACGTGGATGCATTCCATCACGTTATCATGCGATGAGAGTTGGATCCCGATTCCCACTGATGAGTTGGTGTACTCTTCGGGTGATCCCGATTGATTCTTCTTTAGGTTTGGAGGAGAATTTGACTGGACAGTGGGAGTTTTCCGGATTAGATAAAGTGATGACCATTCTGATCTAGGTTAGAGTGCACGCAGAGTGATTCTTTTCTCTCTCTCTCTTTGGCAGCGACCTTTGACCGACCCTAGACTATGACTCAGAGACCAGGTTGACCGAACCTTCTTAAAATACTGGCTTTTGGATTGTCTGTGTTGCATAAGTCATTGCCACTCCTTCTTTTACCCTTTGAAATTCTCAGAACACCCGTATTACTACGGATATCCACTTCCATTGGATAGATCCATCGTATGGTTATATACGAACTCGAAGGGAATTCTTCGAGGATGGATCCAGGTTCAGGAGAAATAGAATTGGTTTATTCAGTTGTCTTTTATTATCACCTTCTCTCAGGTTGCGAGGGCTCCTTGGTTTAGGAGAGTACACCTATTACGCTTATTGGATAGTCTTATTCCAAACCATTGGCAGGTGCCGAAAGGTAGGGAATGAAGAAAACCAATTAGCCTAAGTAGGGTGTGCAGAAGGCAATATGTAAAGACAAAATGAAGGGATTAGAAAGAGGGCAAAGTAAATTGCGACTGATATCATTCACGACCAAAACCGCGTACTTCATCGCCACTCCTATTTCACCTTTAAGAGAATAAGGTATTATTCAGTTGTCTTTTATCATCACCTTCTCTCAGTTGCGAGTACTCCTTGGTTTAGGAGGGTACACCTATTATGCTTACTGGATAGTCTTCTTCCAAACCATAGGCTGGTGCCGAACGGTAGGGAAGGAAGAAAACCATTTAGCCTAACGATGGTGTACAGAAGGTAACGACTAAAGACAAATAAAGGGGATTTGGAGAGATGGCAAAGAGATATACGGTTGAAGTCATGAATTGGATTATGGAAGAGGCATTGCTATGAATACCAGGATACCCCTACGAAACATTTTCATGTTTCAGTGCATTGTTAAAGAAAAACTGTTTTCCCGATTAGATACTTACTCCAAGGGTATGTATTTACCAGGTTTCATTTTCATATCTGTATGGTTTTACAGATGATGAGTGGGAGTAAGATATTGGGAATTAGGTGATCATCCTCATTATATCGGAATTCGTTGTAATTGGTGATATTTGAGGAAATCGCCAGGGTACAGTTTTCCACCTACAACGCACAGGTTATGAGTTGTTCAACTCAGCGGACTTATACAGAGTATTGTATGTTGTCCAAGTGTCCTTCAGGATAAAGGGGTAGGTCCTCGTACTTTGTTCTGTTTACTTATAACTTCTCTAGTTTTTAGACGAGTGTTTCGTAGAAATACAAGGTCTAAGTTTTGAGAAGTTGTGGGTATAAGAATAAAGTAGAGAACCAGGTATCACAAGTATCGGGATTCTTCAAAGAGATCGAAGATGTAGATTCTTGTGATTGGTATTCAGATGATAGTGATGGTTTTGAGAAACGTGTTTCTCTTTCAGGTTACTCATAATTGGATGGTTTCCTAAGTTGAGTAATGTTGATTAGCCTCTTTCCATTAAGTTGATATGCACTGGAGACAGCTGCATGATTTGAATATGGTTCCAATTAAATTAGTGCCAAAGTTTCTATATTGGATATAGAATGGTTCGTACCTTAAAAGAAATTAAGGTATAGGGAGTTGTCCAGCTTATGCTTAAAACCAGACTCTGGATAACTCAGGGCACGGTTCTGTAATGGCTGTTTGTGGGTTGACCCTGGCTATGACGAGGGTTGATATTCTACCATTTAGAAGATCAATAGTGACATTGTTCTTGACTCGCCACAGTTTTAGTAAAATGGATCTTTTTCAGAAAACAGTAGTGGGAGTATGGTAGAACTGGAAGTGATTCCAGAACCGCGAACGATTACAGAAAATTTAGTAGGACCTATATATTCAATCAGATTTGACATTCCAATAAGCCACTCCGCAGATTTGGTAGGTAACCTCAGACACCCGAGAGGTACTTCGGTAGCCTCAAGGACGGTGACAGGGAGGTTCTTATCTACCCAGACTTGACACTACTGTTGTTCCAGACTATGAGACCAGGCAGGAGGATAAGTATAGCGTCGTTCTAAACTGGCTTTAGAAGTGTACGTGTATATTATTCTGCCAGAGGGTTGTCGTAGTCAGTAGGAGCATCGGAAGTATGGTGGGCAAGTAGCTTATGTCTATTTATAGACTAGAGCAGTTATAGCGGAGATAGATCATCTAATTTTGATGTGACAGTCATGGGTTTGACGTCAATCAGAATAGGGGATGGATCTGTTAAGAAGGTAGTAGGGTGTGATGTCATAGTATCTGGATGACATACACAGAGTAGGAAGTAAAATTCCTATACTACGATCGGTTGTACTGTGGTCGTCACACAGTTGTTTCTCCAGACAAGACATGGATATAATATTAGACATTCTGGTTTCTGGATCTATGGTTTTAGATCTAGATTTGGGTGGTTTCCCAATATGGGTACTTTGACAGATATTCTAATGGTTTTTAGAATAGTTGACTCCTAGCATGGTAGAGTACCTGCAGGGGATGGAGTCACCCTCTCTAAAGGTGTCGTATAGACTAAAGGGGAGAGGGATGTGCATGATTGGCAGATCACTTGCTTAGGCAATTGAGTCAATCATGAGATGTCAAGTACCGCACCAAATGTTGTTTTTGCACTAGATGCAATAAGTTTGTATTAATCCAATCCTGGAGAAACATAAGGAAGCAGTTTTAGAACATTGGTACATGTTCTACGGATTTGATAACGGCAGCCTCTTTCGGGAGACGGTTATCATTCCAGGCTTCAAAGGTGACATGGATGACAGAGTGATTGTCAGAGTTTTAGTTTTCCCTCTGACGAGAGACAGTATTATGGACAGGTGGTCCAAAGGATACTGTGGGTGGCATAGTGCCCGATACTGATTAGGTTCAGTGATCGATACAGTCTAAGAAGTTTGGATATGGTGTTCATTTATGAACTAAGGTCCCATCAGATATCCAGACATATTCTAAGACAGGTACTACTCAATTCGGGAGATGGTTTTCTCCGCGAACTTGAGATTATGAGAGATACAGAAAGAAACTTCTAGGCGGATCCACTCACTGAAGCTATTTTCTCGAACACAATAGTTTTACAAACGGGCTTTGTGAAACTGATTAGTAGAGGAGTTGGATGTTCGGTTTCACACGGGCTGTGAGTAGTCGACATCGCAATATTAGCCTTGAGTGCAAGTGGGAGATTGTTGGAGATAGTGCCCTCATAGTCAATTATTGGATCGCAGGTACGTGATTGCAATGATTGCGGAGGACCTATCCCGGTAGGACAGTCTTACTCGAAATGATAGTATGCTATCTGGTTTGCCTTTATCAGTCGTGTTCATGTTCAGGTGACTGATTGCATGTTACACTTTGATAGAGCCCTTAGGATCTTGCTTTACTACCAACTGTATGAGGGCGATCATATACGTGAGAGTTGGGTAGTTTATATGCATATCCTTAATTGTGGTCCCTAGTCGTGGGAGTTTCGAGACAGGGCATCGATACTCCGGAGTAGACTAGTGTGTACAGTCGAGACCCCGACGAGGGGCGGTGGCCGGTCTCACAAGCCACTGGTGACAGTTGGATCACCTAAGATGTATACAGGTGCTCATTGGGTTATGAGTACACCGGACAGGACTCGCCGGGAATCTGCTAGTTAGTATTATATCTACCGTCAGATAGCAGTTCCCTGGTGACATGTGTACAGGTTAGTTCATCGACCTGAGGTCGTCATTTGTCTCGTGTGAGTTCCCACTGTGCTTTGATTTCTACCCTACCACGCTCAAAGGAGTCGTGCAAACAGGTAGCTTTTGGGTACAGTCCCGAGCCATATGGAGGCACGTGAGCGGATCGGCAGGGGATTCGTCTCTCCCGGTATTGGGGGCGAGATCGTGCTGTGTCTAGGAGAGCCATTACACAAAGTCCATGGCCATGGCAGGAGATTTACTGGTAGGTACTCCAGTAGTATCTCAAGGTGTTATTGGGCTATACTCCGACACGACTTATACTGCTTCTGGGGGTCTGACGTTACTAGCCCCCTAGGCGGATATGCGATACTCATTGACGAACGGACCGGACTGTATATACATTGTCACTGTTAGGCTCAGTAGGGTTTTCGGAGGAGTTCGCTCATCGGTCTCCCTTGAGTTCGCTCCTCGGCCACCCTTGAGGTCAGTCCGTGGGCAGCCGTTACGCATTGCTAGTGCCGCTGACGGTTTGTGGTTAAACCCACTGCCAGGGTGCTGACGAGTCATTAGAGTCCCCCACAGGCAGTTTCCCAAGTTCGGGCGAAACGTTGTAGAGGCCGTATGGTTTTATGGCAGGGTTCGGAAAATGCACGTGCGTTTACGCACGTGTTATTTTTCGGGCAGATAATACTGGTCGGCTTTGGTTTAGGCCGGATCCGAGTATTATATTGAGTAGGTATAATATCTTTGTCTCAGTTGCATTTGTATTCGGTCGTAATATAAATGCGGGTATATTTATATAGTTTCGGGGTTGTCCTGAAAGTCGTTTCAGGATCACTTTTGGAAGTTGCCAGTTTCCAGTTTTCTATCAGCCGTCTTTTAACATTCGGTTAAAGACGGATTTATCTTTTCTTCAGTTGGAGTGAGTCATGCTTCTAGAAGGTTCTAGAAGGTTCTAGATTTGGTGAGGTGGAGGGTGACTCATGCTTTGATTTCAAAGAGATTTTGTTTTCATTAAGATATTTTTGCTTTATCTTTTGGTTATGATAAGGTTACATGCTATTCTCACCCTCCCTCTCCTTCACTCACCTCCCCCCCTCTCTCATATATAGGGCGGCCCTCTCTCTCCTCCCCCTTGATTGATTTTGAGAAAATTATGGTTGCAAAAGAAAAGAGTATAGTTTTGGATGCATGGAAATTTCATAGTTCATTTCTTGTTCCATTTCATTTCCATCGGCAACTTCATTAACCGATCGTCCACGGACTTGGACGAAACGAGAGAAAGTCATCTACTCATTCTCTACATCAATTCTTGGTCGTCTCTTTTGGCAAACTTGACGATCGAGTTGCCTCGAGTCAGAGGCGGGAGCCCGTTTAAAGAACCGATCATGTGGTGTCACCTCGACGAAGGAATCGGAGATCGACGAGATCGGAGCAGCCGCAACGGAGCGTGGGATGATGGTTGAAGAACGAAGGACTCGGATCGTTCGGTATAACCATTCTACACTCTTTACAGTTTGTTAGTTTAGCAATAATGGCAGATCCGGGTTAAAGTATACGATAGCGCCAAGTTTAAAAGTTTTATTCCGCATTTGGCATCTGTAGTCTGCCGGGGCGCTAACGTAGACTTACAAAATAAAGTGGATGTTTCCCTACCTTTCTGTAGGGTGCCCTCTGCGCTCCTCAGCATGTTGAGGAGCTCTGAAAGTTCAACTTCTTTTTCTTGTAAGTTGAAGTTCAGTATAAACTGGGCGTAAGTGGAAGGAAGGGACTGGAGAACTAAGTCCGTATAGAGCTCACTCTCCAATGTGGTCCCTAGGTCCGTGAGCTCCTCAATGTAGCCGATCATCTTAAGCACGTGTTCTGCTACTGATGATCCGACGGCCATCTTTGCCGAAAATAACTTTTTCTACGCTTCGTATCTTGCGATACGAGATTGCTCTCCATACAGTTCTTTTGTATGAAGAAATATGGATTCCAAGTCCATATTCTCGTGCCTCCTCTGATGTTCATTGTCCATAGAGGCAAGTACGAGGCACTTGGCCTTCGCGCTATCAATCTCCCAAGTCTTACGGATTTCCTTATCCGCGACGCTCGAAGTGGAACCAGGGACAGGGGGAGCTTTGGTGGTAAGAAGATACCCCAGCTTGTCGTAAGTGATTGCCATCTTGACATTCCTGAGCCAATCTTTGTAGTTTGGCCCTGTCAGTATGTTTTTATCTAGAAGTAACTTAAGTCCCGTCATGTTGAATGGTCGCTGCAATTAGGAGAGAGAGAAGAAACACTCAGCATGATGCTCTTGCAAGTTTAGAGTGGTTTTTAGTTTGTCTAAACAGGATGGCTCCCACTGTTTCTCGAATCCCTCCTCAAACCATAAAGGAAGAATTAGTCGGGATCAATCCCACCGCACAATACTTGCTTAACCTTTCAGCCAGGCCAGTGTCGATACTTTGAGGGAGGTTTTCCAACGCTTTCGTGAAGTTCCTTAATTAAATAACCTCTTTTCCCTGGGGGCGTAGCCCCGCTAACACCTTTCTAGACACCTACTAGGTTTATAGCATTGATTGTTTAGTGAGAAATTTCCTGAGGAGTAGCATATACATACAGTAGGATCGGGATCCAAATATCATCGCGTGACGAAACTGAAGGAATCCTACCAGAATCATCACACTCCAAATGGTATGCAACACTAGCAAGTTTCAGTTCTTTTGAAACTCCCGATGTGGATTTTTGCCCCATGCTCTTATGACCTTGACTTTGGCCAAAATATCATAAGTCACATGTCAAGTTCTACCCGTCATTATCCAGGTTAATTTGGATCCATTCGCACCTACCCTTGACTTTGGCCAAAATGGCAGTACGACTGTCCCAAACCAACGCATCTATCTATGCTACACATGAACACCCAATAGCTACCAATCACTATGCCTTGACTTTGGCCAACATACATAGCTTGAATACTATTGACTATTCATGTGAAATGACGGAGGGCTACGAATGGTTTTAGTGAAACCGTGAACGTAGTGAACTTGATATAGTCGATGGAACGAGATATCTTTTAAAAGGAGTGGCTCAAGCTCCGCATTTAAAAGATGGTTTTGAAGAGAACCGAGTGGTTTTTCGAAAGTGTTCCAACGACTTTTGCTTGGTTTATTATCTTGCATTAGTTCTTTTAATGCGTGATATTCTTGCATTATTTCTTTTAATGCGTCCCATCATTTAATCCTACCATTGCAGAAAACAACCAAAATATGACGTACGCTTATGCCATTCGCATTCGCCACTGGGCCCCGTCATTACCTGTTAGGTTAATTAACTAACGACAGAGCGGGGGCTGGGCTAGCGCGGCTGTAAAACATAAGCAACGCCTAAATAATATCATATATAGATATATTGCAATGATAGCCATTTCAGATCACAGATGAATACATTGGATATGCTAGGAATCCGCAATTCGTACGAGCCTGTAACGAAAAGCAGATTACACGGTCGCGGTGAATAGCCAATACCCTACCCAAGACCTCTACGGGTGCGGCAAACTACCCTCTAAGTACCCGAAGCGAAGCAACCTCCCTCAACTCCATGAGTAGGCCACTCGGCACTTCGGCATACCCGGTAGTTTGTGCACCCCCTCCATGGGTCTATCCTAGGAGCAAAAACAGTAAAAAGAAATTATACAATGACGGCTACAACCCCGACCCGGTTGTGCGGCCATACAAATAATTATTACATCAATTTACAAATTTACATGAATTGAAAGAAAAGAAAACTCTCGTCTCACAACCCCCGGCTATTCACCCGCGACAATCCAACATATTCATATACACATTCCAGCAACATTACAGATCACAGATTTGTATAACCCCCACTAATCGACATATAGCGATTAGCAGACGTTCAATACAAATATCACATTACAGAAAATAAAAACCCGTCAGCTAAAGTCTTTTAGAAGTTCGATCAAAAATACGGATTTTCACGACCCCAAAAATAAAATTTTCGTTCTGGAAAATCTGGGCAGAAAATATATATTCCAAAAATCCCAAAATACCCCTATAAGCATACTGTAGCAAAGAACAACCAGAGAGGAGCCAAGACGGCCGCGGAACCGCGGCAATAGCAAGCTATTGCCGCGTTTCCGCGGCGTAATGATGAGATCAGGGGACCGTCTTTCTACAGTGCACTCTAAAAACCCTGAGTCGATTTTTGATGCATGATTTATTATTTTTACAGAACATAAAAAATCGACAGCAAGTATGAAATCGGGGTTCATTTCGGGACTTTTTTCTTTGATCGATCTTCTAGCTACTTTACTAACATGTTAGATAGAGTTTAACTAGGCTCTGATACCACTGTAAGTCCATGCTACCTCTCCCGGTACTTTCGGGCAAGCGGAATTTGATAAAAAAATGATTTTCTTAGAGGTCGTAACATGGACTTAAAACCCGGATCTTTGTTAAACATCTTACTAACAACCTAACTACGAGTTGCTAACTACTCGGTTAGGGGGTTATACCTTTCTTTTTCTCGAACTCCTTCGTCTTCAAGCTTTGATGGTCGTCCGAATCGGCTTCTCCCCGTCATCTCCTTGCACCGAAGATAGATCCACCTGAAAGCTTCAACCTTTGGCTCCTTCTTCGAACTTTGAAGAAACTAGTTCACTCGGTTTGCTAAACCTTGTGAACTAGAGTGAGTAGAGAAGAGTTTGTATGGGATTTTATCTATGGTTCTTGGTTCTCAACTCATGAGACAAGTGAACCATAGAATCAAGAGAGGGAGAGCAAGAGGAGGAAGATGAGAGCTCAAGAACAAGAGAGAGAATAAGCAAGAAAGAATGAGAGAAGACTTTTCTCATTTGGCTCTCATAATCCAAAACAATCATAACACCTCATATCAATCACGTATTATGTGATGGTTTAAGCAACCATAGCCATATCATTTCATGCACGCATTTTGCACAAAAGAGCAAGCAAGCAAAAGTCTTTGCCATGAAATGATAGCTATAGTTATCATGATGGTCAACTAGTCAAGCCTAGTCAACCGGTCAACAAAGTCAACAAGTCAACAAAAGTCAACAAGTCAACAAAGTCAATCCCTCAACAACCATGTCACCATAATACTTAATTAATATAATTGTTAATCACATATCATATTCTCATTAGGGTTGAGCAAAAAGTCAATAGTCAACTGTCAACGGTCAACAACCCTAATGAGAATCCTCTGCCTCTGTCTCTCCGTCAACTGTGCATACACACCCGCATCCGCGTTCCGAGGAACACGAATGCATACTGGATAAAACCAATCCCAAAAGGTACACTAGGATCTGGCTTAAACCAAAGCCCTCTAGTGTGAACTGTCCGGACACTGTACGTGCACAAGTGCACGGATGTGACCGAACCCTGTCGCAAAACCATGGACCTGTCGCAAAACCATGCGACCTCTACTCTTTTGCCTAAAGGCGAATAGCTTTCTGTGTGGGACTCTAAAGACTCGACACTTCGCTGGCAGTGGGTTTAACCACAGACCGCAAGCGGCACTAGCTGTGCGTAACGGTCCCCAGGTAGATGCCGACAAGAAGACTGACGAGGCGAAACCCATCTGAACTCCTACTGAGCCTGAATGTGACATTCTCCGTACAATCCGGTCTGTTCGTCTGATACATCGCATGGCGGGCCTAGCGGGCGGTAAACGTCAGTCCCCCAATAGCGGTACAAGTCGTGTCGGAGTGAAGCCCAAAACACCCTGAGATAACACTGGAAGCCTACCAGTATATCTCGTTTGCCCTGGCCAGGGACTACTCGTGTAATGGCTCTCCTAGACACAGCGCGATGTCTACCCCTAATACCAGGAGAGACGAATCCTGTCTAACCGTCACTGCCTCCAAGTGCTTCGGGACTGCACCCAACTACCACCTGTTTGCACGACTCCTTTGAGCCGTGGTAGGGTAGTAATCAAAGTACAGTGGGAACACACTCGAGACGAAGTGACAGTGTCAAGTCAGCGGACTAAGCTGTACTCATGTCACCTGGGAACTGATAACTGATGATAGGCATAATACCAACTAGTCAGTTCCCGACGAGTCCTGTCCAGTGTACTCGTAACCCAACGAGCACCCGCATACTATCTCAAGTACGACGTACCGACGGCTGTGGGACAGACCGTCTCCCATACTAGGATGAGAAGCGCATGCGCTAGTCTACTCCGGAGTATCGATGCCCTGTCTCGATAGTCCGGTGACCAGGGACCTGCATAAGGATGTGCTTATAGATTACCCAGCCCCACTAGTGTGACTGCCATCACAACGCTGGTAATCAAGAAAAGATCCTAAGGGCTCCACTAATGTGTATAGGCGATATACTAAAATAAACACATGTACACATTGAAGTAGAAACAAACCAAGTAGCATACTACTATTTTGAGCAAGATTGTATATACAAGGTGAATATCCCAAGCTTCCATTAAGTAATATACAAACTAGTATGATACAGTAATGGCCTCTAGAGCATATACACTAACAATGTATACATAAATGATATTAGGTGATGATGACATTGAGATATACGAAACTCTAGAATATAACCCGGACTGTAACCGGTGACTTGATTACGATATGAAATATGGGTGGCTTGGCTACGACATGATATAGGTGACTTAATCTCGACATGATATATGTGCCTTAATCACGAAGTGAAATGTGTGAATTAATCGTGATATGATATTTGTGATATGATATTTCTGAGGACCAATTGACGATGTAAAATTATGCTGGTAATGATATATGATTGATGATATTAGAATGTATGCGATTTCAGTACTGTACCCTTGATCATGACATTGTTTGATGATGATATTATACGAATGATGATGTACGTAGGTGATACTTGAGCCGTACCCCGATATTAGGATGCCGTACGATAGATTTTACCGTTCGAGGTGTAGATGTGATGATTGATCCGCACTCTTGATTCGAGAAAGTCGTACTACGTACGTGACGCTATTGAGTCTGGATCGCCGACTATTAGAGATATGAACTCAAACCCTAGGTAGATTCTTACTGCTGATTGACTAGTTTCTTTAGTTTAGTTCTTAGGGGGTTAAATAGATACCAGTTTAGGCTCAAGTCATAAAAATGTAGTTAGATATGTATATTCCAAATGAGTGGTTAGTACTCATTTTTCCTTTATTTTCATATTGTAATCATCACGTTGGATGTTTATACATATGTTTCCTTAGTTAGTATAAATTCTGCTTGTTAGGACACCAGCACCATTACCGATGATGCGCATGTTCCACGTACACTTATTTGCCGGCTCACACACACATCATCGGTAATTGCTATGTCACGTACACTTTAGAACATATTATCTTTTATGGATAGAATCAGTTAAAAGCTAGATCAATATAGTATTGTGATGACTCACAGGTGTTAGTCTAGACATTGCATTTATTACTTAGACATTTCATGCATTCACATTTTCATGTTATCATGCAGTATTATGGGGCTTATGCCGACACTTACCATTTACTTACTCATGATTTTGGGATTTTGGATTTTTATGAGATTTCTGGATTTTGGGGAGAACCACAAGAATATATATAAAAACTTCTCTCTCTTTCTCCCTCTCTTTTTTAAATATAAGTTTTGGTTTTCTCGTGATGTATGTGTCGTCCACCATGAGATTTCATATTTTCTGTTGGATTTCGAGACCCGATTCGAGGAGTGGATGAACCGTCTCGGGTACATGGTGGGCCCGGTATGGTACCCCGGGGCAAGAAGATCGAGTTGTAGACGATGAGCCTGGCTGGGGAAGACTACCTACCGGTGATGTCTGGCGCGGCGGATATCCGGAGGATACCGACCGTTGTCGTGAGATTTGATGTTATGGGCCGATCCAGACTGATGGAGTCGGAGATATTGAGACTATGAGGTATTGAGACATGAGATTTACATGTTTTGTGCCGATGCTTGACATGGATTTCCATGGATTTCATCGATGATGTTTCAGATTTCTATACAAATTTACCATGATAAAATTTAAAGATTCTTGTACAGATATATCCAGATTTCAGGATTGATTGTTTTACATTCATGGTGCATGCATACTCATTCACATGACATATTACTATTTGAGGAACTGGCACGAGCACGGAGCATTTGCACTTGCACGTAGTTTATTACCCTTCCATTACTATATGACTAGTAATATATTAGTTTATTATTATGACCTAGGACAGCGTCGTGCATTCGATTTCTTTTCGCAGATGTCTTCTACTCACGAGTTGGCAACTCACCCCCGTTGTGCCAAATTTTATTACAGGTTTGATGTACAGATTTCCTTGGCAGCTTGCTGGCACATCATTTCATTCAGGATGATTTCCATGGTAGGTTGGTTCACTTGTATCAGGACCACCGTTGTACTTTTATTATTTCATTGATATCTAGTAAGCTCCATCAACCAAGCTTGTATTACTTGATAAGTTTAAAAGACCAGTTATTTATTTCGACCTTAGAGTCGCGCATGTATTATTATGGTTTGGTGGATTTGTTTTCTTTAAGTTTTGAGCTTAGCCCTTTGGCGTTGTATATTATTGTGCATGGTATGGTTGTTTCCGCCTGTTGGCGTAGAGCTAGCTCCCGCTTGGGGATGCCATTTTATTGTTTGTATATATTATACTTGTTTGTACCCGTTTGGGGCCAGTTTTTACAAAGGAGACTCTGCCGAAATTTTTGAGAAAATTTGATCTTGCTTTTATACTTGTTTTACAATATGTTTTCCTCTACTTCTTCTTTTATATGGTTTAGATTTCTGGGCTTCGGCTTACTTAGATTACGTTGCGCCTCTAGACGCTTCGTAATTTAAGTGCCGGTCACGTTCCGTACCTTCGGGTCGTGACACCTTTCGTTCTAAAGCTCCGTGTTGAGGTCTCTTCGCTGCGATCATCGAGTACCCGGACTCTAGAGAGGCTCCATGAAGATAAAGATGCAAGCTTGCTTCCGATCTTCGATAACAAAGATGATCTACCTTGAAGAAACTCAAGCCCAAGCTTTTGCTTCACTAATCAAGTATTAGCAAACTAAACACCCTAATCTAAGTAGAATAGATTATGATGATGAAGTAGGAATTTAGCACTCTTTTGTTTTCTTTATCTCACTCAATATTATCATATTTGAAAAAGCTAGAAAGCTTTTCAAGAACTCAAAGAAGAAGATGAAGAATTTTCCTTTTGTGTTGAATAATGAATCAAGTGTATGGTTAGAATTGCAACCATGGGTTAAGTAAGAAGACTTAACCCATGTAGAGATTTGACTATGGTTAAAGTGTTGGGTTGGGTTAAATAAATATCTTTGCAAAATATCACAAAATATCAAGGTCAAAGTCAAAGCTTTAAGAAGCTTCTTGAAAGCTTCATGAAAGCTTAACCCTAATCCAAACCCTAACCATATTTAAACTCCACAAATCATGTTGCATTTATAACCATAACATGTTACAGTATTATATATCACATATACAATATTTATTGTAATAAAATAAAATAATACAATTAACATATATCGCATTTATATCAATGTATTACCCGAGTGAGAAAAAGAATCTTTAAGTGAGCTTATATTAGTTAATGTAATTTAATATATCAAATATATAATTATACATTAAATTATTGAATCAACACCTGATCCGATAATCTGTCTATTTCTCAAATAACCGACTAATATAATCTATATCAGTTCACCGAATCAACACTTGATCCGATAACCCGGCTATATCACATATATCCAACCGATATCTCATATCGCGAGAATCTAATACGGTATCACATACAGGTATTGTTCTCGGTCCCTCACATATCATATATGCGCTCCTACTCCATTTTGCCTTAGCCAGGAAAGCTCTGTGTAGGAATCTAAAGAATCGTCAATACGCCGGCAGTAGGTGATGATCATATCAAACACCCACAAGCTGCAAGCGGTCAGATAAACGTAACAGCCATCCAGGTATTGAGCAATCAGAAGATCAACAAGCAAGCCTGTACATTCTCCTGTGAATCCAACCAGTAACACTCCCGTACAGTTCGGTCTCTTCGTCTGATATGTCGCATATCTCGCCTAAGGGTGGTAAACGTCAGACCCCAGTAGCTTGATATGTCGTGTCAATATGAGGTCCATAAAAGTTCGAGAAACTACTGATAACACTTACCGGTAAATCTCGGCAACCCTGTCCACGGATTTCTTGTTATAGCCAATCGGACACAGCGCAACATCAACTCCCTATACCGGGAGAGACGAAACCCCTCCTATCGCTCATTGCCTCCATGTGATTCGGGACTGTACCCAAAAGCCACCTTTTTGCACACCCTATTGGACGTGGTAGGATGGAAATCAAAGTACAGTGGGAATCACACAAGACTCTATGACGATCTCGGGTCTACAGACTAACCTGTACCAGTGTCACCAGAGACCTGCCATCTGACGTGGGGTATAATACCATCTAGGAGTTCACGGCGAGTCCCTCCAGTGTACCCAGTCTCCACTGAGCACCCGTATACCTTCTCTGATGTCAAACACCAATGGATATGGGATCATCCATCGCCTATCATATGGGTATAGAAGCGCATACACTAGTCTACTCTGGAGTATCGATGCCCTATCTCGGTACTCCCACGACTAGGAACATTTGAAGGATATACTTGGCGACTACACTGTCCCCACTAGTATCATCTACATCATGGTCCTGGTAGTCAAGTACTCATCCTAAGGGCTTTTTCAACATGTGACATAGAGACAATCAGAGTACATGTTAAGATAAAGAGTAACCAGATAGCATACTATCATGTCGAGCAAGAATGTCCTCCCGATATATTTCCAAGCATCCACTACAATATACAACGTATGTACAGTAATGGCCTCTATGGCATACATATAACTAACAATCTCCCACTTGCACTAGGGCCATCTATTGTAGTATCTCATACCCAACAATAAGCTGTGGTTGAAGTATCTCATACTCAACCATCCCATAAAAGTCTCTACTGGGAATTAGGCCTTTGTGAGTGGATCCGCGCAGTTGTCGTCTATGTCTTCTCTCCTTACCTTAATCTCCCTGGAGATCAGCCATCTCCATGATCAGGTGATACTGCCTCAGAATATGTCTGGATCTCTGATGGGACGGGGGTTCCTTGGCATAAGCCACAACTCCATTGTCACATAATGGCCGGAACGAAGTTCATCTCATGAACTTATATATATATCCAGACTGCCTCTTTGGTAGCATCCTTGGTAACGATGTATCTTGCATTTAATCGTCTAGTAAGTCACGGTATCCAGCTTGGAACTCTTCCAACATACCGTCCCTCCATTAAGGGTAAAGACAAAGCCTGGGACTAACATTCAGTCGACCTTATCACCCTGGAACCTTTCCAGTGATTCTCCCCAGGATCGATTGATACCATCTCACTACAACTAGTGAGAATCCTAACATCCAATTAGATCTATCCCATAGATCCATAACCCAGGATTTAGGAGGTATCACCTTCATCTTATATGGAGAATCTTTGTGTTAAGAGGAGATTAACCGAGCGTAGCATGGGAAACTCCTTCCCTATCAAGAGTATGTCATCCACGTACTATACGAGGATCACCACCATACTCCTTACAACCTTTTTGTATATACAAGGTTCATCTACCATTTTGACAAAGTCAAACTCTTTGACTACTTCATCAAAACAGACGTTCCAACTCCGCGATGCCTGATTTATCACATAAAACATCTTGCTCACGTTTCCGCTGCTCCTATTATCTACGAAGCCCTCTGACTGTGTACTTATAGATGCTCTCTTCCAAATCAATATTTAGAAAAGCAGTCATGACACCCAACCGCCAGATATCGTAGTCATGGTATGTAGCCGTGGCAAGTAGGATCTGGATAGATTTAAGCATAGCTTTGAAAGTCTCAACTATTCCATGTACACCAAGTAATCTTCTCAAGATATACTTGCTCCTGATGGAAATTTAACCCTTCAGATAAACCAACCAAAGTCCATACTTTGTTGGTGTATAAGGATTCCATCTCAGATCGCTAAGCATCAAGCCATTCTTACAGAGTCCCACTCCTGATGGCCTGCTCGAAACTAGTTAGGTCATCATCTCATGATGCAATCCTCGCTCCCACTGTCATAGAGAAACCGAAGTATCTCTCAGGTGGATGAGGAACACTACCAGATCGACGGAGAGGCTGAGATTCGTTAGAAACTATTGAATCCTCCGGGTTTACCAAATCATCAGCTGCAGTTTGTATAGCTATAACTCCTTCCAGTTCTACCTCATGACCACTAATTTCTTCACAATGAATTCCCTTTTTCTCAAAAAGTGGTATGCCGAGAAATAAAACATCTTTTGTTACTCGGTGTGGTAGAAGATATTCTCTTGCAAATGCTTGGGATATCCAACAAACTTCCACAGAACTGACCTTGCCTCGAGCTTGTCCGGATTTTGCTTTTGACATAGGCCGGTCAACCCCAAATCTTAACTTCCTTAAGAGATGGGCTCTTACCATACCATATCACATATGGAGTGGTAGGCATCTGATTTGGTTGGAACCCTATTCAATAGGTATGCAACTTCTTAAGTGCATAACCCCAAAAGAAAATAGGCAATTCAGTAGTACTCATCATAGAGCACACCATATCACATAGGGTGCGATTGCTCCGCCCCGATACACCGACGTGCTGTGGTGTATACGGAGGAGTAATGTTGAGAGAGAATCTCATTCTCCTTTAGAATAGTTCAGGAATTCCGTGCTGAAGTATTTTTCTCCTTGATCTCATCAAAGGACATAATACTTATACCCGTTTTTTGTTCTCTACTTCTAACATATATTCATTGAATTTCTCAAAAGTTCCAGACTTTTGTTTCAATAGGAACATATGTCTGGATCTTGAGAGATAATCAGTGAATGTAATGAAGAAGAAAGAACCGGTCTTAGCATGTGTAGACAGGGGACCTTCATACATCAGCATGTATCAATCCCAAGAGTTCACTAACTTTTTCTCTGTTTCCAATAAACGGAGCTGTATTCATCTTATCTTTGTGACATGACTGGCAAGTTTTACAAGATGTAAATCCAAACTAATTTAAATATGCATCTTTATGTAACTTCAGCTAGTCGGGTTGCATTGATATAACCTAGTCTACAATGCCTCAAGAAGGATTCGTTCATTTCTGAACTCTTCTTCTTGTGTGTGTTCTGTACGTTAAGAACTGTGGTTTGATATAGAACGTCTATGTTTTTAGATAACGTGCCTGAACCGATCAACACTTGATATAGGAAATGTTTAAAACATTATCCAACAATACAAAATTATATCCTTCTTTACTAATAAAGAGATTGATCTGATGTTGTATATCAGGTTCGGTATCTAATAACATTCGTTCAGAATCAATGTATTCTAATAATACAGGGTGATAACTGCCAACAGATTTGGCTGCGACACTTGCATCATTTCCAACTCTTGAAACTTATCATCCGTTCTCAGTTCTCTACCTATATGTAGCCTATGTAACAAATTACATTTGCGGAATCCTGATCCGGTATCTCATACCCAGAACGTAAAGGATACTGAAAAACAGTTCTCGGTAATGAACACACCCGAAGAAGTTTCATCAGCATGTACTTTCTTCGTTTGGGTGGCACGGGAAATCTGGTAATCCCCTATTTCCTGCTCTGTCTTATAACAATTATAAGTTGGAGCGGGACCAATATTCCATAGCGTAGTATGACAAGCGGGTTTGGTCAATACATCCGTATTATTATCTTGATTAAGCCGTGACATGGTCGCTACCTGGAGAGAGATAGAAGAAAACACTCAGCATATGCTCTTGCAAGATTAGATTGGTTATTAATATATCTAATCAGGATGTCTCCCACTGTTTTAGTCAAATCTTCCTTCAAACCCTAAAAGGAAAGACTAGCCGGGATTAATTACACTCTACAAGTTCGTCAATCTTTTAGCCAGTCCAGTGCCGGTACTTTGAGGGAGGTTTCCCGTGCTTTCGCACTGACCTAATTAAAGTAAATCTCATTTTCCCAGAGGCATAACCCCGTTGACACCTTTCTATACACCTACTTGATCGGCTAATTGTAATGTGTAAAACTCTCCCAGGAGTAACTCTTACTCTCAGCGGGTATCGAGATCCAACTATATCATAGAAGGTATGTAATCTCATTGCAAATTTCAACACATGAAATTCCCGAAAATATTTTGTCCCTAGCAACTTATGAGCTTGGCTAAGGTCAACAAAGCAAAAGCGCTAGCCAAGATCAAACCGTCATTTCCCGATTGAATTAAACCCACCCGCACGACCCTTGGTTAAGGTCAACAAAGTCGCACGACTACCCTAACTCAATCGCATCATATGCTTATACAGATAAGCACTAATTAGCTACCGCACACTACGCCTTGGCTAAGGTCAACAAACGTAGCATGAATACTAAGTAGTCTTATCTGAAATGACGGAGGGCTACGACAGGTTTTTAAGAAAAAACCCTTTGCGTAATGAACTTGATATCGTTGTAGAATCGAGTGATTTTTAAATGGAATGTTTTTTAGGCTTTCACTAGATTTGCTAAAGAGCTCACTCCCGGTGAAGGGAGCGTCGGCTCTTTCCTCATCGAATAAGGTGCAGGATATTTCAGAAATATCACTATGCAAAGCAAAAACTATAGAAACAATCAAAAGACAAACCGAGTTTGTAGCATCTGCTAGTTTCGCTAAAGAGGTCACTCTCGGTGAAGGGATCACGGCTCTTTCCTTATCGAATAAGGTGCTGGATATTCTACAAGAAATACCGCTATACAAAGCAAGAACTAGAGCTACCAGTTTTTTTTTAAACAAGTTTCTACAACATCTTTAGGTTTCTTTTAGTTTCATAAATCTCATTAATGAAGTCCCATTTTATTATGCTTCACAAGCATCACATTTGAAACGAAATCTGCAATATAACATATATCTCATATATATAATATAAACATTCGTCTCAGGCAGTAATATGATCTCATCACAGAACATTGCAACAGAAGAACATATATGATATATTGGATATACTAGGAGGTCCGTGTTTTAATACGAGCCTGTATAAAACACGGATTCCACGGTCGCGATGAATAGCCAAACCCACATCCCTAGACCCCTACGAGAGCGGCAAGCAACACTGCCAATTCTAGGGTTAGGAGACTGATTTGAATGAGATTTTTACGATCAAAAATATTTTACCGCAATCAAGAACGGCGTCGCTTGGTTGCTAGCCGGTGAGTACGGGTCGGTCCACAGGGATGTTGTGTATTTCCTAATTGATCTAACGAGTTAATTCTAAATGGTGGATGGATCTTTATCACTAAAACTAAGTTGATTTAGACTAGGATTTAGAAATCTTGCTAGGGTTAGGTTTAGATTAAGTTTGGAAAATTAAGATTTCCCACCGCTTTTAATGCCCTAAATTAGATCTCTTTAGGAGTTATGGTAATTATTAATAAAGGGGATTGGGACGATCGGGAAGAAACGATGTTTCTTCCTCTAGGTCCTTGTCCGTCCTTTCTTAATCCTTACCCTAACCTCCATGGAAAACATGCACATCCGGTCTTTTATATTACGGTATCACCGTTACCTCGAGGATAGGGTGCCGTAGGGAGTGGTATGTGTATGTATGCATGGAGTCCTAATTATTAATATGTGATGGGCAAGAAAGGGGTAAGAGATTTGTATCTCTCAAACCATCCCTATTCCTAACCCTAACAAGGGAAGAACTACTCGCTCATTAGGGGATCTATGAAAAACATGATTTTTATGAGTTTTTGATTTAAGAGATTAAGTATCTAACTAATGAAGATTAATAAAAAGTTCTAATCTAAATTAAATTAGGGCAAAGAATAAATTAAAGTAGGGAAGAAAGAAGAATTAAGAACTAGGGAAAAATAAAAACTACTTACAAAATTGATGCTCTCAAAACTTGATAGAAATCTGAATTTTATTCAATGAAAAGCGGCACAAGAAGAGGCATAACCTAAAACAGGTTTTAGGTTTTCTATTTATAGAACATAGAAATCCTAGGGTTACAATCGCGTCATATCTGCAATTACAATTTTACCCCCTAAGAAAAGAACTAGTCAACGCACTGCCAGACGCCAAAATTTTGTCCGCTGATACAGGCTTAGCACGGCCGCGGATCCGCGGCCAAGAGCAAGGTTTGGCCGCGGTTCCGTGGCCAAGTAGGGGCTTCTTTAGCTCATGTTTCTAGGTATTCTTCTGTTGCATTTTTACTTCTATTTTCATCAGTTGTTTTCTTAGATTGGCTTCTAGATTTCTTCCAGATTTCCATAGTGAATAATGTCGTGGATTTTACCGTTTGCTTCGTGTCGAAGTCTTGAACCTTGCACTGCCTTTGTACTTTGTGAACTTGTTCATTGATCTTCGTTTAGTCTTCAAACTGTAGGCATGATCAAGATTTCAACATTTATCGGTCGTAGTCTCACTTTATATCATCTTTTCACCAATTTCACTGTTTTTGTTCCGAGAACCTGTAACCGGCAACTATGTAGCAGACATGGATCATAAGCACCTGTTTATATGTAAAATGAATAAGAATGGGGAATATAATAATGCAAAATTATGGTATGAACAAATACCCCCAAACTTATCTTTTGCTCGTCCTCGAGCAAACCTTAGTTTTATTTTCGAAAAAGACCTAGCCTCACTTTCGCAGGAAAACGCGATTGCACTAAGCTCGTGCAACAAGCCGTTAAACCTCTAGGTGTCCCTAGTAGGAGAAGTGTTGTCTCCTGAAGGTTTTCAGCGGATACTACCCACAAAATCCTATCAATTTTGGCTTATCGACTTTTATTCTCCAATTAGGTTTTCTAACAAGGAATTTTATTCCCTTCGACTTAGAAATTATCCACCCATATTCTTCACGCTTCCTTATCATTTAACTTAACATTATATATGTTCTTGTAAATTTACTTAGTTTTTAGCATCTTTTAAGTTTTCCTTCTAGGGTTCCATCTCAACTTAGGATTTTTATCATCTCTATTAAAGATATAAGTCTTATTATTCATTCCTATTTCTTATCTAAATCCCAATCACATACTCCTACGTATGTGTATATATCACCCCTATACTTGGAAATTCAAATCAAGCTATTATACTCTTGTCCATCGTCCAAAGTACTTTTAGTTGGTGAACTTTTTAGATGAAATTGCTCACACATCCTTCATGCGACCGTTAATACTTCTTGAGGTACTAACGACCGATTACAAAATGTATTTGCACATTAAGGCGTAATTCCTAGTCTTGTAACACCTAAGGCTTTTAGCAGTGACTCCAAGACCAATTGGTCTAAGGCACTAGGTGATGAAGCACCCTTGCTAAATATTTTTTCTATTAATGCAGCCTTAAGTAATTACAAAAACCAGTGTTCATTTTTTTATTATCTCTTTATTCACACTTGTATTTTAATTTTATTTTCCTTCATACTAAGGACTTTAGACAAGAGCATTTCAAGGTCTTCTCTACTATTCCAAGTTTCAAGATTCGTGTTTGTGCAATTTGTAGGGTATATATTTTCAGAATTTAGACTTAAGCTTAGGGATTATTTTTCAGACTTAATACTTTAATAAAAATATCAATACTTTTCCCTTATTTTAACTTAGCCCAAGAAGTGAACTCAAAATTTATTAATTTCTAAATAAACTACAAAGACATATACTTTCTACCGTTAAATTTTAAGAAAGGTTATTTTTAGGGTTTTTAATTTATAAAATATAACATCTAGTTATTCCTAGCTATTTAACCTATTTGTCAAACTCAAATCAATTAAGGCCAAAATTGAATGTTTCAATTTTTATAATTTTTTAATTTTTATGGGTTTTTAAAATAAGTATGCAAATGCAAAAATATACACATGAATGCGAAGGAAGAAAGCTTACCGAGCATACCCCCAAACATAAACTTGACAGTGTCCTCACTGTCATGCTACACCAAGAGGGTCAAAATTGTCGGCGCTCCCCTGTTTATTTATTTACAAAAAAATATTTTAATTTTTTATTGTTAAAAGAAAAACAAAAAATATATTTACAAAAAGGTCCCCCCCAAACTTCAGTTAAACGATGTTACAAGTCAATGCCAAACTTTGCAAAGACCAAAAGTCAACACCAACCAGTTGAAAAATTTATCAATGTAAAGTATCGGTCGGTGGAAAAACATGTTATACCGAGCCAAGAAGAATTAGGGAAGAGATAAGTGGTGGTATAGAAAGTGTCTGTATGTACGTGGAAGTGAAGAGATAGGAGGTGATGATGAATCAAAACGAGAATGTGAATGATCAGAAATCAATGGAATATTGGCATTCTTGTAGCTTATTAAAAGAAAAGGGGGTGGTTCAACTTCTAAAAGAGGAGGTTGATTATCCACACAATCCCCGAGATATTTTAGTGGATCCTTTATTGACTTGGTATCATCCATCATATGCATATGATATTCAATTATGAGGGAACTAATCTCCTCGATGTCCGCCATAGTCCAGCCAAAAGCCTGCCGGTTATTTTGTAAGACCATTAAATAGGCTTTCTCTTGCTTGAGGGCTAGAGAGGCTGATATGATAACTGGAAAGGTCTCATTCTCACCCAGGTAAGCGTATTTAAGGTGAGACGGCGAGGGCTTGAATTTGAGTTTCGGAGGCGAAACAATCAAAGGTAAAATTGGAGAATCTACCTCGAACTCAAAGGATTCCAACAATGGTTCGAAATCACTCTAAGCAACCGAATCGGATGGTACAACTAACTCATCCAAAAATTCAAAGGACTCATACTCGGGCGGTGAGTCATCAAAATCATCCGAAAAAGTGAAACATTCATAATCAACATCGGTTGTGCAAACTGTGTTAGATTCCAGGAGGTGCGCACTAGTGGCGTCAAAACTGTTGTCATCAAACAGAAATTTTTCAAGCTCGCAGTCCTCCTGCGTGATTTCGTGAATCGAGTAAACTTCTCGTGCACTATCTTTAGGCACGGGGGGGCAGACTTCCTATCTTATAATTATTGAACTCACTAGACATCTTCTCGAAGGATAGAGTCATGGAGCCATTACGACAATTGATTACGGCATTGGAAGTGGCCAAAAATGGTCGACGGAGGATCACCGGAATTTGGTTCCGTGGGTTAGCAATAGGTTGTGTGTCCATAACAATAAAATCAACGGGGAATATGAAGTCCCCTACTTTGATCAACACATCCTCTAACTCACCCTCAGGATGGGTGATTGATCGATCAGCCATTTGGAGAGTACAACGAGTGGGTTTCAACTCTCCAACAGCTAATTGCTCGTACACGGAGTAGAGAAGCAGGCTAACACTAGACCCAAGATCTAAAAGTGCTCGATTGATATTCTTATCCCCAATTGTTATTGAAATTGTAGGACAGCCAGGGTCCTTTCGTTTTTGGGGTAAGGGTTGACGTTGGTTAATAGCATTGCTCACGGCACTATCTACTAGCACTTTCTTGGGTGTCTGAGACTTTCTGTTCGAGGAGCATAAGCCCTTTAAGATTTTCGCGTAAGAAGGGACTTGTTGGATTGCATCCAAGAGAGGTATATTTATGCTAACCTGTTTAAATAACTCTATAATCTTCTCCATTTGTGGAGTTGGTTTATTGGATCTCAACCTGTTTGGAAATGGAGCATTTTGAAAATCTGTTGAGTCCAATGTCTGTGGAGTAGAATATGGAGTTGGAACGGATCCTAGTGTGGGTGTGTTCGTGAACTGAGATGTGGGTCCGTTCGGATCAGAAGAAAAAGAGCCTTTTGATGAATGAAGAATAGGCTCTAACGAAGAAAATGAAGATGAAGAAGAAGATGATGGAAAAGAAGAAGATGAAGAAGAACCACCGGCGGGGGTGTCATCACTATTGCCCATGTTATTATGCAACACTCTTCCAGATCTCATCGTGGTCACAATATTTACATTATGATTTTGTTGTTCATATGCAACATGTGTGTTGTGTGTGTGACCAGGATTTGGCAATGGTTGGGATGGAAGCTATCCCTTTTCTCGCTCTCTCAATGCAGCAGTTAGTTGCGCAATTTGGGCCTCAATAGATTTGACACTTTGATCATGTGAAGTATTGTTGTGCACCAAAGACTGAATGGATGTCTCCAACCTTGCTGTGGATTGTGTAGATTGTTTGAGAAACGCATCTAGACTTCTTTCTAGCGAGGTAACCTTATCATCATTTGGTTGAACAAAATTTTTTTGAGGGCAAAAATTGTTAGGCACAAAATTGTTCGTTTGATTTGGGTAAGGTTGTGGTTGGAAAGGTTGCTGGTATTGAGTTTATTGGGGTGCTTGTTGTTGTGGAGGAGGAGGCCTTTGAAAGTTGTTTTTTCCTTGGAATTGTTGATTTTGATTCCAAGCAATATTTGGGTGACTCCTCCAACCCGGATTATAAGTCGAAGAGTATGGATCATTTCTTTGTCGTTGCTGAAAGGCAGCATTGACTTTATCGTGCCCTTGAATAGGAGGATTGTAAGGACACTCTTCGGTAAGGTGTGATGGATCCGAACAACAAACACACACAGTTCGTGAGGGTAAAGCAGGGGCAGAAGAAGGCGATGAGATTTTGGTCTCAATTGCTTCTAGTTTTTTCATAAGTGCGGCCATTTCGGCCTTCATTGCAATCGACATATCTAATTGATGTATGCCTGCCCTAGATTGACCAACAGAAGAAGATGAGGTTGTCTTAGTGCTTTCCCACTAAAGTGTTTGTTCAGCAAGATCCTCGAGAAACTGCCAAGTTTACTCACTAGATTTTGTTAGAAAGTGACCTTGACAAATAGTTTCCAACAACTGCTTCGTTACTGGGTTCAATCCCTCGTATAAAGTTTGGCAAAGTTGCCAATTTTCGATCCCATGGTGAGGGCATTGAACAAGTAGGTCTTTGAATCTTTCAAAACACTTCCAAAATGGTTCGGAAGGAAGCTGGGAAAATTGTATAATCTCATTGCGAATTCTCGCGTTCGTGTGATGAGGATAAAACTTTTTAAGAAAAGTTTTAACAAACTCGTCCCAATTTTTAATTGAATGTGATGCCGTGCTGTATAACCAATCTCAGCTAAGTCACATAAGGTGAAAGGAATGACCCTTAGCCTTATAGCATCATCTGATAATTGGGTTGTTTTAATCATTGCGCAAACGTTTTGGAATTTGTTTATGAATATATAGGTATCTTCGGATTCCATTCCGTGAAATTTTGGCAACATATTGATGAAGTGGAGTTTGATCTCAAAATTGTCCCCATTTGCCGGTGGGAGTGAAAGACAAGTAGGTAAGACGGTGAGGACATGGTAGAAAAGATCCTGGACCGCGATTCGTTGGGGCGCTTCAACAGGCGGGTGTTGCCGGTTATTCACACCTAACGGAGGTGGAATCAATCCCGTGGGTAAGGAGTTGTTAGGATTAAAACCCAACATCCATTCAGAGGAAGAATGTGAAGGTGAAGGTAAGGAAGAGGAAGGAATTTCGACTTTGGAGTCGAAAGCTTCGTCGGTCGGTACCAACGAGATACGGACTAATCGGGCGCTAGTGTCCCTAGTCCAACCGGACATACACTAAAGAGGTAGTGTAGTCAAAAAAGTGAAAAACAGAATGTGGGGGGGGGAAGAAAACGTCGATGGAAAGAAAGTGGTGTAAGTGGGGTGCACGGATTTTTAGCGACAAGTTGCAAGTTTTTGTAAAAATTTCCCCTTTTTTTTATGTGGTACTTTTTGCAAAATGATTTTTGATAAATGGCTTAGACACACGTTCAATCAACCACAAATGCACAATCAGGCTTAAATCTAGGGTAGCCTAGGTTAGCTAGACAGCTCCTAACTGTTCCAAAGGGCAAAAAATAGGACCTCAAACCGCCTCTTCACCGCCAATTGTGTCCAGGTAAGTGCCAGGTAAGTAGGAGGTTTTCCACTACGTAAGTAGTGGGCCTAATTAAGTAACCACTTTCCTCAGACACACTTGCCTAGACACCACAAAGTCAGGTTAGGATCAACGGTCGATGCCTACAACTAGTCCTTTGTCGTATTGAGCGTGAAGTCCTTAGGTCTGAGTTTAATCTTTTTTTATTTAAATGATGGTCAATCAATATGCCATATATGATTTCTGGGGTCCTGGGAAGGGTGATGAAATCCCCACCCAATCTGGATTGGTTTCAAGCCCCTTAAAGTCCGATTTAAAGTGTGCAAACAGAAAACACAATCACTTGCAAACAAATTTTTTATTACCGCGGTGCAAAGAATCCTGCACATGATCAATTATTAAAAGGGGGAGAGATTTTTTAGTGCCAAGAATCCTGCAGGAGATTTTACAGAGGAGATGTTAGGGTTCAGAGGAAGGAAATAAAGGAAGCTCACCGAGATTTTTCCACGTGCTGACTCGACCAAGTAGCCTCGTTTCCGCGGTCAGAAGAGGGTATGCGCGGCGGTTCCGCGGTGGAGGAGGCGGCTCCTTTCCCGAAAAAAATTCTGCTCCTCTGATTTGACTTTTCTCTGTCGTTCGGATCTAGGATTTTGTGTTTTGATCTCTGGATTTTTCCAGATCTGAACTCATTCGTTGATCCTGCAAAATTCATAAGAAACACCATTCAAACAATAAAAAGATGATAAAATTTTTATATTTTTATTTTTTTAGTTTTTATGATTTTTTTAATTTATATTAACCCGAAATTGCAAAAAGAAAACAATACGTCATCCCCGGCAACGGCGCCATTTGATTTAATGCACTAATGCTTATGCGCTTTTAAAAGATGAATCAAAGATATTTATAACCGCAATCAAGAACAACGTCGCTTGGTCGCTAGCCGGAGAGTACGGGTCGGTCCACAGGGATATTGTGTATTTCCTAATTGTTCTAACGAGTTAATTCCAAATGGTGTTTGGATCTTTATCACTAAAACTAAGTTGATTTAGACAAGGATTTAGAAATCTTGCTAGGGTTAAATTTAGGTTAAGTTTGGAAAATTATGATTTCCCACCGCTTTCAATGCCCTAAATTAGATCTCTTTAGGAGTTATGGTAATTATTAATAAAGTGGATTGGGACGATCGGGAAGAAACGATATTTCTTCCTCTAGGTCCTTGTCCGTCCTTTCTTAATCCTTACCCTAACCTCCATAGAAAACATGCACATCCGGTCTTTTATACTACGTTATCACCGTTACCTCGAGGGTCGGGTGCCGTACGGAGCGGTATGTGTATGTATGCATGGAGTCCTAATTATTAATATGTGATGGGAAAGAAAGGGGTGAGAGATTTCCATCTCTCAAACCTTCCTTATTCCTAACCCTAACAAGCGAAGAACTACTCGCTCATTAGGGGATCTATGAAAAACATGATTTTTATGAGTTTTTGATTTAAAAGATTAAGTATCTAACTACTGCAGATTAATAAAAAGTTCTAATCTAAATTAAACTAGGGCAAAGAATAAATTAAACTAGGACAGAAAGAAGAATTAAGAACTAGGGCAAAATAAAAACTACTTACAAAATTGATGCTCTCAAAACTTGATAGAAATCTGAATTTTATTCAATGAAAAGAGGCACAAGAAGAGGCATAACCTAAAACATGTTTTAGGGTTTCTATTTATATAACATAGAAACCTTAGGGTTACAATCGTGTCATATCTGCAATTACAATTTTACCCCCTAAGAAAAGAACTAGTCAACGCACTGCCAGCCGCCAAAATTTTGTCCACTGATACGGGCTTAGCACGGCCGCGGATCCGCGGCCAAGAGCAAGGTTTGGCCGCGGTTCCGCGGCCAAGTAGGGGCTTCTTTAGCTCATGTTTCTATGTATTCTTCTGTTGCATTTTTCCTTCTATTTTCTTCAGTTGTTTTCTCAGATTGGCTTCTATATTTCTTCCAGATTTCCACAGTGAATAATGTCGTGGATTTTACCGTTTGCTTCGTGTCGAAGTCTTGAACCTTGCACTACCATTTTACTTTGTTAACTTATACATTGATCTTCGTTTAGTCTTCAAACTGTAGACATGATCAAGATTCCACCATTTATCGGTCGTAGTCTCACTTTGTATCATCTTTTGATCAATTTCACTGTTTTTGTTCCGAGAACTTATAACCTGCAACTATGTAGCAGACATGGATCAAAAGCACCTGTTTATTTGTAAAATGAATAAGAATGGGGAATATAATAATGCAAAATTATGGTATGAACAGAGACCCGGTCTCGACTCCTCGAGATGGCCTCCCACTGGACCCTGGAACCCGGTTACTTGTGCTCCCCGCCTTGGGTCTACCTAATGCGGAAAAATAAATAACATACAATGGTGACATTATCCTCAGCCCGGAAGTGCCCCAATAAAAGAATATTACAAACAATGAATTTTTACATGCATGAAAATAAAAACACTCATCTCACATAAAACCCCCAGCTATTCAAAACGCAACGATCCAATACAACAGATCACAGCAACACATAATATCTCATATCCTCAACGTAAGCAAGTATGCGTAACCCGATTATCGTTGATGTATAGCAATGAAGCCGGCGATACACCACATACTACGCTTACGGTCACAGAAAAGAAAGTGTAAAACTACAACAATTGGAATCCGCAACATGCTTATTCATCTCATGCCTAACCAAATGAATTCTTTAGACATCGCATGCCTAACAATTATAAACCCCGCATTTTAGTCTCGATCTCGAAAACACTTTTCAATATCTAGTCGGGCAATTCAACAAGATTTCCGACATCCTGATCGAATGCTCGTCGCAAACTTTAGTAGACGGCCGCACCCCCGGATGCCGTCAACGCAGTGTACTGGGTGGAACACCGCTGCCGCGAGCACCCGAACGGATGCTTTTGGCGACTGGGTTCTCCTACAGTCACTTGGTCGGGGCTATGGGGCGTGGCTATCTATTAAATTTACCCGACGAGTATCCGTATACGCTACGTGATTGCGACGGACTTTTGATCACATCAAAATCCCATGGCAACCGATCAATTGAGACTAAAGTGCTAGATTTACAACATTCAAATTAGTTATCTCATAACTACTTGTGGATTCAAAATATTGTATCTGTTAGTTATATGTATGCCCTAGAGGCCATTACTGTACATAGGATGTATATTGTAGTGGATGCTGGGACATATATAGGGAGGACTTTCTTGCTCGACATGATAGTATGCCATCTGGTTACCCTTTACCTTAACGTGTACGCTGATTGTCTCTCTGTTACATGTTGGTAAAGCCCTTAGGATATGTACTTGACTACCTGGACTATGATGCGGATCATACTAGTGGGGACATGGTAGTCCATAAGTACATCCTTCAAAGTCCCTAGTCGTGGGTGTATCGAGACGGGGCATCGATATACCAGAGTAGACTAGCGTATACCTTCTCGACCCATACAGATGGGCGATGGATGATCCCATATCCATTGGTGTTTGACATCATAGATGATATACGGGTGCTCAGTAGAGACTGGGTACACTGGACGAACTCGCCGAAAACTCCCAGATGGTATTATACCTCACGTCAGATGGCAGTTCTCTGGTGACACTGGTACAGAGTAGTCTGTTGACCCGAGATCGTCATAGAGTCTTGTGTGGTTCCCACTGTTCTTTGATTTCCATCTTACCACGTCCAAGAGGGCGTGCAAAACGGTGGTTTTTGGGTACAGTCCTGAGTCACATGGAGGCAATGAGCGATAGGAGGGGATTCGTCTCTCCCGGTATAGGGAGTTGATGTTGCGCAGTGTTCGATTGGCTATAACAGGAAATCCCTGGCCAGGGTTGCTGAGATTTACTGGTAAGTGTTACCAGTAGTTTCTCGAATTGTTATAGACCTCATATCGACACGACTTATCAAGCTATTGGGGTCTGACGTTTACAACCCCTAGGCGAGATATGCGACTTATCAGACGATCAGACCGGACTGTACGGTAGTGTTACTGGTTGGATTCACTGGAGTGTGAGCGGGCTTGATCGTCGATCTTCTGATCGCTCAATACCCGGGTGGCCGTTACGTTTAGCAGACCGCTTGCGGCTTGCGGGTGTTTGATATGATCATCATCTGCTGCCGGCGTATTGACGAGTCTTTAGAGTCCTACACAGAGGTTTCCTGGCTCAAGCGAAACGAAATAGGAGCGCATATGAGATATGTGCGGGACCGAGAATAATGCGTGTATGTGATACCGTATTCTATTCTCGCGATGAATGTATCGAATGGTTATATGCGATATAACCTAGTTATCGAATCGAGGGTTAATTCGATAAGCCGATACATTGGATACTAGTCGGTTATATGCGATATGACCGGATCGTTAAATCAAGTGTTGATTTAATGATTTAATGCATAATTATATATTTGATATATTACTTTGCATTAACTGTTATTGGTTCACTTTAAATGGATTTTCTCACTTGGTGTACAAGTTGTATATGTGATATACTTTTTGTGCAAATGATTGTATCATGTTTGATGATACATGTTAACTTGGATTTGTGTGAAGATTAAACCATGGTTGTGAGAGTGGTTAGGGTTTTGTTTTTCTCCCTTTATTTATTTATTCATTTATTTGTTTATTCTTTTGGAAAAGATAAAGAGAAAAGAATGGTGGCTAATTTTGTTTCTTGTTGAAGCTTTGATCAAGTCAACCATTCTTATCTCATCCTTAACCCTAACCATTCCCACTAACCCTAGTTTAATCTCTACACTTGACCATGGTTTAGATTATGATAAGTTTTTATTTTCTTTTCTTTTTTTAAAATAACTTATCATAACACTTTCTTCTTCTTCTTCATCTTCTTCACATGAAGAAGCTTACTTCATCAATGGTGATTGATGAAAACAAGTGAGAAATCCAATTCTAAAATCTACCCACTTCCTATTTCTTCATCCTCTACCTTTTGACAAGTAGTAGAGTGTGTTTTCTTCACAAGTTTCTTGACTTGGTGAAGTCGGAGCTTGATTTAGCGATGCCTCGACGTAGATCATCTTCGGCATGGACATCGATGACCTAGCCCGTCCATTCTCCGATGAAGCCGACGCTAGAGCCCGGGACTTGTTATGGACAGCGAGGAGACTTCATTGCGGAGCTATGGAGGTGGAGAACCGGATCTACAAAGGTTGTATTTCCGTATCTCTCAGTTAAGTGTTAACTAGTTACTTTGTTCGCCTAGAAATCTAGCCAACGATCCGTAGTTTAGGGTTTCTCGGCACCGTAAATTTTGAAATTGGCATGTTCGATGCCTTATGAGACCTCATTAGGGTGCCTAGGAACCCTACAGTATCACATTCCAGATAAATAGACAATGTTAAACTTTCCGATCGAATAAACAAACACCCAAGATTTCCCAAATAGCTCAACACTTGAGCGGAGTTCAAAAAGTATTCATCACATGCCACAGTACCGATGGTCCATCCGTAGAAGGGTCAAACCAACGCCTCACATTTGGCAACGCCGTACTGCCCCAAACCCTAAGGTTTATAGGTGGTTCAGACGGTCACATAATCGAGTTAAGGTTTATGTTCTTCTAGAGGGTCCACCGCGTTACTTGCACGACTTAGAACGTTCTTTAACTAAGGAAAAATCCAACAAATGGAAATTTTCCGGCAGGGGAAAAAGTGAGTTATTGATATCCGTTCGAACTTTTTAACACGTTCTAAATTACCCGGAAAAAGTTAAACGAGGTTAAATTATCCGATCGAATCAACGAATACAAAAGATCTCCAGAAAACTCAACACTTGAGTAACATTAAAAATTCCAAGAAGCAAGTAGAAATGCCTACGGATGTTACTATGCAAACAGTAAACCCTAATTCTCATTTTTGGCCGCGGAACCGCCGCGCAAAGCAGGGTATTGCCGTGGTTCCGTGGCTCTTTAAAGGTATTATGGGCTCGTTTTTTACAGTAATCCTTAGAATTCCCTGCTTAATTTTCTGAGTATTTTTAATACAGAAAAAATCAACATTTTTAAAAATTTCCAGAGAGGGGTGTAAAATGGGGTTTCGGGGTTCGATCTGACTTTAAACTTCGTCTAGACGTCGCCTAATGCTCTAGCCTGGCTCTGATACCACTGTAAGGTTACTAGGCATTGTCACAAGGGTCTATAAGGTATCAACCATGCCCGATTTAAAATTTAGACGTGCCGAACAACCTAAAGCGAGGATCTTTGCTAGATAATTAGGGTTAAATATGCAAGTAAACAACTTTACTTCTAAGAGTTTGGGATTACAACCTTTGTAGTCCGTTCCTTCACTTCTAAAGCTCCGTGTTGAGGTCCCTTCGCTGCGATCATTGAGTACCCAAACTCTAGAGAGGCTCCATGAAAAGAAAGATGCAAGCTTCCTTCCGATCTTCGATAATAAAGATGATCTACCTTGAAGAAACTCAAGCCCAAGCGTTTGCTTCATTAATCAAGTATTAGCAAAGCAAACACCCTAATCTAAGTGGCTAGAATAGATTAGGATGATGAAGTAGGAATTTGGCACTCTTTTGTTTTCTTTATCTCACTCAATATCATCATATTTGAAAAAGTTTGAAAGCTTTTCAAGAACTCAAGAAAGAAGAACAAGAATTTTCCTTTTGTGAAGAATAATGAATCAAGTGATGGTTAGAATTGCAACCATGGGTTAAGTAAGAAGAGTTAACCCTTGTAGAGATTTGATTAAGGTTAAAGGGTTGGGTTGGGTTAAATAAATATCTTTGCAAAATATCACAAAATATCAAGGTCAAAGTCAAAGCTTCAAGAAGCTTCTTGAAAGCTTCATGAAAGCTTAACCCTAATCCAAACCCTAACCATATTTAAACTCCACAAATTATGTTGCATTTATAACCATAACAAGCTACAATATTATATATCACATATACAATATTTATTGTAACAAAATAAAATAATACAATTAACATATATCACATATATATCAATGTATTACCCGAGTGAGAAAAAGAATCTTTAATTGAGCTTATATTAGTTAATATAATTTAATATATCAAATATATAATTATACATTAAATTATCGAATCAACACTTGATCCGATAATCCGGCTATTTCACAAATAACTAACTAATAAATCTGTATCAGTTCATCGAATCAACACTTGATCCGATGACCCGGCTATATCACATATACATGGCCGATATCTCATATCGCGAGAATATAATACGGTATCACATACACGTATTGTTCTCGGTCCCTCACATATCATATATGCGCTCCTACTCCATTTTGCCTGAGCCAGGAAACCTCTGTGTAGGACTCTGAAGAATCGTTAATACGCCGGCAGTAGGTCATGATCATATCAAACACCCACAAGCTGCAAGCGGTCAGCTAAACGTAACAGCCACCCAGGTATTGAGCAATCAGAAGATCAACAAGCAAGCCTGTACATTCTCCCGTGAATCCAACCAGTAACACTCCCGTACAGTCCGGTTTCTTCGTCTGATATGTCGCATATCTCGGCTAAGGGTGGTAAACGTCAGACCCCAGTAGCTTGATAAGTCGTGTCGATATGAGATCCATAACAGTTCGAGAAACTACTGATAACACTTACCGGTAAATCTCAGCAACCCTAGCCAGGGATTTCTAGTTATAGCCAATCGAACACAGCGCAACATCAACTCCCTATACCGGGAGAGACGAAACCCCTCCTATCGCTCATTGCCTCCATGTGATTCGGGACTGTACCCAAAAGCCACCGTTTTGCATGCCCTCTTGGACATGGTATGATGGAAATCAAAGCACAGTGGGAATCATACAAGACTCTATGATGATCTTGGGTCTACAGACTAACGTGTACCAGTATCACCAGAGAACTGCCATCTGACGTGAGGTATAATACCATATGGGAGTTCTCGGAGAGTCCGTCCAGTGTACCCAGTATCCACTGAGCACCTGTATACCTTCTCTGATGTCAAACACCAATGGATATGGGATCATCCATCGCCCATCATATGGGTCAAGAAGCGCATACGCTAGTCTACTCTAGAGTATCGATGCCCTATCTCGGTACTTCCACGACTAGGAACATTTGAAGGATGTACTTGGCGACTACACTGTCCCCACTAGTATGATCTGCATCATAGTCCTGGTAGTCAAGTACTCATCCTAAGGGCTTTATCAATATGTGACATAGAGATAATCAGAGTACATGTTAAGATAAAGAGTAACCAGATAGCATACTATCATGTCGAGCAAGAAAGTCCTCCCTATATATGTCCAAGCATCCACTACAATATACAACGTATGTACAGTAATGGCCTCTAGGGCATACATCTAACTAACACATATCCGATCTCTAATCTCAACGGGGAGTAACAACAGTTTGTTAACATCTCGTACGAACCTCTTGTTCCACTCGTCTTTATTATCGTCCACTTCGACGTCAAGTCATGCTATCTGCGCACTGCAATTGTTCTCGAATACAGTCAATCCGGAATCTCTTACACGGACTCGAAATCGCGAACTCGGTATTTTCATCACTCTATAGAAGATCTCTAACCAAACACGTCCTCGGGAACTCGTCCCAACCATCGAAGGAATACTTAATACTCGTCCATTCTCGATCAACCAACAACGCATCTGGGTGAGGTCCTCTATCCAAAACTGGTCAATGTACTGATCTCTTATCGGATCATCCAACGATCAACGTCATCTCTGGGTCGATCTACTCTAGATCTGAATAAGATTCTCCGTACTGGAAATTTTTCACTCAACTGGGCCTGCGTCGGCGCATCAAATCTGATGAATTACCTTCGTCTCTCAACTCAAGATAGACTAGCTATCATTTGTCACATCTCTACCTGAAAGCTCCAGCGATCTCAGCTCGTAAGCTCTGGAAGCAATATCCCATCAATCTCAGCAACAGCTGGGTCATCTGTCTGCACGGTAGACAACATCATAATCTCTGAGGTAGGCTGTACACCAACAATCCTCTCAATCTGGCAGCCTCTATCAGTGGCCCGGTCATACGGTGCAAAACCAAACACTCTCCTCACACGAGAGGTCACAACACCAACACTAACTCGAGACATTCCCATGTCACCAGAAAACTTGATGGTCAGTCCTCATCCATGACGATCTCGCCATGACCGCATCACTAGCAGCAGCTCAATCTATGCTCAAACTATGGTGACAGAAACCTCAAGCATGTGTCAATGAAGGTAGATCAAAGAAATGAAAGGAATCAATAAATCCCGAAATGGATACATGATCATAAGGAGGAACGGAATCAGTGAGAGTATGATCATGGAAACGAATAGAATCAAGGAACTAAATTGGATGTATGATTAAGGGGATGAAGAGAATCACAGATCTCAAAATATGTACATCATAAGGTTCCTTAAGTGGAATATCGTATCGTAAATATGCCACGGAACATACGTACGGTACGTCACTCTACTTAAGCTACCTACTCCTTCAATCAAGGTCAACCTATGAAATGAAAGTTCGGGTCTAATACCACCTGTTCAAGTCTAAGTTTCATAATTTCAAGCCTAGGTTCCGAATAATTTACACCTTAGACTCCACATAGTCAAACCTAGCCTCGAACCAGGGTTAAACCTAACCTATTTGATACCAACTTTGTCACGACCCTGAATTTAGTTTGTGACCGGCGCTTAAATCACGCCACGTCTAATGGCGTAACGTAAATCAAGTAAGCCGAAGCCCAGAAATCTAAACCTTTTTAGGAAAATAAAAGAGGTGAAGTTTTGAAATAAAGGTATGATGAAATCAAATGTTTTCTTAAATGCATAGATAAAGGAACATGAAAAATGCAATTTGATTTACTAGTTGAAAAACATATTTCGTCTTTTAAAAATTTAGGCAGCACCTCCTTTGTATATTTTGACCAAAGCCGCATATACATAATAATAATAAAGGCATCCCTAAGCGGGAGCTAGCTCTTCGCCAACCGGTGGATTCAAAACCACGCAAGTCATAAAGTAAGTATACGACGCCCAACGGCGAAGATCAACACCCAAAAGACAATGTAAAGCAAGACATCAAACCCACAAGTAGCGAATAGAAAACCCATCACTCAAGTCTCGCAACTACAAGACTTGCTAAGTCTTACTACATATACAAATACTAGTTTCTGATTGATGGAGTTAACTAGATACAACAGGAATAATAAATACAATAGTGGTACGATCCAACATGTACCACTAACTAAAGCAAATCACCCGAATGCAACTGTGTGCCAGCGATGCCGCTACTGATCCATGCGGTCTACCTGCAAGAACTGTGGCACAACGGGGGTGAGTTGCCAACTCGTGAGTAGAAAACATCTTCAGGTAGAAATCGAATAAACAACGACTTCCTAGGTCAACTATATCATAAAGATAATACTATGATATCTAGGGTGACCGTGTCTGTATATATGCCAACAATAATCAATGCCAGTATGCATGTGGATATCATCCAACAATATAATGAATGCATGTATGCATGTGGATCTCGTCCACTCGAAACATCATAAAAGCATATGCATATAAATATAAAAGGATATCAAAGAATGTGTGTCCGTCAACGACACATCAAATCATGGAACCTGAGTGTCCAACACTGACACTCGAAACATCATGAAACCTGTGTCCAGCATCGACACGTAAATCCTCATATCTCAGGCGCCGCATCCTCAGATCGTCCCTCAGGCACCGCTTACTCTGGTCGACCATCAAATCCATCTCATGACTCCGGTCGGTATCCTCCGGATAACCGTCGAGTCCAAATACTATCACCGGTAGGTAGTACTCCTCTGCCAGACTCACCGCCTAACAATACGAGTCTTCTTGTCCCAGGGTACCTCACCGGGTACACCATGTACCCGCAGACGGTGCCTACCGCTGCTCGAATCGGGTTTCGCATGCCAATCTCAGAACCGAGAAAACGCATGGTGGACGCACTGAAATATCATACCAAGAGAAACCGGGTTTTTAAAACAATACATACATTCTTTTAAAATAACCACTGTTCTCAAATCCAAAAATCACTTGAAAACAGCATATCTCAATTCGTATAATCATAAACCAAATAAGACATTTTCATAAATAGTGTGTAAAACAAATTAAATTAAAATTTAATATGTAACATAAATAAATTATAAGGGTTTTAATATAGAATTTAGCTTCATTTTAATTAACATAGTGTTATATAATAACATAGTTAGGGAGGGGTCTTTGTGTAAAAATTTAGGAAATTGTGCAAATTGGAATTTTTAAGGGTGTAAGTAGAAAAGTGGTTAAATAAGGTTTAGTTCAGAATTTATCACAAGATAAATCAATTTGGAAATGATAATACCTTGGCACATCCTTCTTGATTGCACAACACACACAACACCTCCTCCTTGCATGAGGATGGCACACCTTGATCTTTGACACCTCCTACTATACATCACTCTTACCTTTGTCATATATAGCATGTGTTCAAATCATTTAGCTAATTTAAAATCTGAAAAATTAAAAGAAAGAAAAAGAAAACTAGAACAAGTAAGGGAGAACAAAAGAAACTTGAAGGAAAGAGCTAAGTTCTAGGATTTCCACCATCAAGCTAGGAACTAGGAGCTTGTGCATCTTGGAGGGAGTTCTTCCAGCAATCCCTTGTAGGTAAAATCCTTAATCCCTGTAGGAATTTAGTTTTGTAATTAGATTAAATTAGAAACCAAAATGTCTATAATATCGTATTTTAGGCAAAACTGAGCTCTGTTTTAATCTGCTATAGTTTAGATAAAAGTTAACTTAACCAAACAGTTCCTTAATGTTGTATGTTGGACCTAGAACAAAACATAGGAACACGAACCCAGGGGCTCGGATTTTGGCCGGCGAGGCATAAGCAAATTCGGGCGTCGCCGGATTTGTAGGGAGGTTTGGTGTTTTGGGGTTTGGAGTAGGTCTCTGTATAGATGTTGGGATAATTTGGTATTGTTTAATTAAGTTAGTTTAACTGTATATAAAATCTGGGAGCAAATATCGGAAAAGGGATCAAAATTCTCAAAAATGACACGGGTGAAACATAACGCGTTCTGTTTTCTGTTGCGAAATAGCGTTTTGTTAAATTTCAGTAAAGTTAAGTGTTAGATCGTTTGCAATAGTTGTACGTAGTATAATTAGTACGTACAACTTGTGTTTTCATAATTTTGCCGTATCGGAATGTAGCCGTTTTCTTATACAAATTAATTCAATGTAAGATTTGAATGCGGGAACTTCGGAGGCCGCAAGGAAAGGAAAAGGATTGGCGATTTCTGAGTAGTTACGACGTATTTCGGTGATTAGACTAAACATCTACCGGGGGATTGTGTAAAGATGGCGTGATACGCCCGTAATTTGTTAAATTGAAAGATTTGACTTTATATGCGAAGTTAATAATATCCATTCATATATACCTATACATCACTATGTTAATAGATGTTAGAACACCACACAATTATCGACGAGTTATGCCGCACGTGCACATCTTTACATGTTACACTACACTTCGTCGATATTAACATGTCACTTCTACACAAAATAATTATCCTGCTAAATATGATTCCTATCATACCTTAATTATTAATAACAGTAGTAACTTGCATCAATGACATCATGTTTAGTATCCGAGTATTTTAAGTTGATATAAGATGCATTTGTATTATTAAGAATTTATAGTTTTGAGTTTTCCATATTATCGTATAACTTTAGTGATTTTTCATATTAATGTAAGATGTCCAGCATGAGATACTGTTTTTATGAATTGGTTTTATTCTGGACCGACTGGGGGAGATATACGGTCGCAGATTTTTACGTTATCCATACTGAGTGGGGGAGATACACAGTTGGATACATGGTGGACCCGGTCAAGACCGGGGGGCAGGATAGCCGCATTTAAGGCAGGGGAGCCTAGCGAGGATACTCAACACCTGAGATAGTATTGAAACACGGCGGATATCTAGATGATACCGACCGGTGTTATTGATTACAGGATCGCTCGAGGAACGAGGCATGAGGGAAACAGAAGATTTGTGTCGATGTTGGACATGGAAAGATGAACTTGATTTAGAAATAAGTGATGAGATTTCATTTTTGATTTATATGATTATTAGTATAAATTCATGTTCTCACATGCTATCATGCATCATACCTATCCTTATTGCAATTTGTTATAGTTGTCATATTTACATTATCAGCCGTTATATATTAGTCTTATTCACTGAGTTGGCAACTCACCCCCGTTGTGCCACAGTTCCTTGCCGGAGTAGAGCGGACGGTTAGCAGCAGTGCAGATCCATTTTTCAGCTTTTATCGCATTTTTTAATAGGCGGGTTACATATGTAGTAACCTTCTTTTTTGGTATTATATATTGAATCTAGAATATCTCCATCAAACCCTGTATTATGGCTTAGAACGAGATGGTGTTTGTATGTATATTATTTGACAGATGAGATCACTTAGTTATGTTAAATGGTATTTCTTTTACATATGTCTGAGATTCTTTTGATGTCATATAAGTTGTATACTTATTCCCGATGTTAACATTGTTGATCCCAACTAGGGATGTAACCAAACTTAACACTTTATAATTGTTTTAATATAAATTCAATAGTGAGTTATTGTTAAGATCTAAATTACTTAAAACTGTGATTTTTACTTAAAAACTAAATTTTCATAAAATTTCCTCAAAAAAAAGGGTTTTGATCTTGGTTTTTGGCTTACTCGGATTGTGTAAATATCTTAAGATATTATGCAATCTAAGTGCTGGTCACATCCAAACTTTGGATCATGACAAAATTGGTATCAGAGCTTAGGATTAACATTACGGAATCGAGTAGTGAGTTAAACTAAGTCGACATGAGTTCGTTACGTAGGATGACCTTTGGTTTGATGGAGTAGGTGAATTAGGATGAGTACAGTACCGTATGTATGTTCCGCGGCATATTTACGTTACCATACTCAGCCTAACTAACCTTAGAATATATATCTTGATTTATTCTTCCTTTGACTCTCAGATATTGATTATCCTTATTCGTAAGCCTTATCAACTCTTGTTTCTTGCTCCAGTCGCTATGGCTATGCGAGTTAGGCGAGCTGCAGCCAGAGATACAGCTAGGGCGAATCCACCTGTGATGGCGACTGGTACACCGGACAGTCTGGCGGTGTGTGAGCATGTTGATCCCCCTCCTCCAGATCGACTGACTAGATAGAGGAGGGCATGTTAGGATTGCAGCGGGTGGTAAGACAGCTAGCTGAGGCCACTCGAGTACAGAGACAGGATCCAGCACCGACCATGGCTGAGTCTGAGGTACAGCCCACGTAGACGGTCGCACTGGTAGACATGAGGGTGATGGAGGTATTGCTTCCTGAGTTTATGAGGTTGAGACCTCCGGTATTTACAGGAACTGATGTAGTGGAGGATCCTCAATCCTTTCTTGATAGGATGGAAAAGATTGGCAGATCATTGCGATGTTCTGATGCGAGGTCAGTTGAGCTGACTAGCTTTCGTTTGGAGGGACTTGCACAGGAGTGGTGTGAGTCAATGGAGAGAGGGCAAGCTATGGGTCTTCCTCCGATGTCGTGGACCGAGTTTTCCGAGGTCTTTCTTACCAGATTTCTTCCACAGAGTGTGAGGGACGCTAGAGCTAGCAGTTTTGAAGCGTTGCGGTAATCAGTGAGTATGTCGGTAGCAGATTATGATTTACGATTCACCCAGTTGTCGCACTATGCTCCATACTTAGTTCCTATGGTGAAGCTTCGGGTGAAGAGGTTTATAAGGAGTCTAGACACGCTGTTGTTTCTGGTTATAGGATCCCAGCATTTTAATATGCATGCGTAGGCCATGGATGCAGCGATACGAGTGGAGGAGCGTTTGAGCGAGGCAGTGGTTGTTCCGAAGCCAAAGAGGAGTAGACCGATCGGGTCGATGACTAGGCAGTTTGGTAGAGGCAGAGGTAGGTACACTCCAGGCCGCAGTTTCGGATGAGGTTGGACCCAGGGCCAGATGTTTAGTTCTTATCCCGAGGATTAGAGGACCCCGTCTATATGTTTTAGTTGCGGACTTCCAGGACATTACGAGAGGGACTGTAGATCCCAAGGAGGGACCATTGTTCAACAGGCTGCCTTACCCCCTCCACCTTCTACGTCGATGGCTTTACTTCCTCCCCCAGTTGGTACTACGCGCCGGGCAGTTGCACCATATGGTTGAAGCTTTGCAGGACGCTTTCAGATAGGTTGAGGAGATAGGGGTAGAGGACGACAGGATGCGGGCAAGGGCCAAGCACGAGTCTTTGCGCATCCAATGCAGTTGTGACAGGTACTCTTGCAGTATGTTCGTTAGATGCACATATTCTATTTGATCCTGGTTCTACACATTCTTACGTATTTATTTTCACGCTTTGCACTTTCTCTAGGGAGAGAGTCGTCGCTGTTAGAGTTACCGCTAGTTGTGATTACTCCAGTGGGGGATTCCTTTGTAGCTCGACACGTATTCAGGTCTTGTTCAGTACGTATTGGTGATAGGGATTCTTTAGTTGATTTAATTCTCCTGGATATGTTTGATTTTGATGTACTTCTTAGTATGGATTGGTTGGCCGCTTGTCATGCTTATGTAGATTGTCGGGGGAAAGCGGTTAGATTTTGTTTTCCAGGTGAACCGATCTTTGTTGTGCAGGGGGACTGCAATATGACTCCTGCCAACCTGATTTCTGCTCTTTGTGCGAGACGACTCTTAAAGAAGGGTTGTCATGTGTTCTTAGCATTTGTTCAGGACATAGGAGCCACTGAGATTCCGTTGGACCAGGTTTCGATCGCACGAGAATTTCCGGATGTGTTTTTGGCTGAGTTACCAGGATTACCGTCCGATCGCGATATTGAATTTTGCATTGAATTGATTCCGGGTGCTGGGCCTATTTCTATACCACCTTATCGGATGGCCCCGACGGAGTTCAAAGAACTCAAAAACCAGTTGCAAGAGTTGTTGGATAGAGGACTTGTTCGTCCAAGTGTATCACCGTGGGGAGCTCCTGTCTTATTTGTTAAGAAGAAGGACGGTAGTATGAGACTGTGCATCGACTACAGACAGCTGAATCGAGTTACTGTGCGAAATAGGTATCCATTACCTCGTATCGATGACTTATTCGATCAGCTGCAGGAAGCTGGCTACTTCTCAAAGATTGATTTACGGTCAAGGTATCACCAGTTGATGGTTCAGATGGATGACATTCCGAAGACTGCTTTTCACAAACGATATAGGCATTACGAGTTTCTGGTGATGTCGTTTGGACTCACCAACGCCCCAGCAGCTTTCATGGATATGATGAACCGTATCTTCAGGCCATTCCTTGATCAGTTTATTATAGTATTCATAGATGATATTCTTGTTTATTCCCGTAGCTGAGAGGAGCACGAGCAGCATTTGCGTATTACGTTGCAGACCTTGAATGAGCATCAGCTGTTCGCTAAATTCTCTAAGTGTGCTTCCTGGCTGGATAGTGTAGATTTCTTGGGTCACGTAGTTACGAGAGATGGGATACGTGTGGACCCAAAGAAGATCGAAGCGGTACAGTACTGGCCCAGACCTGTGTTACTTACGGAGGTTCGAAATTTCTTAGGTCTGGAGGGTTACTAGCGACGCTTTGTGCAGGATTTTTCTCGGATCGTTGCACCGTTGACCGGGTTGACTAGGAAGGAAGTTCCATTTCTTTGGATAGATGCATGTGAACAGAGTTTCCAGCAGTTGAAGACTCGCTTGACGACTGCACCCGTCTTATCTTTACCTTCTGGGTCAGGTGGTTTTATTGTGTATTGCGATGCTTCTCAAGTGGGTTTAGGCTGTATATTGATGTAGCAAGGCAGGGTTATAGCTTATGCTTCTCGACGGTTGAAAAGGCACGAGCAGAACTACCCCACTCAAGATTTAGAGATGGCTGCTGTGATATTCGCACTAAAGATTTGGAGGCATTACTTGTACGGTGAGTCGTGCCAAATCTTCACAGATCATAAGAGCTTAAAGTATATTTTTCAGCAGAGAGATCTGAATCTAAGGCGGCGTAGATGGATGGAACTCGTGAAGGATTATGATTGTGAGATCTTGTATCATCCAGGCAAAGCGAATGTTTTAGCAGATGCCTTGAGTCGGAGGCCTAGAGGTAGCTTATCTTATTTGCGCACCTTACGGAGAAAGTCTTCTACAGACTGGCAGATTTTATATGATAGTTGTGTACAGTTCGAGTTCATATCTACAGGAGGACAGTTAGCACATGTTCGCACCCATCCTCAGTTATTAGATCGTATTCGAGAGACACAGCCCGCAGATGCTCGTATATCGGAGATTATGGATCAGGTTAGGCAGGGAAGAGAGTCGGAGTTCGTGATAGATGACCATGGAGTATTACATTTTGGGACTCATCTTTTTGTGCCAGATTCTGATGGATTGAGACGTTAGATCTTAGAGGAGGCCCATCGATCTGCTTACAGTATTCATCCTAGTTCCACCAAGATGTATCATGACTTGAGGGATATTTATTGGTGCGAAGGAATGAAGAGGGATGTTGCAGAGTTTGTTTCGAGATGCTTGACTTGTCAGCAAGTCAAGGCTGAGCACCAGAGGCTGGCAGGAGAGTTGCAGCCCTTGCCCATTTCGGAGTGAAAATAGGAACATATTTTTGTGGATTTCGTTGTGGGTCTGCCCAGGACTAGCAGAAGGTATGACTGCATCTGGGTGATTGTAGATAGATTGACAAAGGCGGCTCATTTTCTTCCGGTGAAGACAACGTATGGGTTTGCACAGTATGCTCAGATTTATATCGACGAGATTGTCCGATTGCATGGAGTTCCGACGAGCATAGTGTCAGATAGGGGTACCTAGTTTACTAGCACGCTATGGCAGAAACTTCAAGAAACTCTTGGTACACGATTGAGTTTTAGTACAGCTTTTCACCCACAGACGGATGGTCAGTTAGAGCGGACCATTCAGACTCTTGAGGATATGGTTCGTCCTTGCAGCCTTGATTTCGGTGGTAGTTGGGATCGTCACCTACCTTTGATGGAATTTTCGTACAATAACGGTTTTCAGGAGACGATCCGGATGGCACCTTCTGATGCTTTGTATGGGAGGAAATGTCGATCTCCCATTTTCTTGACGGAACTGAGCGAGAGTAGCATTTTGGGACCGTAGATAGTACAGGAGACTACAGAAAATATTCAGCTGATACGAGACAGAATGAGAGCGGCCCAGTACAGACAGAAATCTTATGCAGATCGACGACGTCGTAGACTCGAGTTTGATGTGGGAGATCATGTGTTCTTTCATGTATCTCCGATGAAAGTTGTGATGCGTTTCGGGAAAAGGGAAAGCTTAGCCCCAGATATGTCGGACCGTACGAGATTCTGGAAAGAGTGGGTGCTGTAGCTTATCGGTTAGCACTTCCACTGAGATTTCTCGATGTGCAACCGGTGTTTCACGTATCAATGCTTCGCAAGTATCTTCACGATCCTTCTCACGTGATCCAGCATCAGACCTTACAGCTTGAACCGGATTTATCCTACACAGTGCAGCCTGTAGCTATTCTAGACCGGCAGGAAAACAAACTGAGTAAAGGGTACTTCCATCTGTAAAGGTTCTTTGGCGGGGAACGAATTGCGAAGAGATCACTTGGGAGACCGAAGATGCGATGCGAAAGAAATTTTCACATCTTTTTGAAGGTACGTCTAGATAAGTTTTAAATTCAGAGACCGAATTTTCTTAAGGGGGAATATTGTAGCATTTTGAAATTTTAGAAAAAAATAAAATTAATTAATTAAATAATAAAATGTTAAATTAAAAAGTTATTAAAACCAAATAAGACATTTTCATAAATAGTTTGTAAAACAAATTAAATTAAAATTTTAATATGTAACATAAATAAATTATAAGGGTTTTAATGTAAAATTTAGCTTCATTTTAATAAAAATAGTGTTATATAATAACATAGTTAGTGAGGGGTCTTCGTGTAAAAATTTAGGAAATTGTGCAAATTGGAATTTTTAAGGTTGTAAGTAGAAAAGATGTTAAATAAGGTTTAGTTCAGAATTTATCATAAGATAAATCAATTTGGAAATGATAATACCTTGACACATCCTTCTTGCTTGCACAACACACACACAAACCTCCTCTTTGCATGAGGATGGCACACCTTGATCTTTGACACCTCCTACTACACATCACTCTTACCTTTGTTATATATAGCATGTGTTCAGATCATTTAGCTAATTTAAAATCTGAAAAATTAAAAGAAAGAAAAGGAAAACTAGAACAAGCAAGAGAGAACAAAAGAAAGGAGAAGGGAAGAGCTAAGTTCTAGGATTTCCACCATCAAGCTTGGAACTAGGAGCTTGTGCATCTTGGAGAGAGTTCTTCCAGCAATCCCTTGTAGGTAAAATCCTTAATCACTGTAGGAATTTAGTTTTGTAACTAGTTTAAATTAGAAATCAAAATGTCTATAATATCGTATTTTAGGCAAAACTGAGCTTTGTTTTAATCTGCTATAGTTTAGATAAAAGTTAACTTAACCAAACAGTTTCTTAATCTTGTATGTTGGACGTAGAACAAACCATAGGAACACGAACCCAGGGGCTCGGATTTTGGCCGGCGAGGTATAGGCAAATTCCGGCGTCGCCGGATTTATAGGGAGGTTTGGTATTTTGGGGTTTGGAGTAGGTCTCTGTATAGATGTTGGGATAATTTGGTATTGTTTAATTAAGTTAGTTTAACTGTATATAAAATCTCGGAGCAAATATCAGAAAAAGGATCAAAATTCTCAAATACGACACAGGTGAAACGTAACGCGTTCTGTTTTCTGTTGCGAAACAGCGTTGGGTTAAATTTCAGTAAATTTATGTGTTAGATCGTTTACAATAGTCGTACGTAGTATAATTAGTACGTACAACTTATGTTTTCATGATTTTGCCGTATCGGAATGTAGCCGTTTTCTTATACAAGTTAACTCAATGTTAGATTTGAGTGCGGGAACTTCGGAGGCCGGAAAGAAAGGAAAAGGATTGGCGATTCCTGGGTAGTTACGATGTATTCCGGTGAGTAGACTAAACATCTACCGGGAGATTGTGTAAAGATGGCGTGATAAGCCTGTATTTTGTTAAATTGAAAGATTTGACTTTATATGCGAAGTTAATAATATGCATTCATATATACCTATACATCACTATGTTAATAGATGTTAGAATAATGCACAATTATCGACGAGTTATGCCGCACGTGCACATCTTTACATATTACACTACACCTCGTCGATAGTAACATGTCACTTTTACACTAAATAATTATCCTGTTAAATATGATTCCTATCATACGTTAATTATTACTAATAGTTGTAACTTGCATCAACGACATCATATTTAGTATCCGAGTATTCTGAGTTGATATAAATGGCATTTGTATTATTGAGGATTTATGGATTTGAGTTTTCCATATTATTGTATAACTTTAGTGATTTTTTATATTAATGTAAGATGTACACCATAAGATATTGTTTTTATGAATTGCTTTTTTTACGGACCGAGTGGGGGAGATATACGGTCGTGGATTTTTACGTTATCCAGACTGAGTGTTGGACATATACAGTTGGATACATGGTGGACCCGGTCGAGACCGGGGGGCAGGATAGCCCCATTTGAGGCGGGGGAGCCTATCGAGGATACTTGATACCGGAAATAGTATTGAAACACGGCGGATATCTAGATGATACCGACCGGTGTTATTGATTACAGGATCGTTCGAGGAACGAGGCCTGAGGGAAACAGAAGATTTGTGTCGATGTTGGACACGGAAAGATGAACTTGATTTGGAAATAAGTGATGAGATTTCATTCTTGATTTACATGATTATTAGTATAAATTCATGTTTTCACATGCTATCATGCATCATACTTATCCTTATTGCAATTTGTTATAGTTGTCATATTTAAATTATCTGCCGTTATATGTTAGTCTTATTCACTGAGTTGGCAACTCACCCCCGTTGTGCCACAGTTTCTTGCAGGAGTAGAGTGGACGGTTAGCAGCAGTGCAGATCCACTTTTCAGCTTTTATCGCATTTTTTGATAGGTGAGTTACAAATGTAGTAACATTCTCCTTTGGTATTGTATATTAAATCTAGAATATCTCCATCAGACCTTGTATTATGACTTAGAACGAGAGTGGTAGTTGTATATATATTACTTGACTGATGAGACGCTTAGTTATGTTAAATGGTATTTCTTTTACTTATGTCTGAGGTTTTTTTGATGTCATATAAGTTGTATACTTATTTCCGCTGATAACATTGTTGATCCCAACTTGTGAAGTAACCAAACATAACACTTTATAATTGTTTTATTATAAATTCAATAGTGAGTTACTGTTAAGATCTAAATTACTTAAAACTGTGATTTTTACTTAAAAACTAAATTTTCATAAAATTTCCGCAAAAAAAGGGTTGTGGTATTGGCTTTTGGCTTACTCGGGTTGTGTAAATATCTTGAGATATTATGCAATCTAAGTGCCGGTCAAATCCAAACTTTGGGTCGTGATAATAGCTTGGTGCAATATTAGTACAGTTTAGTTTTATTTGTGCATTTGATATCGCGGGGTGAGCATCCGATATGTGGACTGCCGTCACTGCTGTTAGGTATACCTAGCACCCTATGAAAGGCTTGGAAGCATCACATGTACCAAAGATTAGATTTTTATGGTGCTAAGTAAGCATACAAAGGATCTATCCTAGAAAATTAGGGTTTCAAATCTTTAACCAACATCATAAGTAACAAAGACTAGGGTTTTGAGAGTACAACCTTTGTAGCTCCCTACGCTAGACTCCTTGGCCACTTGAGGGTTGAAGAACGGTCAGCTTGAAGTCTTCTAGTGTCCACGACGATCCACCCGAAGCTCCTTTGTCCAAGCTAGCAACTTCACTTGATCAAGAGAAAGAAATGAAGATAACACTCTAAACAAGTGGGCAAGGCTTGTGTAGAATGATGTTGTGGTGGCTTTTCTCACTTCAAAAACCTAACTTGATGAGTATTTTTCTCACTACAAATGTCTAGAGAGCAAAAGAAGAAGGAGGAAGAAGATGATGTCCTTTTAGAACAAGAGTGAAAGAAAAACTCTTATGAAGAAAATGGAAAATATATGTATATATATTTTTCACCCTTCATCTCAAACCATGGTTAAATGATAAAGATATTATTGTATTTGAGTTTAAAACACAAAAGAAAGATTAACCCATGGTTAATAAGTAGGTGAACATGGTTAGGTGAAGAAGAGTGTAGAAACCATGTGTTAATCTTTATCTTTTCTTTTGATTTTAAAACAAATACAAATGTAATAATAATCCATATACAAAACCATGGTGTGAGTCTTATAGTGCCACCATTTTCAATGTATATACAACCATGAAAGATGATGTATGTATGTATGTGTGCATGCACATCCATATGTGCATGAATCATGAAAGAATGCATACATGCATGCATACATCAAAATTACAAGAAAGTATTTCTAGTGAGAAAATAATGGTTAAATGATAAATCAACACTTGATTTATCAATCCGGCCATATCACACACGACCCAACCAAAAGCAAGCCACCCGATTAATATACGGTATCTCATACGCGTATTTTAACCGGGTCCATACGCATATCGCATACGCGCACCACAATGTTTCGCCTGGACTAGGTAACTCCTTTGTGGGACTCTAAGACTCATCAATACGCCGGCTGTGGGTGATGATCATATCAAGCACCCCCAAGCCGCAAGCAGTCAGCTAAACGTAACGGCCACCCGGGTATTGAGCGATCAGAAGAAAATAAGCGAACCTGCTACAACTCCCGTCGAGCCAACCGGCAACACTATCGTACAGTCCGGTCTCTTCGTCAGATATGCTGCATATCGAGCCTAGGGATGGTCACGTCGACCCCAATAACTCCATAAGTCATGCCGGTGAATACTCTATAACAGATCGAGAAACTACCGATATTACTTATCAGTGAATCTCAGCAGCCCTGGCCAGGGACTTACTGATATAACCAGTCGAGCACAGCACAGCATCAACTCCCAATACCGGGAGAGACGAAACCCCTCCTATCGCTCATCCCTTTCGTGTGTCTCGGGACTGTACCCAACGGCCACCTGTTTGCACGACTCAGTAGAGCCGTGGTAGGGTGGTAATCAAAGTACAGTGGGAGAGCACACAAGACTCTATGACGATCTCGGGTCTACAGACTAACCTGCACCAGTGTCACCTGAGAACTGCTATCCGACGATAGATATAATTCCATATAGGAGTTCTCGGTGAGTCCGTCCAGTGTACCCAGTCACCACTGAGCACCCGTATATGATCTCGATGTCAAACATTGATGAATGTGGGAACATTCATCGCCCATCGTATGGGTCTAGTATCATATACGATAGTCTACTCTGGTATATCAATGCCCTATCTCGATATACTTACGACTAGGGACATTTCAGGATATGCTTATAAACTACAGATGTCCCACTAGTATGATCTCCATCATAATCACAGTAGTCAAGCCGATATCCTCAGGGCTTTATCAACATGTATGAATGAATAAAAGCATGATCAAATCAACATGTTAGATAAAGAAGAACCAGATAGCATACTATCATGTCGAGCAAGAATGTACACTGAATATATATACATATATAAATACATCCACTATCACATAATGGACTCTAGGGCATACATATATCCAACAATCTCCCACTTGCACTAAGGCCAGTTATTGGCGTATCTCATACCCAACATCTTAAAAAGTCGCTCATGCTGCGGCTGAGGGAGTGCCTTGGTGAATGGATCCGCTGCGTTATTCTTTGTGTCTACTCTCTTAATCTCGATCTCGCGGCGATCTACTACCTCCCGGATCAAATGAAAGCGCCTCGATGTGTCTGGACCGCCGATGGGACCTGGGCTCCTTGGCCAATGCCATAGCCCCATTATTGTCACAATACAAAGGTATTGGATCAATAATGGTTGGAACTACTCCTAGCTCCGAGACGAACTTCTTCATCCAGACGGCTTCCGTGGCGGCATCATTCGCAGCAATGTACTCAGCTTCCATCGTAAAGTCTGCAACGGTATCCTGTTTGGAACTCTTCTAACTTACCGCCCCTCCATTGAGGGTAAATACAAACCCAAAGATAAATTTGTTGTCGTCCTTATCGCTCTGGAAGCTCGAATCGGTAAAGGCCTCCATTTGGAGATCTCCATTACCATACACCAAGAACAATTCTTTAGTCCTTCGCAAGTACTTAAGAATGTTCTTCACAGCTGTCCAGTGGTTCTCCCCTGGGTTGGATTGATACCTTCTTACAACACTAAGTGCATAAGCTACATCTGGGCGTGTACATAACATCGCATACATTATAGATCCTACTGCCGAAGCATAGGGTATAATGCTCATGCGAGCTCTCTCTTCATCGGTCTTTGGGCAAGAGTCCTTGGAGAGAGTGACCCCATGGAAAGCGGGTAAGGCACCCCGCTTGGAGTCTTCCATACTAAACCTTTTTAGGATGGTGTTAATGTACCTGGTTTGGGACAATCCCAATAACCTTTTGGATCTATCCCTATAGATCCTTATGCCCAGAATGTATGTGGCATCACCCAGGTCCTTCATGGAGAACTTTAGTGATAAGAAAGATTTGACCGACTGTAGCATAGGAATATCATTTCCTATCAGAAGAATGTCGTCCACGTACAATATGAGGAATGTGACAGCTCTCCCTACAGCCTTCTTATAAACACAAGGTTCATCTGGATTTTTGATGAAATCAAACTCTTTGATGACATCATCGAAACAGATGTTCCAACTCCATGATGCCTGTTTTAACCTATATATGGATTTAAGCAATTTACATGCTTTCCCGCTGCTCCCACTGTCAATGAAGACCTCTGGCTGATCCATAAAAACGCATTCTTCTAAATTTCCATTTAGAAATGCGGTTTTAATGTCCATCTGCCAGATTTCATAGTCGTAGTGAGCAGAAATAGCAAGTAGGATCCGAATGGATTTAAGCATGGCTACGGGAGAAAAAGTCTCGTCATAGTCCAAACCCGGTCTTTGACGAAAACCCTTCGCCACAAGTCTTGCCTTATAGGTGTCCACCTGCCCATCTACACCAATCTTTCTTTTAAAGATCCATTTGCACCCCACAGGTTTTACCCCAGGGGGTACAACGTCTAAAGTCCAGACTTTGTTGGTGTACATAGACTCCATTTCGGATCTCATGGCATCCAGCCACTTCACAGAGTCTCCACTCGTGATAGCTTGCTGAAAACTGGTAGGATCATCATCATCCATGAAGCAGTCTTCTCCGTCACCATCAATGAGGAAACCGTAGTACCTCTCTAATGGGCGAGAAGTCCTGCCAGACCTACGGAGTGGCCGAGATTCCTCAGTTTCTATTGCAACAGCTGGTTCAACCAAATCGTCATTTGTAATTTGTGTCTCTAGAACCTCTTCTAGATCCACCACCTTGCCATCATCTTTTTCTGTGAAAAACTCTTTTTCCAAGAATGTGGCATACTGAGAAACAAACACTTTTTGTTCCTCTTTGTGGTAGAATAGATATCCATAAGAATTCTTTGGATATCCCACAAAGTTAAACATGACTGACCGTGTCTCGAGTTTGTCCGGATTCTGCTTTTTAACATAGGCCGGGCAACCCCAAATCTTAATTCTCTTAAGAGATGGTCTCTTTCCATGCCATATCTCATATGGCGTGGTAGACACGGTTTTGGTTGGAACCCTGTTTAGTAGAAACGCTGCAGTCTCCAATGCATGCCCCCAAAATGAGACGGGTAACTCAGCATCACTCATCATGGAACGGACCATATCAAATAGTGTCTGATTCCGTCGTTCTGACACACCGTTGTGCTGTGGTGTGTAAGGAGGAGTGAGCTGAGAGAGAATCCCATTCTCTTTTAGGAAGTTTGCAAATTCTGTACTAAGATACTCACCACCTCGATCTGATCGAAGCATCTTGATACTCAAGCTGGTTTGTTTTTCTACTTCTTGTTTATATTCAATGAATTTCTCGAAAGCTTCGGACTTGTGCTTTAATAAAAATACATCACCGAATCTTGAGAAATCGTCAGTGAACGTAATGAAGTATGAAAAACCGCCTCTAGCCTGTGTAGACATTGGCCCACATACATCACTATGTATGAGGCCTAGGAGCTCAGTAGCTCTTTCTCCGTGTCCGGTAAACGGAATTTTGGTCATTTTACCCTTGATACAAAACTGGCAAGTCGCATAAGATTTATATTCAAAAGAGTTTAAATTTCCATCTTTATGTAACTTGTTTAGTCTTGTTTCATTAATATGACCAAGTCTACAGTGCCAAAGAAAAGCTTCATTTAATTCTGAAAGTTTTCTTTTATTAGTGTGTTGTATACTGGAAACTGTGTGTTGATTTAGGACATATATCCCGTTATTAAGCGTACCTTACCCAACCAACATTTGATTCAGGTGAATGTTCATAACATTGTTCTGCAATACAAAATTATATCCTTCATTGTCTAACAAAGAAACAGATATTATATTACAAAGCATACTTGGTACAAAATAACATGGGTTCAAAACCAATATACATCCGATGGCAACCCCAAGTGATACTCTCCCACTGCGACTGTATGTACATTGGAACCATTTCCAATGCGGAGAGTATGGTCACCTGTCTTCAAAACCTTGCTATTTCTCAGCACCTGCATAGAATTGCAAATGTGAGAACCTGAACCGGTATCTAATACCCAGGAAGCAGAGTTTATTGAAAAACAGTTTTCTGTTACAAACGCACCTGAAGCAGAACCATCCCCATGCTTCTTCTTGTGATTTAAGTACTCCGTGCAGTTGCGCTTCCAATGTCCTGTCTTGTGGAAATGAAAACATTCCCCTTTCCCCGAGTCTCCAGCTTTGGACTTTTCCTTTCCCTTCACCTTTTTAACTCCACCTTTAGGATTGGTGGGCTTCTTCTTTTTCTTTCCCTTGGCCTTAGCTTTTGGACGAGAAGAGGAAGACTGTCCAACAGTCATAACGGGAGTTCTTACTGATTTCATAGTGCTCTCTGCACTCCTTAACATATTAAGGAGTTCAGGGAGTTCCTTCTCCATGTTGTGCATGTTGAAGTTCACTATGTATTGAGCAAAGGTGGAGGGGAGGGACTGCAGAATAATATCCGTGTATTGTTCATTGTCCATTGTCCATCCAAGGTCCTCAAGCTCCTCTATAAGAGCTATCATCTTCAGAACATGGTCTCCTACTGGTGTGCCAGGGGCCATTCGCATCTGAAACAATTTCTTTGATGCTTCGTATCGTAATACACGGGATTGCTCTCCATACAACTCCTCTGTATGGAGTAATATGGCATGAATGTCCATATTCTCATGCTGCTTTTGATGTGTGGTATCCATCGATGCAAGCGCGAGGCATTTGGCCGTAGCAAAGTCAGTATCCCATGTCTTGCGGACTTCAATATCCGCAACTGAGGATTTTGGGCCTAGGACGGGCGGGGCTGGAGCCGTGAGGACATATGATACCTTATCATATGTCAAGGCAATGTTTAGATTCCTCAGCCAGTCTTTATAATTGGTCCCATTCAGTTTATTTTTATCTAGTAGAAGCTTGAGTCCAGTCATGGGTATCTGCCATTAAGAGAGAGAAAAGAATACACTCAGCGAAAGCTCTTGCATAGATCAGATTGGTTATTATCTTGTCTAATCGATGTTTCCCACTGTTTTAATCGAGTTTTTCTTTCAAACCTTAAAAAGAAAACTAGCCAGGATTAATTACAGTCTACAACTTCGCTAACCGTTCAGCCAGGCCAGTGTCGGTACTTGAGGGAGGTTCCCCGTGCTTTCGCACGGACCTAATTAAAGTAAACCTCGTTTTCCCAGAGGCGTAGCCCCGTTAACACCTTTCTAGACACCTAATGAGTTAGCTAATTGTAAACTGTAAAACTCTCCTAGGAGCAACTATTGCCCACAGTGGGATCGGGATCCAACCATCACATGGAAGGTATGCAATCTCATTGCAAATTTCAACTATTGAAATTCCCGATGTGGTTTTTACCCCTAGTACTTATGACCTTAACTAAGGTCAACAAATCATAAATACCAGTCAAGTTCTACCCGTCATTTCTTGATTAATTAGATCCATCCATATGACCCTTAACTATGGTCAACAAAGTCGTATGAATGTCCTAATTAATCTGCATCATATGCAGTGTAGGAAGACATCACTTAGCTACCATACACTACGCCATAACTAAAGTCAACAAACGTAGCACGAATACTAAGTACTCTACTTCCTAAAACGATGGAGGGTTGCGGATGATTTTTAAGAAAATCTTTAACGCTTTGAACTTGATATCGTTGTAGAATCAAATGGTTTTCAAAAGGAGCGGCTTAAGCTCCGCAGTTTTGAAATGTAGCTTTTTCATAAAGAGCCGAGTGGTTTTCAAATCCGATTCTACAACATCTTTTTAGGTTTATTTTCTTTACATTAATCATATTAATGTAGTCTCATCATTTAAGTCCTTAAGCTAATCACAGAAAAGAAACAAAAATAACACGTACGCTTATGCTATCCGCATTCGCCGCAATGTTCCGTTATGCACCGTTAGGTTACATAACTAACGGCATACCGGGACGGGACTAGCGCGGGTGTAAAATATAAGCAATGTCTACTATGTATAAAATATATAATATGTCATTCTTCTCAGATATCTCAGAACACAGGCAGCAGAAACATATACATATAATGTGGGATATACTAGGACGTCCGTATTTAGTATTTAACCAACAATAGAAAATACGGATTCCACAGTCGCGATGAATAGCCAAGCCCACACCCCTAGACCCCTACGAGAGCGACAAGCGACCCTAGCAATCCTGGAGTTTAGGAGACCCGGTCTCGACTCGTCGAGATGGCCTCCCACTGAACCCCAGAACCCGGTCACTCGTGCTCCCCTCCTTGGGTCTATCCTAATGCAGAAAAGTAAATAATATACAACACTGGTGGCATCAACCTCAACCCGGAAGTGCCCCGAATAAAAGAATATTACATTACATTTGAATTTTACATGAATGAAAAATAAAACTCTCATCTCACATAAAACCCCCCGGCTATTCAATCGCGACAATCCTGCACATCATATCTCAGCAACACATAATATCATATATCATCAACATAAGTAAGTATACGTACCCCAATTGTCGTTGATGTATAGCAACGAAACCGGCGATATCGACATACTACACTTACGGTCACAGCAAAGAAAGTGTAAAACTACAATATTTGGAATCCGCATTCTCTTTAGACATCGTAAATCCGAGATATCACATACCTCGCATTTCATGCCTAACTATGTGAATCCCACATATTGTATCACATTCCAGATAAAAAAACAGTATTAAGTTCTTCGAACGAATAATCAAATACCCAAAAATACACTAAAGCTCAACACTTGAGCGGAGTTCAAAAAACCCGGAGTGTGACACGGTAGTAGCGGTCCAGCCGTAGAAGGGTCAAGCCAACGCCTCACATGTGGCACGCCATACTACCTCAAACCCTAAGGTTCAAAAGGCAGTTCAAGACGGTCACATAATCGAGTTAAGGTTTGTTGTCTTCTAGAAGGTCCACCACAAAAAAACTTGCACGTATTTCCGAAAGATTTAAACCCCGTGAAAAAGTGAGTAAATGATACTTGTTCGAACAATTCAATACTTTCTAATTTACCCGGAAAAGACACGAAATCAAAATTCCGATCGAACCATTGAACTCAAAACCATCCCAAGAATATTCAGCACAAGAATCAGATTAAACATACCTAAAACAATATACAAGCAGGTATAGGAATTACTATGTAAATAATAAGCCATGAAGCCTCTGTACGGCCGCGGCCTAAGCAAGGATTGGCCGCGGTTCCGCGGCGGCTTGAACGGCTCATGGCTTAATATTTCACAGTATTTCTTAGATTTTCCTGCTGTATTTTTTAAGTATTTTTAATTCTGAAAATAACCAGGTTTGAAAAAATGTCCAGAGAGGGTCCCGAAAATCCGTATTTTGGTTCGATCGGAGTTTTTACTTCGTTAAAGTGTCGCCTAATGTTCTATGTCGGCTCTGATACTAATGTTAGGTTTACCTAGCACCCTATGAAAGGTTTGGAAGCATCACATGTACCAAAGATTAGATTTTTATGGTGCTAAGTAAGCATACAAAGGATCTATCCTAGAAAATTAGGGTTTCAAATCATTAACCAACATCATAAGTAACAAAGACTAGGGTTTTGAGAGTACAACCTTTGTAGCTCCCTATGCTAGACTCCTTGGCCACTTGAGAGTTGACGAACGGTTAGCTTGAAGTCTTCTAGTGTCCACGACGATCCACCCGAAGCTCCTTTGTCCAAGCTAGCAACTTCACTTGATCAAGAGAAAGAAATGAATATAACACTCTAAACAAGTGGGCAACGCTTGTGTAGAATGATATTGTGGTGGCTTTTCTCACTTAAAAAACCTAACTTGATGAGTATTTTGCTCACTACAAAAGTCTAGAGAGCAAAAGAAGAAGGAGGAAGAAGATGATGGCCTTTTAGAACAAGAGTGAAAGAAAAACTCTTATGAAGAAAATGGAAAATATATGTATATATATTTTTCACCCTTCATCTCAAACCATGGTTAAATGATAAAGATATTATTGTATTTGAGTTTAAAACACAAAAGAAAGATTAACCCATGGTTAATAAGTAGGTGAACATGGTTAGGTGAAGAAGAGTGTAGAAACCATGTGTTAATCTTTATCTTTTCTTTTGATTTTAAAACAAATACAAATGTAATAATAATCCATATACAAAACCATGGTGTGAGTCTTATATTGCCACCATTTTCAATGCATATACAACCATGAAAGATGATGTATGTATGTATGTGTGCATGCACATCCATATGTGCATGAATCATGAAAGAATGCATACATGCATGCATACATGCATGCATACATAAAAAATACAAGAAATTATTTCTAGTGAGAAAATAATGGTTAAATGATAAATCAACACTTGATTTATCAATCCGGCCATATCACATATGACCCAACCAAAAGAAAGCCGCCCGATTAATATACGGTATCTCATATGCGCATTTTAACCGGGTCCATGCGCATATCGCATACGCGCACCACAACGTTTCGCCTGGACTAGGTAACTCCTTTGTGGGACTCTAAGACTCATCAATACGTCGGCAGTGGGTGATGATCATATCAAGCACCCCCAAGCCGCAAGCAGTCAGCTAAACGTAACGGCCACCCGGGTATTGAGCGATCAGAAGAAAACAAGCGAACCTGCTACAACTCCCGTCGAGCCAACCGGCAACACTACCGTACAGTCCGGTCTCTTCGTCAGATATGCTGCATATCGAGCCTAGGGATGGTCACGTCGACCCCAATAACTCCATAAGTCGTGCCGGTGAATGCTCTATAACAGATCGAGAAACTACCGATATTACTTATCAGTGAATCTTAGCAGCCCTGGCCTGGGACTTACTGATATAACCAGTCGAGCACAGCACTGTTGCGCCACGGCAGCGCCCCGGCCGTCTATCCGAGGCCAAAATACGGAATCAAAATTTTTCTTAACTTTTAAACTGGCGCTACCGCGGACAATATACCTGGATCGAAACCATTAACCTATACTAGCAAACTAGAGATGGGGTGAGAGATGTATCGAGTGATCCGAGTCCTCCGGTCTTCTCGTCATCGTCCCGATCTCCCGCGGAAACTCCGGTCATCGCCTCCTTGCCGGAAGGGCACCACATCGTCTGTATCTATTACGGGCTCCCACCTCAATACCGAGGCAACTCGGGCACGAAGCTGGCAAGTCGACGTGCCCAAGGTTTGCTGTAGAATGTAGTGTAGATGATGCTTGTCTCATTTGGGGTAATGAAGTTGCCATTGGATGGAGGGAAGTAATGAACAAAATGGAGATGAACTTTGGTGTATACAAATGAGATAATAATTTTCCCACTCTACCAAATGAAAAAATTCCTCATCCCTTCTCACAAAGTGGCCGGCCTCAATTGTATGGAAATGGTGGTGAGAAAAATCACAAAACAAGAAAGAAGGTAAGTGTAGGAAAAAGGAATGGGTGACCACATCCAAACATCAACCATGCTTATTTCTTCTATTCACACCATAACCTTTCAAATCTCATTAATGCAAAATCATGGATGAAAGATATCATAATGAAGACATTTGCAAGAAACCCCCTCCACAAAGTGTTATTTGCAAACTTGCAAATAACCCCCTCCATCGGAAAAGTCCGGCCGGGAAAGAACAAAGGAAAACCGGCCGGAACGGAATGCAAACTGGCAACTCCAGAAAACTGGTCCCGTAATAAATTACAGGAAAACCCCGATACTGTGCATACACACCCGCATCTGTATTCCGTCCGGATACAAATGCAATGAGACAAAATCTACACTGTACTAAACTAGGATCCGGCTTAAACCAAAACCGGCTAGTAATATCCGTTCGATCCTGATCCGTGCAATACCGCACGTATCTGATCGAACCCTGCCATATACCCATACGGCCACTAGTACAAACCGTCCGATCCTGATCCGTGCAATACCGTACGTATCTGATCGGACCCTGCCATATCTCCATACGGCCTCTACAGCGTTTCGCCCGAAAGCTTGAGTAACTGAAAGTGTGGTGGACTCTAAAGACTCGTCAATACTATGGCTGTGGATTTAACCACTAGCACGTCAGAGGTATAAGCCAATACGTGACGGGCCACCAGCTATTGACCAAAAGGGACGTCGATGAGCGAACTCATCCTGACACCCTACTGAGCCTGTCAGTGACAATATCCGTACAGTCCGGTCCGTTCGTCTATGAGCATCGCATGGCGGGCCTAGTGGGTTGGTAAAAGTCAGACCCCCAAAGGCGGTACAAGTCGTGTCGGAGTGTAGCCCAGAACGCCCTGAGATACTACTGGAATACCTACCAGTAAATCTCCTGCCTCGGCCGAAGGCTTTGCGTAATGGCTCTCCTAGACACAGCGCGACCTCACCCCCAATACCGGGAGAGATGAACCCCTGCAGATCCGCTCACTGCCTCCATGTGGCTCGGGACTGTACCCAACTAAAACCTGTTTGCACGACTCTTTTGAGCCGTGGTAGGGTAGTAATCAAAGCACAGTGGGAACTCACACGAGACAAATGACGATCTCAGGTCGATGAACTAACCTGTACACATGTCACCTGGGAACTGCTATCTGACGTCTGGTATAATCCCAACTAGCAGGTTCCCGGCGAGTCCTGTCCGGTGTACTCATAACCCAATGAGCACCTTTATACATCTTAGGTGAACCAACTGACACCAGTGGCTTGTGAGACCGGCCACCGCCCCTCGTCGGGGTCTCGACTGTATACACTAGTCTACTAATGGAGTATCGATGCCCAGTCTCGAAACTCCCACGACTAGGGACCATTTAAGGATGTGCTTATAGACCCCAGCTCCCACGTATATGATCGCCATCATACTGCTGGTCGTCAAGCAAGAATCCTAGGGGCTCTATCAACGTGTAATAGCGACCTGTAAGGTCACCTGAAACAGTACACGATGATAAAGGTAAACCAGATAGCATAGTATCATCTCGAGTAAGACTGTTCTACCGGGATAGGTCCTCCCTCAATTATTGCAATCACGTGTCTGTGATCCAATAATTGACTCTGAGGGAACTATCTCCAACAATCTCCCACTTGCACTCAAGGCTAATTATTGCGATGTCGCATACTCACAGCCCGTGTGATACCGAACACCCAACTCCTCTACTAGTCAGTCACACAAAGCCTGTTTGCGAAACTATTGTGTTCGAGGAATAGCCTCAGTGAGTGGATCCGCTGTGAAGTTTCTTTCTATGTCTCTCTAAATCTCAAGTTCGCGGAGAATACCATCTCCCGAAATGAGCAATACCTGTCTTAGAATATGTCTGGATATCTGATGGGACCTAGCTCATAAATGAACTCCAAATCCAAACTTCTTAGACTGTATCGATAACTGAACTTAATCAGTACCCAGCGCCATGCCTCTCTCAGTATCGCCTTGGACCACCTGTCCAAAATACTGCCCCTCGTCAGAAGGAGAAACTATAACTCTGACAGCCAATCTGCCATCCATGTCACCTTGGAAGCCTGGAATGATAACCGTCTCCTAAAAGAGGCTGTCGTTATCACATCCCTAGAACATCAACTTATGTTCTAAAACTGCTTCCGACTGTTTCTCCAGGATTGGATTAATATCAACTTATTGCATCTAGTGCAAGAACAACATCTGGTGTGGTACTTGACATCTCATGATTGACTCAATTGCCTAAGCAAGTGATCTGTCAATCATGCGTATCCCTCTCCCCTTTAGTCTGTAAGACACCTTTAGAGAGGGTGACTCCATCAACTGCAGGTACACTACCGTGCCAGGAGTCGTCCATTCTAAATACTCATAGAATGCTGTCAAGGTACCCAGATTGGGAAACTACCCAAATCTAGATCTAAAACCATAGATCTAGTAACCAGTATGTCTGATATAATGTCCAAGTCCCTTGTGGAGAAACCACTGTGTGACGACCAAAGTATAACCGATCGTAGTATAGGAATGTCACTTCCTACTGTGTGTATGTCATCCAAAACCCGGATATCACACCGTACTACCTTCTCAACAGATCCATCCCCTATTCTGATGACGTCAAACCTATGACTGTCGCATCAGAAATAGATGATCTATCTCCGCTATATCTGCTTTAGTCTATAAATAGACATAAGCCTGATGTCCACCAATGCTTCCGCTGCTCCCACTGACTACGACAACCCTCTGGCAGAGTCATATAGACGTGCACTTCTAAAGCTAGTTTAGAACGACGCTGTACTCATCCTCCTGCCGGGTCTCGCAGCCTGGAACAACAACAATGGCAAGTGTGGGTAAACAAGAACTTCCTTGTCACCGTCCTTGAGGCTACCGGAGTACCTCTCGGGTGCCTGAAGTTACCCACCTTATCTGCGGAGTGGCCAATGGAATGTCAAATCAGATTGAATCTTTAGGTTCCTCATCAAATCTTCAGTAATCGTTTGCGATTCTGGAATCACTTCCAGTTCTACCATACTCCCACTACGGTTTTCTGAAAAATAACCATTTCTTTTTAAAATGTGGCGAGTTAAGAACAATATCACTATTGATCTTCCAGATGGTAGAAAGTCAACCCTCGTCATAGCCTGGGTCAACCCACAAACAGCCATTACAGAAACGTGCCTTGAGTTATCCAGAGTCTGGTTTTAATCATAAGCCGGACAACTCCCCGTACCTTAACAATGTTAAGATATGAACTGTACTATATCCAATATAGAACCAGAGGCACTGATTTAATTGAACCAGATTCAAATCATGCAGCTGTCTCCAGTGCATGTCAACTAAAAGGAGAGAGGCCGATCAGCGTTACTCAACTTAGGAATGCTTCCAATTATGAGTAACCTGAAAGAGAAGCAATTTCTCTTTATCATTACTATCAACTGAATACCATACACAAGTATCTACATCTTCGATCACATTGAAGAATCCCGATACTTGCTACACCTGGTTCTCTACTCTATTCAAATACCTATAACTCCTCAAAACTTAGACCCTGTGTTTCTACGAAACATATGTCTAAGAACTAGAGAAGTTAAAAGTAAACAGAATATAGTATGAGGACCAACCCCTCTGTCCCAATGGACACTGGACAACATACAATACTCTGTATAAGTCCGCTGAGTCTAACAACTCTTTCACTGTGCGTCATAGGTTGAAAACTGTACTTATGGTTAAGAAGAATTACACCGCTGTTTGATGCTCCTTACCTAACCATCCACTGATATAGGTAAATGTCATCGACATAATATCAAAAGGTATATCTCACTCTATGAAAATAGACGTACAGATATATCAATTTGAAATTGGTGCACAACAGTGGATATTCAAAACCATATATATTTGCCGACCGGCAAACAACCCAGGTGGCTTTCTCAAATATCACCAATTACAACGAATCCCGATATAATGAGGATGGTCACCTAATTCCCAATAACTTACTCCCACTCATCATCTGTAAAACCATAAAGATGTGAGAATCATACCTGGTAAATACATACCCTGGAGTAAGTATCTTATCGGGAAATCAGTTTTCTTTTAACATTACACAGTGAAACTGAAACATTGAAATGTTTCGGTGGGGTATCCTGGTATTCCTAGTAATGCCTCTACCATTATCCAGATTCACAACTATAACCGTATAATTCTTTGCCACCTCTCCAAATCCCTTTATATGTCTTTAGTCATTACCTTCTGCACACCCCTTAGGCCAAATGGTTTTCTTCCTTCCCTACCGTTCGGCACCAGCCTATGGTTTGGAAGAAGACTATCCAATAAGCATAATGGGTGTACTGTCCTAATCCTAGGAGCACTCGCAATGCGAGAGAAGGTGAAGAGAAAAGGCAACCGAATAAACCGTATTCCTATTTCTCCTGGACCAGAATCCATCCCCGAACTGGAACAAGTTCCTTTCGAGTTCGTATATAACCATACGATGGAGTATCCAAAAACTTGGGATCTTCGCAGTGATACGGAGTGTCCCGGAGAAATACAAAGGTGATTTAGGATTGGCGAAGAAATACTCGGTTTGGTCGTGAATAGCAGTCGCAATTTACTTTGCCCTCTTACTAATCCCTTTCTTTGTCTTAACTTAATACCTTCTGCACACCATCGTTATGCTAATTGGTTTTCTTCATTCCCCACCGTTCGGCACCAGCCTAAGGTTTGGAAGAAGACTATCCAATTTGCATAATAGGTGTACTATCTCCTAAACCAAGGAGTACTCGCAATGAGAGAGGATGAAAAGAAAAGACAACTGAATAATCCTATTCGTTTTCTCCAGAACCAGAAACCATCCTCGAAGTCCTTCGAGTTCGTATATAACCATACGATGCTTTTTCCAATGGAAGTGGACGTTTGTAGTAATACGGGGTGTCCTGGAGAAAAGGGTAAAAGTAGGAGTGGCAATGAGGTTTGCAACTCAGACAATCCAAAACCAGTGTTTAAGAAGGTTCGGTCAACTTGGTCACTGAGTCATAGTCTAGGGTCGGGTCAATGGTCGCTGCCAGAGAGAGAGAAAAGAAACACTCAGCGTGCACTCTATCCTAGATCAGAATGGTTACCAATTTATCTAATCTGGAAACCTCCCACTGTAACCTCAAATTCTTCCCCAAACCTGAAAGAAGAATTAGTCGGGGTCACCCGAGGAGTAAACCAACTCATCAGTGGGAATCGGGATCCAACTATCATCGCATGATAACGTGACGGAATCCACTCACGTCACCACACTCCAGAAGGTATGCGCATGTCTGGCAAGTTTCAGTTCTTTTGAAACACCTGATGTTTGTTTTTTTACCCCTAGGACTCAAGTGACCTTGACGGAGTCAACAAATCAAAGAGTCCTAGTCAAGTTCAACCCGTCATTATCTGGATTGCATTAAACCCACCCGTACGTGCCCTTGACGGAGTCAACAAGGCCGCACGACTGTCCTAATCAATCCTATTTATGCAACAAACAAGCACCACTTAGCTACCGTACACTACGCCTTGACGGAGTCAACAAACGCAGCACGAATACTAAATAATACCCATAAGAAATGACGGAGGGCTACGAATGGTTTTTGGCGAAAAACCTTTTAACGTAATGAACTTGATATCGTTGAAGGAACTGCATAGCCTTTTATAAAAATATAGTGACGAAAACCTTTGCTAAAGAGGTCACTCCCGGTGAAGGGATCTCGGCTCTTTCCCCGTAGAATGAGGTGCAGGATATTCCAACTGAATACCACGATGCAAAGCAAAAGTAATCGGCTATAGTGAAGTTAATGCCCTGACGCAAACTTCTGTCCAAGGGGTCACTCCCGGTGAAGGGATCTCGGCCCTTGCCTCGTCGACTGAGGAGCAGGATATTCCAATTGAATACCACGATGCAAAACAAAAGTGAACGTCCTTGCAATAACGACTTTTTGAAAAGTGTTCCAACAACATCAGAATAGGTTTGTTTTAACTTGCATTGATCCGAATCAATGCAGTCCCATCAATTGATCACACCACAAAGAACGAAAATATACTGACGTACGTATATGCCATCCGCATTCGCCTCTGGATCCCGTCATCACCCGTTAGGTTAGCTAACTAACGGCAGAGCGGGGACTGGACTAGCGCGGATGAAAAACATATACAACATCTACTAATATATATACCAATATATTATATTTCGCTCAAGGTGTGAATAAAAACGCAACATCACAGAAATGTACAGCATCACAGAACAATACAGATATCTGGAAGCCCCGGGTTTCACAGAGCCGCTGCTGAAACCCGACGTTCCCCTGGTCGTGTGGATAGCCTGTGCAATGAAATCCTAGACCCCTACGGGCGCGGCAAGTCACCCGCCAAAACCTGAAGCGAGGCAGCCCCCTTCAGCACCGTGAATGGACCACCCAGCACTTCACGGAATCCGGTAACTTGGGCACCCCTCCTGGGTCAACCTGTACCCCCTATGAGTGCGGCGAATAGCCCGCCAATTCCAGACTGAAGCCCCCTCCGTCTCAATGCCCTGAGATGCGGGCCCGTTGCCTTCTAGAACCCGGCTATCCGTGCACCCCTCCGCGGTGTAACCCTAGTACAGAAAGTAAAATATACATACACCGGGTACATCGACCGCAACCAGGTCGTGCCGCAAAATAATAATACAATCAGGCAGTGACGGCAGTCCACATGTCGGACGCTCGCCCCGCAATATCAAATGTACATATAAAACAAAACTGTACTAACATTGCATCCAGGCTATCCTCACCGACCGATCCGCAACATCACAGCAATACATAGAACATCAACGTGAAAGTCACGTTCGCAAATCCGTCTAACCGGGCTATAGCAGTTAGACCGGATTTACCGATCGAGTGACATTCACGGTCGCAGATATAATGTAAATACTGTGAAATAATGTGTTTAAAATATCCAATCGATCAAAAATTAACAAGTGGGCCCCCAAGCAATACTGTAGCACTCACAGAAATTCTGGGCCCAATTTTAATATTCCAAAACCCCTATTTTTGGCCCAGAAGCCCACTGCAAAAAAACGATGACATGATCCCTCAATCATGCGGCAGATCCGCGGCCTCCAGAGTGGTCATGGCCGCGGATCCGCGATCGTACGGAGGGATCGTGTTGTCGAATTTTTTCAGTGTTCTTAGAACTCCCTGTACATCATTCTGCGATCACCTGAAAAATTTTTCGAGCCCGGAAAAAATCGACAGAAGACTGATGCATGCAAAAACGCGGTTTTTAGAATTTTGGTCGATCGGATAAGTAAAACACATTAGAACAAGCTAGACAAGATTAATGGCGTGGCTCTGATACCATGTTGCGCCACGGCAGCGCCCCGGCCGTCTATCCGAGGCCAAAATGTGGAATCAAAATTTTTCTTATCTTTTAAACTGGCGCTACCGCGGACAATATACCCGGATCGAAACCATTAACCTATACTAGCTAACTAGAGATGGGGTGAGAGATGTACCGAGTGATCCGAGTCCTCCGGTCTTCTCGTCATCGTCCCGATCTCCCGCGGAAACTCCGGTCGTCGCCTCCTTGCCGGAAGGGCACCACATCGTCTGTATCTATTATGGGCTCCCACCTCAATACCGAGGCAACTCGGGCACGAAGCTGGCAAGTCGACGTGCCCAAGGTTTTCTGTAGAATGTAGTGTAGATGATGCTTGTCTCATTTGGGGTAATGAAGTTGCCATTGGATGGAGGGAAGTAATGAACAAAATGGAGATGAACTTTGGTGTATACAAATGAGATAATAATTTTCCCACTCTACCAAATGAAAAAATTCCTCATCCCTTCTCACAAAGTGGCCGGCCTCAATTGTATGGAAATGGTGGTGAGAAAAATCACAAAACAAGAAGGAAGGTAAGTGTAGGAAAAAGGAATGGGTGACCACATCCAAACATCAACCATGCTTATTTCTTCTATTCACACCATAACCTTTCAAATCTCATTAATGCAAAATCATGGATGAAAGATATCATAATGAAGACATTTGCAAGAAACCCCCTCCACAAAGTGTTATTTGCAAACTTGCAAATAACCCCCTCCATCGGAAAAGTCCGGCCGGGAAAGAACAAAGGAAAACCGGCCGGAACGGAATGCAAACTGGCAACTCCAGAAAACTGGTCCCGTAATAAATTATAGGAAAACCCCGATACTGTGCATACACACCCGCATCTGTATTCCGTCCGGATACAAATGCAATGAGACAAAATCTACACTGTACTAAATTAGGATCCGGCTTAAACCAAAGCCGGCTAGTAATATCCGTTCGATCCTGATCCGTGCAATACCGCACGTATCTGATCGAACCCTGCCATATACCCATACGGCCACTAGTACAAACCGTCCGATCCTGATCCGTGCAATACCGCACGTATCTGATCGGACCCTGCCATATCTCCATACGGCCTCTACAGCGTTTCGCCCGAAAGCTTGAGTAACTGAAAGTGTGGTGGACTCTAAAGACTCGTCAATACTATGGCTGTGGATTTAACCACTAGCACGTCAGAGGTTTAAGCCAATACGTGACGGGCCACCAGCTATTGACCAAAAGGGACGTCGATGAGCGAACTCATCCTGACACCCTACTGAGCCTGTCAGTGACAATATCCGTAAAGTCCGGTCCGTTGGTCTATGAGCATCGCATGGCGGGCCTAGGGGGTTGGTAAAAGTCAGACCCCCAAAGGCGGTACAAGTCATGTCGGAGTGTAGCCCAGAACGCCCTGAGATACTACTGGAATACCTACCAGTAAATCTCCTGCCTCGGCCGAGGGCTTTGCGTAATGGCTGTCCTAGACACAGCGCGACCTCACCCCCAATACCGGGAGAGACGAACCCCTGCAGATCCGCTCACTGCCTCCATGTGGCTCGGGACTGTACCCAACTAAAACCTGTTTGCACGACTCCTTTGAGCCGTGGTAGGGTAGTAATCAAAGCACAGTGGGAACTCACACGAGACAAATGATGATCTCAGGTCGATGAACTAACCTGTACACATGTCACCTGGGAACTGCTCTCTGACGTCTGGTATAATCCCAACCAGCAGGTTCCCGGCGAGTCCTGTCCGGTGTACTCATAACCCAATGAGCACCTGTATACATCTTAGGTGAACCAACTGACACCAGTGGCTTGTGAGACCGGCCACCGCCCCTCGTCGGGGTCTCGACTGTATACACTAGTCTACTAATGGAGTATCGATGCCCAGTCTCGAAACTCCCACGACTAGGGACCATTTAAGGATGTGCTTATAGACCCCAGCTCCCACGTATATGATCGCCATCATACTGCTGGTCGTCAAGCAAGAATCCTAGGGGCTCTATCAACGTGTAATAGCGACCTGTAAGGTCACCTGAAACAGTACACGATGATAAAGGTAAACCAGATAGCATACTATCATCTCGAGTAAGACTGTTCTACCGGGATAAGTCCTCCCTCAATCATTGCAATCACGTGCCTGTGATCCAATAATTGACTCTGAGGGCACTATCTCCAACAAGCACAGCATCAACTCCCAATACCGGGAGAGACGAAACCCCTCCTATCGCTCATCGCCTTCGTGTGTCTCGGGACTGTACCCAACGGCCACCTGTTTGCACGACTCAGTAGAGCCGTGGTAGGGTGGTAATCAAAGTACAGTGGGAGAGCACACAAGACTCTATGACGATCTTGGGTCTACAGACTAACCTGCACCAGTGTCACCTGAGAACTGCTATCCGACGATAGATATAATTCCATATAGGAGTTCTCGGTGAGTCCGTCCAGTGTACCCAGTCACCACTGAGCACCCGTATATGATCTCGATGTCAAACATCGATGAATGTGGGTACATTCAGTGCCCATCGTATGGGTCTAGTATCATATACGCTAGTCTACTCTGGTATATCAATGCCCCATCTCCCTATACCTACGACTTGGGACATTCCAGGATATGCTTATAAACTACAGATGTCCCACTAGTATGATCTCCATCATAATCACAGTGTCAAGCCGATATCCTCAGGGCATTATCAGCATGTATGAATGAATAAAAGCATGATCAAATCAACATGTTAGATAAAGAAGAACCAGATAGCATACTATCATGTCGAGCAAGAATGTACACTGAATATATATACATGTATAAATACATCCACTATCACATAATGGCCTCTAGGGCATACATATATCCAACAACTGCCTGTTCGTATATTATTGTTTTGGGGCACGACTGGGTTGAGGTCGATGTCACCGTTGTACATATTTTCTTTTCTGTACTAGGATTACCCCTCGGTGGATTGCATGGATAGCCGGGTTCTAGAGGGCAACGGGCCCGCATCTCATGGCTTTGAGACGGCGGGGGCTTCACTCTAGAATTGGCGGCTATTCGCCGCACTCGTAGTGGGTACAGGTTGACCCAAGGTGGGGTGCTCAAGTTACCGAATTCCGTGAAGTGCAGGGTGGTCCATTCACTCTGCTAAAGGGAGCTGTCTCGCTTCAGGTTTTGGCGAGTAACTTGCCGCACTCGTAGGGGTCTAGGTTTCATTGCACAGGCTATCTACATGACCGCGGGAACGTCTGGTTTCGCTTGCGGCTCAAAGGAAACCCGGTGCTCCCAGATATATGTATTATTCTGTGATGCTTATTACATTTCTGTGATGTTGCATTTATCATGCATGGAGCGATTATTATATATTGATATATATACCAGTAGATGTTGTATATATTTTACACCCACGCTAGTCCAGTCCCCGCTCTGTCGTTAGTTAAGTAACCTAACGGGTGATCACGGGACCCAGTGGAGAATGCGGATGGCATATACGTACATCAAATTTTCGTTCTTTTCTGGTGTGATTAATTGATGGGACTGCGTTGATTCGGATCAATGCAAGTAAAAAAAATATTCGATGTTGTTGGAACAATTTTCAAAAAGCTGTTATTACAAGGATGTTCTCTTTTGTTTTGCACAGCGGTATTGAGTTTGGAATATCCAGCACCTTATTCGACGAGGCAAGGGCCGAGATCCCTTCATCGGGAGTGACCCCTTGGGAAGAAGCTTGCGTCAGGGTAATAACTTCACTATAGTCGATTACTTTTTGCTTTGCATCGCGGTATTCAGTTTAGAATATCCTGCACCTCATTCTACGGGGAAAGAGCCGAGATCCCTTCACCGGGAGTGACCTCTTTAGCGAAGGTTTTCACCACTATATTTTTATAAAAAGCTATCCGGTTCCTTCAACGATATCAAGTTCATTAAGTTAACGGTTTTTCGCCAAAAACCATTCGTAACCCTCCGTCATTTCAGACGGGTAGCATTTAGTATTCTTGCTATGTTTGTTGACCTTCGTCAAGGCATAGTGTATGGTAGCTATTTGTTACTTTTCTGTTGCATAGATAGATGCGTTGGTTTGGGATAGTCGTACAGCCTTGTTGACCTTCGTCAAGGGCGAGTACGGGTGGGTTCAAATTAACCTGGACAATGACGGGTAGAACTTAAAATGTGACTTATGATTTGTTAACCTTCGTCAAGGTCATAAGAGCATGGGGTGAAAATCACATCGGGAGTTTCAAACATACAGGAAACTTACCAGGCATGCGCATACCTTCTGGAGTGTTATAACGTGAGTGGATTCCATCAGGTTATCATGCGATGATAGTTGGATCATAATACCCACTGATGAGTTGGTTTACTACTCGGGTGATTTTAGATGATCCCGACTAATTCTTCTTTCAGGTTTGGAGGAGAATTTGAGGGTACAGTGGGAGACTTCCTGATTAGATAAATTGATAATCATTTTGATCTAGGTTAGAGTGCAAGCAGAGTGTTTCTTTTCTCTCTCTCTTGGCAGCGACCATGGCCCGACCCTAAACTATGACTTAGTGACTAAGTTAACCAAACTTTCTTAAAACACTGGCTTTTGGATTGTCTGGGTTTCATAAATCATTGCCACTCCTTCTTTTACCCTTTGCATTTCTCCAGAACACCCTGTATCAGTACGAATATCCACTTCCATTAGATAAATCCATCGTATGGCTATATACGAACTCGAAGGAACTTGTTCCAGATTCGAGGATGGATTCTGGTTCTGGAGAGATTGAATAGGATTATTCAGTTGTCATTTCCTTTTACCTTCTCTCAGGTTATGAGGCCTCCTAGGATTAGGAGAGTACACCTATTGCGCTTATTGGATGGTCTTCTTCCAAACCATAGGCTGATGCCGAAAGGTAGGGAATGAAGAAAACCAATTATCCTAAGTGTGGTGTACAGAAGGTAATAAGTAAAGACAAATAACGGGATTAGAAAGTGGGCAAAGTAAACTGTGACTGCTATCATTCACGACCAAACCGAGTATCTCATCACCACTCCTATTTCACCTTTGTATTTCTCCAGAACTCCCTGTATCACTATGAACATCCAGTTTCATTGGATACATCAATCGTATGGTTATATACGAACTCGAAAGAACTTGTTCCAGTTCGGGGATGGATTCTGGTTCAGGAGAAATAGAATAAGGTTTATTCAGTTGTCTTTTATCTTTACCTTCTCTCAGATGACGAGTACTCCTAGGATTAGGACAGTACACCTATTACGCTTATTGGATAGTCTTCTTCCAAACCATAGGTCGGTGTCGAACGGTAGGGAAGGAAGAAAACCATTTAGCCTAAGGGGGTGTACAGAAGGTAATGAGTAAAGACAAATATAGGGAGTTTGAGAGATGGCAAAGAAATATACGGTTACGGTCATGAATCTGATAATGGAAGAGGCATTACTAAGAATACCCGGATATCCCTTCGAAACATATTCATGTTTCAGTTTCACTATGCGTTGTTAATAGAAAACTGATTTCCCAATTAAGACCTTGCTCCAGGATATGTATTTACCAGATTTGATTCCCACATCTGTATGGTTTTACAGATGATGAGTGGGAGTAAGTTATTAGGAATTAGGTGATCATCCTCATTATATCGGGATTCTTTGTAATTGGTGATATTTGAGGAAATCGCCTGGGTTTTTACCGGACGACAAATATTTGGTTTTGTATATCCATTGTAATGCACCAATTTCAAACTGATATATCTATACATTTATTTTATAAAGTGAGATATAACTTTTTGAAATTATGTCCATGACATTTACCTATATCAGTTGATGGTTAAATAAGGAGCATTGAACAGCGGTGCAATTCTTCATAACCATAGTACAGTTTTCAACCTACGATGCACAAGATTTGAGTTATTCAACTCAGGGGACTTATACAGAGTATTGTATGTTGTCCAGTGTCCATTAGGACAGAGGGGTTGGTCCTCGTACTATATTCTGTTTACTTGTGACTTCTCAAGTTTAAGACAAGTGTTTCGTAAAAATACAAGGTCCATGTTTTGAGAAGTTATAGGTACAAGAATAAAGTAGAGAACTACGTGTTGTAAGTATCGGGATTCTTCAAGGTGATCGAAGATGTAGATACTTGTGTGAGGTATTCAGTTGATAGTAATGATTTTGAGAACTTGCTTCTTTTTCGGGTTACTCATAATTGGACGCACTCCTAAGTTGAGTAATACTGATCGGCCTCTCTCCATTTAGTTGACATGCACTGGAGACAGCTGCATGATTTGAATCTGGTACCAATTAAATCGGTGTCTCTGTTTCTATATTGGATATAGAATAGTTAATATCTTAACAATGTTAAGGTATATGGAGTTGTCCGGCTGATGCTTGAAACTAGACTCTGGATAACTCAAGGCACATTTCTGTAATGGCAGTTTATGGGTTAACTCGGGCTATGTCGAGGGTTGACTTTCTACCATCTTGAAGATCAACAGTGTATTGTTCTTGACTTGCCACAGTTTTAGTAAAATAGACTTTTTCAGAAAACAGTAGTGGAAGTATGGTAGAACTGAAAGTGATTCCAGAACCGCAAACGATTACTGAAAATTTAATAAGACCTAAAGATTCAATCAGATTTGACATTCCATAAGCCACTCCGCAGATATGATGGGTAACCTCAGGCACCCGAGATGTACTCCGGTATCCTCAAGGACGGTGACAGGGAGATTCTTGTTTACCCAGACTTGCCGTTACTGTTGTTCTAGACTGTGAGACTCGGCAGGAGGATGAGTATAGCGTCGTTCTAAACTAGCTTTAGAAGTGGACGTGTATATGACTCTGCCAGAGGGTTGTCGTAGTCAGTGGGAGCAGCGGAAGCATAGTGGACAAGTAGTTTGTGTCTATTTATAGACAAAAGCAGATATAGCGGAGATAGATCGTCTATTTTTGATGTGACAGTCATAGGTTTTGACTTCATCAAAATAGGGGATGGATCTGTTAAGAAGGTAGTAGAGTATGATGTCCTGGTATTTGGATGACATACACAAAGTAGGAAGTGAAATTCCTATACTACGATCGGTTATACTTTGGTTGTCACACAGTGGTTTCTCCACATAGGATATGGATAAAATATCAGGCATTCTGGTTACTACAACTATGGTTTTAGATCTAGATTTGGGAAGTGTCCCAATCTGGTTACTTAGACAGCATTCTAAAGGTGTTTTAGAATGGATGACCCCTGGCATGGCGGTGTACCTGCAGGTGATGGAGTCACCCGCTCTAAAGGTGTCTTACAGACTAAAGATGTCATGACCCGAAATGGCACGTGACTGGCACTTGAATCATATGAAGTCTATAGGACCCTATCTAATTCAAGTAAGCCAAAATCCCAGAAATCTAAACCATTTAAAAGAATAAAGAAGGAAAAGTTTAGTTTTAAAGCAAGTAGTTTAACAACATAAACCGAAGTATGTATTTTTAAAACATCAAGTTCTTTCTGAAATTTTCGGCAGAGTTTCGTTTGTAAATACTAGCCCCAAACGGGTACAAACATACATAATATGAATAAAGGCATCCCCAAGCGGGAGCTAGCTCTTCGCCAATTGGCGGTCACAACCACGCAAGAAATATAATATACAATACCGAAGGGCGAGGATCAAAACTCAAAAGAGAACTCAAAATCATCAAGAAAACCATAATAATACAAACGCGACTCTATGGTCGAAAGAATAATACACCGGTCTTCTAAGTCTAAATAATATACAAGGCCGGTTGATGGAGTTTCTAGATAAAACTGAAATAAAAAAATGTACAATGGTGGTCATGATGCAAGTGAGTCCACCTACTAAGGCAATCACCCGGAAAGAAGCAGTGCGCCAGCAAAGCCGCCAAGAAAACCTGTACGGCAAAACCTGCAAGAAACTGTGGCACAACAGGGGTGAGTTGCCAACTCGTGAGTAGAAAACATTACCGAGCAGAAATCGTATGTATGACTCAATCCTAGGTCATACGATCAGTAATATCCTCAAATAAAATGGCCTGAAGCATCATAAAATAGCAAGGGTAAACATCTATACATAAGTGTAATACCAAGTGCTCGTGTCAGTGCCTCAGGTAGCAACATATCATATATATAATATATGAATGCATGAAAACAGAATGCATCTAATAAGGAAACTGTTTTTCATATCTCGGTAAGATATCTGTAAAAATCGAAGTATCATCAATGAAATCAACAGAAATCAGTGTCTAGCATCGACACAAAATATATATATCTCGCTGTGTCAATATCTCAGACTCCGGCAATCCAGACTGGCTTGTATCATCAAATCTCAGTATCTAGGGCTCCGGCTATCCGGACTGGCCCATACTCCGATCGGTATCCTCCGGATATCCATCGAGTCACAATAAAATCACCGGTCGGTGGTGCTTCCATGCCAGGCTCAACGACATCATCTGCGACCATCTTGCCCCAGGGTACCGCACCGGGTCCACCATGCACCCACAGACGGTTCCTCCTCCTCCTCGAATTGGGTGTATGATATCGCTCAAGAGCCGAGAAAACTCATGGTGGACATATCTCAAATCATAACAAGAGAAAACCGCAATTTTATCTTTAGAAATGATAATCAATTTATAAAATTCTTGCGGTTTCTCCAAATCCATAAATCTCATGGAAATCCATAACCTCAAAATAAAGGGTCAATAACAGTGAATACTAGGATTCGGCAATCCGGACTGGCCCCTAATATCATGGCAATGAATATATAAATATACATGAAAAATCATAGTAATAAATGCAACATCTAACTAGCACAATAATGATATATCGGAACTATCAGCTAACAAGCGATAACAATAAACTAATATTCTCTAAAGTGTACGTGACATGGAAATTACCGATGATGATGTGCGTGAGCCGGCAAGTAAGTGTTCATAGATATACGCATCATCGGTAATGGTGTTGGTGTCCTGACAGCATGGTTTCATAATAACAATAAAGTACATTTAAACATGCAATGCGATGCGAATAACAAGAATATGCGGAAAATGAATAACAAATGCAACAATGAATAATCTACATTAATATTTATGATTCATACAGTCTTGACATTTAAAATAACACAAATCATGTGTTTAGAAAATAAGGGCTACGGTGTTTTTTTAGAAAATGTTCGTCCTTTGAAATATCAATAGAATCGCTTGGCCTGTCTTTAAAATACTCACGATTCGTTAGTATTGAAATAGGTATGACTGGAGTCAAGTCTAACGTCTACAAGTAAACTACAGGACTAAACTAATAGGCTAGTCGAAAGGGTAAGGGAAACAACCTAAGTCTGAGTCGATATATATATATATATATATATATATATATATATATATAATAGTCGGTGATCCCCCCTCAATAGTATCACATACGATACAATATATAATATGACACCCTCGAGTCAAGAGTGTGGATCAATCATCATAAACATATCTCGTACGGTAAATCTATCGTACGGCATCTCAAATCTAGGAACGGGTCAAATATCACATCTATCTCATTTATTCATCTAGTATCCTTATCATCATATCTTGTATTAGGGTACTGATCTAAAATCTAGTACAATCTGATACCATCCACATATATATGCGTGTGTATGAAAACACATCAACTAAAGACCCGCTATAATAATATGTCGTATCTCATAATACGAACCAAATGATATCACCGATCTCATGGCATCATGCCCAATCTCATCGACTCATCTCCAAATACCACAGACTATCCTCATATCCAAATATATGTATACATACATACATACATATATATACACACACACACACATACTCACATACATATATGTATATATATCTCCATATACGCACAAGTAATGAAATGTATGTGTGTGTGCGCGCGCGTGTATGTAAACCTTAACTCTAGGATTCGCGACTAAGAAAATAACTAAGTTACTTCTAATACACTAAAACTAACCCATGAACATCTAAAACCTATCTTGAGAATCATCTAGTCTCACAATAAATATATTTATATATATAGGTATACGTATTCATATACTACACAACGAAACTGCGGGGGTGCTATATGCCATCCACCCGACGTCCCCCATAGATATATATCTACTCACATTGATCCTTGCTTGCTGGAGTCAATGACGCCATGCTCTCCTCATCGTCTCGAAATCCACATAGGGGTACCTACATGTCATAACATATCGTGCCGCATTAAAATCTAATTCAAAATCAAAACGACACGCTAAAAGCCTATAGGTTAGAACCTACGGACTACGCATGCATGAAAGGCCAAACAAATCCTCGATGTCAATGTACAATGTAACATTTCAAAATAATAAAATATTATTTTTGGGGAATTTTTATAATTTAATAATAAAATATTGAATATTTTAAATAAGGCGGCATAATTAAATACCGATAAATTGGGAAAATTTTTGGAAAATTATGGAAAATTCTAAAAGAGGGTGTTTTATGTGAATTATGCAAATTTTAAGTTTTTATGATTAACTATACGCTATTTTAGTGCTAATCGCGATTAAAAATCGCTAATCGCCAATTAAGCGTGTTTTGTGTACTAAGCTTGCACAAAGTCTTTTTTCACACTTGTGCATTTTCTACCATGGTTTGTTTTAGGTTTACTATTGAGGAGAGAAGGAAAATGGATTAGAAAAGAAAAGAAAAGAGTAATATATTAGGTATGGTGAAGAGAGAGAAAGAGTGGGTGAGGGTCAACTTGAGTCATGAGCCATCCCTCATCTTTTCATCCTCTCATTTCTCTCCCCTCTCCTCCCTTTGTTGTTGCTGCTGCTGCACACCCCCCTCCTCCTCCATCTTCAATCCCCCAATACACCATGAAAATCAACTCAAAACGCAAACTCCATTTCACAAAAAGGATGCACAAGCTCACTAGCTACCCTATGGACCAAGAAAGAGAAGATTTTGAGGACTTTGAGCAACTCAAGAATTTTCTTGAGTTGCCAAAGGAGGTAATTTCTGCACCATTAGTGTAGTGTTTTAATTCCTTATGCATCCATACTTGTTTCATGTCGATATCGAGTGGTTTTGAGGACTTAGGAAAACTCTAGTTAGGGTTAATAGGAAGTGAGAATGATGAGGGGTAATTAAGCTCAGTAAAGGCCACACAAACCCCCTAGTGCTAGAATTCAGGCCTAAAACAGAGACTAGAAACCCGGAATACGGATTTAGAAAAGCGGATATCGGGAAATTGTGGAATCTATGAGGGTTAAATGGAATCTGCTATCACCCCGAGACTCTGAAAATTTTTTTGCAAACACAGAGAGATGTGCGGGCACCCTGGAAGCTAACCCCAAAACCATAGCCCCTAATTCCCCAAACTGGCAGCAGATTTAATCCAATTGGCCACAGATTGCGGCCTGGGTCCCACCATTTTGGCTCATGTTGGTTCTGAAGCTTTTTTTCATGTAAACTAGACCCTTGGCATATTCAAAATTGACAAATTTGACCTAGGGTGAAATCTGGGACCCTTTTCTATAGTTGCTGTTTTGATTCGTGTTTTTGTATTTCGTATTTTAGATTCTGGATTTGTATAATTGCATTTTACCTCGATTACTTGGCGTTTGTACGACGATATCGAGGATTGTTTGATGGTTTTGAAAGTGTACCTATAGGTTCTAACCTATAAGTTTTTAAGCGTATCGTTTTGGTTTTCGCGTGTCGTTTTGGTTTCGATTTCGTATTAATGCGATGCGATACATGTGACATGTAGGTACCCCCATGATGATTCGAGACGATGAAGAAGATGAAGGTGACATTGACACCGATACGCAGGATTCAAGGTGAGTAGATTATATCTACGGGGGAAGTCGGGTGGATGGCGTATAGCACCCCCGCAGTTCATGTTTAGTATAGCATATATATACTATATATGATAGCTTATTGTGTGTCATGGATATTTGAGATGAGATTAGGTGTACTATGGTTGGATTAGGGCGTAGAGGTAAACTAGTATAGTTCCTAGTTGCGAACCCTAGAATAGGTTTACACCCACACACACACACCTGCTTATCTATTATACTTATACCTGGATGATGAGGATATTAGATGATATTTGGAGATGAGTCGATGATATTGGGCATGGTGCCATGAGATCGGTGATATATTGTGATTCATATTTGGGATACGACATGAGATTGTAGCGGGCTTTTGGGCGTGTGTTTCACACACGCGTTTATATTTATATAGATGGTATCGATTTGTACTAGACTTAGATCAGTACCCCAGATCATGTGATACGATGATAATGATACCTGATAATTGATGAGATGAATATGATATTGACCCGCACCCAGCTATTGGGGATGCCGTACGATGATTTACCGTACGAGCTTTATTTGATGATAGATCCGCACTCATGACTCGAGGATGTCATATGATATTGTATCGTACGCGGTACCTCTGAGGCGGGATCACCGACTTATATATTTTATATATTTATATCGACACAGATTTAGGTGGTTTCCATACCCCTCCTGATTGACTTGTTAGTTAGAGCTGTAGTTTTGCTAGTATAGTTAGGCTAGGCCGATGTCATACCTATTTCAAAAACTAATGAATCGGGAATATTTTAAAGACAGGTAAAGGGATTCTACGGATATTTCAAAAGACGCGTTTATTCTTAAAAACATCGTATCCCTTATTTTCCTAAAAACCCCGATTCTTCTTCTTTCAAATGGAAAAACAGTACGACATAAATATATTGATGTAGATTCTGCACTGTTGTGTTTATTATTCATTTGCCACAGATTCTTACTATTTGCATCGCAACGCATGTTAAATATGTTTATTGTTATATCAAATCCATGCTGTTAGGACACCAGCACCATTATCGATGATGCATATGTTCCACGTACACCTGCTTGCCGGTTCACACACTTCATCATCGATAATTGCCATGTCACTACACTGTAGTACTATTGCATTCAGGATATGACCCTTGCATGGCATATTCGTGTACTTACATATTGTACACTCATACTTGTGCACATACCTATTGTACATTCATACTCGTGTACATACTTATTGTACACTCATACTTGTGCACATACCTATTATACATTCATACTCCTGTACTTATATATTGTACACTTATACTTGTGCACATACCTATTGTATATTCATACTCGTGTACATACTTATTGTACACTCATACTCGTGAACCTACCTGTTGTACACTCATACTTGTACACATACATATTTGCACATACATAGATGATTCTGGCTTAACTTGGAGATTTGGGAACCGCAAGATACTTTTTAAAACTGATTCATTTTAAAGAAGCGGACTTCCCTAAATATGTGCATATCACTATTCCATGCTGCATGATATACTGATATGCTCACATTTCTTTTATATGTCGAATACATCATGATTTCTGATTATACGTATTGAGATATGTTGTTTCCATGATATTTCTGGATTTGGGAACTGTGGGTATTTTAAAAGAAGGTATGTATTGTTTGAAAACCCCGGTTACCCTTGATATGATATTTCAGTGCGTCCACCATGTATTTTCTTGGTTCTGAGAGTGGTATGTGAAACCCGATTCGAGGAGCGGTAGGCACTGTCTGCGGGTACATGGTGGACCCGGTGAGGCACCCCGGGGCAAGAAAACTCGTATATGTTAGACGGTGAGCCTGGCAGGGGAGTACTACCTACCGGTGATTGTTTTGAGCTCGGCGGATATCTGGGGGATACCGACCGGAGTTGAGAGATGAGACGGGCCGATGCGGACTGACGGAGCCCTATGTATATGAGGATTTACGTGCCGATACTAGGCACAGGTTTCATGATGTTTTCGAGTGTCAATGCCTGACACTCAGGTTCCATGATTTTGACATGTCGCGAGTGACACATGTTGATTTACATCCTCATATTTCCATACATATGCTTTATGATATTTACATGCATGATATTTTTGTCATTGGGTGACACGTGGACGATATCCACATACATATAGTTGACATTGATGACTTTGATCACATAGTTGGATGAGATCCACATACATGATGACATTGATTACATAGTTGGATGATATCCACATACTTATAGACTTCATGATATAGTCGACATTGATCATACCTCATATTATGATATGTTATTACCTGAGGCACTGGCACGAGCACTGGCACGAGCACTTGGCACTACACTCATGTATAGATGTTATATTGCCACCTTATCATGCTTTAGACTTATTCATTTGAGATTTATATATATATCTGATCGTATTGACCTAGGATTGTGTCATACATACGATTTCTGCTCTGTGATGTTTTCTATTCACGAGTTGGCAACTCACCCCCGTTGTGCCACAGTTTCTTGCAGGTTTTGCCGTACAGGTTTCATTGCGTCTTTTCTGGCACACTGCTTTCCTTACGGGTGACTTGCTTTAATAGGTGGATTATTTTGCATCAGAACCACCATTGTATATGTATTATTCAGTTGTATTTAGAAATTCGATCAACCAAACTTGTATATTGTTTCAGACTTAGAAAACAAGTTGTGTATAAATTCGACCTTAGAGTCGCGCGTTGTAATATTATGGTTTTCAAGCTGATTTGAGTTTTCCTTTGAGTTTTGATCCTCGGCCTAGGCGTTGTATATTATATTTCTTGCGTGGTTGTGACCGTCGATTGACGAAGAGCTAGCTCCCGCTTGGAGATGCCTTTTTATTGTGCATATATATATTATTCATGCTATACCCCGTTCGGGGCCAGTATTTACAAAGGAAACTCTGCCGAAATTTTCAGAAAAGACATTGAGACTTTTAAATTGGCTATTCGGCTTACTTATTTAAAAACCTTGTTTTTAAAACTTGTTTTCTTCACTTCTTAAAACTAGTTTTCCTTTATTTATCACTTTAAAATGGTTTTAGATTTCTGGGCTTTTGGCTTACTTGAATTGAATGGAGTCCTATAAACTTCATATGATTCAAGTGCCAGTCACGTGCTATTTCGGGTCGTGACAAAATTGGTATCAGAGCGCTAAGTTAACCATTGTTTGAGTCTAAGTTTGACTATGCGGAGCCTAGAGCGTTTATATATATATACGGAACTTAGGCTTGACCTTACGGAACTTAGACTTAGTCGAGGGGGTATTATATCCGAACTTTCGTCGCATAGGATGACCCTTGGTTAATGGAGTACGTAGCTTGAGTAGAGTGACGTACCGTACGTATGTTCCGCGGCATACTTACGATACGCTACTCCGCTTAAGAAACCCTTGGATGTACATTTCCTTGCACAGTATTATATTCATTCATATGATCTATCCTCACCGATATTGGTTATGATTTTGCTGCCACGATTACACGGGAAGAAAGAGCTACGGCTAGAGTTGCGTCAGCATGAGCTCGTCACGGATGAGGACTGACCAGGGCGTGATTCCAGAGACGTACGATCGCGTACAGAGGCGTCGTTTTATTGTGTTTTCACGCCATGAGCGTTTGACAGATCGCTGTTACGAGATTTCCCGGATGTGCTGATCGGCACCAGAGGATCAGGCTACTGCTAGAGGCCAGCCAGGATGTGATGACCATTGATGTATCGCTTATTCATGATGATGGAGGCGCTTTTCAGCGTACAGACGAATGAGCCAGTTGCTGCTGCAAATGACAAGATATCGCCCAGACGTTAGAACTACCGCAGCATGAGTATACACTTAGAGATATGATGGCGAGTCGCTAGTCACCCGAGGATGAATGACTAGGACATGTGGTTCGTTCGCTTACCCCGATGCGAGGTCATCAGATAGATTGATTTCAGCTAGAGATGACTTCACGCAGATTCGTTGAGAGTCGATAGAGACGATCGAATGACAGGAACCCATTTCCAAGTTTAAAGTATTCGGAAGACAATGCAAGTAATGCTATGGACCCTCTAGAAGAATGAAACCCTAATGCGACGTAATGACCATGGAACACCTCCGAACCTTAGGGTTTGTGGCAGTTTAGCGGTGCCATTTGTCAGGCTTGGGTTTGCCCTTCTACGGTTGGTCCACAGGTGCTGTGGTATGTACCGGAAGACTATTAAACTGTACTCAAGATGTTGATCTCTTGGGCGATTATGAGGTTCTTACAAATCGATCGAATGGTTCGACATCTTTTGGATATCATGTGATGGGATACATTGCTTAAGAGACTCCAGATACGAGCATAGCCATTGGAGCGCAGTCCATGCAGCCACGATGAGACGAGTCCGAAGCAGTCGACAGCAGAGAAAAGTGGAGTAAGAGATTCGTACGAGATCTTGATGAGATGACGTTCCACTCCGCTGACATCAGAGATGCGATACGCATACAGAGGCGTTGTATATGGATATACCTTCCAGAAGGAGTCGCGATGGGTATGTAGCCGTTCCGGAACAAGAAACAGATATAGTAAAGATGATAACTTCCGGGCAATTCGGCAGAAACGAGATTTGAGAGACCTCGATAGGACCTTTCTGGAATACTACAAGAAGACTTGGACCCAGGAGTGGTCATATTGCGCACACCCAGCAGGCCAGAGTTCGGCATCATCGACGAGATAGTTGACTAGGTTCGGATAGAGGGCCTCACCTAGATGCGTTGTGAATTGATCAAGAATGGACGTGTATGGAGTATACCTCCGCATATTGGGACGAGTTCCTGAGGATGTGTTCGGCTAGATATCTTCCACGGAGTGATGAAGATACTGAGTTCGTGATTTCGGGTTCGCGTGAGAGACTTCGGATTGACTGTAGCCGAGAACATTTGCAGTGTGCAGATAGAGACGTGGCATCGAAGCGGACGATGATACAGACAGGTGGGATAAGAAGTTCGTGCGAGATGCTAACGAGCTGTTATTACTCCCCATTAAGATTAAAGGTCGGATGTGTCTACAGAGGCGTTGGGACGCGACCAGCTTCCGAGGAAATGCTGTGCTAAGGACGCAGATGTCCATAGAGCGAGAAGAGATTATGCAAGAGTACCCGCCTCCATACAGTTCGGCATAGGCGAGGTCGGAAGAGACGTTGAGCAGGATTCCTTCCAGGACATCGCTGTGATAAGGTTTGCATTAGGGATCAGATAGGTAATGTGTATTCAGAGGACCAGAGGTCAGCGCCAGTGATGTGCTGCTATACGAGTGGCCGTGAGGATTGACCAGAGAAGTGCCAGAACGGAATCGTTTCCGTTAGCACACCTGACAGGGCCGATGAGCCGACGGATTTCAATATTGGTAATCCACAGAGAAGTAAGGGCCCAAAGACAGAGGACGCCAGACCGTGAGCAAGAGGCAAGTGGATATCTTGCGCTGCTAGCATTGGACGCACCGACACCTTCTCGACCTTGAAAGAGGATATACTGACGACGGTATTTATGATTTGTGATTTTGTGATTCGATTATCACGTATCCGTCACCTTTGATTTCGGTATTTTGGGCTATTTACTCGCATGATTTAGTCTTGATGGCTGAGTTCCATGATATTTGTTTTTGTGCACCATGGTTGCACCTACTGGGCATTTATATCTTGTGCATAGTTGTTACACTTGAGATGTGCTTTATACACCGTTGTGTTGATTTATGATTTGTGCACAGTTATTGCACCTGATATCGTTTTCGTGCCTTGGCTGCACATGCTTATGACTTCATGGATTTCATACAGTTGAGTTGATTTTGTGTATATGATACACACATGATTTGATTTTTGCACTCGGTATAGCTTATATGTGCTTGTAGTGTATTGATATGTGTTTTGTGCACGCAGTTGCACAGTTTATGATTTTTACACCTTGGTACACTCGGTGTTGCTATTTATGCATTTAAGTTATTGTTTAGGTTTTGTGCACAGGATGCACCGTATTTGTAATTCTTGCACAGGATGCACCAGTTTTATACTTCGTGCGTTTGTCGCACCAGTTTTATGTTTCGTGCGTTTATCGCACCAGATTTATATTTTGTGCCTTTGTTGCACCGGATTTATATTTTGTACATTACGGTTGCACCTGACTTCGATTGATGTCATTCGATATGTTGATTTTGATTTCATGCCTATGTTATGCATGAGATTTGACTTATGCCCTCGGCATCGTTTACATGCACTTTTAGTGTTTTGATTTGATTTGTGCACGCTGATGCACATGGTTGTGAGCTTATATACTGCGGTATACCTGATTTTGATTGAGCCGTATTGTAAACCGCCAATTTTGATTCTTATATTGATGTTGATTTCGTGTACTCCATGCATTTGATTGGACTTGCGCATGTTCTACGCTTGATATTGGATTTCGTGATTTCATGCATGTTGAGTACGCATGATTTAGATTTTATTCGGGCATGATGGATGCACCTGATTTGGATTTTCGCGCTTGTTGAGCGCATGTTTTGAGATACGATTTTGGTGCACACCCGATGCACCAATTCGGGATTCTTCGTGCATGTCAGATACACCTGATTTTGCTATCAGGCACACACGTTGCCTATGACAGATGTTTCGTGCACACCCGTTGCACCTAGATGTTGTTTCTGTGCACATGTATGGCACATATATGGATTTTGGTTTCCATGCGCACCAGACGCACTGGGTATTCTTATATACATTTTTGGATTGATTTCTTATGGAGCAGTACGTTTTCATGATATTTGCTATTTGTTTTCATATTGAGCAGGACTAGTCAGAGAACAGTACCTGGATGTATTTTGCATGCATTGATAGTTATCGAAGGGATTTCCAGAAAAAGGGAGCTATAGTCTCAGTATTTACCTACGTGTCTGATATGACACGAAACGTTTAAAACAAGGAAACCCTTCTAAATTGTTTTCAAAACGGCGGAACGTACATATTAAACAAAGATATATACACATATGGTTATTTTCTTACAATAGACGACCGCCACTATGCAGTGTTATGCGCATCGCACAGCGACTTAAAAGGGTTCGGCATGCCTTTCTTTCAGCTATTTATATGTATAGATTTGATGTCTACATGTATAATTCTGATATATATCATATTGGTTTTGTTTCGGATTTGACATTTGTGTCTTTACCTTAACTCTGATGATTGCGGGATGCTTGACGGAGTTTTGCTTTTGAGTTATCTGCTCATTACTCGTGCGCATGCATTGCGCTATGATGCGTTTTATGTATTGATGATTTCGGAGCCCCGACGACTTAGTCTTTTACTGAAATGTTTTAGTATTTGAGGGGTTTAAATTTAAATTCGGGGACCGAATTTCTTTAAGGGGGGAAGATTGTAACATTTCAAAATAATAAAATATTATTTTTAGGGAATTTTTATAATTTAATAATAAAATATTGAATATTTTAAATAAGGCTGTATAATTAAATACCGATAAATTGGGAAAAAATTTGGAAAATTCTAAAAGAGAGTGTTTTATGTGAATTATGCAAATTTTAAGTTTTTATAATTAACTATACGCTATTTTAGTGCTAATCGCGATTAAAAATCGCTAATCGCGAATTAAGTGTGTTTTGTGCACTTAGCTTGCACAAAGTCTTTTTTCACTTGTGCATTTTCTACCATGCTTTGTTTTGGGTTTACTATTGAGGAGAGAAGGAAAATGGATTAGAAAAGAAAAGAGTATTATATTAGGTATGGTGAAGAGAGAGAAAGAGTGGGTGAGGGTCAACTTGAGTCATGAGCCATCCCTCATCATTTCATCCTCTCATTTCTCTCCCCTCTCCTCCCTTTGTTGCTGTTGTTGCTGCACACCCCCTCCTCCTCCATCTTCAATCCCCCAATACACCATGAAAATTAACTCAAAACCCAAACCCCATTTCACAAAAAGGATACACAAGCTCACTGGCTACCCCATGGACCAAGAAAGAGAAGATTTTGAGGACTTTGAGCAACTCAAGAATTTTCTTGAGTTGCCAAAGGAGGTAATTTCTGCACCAATAGTGTAGTGTTTTAATTCCTTATGCATCCATACTTGTTTCATGTTGATATCGAGTGGTTTTGAGGACTTAGGAAAACTCTAGTTAGGGTTAATGGGAAGTGAGAGTGGTGAGGGGTAATTAAGCTCAGTAGAGGCCACACAAACCCCCTAGTGCTAGAATTCAGGCCTAAAACAGAGACTAAAACCCGGAATATGGATTTAGAAAAGCCGATATCAGGAAATTGAGGAATCTGTGAGGGTTAAATGCAATCTGCTATCACCCCGAGACTCTGAAATTTTTTTCGCAAACACAGAGAGATGTGCAGGCACCCTGGAAGCTAACCCCAAAACCCTAGCCTCTAATTCCCCAAACTGGCAGCAGATTTAATCCAATTGGCCGTAAATTGCGGCCTGGGTCCCACCATTTTGGCTCATGTTGGTTCTGAAGCTTTTTTTCATGTAAACTAGACCCTTGGCATATGCAAAATTGACCAATTTGACCTAGGATGAAATCTGGGACCCTTTTCTATAGTTGCTGTTTTGATTCGTGTTTTCGTATTTCGTATTTTAAATTCTGGATTTGTATAATTGCATTTTACCTCGATTACTTAGCGTTTGTACGACGATATCGAGGATTGTTTGACGGTTTTGAAAGCGTACCTATAGGTTCTAACCTATAAGCTTTTAAGCGTATCGTTTTGGTTTTCGCTTGCCGTTTTGGTTTCGATTTAGTTTTAATGCGATGCGATACGTGTGACATGTAGGTACCCCCACGATGATTCGAGATGATGAAGAAGATGAAGGCGACATCGACACCGACACACAGGATTCAAGGTGAGTAGATTATATCTACGGGGGAAATCGGGAGGATGGCGTATAGCACCCCCGCAGTTCGATGTTTAGTATAGCATATATATACTATATATGATAGCTTATTGTGTGTCGTGGATATTTGAGATGAGATTAGGTGTACCATAGTTGGATTAGAGCGTAGAGGTAAACTAGTATAATTCCTAGTTGCGAACCCTAGAATAGGTTTACACCCACACGCACATACCTGCTTATCTGTTATACTTATACCTGGATGATGAGGTTAGTGGATGATATTTGGAGATGAGTCGATGATATTGGGGATGGTGCCATGAGATCGGTGATATATTGTGATTTGTATTTGGGATACGACATGAGATTGTAGCAGGCCTTTGGGCGTGTGTTTCATACACGCATTTATATTTATAGATGGTATCGATTTGTACTAGACATAGATCAGTACTCCAGATCATGTGATATGATGATAATGATACCTGATAATTGATGAGATGAATGTGATATTGACCCGCACCCAGCTATTGGGGATGCCGTACGATAATTTACCGTACGAGCTTTATTTGATGATAGATCCACACTCATGACTCGAGGATGTCATATGATATTGTATCGCACGCGGTACCTCTGAAACGGGATCACCGACTATTATATTATATATATATATATATACATATATATATATATCGACTCAGATTTAGGTGGTTTCCATACCCTTCCTGATTGACTTGTTAATTACAGCTCTAGTTTTACTAGTATATGTTAGGCTAGGCCGATATCATACCTGTAGGATTCCTAGGCACGCTAATGAAGTCTCATAAGGCATCAACCATGCCAATTTCAAATTTTACGAGTGCCGAGAAACCCTAATACGGATCGTTAAGTAGAATTTTAGACGAAACAATAAACTAGTTAACAACTTAACTAAAAGAAGAAAGCTACAACCTTTGTAGATCTGGTTATCCACTTCCTTAGATCCATGTAGTCGTTCCCTCGCTGTCCATCTCGAATCTCGAACTCTCTCATTGGCTTCATTGGAGAAATGTGCGGGCAAGGTCGTCGGCTTCGTGCCGAAGATGATCTACGTCGAGGTTACACAAGATCAAGCTCCAACTTCACCAAGTTGTGAAACTTGTGAAGTAAACACCCTATACTACTTGGCAAGAGGTAGAGGATGAAGAAATAGGAGGTGGGTTCACTTTGGAATTGGATTTCTCACACTTTAGCTCAAGTTGCCATTATGGACTTAAGCTTTTTCTTTGAAGATGAAGAAGAAGATGAAGCTAGAATATGATAAGTCTTAATTTAAAATTGAAAAGTAAAATGAATACTTATCATATACTAACTAAGGTAGAGTGTAGAGAATTGACCATGGTTACATGGAATGGTTAGGGTTAAGCTTGAAGACAAGAATGGTTACAAAGTCAAAGCTTCATGAAGCTTCAACTAGAAACAAAGAAAGCCACCATTCTCATCAAAATCTTTTCCAAATAAATAAATAAACAAATAAATAAATAAATGAATAAGCAAAACCCTAATTATCAACTTAACCATGGTTTAATTCTATACACTTAACCAAATGAGCAAGTATCATCAAACATGATACAAACATGCGCACAAAAATATATCACATATACAACTTGCACATCAAGTGAGAAAATCCATTTAAAGTGAACCAATACTAGTTAATGCAAAATAATATATCAAATATATAATTATACATTAAATCATTAAATCAACACTTGATTCAATGATCCGGTCATGTCGCACATAACCGACTAGTATACAATGTATCGATTTATCGAATCAATGATTCGATAACTAGGTTATATCGCATACAACCAATCGAAACATTCATCGCGAGAATGGAATACTGTATCACATACACGCATTATTCTCGGTCCTGCACATATCTCATATGCGCTCCTATTTCGTTTCGCTTGAGCCAGGAAACCTCTGTGTAGGACTCTAAAGACTCGTCAATACGCCGGCAGCAGATGATGATCATATCAAGCACCCACAAGCCGCAAGCGGTCTTCTAAACGTAACGGCCATCCGGGTATTGAGCGATCAGAAGATCGACGAGCTAGCCCGCTCATACTCCTGTGAATCCAACCAGTAACACTTACCGTACAGTCCGGTCTGTTCATCTGATATGTCGCATATCAAGTCTAGGGGTGGTAAACGTCAGACCCCAATAACCGATAAGTCGTGCCGATGTGAGGCTCATAACGGGTCGAGAAACTACTGGTAACACTTACCAGCAAATCTCTGATCAGCCCTGGCCAGGGACTTCCCTGTTACGGCCAATCGAGCACAGCGCAACATCAACCCCCAATACCGGGAGAGACAAAACCTCTCCTATCGCTCATTGCCTCCATGTGACTCGGGACTGTACCCAAAGACCACCGTTTTGCACGCCCTCATGGACGTGGTAAGGTGGAGATCAAAGCACAGTGGGAATCACACAAGACTCTATGACGATCTCGGGTCTACAGACTAACCTGTACAAGTGTCACCTGAGAACTGCCATCTGACGTGAGGTATAATACCATCTGGGAGTTCTCGGCGAGTCTTTCCAGTGTACCCAGTCTCCACTGAGCACCCGTATACCATCTCTGATGTCAAACACCAATGGATATGGGATCATCCATCGCCCATCTCATGGGTCGAGAAGCGTATACGCTAGTCTACACTGGTATATCGATGCCCCGTCTCGATACACCCACGACTAGGGACCTTGAAGGATGTACTTATGGACTACCATGTCCCCACTAGTATGATCCGCATCATAGTCCAGGTAGTCAAGTACACATCCTAAGGGCTTTACCAACATGTAACTATAAGACAGTTTAAAGAGACAAGTGTACATGTTAAGATAAAGAGTAACCAGATAGCATACTATCATATCGAGCAAGAAAGTCATCTCTATATATGTCCAAGCATCCAATATAATATACATCATCTGTACAATACTGGCCTCTAGGGCATACACATAACTAACAATCTCCCACTTGCACTAAGGCCAGCTGCTGTAGTATCGCATACCGAGCATCCCGAAGAGTCTCTCAAACTGTATCTGGGAAATGGCCTTCGTGAGTGGATCCGCCGTGTTGTTCTTCATGTCAACTCTCCTGACCTCGATCTCCCGGCGATCAACTATCTCCCGGATCAGGTGATACCGCCTCAGAATATGCCTGGATCGCTGATGGGACCTGGGTTCCTTGGCCAAAGCCACCGCTCCATTGTTATCGCAATACAAAGGTATTGGATGCTCAATGGATGGAACCACTCCAAGTTCAATAATGAACTTCTTGACCCAGACAGCCTCTTTAGCAGCATCGTTGGCAGCGATGTATTCAGCCTCCATCGTCGAGTCTGCCACGGTTTCCTGCTTGGAACTCTTCCAGCTAACCGCCCCTCCGTAAAGGGTAAAGACAAATCCCGACTGCGACTTAGAGTCGTCCTTATCACTCTGGAAGCTCGAATCGGTAAAGGACTCCACTTGGAGTTCTCCGTTACCATACACCAAGAGCATCTCTTTAGTCATTCGTAAGTACTTGAGAATGCTCTTCACAGCTGTCCAGTGACTCTCTCCAGGATCAACTTGATACCTGCTCACTATACTTAGTGAGTATGCTACATCGGGTCTGGTACATAGCATCGCATACATGATAGAGCCTACAGCCGAAGCATAGGGTATCCCTTGCATGCGAGCTCTCTCCAAATCAGTCTTAGGAGACATCTCTTTGGAGAGAGTGACTCCAGAGATCGTGGGCAAGTTCCGACGCTTGGATTCTTCCATACTAAATCTCTTTAGTACGGTGTCAATGTACCTGGATTGGGACAATCCCAAAATCCGTTTGGATCTATCTCTATAGATCCTGATTCCCAATATGCAGGAGGCATCACCAAGATCTTTCATTGAGAATCTTTGTGATAAGAAAAGCTTGACCGATTGCAGCATAGGAATATCATTTCCTATCAAGAGTATGTCGTCTACGTACAATACGAGGAAGACAACCTTACTCTCTGCCACCTTCTTGTAGATACAAGGTTCATCTGGATTTTTGACGAAATCAAACTCTTTGATAACGACGTCAAAGCAGATGTTCCAACTCCGCGATGCTTGCTTTAATCCATAAATGGATTTAAGCAGCTTGCACACCTTTCCGCTGCTCCCACTGTCTACGAAGCCCTCTGGCTGAGTCATGTACACGCACTCTTCTAAATCACCATTTAGAAAGGCGGTCTTAACATCCATTTGCCAGATTTCGTAATCATGATATGCAGCGATGGCAAGCAAGATCCGGATGGATTTAAGCATAGCCACTGGAGAAAAGGTTTTGTCATAGTCCATACCTGGTCTTTGAAGAAAACCCTTTGCTACAAGTCTAGCTTTGAAAGTCTCCACTTTCCCATCTACACCAAGTTTTTTCTTGAAGATCCACTTGCTCCCGATGGGTTTTACCCCTTCAGGAGCAACATCCAAAGTCCATACTTTGTTGGTGTACATGGATTCCATCTCGTACCGCATAGCATCCAGCCATTTCACTGAGTCCCTACTCGTGATGGCCTGCTCGAAGCTAGTTGGGTCATCATCCTCCATGATGCAATCCTCGCTCCCACCATCCATGAGAAAACCGTAGTATCTTCTGTCGTAGTCTGTATTGCTGGAACCTCTTCCAGTTCTACCTCCTTGCCACTAATCTCTTTATCAAGAAATTCCTTTTCTAAAAAGGTGGCATGTCGAGAAACAAACACCTTTTGTTCCTCGGTATGGTAGAAGATATACCCGCGCGAATGTTTGGGATATCCAATAAACTTACACAGAATGGACCTTGCCGCGAGTTTGTCCAGATTTTGCGTTTTTACATATGCCGGACAACCCCATATCTTAACATAATTAAGACATTGTCTCTTTCCTTTCCATATCTCATATGGAGTGGTTGGCACGGTTTTGGTGGGAACCATATTCAATAGGTCTGCAGCTGTTTCCAGTGCATATCCCCAGAAGGAAATAGGTAACTCAGCCGTGCTCATCATAGAGCGCACCATATCTAATAGGGTGCGGTTCCTCCGTTCTGATACACCGTTGTGCTGTGGTGTATATGGAGGTGTCAGCTGAGAGAGAATCCCATTCTCTTTTAGGAAGTCCAGGAATTCATTGCTTAAGTATTCACCTCCTCGATCAGATCGAAGGATTTTAATACTTTTTCCGGTTTGGTTCTCGACTTCTTGTTTATATTCTCTAAATTTCTCAAAAGCTTCTGATTTGTGTTTCATCAGGAACACATATCCGAATCTAGAGAGATCGTCAGTGAATGTAATGAAGTACGAAGAACCATCCCTAGCATGTGTAGACATGGGACCACATACATAACTATGTATTAGTCCCAAGAGTTCGGTAACTCTTTCTCCGTGTCCCGTAAACGGAGTTTTGGTCATCTTGCCTTTGAGACGTGACTGGCAAGTGTCATAAGATGAAAATTCAAACGGATTTAAATATCCATCTTTATGCAACTTAGCTAGTCATGTCGCATTGATGTGACCCAGTCTACAATGCCACAAGAAGGATTCGTTCAGTTCTGAACTCTTCCTCTTATGTGTGTTTGTTATGCTCAGAACTGTTGATTGATTTAGAACATAAATGCCATTGCACAACGTGCCTGATCCAACCAACTTTTGGTTACGGAAAAAGTTCATAACATTATCCTGTAATACAAAATTATATCCCTCTTTACTCAATAAAGAAACCGATATAATGTTGCATATCAGGTTCGGCATGTAATAGCATTCGTTCAGAACCAATATATTACCAGTTGGTAATACAAGGTGATATTCCCCGACAGTCTTAGCTGCAACAATTGCACCATTTCCAACTCTAATGTCTTTATCACCTTCTCCAAGTTCTCTACCTTTTCTAAGCCCATGTAACTGATTACATATATGGGATCCTGACCCGGTATCTAATACCCAGGACGTAGAGCAAATGGAGAAACAGTTCTCTGTAACGAACACACCCGAAGAAAATGCATCAACATGTACTTTCTTCATTCGGGTGGCATTGGAATCCTGGTATTCCCCTATATCCTGTTCAGTCCTATAACTCTTATAGGAAAGAACGGAACCAACGTTCCCCAGCACAGTATAACATGCGGGTTCAGTCAATACATCCATATTATTATCTTTATTAGGGCATGACATGGTCGCTACCTGGAGAGAGAGAGAAGAAAACACTTTAGCGTATGCTCTTGCAAGATCAGATTGGTTATTATCTTATCTAATCAGGATGGCTCCCACTGTTTTTATCAAATCTTCCTTCAAACCCTAAAAGGAAAGACTAGCCGGGATTAATTACACACTATAAGTTCGCCAATCTTTCAGCCAGGCCAGTGTCGGTACTTTGAGGGAGGTCCCCCGTGCTTTCGCACGAACCTAATTAATGTAAACCTCGTTTTCCCAGAGGCGTAACCCCGTTGACACCTTTCTAGACACCTACTTGATCAGCTAATTGCAATGTGTAAAACTCTCCCAGGAGTAACTCTTACTCGCAGTGGGTATCGGGATCCAACTATCTCATAGAAGGTATGCAATCTCATTGCAAATTTCAACACTTGAAATTCCCGATAATATTTTGCCCATAGCATCCTATGACCTTGACGCAGGCCAACAAATCATAGTGCGCTAGTCAAGTTCAACCCGTCATTTCCTGATTGAATTAAACCCACCCGTACGACCCTTGACGCAGGCCAACAAGGTCGCACGACTACCCTAATCCAATCTGCATCATATGCATAAACAGATAAATACTAGTTAGCTACCGCACACTACGCCTTGACGCAGGCCAACAAACGTAGCACGAATACTAACTACTACTTATCTGAAATGACGGAGGGCTACGACAGGTTTTTCTGAAAACCTATTGCGTAATGAACTTGATATCGTTGTAGAATCAAATAAAGTTTTGAAATGGAGTGATTTTGAGGCTTTTCTAGTTTTGCTAAAGGGGTCACTCCCGGTGAAGGGATCGTCAGCCCTTTCCTCGTCGAATGAGGTGCGGGATATATCATATATATCCCTGTGCAAAGCAGAAACTATAAAAGCAATCAAAAAAATAAACCGAGTGTGTAGCATCTGCCAGTTATTGCTAAAGGAGTCACTCCCGGTGAAGGGATCTCGGTCCTTTCCTCATCGAATAAGGTGCAGGGTATATCATATATACCGCTATGCAAAGCAAGAACTGTAGCTACCTGTTTTGTTTAAAATTTGATTCTACAACATCTTAGGCTTCTTTTCTTTCATTAATCACATTAATGAAGTCCCATCATTTAAATACCTAAAACATCACAGATAAATACGACGTACACTTATGCCATCCGCATTCGCCTGGATGTCCCCTCGTGCACCGTTAGGTTAGGTAACTAACGGCAGAGCGGGGCAGGGCTAGCGCGGGTGTAAAACATAAGTAACGCCTATATAATATATCATATATACTATATACAGTATCTATCACAGAACATCACATGATCACATCACAGAAATCGCAGCAGAAGAAACATATGAAACATTGGATATACTAGGACGTCCGTGTTTTTAATACGAGCCAGTATAAAACACGGATTCCACGGTCATGTCCCACACCCCTAGACCCCTACGAGAGCAGCAAGCAACCCTGCTAATTCTAGGGTTAGGAGACCCGGACTCGACTCCTCGAGATGGTATCCCTCTGGACCCTAGAACCCGGTTACTTGTGCTCCCCTCCTTGGGTCTATCCTAATGCGGAAAAGTAAATAATATACAAAGGGTGACAGCTTCCGCAACCTGGAAGTGCCCCAAATAAAAGAATATTACATACAAGTTTTTACATGAATGAAAATGAAAAACACTCATCTCACATAAAAAAAACCCGGCTATTCGAACACGAAAATCCAATATAACATATCCAACAACACATAACATCACATGTCATCAACGTAAGTAAATATGCGCATCCCAATTGTCGTTGACATATAGCAACGAAACCGGCGATATCACATATTACACTTACGGTCACAGAAAAGAAAGTGTAAAACTACAACAGTTGGAATCCGCAACTTCTTTAGACATCACATGCCTAATCAAATGAAATACTTAGACATCATATGCCTAACAGTTATAAACCCCGCATTTTAGTCTCATTATCGAAAACTCTTTTCAATATCAAATGAAACTAAACCGCTAGATTTATAACATTCATTCAGTTATCTCATAACTGTTTGTGAATTCCAATTATTGTATCCCATTCCGGATAAATAGAAAATATTAAACTTTCCGATCGAACATTCGAACACCCAAGTTTTCCCGAAACCGTTCAACACATGAAATAGGTTCAAAGACATTCACTTCATGCCTCAGTACCAACGGTCCAACCGTAGAAGGGTCAAGCCAACGCCTCACATGTGGCACGCCGTACTGCCCCAAACCCGAAGGTTCGAAGGGCAGTTCAAGACGGTCACATAATCGAGTTAAGGTTTGTTGTCTTCTAGAGGGACCATCGCATTACTTGCACTACTTAGAACGTCCTTAAACCACAGAAAAATCCAACACTTGGAAATTTTCCGGCAGGGGAAAAGTTAGGTATTTATATCCGGTCGAACCTTTTAACATATTCTAAAATATCCGGAAAGCCACATAGACAAGGTTTGATAATCCGATCGAATCGTCGATTCCCAATACAACCCCAGAACACACAACTCTTGAGTCAAATTAAAAATTCCCAGAAAATTCAGCATAATTAAATAGGAATTACTGTGCAAAAATGGACAGATGATGTCATCAGATGGCCGCGGAACCGCCGCAGAAGCTAGGCTTCTGCCGCGGTTCCGCCGCGCCCTTAGCAGATCATGGGATAAATTTTGCATCGTAATTCTTAGAATTCCCTGCTGAATTTTTTAAGCATTTTTAATATGGAAAAATCCCAGATTTTAGAAAAAGTCCAGAGAGCATATCGGGAATTAGGGTTTCGGTTCGATCGGGTTTCAAACGTCGTCTAGACTTCGCCTAAGGCTCTAGCTAGGCTCTGATACCACTGTAGGGTTCCTAGGCACGCTAATGAAGTCTCACAAGGCATCAACCATGCCAATTTGAAATTTTACGAGTGCCGAGAAACCCTAATACGGATCGTTAACTAGAATTTTAGACGAAACAATAAACTAGTTAACAACTTAACTAAAAGAAGAAAGCTACAACCTTTGTAGATCCGGTTATCCACTTCCTTAGCTCCATGTAGTCGTTCCCTCGCTGTCCATCTCGAATCCCGAACTCTGGTTAACAACTTAACTAAAAGAAGAAATCTACAACCTTTGTAGATCCGGTTATCCACTTCCTTAGCTCCATGTAGTCGTTCCCTCGCTGTCCATCTCGAATCCCGAACTCTCTCATCGGATTCATCGGAGAAATGAGCGGGCAAGGTCGTCGGCTTCGTGCCGAAGATGATCTACGTCGAGGTTACACAAGATCAAGCTCCAACTTCACCAAGTTGTGAAACTTGTGAAGTAAACACCCTATACTACTTGGCAAGAGGTAGACGATGAAGAAATAGGAGGTGGGTTCACTTTGGAATTGGATTTCTCACACTTTAGCTCAAGTTGCCATTAATGGACTTAAGCTTTTTCTTTGAAGATGAAGAAGAAGATGAAGCTAGAATATGATAAGTCTTAATTTAAAATTGAAAAGTAAAATGAATACTTATCATATACTAACTAATGTAGAGTGTAGAGAATTGACCATGGTTACATGGAAGGGTTAGGGTTAAGCATGAAGACAAGAATGGTTACAAAGTCAAAGCTTCATGAAGCTTCAACTAGAAACAAAGAAAGCCACCATTCTCATCAAAATCTTTTCCAAATAAATAAATAAATGAATAAGCAAAACCCTAATTATCAACTTAACCATGGTTTAATTCTATACACTTAACCAAATGAGCAAGTATCATCAAACATGATACAAACATGTGCACAAAAATATATCACATATACAAGTTGCACATCAAGTGAGAAAATCCATTTAAAGTGAACCAATACTTGTTAATGCAAAGTAATATATCAAATATATAATTATACATTAAATCATTAAATCAACACTTGATTCAATGATCCGGTCATGTCGCACATAACCGACTAGTATACAATGTATTGATTTATCGAATCAATGATTCGATAACTAGGTTATATCGCATACAACCAATCGAAACATTCATCGCGAGAATGGAATACAGTATCACATACACGCATTATTCTCGGTCCTGCACATATCTCATATGCGCTCCTATTTCGTTTCGCTTGAGCCAGGAAACCTCTGTGTAGGACTCTAAAGACTCGTCAATGTTAGTTATATGTATGCCCTAGAGGCCATTACTGTACATATGATGTATATTGTAGTGGATGCTGGGACGTATATAGGGAGGACTTTCTTGCTCGACATGATAGTATGCTATCTGGTTGTACTTTACCTTAACGTGTACACTGATTGTCTCTCTGTTACATGTTGGTAAAGCCCTAAAGATGTGTACTTGACTACCTGGACTATGATGCGGATCATACTAGTGGGGACATGGTAGTCGATAAGTACATCCTTCAAAGTCCCTAGTCGTGGGTGTATCGAGACGGGGCATCGATATACCAGAGTAGACTAGCGTATACCTTCTCGACCCATACAGATGGGCGATGGATGATCCCATATCCATTGGTGTTTGACATCAGAGATGATATACGGGTGCTCAGTGGAGACTGGGTACACTGGACGGACTCGCCGAGAACTCCCAGATGGTATTATACCTCACGTCAGTTGGCAGTTCTCTGGTGACACTGGTACAGAGTAGTCTGTTGACCCGAGATCGTCATAGAGTCTTGTGTGGTTCCAACTGTGCTTTGATTTCCATCTTACCACGTCCAAGAGGGCGTGCAAAACGGTGGTTTTTGGGTACAGTCCCGAGTCACATGGAGGCAATGAGCGATAGGAGGGGATTCGTCTCTCCCGGTATAGGGGGTTGATGTTGCGCTGTATTCGATTGGCAATAACAGGAAATCCCTGGCCAGGGTTGCTGAGATTTACTGGTAAGTGTTACCAGTAGTTTCTCGAATTGTTATAGACCTCATATCGACACGACTTATCGAGCTATTGGGGTCTGACGTTTACCACCCCTAGGCGAGATATGCGACATATCAGACGATCAGACCGGACTGTACGGTAGTGTTACTGGTTGGATTCACTGGAGTGTGAGCGGGCTTGCTCGTCGATCTTCAGATCGCTCAATACCCGGGTGGCCGTTACGTTTAGCAGACCGCTTGCGGCTTGTGGGTGATTGATATGATCATCACCTGCTGCCGGCGTATTGACGAGTCTTTAGAGTCCTACACAGAGGTTTCCTGGCTCAAGCGAAACGAAATAGGAGCGTATATGAGATATGTGCAGGACCGAGAATGATACCAGTATGTGATACTGTATTCGATTCTCACGATATGTGACGTTGATCGGTTATATGTGATATAGCCGGGTTATCGGATCAAGTGTTGATTCGATAAGTTGTTACTATTGATATTAGTCGGTTATATGCGATATGACCGGGCCGTTAAATCAAGTGTTGATTTAATGATTTAATGCATAATTATATATTTGATATATTACTTTGCATTAACTAGTATCGGTTCACTTTAAATGGATTTTCTCACTCGGATGTGCGCATTGCATATGCGATATGATTTTGTGCGCATTGCATATGCGATATGATTTTGTGCACTTGCTTGTATCATGTTTGATGATACATGCCTTTTGGTTAAGTGTAAAGAATTAAACCTTGGTTAATGAAATGGTTAGGGTTTACTTTTTCCTTATTCATTTCATTCATTTATTAATCTTTTTCTTTTTGGAAAAAGGAAAAGATATGAGAAGAAATGGTGGCTTTATGAAAGCTTCAAGAAGCTTCAAGTGCAAACAAATAAAGTATCACATATAACCGATCAACGTCACATATCGCGAGAATCGAATACAGTATCACATACTGGTATCATTCTCGGTCCCGCACATATCTCATATGCGCTCCTATTTCGTTTCGCTTGAGCCAGGAAACCTCTGTGTAGGACTCTAAAGACTCGTCAATACGCCGGCAGCAGGTGATGATCATATCAATCACTCACAAGCCGCAAGCGGTCTGCTAAACGTAACGGCCACCCGGGTATTGAGCGATCTGAAGATCGACGAGCAAGCCCGCTCACACTCCAGTGAATCCAACCAGTAACACTACCGTACAGTCCGGTCTGATCGTCTGATATGTCGCATATCTCGCCTAGGGGTGGTAAACGTCAGACCCCAATAGCTCGATAAGTCGTGTCGATATGAGGTCTATAACAATTCGAGAAACTACTGGTAACACTTACCAGTAAATCTCAGCAACCCTGGCCAGGGATTTCCTGTTATAGCCAATCGAACACAGCGCAACATCAACCCCCTATACCGGGAGAGACGAATCCCCTCCTATCGCTCATTGCCTCCATGTGACTTGGGACTGTACCCAAAAACCACCGTTTTGCACGCCCTCTTGGATGTTGTAAGATGGAAATCAAAGCACAGTGGGAACCACACAAGACTCTATGACGATCTCGGGTCAACAGACTACTCTGTACTAGTGTCACCAGATAACTGCCATCTGACGTGAGGTATAATACTATTTGGGAGTTCTCGGCGAGTCCGTCCAGTGTACCCAGTCTCCACTGAGCACCCGTATATCATCTCTGATGTCAAACACCAATGGATATGGGATCATCCATCGCCCATCTGTATGGGTCGAGAAGGTATACGCTAGTCTACTCTGGTATATCGATGCCCCGTCTCGATACACCCACGACTAGGGACTTTGAAGGATGTACTTATGGACTACCATGTCCCCACTAGTATGATCCGCATCATAGTCCAGGTAGTCAAATACACATCCTAAGGGCTTTACCAACATGTAACAGAGAGACAATCAGTGTACACGTTAAGGTAAAGTACAACCAGATAGCATACTATCATGTCGAGCAAGAAAGTCCTCCCTATATACGTCCCAGCATCCACTACAATATACATCATATGTACAGTAATGGCCTCTAGGGCATACATATAACTAACAATCTTCTACTTGCACTAGGGCCATCTGTAGCAGTGGTTGCAGTATCTCATACTCAACCATCCCATAAAAATCTCTCTCTGGGAATAGGCCTTCGTGAGTGGATCCGCCGTGTTGTCCTCTAAGTCTACTCTCCTTACCTCGATCCCCTGGAGATCAACCATCTCCATGATCAGGTGATACTGCTTTAGAATATGTCTGGATCACTGATGGGACGGACGTTCCTTGGCATAAGCCACAACTCCATTGTCACACAATGGTAGGAACAAAGTTCATCTCATGAACTAATATACACCCAAACAGCCTCTTCGGTAGCATATTAAGTAGCGATGTATCCTGCCTTTATCGTCTAGTATGTCTCGGTATCTAGCTTGGAACTCTTCCAACATACCGTCCCTCTACTGAGGGTAAAGACAATGCCTGTGACTGACATTCAGTCGTTCTTATCACTCTGGAACACTTCCAGTGATTCTCCCCAGGATTGATTGATACCATCTCACTACAACTAGTGAGTATCCTAATATCCATTTAGATCTATCTCATAGATCCAAAACCCAGGATTTAGTAGGTATCAGTTTAATCCTATATGGAGAATCATAGTGTTATGCGGAGATTGATCGAGCGTAGCATAGGAAACTCCTTCCCTATCAAGAGTATGTCATCCACGTACTCTACAAGGATCGTCACTATACTCCCTACTACCTTTTTGTATATACAAGGTTCATCTACCATTTTGATGATGTCAACTTCTTTGACTACTTCATCAAAACAGATGTTCCAACTCCGCGATGCCTGCTTTAATCCTATAAAGCATCTTGCACACGTTTCCGCTGCTCCCACTGTCTACGAAGCCCTCTGGCTGTGTACTTATAGACGCTCTCTTCTAAATCATCATTTAGAAAAGCAGTCAAGACACCCAACCACCAGATATCGCAGTCATGGTATGTAGCCGTGACAAGTAGGATCTGGATGGACTTAAGCATAGCTACTAGAAAAGGTTTCATCATTATCCACACCTGGTCAATGATGCAAACTTTTAACAAGTCTAGCTTTGAAAGTCTCAACTTTTCCATGTACACCAAGTAATCTTCTCAAGATATACTTGCTCCTGATGGGAATTTAACCTTTCAGATATAGCAACCAAAGTCCATACTTTGTTGGTGTACATGGATTCCATCTCAGATCGATAAACATCCAGCCATTCTTACAGAGTCTTACTCTCGATGGCCTGCTCGAAGCTAGTTGGGTCATCATCTCATGATGCAATCCTCGCTCCCACTGTCATAGAGTAACCGAAGTATCTCTCAAGTGGGTGAGGAACCTCACTAGATCGGCGGAGAGGCTGAGGTTCGTTGGTAACTATTGAATCCTTTGGTTCTACCAAATCATCTGCTGTTGTTTGTATAGCTGGAATCTTTCCAGTTGTACATAACAGACCTTGCCTCGAGCCTGTCCGGATTTTGCTTTTTGACGTAGGCCGGACAACCCCAAATCTTAACTAGTTTAAGAGATGGGCTCTTCCCATTCCATATCACATATGAAGTGGTAAGCAACTGATTTGATTTGAACCCTATTCAATAGGTATGCAGCTTCTCAAGCGCATAACTCCCAAAAGGAAATAGGTAACTCAGTAATACTCATCATAGAGCACACCATATCATATAGGGTGTGATTGCTCCGCCCTGATATACCATCATGCTATGGTGTATACAGAGGAGTAATGCTGAGAGAGAATCTCATTCTCCTTTAGAATCATCCAGGAATTCCGTGCTTAAGTATTCTCCTCCCTGATCGCATCAAAGGACATAATACTTATACCCTTATTGGTTCCCTACTTCTAACTTATATTCTGTGAATATCTCAAAAGGTTCGGACTTGTGTTTCAACAGGAACATATGTCTGAATCTAAAGAGATCATCAGAGAATGTAATGAAGTACGAAGAACCGGTCTTGGCATGTGTAGACAGGGGACCTTTATACATCAACATGTATCATCCCAAGAGTTCACTGACTCTTTCTCTGTTTCCAGTAAATGGAGCTATGGTCATCTTATCTCTGTGACATGACTGGCAAGTTCCATAAGATGTAAATTCAAACAGATTTAAATATGCATCTATGTGGAAATTAGCTTGTCGGGTCGCATTGATATGACCTAGTCTACAATACCTCAAGAAGAATTCGTTCATTTCTGAACTCTTCCTCTTGTGTGTGTTCCGTATACTACGAACTATAGTTTGATTTAGAATATCAACGCTTTTAGATAACATGCCTGAACCGATCAACTTTTGATATAGGAAATGTTCAAAACATTATCCAACAATACAAAATTTTACCGTTTCTTTGCTAATAAAGAGACAGATATGATTTTGTATATCAGGTTCGGTATCTAATAACATTCGTTCAGAATCAATGTATTGTAATACAGGGTGACAGTGACCAACAGACTTGGCTGCAACTCTTGTCCCGTTTTCTGCCTCATGAAACTTATCACCCGTTCTCAGTTCTCTACCTTTCTGTAGCCCTATGTAATAGATTACATATCTGAGATCCTGATTTGGTATCAAATACCCAGGACGTAAAGGATACTGAGAAACAGTTCTGTATAATGAACAAACCTGAAGATGATGCATCAGCATGCACTCTCTTCGTTTGGGCGGCACGGGAATTCTGGTAATCCCTAATTTCCTGCTCTGTCTTATAACAATTATAAGTTGGAGCGGGACCAACGTTCCCCAGCTCAGTATAACAAGCGGGTTCGGTCAAATATCCGTATTATTATCTTGATTAAGGCGTGATATGGTCGCTACCAGGAGAGAGAGAAGAAAACACTCAGCGTGCGCTCTTGCAAGAATAGATTGGTTATTATTTTATCTGATCAGGATGGCTCCCACTGCTTTTTATCAAATCTTCCTTCAAACCATAAAAGGAAAGACTAGCCGGGATTAATTACACACTATAAGTTCGCCAATCTTTCAGCCAGGCCAGTGTCGGTACTTTGAGGGAGGTCCCCCGTGCTTTCGCACGAACCTAATTAATGTAAACCTCGTTTTCCCAGAGGCGTAACCTCGTTAACACCTTTCTAGACACCTACTTGATCGGCTAATTGTAATGTGTAAAACTCTCCCAGGAGTAACTCTTACTCGCAGCGGGTATCGGGATCCAACTATCTCATAGAAGGTATGCAATCTCATTGCAAATTTCAACACTTGAAATTCCCGATAATATTTTGCCCCGAACGATCTATGACCTTGACAAGGTCAACAAACCATAGACCGCAAGTCAAGTTCAACCCGTCACTTCTTGAAGCTTTCATAAAGTAACCATTTTTGTCTCATGCTTAAACCTAACCATTCCACTAAACCATGATTCACTCTCTACACCTAACCATGGTTCTATTATGATAAGAATGGATTATTCTTTTCTTTTTTAATTTACTTATCATAACAATATTCTTCTTCTTCTTCATTTCTTCAAGTGAAGAAAGCTTGCCTCCATCAATGGCAAGTGATGAAAAAGAGTGAGAAATCCAAATCTAAAGTGAACCCACCTCCTATTTCTTCATCCTCTACCTCTTGCCAAGTAGTAGAGTGTGTTTCCTTCACAAGTTTTCATGGCTAGGTGAAGGTGGAGCTTGATCTAGTGATGCTTCGACGTAGATCATCTTCGGCACGTCGTCGATGACCTAGCCCGTCTATTCTCCGATGAAGCCGACGCTAGAGCCCGGGGCTCGACTTGGACAGCGAGGATACTTCATTGCGGAGCTATGGAAGTGGAGGACCGGATCTGCAAAAGTTGTATTTCCGTATTCTTGTAGTTAAGTGTTAACTAGTTTCATTTTCGCCTAGATTTCTAGCCAACGATCCGTATTAGGGTTTCTCGGCACCAAGAATTTTTGAAATTGGCATGGTTGATGCCTTGTGAGACCTCCTTAGTGTGCCTAGGAACCCTACAGTCAATACGCCGGCAGCAGATGATGATCATATCAAGCACCCACAAGCCGCAAGCTGTCTGCTAAACGTAACGGCCATCCGGGTATTGAGCGATCAGAAGATCGACGAGCTAGCCCACTCATACTCCTATGAATCCAACCAGTAACACTTACCGTACAGTCCGGTCTGTTCGTCTGATATGTCGCATATCAAGTCTAGGGGTGGTAAACGTCAGACCCCAATAACCGATAAGTCGTACCGATGTGAGGCTCATAACGGGTCAAGAAACTACTGGTAACACTTACCAGCAAATCTCTGATCAGCCCTGGCCAGGGACTTCCCTGTTACGGCCAATCGAGCACAGCGCAACATCAACCCCCAATACCGGGAGAGACAAAACCCCTCCTATCGCTCATTGCCTCCATGTGACTCGGGACTGTACCCAAAGACCACCGTTTTGCACGCCCTCATGGACGTGGTAAGGTGGAGATCAAAGCACAGTGGGAATCACACAAGACTCTATGACGATCTCGGGTCTACAGACTAACCTGTACAAGTGTCACCTTAGAACTGCCATCTGACGTGAGGTATAATACCATCTGGGAGTTCTCGGCGAGTCCGTCCAGTGTACCCAGTCTCCACTGAGCACCCGTATACCATCTCTGATGTCAAACACCAATGGATATGGGATCATCCATCGCCCATCTCATGGGTCGAGAAGCGTATACGCTAGTCTACACTGGTATATCGATGCCCTGTCTCGATACACCCACGACTAGGGACCTTGAAGGATGTACTTATGGACTACCATGTCCCCACTAGTATGATCCGCATCATAGTCCAGGTAGTCACGTATACATCCTAAGGGCTTTACCAACATGTAACTATAAGACAGTTTAAAGAGACAAGTGTACATGTTAAGATAAAGAGTAACCAGATAGCATACTATCATATCGAGCAAGAAAGTCATCTCTATATATGTCCAAGTATCCAATATAATATACATCATCTGTACAATACTGGCCTCTAGGGCATACACACAACTAACAATACATATTTCAAAAACTAAGGAATCGGGAATATTTTAAAGACAGGTAAAGGGATTCTACGGATATTTCAAAAGACGCATCTTTTCTTAAAAACGTCGTAGCCCTTATTTTCCAAAAAACCCCGATTTGACTTCTTTCAAATGGCAAAATAGTATGGCATAGATATATTGATGTAGATTCTGCACTGTTGTGTTTATTATTCATTTGCCACAGATTCTTATTGTTTGCATCGCATTGCATGTTAAATATCTTTATTTTTATATAAAATCCTTGCTATTAAGACACCAGCACCATTATCGATGATGCATATGTTCCACGTACACCTGCTTACCGGTTCATACACTTCATCATCGATAATTGCCATGTCACTACACTGTAGTACTGTTGCATTCAGGATATGACCCTTGCATGGCATATTCGTGTACTTACATATTGTACACTCATAATTGTGCACATACCTATTGTACATTCATACTCGTGTACATACTGATTGTACACTCATACTTGTGCACATACCTATTGTACACTCATACTCGTGTACTTACATATTGTACACTTATACTTGTGCACATACCTATTGTACATTCATACTCGGGTACATACTTATTGTACACTCATACTCGTGCACCTACCTGTTGTACACTCATAATTGTACACATACATATTTGCACATACATAGATGATTCTTGCTTGACTTGGAGATTTGGGAACCGCAAGATACTTTTTAAAACTGATTCATTTTAAAGAAGCGGTCTTCCCTAAATATGTGCATATTACTATTCCATGTTGCATGATATACTGATATGCTTACATTTCTTTTATATGTCACATACATCATACATTCTGATTATACGCATTGAGATATGTTGTTTCCATGATATTCCTGGATTTGGGAACCGTAGGTATTTTAAAAGAAGGTATGTATTGTTTGAAAAACTCGGTTACCCTTGATATGATATTTCAGGGCGTTCACCATGTGTTTTCTTGGTTGGGAGAGTGGCATGTGAAACCCGATTCGAGGAGCGGTAGGCACGTCTGCGGGTACATGGTGGACCCGGTGAGGTACCCTAGGGCAAGAAGACTCGTATATGTTAGACGGTGAGCCTGGCAGGGGAGTACTACCTACCGGTGATTTTTTTGAGCTCGGCGGATATCTGGGGGATACCGACCGGAGTTGAGAGATGAGACGGGCCGATGCGGACTGACGAAGCCCTATGTATATGAGGATTTACGTGCTGATGCTAGGTACAGGTTTCATGATGTTTTCGAGTGTCGATGCTTGACACTCAGGTTCCATGATTTTGACATGTCGCGAGCGACACATGTTGATTTACATCCTCATATTTCCATGCATATGCTTGATGATATTTACATGCATGATGTTTTTGTCATTGGGTGACACGTGGACGATATCCACATACATATAGTTGATATTGATGACTTTGATCACATAGTTGGACAAGATCCACATACATGATGACATTGATTACATAGTTGGATGATATCCTCATACTTATAGATTTCATGATATAGTCGACATTGATCATACCTAATATTATGATCTGTTATTACCTGAGACACTGGCACGAGCACTTGGCACTACACTCATGTATAGATGTTATATTGCCACCTTATCATGCTTTAGACTTATTCATTTGAGGTTTATATATATATCTGATCGTATTGACCTAGGATTGTGTCATACAAACGATTTCTGCTCTGTGATGTTTTCTATTCACGAGTTGGCAACTCACCCCCGTTGTGCCACAGTTTCTTCCAGGTTTTGCCGTACAGGTTTCACTGCGGCTTTTCTGGCACACTGCTTTCCTTACGGGTGACTTGCTTTGGTAGGTGGATTATTTTGCATCAGAACCACCATTGTATATGTATTATTCAGTTGTATCTAGAAATTCCATCAACCAAACTTGTATATTGTTTCAGACTTAGAAAACCAGTTGTGTATAAATTCGACCTTACAGTCGCGAGTTGTAGTATTATGGTTTTCAAGCTGATTTGAGTTTTCCTTTGAGTTTTGATTCTCGCCCTTGGCGTTGTATATTATATTGCTTGCGTGGTTGTGACCGTCGATTGACGAAGAGCTGGCTCCCGTTTGGGGATGCCATTTTATTATGCATATATATATTGTAGTGGATGCTCCCAAGCAATGTATCCCATCACATGATATCCGAATGACGTCGAACCTTTCGATCGATTCGTCAAGGTTCCATAATCCCCCAAGAGCTCAACATCTTGAGTACAGTTTAACAGTATTCCAGTACATGCCACAGCAACTATGGACCAGCCGTAGAAGGGCAAACCCAAGCCTCATTAAGGGCAAACCCAAGCCGAGGAAACTCTGCCGAAATTTTCAGAAAAGACATTGAGACTTTTAAATTGCCTATTCGGCTTACTTATTTAAAAACCTTGTTTTTAAAACATGTTTTCTTCACTTCTTAGAACTAGTTTTCCTTTATTTATCACTTAAAAATGGTTTTAGATTTCTGGGCTTTTGGCTTACTTGAATTGAATGGAGTCCTATAGACTTCATATGATTCAAATGCCAGTCACGTGCTTTTTCTGGTCATGACATACAAACATCAAACCATCGAGTTAAAAACCTAAATACCAAAACCAAAGTTAAAATGAAGTCGTAAAACAATGCAGCAACTCAAGAAAATGGTCCCAGATTTTACCTTAGGTGAAATTAGCCAATTTTGCATATGGGAAGGGTCTAGTTTACTGACAATGGAGCCATGGACCAAACACGGACACAAACCACCTTACCCTGGCCGCAATTTGCGGCCAGAATGATTAAAATTGTGGCCTCAAAGTGGAATCAGGGGCTCGGGGCTCTAGGGTAGCTTCTAGGTTGCCTGCACATCTCTCAATCTTCGCTAATAATTTTCAGGTCACCCGGGTTATAGCAGTTCTCCAAAACACATCATAATTTCCACAAAAATGCGATATTGGAGATTTCTAAGTTTGCGAATTGGGGTTAAGTCTCTATTTTAGTTCAATATACCATCACTATAGGGGTTGTATAGTCTCTACTAATCTCAGTTACCCTTTTGGATTCAATTCAAACCCTAACCTTAACTTGAAATTTTCAAAGTCCACTAATCTACACTTAAACACTTTTAAACTTGCATGGAAGCAAAAGTGAATGAAATACTATACTAATGGTAAAGAAATTACCTCATTTGGCAACTCAAGAATTTTCTAGAGTTGCCCCAAGTCCTCAAAATCCAATTTTTCTTGGTCCAAAGTGTTTGTAGTGGGCTTGTGCATGTTTTTAATGAAATGGAGATGATGTTTTGAGTTTGATTTGGGGTTGTTTGTGAGAATGAAGTGGAGGTGGAGAAGAGGGCAGCCATGGGTGAAGGAGGGAGTGAGAATGATAAAAAAAATTGAAGGGGAAAACAAATGAGACCTAAGGTCAAAGACCTGATTTGAATGATTTTTGTGATGTGTTGTTTTTTTTTAGAAAATTGTATATATAAATCACAACCAAAAATATTTGACCGCAATCAATAACGGTGTCGGATGTAGCGCGTTAGGAAGTGCGGATCGTCCACAGGGAAAGTGAGATCCGTTCAATTCTTGAATTAGATGAGTTGAAAATTTAAGGCAAAGAAAAGAAAACAATTCATGATTTGTAATTGAAGATCAAGAGTAAGAAAAATTTAGATCTAAAAGAAATGTTAAAAACAAGAATTGAGATGAGAGATAATTTCCAATAAACACTCAAGATTATAGGTATAGCTCGTAGGAGTAGATCGGATCTATAGATGTGATGAGATCTAATGATTACTCATTCTTATCCATTAACGAATTGATACTAGATCGATGCAAATTCATCGAGGTTTAAGGATCGTGCGGGAAAATAAGGAATTTCGCAACTCATCCTTTGTCCTTTCGATAGATCGCATTCAAATTCTAGCTTCTAGATAATCAAATGGTTAATAGTTGTTCCCTAGTTTCGAGTGAACACGATCTAGAAAGCATCATCTTGAAACTTGGTCATTAATCATTTGATTCACTAGAATTTCAAAGCTTTATAGGATTTAAGAATTGTAAGAATATCTAAATCATCATCATCTAAAGATCGTCACAACTCCTACACGAGCGGAGATTACTCAAACATCAAGATCACAAACATAATCACAAATTGAGATCTAATCATTATGCTTGAATTAAAAGATAAGCAAGAATATAGAAAATTCACCTTTATTTATCGACAAATTTCGTTACAACTCTCTTGAATTTACAAAAGGTAGGAACTAGATCGTCGATTTCGGCTTCACTCGGCTTCTTGAGTCGCGGATCGGCGTGGTTCTCTTGCTCCGTTGAAAATCCGGCGTCGCTTCTAAAGGTTGAAGGAATTCTTGTTTGAATTTATCTCGGGATCTTGATCTTGAGGTTGAATTGGAATTTGACACAAGTTTTGTCACTAAACTTGTGGAGGGAAGAGGGAGAGATGAATGAATTTTTGAAAAATTTGCACCCTAGATCTAGGCTCCTTTTTATAAACCTGTAGATCTAGAATTGAAATTTGAATTCCCTCCACAAGTTAGTTAACCAAAAGATTTAAATTTCCCTCCAAAAAGTTAGTTAAGCCCAAAATTTGAATTTCCCTCCAAGAGTTTGTTAAGCCGAGCCTTCTAGATGTGGCACGTGGAGCTTCTGGGGTCTTCTGCAAGCTTTGGCCGTTAGAGGAGAGCACGTGGCAAAATTTGGTGCAATGATCTCACTATATGGCCGTGGATCCGCGGCTCTAAGGGGGTTTGGGCTGCGGATCCGTGGCCCTTTAGTGGCCTTGATTCTTCATTTTTGCATGGTAATTCCTGGGCTGAGTTTTGGGCCTCTTTCTGATGTGTGGAATTTTATTTGGATTTCTGTATCACTACCAGATCTTCAGCCTTTGAGATGGCGCATCTTTTATCAGATCTTTTCCCAATTTTTGGGCTCTGCTTCTGTGATTTCCTGCATTAGACCCCAGACAAGAGTTGCGCAATACAAGGATGATGCGATGCCATGAAAAACACACAAATTCCCTAAAAGTGCCGGTTTTAGTATACAGTACAAGTAATTCAGTATTTTATATGTGTTTTGCAAATATGTGTGATATGAATACCGGATACCTCTACTTGACTGCAAAAGGTAGGGAAATTGCCGTGTTAGAAATGCAGTATTTTCGACTGATCAAATTCCCCCAAACTTATTTTCGATCGTCTCGATCGAATTGTTTTATTAAAAAGAGAAGGAGAAAATAAAGAAAGAGAAAAGCACACTTTCATAGGCAACACGATTGCACTTAGCACGTGCAACAAGCCTTTAAACCTCTAGGTGTCCCTAGTAGGAGGAGTGATGTCTCCTGTGGGTTTTCAGCAGATTACACCCACAAAATCCAATAATAAAAGAAAGATCATGAATATTACATTTAAAGAAAAGAATTGTAAAAGAAAAGCCTTGAAAATTAGGGTTTCCAACTAAGCTATCTTTTCGGTTGTCATGAGCCCTATCTTAATGGTCATGAAAAGATGTCAGAAATCACGTCCTCCCTCAATAAAACATCGTCTTATTCTTCATTCCTATCTTTTTTCCAAACATCGATCATATAACCCTGCGTGTGTGTAAAGACATCCCTACACCCGGAGAATTCAATTCAAGCTATCATACTCTTGCCCTTCTGCCTCAGTACTTTTTAATTAATGAATATTTAGCTGAATTTGCTCACACACTTTCATGCGACCATTAATACTTCTTGAGGTACTAACCGACCGATTACTTATGTGTTTGCTTATTTGGTGTATTTTCCTTGTCTTGCACCACCTTAGGCATAGCAGTGACTCCCAGACCAGTTGGCCTTAGGGCACTAGGTGAAGAGGCACCCTCGCTATATATATATTTTTATTGCCCTCGGTGATAACAAAGACCAGTGTCCATTTTTCTCACCACTTTATATTTTTTTATTCACTTTTTTTTATTTCCTTCATACATCGGCTTTAAGACGAGCATTTCAAGGTATCCTCGACTATCCCGGGCTTTAAGACGTGTGTAAGTGCGAATAGCAGGGTATCAACGTTCAAAATGTTTGGCTTTCCAGAAAAGAAACTATTTTTCAGACTTATTTTTATCCTCGGATTAGTGACTTCCTTCATCTTACTAACCCTTGGGACAACGGCTCATAACAACTTATTACTAGTTCGTATAAGAAAACTTCTAATTTTTTTGGTTTTCTTAAATTTTTTCTAATCTCATGGATGTAATTGTTCACTATCTAATCTTTCATTAAATATTAAATATTTTTATATTTTGAAAATTTTTAAAATTTTTATGAGTTTTGAAAAATTTTGAATTCTTTATGGATTTTGAAATTTTTTTAAAATTTTTATAGGTTTTTATGGGTTTTGAAAAATTATTTACAAAAAATGATGAACCAAAAATATGTACACAGAATTTTTATGGATTTTGAAAATTTTTAAATTTATATGGTTTTTAAAGAAATGTTTTGTGCATGATGCAAAACTAAGCACCAACCTCCCCCAAACTTGTTTTCAACAGTGTCCTCACTGTTGCCAACCGCTATATCTACAAAACCTGTAAGCCTGGGAGGAATTTATTAGTGGGGGCAAAATATATAAGTGAAGATCCTTCCCCAAACTTATTCTTTTCATTCAAAATTTTTGTAAAAATTTTCTTTTCAAGAGCCAGAAAAATTGTCCCCCCCCCAAACTTGAGTTATGCAATGTTAAGCTTTGAAAATCACATGAGGGGGTCAAAAATCAGTGGTCGATGCCAAGCTTTGTAAAGACCGAATGTCAACACCAACCATTCGAAAATTTTATCAATGCAGTGCTCTGGTTGGTGGAAGAAGAAGTGGGGAAAGGTTAAGTGGTGGAAGAGAGTGTGTGTGCGTTTGATTTTGGAGAGACGAAGCAGTGAATGTGATGGATAACTCGCATTCTTTTTACAGTTCAGAGGAAGAGGTGGAGGTTCAATTTCAGTGATTGGGAGATGAATCATCTCAACACCAGTGTTATTCAGAAATGCGAGTTCATCAGCGAAGATCTCCTCAAAAGTTTCATCAATACCCCGAAGAATAATGTCATCACAAGGTGCGGGGTGATCTTCAGACTCTAAGAAGAGTTCATATTCAGTGTTAGTTGTTGACCCGGACATCTCTGTGGAAGAGTTCGTATGTGTATGATACATAGTTGGGTCAAACAATAACGTATGAAAAGAGTCAAGATCAGTATCAGGAGGATCATCAAATTCGCTGCTGTCGACATCCATTAAGTCGACAGAACAGAAATGAGCAGTAGGTTCGGAGGGTACACTTCCCAACTTGTAAATGTTCAGCTCTATTGACCTATTCCCGAAGGATAGGGTCATAGAACCATTACGACAGTTGATGATAGCGTTGGAAGTGGCCAAAAAGAGGCGACCTAAAATCATCGGAATTTGATTCCGTGGGTTTGCTACAGGCTGTGTATCTAGTACAATAAAATCCACAGGGAATACGAATTCCCCGATTTTTATTAACAAATCCTCCAGTTCACCCCTAGCTTTGGTGCTTGATCGGTCAGCCATCTGAAGAGTGCAATGGGCTGGTTTCAACTCTCTGATCCCTAATTGCTCATAGACTGAGTATGGAAGCAAGTTAACACTAGCGCCCAGATCTTGTAGAGCACGGTTAATGTGTTTTTCCCCGATAGAAATGAAAATAGTAGGATATCCAGGATCCTTACGTTTCCTCGGTAATTGTTGGGGGAAAGCCGTGTCTACAGTCTTTGCCATGAAAATTTTCTTGGGCACCTGAGTCTTCCTCCTCCTAGTGCACAAGTTCTTAAGAGTTTTCGCATAGGACGGAACTTGTTGGATGGCATCTAGGAGAGGGATGTTGATGTTAACTTGCTTAAACTTGTCCAAAATCTTCTCCATATGTGGACTCGATGTGTTAGCCCTTAACCGATTAGGGTAAGGTGCTTTAGCAATGAGCGCTGGGTCCATCATAGGAGAAGGAAGTGTGTGTGGCCCCAATCCCAAAATAGAATTGGGGATCGTCGGTGGTAGACTGGAAGAGGTGGGCTGAGGTGTCGAGCCTAGAGGGAAATGGAGAATAGGCTCGCGAGAAGGCGGTGGGGTAGAAGAACAAGAATCAGACGTAGAAGTGTGTGTGTGAGGGAAGGTCTCAGCCGGGGTGTTGATAGGATTCTCAATATCATCAACTTCTTCCCCAATATGGTTATCCAGCACTCTCCCAGATCTCAACATGGTGATTGCATTCACATGATGTGAATAGCCAGGATTGGGCAAAGGTTGAGCTGGGAGTTTCCCTTTCTCTCTTGCACTCATTTCGGCCTTAAGTCGTGCAATCTCAGCTTCCATTGTTTTGATACTCTCAGCTTGGGACGCTGAGTTTTTCTTTATCTCACCAACGGAAGACCTAACCTCGGCCGACATTTCCGTGAAATTTGACAAGAGTGATTTTATGGTTTGAGCGAATTGAGAGAACTCGTCAGAAGAGGTCGACTGCATAGGATTAGAAGGTGCAGGAGGGTCTACCTGGTTTTGGAAATTTTGTGACTGGTAGGGGTGCTGGGTGAGTTGAAGTGGTTGCTGTTGTGGAGGAAGGACCCTTTGAAATTGATTCGGGTTTGGAACCGTGTTTTGGGATTGGTTCCAAGCAAAATTCGGGTGATTCCTCCAACCCTGATTATATGTGGAAGAAAAAGGGTCGTTTCTAGGTCTTTGAAATGCGGCATTGGTATGCTCGAGACCTCGAAACTGAGAGTTTAATGGACATTCTTCCGTCAAGTGAGAAGGATCAGAACAGCACCCACATACAGTTTTGGGAAGCGACATTGGGTTTAGGGAGGCTGCTAAGAATTTGTGTTCCATAGCGTCGAGCTTCTTTTGCATTGCTGCCATCTCAGCTCGAACACCTATGGACACGTCTATTTGGTGTATGCCACCCCTACTCGATGGCTGGGTTCCAGTCTCCCACTATAAAGACTTTTCAGCGAACTCTTCTAAAAATTTCCATGCTTCCCCATCATCCTTGGTCATAAAGGTGCCTTGACCCATGTTTTCAAGGTTTTGTTTAGTGGTAGGGTTACTGCCCTCATATATGATTCGGCAAAGATCCCATCTCGGTGTAGGGTTCCTAGGCACACTAGAGAGGTCTCACAAGGCATCGAACATGCCAATTTCAAAAATTCTAGGTGCCGAGAGACCCGACTACGGATCGTTTGCTAGAAATCTAGGCGATAAAATAAACTAGTTAACAATTAACTAAGAGATACGGAAATACAACCTTTGTAGATCCGGTCCTCCACCTCCACGGCTCCGAGATGAGGTCCTCTCCGCTGTCCAAATCAAATCCGGGCTCTAGCGTCGGCTTCGTCGGAGAATGGGCAAGCTAGGTCGTCGATGTCCATGCCTAAGATGATCTACATCGAGGCATCGCTAGATCGAGCTCCACCTTCACCAAGTCTTGAAAAATTGTGAGGGAAACACACACTACTACTTGGCAAGTGGTAGAGGATGAAGAAATAGGAAGTGGGTAGACTTTAGTTTTGGATTTCTCACTCAGTTCATCAATCCACCATTGATGAAGAAAGGTTTTCTTCTTGAGTTCAAGGAAGAAGAAGAAGAAATGATATGATATGTTAATTATCATAAGAATAATAAAATCATTCTTATCATAATCTTAACCATGGTAATGTGTAGAGAGTTAATCATGGTTGAATGGAATGGTTAGGGTTAAGCATGAGACAAAATGGTCACTTGGTCAAAGTCTTCATGAAGCTTCATGAACAAAACAAATAAAGCCACCATTTTCTCATTTGCTTTTCTTTTTCCAAAAGAATAAATAAATGAATAAAATGAATAAGGAAATAGAAAACCCTAACCATTTCATTAACCAAGGTTTAATTCTTTACACTTAACCAAAAGGCATGTATCATCAAACATGATACAAGCATGTGCACAAAATCATATCGCATATGCAATGCGCACACCCGAGTGAGAAAATCCATTTAAAGTGAACCGATACTAGTTAATGCAAAGTAATATATCAAATATATAATTATGCATTAAATAATTAAATCAACACTTGATTCAATGATCCGGTCATGTCGCACACAACCGACTAGTATACAATGTATCGGCTTATCAAATCAACCTTTGATTCGATAACTAGGGTATATCGCATATAACCTAATCAATACATTCATCGCGAGAATGGAATACGGTATCACATACACGCATTATTCTCGGTCCCGCACATATCTCATATGCGCTCCTATTTCGTTTTGCTTGAGCCAGGAAACCTCTGTGTAGGACTCTAAAGACTCGTCAATACGCCGGCAGCAGGCGATGATCATATCAAACACCCACAAGCCGCAGGCGGTCTGCTAAACGTAACGGCCACCCGGGTATTGAGCGATATGAAGATCGACGAGCAAGCCCGCTCACACTCCAGTGAATCCGACCAGTAACACTACCGTACAGTCCGGTCTGATCGTCTGATATGTCGCATATCTCGCCTAGGGGTGGTAAACGTCAGACCCCAATAGCTCGATAAGTCGTGTCGATATGAGGTCTTTAACTGTTCGAGAAACTACTGGTAACACTTACCAGTAAATCTCAGCAACCCTGGCCAGGGATTTCCTGTTATAGCCAATCGAACACAGCGCAACATCAACCCCCTATACCGGGAGAGACGAATCCCCTCCTATCGCTCATTGCCTTCATGTGACTCGGGACTGTACACAAAAACCACCATTTTGCACGCCCTCTTGGACGTGGTAAGATGGAAATCAAAGCACAGTGGGAACCACACAAGACTCTATGACGATCTCGGGTCAACAGACTACTCTGTACCAGTGTCACCAGAGAACTGCCATCTGACGTGAGGTATAATACCATCTGGGAGTTCTCGGCGAGTCCGTCCAGTGTACCCAGTCTCTACTGAGCACCCGTATATCTCCTCTGATGTCAAACACCAATGGATATGGGATCATCCATCGCCCATCTGTATGGGTCGAGAAGGTATACGCTAGTCTACTCTGGTATATCGATGCCCTGTCTCGATACACCCACGACTAGGGACTTTGAAGGATGTACTTATGGACTACCATGTCCCCACTAGTATGATCCGCATCATAGTCCAGGTAGTTAAGTACACATCCTAAGGGTTTTACCAACATGTAACAGAGAGACAATCAGTATACACGTTAAGGTAAAGTGTAACCAGATAGCATACTATCATGTCGAGCAAGAAAGTCCTCCCTATATACGTCCTAGCATCCACTACAATGTACATCATATGTACAGTAATGGCCTCTAGGGCATACATATAACTAACAATCTCGCACTTGCACTAGGGCCATCTGTAGCAGTGGTTGTAGTATCTCATACTCAACCATCCCATAAAAGTCTATCTCTGGGAACAGGCCTTTGTGAGTGGATCCGCTGTGTTGTCCTCTGAGTCTACTCTCCTAACCTCGATCTCCCTGGAGATCAACCATCTCCATGATCAAGTGATACTTCCATAGAATAAGTCTGGATCACTGATGGGACCGGCGTTCCTTGGCATAAGCCACAACTCCATTGTCTCACAATGGTAGGAACATAGTTCATCTCATGAACCAATATACACCCAAACAGCCTCTAGGGTAGCATCTTAAGTAACGATGTATCTTGCCTTTATCGTCTAGTTTGTCACGGTATCTGGCTTGGAACTCTTCCAGCATATCGTCCCTTTACTGAGGGTAAAGATAATGCCTGTGACTGACATTCAGTCGTCTTTATCACCCTGGAACCCTTCCAGTGATTCTCCCCAGGATCGATTGATACCATCTCGCTACAACTAGTGAGAATCTTAACATCCAATTAGATCTATCTCATAGATCCAAAATCCAGGATTTAGTAGGTATCACTGATCCTATGTGGAGAGTCATTGTGATAACCGGAGATTGACCGTGCGTAGCATAGGAAACTCCTTCCCTATCAAGAGTATGTCATCCACGTACTGTACGAGGATCACCACCATACTCCCTACTACCTTTTTGTTTATACAAGGTTCATCTACCATTTTGATGATGTCAAACTCTTCGACTACTTCATCAAAACAGATGTTCCAACTCCGCGATGCCTGCTTTATCAAATAAAGCATCTTGTACACGTTTCCGCTGCTCCCACTGTTTACGAAGCCCTCTGGCTGTGTACTTATAGACACACTCTTCTAAAACATCATTTAGAAAAGCAGTCATGACACCCAACCACCAGATATCGTAGTCATGGTATGTAGCCGTGACAAGTAGGATCTGGATGGACTTAAGCATAGCTACTTGAAAAAGGTTTCATCATTATCCACACCTGGTCTATGATGCACACTTTTAACAAGTCTAGCTTTGAAAGTCTCAACTTTTCGATATACACCAAGTAATCTTCTCAAGATATACTTGCTCCTGATGGGGATTTAACCCTTCAGATATAGCAACTAAAGTCCATACTTTGTTGGTGTATAAGGATTCCATCTCAGATTGCTAAGCATCCAGCCATTCTTATAGAGTCCTACTCCTGATGGCCAGCTCGAAACAAGTTGGGTCATCATCTCATGATGCAATCCTAGCTCCCACTGTCATAGAGAAACCGAAGTATCTCTCAGGTGGGTGAGGAACCCTACTAGATTGGCGGAGAGGCTGAGGTTCATTGGTAACTATTGAATCCTTTGGTTCTTTCAAATCATCAGCTGCAGTTTGTATAGCTGGAACCTTTCCAGTTCTACATTACAGACCTTGCCTCGAGCTTGTCCGGATTTTTCTTTTAGACATAGCCCGGACAACCCCAAATCTTAACCAACTTAAGATATGGGCTCTTCCCTTATCATATCACATATGAAATGGTAGGCAACTGATTTGATTTGAACCCTATTCAATAGGTATGCAACTTCATAAGTGCATAACTCCCAAAAAGGAAAAAGGTAACTCAGTATTACTCATCATAGAGCACACCATATCACATAGTGTGCTATTGCTCCGCCCCGATATACCATCGTGCTATGGTGTATACGGAGGAGTAATGCCGAGAGAGAATCTCATTCTCCTTTAGAATTGACCAGGAATTCCATGCACAAGTATTCTTCTCCCCGATCGCATCCAAGGACATAATACTTATACCCTTATTTTGGTTCTCTACTTCTAACTTATATTCTGTGAATATCTCAAAAGGTTCGGACTTGTGTTTCAACAGGAACAAAGGTCTGAATCTCGAAAGATCATCAGAGAATGTAATGAAGTACAAAGAACCGGTCTTGGCATGTGTAGACAGGGGACCTTACATACATCAACATGTATCATCCCAAGAGTTTACTAACTCTTTCTCTGTTTCCAATAAACGGAGCTATGGTCATTTTATCTTTGTGACATGACTGGCGAGTTTCACAAGATGTAAATTCAAACTAATTTAAATATGCATCTTTATGTAACTCTAGCCAGTCGGGTCGCATTGATCTGACCTAGTCTACAATACCTCAAGAAGGATTCGTTCATTTCTGAACTCTTCCTCTTTTGTGTGTTCCGTATACTAAGAACTGTGGTTTGATTTAGAACATTAATGCTTTTAGATAACGTGCCTGAACCGATCAACTTTTGATATAGGAAATGTTCAAAACATTATCCAACAATACAAAATTTTATCATTTCTTTACTGATAAAGAGACTGATATGATTTTGTATATCAGGTTCGGTATCTAATAACATTCGCTCAGAATCAATGTATTTGTAATACAGGGTGACAGTGACCAACAGACTTGGCTGCAACTCTTGCCCCGCTTTCTGCCTCATGAAACTTATCACCCGTTCTCAGTCCTCTACCTTTCTGTAGCCCTATGTAACATATTACATATCTGGGATCCTGATCTGGTATCACATACCCAGGACGTAAAGGATACTGAGAAACAGTTCTCTCTATAATGAACACACCCGAAGATGATGCATCAGCATGCACTCTCTTCGTTTGGGCGGCACGGGAATTCTGGCATTCCCCAATTTCCTGCTCTGTCTTATAACAATTATAAGTTGGAGCGGGACCAACGTTCCCCAGCTCAGTATAACAAGCGGGTTCGGTCAATAATCCGTATTATTATCTTGATTAAGGCGTGATATGGTCGCTACCTGGAGAGAGAGAGAAGAAAACACTCAGCGTGCGCTCTGTCAAGAATAGATTGGTTATTATTTTATCTAATCAGGATGGCTCCCACTGCTTTTTATCAAATCTTTCTTCAAACCCTAAAAGGAAAGACTAGCCGGGATTAATTACACACTACAAGTTCGCCAATCTTTCAGCCAGGCCAGTGTCGGTACTTTGAGGGAGGTCCCCCGTGCTTTCGCACGAACCTAATTAATGTAAACCTCATTTTCCCAGAGGCGTAACCCCATTGACACCTTTCTAGACACCTACTTGATCGGCTAATTGTAATGTATAAAACTCTCCCAGGAGTAACTCTTACTCGCAGCGGGTATCGGGATCCAACTATCTCATAGAAGGTATGCAATCTCATTGCAAATTTCAACACTTGAAATTCCCGATAATATTTTGCCCCAAGCGACCTATGACCTTGACTGAGTCAACAAATCATAGACCACAAGTAAAGTTCAACCCGTCATTTCTCGATTGAATTAAACCCACCCGCACGACCCTTGACTGAGTCAACAAGGCCGCACGACTACCCTAATCCAATCGCATCATATGCTTTGCAGATAAATAATAATCAGCTACCGCACACTACGCCTTGACTGAGTCAACAAACGCAGCACGAATACTAACTATTACCTATCTGAAATGACGGAGGGCTACGACAGGTTTTTAAGAAAACCTTTTGCGTAATGAACTTTATATCGCTGTAGAATCAAATGATTTTAAAATGGAGTGCTTTTGAGGCTTTTCTAGTTTTGCTAAAGGAGTCACTCCCGGTGAAGGGATCGTCGGTCCTTTCCTCATCGAATGAGGTGCGGGATATATCATATATATCACTGTGCAAAGCAAAAACTCTTAAAAGCAATCAAAAGACAAACCGAGGGTGTAGCATCTGCCAGTTATTGCTAAAGGAGTCACTCCCGGTGAAGGGATCTCGGTCCTTTCCCTATCGAATAAGGTGCAGGATATATCATATATACCGCTGTGCAAAGCAAGAACTGTAGCTACCCGTTTTATTTTGAAATTCAATTCTACAACATCTTAGGTTTCTTTTATTTCATTAATCACATTAATGAAGTCCCATCATTTAAGTACCTAAACATCACAGATAGATATGACGTACACTTATGCCATCCGCATTCGCCTCGATGTCCCCTCGTGCACCGTTAGGTTAGGTGACTAACGACAGAGCAGGGCAGGGCTAGCGCGGGTGTAAAACATAAGTAACGTCTATATAATATATCATATATACTATATACTATATCCATCACAGAAACACATCAGAGATATCGCAGCAGAAGAAACATATGAAATATTGGATATACTAGGACGTCCGTGTTTTCAATACGAGCCAGTATAAAACATGGATTCCACGGTCGTGATGAATAGCCAAACCCACACCCCTAGACCCCTACGAGAGCGGCAAGCAACCCTACCAATTCTAGAGTTAGGAGACCCGGACTCGACTCCTCGAGTTGGTCTCCCACTGGACTCCAGAACCCGGTTACTTGTGCTCCCCTCCTTGGGTCTATCCTAGTGCGGAAAAGTAAATAATATACAAACGGTGACAACTTCCGCAACCTGGAAGCGCCCCAATAAAAGAATATTACATACAAGTTTTTACATGAATGAAAATGAAAAACACTCATCTCACATAAAAACCCCCGGCTATTCAAACACGACGATCCAATATAACATATCCAGCAACACATAACATCACATGTCATCAACGTAAGTAAATATGTCCATCCCAATTGTCGTTGACATATAGCAACGAAACCGGCGATATCACATATTACACTTACGGTCACAGAAAAGAAAGTGTAAAACTACAACAGTTGGAATCCGCAACCTACTCAGACATCGCATGCCTGACCAAATGAATTCCTTAGACATCACATGCCCAACAATTATAAACCCCGCATTTTAGTCTCAAAATCGAAAACTCTTTTCAATATCAAGTCGGGCAATTCAACAAGATTCCCGACATCCTGATCGAATGCTCGTCGCAAACTTCAGTAGACGGCCGCACCCCCGATACCGTCGACGAAGTACACCAAGGCGGAACACCGCTACCGTGAGCACCCGAACGGATGCTTTCGGCGACGGGGTTCTCCTACAGTCACTTGGTCGGGGCTATGGGGTGTAGCTGTCTATTAAGTTTACCGGCGAATATCCGCGTACGCTACGTGATTGCGACGGACTTTTGACCACATCAAAATTCCGTGGCAACCGATCAAGTGAGACTAAAGTGCTTGATTTATAACATTCATTCAGTTATCTCATAACTTCTTATGAATTCCAATTATTGTATCACATTCCAGATAAATAGAAAATGTTAAACTTTCCGATCGAACATTCAAACACCCAAGTTTTCCCGAAACAGATCAACACATGAAATAAGTCTAAAAACATTCATTTCCTGCCTCAGTACCAACGGTCCAGCCGTAGAAGGGTCAAGCCAACGCCTCAAATGTGGCACGCCGTACTGCCCCAAACCCGAAGGTTCAAAGGGCAGTTCAAGACGGTCACATAATCGAGTTAAGGTTTGTTGTCTTCTAGAGGGTCCATCGCGTTACTTGCACTACTTAGAACGTCTTTAAACCACGGAAAAATCCAACACTTGGAAATTTTCCGGCAGGGGAAAAATTGGGTATTTATATCCGGTCGAACATTTTAATAGTTTCTAAAATATCCGGAAAAACATAAACAAAGTTAAATTATCCGATCAAATTAACGAATCCCCAATAAAACCCTAGAAAACTCAACACCATAGTGGAATTAAAAAATTCACATCAAAAATTTCCAAGAAAGTACCTAAGAATAAATATATGAAATTTGAGGGTCTAAGTCGAAATTTGGGCCGCGGAAGCGCCGCCAAACCCCTGGTTTGGCCGCGGTTCCGCGCTCCAATTATTGAATTAGTCGACCAAACTTCACAGTAATTCTTAGTTTTTCCTGCTTATTTTTCTGCATATTTTTATTTCACAAAATTCAACAGTTTTGAAAAATATACAGAGAGCGATTTTGCTTGGGGTTTCGCGGTTCGATCGGATCTCTAACTTCGTCTACCGATCGCCTAAGGCTTTAGCTAGGCTCTGATACCACTGTAGGGTTCCTAGGCACACTAGAGAGGTCTCACAAGGCATCGAACATGCCAATTTCAAAAATTCTAGGTGCCGAGAGACCCGACTACGGATCGTTTGCTAGAAATCTAGGCGATAAAATAAACTAGTTAACAATTAACTAAGAGATACGGAAATACAACCTTTGTAGATCCGGTCCTCTACCTCCACGGCTCCGAGATGAGGTCCTCTCCGCTGTCCAAATCAAATCCGGGCTCTAGCGTCGGCTTCGTCGGAGAATGGGCAAGCTAGGTCGTCGATGTCCATGCCGAAGATGATCTACGTCGAGGCATCGCTAGATCGAGCTCCACCTTCACCAAGTCATGAAAACTTGTGAGGGAAACACACACTACTACTTGGCAAGTGGTAGAGGATGAAGAAATAGGAAGTGGGTAGACTTTAGTTTTGGATTTCTCACTCAGTTCATCAATCCACCATTGATGAAGAAAGGTTTTCTTCTTGAGTTCAAGGAAGAAGAAGAAGAAATGATATGATATGTTAATTATCATAAGAATAATAAAATCATTCTTATCATAATCTTAACCATGGTAATGTGTAGAGAGTTAATCATGGTTGAATGGAATGGTTAGGGTTAAGCATGAGACAAAATGGTCACTTGGTCAAAGTCTTCATGAAGCTTCATGAACAAAACAAATAAAGCCACCATTTTCTCATTTGCTTTTCTTTTTCCAAAAGAATAAATAAATGAATAAAATGAATAAGGAAATAGAAAACCCTAACCATTTCATTAACCAAGGTTTAATTCTTTACACTTAACCAAAAGGCATGTATCATCAAACATGATACAAGCATGTGCACAAAATCATATCGCATATGCAATGCGCACACCCGAGTGAGAAAATCCATTTAAAGTGAACCGATACTAGTTAATGCAAAGTAATATATCAAATATATAATTATGCATTAAATAATTAAATCAACACTTGATTCAATGATCCGGTCATGTCGCACACAACCGACTAGTATACAATGTATCGGCTTATCAAATCAACCTTTGATTCGATAACTAGGGTATATCGCATATAACCTAATCAATACATTCATCGCGAGAATGGAATACGGTATCACATACACGCATTATTCTCGGTCCCGCACATATCTCATATGCGCTCCTATTTCGTTTTGCTTGAGCCAGGAAACCTCTGTGTAGGACTCTAAAGACTCGTCAATACGCCGGCAGCAGGCGATGATCATATCAAACACCCACAAGCCGCAGGCGGTCTGCTAAACGTAACGGCCACCCGGGTATTGAGCGATATGAAGATCGACGAGCAAGCCCGCTCACACTCCAGTGAATCCGACCAGTAACACTACCGTACAGTCCGGTCTGATCGTCTGATATGTCGCATATCTCGCCTAGGGGTGGTAAACGTCAGACCCCAATAGCTCGATAAGTCGTGTCGATATGAGGTCTTTAACTGTTCGAGAAACTACTGGTAACACTTACCAGTAAATCTCAGCAACCCTGGCCAGGGATTTCCTGTTATAGCCAATCGAACACAGCGCAACATCAACCCCCTATACCGGGAGAGACGAATCCCCTCCTATCGCTCATTGCCTTCATGTGACTCGGGACTGTACCCAAAAACCACCATTTTGCACGCCCTCTTGGACGTGGTAAGATAGAAATCAAAGCACAGTGGGAACCACACAAGACTCTATGACGATCTCGGGTCAACAGACTACTCTGTACCAGTGTCACCAGAGAACTGCCATCTGACGTGAGGTATAATACCATCTGGGAGTTCTCGGCGAGTCCGTCCAGTGTACCCAGTCTCTACTGAGCACCCGTATATCTCCTCTGATGTCAAACACCAATGGATATGGGATCATCCATCGCCCATCTGTATGGGTCGAGAAGGTATACGCTAGTCTACTCTGGTATATCGATGCCCTGTCTCGATACACCCACGACTAGGGACTTTGAAGGATGTACTTATGGACTACCATGTCCCCACTAGTATGATCTGCATCATAGTCCAGGTAGTCAAGTACACATTCTAAGGGCTTTACCAACATGTAACAGAGAGACAATCAGTATACACGTTAAGGTAAAGTGTAACCAGATAGCATACTATCATGTCGAGCAAGAAAGTCCTCCCTATATACGTCCTAGCATCCACTACAATGTACATCATATGTACAGTAATGGCCTCTAGGGCATACATATAACTAACACTCGGGATGCCGTGATGTGGGCATTGAACCAAAAGATCCTTGAATCGGTCAAAGTATTTTGAGAATGGTTCAGCCGGAAGCTGGGAGAATTGATATAGTTCGCTACGGATTCGAGCTGTCTTTTGCATAGGGTAGAATTTCTTAAGGAATGCCGCAACGAATTCTTCCCAATTCGTGATGGAATGTGCGGTGGTGTTATACAGCCACTTCTCGGCTATATCGCACAAGGTAAATGGAAGAAGTCGTAGGCGCATGGCATCCACAGAAAGTTGTGATGTACCCATCGTTGCGCATACGTTTTCAAATTTGGTAATAAAAACGTACGCGTCTTCAGTCTCGAGACCGTGGAATTTGGGTAGAAGGTTGATGTACTGGGGCTTAATTTCAAAGTTATCCCCGTTGGCTGGTGGAATGGATAAGCAGGTCGAGAGAGGACCTCGCAAAGGGTAGCACCTCTCATGGTGAGAGATGCGGGGAGAATTCTGCGCACCAACGGACGGTGGCAGAGCAGCGATGAAGAGGTTCGATGGAGACGGATCCATCGGTGTGGGTGTGGTGGTGGGTAAAAGAAAGGTAAATGGAGAAATACCAACTTCGGAGTCGATCGAGGGGACGCGAACAAGTCGGGCACTAGAATCCCGTGTCCAGCCTATCTTGCACTAAAAGGGGTTAGTACAAGTGGCAACGTGATTTATAATTAGGGGAAATGAAGTGAATGCGGTGTTTGTTTTGAAAAATGATACGGATTTTGAAAAGATGATGCGATCACAACTAATGCAACAAGCAAAACCCTAAAATCTAGTGGTCACCTAGGTCAAATCTCTAGACCGCTCCTAACTTCCAAAAGACAGGTCGCAGGATAAAATCCTCCACTGCCTCTTTGTTTCTCCTGTGGTCAGGTAAGTGCCAGGTAAGTGGGTGGTTCTCCACTACGTAAGAAGTGGGCCTAATTAAGTAACCACTAGCCTTCGACACACTTTCCTTAGACACCACAAAAAGAAACGCGGATAAGCAAAGAATTACCCACGGCATTCTTCTGTCCTAAGTGAGTGCGACGGTCCTTAGAGTCATCTCTAGATATTTTTTAGTTAATGAGGGTAATGCGGATGCAGGTTTGTGATTTTTGGGGCTTAGAAAGGGTAATGAACTCCCCACCTAATCTGGATTTGGTCGTGCCCCTTAATGTCCGTATTAATTATCCAAACAACCACAAAATCAAAAACAAGCACAATTTATTTTGCTTTTTGCGGCGCTGCGATTTTTGCAAAGAAGCCTGCAACAAATTGTTAGTTGGAGCAGATTTTAGGAAGAAGATAAGAAAGATAGAAATTACCTGCTAAAATTTTTACAGAGAAGCCCTCAATAGGCCGCGCTTCCGCCGCACAAGTCGTCTAATGCCGTGCTTCCGCCGCGCCTTGAGCTCCTCTCTGCACAAAATTTCACCAGAGCACTCCTGAACACTTCCTTAGCTCTCTGGAATTTTCCAAATAATTTTCCAATTTCACAGCAAGCTCCAGATTTCCTTGCAAGTAACCACAACAAATCGTTTAGTGTTTTGGGCGAGTTTTGATCTTTAAAAATGTAGATGGAATAAACTTTTCAACTCAAATTTCAAAAAATGAACAAATAGCACACGATCCCCGGCAACGGCGCCATTTTGATTTGAATGATTTTTGTGATGTGTTGTTTTTTTTTAGAAAATTGTATATAGAAATCACAACCAAAAATATTTGACCGCAATCAATAACGGTGTCGGATGTAGCGCGTTAGTAAGTGCGGATCGTCCATAGGGAAAGTGAGATCTGTTCAATTCTTGAATTAGATGAGTTGAAAATTTAAGGCAAAGAAAAGAAAACAATTCATGATTTGTAATTGAAGATCAAGAGTAAGAAAAATCTAGATCTAAAAGAAATGTTAAAAACAAGAATTGAGATGAGAGATAATTTCCAATCAACACTCAAGATTATAGTTATAGCTCGTAGGAGTAGATCGGATGTATAGATGTGATGAGATCTAATGATTACTCATTCTTAGCCATTAACGAATTGATACTAGATCGATGCAAATTCATCGAGGTTTAAGGATCGTGCGGGAAAATTAGGGATTCCGCAACTCATCCTTTGTCCTTTCGATAGATCGCATTCAAATTCTAGCTTCTAGTTAATCAAATGGTTAATAGTTGTTCCCTAGTTTTGAGTGAACACGATCTAGAAAGCATCATCTCGAAATTTGGTCATTAATCATTTGATTCACTAGAATTTCAAAGCATTATAGGATTTAAGAATTGTAAGAATATCTAAATCATCATCATCAAAAGATCGTCACAACTCCTACACGAGCGGAGATTACTCAAACATCATGATCACAAACACAATCACAAATTAAGATCTAATCATTATGCTTGAATTAAAAGATAAGCAAGAATATAGAAAATTCACCATTATTTATCGACAAATTTCGTTACAACTCTCTTGAATTTACAAAAGGTAGGAACTAGATCGTCGATTTCGGCTTCGCTCGGCTCCTTGAGTCGCGGATCGGCTTGGATCTCTTGCTCCGTTGAAAATCCGGCGTCGCTTCTAAAGGTTGAAGGAATTCTTGCTTGAATTTATCTCGGGATCTTGATCTTGAGGTTGAATTGGAATTTGACACAAGTTTTGTCACTAAACTTGTGGAGGGAAGAGGGAGAGATGAATGAATTTTTGAACAATTTGCACCCTAGATCTAGGCTCCGTTTTATAAACCTCTAGATCTAGAATTGAAATTTGAATTCCCTCCATAAGTTAGTTAACCAAAAGATTTAAATTTCCCTCCAAAAAGTTAGCTAAGCACAAAATTTGAATTTCCCTCCAAGAGTTTGTTAAGCCGAGCCTTCTAGATGTGCCACGTGGAGCTTCTGGGGTCTTCTGGAAGCTTTGGCCGTTAGAGGAGAGCACGTGGCAAAATTTGGTGCAATGATCTCACTATATGGCCGCGGATCAGCGGCGCCAAGGGGGTTTGGGCCGCAGATCCGCGGCCCTTTAGTGGCCTCGATTCTTCATTTTTGCATGGTAATTCTTGGGCTGAGTTTTGGGCCTCTTTCTGATGTGTGGAATTTTATTTGGATTTCTGTATCACTACCAAATCTTCAGCCTTTGAGTTGGCGCATCTTTTATCAGATCTTTTCCCAATTTTTGGGCTCTGCTTCTGTGATTTCCTGCATTAGACCCCAGACAAGAGTTGCGCAATACAAGGATGATGCGATGCCATGAAAAACACACAATTTCCCTAAAAGTGCCGGTTTTAGTATACAGTACAAGTAATTCAGTATTTTACATGTGTTTTGCAAATATGTGTGATATGAATACCGGATACCTCTACTTGACTGCAAAAGGTTGGGAAATTGCCGTGTTAGAAATGCAGTATTTTCGACTGATCAAGACCCTCACCTCTCTCTTCTCTCTCTTGCCCATACCTTATTCTTTATTCCTTCTCTTTTCTTTTCTTTTCTTTTCTTTTCTCTTCTTCTTATATTAAACCAACCATGCATGAAAATAAGGAAAAAGTCATGGTAGCAAAATGTAGCAATTGTGAAAAAATGAATTGGTGCATGTCACATGCACAAAAAAGCTTATTACATGATTAATGATTTTTAATCGCGATTAGCATAAAAATAGAATATAATTAATTATATAACAATTTTTAAATGCCCAAATCTTGTAGTCTCTTTCAAATTCAATAATTAACATAATTTTCCAAATACTTCTCAATTTATTTGAAATTAATTATACCGCATTATCAAAATATTCATAATATTTATTATTTAATTATATAATTTCCCAAAAATAATATCTTATTTTTCTGAAATGTTACAATCTTCCCCCCTTAAAGAAATTCAGTCCCCGAATTTAAATTTAAACCCCTCAAATACTAAAACATTTTCAGTAAAATGACCAAGTCATCGAGGCTCCGAAATCATAAATACATAAAACACATTGTAGCGCAATGCATGTGCATGAAAAATGAGTATATAAACCAAAATCAAAACTCCGTCAAACATCCTGCAATCATCGGAGTTATGGCGAAGACACCAATGTTAAAGCACCCTAAGCAAGATCGTAACTAGAGGTAAAGCGATGGAATGCGAGTTAACAACTTTAACTAAGAGGAAAGTGATTACAACCTTTGTAGATCCTGTCCTCCACTTCCTTAGCTCCGTGATGATGTCCCCTCGCTGCGATCATCGGATCTCGGACTCTAGTGTTGATTTCATCGGAGAAATGATTGGGCTAGGTCGTCGACTTCGATGCCGAAGATGATCTACGTCGAGGCAACACAAGATCAAGCTCCAACTTCACCAAGCCATGAAACTTGTGAAGAAAACACCCTATACTACTTGTCATGTGGTAGAGAATGAAGAAATAGGAAGTGGGTTCACATTGGATTTGGATTTCTCACATGATTTCATCACTTGACATTTTTGTAGAAAGCTTTTCTTTCTTCATCAAGAAGAAGAAGAAGAAAGAAAATGAAATATTAATTAATCCCAAAAAGAAAAATGAAGTGATGGTTATCATAATGCAACCATGGGTTAGTGTTAACTCATGTAGAGAATGAACTAGGGTTAAGTAAATGGTTAGGGTTTAGGAACAAAACAAAATGGCATGACTTTTTCAAAGATGCTTTGAAGCTTCTTGAAGCTTCAAGCCAAAATAACAAAAAGCCACCATTTAGTTTTGTCAAAAATAAATAAAGAAAGAAAATAAGACCTTAACCATTAACCTAAACCATGGTTTAAAATAAACACACACCCAAGTTTGCATGTATCATCAAACATGATACAATCAAGTGCACAAAAATATATCACATATACAATGTGCACATCAAGTGAGAAAAATAATCTTAAGTGAACCATCACTAGTTAATGTAAAGTAATATATCCAATATATAATTATACATTAAATCATTAAATCAACACTTGATTTAACGATCCGGTCATATCGCATATGACCGACTAATATCCAATGTATCGACTTATCGAATCAATCTTCGATTCGATAACTAGGTTATATCGCATACAACTAATCGATACATTCATCACGAGAATAGAATACGGTATCACATACACGCATTATTCTCGGTCCCGCACATATCTCATATGCGCTCCTATTTCGTTTCGCTTGAGCCAGGAAACCTCTGTGTAGGACTCTAAAGACTCGTCAATACGCCGGCAGAAGGTGATGATCATATCAAATACCCACAAGCCGCAAGCGGTCTGCTAAACGTAACGGCCACCCGGGTATTGAGCGATCAGAAGATCAACGAGCAAGCCCGCTCACACTCCTGCGAATCCAACCAGTAACACTTACCGTACAGTCCGGTCTGTTCGTCTGATATGTCGCATATCTTGCCTAGGGGTGGTAAACGTCAGACCCCAGTAGCTCGATAAGTCGTGTGGATATGAGGTCTATAACAGTTCGAGAAACTACTGGTAACACTTACCAGTAAATCTCAGCAACCCTGGCCAGGGATTTCCGGTTATAGCCAATCGAACACAGCGCAACATCAACTCCCTATACCGGGAGAGAAGAATCCCCTCATATCGCTCATTGCCTCCATGTGATTAGGGACTGTACCCAAAAACCACCGTTTTGCACGCCCTCTTGGACGTGGTAAGGTGGAAATCAAAGCACAGTGGGAATCACACAAGACTCTATGACGATCTCAGGTCAACAGACTACTCTGCACCAGTGTCACCAGAGAACTGCCATCTGACGTAAGGTATAATACCATGTGGAAGTTCTCGGCGAGTCCGTCCAGTGTACCCAGTCTCCACTGAGCACCCGTATATCATCTCTGATGTCAAACACCAATGGATATGGGATCATCCATTGCCCATCTGTATGGGTCGAGAAGGTATACGCTTGTCTACACTGGTATATCGATGCCCTGTCTCGATACACCCACGACTAGGGACCTTAAAGGATGTACTTATGGACTACCATGCCCCCACTAGTATGATCCGCATCATAGTCCAGGTAGTCAAGTAAACATCCTAAGGGCTTTACCAACATGTAACAGAGAGACATTCAGTGTACACGTTAAGGTAAAGAGCAACCAGATAGCATACTATCATGTCGAGCAAGAAAGTCCTCCCTATATATGTCCAAGCATCCACTACAATATACATCCTATGTATAGTAATGGCCTCTAGGGCATATATATAACTAACAATCTCCCACTTGCACTAGGGACATCTGATAGCAGTGGTTGTAGTATCTCATACTCAACCATCCCATAAAAGTCTCTCTCTGGGAAAAGGCCTTTGTGAGTGGATCCGCCGTGTTGTCCTCTGAGTCTGCTCTCCTCACCTTGATCCCCTGGAGATCAACCATCTCCATTATCAGGTGATACAGCCTTAGAATATGTCTGGATCACTGATGGGACGGACGTTCCTTGGCATAAGCCACAACTCCATTGTCTCACAATGGGAGAAACTAAGTTCATCTCATGAACTAATATACACCCAGACTTCCTCTTTGGTAGCATCTTTGGTAACGATGTATCTTGCCTTTAATCGTCTAGTATGCCACGGTATATAGTTTGTAACTCTTCCAACATACCGTCCTTTTACTAAGGTTAAAGACAATGCCTGTGACTGACATTCAGTCGTCCTTATCACCCTGGAACACTTCCAGTGATTCTCCCCAGGATCGATTGATACCATCTCACTACAACTAGTGAGTATCGTAACATCCAATTAGATCTATCTCATTGATTCTAAACCCAGGATTTAGTAAGTATCGGTTTGATCCTATTTGGAGAATCATTGTGATAAGCGGAGATTGATCGAGCGTAGCATAGGAAACTTCTTCCCTATCAAAAGTATGTCATACACGTACTCTACGAGGATCACCACCATACTCCCTACTACCTTTTTGTATATACAAGGTTCATCTACTATTTTGATGAAGTCAAACTCTTTGACTACCACATCAAAACAGATGTTCCAACTCCGTGATGCCTGCTTCATCACATAAAACATCTTGCACACGTTTCCGCTGCTCCCACTGTCTACGAAGCCCTCTGGCTGTGTACTTACAGACGCTCTCTTCTAAAACATCATTTTAGAAAAGCAGTCATGACACCCTACAGCCAGATATCGTAGTCATGGTATGTAGCCGTGGCAAGTAGGATCCGAATGGACTTAAGCATAGCCACTGGAAAAGGTTTCATCATTATCCACGCCTGGTCGATGACAAAAACCTTTAACAAGTCTAGCTTTGAAAGTCTCAACTTTTCCATCTATACTAAGTAATCTTCTCAAGATATACTTGCTCCTGATGGGGATTTAACCCTTCAGATATAGCAACCAAAGTCCATACTTTGTTGGTGTATAAGGATTCCATCTCAGATCGCTAAGCATCCAGCCATTCTTACAGAGTCCCACTCCTGATGGCCAGCTCGAAACGAGTTGGGTCATCATCTCATGATGCAATCCTCGCTCCCACTGTCATAGAGAAACCAAACTATCTCTCAGGTGGGTGAGGAACCCTACTAGATCGGCGGAGAGGCTGAGGTTCATTGGTTACTATTGAATCCTTCGGTTCTACCAAATCATCTGCTGTAGTTTGCATAGCTGGAACTGCTTCCAGTTCTACATAACAGACCTTGCCTCGAGCTTATCCGGATTTTGCTTTTAGACATAGTCCGGACAACTCACAAATCTTAACCAACTTAAGATATGGGCTCTTCCCTTTCCATATCACATATGAAGTGGTAGGCAACTGATTTGATTTGAACCCTATTCAATAGGTATGCAGCTTCTCAAGTGCATAACTCCCAAAAGGAAATAGGTAAGTTAGTAGTATTCATCATAGAGCACACCTTATCATATAGGGTGTGATGGCTTCGCCCCGATACACCATTGTGCTGTGGTATATTCAGAGGAGTAATACCGAGAGAGAATCTCATTCTCCTTTAGAATAATCCAGGAATTCCGTGCTCAAATATTCTCCTCCTTGATCACATCAAAGGACATGATACTTTTACCCGTATTTTGGTTCTCTACTTCTAACTTATATTCTATGAATATCTCAAAAGGTTCGGACTTGTGTTTCAACAGGAACATAGGTCTGAATCTCGAGAGATTATCAGAGAATGTAATGATGTACTAAGAACCGGTCTTGGCATGTGTAGATAGGGGACCTTCATACATCAACATGTATCATCCCAAGAGTTCACTAACTCTTTCTCTGTTTCCAGTAAACAGAGCTATAGTCATTGTATCTTTGTGACATGAACGGCAAGTTTCACAAGATGTAAATTCAAACTAATTTAAATATGCATCTAAATGTAACTTCAGCCAGTCGGGTCGCATTGATATGACCTAGTCTACAATGCCTCAAGAAGGATTCGTTCATTTCCGAACTCTTCCTCTTGTGTGTGTTCTGTATACTAAGAACTGTAGTTTGATTTAGAACATCAATGCTTTTAGATAACGTGCCTGAACCGATCAACTTTTGATATAGGAAATGTTCAAAACATTATCCAACAATACAAAATTTTATCATTTCTTTACTAATGAAGAGACTGATATGATTTTGTATATCAGGTTCCGTATCTAATAACATTCGTTTAGAATCAATGTATTTAGGATACTGGGTGACAGTGACCAACAGACTTGGCTGCAACACTTGCACCGTTTTCTGTCTCATGAAACTTATCACCCGTTCTCAGTTCTCTACCTTTCTGTAGCCCATGTAACAGATTACATATGCGGGATCCTAATCCGGTATCACATACTCAGGACATAAAGGATACTGAGAAACAGTTCTATGTAACGAACACACCCGAAGAAGATGCATCAACATGCACTTTCCTCGTTTGGGCGGCACGGGAAATCTGGTATTCCCTAATTTCCTGCTCCGTCTTATAACAATTATAAGTTGGAGCGGGACCAACGTTCCCCAGCTCAGTATAACAAGCGGGTTCGATCAATATATCCGTATTATTATCTTGATTAAGGCGTGATATGGTCGCTACCTGGAGAGAGAGAGAGAGAAGAAAACACTCAGCGCGCGCTCTTGCAAGAAAAGATTGGTTATTATTTTATCTAATCAGGATGGCTCCCACTGTTTTTATCAAATCTTCCTTCAAACCCTAAAATGAAAGACTAACCGGGATTAATTACACACTACAAGTTCGCCAATCTTTCAGTCAGGCCAGTGTCGGTACTTTGAGGGAGGCCCCCCGTGCTTTCGCACGAACCTAATTAATGTAAACCTCATTTTCCCATAGGCGTAACCTCGTTAACACCTTTCTAGACACCTACTTGATCGGCTAATTGTAATGTATAAAACTCTCCCAGGAGTAACTCTTACTCGCAGCGGGTATCGGGATCCAACTATCTCATAGAAGGTATGCAATCTCATTGCAAATTTCAACACTTGAAATTCCCGATAATATTTTGCCCCATGCGATCTATGACCTTGACTGAGTCAACAAACCATAGACCGCAAGTAAAGTTCAACCCGTCATTTCTCGATTGAATTAAAACCACCCGTACGACCCTTGACTGAGTCAACAAGGCCGCACGACTATCCTAATCCAATCGCATCATATGCTTTGCAGATAAGCACTAATCAGCTACCGCACACTCTGCCTTGGCTGAGTCAACAAACGCAGCACGAATACTAACTATTACCTATCTGAAATGACGGAGGGCTATGACAGGTTTTTAAGAAAACCTTTTGCGTAATGAACTTTATATCGTTGTAGAATCAAATGATTTTAAAAATGGCGTGTTTTTGAGGCTTTTCTAGTTTTGCTAAAAGGGTCACTCCCGGTGAAGGGATCATCGGCCCTTTCCTTGTCGAATGAGGTGCGGGATATATCATATATATCACTGTGCAAAGCAGAAACTATAGAAGCAATCAAAAGACAAACCGAGGGGTGTAGCATCTCCCAGTTATTGCTAAAGGGGTCACTCCCGGTGAAGGGATCGTCGGCCCTTTCCTCATCGAATAAGGTGCAGGATATATCATATATACCGCTGTGCAAAGCAAGAATTGTAGCTACTTGTTTTATTTTTGAAATTCGATTCCACAACATCATTAGGTTTATTTTATTTCATTAATCTCATTAATGATGTCCCATCATTTAAGTCCACCTAAACATCACAGAAAAATATAACGTACGCTTATGCTATCGGCATTCGCCTCGATGTCCCGTCTGAACCGTTAGGTTAGGTAACTAACGCCAGAGCGAGGCAGGGCTAGCACGGGTGTAAAACATAAGCAACGTCTATATAATATATCATATATACTATATACAATATTTATCTGAACATATCACATGATCACATCCCAGATAACGCAGCAGAAAATATCATATGAAACATTGGATATACTAGGACGTCCGTGTTTTCAATACGAGCCAGTATAAAACACGGATTCCACGGTCGCGATGAATATCCAAACCCACACCCCTAGACCCCTATGAGAGCGGCAAGCAACCCTACCAATTTTAGAGTTAGGAGACCCGCACTCGACTTCTCGAGTTGGTCTCCTACTGGACTCCAGAACCCGGTTACTTGTGCCCTCCTCCTTGGGTCTATCCTAGTGCGGAAAAGTAAATAATATACAAAAGGTGACATCTTCCGCAACCTGGAAGTGCCCCAATAAAAGAATATTACATGCAAGTTTTTACATGAATGAAAAAGAAAAACACTCATCTCACATAAAAAAAACCCCGGCTATTCAAACATGACGATCCAATATAACATATCCAGCAACACATAACATCACATGTCATCAACGTAAGTAAATATGCCCATCCCAATTGTCGTTGACATATAGCAACGAAACCGGCGATATCACATATTACACTTACGGTCGCAGAAAAGAAAGTGTAAAACTACAACAGTTGGAATCCGCAAACACTTTAGACATCGCATGCCTAATCAAATGAATTCCTAAGACATCACATGCCTAACAATTATAAACCCCGCATTTTAGTCTCATTATCGAAAACCCTTTTCAATATCAAGTCGGGCAATTCAACAAGATTCCCGACATCCTGATCGAATGCTCGTCGCAAACTTCAGTAGACGGCTGCACCCCCGATGCCGCCGACGAAGTGCACCAAGGCGGAACACCGCTGCCGCGAGCACCCGAACGGATGCTTTCGGCGACGGGGTTCTCCTTCAGTCACTTGGTCGGGGCTATGGAGTGAGGTTGTCTATTAAGTTTACACGGCGAGTATCCGCGTACGCTACGTGATTGCGACGGACTTTTGATCACATCAAAATTCCGTGGCAACCGATCAAGTGAGACTAAACCGCTAGATTTATAACATTCATTCAGTTATCTCATAACAACTTGTGAATTCCAATTATTGTATCACATTCCGGATAAATAGAAAATGTCAAACTTTCCGATCGAACAATCGAACACCCAAGTTTTCCCGAAACAACTCAACACATGAAACAAGTTTTAAAACATTCACTTCATGCCTCAGTACCAACGGTCCAGCCGTAGAAGGGTCAAGCCAACGCCTCACATGTGGCATGCCGTACTGCCCCAAACCCTAAGGTTCAAAGGGCAGTTCAAGACAGTCAAATAATTGAGTTAAGGTTTGTTGTCTTCTAGAGGGACCATCGCGTTACTTGCACTACTTAGAACGTCATTAAACTACGGAAAAATCCAACACTTGGAAATTTCCCGGCAGGGGAAAAAGTGGGTATTTATATCCGGTCAAACTTTTTAACATATTCAAAAATTATCCGGAAAACACATAGACGGAGTTAAACTTTCTGATCGAAACACCGAGTCCCCAATACACCCCAGAAAACTCAACTCTTGAGTTCAAATTAAAAATTCCCAGAAAACTCAGCACCTGAAAAAACAAATTACTGTGCAAATATTGAAGGCTGATCTCATCATATGGCCGCGGAACCGCCGCAGAACCAAGCTTCTACCGCAGTTCCGCCGCGTTTTAGGCGTATATTTTGGTCATTTTTGCACCGTAATTCTTAGAACTTCCTGCTGAATTTTTTAAGCATTTTTAATATGGAAAAAACCCAGTTTTGAAAAAATGTACAGAGAGGGGTCATGGATTAGGGTTTCAGGTTCGATCGGGTTTCTAACTCCGTCTACGCATCGCCTAAGGCTTTAGCTAGGATCTGATACCACTGTAGGGTTCCTAGGCACACACATGATGTTCCACAACAGATCAAACATGCCAAATTCAAAAATTTTCTATGTGCCTACAAACCCTAAGCAAGATCGTAACTAGAGGTAAGGCGATGCAATGCGAGTTAACAACTTTAACTAAGAGGAAAGTGATTACAACCTTTGTAGATCCGGTCCTCCACTTCCTTAGCTCCGTGACGATGTCCCCTCAATGCGATCATCGGATCTCGGACTCTAGTGTTGATTTCATCGGAGAAATGATCGGGCTAGGTCGTCGACTTCGATGCCGAAGATAATCTACGTCGAGGCAACACAGGATCAAGCTCCAACTTCACCAAGCTATGAAACTTATGAAGAAAACACCCTATACTACTTGGCAAGTGGTAGAGGATAGAGAAATAGGAAGTGCGTTCACTTTGGATTTGGATTTCTCACATGATTTCATCACTTGACATTTTTGTAGAAAGCTTTTCTTTCTTCATCAACAAGAAGAAGAAAAAAGAAAATGAAATATGAATTAATCCTAAAAAGAAAAATGAAGTGATGGTTATCATAATGCAACCATGGGTTAGTGTTAACTCATTTAGAGAATGAACTAGGGTTAAGTAAATGGTTAGGGTTTAGGAACAAAACAAAATGGCATGACTTTTTCAAAGATGCTTTGATGCTTCTTGAAGCTTCAAGCCAAAATAACAAAAAGCCACCATTTAGTTTTGTCAAAAATAAATAAAGAAAGAAAATAAGACCTTAACCATTAATCTAAACCATGGTTTAAAATAAACACACACCCAAATTTGCATGTATCATCAAACATGATACAATCAAGTGCACAAAAATATATCACATATACAATGTGCACATCAAGTGAGAAAAATAATCTTAAGTGAACCATCACTAGTTAATGTAAAGTAATATATCCAATATATAATTATACATTAAATTATTAAATCAACACATGATTTAACGATCCGGTCATATCGCATATGACCGACTAATATCCAATGTATTGACTTATCGAATCAATCTTCGATTCGATAACTAGATTATATCGCATACAACTGTTCGATACATTCATCGCGAGAATTGAATACGATATCACATACAAGCATTATTCTCGGTCCCGCACATATCTCATATGCGCTCCTATTTCGTTTCTCTTGAGCCAGGAAACCTCTGTGTAGGACTCTAAAGACTCGTCAATATGCCGGCAGCAGGTGATGATCATATCAAACACCCACAAGCCGCAAGCGGTCTGCTAAACGTAACGGCCATCCGGGTATTGAGCGATCAGAAGATCAACGAGCAAGCCCGCTCACACTCCTGTGAATCCAACCAGTAACACTTACCGTATAGTCCGGTTTGTTCGTCTGATATGTCGCATATCTTACCTAGGGATGGTAAACGTCAGACCCCAGTAGCTCGATAAGTCGTGTCGATATGAGGTCTATAACAGTTCGAGAAACTACCGGTAACACTTACCAGTAAATCTCAGCAATCCTGGCCAGGAATTTCCGGTTATAGCCAATCGAACACAGCGCAACATCAACTCCTTATACAGGGAGAGATGAATCCCCTCCTATCGCTCATTGCCTCCATGTGATTCGGGACTGTACCCAAAAACCACCGTTTTGCACGCCCTCTTGGACGTGGTAAGGTGGAAATCAAAGCACAGTGGGAATCACACAAGACTCTCTGACGATCTCGGGTCAACAGACTACTCTGCACCAGTGTCACCAGAGAACTGCCATCTGACGTAAGGTATAATACCATCTGGGAGTTCTCGGCGAGTCCGTCCAGTGTACCCAGTCTCTACTGAGCACCCGTATATCATCTCTGATATCAAACACCAATGGATATGGGATCATCCATCGCCCATCTGTATGGGTTGAGATGGTATACGCTAGTCAATACTAGTATATCGATGCCCTGTCTCGATACACCCACGACTAGGGACCTTGAAGGATGTACTTATGGACTACCATGTCCCCTCTAGTATGATCCGCGTCATAGTCCAGGTAGTCAAGTAAACATTCTAAGGGCTTTACCAACATGTAACAGAGAGATATTCAGTGTACACGTTAAGGTAAAGAGCAACCAGATAGCATATTATGATGTCGAGCAAGAAAGTCATCCCTATATATGTCCAAGCATCCACTACAATATACATCCTATGTATAGTAATGGCCTCTATGGCATACATATAACTAACAATTAGCATGCGCCAAAATCGCATCAAGCGCGTCAACTATGCGCAAGAATCCAAATCAAGTACACAAGGTGCAAGAAAACAAATATCGAGTATCACAATCGAAATCGACGGTATACGACACATTTCAATCCAAATCCAAATCGGTATACCGTGGTATATAATCTCACAACCATGTGTATCAGCGTGCACAAACTCAAATCAAAATACTAAAAGTGCATCCAAACTATGCCGAAAACACAAGCCAAATCACATGCATACCATAGGTATGAAATCAAAATCAGCATCTCGAATGATTTCAAATCGAAGTCAAGTGCAACTGTGGTGCACAAAATCTCAATCATGCAAATAAATCGCCCAAAATACCGAAATCAACGATGGCGGAAACAGTACCGCTCTGGCACATCCTCTAAAAATCTCTGGCCCACTGTCGTGGTCACTCATAATATATCTCGTCGACGATGCTGAACTCTGGCCTACTGCGTGTGAGCAATATGACCGGTCCTGGGTCCAAGTCTTCTCAAAGTTTTCCAGAAAGGTTTTGTCGATATCTCCCCCAAATCTCGTTTCTGCCGAACTGCCCGGAAGTTATCATCCTTTACTAAATCTGTTTCTTGTTCCGGAACGGCTGTATATTCATCATGACTCCTCCTGGAAGATATATCCATATTCGACGCCTCTACATGCGTATCACATCTCTAATGTCAACGGAGTGGAACGTCATCTCATCGAAATCTCGTACGAATCTCTTACTCCGCTTTTCTCTAATGTCGAATTCGGACTCGTCTTTTCGTGGTTGCATGGACTGCGCTCCAACGGCTATACTCGTATCTGGAGTCTCCCAAGCAATGTATCCCATCAAATGATATCCGAATGACGTCGAACCTTTCGATCGATTCGTCAAGGTTCCATAATCCCCCAAGAGCTCAACATCTTGAGTACAGTTTAACAGTATTCCAGTACATGCCACAGCACCTATGGACCAGCCGTAGAAGGGCAAACCCAAGCCTCATTAATGGCACCGCGGAACTGCTGCAAACCCTAAGGTTTCAAAGTGTTCTCATGGTCATTATATCGAGTTAGGGTTTCATTCTTCTAGAGGGTCCACGGAATTACTTGCATGTATTTCCGATACTTTAAACTAGGAAAATGGATTTCTGACATTCGATCGTTTTCCTTCGACTCCCAACGTACCTGTGTGAAGTCGTCTCTAGTTGGAATCAATCAATCTGATGACCTTGCATCGTGGTTAGCAAAGAATCACATGTCCTAGTCATTCCTCCTTAGGTGACTAGCGATCTTCTATCATATCTCTAAATACAACTCGTGCGGCGTTATCTTCAAACATCTGTGGCAATATCTTGTTATTCGCGGCAGCAACTGGCACATTCGTCCGCACGCTGAGCAGTGCCTCAATCATCAAGTATAATCGGTGCATTGACGGTCATCACATTCTGACTGGCCTCTAGCAGTGGCCCAATCCTCTGGTGCTGATCTGCACTTCCGAGAAATCTTGTAAAAGCGATCCATCAAACGCTCATGCAGCAAAAACACAATAGGACGATACATCTATGCAATCGTGGGTCCCTGAAATCACGCCGTTGTCAGTCCTCATCCATGACGAGCTCATGCTGACGCAACTCTAGCCGTAGCTCTCTCTACCTATGCAATCTTGGCAGCAAAAACCATAAACCGATAATGATGAGGATAGATCATGGGAATGAATATAATGTTGTGCAAGGAAATGTACATGCTAAGGCTTCTTAAGCGGAGTAGCGTATCGTAAGTATACCGCGGAACATATACACAGTACGTCACTCTCCTTAAGTCACCTACTCCATCAACCAAGGTCAACCTATACGACGAAAGTTCGGGACTAATACCCCCTCGACTAAGTCTAAGTTCCGTAAGGTCAAGCCTAGGTTCCGAATATATACAAACTCCCTAGACTCCGCATAGTCAAACATAGACTCGAACCAAGGTTAACCTAGCTCTTTGATACCAACTTTGTCACGACCCGAAATGGCACTTGACTGGCACTTGAATCATATGAAGTTTATAGGACGCCATCTAATTCAAGGAAGCCAAAATCCGAGAAATCTAAACCATTTAAAAGAAGAAAGAATGAAAAGTTTAGTTTTAAAGCTATTAGTTTAACAACATAAGCCGAAGTATGCATTTTTAAAACATCATGTTCTTTCTGAAAATTTCGGCAGAGTTTCCTTTGTAAATACTGGCCCTAAACGGGTACAAACATACATAATATGAATAAAGGCATCCCCAAGCGGGAGCTATCCCTTCGCCAATTGGCTGTCACAACCACGCAAGCAATATAATATACAACGCCGAAGGGCGAGAATCAAAACTCAAAAGGGAACTCAAAATCATCAAGAAAACCATAATAATACAAACGCGACTCTAAGGTCGAAAGAATAATACACGGGTCTTCTAAGTCTAAATAATATACAAGGCTGGTTAATGGAGTTTCTAGATACAACTGAACATGCAAGTGAGTCCACCTACTAAGGCAATCACCTAGAAAGAAGCAGTGTGCCAGCAAAGCCGCCAAGAAAACCTGTACGGCAAAACCTGCAAAAAACTGTGGAACAACGTGGGTGAGTTACCAACTCGTGAGTAGAAAACATCACCGAGCAGAAATTGTATGGATCACTCAATCCTAGATCATGCGATCAGTAATATCCTCAAATAAATGGCCTGAAGCATGATAAAATGGAAAGGGTAAACATCTATACATAAGTGTAATACCAAGTGCTCGTGTCAGTGCCACAGGTAGCAACATATCATATATATAATGTATGAATGCATGAAAACAGAATGCATCTAATAAGGAAACTGTTTTTCATATCTCAGTGAGATATCTGTAAAAATCAAAGTATCATCAATGAAATTAACAGAAATCAGTGTCTAGCATCGACACAAAATATATATATCTCATTGTTTCAATATCTCAGGCTCCAGCAATCCAGACTGGCCTATATCATCAAATCTCGGTATCTAGGGCTCCGGCTATCAAAACTGGCCCATACTCCGATCGGTATCCACCGGATATTCGTCGAGTCATAAAAAAATCAACGGTCGATAGTGCTCCCCCTGCCAGGCTCAACGCCATCATCTGCGACCATCTTGTCCCGGAGTACCGTACCGGGTCCACCATGCACCCACAGACGGTTCCTCCTCCTCCTCGAATCGGGTGTATGATATCGCTCGAAAGCCGAGAAAAATCATGGTGGACATATCTCAAATCATAACATGACAAAACCTTAATTTTATCTTTAGAAATGATAATCGGTCTATAAAATCCTTGCGGTTTCTCCAAATCCATAAATCTCATGAAAATCCAAAATCTCGAAATAAAGGGTCAATAACAGTGAATACTGGGCTCTGGAAATCCGGACTGACCCCTAATATCATGGTAATGTGTCACGACCCAAAATTTAAGCCTGTAACCGGCACTTAAACTACATAACGTCAACAGGCGTACGCAACTTAAGTAAGACGAAACCACGAAATCTAAACCACCCAAAACTGGATAAGCGGAGAAAAACATAGTTTAAAACATTTGGAAAATCTCAAGTAAAACCTTTAACTTTTAGTTTTCTTTCTTGAAAATTTCGGCAGCACCTCCTTTGTAAAAACTAGCCCCGAAAATCGGTACAACATAGAATATAAATAAAACATCCCAAACAGGAGAAACTCATGCCCAACGGCGGAGACAACCACTACAAGAATATATACGACACCGAAGCGAAGAAATATAAATGAAAACAGCATAAGGAGGTTAAAACTTTACAACAAGACCGGCTCCCACGAGCACGGCACCCAAAGTCACCAAAATACATACAACACCAAAACCTCACAAGTCGTCTCTACATCAAATACATGAAGTGGTAGATGGAGAGTACTAGATCCAACAAAAGATATAAAATGAACAAAATGGATAACCGCGAACCCACCTAAAAGCAAAGGCCTCACAGGCAACCGTAGCGGTATCCGCAAAAGTAGAGATAAAAAGGCGCCCTGCCGTGACTACTCTGAGGGTAAGTCCTGCAAAACACTGTTGCACAACGGGGGTGAGTTTCCAACTCGTGAATAGTAAATAACATCATACTGTAATCGCAAGTATGCACGAACAGCGATAATATATCACATGTAATCTGATATCATAACTATGGAAATATGAATATGCAACAATCATGTAAAGATACATCATCAGGATACTACAACTACAAGAAGCAATGCATAACAAAATAATCCTAAGTGTAGGATGATATAATAAAACCTCATGCAAAAATTATCTGCATGGAAAAACCCCAGTGTCCTTCACTGACACATCAAATCCCAAAATCCTCAGTCACCGCATCCTCAGATCAGCCCTCATATCCTGTAAGTCTCATGGAACCTGAGTGTCAAACATCGACACCCAAAATATCATGAAAACATATGCATGTAAATATATGAGGATATCAACCACGCATGTCTATCGACGATACGTAAAAATCACGAAACCCGTGTCAAGTATTGGCACGTAAATCCTCATATCTCAGGCGCCGTCCCCATGACTGGCCCTGATGTCATACATCACACCAGTCGGTATCCCCACGATAACCGCCGAGTCCAAATACAATCACCGGTAGGTACTTGCCCAGCCTTCCAGGCTCATCGCCATCATCTACGATCTTCTTGCCGAGGAGAACCATACCGGGCTCTACCATGTATCCGCACACGGCCCATTCCACTTCTCGCATCGGGTATATATCACACATCTCAGAACCGAGAAATCTCATGGTGGACACACTGAAATATCATATCAAGAGAAACCGGGTTTTCAAACAAAACATAGTTTCTTGAAATACCCCTACGGTTCTCAAACCCATAAATCACATGAAATCCATATCTCAATGCATAAATCCATGAAAACTGATTTATGCAACATAAAACAGCAATATAAGCATATCTAGGGAAAAATGCTCTTTTAAATAAATCCAGCTTTAAAATATATCATGCGGTTTCCAAATCCTCCGAAATCAAGTGCAGCATCATATGAGGTGTACATGTAACTGTAGCAAGGTATAAGTATCTACATGTAAGCAAGTATGTATGATACATTTCATAAGCGCAATAGTACAATAATCAACATCTCAATACCACATGTCAATACAATACCACTTAGGGGTATATGCAGCTATAGCAAGATATGTGGGTGTACATGTCAGTATGTGTGCATGATGTACATGTAGCTATAGAAAAGTATATGAGAAATGGAATAAGAGTCACTATCTCAATTATCCCTATTCATAACATTATCGCGTATGTATGTGGGTTGTGCGTGTCATGGCAATTACCGACGGTGTGGATGTAGCATATAAATTAATGCTCGTGCAAATGAACCGTCAGTAATGATGTTGTATCCAATAGGTACAAGTCAAGGAACAACTGTTAATAATATGCAATGACGCTCATGCGCAATCAACTCATATGCGAATAACATACAGCTATCATATCAATATCCAGCCCTGACGCATAACGCCATACGGGTGATTTCCTCGTAGATGTTAAATCTACTCACTAGTGATCTCGAGCTACGAAAATCCGACCACCTGCTTCACTTTATTCGCAGCGTCCGAAGTCCCCGCTTGCGACACTAAAATTTCGCAAACACATCACATAAGCTAAATATCCTACGCCGACACACAGATAACGAAACGCAAGGATAACGCCCAGAAAATTATACTGCGCACCTAGTGCACAAAACGCGCACGACATCGGAAAAACCCTAGCTAGGATTGCTAAACTACGCAACACCAAGTCTAGACTCTGATCGTACCGATCGCGCAAACACAACACAATACATCGTGATGAAGATAATATATATAACATCACGACGCTCATTAGAACCAACGTCCAATTTATACCGAAACCTAGTAAGCAATTCTATCGCAAAATTAGCACAAGTTAAAGCTAACACAAATCCGATTACAAACATCGCAAAGTAGCTTAACTAGGTTATCCAAACAATTTCCATAATTTTAAAATCACCCAATTATGCTTTGTTAAATACATAGTTTGCTAAAAACTCAATTAGACAAATTAGGAATTAACAACAACTATCATTCTCCCACTAGGTTAAATTTTCCTGGTCTTCAATTAACAATTAACCAAATCATGAAGTTAAACCCCAACTTGAACTTCCCTAAATTATCATGAAACAACTAATCATGCAAATTAAGCTATATTAAACAATTAAATAGCTAACTTAATGATTTAAACATAACAATTTAAGATTAGGGTTTGAAATTATACATCTCAAGAACACAAAATAGCAACTAGATCCATCATTTTAGCCTCCAATATGATGTTTTTCTTGAAGATCAAAGCAAGATTTGTGATGAAGAATATTGGGTTATTATTTGTTTAAGAGTTTTGTGGGATTATTTAAGGATTTTTGAAGAATTTTTGAGCTTGGAGAAGATGAAATTGAGCAAAGCAAATGAGGGGGCAGAAACGGGGAAAGGCTCGGCCAAGCAAGGAAATGGGGGGTGTTTTGTGAAAATTGAGAAGAAAATTCTAGCTAAAAGAAATAAATGCTCATTAATTCATAATTATCTCCAAAGGCACCTCGTTCTTTTCTTTAAAAAATTTTCTTTTGTCACACAAATATCTAGATATTTCTAATGGATGGATTAAGCTAAAACTAGTGATTGGATTAGCATAGATTCACATTAGAAGTAATTAACCCAAACAAAAAATTGTAATTACTACTAATAAAGTGCATAATTAAAAACTTAAAATAATAATTTAATTAGGGAAAAATTCTATATGAACCAAAACTTCCAATTGACCCCCAAAGCCCGCAAACTAGCACTATTCTAGTTAAACTAGATGCAGTCAAGTCTGTACTGAAATTTGATCTCATCCGGATTAAAACGGGAAACACGGACTATTTTATCCTAAAACGGAAAAATTCGCATAACAATTTCTAAAACGTTACACAATGAATATATAAATATACACGAAAAATCACAGTAATAAATATAACATCTAACTAGCACAATAATGATATATCGGAACTATCAGCTAACAAGCGATAACAATGAACTAATATTCTCTAAAGTGTACGTGACATGGCAATTACCGATGATGATGTGTGTGAGCCGGCATGTAAGTGTTCGTAGACATACGCGTCATCGGTAATGGTGCCGGTGTCCTGACAGCATGGTTTTATAATAATAATAATGTACATTTAAACATGCAATGTGATCTGAATAACAAGAATATGCAGAAAATGAATAACAAACGCAGCAATGAATAATCTACATTAATATTTATGAGTCATACAGTCTTGACATTTGAAATAACACGAATCGTGTGTTTAGAAAATAAGGGCTACGGTGTTTTTTTAGAAAAGGTACATCCTTTGAAATATCCGTAGAATCCCTTGGCCTGTCTTTAAAATAGTCACGATTCGTTAGTTTTGAAATAGGTATGACTCGAGTCTAGTCTAACATCTACAAGTAAACTACAGGACTAAACTAACAGGCTAGTCGAAAGTGTATGGGAAACCACCTAAGTCTCAGTCGATATATATATATATATAGTCGGTGATCCCGCCTCAATAGTATCGCATACGATATAATATATAATATGACATCCTTGAGTCAAGAGTGCGGATCAATCATTATAAACATATCTCGTACGGTAATCTATCGTACGGCATCCCAAATCTGGGTACGGATCAAATATCACATCTATCTCATTTATTCATCTGGTATCCTTATCATCATATCCTGTATTAGGGTACTGATCTAAAATCTAGTACAATCTGATACCATCCACATATATATATGCGTGTGTATGAAAACACATCGCCTAAAGACCGGCTATAATAACATGGCGTATCTCATAATACGAACCAAATCATGTCACCGATCTTATGGCATCATGCCCAATCTCATCGATTCATCTCCAAGTACCACATACTATCGTCATATCTAAGTATATGTATACATATACATATATATATATATACATACTCACATACATATACGTATATATATATATATATCCCCATATACGCACAAGTAATGAAATGTATGCGTGTGTGTGCGCGCGCGCGCGCGTGTATGTAAACCTTAACTCTAGAGTTCGCGACTAAGAAAATAACTAAGTTACTTCTAATACACTAAAACTAACCCATGAACATCTAAAACCTATCTTGAGAATCATTCAGTCTCACAATAAACATATTTATATATATAGGTAAACGTATTCGTATACTACACTATGAAACTGCGGGGATGCTACACGCCATCCACCCAACTTCCTCCGTAGATATATATCTACTCATATTGATCCTTGCTTACTGGAGTCGATGAAGCTACGCTCCTCTCGTCGTCTCGAAATCCATATGGGGGTACCTACATGTCATAACATATCGTGTCACATTAAAATCCAATTCAAAACCAAAACGACACGCTAAAAGCCTATATGTTAGAACCTACGGATTACGCATGCAAGAAAGGCCAAACAAATCCTTGATGTCGTTGTACAAACATCAAACCATCGAGTTAAAAACCTAAATACCAAAACCAAAGATAAAACGAAGTCGTAAAACAATGCAGCAACTCAAGAAAATGGTCCCATATTTTATCCTAGGTGAAATTAGCCAATTTTGCATATGGGAAGGATCTAGTTTACAGACAATGGAACCATAGACCAAACACGGACCCAAACCACCTTACCCTGGCCGCAATTTGCGGCCAGAATGATTAAAATTGCGGTCTCAAAGTGGAATCAGGGGCTCGAGGCTCAAGGGTAGCTTCTAGTTTTCCTGCACATCTCTCAGTCTTCGCTAAATAATTTTCAGGTCACCCGGGTTATAGCAGTTCTCCAAAACACATCACAATTTCCACAAAATACGATATTGGAGATTTCTAAGTTTACGAATTGGGGTTTAAGTCTCTGTTTTAGTTCAATATACTATCACTACAGGGGTTGTATAGGCTCTACTAATCTCAATTACCCTTTTGGATTCAATTCAAACCCTAACCTTAACTTGAAATTTTCAAAGTCCACTAATCTACACTTAAACACTTTTAAACTTGCATGGAAGCTAAAGTGAATGAAATACTACACTAATGGTAAAGAAATTACCTCATTTGGCAACTCAAGAATTTTCTTGAGTTGCCCCAAGTCCTCAAAATCCAATTTTTCTTGGTCCAAAGTGTTTGTAGTGGGCTTATGCATGTTTTTAATGAAATGGAGATGATGTTTTGAGTTTGATTTGGTGTTGTTTGTGATGATGAAGTGGAGGTGGAGAAGAGGGCAGCCATGGGTGAAGGAGGGAGTGAGAATGATGAAAAAAAATGAAGGGGGAAACAAATGGGACTTAAGGTCAAAAACCCCTCACCTCACTCTTCTCTCTCTTGCCCATACATTATTCTTTATTCCTTTTCTTTTCTTTTCTTTTCTTTTCTTTTCTCATATTAAACCAACCACGCATGAAAATAAGGAAAAAGTCATGATAGCAAAATGTAGCAAATGTGAAAAAAAGACTTGGTGCATCTCACATGCAAAAAAAAAGCTTAATGCATGATTAGTGATTTTTAATCGTGATTAGCATAAAAATGGAATGTAATTAATTATATAACAATCTATAAATGCCCAAATCTTGTAATCTCTTTCAAATTCAATAATTAACATAATTTTCCAAATATTTCTCAATTTATCTGTAATTAATTATACCGCATTATCAAAATATTCATAATATTTATTATTTAATTATATAATTTCCCAAAAATAATATCTTATTTTTCTGAAATGTTAATAAAGAGAAGAGGGATATGCATGATTGGCATATCACTTGCTTAGGCAACTGAGTCAATCATGAGATGTCATGTCCTACACCAGATGTTGTTTTTGCACTAGATGCAATAAGTTCAGATATTAATCCAATCCTGGAGAAACGTTCGGAAGCAGTTTTAGATCATAAGTGAATGTTCTAGGGAGATGATAACGACAGCCTCCTTCGGGAGACAGTTATCATTCCAGGCTTCCATGGTGACCTGGCTGACAGAGTGACTGTCAGATTTATAGTTTTCCCTCTGACGAGGGGCAGTAATTTGGATAGGTGGTACAAGGGAATACTGAGGGAGGTATGACGCAGGATACTGATTAAGTTCAGTTGACGATACAGTCTAAGAAATTTGGATTTGGAGTTCATTTGTGAACTAGGTCCAATCAGATATCCAGACATATTCTAAGACAGGTATTACTCAATTCGGGAGATAGATTTCTCCGCGAACTTGAGATTAAGAGAGACATAAAAGGAAACATCATAGCGGATCCCCTCACTGAGGCTATTTCTGGAACGCAATATTTTCACAAACAAGGTTTGTGAGACTGATCAGTAGAAAAGTTGGGTGTTCGGTATCACACGGGATGTGAGTATGCGACATCACAATAATTAGCCTTAAGTGCAGGTGGGAGAATGTTGAATATAGTGCCATCAAAGTCAATTATTGGATCGCAGGCACGTGATTAAAATGATTGAGGGAGGACCTATGCCGGTAGGACAGTCTTACTCGAGATGATAGTATGCTATCTGGTTTGCCTTTATCATCGTGTATATGTTTTAGGTGACATTACAGATCACTATTACACGTTGATAGAGCCCTTAGGATTCTTGCTTGACTACCAGCAGTATGATGGGGATCATATACGTGAGAGTTGCGTAGTCTATAAGCATATCCTTGAAGTGTCCCTAGTCGTGGGAGTTTTGAGACTGGGCATCGATACTCCATGAGTAGACTAGTGTATACGATCGAGACCCGGATGAGGGGCGGAGGTCGGTCTCACAAGCCATTGGTGTAAGATGGTTCACCTAAGACGTATACAGATGCTCATTAGGTTATGAGTACACCGGACAGGACTCACCGGGAACATGCTAGTTGGTATTATACCTGACGTCAGATAGCAGTACCCTGGTGACATTGTACAGGTTAGTCTATCGACCTGAGATCGTCATTTGTCTCGTGTGAGTTCCCACTGTGCTTTGATTACTACCCTACCACTGCTTAAAGGAGTCACGCAAATAGGTTTTAGTTGGGTACAGTCCCGAGCCACATGGAGGCAGTGAGCGGATCGGCAGGGGATTCGTCTCTCCCGGTATTGGGTGTGAGATCGTACTGTGTCTAGGAGAGCCATTACACGAAGTCCTTGGCCAAGACAAGTGAGATTTACTGGTAGGTATTCTGTAGTATCTCAGGGTGTTCTAGGCTACACTCTGACACGACTTATACCGCTATTGGGGGTCTGACGTTTTCCAGCCTCCTTAGCCCGATATGCGATACCCATAGACGAACGGACCGGACTGTGCGGATATTGTCACTGACAGGCTCAGTAGGGTTTCAGGATGAGTTTGCTTATCGGCCTCCCTTTGCTCAATACCTTGGTAGTTGTTACGTACAGCTAGTACCACTGACATACTTGTGGTTATACCCACTGCCAGCGTATTGACGAGTCTTTAGAGTCCCCCACAGAAAGTTTTTCAAGTTTGGGCGAAACGTTGTAGAGGCCGTATGGTTTTATGGCAGGGTTCGATCATATACGTGCACTAGTGCACGGATCATGATCGGACGGATCATACTAGTGGGCTTTGGTTTAAGCCGGATCCTAGTATTAGATTTGTTGGATTACTTTCGTCTCATTGCATTCGTATTCAGTCGGAATACGGATGCAGGTATGTATATACAGTTGAGGGGTATCCTTGTGATCCATCACGAGTTTACTTTAGTTGATGCCATATCTTTTTGTTGGATTAAACATTTAGTTTAAATGTTTAGTGGAGGAAAATGTGAGTGCATGTTTTGTCCATTTGCATCATTTCATGTCACATACACTTGGTAACTCATGGTCTTGGTTTGGGTGACCATTATATGTGACATGGATTGATTTTGGGGGTAATTATGATTATGGGGGATATTTTGGAGAGAGGGGGCTGCCATGTAATGGCATGGAATTATTCTTTTGGATATGATTTATATTTGCTCTCTAAAATATCTCACACAATCAACAAGTCTCTTTCTTCACTTGCCTCTCTTTCTAGAGCTCACCATTTCCTCCAATGGCTTCTTCTTCAACCTCCACCCATCTCTCTCATGAGTTGAGAATCCATGGGTGTCTAGAGACAAAATTGTCACACACATTCTCTACATCACCTTGGACATGTCGGCTAGCAAACTTCATGTCCGAGTTGCTTTGGTTTGAACCGGGATCCCGTAAAATGATTCCTTGACGTGGTGCCACTTCGACGAGGAGATCGGAGATCGAGTGAGATCGGAGATGCTGCGAGGAGCAAAGGATGGTGGATAAAGACCGAAGGACACGGATCGATCGGTATAGCCATTCTAACTTCTTTGTAGTTTGCTAGTTAAGGGTTAATGGTACGATCCGGGTGAAAGTTTGCGTTAGCGCCAGTTTATAAAAGTTTTTGTTCCGCATTTGGCCTCGGATAGACGGCCGGGGCGCTACCGTAGACTTACATGATGATCTCCTAGGTCATACAGTAATATAATTATATAATGACGTCGAGTGGTACAAGGGTAATAGTATAAGCATAAGTATAAAACCAATGTACTCGTGTCCGTATCATAATGTGGTAACATGTCATGTGTATCATGTATAAATACATCATCCAACGTGTGTCCAGTAACGACAGACTAAATCATTATAAAACCTGAGTACCCAGCTTCGACACTCGAAAATATCATGAAGATCGTGTTCAGCAGCGACACATAATTCTCATATCTCAGGCTCCGTCTCATCCGATCGGCCCCATATCCATCTGATCACATGACTCCGGTCGGTAACCTCCGGATATCTGTCGAGCCAAACTATCACCGGTCGGTAGTGCCCCCCTGCCGAGCTCAACGTCTCTCTATACGATCTTCTTGCCCCGGGGTATTTCACCGGGTCCACCATGTACTCGCAGACGGTGCCTCCTCTCTTCTCGAATCGGTATACATATAGCTCAAGAACCGAGAAAACTCATGGTGGACGGCACACATCATATCAAGAAAAACCGCATTTTTCTTTTAAAAAGATCATAAGTTTTCAAAATTCACAAGCGGTTTCCTAAATCTAGAAATTTCATGAAAACCGAAATCTCATAATCATGAGCCAATAATGAAACAATGAACACCGGTACAAAGCCAATCTACAGTGCATAAATAGAATGTTTATCTAAATGAATGTTGCATCTAAATAAGAAATGCAATATCTAAACTAGCATGTAAGATCATGAATGCTAAGCAATACTATTAAGCTCCAAGTTATCAGGTTATATGACGAAGTAATGATTTCTAATGTGTGTATGGAATGGAAATTACCGATGATGATGTGTGTGAGCCAGAAAGTAAGTGTACGTGCAACATACGCATCATTGGTAATGGTGCATGTGTCTTAGCAAATGAGGTCATAACAGCTAAAGAAAGAACATGTATATATATAAAATGTAATGGAAATAATATGAACATAGCAGAAAATTAAATAGTAAACGCAACAATATAAAATATATATCTATATACGAGCCATACAGTTATATTATTTAAAATAGCACGAATCTTTGTTTCTAGAAAAATAATGGCTACGGTGTTTTTGAGAAAAAGAGATACCGTTTTGAAAATTCGTAGCGTTCCTCGGGTTTGTCTTTTGAAAATACATACGATTTGTTAGTTTTGAAAATAAGTATGGCTCTAATTATATTCTAATATCTACTTAAGTGATTGAAAGACTAAAACATATCCGAGTCGAAGGTGATTAGAAAACTATAACATTTCCGAGTCGATATGTCTATCAGTCAGCGATCCAGCCTCATAATATCACGTACGGTATAGTTCCTCTTACAGCTTCCTTAAGTCAAGAGTGCGGATCAATCAATATATATGTCATATATCGTACGGTATAATCCGTCGTATGATATCCTCGGATCACGAATACAGGTTAATCATCATATGTATCATATCTCGTACGGTATCATCCGTCGTACAATATCATAATCAAGGGTACGAATCTAAGGTCACGTACAGTATATTATCTCATCTAGTCACATGTTGTCGCATGTTATATGTATATCGCCCAATGATCCTTTAATATATCATATCATAATATGATGTCTCAATCACAAATCATATATCATAATCTCGTGACATCATGTCCGATCATATCGACTCAAATCCTTTTGATATATCATATCCTCATCTTACACCTATATGTATATGTATATGTATGTGTGTGTGTGTGTGTGATCATATATATACATATACACACACACATACATATACACACATATCATACCAAGTGTGCGCGCGTGCGTGTGACAAAATATATCCTAAAGGCTCAAGACTAAAAGAAAATAAGGCTAAGGGCATACCTTCCTACGAGTATGCTTATTCTAACATATAGTTTCCTACAAACCTATTAGCTAAGTCTACATATCCAACATTGACATATATATATATATATAAGTATCCTAATTTACAGTTGCGAAGATGGTATACGCCATCCACCCAACTTCCCCTATAGATATACATCTACTCACCTACTATCCTCGCTTTATCCGAAATCAATAAATGCCTTTCTCTCTCTTATCATCCCGAAATCCACACAAAAGTACCTACAGTTCAAGCGCGTCGTATCGACATCAAAATCGTGTCCGAAAACCGATACGGCAAATAAGACATACATAGGTTAGAACTTATGGTCTACAAATCCAAGAATAACTAAATAACTCTCGACGTTGACGTACAAACGTCAAACGACTGAATCAAAACTCAAATACCAAAACTCAAGTTAACAAAAGTCGCAAAACGAAAACAGCAAGTTGGGAAAACACTCCCAGATTTTACTCTTAGTGAAATTAGAACATTTTGCATATGTAGTAGGTCTAAATATCAGATGAAGGAGCCATGGACCAAGAAGGAGACCCAGACTCCATGTCCAGGCCGCAAATTGCTGCCAGATTGTATATTTTGGCGTCCAGGTAAGGGAATTAGGGGCCTGGGTTTCTAGGGTATGTTTATAATTTCCTGCATATCCCTCTAGGTTTGCTAAATATTTTTCAGAGTCTCCGGGTCGTAGCAAATCCTATTTCATCATCACATATTCACAAAAACCCGATATCGGAAAACTAAATTTTCAAGTTTGGGACTTTTAATCTCAGTTTGGTCCAGAATTCTATCACTACAAGGGTTGTGGTCACTATCTAAATCTCAAATACAACTTCACAACTCAAAATATCCCCTAAAACTCATCTTAGAATTTTTCATGATCATAACCCTTCACTAGTTTAACTCTAAATCACTATAGGAGATTAGGAAACTCAAATACTTAACTAGAAGCAAGGGAATTACCTTCGTAAAGCAACTCAAGAAAATTTTGAGATGGTCAAAGTGCTCAAAGTCCCAACTTGATCCTATCATGGTGTTTGTAGTGATGTGAGGAACATTATTTGTGAAGGTTGTATGGGGTTTTGGGGTGGTTTTGATGGTGAACTTGGGGTGGTAGTGAGGATGGAGGAGGTGAAGAATGAGGAGATGAAGAAGGGAATGATGAAGGAGGTGAAGAAATAAGTATGGAAGAAGTCTCATGGTTGGTAGAACCTTCCCAATTCTTCTCTCTCTCTCTCTCTCAACCATGCACTCATGTCCCCACCATTATTATTTTTTTTCTTTAAAAAAACAAAACAAATTAAAGCAAATCAAAACATAAAGCCACGGTTCAACAAATATGAATAATTGTTACCATATGACATGTTGCATAGCATGATACGTATATAAGGTTAATGCATAATTAATAAAATATTAATCAAGTTTAGTACTAAACTTGTATACAAATAATTGTATAGTAATTTATAAAATGTCCAATTCAAATAAATACTTTCAAAATTAATAATTCATATTAATTTCCAATTATTTTCCAAATTATATACATATAAAATCATACAATTCCATTAAAACTAATTTCTATACCTTAATAGTATTCATAAAATTTATTATTTTATTTATTTATTTTCCAAAAATAATATTTTAATTTTCTGAATTGTTACAAGTCTGGTCTCTTCATCTGAGAGTGTCTCATACCGGATCTAGGGGGTTGAAAATTCCAGGCCCCTAATAATCCAGTAAGTCGTGCCGATGTGGCTGAAGACCATCTCGAGTAATTACTGATCACATTTTCAGTAAATCTCATCTATCTTGGCTAAGAACTTATAGTATTGGTCAACTGTGAACAGCGCGACATCAACTCCCTATACCGGGAGAGACGAATCCCTTATATCGCTCTCTGTCTCCAAGTTATTCGGGACTGTACCCAACTAAAACCTATTTGCATGACTCTTTAAAGCCGTAGTGGGGTAGTGATCTAAGTATAGTAGGAACACACTCGAGATAAATGACAATGTCAGATCTAAAGACTACCATGTTCTCATGTCACCAAAGAACTGCTATCTGACGATAGGTATAATAGCATTTAGGAGTTCTCGGCGAGTTTGTCCAGTGTAACTCATTTTCTAAGGAGCGCATGTATACAATCTTTGGTGTCGTACACCAATGGCTGCGAGGCTGGCCATTGCCCCTTTCGAAAACAAAAAACGTATACACTAGTCTACTCTAGAATATCGATATCCACTCTCGATACTCCTACGACCAGAGACATTTAAGAACGTGCTTATGGACTACTCTGCCCCTACAAATATGATCGCCATCATAATGTTGGCAGTCAAGTACGAATCTTACGAGTTTTATCAATATGTATTAGTGATACATAATAAAAAGTAAAATATATACACAAGTTAAGATAATGACAAACCAAATAGCATACTATCATATCGAGCAAGACTGTTCTGTACATACATACCCCCAGCATCCAATACAATAATGGCTTTTAGGGCATACATATCCAACACTTAATGCCTACACGAGTGTTTAGTGGATGATGTTATAGACCAACGATTTACTAGTGGGATTTGTATTTTTCTTGGCCTAACCTTATTTCTTGGACGGCTTCAAAGGAGGACATTGTATTGTGCTTCAGTGTAGAAGCTGAATATCGTGCAATAGCATCCATATCGATCGAAATTGTTTGGTTACATCAACTCTATGCAACATGCATGTTTTATCTCTATCACCTTCTCCTCTTCACTATAATAATAACAAAGGCTCTATTCAAATTTCTAAGAATTTTGTTTTTCCATAAACATACGAATTATATCGAGATAGACTGGCATTTCATTCGACAACGTTATCTAGCTGGAACATTTTCTTTTCCTATGTTACTCTTCAAATTATTGACTTCTATGAATGCTAATATTATTGCTCGACGTAATATCTTTTGAAGCAAATCTCGATTCTTGACCCGCCTTGAGTCTGCTCAAGGCATATTAAACATGACAAATATTTTAAATGTCATGGATATGCATCAATGATAGATTGATTGTATAGATGATATAATGATTGTACACTCTGATATGTTGCCATGTATATATAGAGGAAATCAAGGAAAAATATTTACCCTAAGTGGCTGAATCAATGCATAGAATATTTCTCCAAATTCTTTTATTTAGTCAAAAGTTTTATATTTCTTGATGGAGGTCCTTTTCGGGTCTCCATCAGATGTTGTCTTCCGTTGATCTCCCGGTGGACTTTGTTGATTATCTCCTGTTGAGTGTGGGTCTCAAGGGGTTTTGGAGGAAGAAGTGGAATGAGGAGTTTGGTGCCGAGTACCTGCAAAGAAGTCCCGGGGTGGTTTGGTACCACCAAGGACCCTCCGACGATCAAGTTAGTGATGGGATCCGAGCAGAGTAACGGCTTAGAAGAGTCAAGAATGGCTTACTTGACCCCTCTGTGATGGGGGTTTATATAACGGTGGCGCCATGCAGCAGCAGGAGCGAGAATCTCTCCGGTAGTTACGCTCCCGACGTCACGCCCGCGAAGAGAGCGGATCGCCCATTAATGGGGATCGTGATGGCAAGGAACGTGGGACGTTGCTGGCGTAAAATCCGCGCATGGTGAGATTCGCGGAGCGGCGGATACGCCTGTGAGTGGTGGAGTTGGTCGGAGGGCCGGGGAAGACGGCCTCGGGGGGAGCTCGGGGACGAGCGAGGAGACCGAGGAGTCTTGGTCCTGTGGCAGCTCGAAGCGAGCTGAGGGGTCGAGGAGGCAAATTTCAGGGAGCCCCGAGGAGGGCTAGCTTGTGCTTGCAGGTCGGGCGTAGGGTGGCCTGGTAGGCCCCCGTGGTCCCTTTCTTCTGAGTCTTGGGACACGTCATCTGCTACGTGTCTTGATCCTGGAGATTGCCGATATTGAGCATCAGCATTAGCCCCTCACTCTTGTCCCGGCCAGCTAGCGGGTCGGGCCAGGAGTGGACTGCCGGGCCTCCCGAGGTGAGTTCCTTTCTAGGGCTTTGTCGGGACGAGACCTCGGGCCATCGGTTGTCTTTTCCGCTAGTGAATCATGGAGAGATCTCTGCATTTAAAGAAGGTGCGCCGGTTCGTCCACTTTGCAACTGAAGCGATGGCCCACGTGTCGAGCGCCGATTGGCTGATGCGACATACGCAGGCCTGCAGCGTCCGATGGGACGCGGTCCAGCACACAACTGACACGTAGAGCAATCGGAGCCGCTGGGTGTGAGGAGCCGTTTCGGCGGGAGATGACGGGCGCCTTTGGATGAAGCCGTATGCAGCAATAAACATGGGTGGGGTCCGCTCTAGGGCCCTTACACCTTCATATTTTCCTCTCTCAAGTCTCGGTTGCTCGGCGCTCGTCTCTCTTCACCCGTTTTCAGCCCTTGAAGATTTTCTTTTCCAAGGTTAGATGTCTTCCTCTGTAGAATCTGTAGATGTTGTAGGAGTAGGTGCTAAGGTCCCTTTAGCTGTGTCTGAGTCTCCTCGGGGAGCAGGGGTTGGATCCTCTCCCCGGGATCGTGAGGCGGGGACCGCCTCCAGGGAGGAGGAGCTAGATGTGGCCCCTAGTACCTCGTGCTGGGTGAGGCATGAGGACGAGCTTGCCAATGCTTGGGCTAGCTTCCACATCCCCTCACGCTACACGCTTCGAATGGCTAAGGAAAGAGAGAGGGCACATCAGGTACGAGGCAGGGAGATCACCCTGTATTTGGAAGCTTTTTGGGGTGGAATGCACCTGCCCTTCTCTCCTGAGGTCGTCGCCATACTGAATTTCTTCGGTTTGGCCCCCCGCTAGTTAGCGCCGAACTCGTGGAGGATCTTTCTTGGGTTCTTGATCCTCCTGAAGTTACAGGCGGTTCCCTTCAGCCTTCCCCTTCTCGATTCCTCCCTCGTCTTCAAGAGTCACCCTGGTGGTCGAGGGGGCGACCCGAGATGGGTTTATCTTACCTTCAGGAAGCGGCCAAGGGGCGCTGATGGGACCGGGGTCATGGCTTTTCCCTCCTCCATCCTGATTGGAAAAAGAAATTTTTCTTCGTTTCACCTCCCGGGGGCGAGGACTGGCCCGTGCCTACCAAGTGGTCGAGGGAGAAATGTCTGCCAGGGAACCAGTCCGATGACCCCGCCGCGGTGAGAGTGGCGTCGTGGGAGCTCATCCCTCGACCTGACGTGCTGCTATCCGAGAGGGTCTTGAGTTGGGCCGGGCTTATCCCCGTCGAGTTCATCAGTAAGTTAGGCTTGCTTTTGGGTTTGTGTTTTACTCCTGTTGCTGATTTGTTGGGTGTTTGTTTCATGCAGGACCCATGGACTTCGTCTCCCTCCGAGCTTCCATGCACCAGCCGAGGCAGCCTATTAGGGCTGGGGGCGCCAGTTCTTCTTGGGCTTAGCCCGCCCCGGCTCCGACCGCTTCGGTGGCAGCGTTCCGTGAGCGCCCGGGGGCGGATCTCGCCCCGGGCCCCAACAGAGTATCGGGCTGGAAGCGGGCCCTGATCCAGGAGGACCCGGCCTCTGAAGAGGAGATCGGCTCTCCCTCGGAGCCGCTCAAGAGGAGCTCCAAGAGGCCCTCCTGGGGTCGGTCCTCACCGACCATGGTGGAGGAAGGGGGCCTCCGATTTGCGGTGCCATCGGGGCTGTCCGTGGCGGACAGCCTTCTGCACGAGATAAAGACCTCGGCAGAGGGTAGAGTCCCTGGAGGACCTTCAGGGCTCAGCTGGCGTCCATCGCCCAGGAGTCCGTGCAGGTAAGTTCTTTTTGGTTCATTGTGAGATTCAGTGATTCCTTCATCTTTCTGATTTTTCCGTGTTTTCCAGGTTCTCCAGCACGTAGCCCTCGCCCTGCGCATGGAGGCTGAGGTGGTAGCCCCGGCGCTGGAGGCTGCAGGTCAGTTCGCCTCGTTGCAAGAGAGCTCCAAGCGGGAGCTGGAGGCGATGACGGTGAGGGTCGCCGCCCTGGAAGGCGAGGTGGAGGCCGAAAAACAGGAGGTGGCCCGGCACCGCGAAGCTGCGGTGATTGCCGAGGTCAAGCTCGAGGACGCCCAGGTGCTCGCCGGCAACCTGAAGAGGTCGGTGAAGGCCCTCCGGAAGGAGCTGGCGGCGGCGGCTGAGGCGGCCAATTCGGCCGAATCGAGGGCGGTGGAGGGCTATAAGAAGTCGAAAGAATTCTATGACGACTTAGCTATGGCCACGACCTGCATTTGGCACGACGCCCTCGATGCCATTAAGTCCACGATGCCGGAGTTCGCCGACGCAGATCTCCGGGTCGGGTTCCCCATTGTGGGCGCCGACGAGCAAGGGGAAGAGGTTCTTGGCGAGGAGGTCGCCGAGGACCCAGCGCGCCACGTGGTGGAGGTCGAGGACCTCGAGGTCATGCCAGGCCCAGAGGTGTAGAGCCCCGTTCCCTTCCTTTATTTTGTTTTCTTGAATTTTGTAAGGCTGGGGAGCCCAAAAAATACCTTTTGTAAAACTTTTGTCTTTGGTAGTAATAAAGTTTTTCTTCGGCTCCATAGAATTGCGCTCTTCCATCTGTTTATGAAGAATGCTCCTAAGATATCTTTGCTTGTACTGTTGTGCTTTAATGTCAGGTTGGCCATCTGTCTGGCGATCGTCTGTCGAGTTGACTTCAATCACTGGCCGATGAGTGCGCCAAGCGCTGTCGAGGAGGTATCCCCCTGGGCCCCGGAGTCGAGGGGAGATCGTTTAGGCTTGGATAGACCTGATGCCCCTCGCTGGGGTCTCGGATCCTTCGCGGGCCATAAGGCATCTCTGATTTCGAGCATTGACCACCATCCGGGGGTGACTGGACAGGGTACCTTCCCTGTCACCTCTTGCAAGGGCTTTCTGGTCCCTGGCGTTATGGTAAGAGAGCTACCCGCCAGGGATGGCCGAGCAAGGACTCGACTGCCCCTGGGAGGACTTGGGTCCTTAGTGCTGGAGGGGCTGTAAGAAGCCCACTAAGGATGACCGGGCAATGAAGCTACGTGGTTGCCTCTTGGCGAGGGATTTGACCTCTGGCGTCGTGGGTAGGAACCTATCAGCCTGGGATGAACGAGCAGGGTAGCCGCTCTGGTGCCTTTCGTAAGGGCTTTTGATCGCAGGCGTCGAGGGTAGGGAGCTACCAGCCGGAGTTGACCGAGCAGGGTAGTTGCTCGGTTGCTTCTTACGAGGGCTTTGATCCCTCAGGACGGGGACCGAGCAGGGTTACTGCCCAGTGCCTCTTGGCGAGGAATTTGATCTCTGTCGGTTGTGGTTGGAAGCTACCAGCCGGGGATAGCCGAGCAAGGACTCGACTGCCTATGGGAGGACTTTAGTCCTTAGCGCGGGAGGGGCAGTAGAAGCCTACCAAGGACCCTTGGCCGGGCAGGGTTACTGCCTGGTGCCTCTTGGTGAGGGCTTTTGTCCTGAAGGATAGCCGAGCGATGGATCCTCGGGCTCGACTGCCTCTGGGAGGGCTTTTTGATCCCCGGCGTTGTGGCTGTTAGTTATGTATATGCCCTAGAGGCCATTGTTGTACATATGATGTATATTATGATGGATGCTTGGATATATACAGAGAGGACTTTCTTGCTCGTCATAATAGTATGCTATTTAGTTTCACTTTATCTTAACATGTTGACTTGTATTGGTTTACTGTCTTTCTCTCACATGTTGATAAAGCCCTTAGGATCTGTACTCGACTACTGGGATTATGATGAGATCATACTAGTGAGGCCACGGTAGTCGATGAGTACATCCTATAACTGTTCCTAGTCGAGGGTATATCGAGATAGGGCATCGATACACCAGAGTAGACTAGCGTATACGCATCTTGACCCATGTGATGGGCGATGGATGATCCCATATCCATCGGTGTTTGACATCAGAGATGGTATACGGGTGCTCAGTGGAGACTGGGTACACTGGACGGACTCGTCGAGAACTCCCAGATGGTGATATACAACACGTCAGATGGCAGTTCTCCAGTGACACTGGTACAGGGTAGTCTGTAGACCCGAGATCGTCATAGAGTCTTGTGTGATTCCCACTGTGCTTTGATTTCCATCTTACCACGTCCAAGAGGGCGTGCAAAATGGTGGCTTTTGGGTACAGTCCCGAATCAAATGGAGGCAATGAGCGATAGGAGGGGATTCGTCTCTCCCGGTATAGGGAGTTGATGTTGTGCTCTGTTCGATTGGCTATAACGGGAAGTCCCTGGCCAGGGCTGATATAGAGATATACTGGTAAGTGTTACCAGTAGTTTCTCGACCTGTTATGAGCCTCACATCGACACGACTTATCGGTTACTGGGGTCTGACGTATACCACCCCTAGACTTGATATGCGACATATCAGACGAACAGACCGGATTGTATGGGAGTGTTACAGATTGGATTCACAGGAGAACGGACATGCTAGCTTGTTGATCTTCTGATCGCTCAATACCTGGGTGGCTGTTACGTTTAGCTGACCGCTTGCAGCTTGTGGGTGTTTGATATGATCATCACCTGCTACCGGCGTATTGACGATTCTTTAGAGTCCTACACAGAGGTTTCTTGGCTCAGGCAAAACGGAGTAGAGGCACATATGTGATATGTGCAGGACCGAGGATAATGCGATATGTGATACCGTACTATATTCTCGCGATATTTAGATATGAACCGGATCATCGGATCAAGTGTTGATTCGATGAATCGGTACATGATATATTAGTCGGTTATATTCGATATAGCCGGATTGTCGGATCAAGTGTTGATTCGATGATTTAATGTATAATAATATATATGATATATTAAATTACATTATCTAATATTGGCTCACTTTATTATTTCGTTTTCTCACCGGATAATACATTGATATATATGCGATATATATTAATTGTATTATTTTCTTTTGTTACAAATATAATATATATGTGATATATATTATAGTAACATGATATGATTTATTATGAAACATGTTTAAGGATGATAAAAAGATATTAGGGTTTGATTAGGGTTAGCTTCTTCTTGCACTATCTAGAAACATTGCTTTTGTCCTGGTTAAAATATTATGGTTGATATTTATCCATGACTCATTACTTAACCTAACCAAACCCTAGCTCTAGTTTATTCTCTACAAAGGTTAAGCTTCTCATCCTTGACCGTGGTTCCATAATCAATCATATATTCTTATCTACTATTCATCACAAAAGAAATTATCTCATTATTCTTTATCTTCTTCTCTCTTGATTTTTTGAAAAGAGCTCACTAATGATTTCTTTTGTGATGAGTTCTTGTGAGAAAATGATATAAAAAAAAGCATAAATACTACTCCATCATCCTTATCTAATCTAGCCCATTAGATTAGGGTGTTCACCTCATTAGAGTGAGAGAGCTTGAGTTATAGCAACTTCGACGTAGACCATCGGAGAAGCGGAACACTACAAGCTAGCATGGATCGTTCGAGTTGTGGAGCCTCTCTTAAGTCCGGGAGATCATGGATCGTGGCAAAGGGACTTCTACTCGGAGCTTGTGAAGTGAAGGAGCGGACTACAAAGGTTGTAATCCCTCATACTTAGTAGTAAAGATGTTTACTTGCATGTTAAACCCTAATAATCTAGCAAAGATCCCGGCTTCGGGTTGTTCGGCACATCTAAAATTTTATTCGGGGATGTTTGATGCTTTATGAACCTTCACAAGAGTGCCTAGGAACCCTACAGTAGTATCAGAGCCTAACTATAGCATTAAGCGACGTGTACACGAAGTTAAAACTCCGATCGAACCCGATACGACGAAAATGAACCCCTCTCTAGATATTTTTCAAAAATGCGATTTTTTCTGAATTAAAAATACCTAAAAAATTCAGCAGGTAAATTCAAGAATTATGGTGAAAAATGATGACGTCATCCCTACAGAGCACCGCGGAACCGCGGCCGTACCTTGCTTGGGCCGCGGATCCGCGGCACTACTGTTTGATTGGACACTTATTTTTTCACAGTAATTCCTTTTACTGCTTTTATACTTTCAGGGTATTTTTTATTCTGACTCAAGTGTTGATTATTCTGGGGTTTATTTTGTAATCGTAGATTCGATCGGAATATTTAAATTCGTTATTATTTCCGGATATTTAGAAACTGTTAAAATGTTCGAACAGATATCATTAACTCACTTTTTCCCGGCACGAAAAACTTTCAAGTGTTGAATTTTTATCAGGTTTAAATTTTTCGGAAAAATGTGCAAGTAACACGGTGGACCCTCTAGAAGACAACAAACCTTAACTCGATTATGTGACCGTCTTGAACTGCCTCTAAACCTTAGGGTTTGGGGCAGTACAGCGAACCACATGTGAGGCGTTGGCTTGACCCTTCTACGGCTGGATCACCGGTACTGTGACATATTCTGGGATTATTTGAACTCCGCTCAAGTGTTGAGCAATTTAGGAAATTTTGGGTATTTAATTATCTGTTCGGAAAGTTTAATACTGTCTATTTATCTGGAATGTGATACAATATGTGGAATTCATAGAGTTAGGCATGAAATGCGAAGTATGTGATATTTCGGATTTACGATGTCTAAAGTGATTGTGGATTCCAAATATTGTAGTTTTACAATTTCTTTTTCTGTGACCGTAAGGGTAGTATGTAGTTGTATTGCCGGTTTTCGTTTCTATACATCAACGACGATCGGTGTATGCATACTTAATTACGTTGATGATATGCGATATTATGTGTTGCTGTGATATGTTATATTGGATCGTCGTGTTCTGAATAGCCGGGGGTTTTATATGAGATGAGGGTTTTTATTTTCATTCATGTAAAATTCATTTGTAATGTAATATTCTTTTATTTGGGGCACTTCTGGGTTGAGGTTGATGTCACCAGTGTTATATATTATTTACTTTTCCGCATTAGGATAGACCCAAGGAGGGGAGCACAAGTAACGAGGTTCTAGGGTCCAGTAGGAGGCCATCTCGAGGAGTCGAGACCGGGTCTCCTAACCCTAGAATTGGCGGTGTTACTTGCCGCTCTCGTAGGGGTCTTGGGATGTGGGTTTGGCTATTCGTCGCGACCGTGGAATCCGTGTTTTATACAGGTTCGTATTGAAAACACGGACGTCCTAGTATATCCAATATTTCATATATGTTCTTCTGCTGCAATGTTCTGTGATGAGATCATATTACTGCCTGAGACGAATGCTTATATTATATATATATATATATATATGCTGATATATAAATATTACTTCTTTCGTTTCTTCTGTGATGCTTAGGAAGCATAAGCTGATGGTATTTTATTAATGAGCTTAATAAAAAGAAAAGAAACCTAAAAGATGTTGTAGAATCAAAACTTTATAAAAAGGGTAGCTACAGTCTTGCTTTGTATAGCGGTATATATGATATACCCTGCACCTTATTCGATGAGGAAAGAGCCGAGATCCCTTTACCGGGAGTGACCTCTTTAGCGAAACTGGCAGATGCTACAAAACTCTGTTTGTCTTTTGATTGCTTTTAGAGTTTTGCTTTGCATAGCGATATATATGATATATCCTGTACCTTATTCGATAGGGAAAGAGCCGAGATCCCTTCACCGGGAGTGACCTCTTTAGCAAAACTAATGAAAGCCTCAAAATCACTCCATTTCGAAATTTCACTTGATTCCACAACGATATCAAGTTCATTACACAATAGGTATTCAGAAAAACCTGTCGTAGCCCTCCGACATTTCAGATAGATATTACTTAGTATTCGTGCTATGGTTGTTTGGCATTCGTCAAGGCGTAGTGTACGGTAGCTATTTACTATTTATCTGTAGCATATTATGCGATTGGATTAGGGTATTCGTACGACGTTGTTTGGCATTCGTCAAGGGTCGTACGGGTGGGTTTAATTAAATCAAGAAATGTACGGGTTGAACTTGACTAGCGGACTATGAGTTGTTTGGCATTCGTCAAGGTCATAGCACGTTAGGGGCAAAAGCATTATCGGGAATTTCAAGTGTTGAAATTTGCAATGAGATTGCATACCTCCTATGAGATAGTTGGATCCCGATACCCACTGCGAGTAAGAGTTACTACTGGGAGAGTTTTACACAGGACAATTAGCCGATCAAGTAGGTGTCTAGAAAAGTGTTAACGAGGTTACGCCTCTGGGAAAATGAGGTTTACTTTAATTAGGTCCGTGCGAAAGCACGTGGAACCTCCCTCAAGTACCGACACTGATCTGGCTGAAAGATTGACGAAATTATAGGGTCTAATTAATCCCGGCTAATCTTACCTTTTAGGGTTTGAAGGTAGATTTGATAAAAACAGTGGGAGATATCCTGATTAGATAAGATAATAACCAATCTAATCTTGCAAGAGCATACGCTAAAGTGTTTTCTTCTCTCTCTCTCCAGGTAGCGACCATGTCAGGCCATAATCAAGATAATAATATGGATGTATTGACTGAACCCGCTTATTATACTGAGCAGGGGAACGTTGGACCCGTTCTTTCTTATAAGAGTTATAAGACTGAACAGGGAATAGGAGAATATCTGGATTCTCTAGCCGCCCAAAAGAACATGCATGTTGATGCATCTTCTTCAGGTGTGTTAGTTATTGAGAACTTTCTCAGTTCACCCTACGTCCTGGGTATTAGATACCGGATCAGGATCCCATATATGTAAATTGTTACATGGGCTACGAAAAGGTAGAGAACTGGGAAAAGGTGATCATTCCGTTCAAGTAGGGAATGGGGCAAATTTTGCAGCCAAAGCAGTTGGCGAATATCACCTAGTATTACCAAGTGGTAATACACTGATTCTGAATGAGTGCTATTATATACCGAACATGATATGCAATATTATATCAGTTTCTTTATTAAGTAAAGAAGGATATAATTTTGTAGTACAGGATAATGTTATGAACATATTCCTAGATCAAAAGTTGATTGCATCAGGCTCGTTACATAATGGCATATTCATTCTAAATCAAAATACAGTCTTCAATATACAAAACACACACAAGAGGAAAAGTTTAGAAATGAACGAATCCTTCTTGTGGCATTGTAGACTTGGTCATATTAATGCGACACGACTGGCTAAGTTACATAAGGATGGATATTTGAATCCATTCAAATTATCATCTTATGATAATTGCCATTCATGTCTCAAAGGAAAAATGACCAAAGCTCCGTTTAGTGGACACGGAGAAAGAGTTACGGATCTCTTAGGACTGGTACATAGTGATGTATGCGGTCCCATGTCTACACACGCCAGGAACGGTTCTTCCTACTTCATTACATTCACTGACGATCTCTCTAGATACGGGCATGTGTTCCTGTTGAAACACAAGTCTGAAGCTTTTGAGAAATTCAGAGAATATAAGCACGAAGTAGAGAACCAAACGGGCAAATGTATTAGGATCCTTCGATCTGATCGAGGAGGAGAATACTTAAGCAATGAGTTCCAAGATTATCTAAAAGAGAATGGGATTCTCTCTCAGCTTACTCCACCTTATACACCACAGCACAACAGTGTATCGGAACGAAGGAATCGCACCCTATTAGATATGGTGCGCTCAATGATGAGTACAGCTGAGTTACCTATTTCCTTCTGGGGGTATGAGCTTGAGATAGCCATACACCTATTGAATATGGTTCCTACCAAATCAGTGCCTACCACTCTATATGAGATATGGAAAGGGAAGAGACCATCTCTTAAGTATGTTAAGATATGGGGTTGTCCAGCCTATGTCAAAAGACAAAATCCGGACAAACTCGAGGCAAGATCTGTCTTATGTAAGTTTGTAGGATATCTCAAAAATTCACAAGGGTATATCTTCTATCACCCCGAGGGACAAAAGGTGTTTGTTTCTCGACATGCCACTTTCTTAGAAAAATGTTTTCTTATGAAACAGAATAGCAGCATTGAGGTAGAACTGGAAGAGGTTCCAGCAACACAAACTATAACAGAAGACTTGGTAGAACCAGAGGATTCAGTAGTACCCGACGAACCCCAGCCTCTCCGCCGATCTTGCAAGGTTTCTCATCCACCTGAGAGATACTACGGTTTTCTCATTGATGGTGGAAATGAGGATTGCATCATGGAAGATGATGACCCGATTAGTTTCGAGCAGGCCATCACGAGTAGTGACTCTATGAAATGGCTGGATGCAATGCGATCTGAGATGGAATCCATGTACACCAATAAAGTATGGACTTTGGAAAATGCTCCTGAAGGGGTAAAACCCATTGGGAGCAAGTGGATTTTTAAAAAGAAATTTGGTGTAGATGGAAAAGTTGAGACTTTCAAAGCTAGACTTGTAGCAAAGGGTTTTCGTCAACGACCAGGTGTGGATTATGACGAAACCTTTTCTCCAGTGGCTATGCTTAAGTCCATCCGGATCTTACTTGCCATTGCTGCATACCATGACTACGAAATTTGGCAAATGCATATAAAGACCGCCTTTCTAAACGGTGATTTAGAAGAGTTCGTGTACATGACTCAGCCAGAAAGCTTAGTAGATAGTGGGAGCAGCGGAAAGGTGTACAAACTGCTTAAATCCATTTATGGTTTAAAGCAAGCATCGCGGAGTTGGAACAACTGTTTTGATGTTGTAGTCAAAGAGTTTGACTTCATCAAAAATATAGATGAACCTTGTATCTATAAAAAGGTAGCAGAGAGTAAGGTTTTCTTCCTCGTATTGTGCGTGGATGATATACTCTTGATAGGAAATGATATTCCTATGCTGCAATCAGTCAAGCTCTTCTTATCACAAAGATTCTCAATGAAAGATCTAGGTGATGCCTCCTGCATATTGAGGATTAGGATCTATAGAGATAGATCCAAAAGGATACTGGGATTGTCCCAATCCAAGTACATTGACACCATACTAAAGAGGTTTAGTATGGAAGAATCCAAGCGTGGGAACCAACCCACGATCTCTGGACTCACTCTCTCCAAAGAGATGTCTCCCAAGACTGATTTGGAGAGAGCTCGCATGCAAGGGATACCCTATGCTTCGGCAGTAGGCTCTATCATGTATGCGATGCTATGTACCAGACTCGATGTAGCATACTCACTAAGTGTAGTGAGTCGGTATCAAGCAGATCCTGGAGAGAGTCACAGGACAGCTATGAAGAACATTCTCAAGTACTCGCGAAGGACTAGAGACATGTTCTTGGTGTATGGTAACGGAGAACTCCGGGTGGAGTCCTTTACCGATTCCAGCTTCCAAAGTGATAAAGACGACTCTAAGTCGCACTCGGGATTTGTCTTTACCCTCAATGGAGGGGCGGTATGTTGGAAGAGTTCCAAACAGGATACCGTTGCAGACTCGACGATGGAGGCTGAATACATCGCTGCCAACGATGCTGCCGAAGTGGCTGTCTGGATGAAGAAGTTCATTAGTGAACTTGGTGTGGTTCCATCCATTGAGCATCCAATACCTCTGTATTGCGATAACAATGGAGCTGTGGCTTTGGCCAAGGTACCAGGTCCCATCAGAAGTCCAGACATATTCTGTGGCGGTATCACCTGATCAGGGAGATAGTTGATCGCCGGGAGATCGAGGTCAGGAGAGTAGATACGAAAGACAACACTGTGGATCCACTCACGAAGGCCATTCCCCAGATACAGTTTGAGAGATTATTCGGGATGCTAGGTATGAGATACTACAGCAGCTGGCCTTACTGCAAGTGGGAGATTGTTAGTTATGTATATGCCCTAGAGGCCATTGTTGTACATATGATGTATATTATGATGGATGCTTGGATATATACAGAGAGGACTTTCTTTCTCGTCATGATAGTATGCTATTTGGTTTCACTTTATCTTAACATGTTGACTTTTATTGGTTTACTGTCTTTCTCTCATATGTTGATAAAGCCCTTAGGATCTGTACTCGACTAGTGGGATTATGATGAGATCATACTAGTAGGGCCATGGTAGTCGATGGGTACATCCTATAACTGTTCCTAGTCGAGGGTATATCGAGATAGGGCATCGATACACCAGAGTAGACTCGCGTATACGCATCTTGACCCATATGATGGACGATGGATGATCCCATATCCATCGGTGTTTGACATCAGAGATGGTATACGGGTGCTCAGTGGAGACTGGGTACACTGGACGGACTCGCCGAGAACTCCAAGATGGTGATATACCACACGTCAGATGGCAGTTCTCCGGTGACACTGGTACAGGGTAGTCTGTAGACCCGAGATCGTCATAGAGTCTTGTATGATTCCCACTGTGCTATGATTTCCACCTTACCACGTCCAAGAGGGCGTGCAAAACGGTGGCTTTTGGGTACAGTCCTGAATCACATGGAGGCAATGAGCGATAGGAGGGGATTCGTCTCTCCCGGTATAGGGAGTTGATGTTGTGTTGTATTCGATTGGCTATAACTGGAAGTCCCTGGCCAGGGCTGATATAGAGATATACTGGTAAGTGTTACCAGTAGTTTCTCGACCTGTTATGAGCCTCACATCGACACGACTTATCGGTTACTGGGGTCTGACGTATACCACCCCTAGACTTGATATGCGACATATTAGACGAACAGACCGGACTGTACGGGAGTGTTACTGATTGGATTCACAGGAGAACGGACATGCTAGCTTGTTGATCTTCTGATCGCTCAATACCTGGATGGCTGTTACGTTTAGCTGACCGCTTGCAGCTTGTGGGTGTTTGATATGATCATCACCTGCTACCGGCGTATTGACGATTCTTTAGAGTCCAACACAGAGGTTTCTTGGCTCAAGCAAAACGGAGTAGAGGCACATATGTGATATGTGCAGGACCGAGGATAATGCGATATGTGATACCGTACTATATTCTCGCGATATTTAGATATGAACCGGATCATCGGATCAAGTGTTGATTCGATGAATCGGTACATGATATATTAGTCGGTTATATTCGATATAGCCAGATTGTCGGATCAAGTGTTGATTCGATGATTTAATGTATAATAATATATATGATATATTATATTACATTATCTAATATTGGCTCACTTTATTATTTCGTTTTCTCACCGGATAATACATTGATATATATGCGATATATATTAATTGTATTATTTTCTTTTGTTACAAATATAATATATATGTGATATATATTATAGTAACATGATATGATTTATTATGAAACATGTTTAAGGATGATAAAAAGAGATTAGGGTTTGATTAGGGTTAGCTTCTTCTTGCACCATCTAGAAGCATTGCTTTTGTCTTGGTTAAGATATTATGGTTGATATTTATCCATGACTCATTACTTAACCTAACCAAACCCTAGCTCTAGTTTATTCTCTACAAAGGTTAAGCTTCCCATCCTTGACCGTGGTTCCATAATCAATCATATATTCTTATCTACTATTCATCACAAAAGAAATTATCTCATTATTCTTCATCTTCTTCTCTCTTGATTTTTTGAAAAGTGCTCACTGGTGATTTCTTTTGTGATGAGTTCTTATGAGAAAATGATATAAAAATAAAGCATAAATACTACTCCATCATCCTCATCTAATCTAGCCCATTAGATTAGGGTGTTCACCTCATTAGAGTGAGAGAGCTTGAGTTATAGCAAGTTCGACGTAGATCATCGGAGAAGCGGAACACTACAAGCTAGCATGGATCGTTCAAGTCGTGGAGCCTCTCTTGAGTCCAGGAGATCGTGGATCGCGGCGAAGGGACTTCTACTCGGAGCTTGTGAAGCGAAGGAGCGGACTACAAAGGTTGTAATCCCTCATACTTAGTAGTAAAGATGTTTACTTGCATGTTAAACCCTAATAATCTAGCAAAGATCTCGGCTTTGGGTTGTTCGGCACATCTAAAATTTTATTCGGGCATGTTTGATGCTTTATGAACCTTCACAAGAGTGTCTAGGAACCCTACAGTAGCAGGGAAGCTGCCCGCTGGGGAAAGCCGAGCGAAGGATCCTCGTGCTCGACTGCCTCTGGGAGGGCTTTTTATCCCCGGCATTGTGGCAGGGAAGCTGCCCGCTGGGGATAGCCGAGCGAGGGATCCTCAGGCTCGACTACCTCTGGGAGGGCTTTTTAATCCCCGGCGTTGTGGCAGGGAAGCTGCCCGCTGGGGATAGCCAAGCGAGGGATCCTCATGCTCAACTGCCTCTGGGAGGGTTTTTTGATCCCCGGCGTTGTGGCAGGGAAGCTGCCCGCTGGGGATGACCGAGCAGGGTAGCTGCCAGGTTGAATCTTAGTGAGGTGCAGCCCGACAGTCCAGCTATAGGTGTAGGGAATGGGAACGGTCGGGGCAACGACGGGCGTAGCCAGTGCATTGAATGAGGGAGGAGGCGAAGCGCTAGGGGCGCGTCGCTTCGATTCCACCGGAGAAGGCTTGATGGCTGCCACGTGGCGGCGACTCCTTGGGTGAAAAGCGGGCGACTGTTGGGCTATATAAGGCTGAAGGAGTACTGGTCCTTCCATCCTTCGTAAACAGGTCGTCGAGAATGCAGGACTTCCCGTTTACCATCCCCGACATTGTCCACTTTGAAGATGTGTACCTTTACGACCCGTACTGCACCGAGGACACGGTGCAGCTGGTCTACGGGAGCATTGAAGACCATTTCGGTTAGCTGCTCCGCAAACGATCCTCCCTGCGTGAGCTGCTGATGTACTCCATATGGAGGACGTCGCCGGGTCTTTATAACCCCCTGTCTGAGCTGCTCTTTGACAAGGCCGTGGGCAAGCTGCGGTCTTTGAGGCGCTTCGGCCTAAACTCCGCGAACCGGCTGGCCCGCTCAGAGGCGCTCGTCTATGAATGCTACGAGCTGAGGCTCGGGATCAACGTGCACGGGGGAACCGGGGACAAAGGTTGGACCTTGCAAGGCCCCGGTTGGCGGAGATCTTTACCGAGTACCACGAGCAGTGCTCGCTGAACCCCCTTCCCCCACTGTTGTAATTTTCTTTTCTTTTTGCATGTATGGCTGAGGAGCCCATAATACCTTTTGAATAAACAAAGTTTTTCTTCCCTTTTCGCAATGCTTCATTGATCTTTATAAAATTAACAATAGATCCCAGGAGAATTTACATTACTTTAAAAGAAAGGTACAGCCTAGTTGATGACTTTATTGGCTTGGGCCGAGCTCCCTGAGGGGCTGTTGGCCTCCGCGCTTGGCCTAGGGTATGGGGTTCCCTGAGCTCCGGGCTGGCCGTCCGCTGAAACGAGCATGATCTGACCGATGGTCACGTTGGCTGGAGGGTGATGCTGCTCCTGCTCGCGGTCGGCCTGCCGTTTGTCCCTCAAGTAGGCAGCGAGGTGCCCAGACCGGATGAGCTCTTCGATGTAGTCCCTCAGTTGTTTGCAGTCCTCCATGGTGTAGCCCAGTACCCGGTGGAAAGCGCAGTAGAGGCCCTGGGTTCGCTTTGCGGCTTGACACGGGATCGGAGGGAACTTGAAGAACCCCTCATTCTGGGCCTCTTCCAGCAACACTGCGAGGGAGACATTGAGGGGGTATACTCCTGGAACTTTGGGTGGTAGGGCTGCTGACGCTCCAGCCTCTCCTCCCGAGCCCTCTTCTTCTGGTCGGACCGTTCTACCCTAGAAAGGTTAGCATTCACCTTGAATTCCAGCTGAACATCGCGCTCGGTCCATGCCTTGATCTCGGCCATGGTCTTAGGTTGCGCCAACGCGAAGGAGCGTAACCATTCCTTGTGCCTCAGGCCAAATCTTAGCGCCGTGATGACGGTTTCGTCCCGGTGCTCGGGTACCTCGAGAAGGGCGTTGTAGAAACGGGTAATGTAGGCCTTGAACGTTTCCTTGTCCCCACTCTTAACTGTGAAGAGGTAGTCGACCGTGCGCTTCTGTCGACGGTTCCCCACGAAATGGACGAGGAACTGGGTAGCAAGCTCATTGAAGGTCGAAATCGAGCGGGGCTCGAGCCCCCGGAAACAGTCCCGACCTGCGTGGATAAGGGTGGCCGAAAAGGCTCTGCACTGGGCGGCTTCGGAGTGATCCTGGAAGCTCATCCCCGCGGTGAAAGCGTCCAAATGGTCCTTCGGGTCGGTTTTCCCGTCGAACAGAGAGACCTTTGGGGGCTTGTTGCGCGAGGAGACGTGGACGGCTAGCAGTTCTTCGGTGAATGGCTTTGTGAGCGAGTCGGAGGCATACTTAGCACTGTCGCTCGAGAGGTGAGCCTCCCGGCGCATGCCCTCGATTTTCTTTTCGAGGGCGTCAAGCCGACCGTGGTATCCTAAGGAATCGGCGCCTTGGAATCCCTGGCCTCCGCTGCGGGTGACCTGCGTCTGGGAGCGGCCTCGGTTCCTCTCGACGAGGTGTCTCAGATCCCGAGGCGAGGTGGCTCTGGGACCGCCGAGGTGAACCCCTTCTGTGCAGCCCCACCAAGTATGGTGGTGTCGACTACGCATGTGGATAGGCGAGGTGACTGACATCTCCTCAGGGGGATAAGGGTCGCATGGAGGCTCGGGGCAGGGCGTTCTGGTGGCGGATCTTGGTGTGGAGCCGTGGGGCTCCCAGCGGGCCTCAGGGAGCACCGGCTTGAGAGATTGGTGGCCAGGAGTTGTTGCCTGCTGGTGGTCAGCCGTCCAGATGAGGGCAGAGTCTTCTAGAGGCGGTGGAGCGGCGATCTGGAGCCCAGGCCCGGCCGTTTGGATGCGGACGAGGGCCTCCACGAGGGATTGCGGCCGATCTATCAGGCCTGCGAGGGCGTTGATGACGGTCATTGGAGGAGGCTCACCCCTGCCTTCGGTGAGTGGTGTTGGATATAGTGCCCTCAAAGTCAATTATTGGATCACAAGCACGTGATTGCAATGATAGAGAGAGGACCTATGCCGGTAGGACAGTCTTACTCAAGATGATAGTATGCTATCTGGTTTATCTTTATCATCGTATACATGCTTTAGGTGACATTACAGGTCACTATTGCACGTTGATAGAGCCCTTAGGATTCTTGCTTGACTACCAGCAATATGGTGGCGATCATATACATAGGAGCTGGGGTCTATAAGCACATCCTTAAAAGGTCCCTAGCCGAGGGAGTTTCGAGACAGGGCATCGATACTCCAGAGTAGACTAGCATATACGGATCGAGACCCCGACGAGGGGTGGTAGCTAGTCTGACAAGCCATTGGTGTCAGTTGGTTCACCTAAGACGTATACAGGTGCTCATTGGGTTATGAGTACACTGGACAGGACTCGCCGGGAACATGCTAGTTGGATTTATACCTAGCGTCAAATAATAGTTCCCTGGTGACATGTGTACAGGTTAGTTCATCGACCTGAGATCGTCATTTGTCTCGTGTGAGTTCCCACTGTGCTTTGATTACTACCCTACCACGGCTCAAAGGAGTCGTGAAAACAGGTTTTACTTGGGTACAGTCCCGAGCCACATGGAGGTACTGAGCGGATCCGCAGGGGTTTCATCTCTCCCGGTATTGGGGGTGAGATCGCACTGTGTCTAGGAGAGTCATTACACGAAATCCTTGGCCAAGGCAGGAGATTTACTGGTAGGTATTCCAATAGTATCTCAGGGTGTTCTGGGCTACACTCCGACACGACTTGTATCGCTTTTGGGGGTCTTACTTTTACCAACCCCCTAGGCCCGACATGCAATACTCATAGACGAACGGACCGAACTGAATGGATATTGTCACTGACAGGCTCAGTAGGGTGTCAGTATGAGTTCGCTCATCGACCTCCCTTTTGGTCAATACCTGGTAGCCCGTTACGTACGGAGAGTACCACTGACGTGCTAGTGGTTAAATCCACAGCCAAAGTTTTGACGAGTCTTTAGAGTCCCCCACAGACAGTTTCTCAAGTTTCGGGCGAAACGTTGTAGAGGTCGTATGATATATGGCAGGGTTCGATCATATACGTGCAGTGGTACATGGATCATGATCGGACGGATCATACTAGTGGGCTTTGGTTTAAGCCGGATCCTAGTATTAGATTTGTTGGATCACTTTAGCCTCATCGCATTCGCATTCAGTCAGAATGCGGATGCTGGTATGTATATACAGGTGAGGGGTATCCTTGTGATCCGTCACGAGTTTACTTTAGATGTTGCCGTATCTTTTTATTGTTGTAAACATTTGGATTAATGTTTACAAATGGAAATAATGAGCTCAAAGTCATGATTGGAGCATTAATGATAACACATGCACAAGTGATGACTCATGGTCTCTTTCTTTGTGCATATGTCACATTATTGATTGATTTATGAGTTGAAATAATAAGAAGAGAGAGAGAGGGCAGCCAAGGGGCAAGGGTTTGCTCTTGTGTTTATCATTCTATCTCACTCTCATTTTATCATACAACACAAAAGAAAGCTTTCCTTCTTCCTCCTTCTTTCTTGAGCTCACCATCTCTATTGATGGCATCATCTTCAACCTCCAACCATACACTCTCATGCGTTGAGAATCAATGGATGCTTGAGACAAAGTGATCACACACATTCTCTACATCACCTTGGACACGTCGGCTAGCAAACTTCGTGTCCGAGTTGCTTCGGACGAAGCGGGAGCCCGTAAAAAGACTCATTGATGTGGTGCCCTTTCCGACACGGAGACCGGAGATCGGAGATGCCGCGAGGAGCTTGGGAAGGTGGCCAAAGACCGAAGGACATGGATCGATCGGTATATCCTTTCTAACCTTTCTCTAGTTGCTAGTTAATGTTAATGGTTCGATCCGAGTGAAAGTATACGATAGCGCCAGTTTCAAGTTTAAGAAAATGTTTTTTCATTTCCGCATTTTGGCCTCGGATTGACGGCCAGGGCGCTACCGTAGACTTATATGGTATCAGAGCCACGCCATTAACCTTTACTAACTTGTTATAACGTGTTTAGAAGATCGATCGAACGAAATTTCCAAAATCGCGATTCCAATTTATGCCGTTTATATCGAAATGTTTTTGTGGACGAAAAATTATTTTGAGTGTTTCAGAAAATCAGGCAGGCTTTTTTAAGACATCTGTGAAAATTTGGTAGCATGATGCTGCAGTGCCGCTGCGGAACCGCGGCCATACCTATGTTTTGGCCGCGGTTTCGCCGCCATTATGTGTCATCTCTGCACGAATTTTTCTACAGTGGTCTTAATCTTGGAATTGGGGTTTCTAGAATATTTTGTTTGGGCCCAGATTTGTTACAGTACTGGATTTGTGCTTGGGGCCCACTTCGGGAAATTTTGTCGATCGAATATTTTAAATAAGTTAGTTCACAGTGCTTACTTTATATCTGCGACCTGAATGCCATTCGAGCAGTAAATCTTGTCTAATTGCTATAGCTCTTTTAGACGGATTTGCGAACGTGACATTCACGTTGATGTTCCGTGTTGTGCTGTGATATTGCGGATTCGTCGTGGTGGATTGCCTGGATGCAATGGTAGTACAGTTTGGTTATATTTGTACATTTGATATTGCGGGGAGAGCATCCGACATGTGGACTGTCGTCACTGCCTGTTTGTATATTATTCTTTTGGGGCATGACCGGGCTGAGGTCGATGTACCCGTTGTATATATTTTTCTTTTCTGTACTCGGATTACCCCGCGGCGGTGTAGCGCCTTGAAAAGTCGTTTTGGTGTTTTCCTGAAAATCGGTGAAAATTCGGTATTTTTCCGTAAACCGTCTTTTTTGTTATTTTGCAGTTTAGGACTAATTATACCTAATTTGGATAGGTAATTGCTAGTTTTTAGTAGCTAATGAGTTACTTATTGATTTTTCGTCATTTAAAAAAATTTCCCGATTTTTCATTTTTTTAATATTATTTTAAGCCGGTAAGAAAATACATTAAATTAGCGATAAATACAAATTTTTTTGGGCTAATTTTAAACTTTAAAATCATGTTAATTAAAATCTAGTTGTAATATAAATTTTTAGTATTTTATTTCAAGTTTTAACTAATTTTTATTATGGAAAACGAAATTTATTGAATTTAAGCTAAAACTTGCAATTTTGGACTTGTCGGGGGACTTTTTGCATAATTTTTTTTGTGCACTCTCACACACACATCCTCACATCTCCCTTGGCTGGCCCAACTGCAGAAATTTCTCCCTCTCCCTTTTTTTTTAAACTCATTTGTTAGGTGATGAATTGAGTTAAAGTGTAGGTTTTAAAATATATTATTTTGGAGGTATGGTGTATTTGACTTAGAGGGGGGTTTGACTTGATGACAATTCCCACACACCACACCATTCCCCTCTTCCTTCTTCAGGCCGAAACCTGCAGCCCTTCCCCTCATTTTTTCCCCTCTCTTTTGGTTCACAAATTCATCTCAAAAACCATCAAAATCCACAAATTTCTTCACAAAACCAAAACAAATCCTTGTGCTACCCCTTCTCAAGCCTAGTTTAGTTGAAAACATGTGGAAAGGAGGCAATTTTAGAGGCAAATGATCATGCTAGATCCATAGATCTTGAGGTATAATTTCCACCAAATTAATTTCTTTTGGTTAAATTCCTTTAATTAAATGGTTTTAGTGTTAAAAGCTTAGCAAAATCCTAATCTAGTTTTTTCTAGATCATGGTTGGAAATTAAACTAGGGGTTTAGAAATCTTTAGCAGGTTAATTAAATCTATTTTGTTATCTAGTTGTTTTGCTAACCTAATCTAAGAGGTTAACTTGCTAATTGGGCTATAAACTAGTGTTAATTTAGGGTTTTTCATGTATAGTTTGGATTAAGATTGCTAGTTATGAAATTCTAGAAAGGGTTTGTTTATGGAAAATGTGTTTTGAAGCATGGTAAATGGGTTAAATTAAGTGTTGTGGCTAGCTAGTTGTGTGGATTGTAGGATTGTGCGATGATGTGAGCATTTTATCGCAAATACGCGATGTTTGCACGAATTTGGAATTTTTAGTGCTTACTAGGTTTTTCTAAAAATATTGTGATGAATTATTTGCGATATCATGATTATATTTTTGGCATATCCTTTGACATTTAGGATGTGTGAGTGCGGTATTTTTGAGTGATCGGGTTTTAGCTTTGCCGGGCGACCAAATCGACGATTTTAGTTAGTTTTTGCGATTTTTCACGTGTGTTCCGCGCACCTTGTGCACGTTGTACCTAGCTTGTGAACGTTAGTATTTTCGTTTAGGATTTGCGTCGTTCTTGATATGTAACCCTATGTTTGGTATTGATGTAAATTCCAGGTTCGGTCGCGGAGACGTCAGACGCGGCACGAAAGGGGAAAGCGGTGATTGGATGTGACTAGCTAGGGATTCCGGAGAGTAAATTTAACATCTACGGGGGACTATCGTTGGATGGCGCAGGTCGCCCGATAGTTTAAGTAGTTAAAGATTTCTAGTAGTATTAGTAATTTCATCCATGCTTTATTTGACATACATATGAAACCCATTCTATAGGACACCTGCACCATTGCCAGGGTTTTTATATGCAGCATGAGCACTATTCATTCTTACACACACGCCCTGGTAATTGCCTTGCCACCACACTAGATAACCTACAATTTGAAACCTTTTACCATAATTGATGCTTTAACCTGTGCTATTGCCTTTAATTCCTTAAAATGAAATCGTAGGATTGCTATTCATGTGCATGTACCTCATCATGTTATTTGTTCACGCCTAGTCTATCAATCATACATCGCAACTTGATTATTGATACCATATGCATTCATTATCATTGGCATATGCATTTATGAGGATTTCTTGAGATTTTGTGATATTTCTGGATTTCGGGGGAAACCCGCAAATTTTCTAAACTTATTGTTTTTTTTTAAAATATGTAAATTGCGGTTTCCTAGTGATGTAAGTGTCGTCCACCATGAGTTTGTTGTGGTTTTCGAGACCCGTTTCGAGGAGTTGGATGAACCGTCTCGGGTACATGGTGGGCCCGGTAAGGTACCCCGGGGCAAGAAGCTCGTGTTGCTGACGATGAGCCTGTCAGGGGACGGATTACCTACCGGTGACTGTTTGGCACGGCGGATATCCAGAAGATACCGACCGTGGCCACGAGATGATGAGATATTGATATTGAGATGGCTGAGGCCAGAGATACTATGACATGGATATATGAGATTGTGATAGTTTTGAGGTGTCGTTGCTGGACACGGGTTCTTGTTGATTCTATTGGTATTGTGCTGGTATTTCAAAAGAGATTCCTAAAGGAAAAACAAGATTCTTATACTTACACATTCAGATCATGAGTTGATTCACATTGCATTCATACCTGCTAGTATATTCATATTGCATACATACCTGCTATTATGTCCTGCCATACCTGTATTATAGATGCTAGGATGCTTGTGTGCATACTTGCGATAGCCTCTATAGATGTTATTTATTACTCACGAGTTGGCAACTCACCCCCGTTGTGCCACAGTCTTTTGCAGGTCCGCTCCGTCAGCACAGTAGCGGCGGGCGCACCGCTTCTTTTGCCTCTTTTGCCAGGACTCGAGGTTTTTGCTCGTAAGTGGGTGGTATTATTATTTTTGTACCATCTTGTATATTTTTGTATCTAGAGTACTCCATCTACTGTATCTACCAGTATTGTTGTATATTGACCTAGAGATGAGACTGTGAGATTTGTGGACTTTTTATGCTGTATTTTGGGGTCGAGCTCACTTGAGTCGACATGCGGTTTTTCTTATGCTTCTTTATGATTATTTTGCATGTTGTTGTTTTATATTGCATGGGATTTGTGACCGCCTTGTGGCGAAGAGCTAGCTCCCGCTTTGGGATGCCTTATTTGTTGTATTGATATATATTCTTGTTGTACCCATTTTGGGGGCCAGTATTTACAAAGGAGACTCTGCCGAAATTTTCGGAAAAATTGATATTGTTTTAAAAAAGGTTTTATATGACTTATTTGATAAACTCGCTTTCAATTGATTGGTTTTCCTTCACTCTTTTGCTTATTTGGTTTTGGTTTCTGGGCTTTGGCTTACTTATTTTACGGACGTCTTGAGACGTTTCGTAAACTTAAGTGCCAGTCACGTTCCGTACCCTGCGGGTCGTGACAAAATTGGTATCAGAGCGATAGGTTTTACCTTTTTGAGTGTAGGATGACCCTTGGTAGATGGAGTAAGTGACTTAAGTAGGGTAACGTAGCGTGTGTATGTCCGCGGCAAACTTGCGATACGGTACTCCGCCTAAGTGACTTTAGGATATACTTGCTTGAAATTCCTTCTTCAATTCTGTGTATCCTATGATTCTATTGCATTGTTCTTATTATCCTTTTTCCTGTACCAGCCACTATGCCGCCGAAGGCTACGAGAGCACAGAGGGCTGCCGCCCGAGACGAGATTCGAGCTGGCTCATCCGAGACTAGGACTGAGCAGGGTGGTATGCCTACGCCGCAGGGACAGACCGATCCACCTTCCCCAGGCCGTATGGATAGGCTTGAGACTGGTATGGAGGAGTTGCGACAGATGATGGGGAGTATGCAGGAGCTACGTCAGATGGTAGGATCCCTAGTTGCAGCCAGTCGTACACCGAGGCCGGATGACGCACCTACTACATCCCAGACTACTATGATACTTGCTCCTACTACTACCGCCGTGACCATCCCGGTTTCACTACAGGATTTCATGAGGCTGAGACCTCCAGTATTCACCGGCACCGAGGCAGCGGAGGACCCACAGACGTTCCTTGACAGTTTAGCCAGGATCTGCCGTTCGCTGAGATGTTCGGATGATCGATGGGTGGAGCTTGCGAGTTTCCGTCTAGAGGGTCTCACGCAGATATGGTGGGAGTCAGTCTTGAGAGGTCGAGCTGCAGATCTACCGCCTATGACTTGGGCCGAGTTTACAGCGGTCTTTCTAGCTCGTTTCCTCCCAGAGAGCGTTCGTGACGCCAGAGCTCGTAGCTTCGAGGCCTTGGTCAAGACACCTGGGATGACGGTGTCTGAGTATGACGTTCAGTTTACACAGTTGTCCCGATATGCCCCGTACCTGGTAGATACCGAAGCGAAGAGGGTGAAGAGGTTCATACAGGGACTTGATGCCCAGCTATATCTTGCCATTGGCGCCCAGCACTACGACACTTATTCAGCTGCTATGGATACGGCATTACGGATGGAGGCACGCATATCACAGACTTCGGCCGTTTCTGGGCCGAAGAGGATTCGCACCGAGGTGTCGTCTCAGAGGCAGCGTGCCAGATTCTTTCCGAGGGATGGGCCCGGAAGAGGATTTGGACGGGGTCAGTTATATGGTTCATATCCCCTGGGACAGCAGCCGTCGCCAGGGTGTTTTGGGTGCGGGAGTCCGCACCATCTTGTCAGAGACTGTCCGGCAAGACGACAGGGAGCGGCGACAGTTCCGCATGTGACCCTACCGCCATCACCACCCCCTCCCCAGAGAGCCCTACTTCCTACCACAGGCGATGCTCCACGCCAGTTAGGTGCACCCAGAGGCCGTGGACGCGGCGGTCCTATTCAGAGAGGCCGAGGAGGCAGAGGCCGTGGTCGAGGTCAGCCCGCTATCGGTGGAGGACAGGCCCGAGTATTTGCTTTGACACCGCAGGATGCGCAGGCATCCAATGCCGTTGTGACAGGTACCTTGCCAGTTTTCTCTTTCGACGCACGGGTATTATTCGACCCAGGTTCCACACATTCGTACGTCTCTGCACACTTTGCACCGAGGTTGGGCCATGAGTCGTCGTTGTTAGATCAGCCGCTTGTTGTTATTACCCCAGTAGGCGAGTCGTTTGTCGCTCGTTTTGTGTTTCGTTTGTGTTCCGTTCGTATCGGGGAGAGGGATTCATCGGTTGATTTGATTCTCCTCGATATGTTGGACTTTGATGTGCTTCTGGGCATGGATTGGCTCGCCACTTGTTATGCTTCGGTGGACTGCCGTGAGAAGGCAGTCAGATTTAGCTTTCCGGGAGAGCCAGTCCTTGTTATTCAGGGAGACCGCAGCGTCACCCTTCCCAGCTTGATTTCGTCTCTTCGCGCTGGTCAGCTCTTGTGAAAGGGATGTCAGGGATTCTTAGCCTATGTCTGTGATACTAGAGCTACAGAGGTTCCGTTGGACCAGGTTCTGGTTGTTTATGAGTTCCCTGATGTTTTCCCTGACGAGCTGCCTGGGCTACCGCCTGAGCGCGACGTTGAGTTCTGCATCGATTTGATTCCCGGCTCGGGGCCTATTTCTATACCGCCTTATCGGATGGACCCGGCAGAGCTTCGAGAGCTGAAGGATCAGTTGCAGGATTTGTTAGATAAGGGGCTTATTCGACCTAGCGTTTCTCCGTGGGGTGCTCCGATCCTGTTTGTCAAGAAGAAGGATGGAAGTTTGCGCTTATGTATCGACTACCGCCAGCTAAACAAGGTTACCGTGCGGAACAGATATCCGTTGCCACGCATTGATGATTTGTTCGACCAGCTTCAGGGTGCGGGGTATTTTTCGAGGATCGACTTACGATCAGGGTACCATCAGCTGCGAGTTCGACAGGAGGATATACCGAGGACAGCTTTCCGCACGCGCTGTAAGTCCACGTTGCCCACCCCGGTACTTGCGGGGAGGCGGAAAACGGAATAAAAATCGAATTTTTATGAGCTTAGGCAACATGGACTAGACTATGAAGGATCTTTGCTAAACAAAAATAAGCTAAAGCTAACTAGAAACTAGCTAAGTGCTAGAAAGGTTATACCTTGGGCTTTAAGTCCTTCTCTCCTTGCTTCTTGGAGTGGTGGAAGGAGGTCACCTTTGTCGTCTTCTCCCGTCAAAGAAAGATCCACCCGAAAGCCTCAACCTTTGGCTTCAACTCCAAGCTAGAAGTAACTAGGGTGCAAGAAGTGCTAATCCTTGAACCCTAGATGAGAGTAGAGATTATCAAGAGATGGTTTTTCTCAAGCTCAAGTGTTTCTGAACACATTAGAGGGGAGAGCTTGAGGGAGAGGAAGAACAAGAGAGAGAATGTGAAATATAGAATGAGAGAATAATATGAAGCATTCTCTCATATATGTGAATTATTGTAATTATAAAATTAGTGAGATAATTGTCATGGCTTAATCAAGACATGACCATTATCATTTCATTTTTAATGCAAATTGCAAGGATCAAAGAGCATCTTCCAAATGAAATGATGATGGTCAAAGTGTCAACAAGGTCAACAAGTCAAGATGGGTCAAATGGTCAACAACCATAACCATGCACAATTATTAAACTAATATCAATTAACAATAATACACACATAAGCATTAGGGTTAATAAAATGACAATAGTCATTAACCCTAATCAAAGTCCTCACCCTCTGTCTCAAGCAACTGTGCATACGCACCCGTATTCGTGATCCGAGGAACACGAATACAATGAGAAAAAGCCAATCCCAAATCATATACTAGGATCCGGCTTAAACCAAAGCCAGCTAGTATAAGCTGTCCGGACAGCAAACGTGCACAAGTGCGCGGATGTGAACGAACCCTGTCGCAAAACCATGCGACCTCTACTCATTTTGCCTAAAGGCGAATAGCTCTCTGTGTGGGACTCTAAAGACTCGACACTACGCTGGCAGTGGGTTTAACCACAGACCGCAAGCGGCACTAGCTGTACGTAACGGTCCCCAGGTAGATGTCGATAAGAAGACTGACGAGGTGAACCCCATCTGAACTCCTACTGAGCCTGTATGTGACAATCTCCGTACAGTCCGGTCTGTTCGTCTGATACATCGCATGGTGGGCCTAGGGGGCGATGAACGTCAGTCCCCTAATAGCTGTACAAGTCGTGTCGGAGTGTAGCCCAGAACACCCTGAGATAACACTGGAAACCTACCAGTATATCTCGCTTGCCCTGGCCAGGGACTACTCGTGTAATGGCTCTCCTGAACACAGCGCGATGTCAACCCCCAATACCGGGAGAGACGAATCCTGTCTAACCGTCACTGCCTCCAAGTGCTTCGGGACTGCACCCAAAAACTACCTGTTTGCACGACTCCTTTGAGCTGTGGTAGGGTAGCAATCAAAGTGCAGTGGGATCACACTCGAGGCGAAGTGATAGTGTCAAGTCAGCGGACTAAGCTGTACTCATGTCACCTGGGAACAGATAACTGACGATAGGTATAATACCAACCAACAGTTCCCGACGAGTCCTGTCCAGTGTACTCGTAACCTAACGAGCACCCGTATAATATCTCAAGTACGACGTAGTGACGGCTGTGGGACAGACCGTCTCCCACGCTGGGATGAGAAGCGCATACGCTAGTCTACTCTAGAGTATCGATGCCCTGTCTCGATAGTCCAACGACTAGGGACCTGTATAAGGATGTGCTTATAGATCACCCAGCTCCTACGAGTGTGAGCGCCATCACAACGCTGGTAATCAAGCAAAGATCCTAAGGGTTCTACTAATATGTATATCAGCAATATGCTAAAAGAAACACATGCACATATTAAAGCAGAGACAAACCAAGTAGCATACTACCATTTCGAGCAAGATTGTATAGACAACTGTGAATATCCCAAGCTTCCATTAAGTAATATACAAACTAGTATGATACAGTAATGGCCTCTAGGGCATATACACTAACAATCTCCCAGTTGCACTAAGGCCATGTACTGGCGTATCGAAGACCTATCATCTCGATCAGCCGCTCGAACTGAGTCTGGGGCAAGGCCTTGGTGAATGGATCTGCTGTGTTATCTTCTGAAGCAACCCTCCGAACCTCGATCTCCTGGTGATCCACGATCTCCCTGATCAGGTGATACCGCCTCAAGATGTGTCTGGATTTCTGATGGGACCTGGGTTCCTTCGCTAAAGTTATAGCCCCGTTGTTGTCGTAATACAGAGGTATTGGGTCAACAATGGACGGAACTACCTGAAGTTCTCTCAAGAACTTCCTCATCCAGACAGCTTCTTTTGCGGCATCAGATGCAGCGATGTATTCCGCTTCCATAGTTGAGTCAGCAACGGTTTCCTGTTTGGAGCTCTTCCAACACACCGCCCCTCCATTGAGGGTAAAGACAAAACCCGACATGGACTTGGAATCATCCTTGTCACTCTGGAAGCTGGAGTCAGCAAAGGCCTCAATCTGTAGGTCTTTTCCGCCATACACCAAGAACATCTCCTTAGTCCTTCTCAGGTACTTGAGAATGTTCTTTACTGCTATCCAATGTTTCTCCCCAGGGTTTGACTGATACCTGCTTACCACACTCAGTGCATAAGCCACATCCGGTCTGGTACACAACATCGCATACATTATAGAGCCTACCGCAGATGCGTAGGGTATAATAGACATGCGATCCCTCTCCAAATCAGTCATGGGAGACATCTCTTTGGAGAGGGTGATCCCGTGACAAGCCGCTAGATTACCGCGCTTGGAATCTTCCATACTGAATCTCTTCAGTATGGTGTCGATGTACCTGGACTGCGAAAGTCCTAATATCCTCTTGGATCTGTCACGGTAGATCCGGATACCCAGAATGTATGAGGCATCACCCAGGTCTTTCATGGAGAACTTGTGACAAGAACCCCTTGACAGATTGTAGCATAGGAATGTCATTTCCTTTTAAGAGAATGTCATCCACGTATAAAACGAGGAATACTACAGTTCTCGCTACAAATCTACAATAGATGCATGGTTCATCTGGATTTTTGATAAAGCCAAATTCCTTGACCGTTTCATCAAAACAGATGTTCCAACTCCGCGATGCCTGCTTTAGTCCATAAATGGACTTAAGCAACTTGCACACCTTTCCGCTGCTCCCACTCTGAATGAAACCCTCTGGCTGATCCATATAGACACACTCCTCTAAATGTCCATTTAGAAAAGCTGTCTTTACGTCCATCTGCCAAATCTCGTAGTCGTGGAAGGCAGCAATGGAAAGAAGGATCCGAATGGATTTCAGCATAGCTACTGGAGAAAAGGTTTCGTCATAGTCCAAACCATGTCGCTGACGAAAACCCTTTGCTACCAGTCTAGCTTTATAGGTCTCAACCTGTCCATCTACACCAATCTTCCTTTTGAAGATCCACTTGCAACCTACGGGTTTTACCCCATCTGGAGCAATGTCCAACGTCCATACTTTGTTGGTGTACATGGACTCTATTTCGGTCCGCATTGCATCCAGCCATTTTACCGAGTCGACGCTCTGAATGGCTTGCTGGAAGCTAGTAGGCTCATCAAAGTCTATGATGCAATCCTCGCTATCCCCGTCAATGAGAAAACCGTAGTATCTCTCGGGCGGATGAGACCGCCTACTACTCCTGCGGAGTGGCGTGGGAATGTCCTGATCTTTCGAACCCTCTGGTTCAACCAAGCTTTCAGTAATAGCTCGTGGTTCTGGAATTTCTTCCAGTTCTATTGCACTCCTACTTAATTCTTTTTCTATGAACTAGTGTTCTAGAAAGTGGGCATGGCGAGAAACAAGGACTTTTTGTTCCTCTTCGCAATAGAAGTAATATCCCTTGGAGCTCTTTGGATATCCCACAAACTTGCACTGTACTGAGCGTGCCTCGAGCTTGTCCGCATGCTGCTTTTTTACAAAAGCTGAACATCCCCATGTCTTAATGTGATTAAGATAGGGTCTCTTCCCACACCACATCTGATATGGTGTAGTAGGCACAGTCTTAGCTGGAACTCGGTTCTAAAGGTATGCAGCTGATTCTAGCGCATATCCCCAGAACGATCGCGGCAACTCAGCGTTACTCATCATGGACAGTACCATATCCAATAGGGTTCGGTTCCGTCTCTCCGATACACCGTTATGTTGCGGAGTGTATGGAGGAGTAAGCTGAGAGAGAATTCCATTCTCTTTTAAGTAACCCAGGAACTCGGCACTCAAGTATTCACCACCTCGATCAGATCTCAGTGCCTTGATACTTTTGCCTGTTTGTTTTTCTACTTCATTCTTATATTCCTGGAATTTTTCAAAAGCCTCGGATTTATGTTTCATTAAGAAGACATAACCCTACCTTGAAAAGTCATCCGTAAAAGTAATGAAGTAAGAATAACCGCTTCATGCATGTGTAGACATTGGACCGCACACGTCGCTGTGTACGAGTCCCAAGAGCTCGCTCGCTCTTACTCCGTGTCCAGTGAACGGAGTCTTTGCCATCTTTCCTTTGAGACAGGATTGACAAGTTGCATACGATTGATATTCGAACGAATCCAAATATCCTTCTGCATGTAACTTAGTCAACCTTCTCTCATTGATGTGACCCAGTCTACAATGCCATAAGAAAGTTTTATTAATTTCTGGAGACTTTCTTTTGTGTGTATTCTGGACATTGAAAATCTGTGGCTGGTTTAATACGTATATACCGTTGTTCAATGTACCTGACCCAATCAAAACTTGATTAAGGTGAATGTTCACTACATTACTTACAAATGCAAATTCATAACCTTCTTTAGATAATAAAGATACAGAAATGATATTACAGGTTGCATTTGGTACATAATAACAACTACGCAAAACCAAAAAATGTCCATCCGACAATCCCAGGTGATAGTCCCCCACGGCCTCAGCATCCATGCTAGCACCGTTTGCAACTCTGAGGGTCATGTCACCTGCCTTCAAAACTCTACGCTTTCTCAACGCCTGCAAAGAATTACAGATAGGAGATCCTGATCCGGTATCCAATACCCAGGATGTAGAGTTTATTGATAGACAGTTTTCAATAACATACACACCTGAAGCTGAAGCTGCAACTCGCTTCAAATCCTGTGTTCTGGCCTTCCAAGCCTTGCAATCCTGTTTCCAGTGACCACTTTTGTGACAATAGAAGCATTCTTCCTTCCCCACCAGCTTTCCCGCTATCTTTGTTGCTTTTCCTTTTCCCTTCGTATCCACTTTACCGACACCGCCTCTTGGTTTGGCGGGGGCTTTCTTCTTCTTGCCCTTGGCTTTCGCCCTGGACCTAGAAGAGGAAGATCCTCCTACAAACAAAGTGGATGTCTCCCTACCCTTCTGTAGGGTGCCCTCAGCACTCCTCAACATGTTCAGAAGTTCGGAAAGTTCAACCTCCTTTCCTTGCATGTTGAAGTTAAGAATAAACTGGGCGTAAGTGGAAGGAAGGGACTGGAGAATCAAATCAGTATAGAGTTCATTCTCCAACGTGGTCCCAAGGTCCGCGAGCTCCTCAATGTAGCCAATCATCTTAAGCACGTGTTCCGCTACCGATGATCCGACGGCCAACCTTGCCGAAAACAACTTCTTCGACACTTCGTATCTTGCGATACGAGACTGCTCTCCATACAGTTCTTTTGTATGAAGAAATATGGACTCAAGGTCCATATTCTCGTGCCTCCTCTAATGTTCGTTGTCCATCGAGGCAAGTACGAGGCATCTGGCCTTCGCGCAATCTATTTCCCAGGTCTTGTAGATTTCCCTATCTACGACACTGGTTTTGGGACCTGGGACAGGGGGAGCTTTGGTGGTAACGACATACCCCAACTTGTCGTAAGTTATTGCCATCTTGACATTCCTAAGCCAATCTTTGTAGTTTGGCCCTGTCAATATGTTTTTATCTAGTAATAACTTAAGTCCGGTCATGATGAATGGTCGCTGCAATTAGGAGAGAGAAAAGAAACACTTTAGAATGATGCTCTTGCAAGTTTAGAGTGGTTTTTAGTTTGTCTAAACTGGATGGCTCCCACTGTCTCTCGAATCCCTTCTCAAACCGTAAAGAAAGGATTAGTCAGGATCAATCTCACCGTACAATACTTGCTTAACCGTTCAGCCAGGCCAGTATCGGTACTTCGAGGGAGGTTTTCCAACGCTTTCGCGAAGTTCCTTAATTAAGTAACCTCTTTTCCCTGTGGGCGTAGCCCCGCTAACACCTTTCTAGACACCTACTAAGTTTATAGCATTGATCGTTAAGTGAGAGTTTTCTCGAGGAGTAGCATATACTCACAGTAGGATCGGGATCCAAATATCATCGCGTGATAAAACCGAAGGAATCCTACCAGAATTATCACACTCCAAATGGTATGCAGCGCTAGCAAGTTTCAGTACTTATGAAACTCCCGATGTGGATTTTTGCCCCATGCTCTTATGACCTTGACTTTGGCCAAAATATCATAAGTCACATGTCAAGTTCTACCCGTCATTCTCCTGGTTAATTTGGACCCACCCGTACCTACCCTTGACTTTGGCTAAAATGGCAGTACGACTGTCCCAAACCAACGCATCTATCTATGCTGCACATGAATACCCAATAGCTACCAATCACTATGCCTTGATTTTGGCCAAAATACATAGCTTGAATACTTTTTGACCATTCATGTGGAATGACGGAGGGCTACGAATGGTTTTGGCGAAACCGTGAACGTAGTGAACTTGATATAATCGATGGAACGAGATAGCTTTTAAAAGGAGTGGTTCAAGCTCCGCGTTTAAAAGTTTAGTTTTGAAAAGAACTGAGTGGTTTTCAAAGTGTTCCAATCGACTTTTACTTGGTTTATTTTCTTGCATTAGTTCTTTTAATGCTTCCCATCATTTAATCCTACCATTGCAGAAAACAACCAAAATATGACGTACGCTTATGCCATTCGCATTCTCCACGGGGCCCCGTCATCACCCGTTAGGTTACTTAACTAACGACAGAGCGGGGGCTGGGCTAGCGCGGCTGTAAAACATAAGCAACGCCTAAATAGTTATCATATATAAATATATAGCAATGATAGACATTACAGATCACAGATGAATACATTAGATATACTAGGAATCCACAATCCGTTCGAGCCTGCAATGAAAAGCGGATTACACGGTCGCGGTGAATAGCCAATACCCCACCCAAGACCCCTACGGGTGCGGCAAACTACCCGCCAAGTACCCGAAGCGAAGCAACCTCCCTCACCACCGTGAGTAGGCCACTCGGCACTTCGAGATACCCGGTAGTTTGTGCACCCCCTCCATGGGTCTATCCTAGGAGCAAAAACAGTAAAAAGAATTATACAATGACGGCTACAACCCCGACCCGGTTATGCGGCCAAACAAATAATAATATTACATCAATTTACATATTACAATGAATGAAAGAAAAAGCAACACTCATCTCACATCCACCCCGGCTATTCATCCGCGACAATCCAACCCATTCATATACACATACCATCATCTAATCACAGATCATAGATATGTATAACCCCGACTAATCGACATATAGCGATTAGCCGACGTTCAATACATGTAAAAATCACAGATATAACCTTTTAGTCAAAGTGTATTGAAGTTCGGAAAAAAATACGGATTTATAGGCCCCCAAAAACAAATTTCTATTCTGGAAAATCTGGGCACATATAAACCATCTTAAAAATCCTAAAACCAAGCCAGAAATACACTGCACCAAACATGACCCAGTGATGAGCCAATACGGCCGCGGTTGCGTGGCAATAGCTTGCTATTGCCGCGGAACCGCGGCTCTTTGGTCGAATCATTGGTTCGTTTTTGGTGGCTTTCTTTACAAAACCCTGAGATGATTTTTGGAGTATAACAAATTTTGTTTTGAATAGAAAAAAATTTAACAGAAACTTAGGGTTTTGAAAACTCGGTTTTTCGATTTTTCCGATTCGAACTTCGATACACTCTACTACCTAGCTAGTTTATGTTTAGTTAGGCTCTGATACCACTGTAAGTCCATGTTGCCCACCCCGGTACTTGCGGGGAGGCGGAAAACGGAATAAAAATCGAATTTTTATGAGCTTATGCAATATGGACTAGACTATGAAGGATCTTTGCTAAACAAAAACAAGCTAAAGCTAACTAGAAACTAGCTAAGTGCTAGAAAGGTTATACCTTGGGCTTTAAGTCCTTCTTTCCTTGCTCCTTGGAGTGGTGGAAGGAGGTCACCTTTGTCGTCTTCTCCCGTCAAAGAAAGATCCACCCGAAAGCCTCAACCTTTGGCTTCAACTCCAAGCTAGAAGTAACTAGGGTGCAAGAAGTGCTAATCCTTGAACCCTAGATGAGAGTAGAGATTATCAAGAGATGGTTTTTCTCAAGCTCAAGTGTTTCTCAACACATGAGAAGGGAGAGCTTGAGGGAGAGGAAGAACAAGAGAGAGAATGTGAAATATAGAATGAGAGAATAATATGAAGCATTCTCTCATATATGTGAATTATTGTAATTATAAAATTAGTGAGATAATTGTCATGGCTTAATCAAGACATGACCATTATCATTTCATTTTTAATGCAAATTGCAAGGATCAAAGAGCATCTTCCAAATGAAATGATGATGGTCAAAGTGTCAACAAGGTCAACAAGTCAAGATGGGTCAAATGGTCAACAACCATAACCATGCACAATTATTAAACTAATATCAATTAACAATAATACACACATAAGCATTAGGGTTAATAAAATGACAATAGTCATTAACCCTAATCAAAGTCCTCTCCCTCTGTCTCAAGCAACTGTGCATACGCACCCGTATTCGTGATCCGAGGAACACGAATACAATGAGAAAAAGCCAATCCCAAATCATATACTAGGATCCGGCTTAAACCAAAGCCCGCTAGTATAAGCTGTCCGGACAGCAAACGTGCACAAGTGCGCGGATGTGAACGAACCCTGTCGCAAAACCATGCGACCTCTACTCATTTTGCCTAAAGGCGAATAGCTCTCTGTGTGGGACTCTAAAGACTCGACACTACGCTGGCAGTGGGTTTAACCATAGACCGCAAGCGGCACTAGCTGTACGTAACGGTCCCCAGGTAGATGTCGATAAGAAGACTGACGAGGTGAACCCCATCTGAACTCCTACTGAGCCTGTATGTGACAATCTCCGTACAGTCCGGTCTGTTCGTCTAATACATCGCATGGCGGGCCTAGGGGGGCGGTGAACGTCAGTCCCCTAAAAGCGGTACAAGTCGTGTCGAAGTGTAGCCCAGAACACCCTGAGATAACACTGGAAACCTACCAGTATATCTCGCTTGCCCTGGCCAGGGACTACTCGTGTAATGGCTCTCCTGGACACAGCGCGATGTCAACCCCCAATACCGGGAGAGACGAATCCTGTCTAACCGTCACTGCCTCCAAGTGCTTCGGGACTGCACCCAAAAACTACCTGTTTGCACGACTCCTTTGAGCCGTGGTAGGGTAGCAATCAAAGTGCAGTGGGAACACACTCGAGGCGAAGTGATAGTGTCAAGTAAGCGGACTAAGCTGTACTCATGTCACCTGGGAACTGATAACTGACGATAGGTATAATACCAACCAACAGTTCCCGACGAGTCCTGTCCAGTGTACTCGTAACCTAACGAGCACCCGTATACTATCTCAAGTACGATGTACTGACGGCTGTGGGATAGACCGTCTCCCACACTGGGATGAGAAGCGCATACGCTAGTCTACTCCGGAGTATCGATGCCCTGTCTCGATAGTCCAACGACTAGGGACCTGTATAAGGATGTGCTTATAGATCACCCAGCTCCCACGAGTGTGAGCGCCATCACAACGCTGGTAATCAAGCAAAGATCCTAAGGGCTCTACTAATATGTATATCAGCAATATGCTAAAAGTAACACATGCACATATTAAAGCAGAGACAAACCAAGTAGCATACTACCATTTCGAGAAAGATTGTATATACAACTGTGAATATCCCAAGCTTCCATTAAGTAATATACAAACTAGTATGATACAGTAATGGCCTCTAGGGCATATACACTAACACGCGCTACGGCCACTATGAGTTTTTGGTGATATCGTTCGGACTCACCAATGCCCCAGCAGCATTCATGGATTTGATGAACCATACATTCAGGCCGTATCTTGACTTGTTCATCATCGTGTTTATCGACGATATCTTGGTGTACTCCCGGAGCAGAGAGGAGCACGAGCAGCACTTGCGGATTACGTTATAGACTCTGAGGGAGCACCAGCTATTTGCAAAGTTCTCCAAGTGTGCATTCTGGCTGGACAGCGTCGGATTCTTAGGTCACGTGATTACGAGAGACGGCATATGTGTGGACCCGAAGAAGATTGAGGCTGTTCAGCAGTGGCCCCGACCTACATCGGTTACTGAGATCCGTAGTTTTCTAGGCCTGGCGGGCTACTATAGGCGTTTTGTTCAGGACTTCTCCCGTATAGCTGCACCTTTGACCGGTTTGACCCGGAAGGGAGTTCTTTTCGTTTGGACGGAGGAGTGCGAGCACAGTTTTCAGCAGCTACGGACTCGTTTGACTACGGCGCCGGTATTATCTTTGCCTTCGGGATCAGGCGGATTTGTGGTTTATTGTGATGCTTCGCGAGTGGGGTTAGGATGCGTATTGATGCAGCATGGCCGGGTGATCGCATATGCTTCTCGACAGTTGAAGAAGCATGAACAGAACTACCCCACTCACGATTTGGAGATGGCTGCAGTGGTCTTTGCACTGAAGATATGGCGACATTACCTATATGGCGAGTCGTGCCAAATATTCACAGACCACAAGAGCTTAAAATACATATTTCAGCAGCGAGACCTGAACCTCAGACAGCGTCGTTGGATGGAGTTGGTGAAAGACTACGACTGCGAGATCTTATATCACCCAGGCAAGGCGAATGTAGTGGCAGATGCTTTGAGCAGGAGGCCCGGGGGTAGTCTATCCTATTTGCGCGCAGTGCAGAGGCAGTCGTCAGCAGATTGGCAGATTTTATGCGACAGCCGAGTTGAGTTCAAGTTCACTCAGACAGGGGGACAGCTCACGCATGTTCGTGCACGCCCACAGTTGCTTGACTGTATATATGAGGCACAGCGCAGAGACGACCGTTGCTCAGAGATCATGGCACAGATGGGACAGGGCAGATTTTCCGAGTTCGTGATTGATGATCAGGGGATTTTACGATATGGATCTAGACTGTGCGTACCAGATGCTGATGGATTGCAGCGCGACATTCTTGAGGAGGCACACCGATCTGTGTATAGTGTCTACCCCGGTTCCACCAAGATGTACCATGATATGAGAGAGACCTACTGGTGGGACGGGATGAAGAGGGACAATGCGGAGTTTGTATCGAGATGCCTGACTTGTCAGCAAGTCAAGGCCGAGCACCAGAGGCCCGTAGGAGAGCTACAGCCATTACACATTCCGGAGTGGAAATGGGAGCAGATTTCGATGGATTTCGTTGTGGGTCTACCCAGGACCAGTCGAGGGTACGACTCCATCTGGGTGATCGTAGATCGATTGACGAAAGCGGCTCACTTCCTGCCAGTGAAGACCACTTTCAGCTTCGCTCAGTATGCCCAGCTTTATATCGACGAGATCGTGCGGTTGCATGGCGTACCGACTTGTATCGTGTCAGATCGAGGCACCCAGTTCACCAGCCGACTTTGGCAGAGACTTCAGGAAGCTTTAGGCACTCGTTTGAGCTTCAGCACAGCGTTTCATCCACAGACCGACGGGCAGTCAGAGCGGACCATTCAAACTCTCGAGGACATGCTCAGAGCGTGCGTTTTAGACTTCGGCGGTAGCTGGGATCATCATTTACCTTTAGTGGAGTTCTCCTACAACAACAGCTTCCAGGATACTATTCAGATGGCACCTTTCGAGGCATTGTATGGCAGGAGATGCAGATCGCCCGTTTGTTGGACAGAGCTCAGCTAGAGCAGTATTTTAGGGCCGCAGCTTGTTGAGGAGACGACAGCGAAGATACAGTTGATTCGAGACCGGATGAGAGCAGCTCAGAGCAGGCAGAAATCGTATGCAGACAGGCGCCGTCGCAGGCTAGAGTTCGAAGTTGGCGATCATGTTTTTCTGAGGGTCTCTCCGATGAAGGGCGTGATGCGATTTGGGCGAAAAGGAAAGCTTAGTCCCAGATTTGTGGGTCCCTTCGAGATTCTCGAGCGTGTCGGCGCAGTCGCATATCGTTTGGCTCTTCCACCTAGCTTTCCCGATGTTCACCCCGTCTTCCATGTTTCGATGCTCCGCAAGTACCTTCACGACCCTTCGCATGCGATTCAGCACCCGACAGTCCAGCTAGAGCGCGACCTTTCTTTTGCAGAGCAGCCGGTGGCCATCCTGGATCTGCAGGTGAAGAAGTTGAGATCGAAGGTTATCGACCGTCAAGGTCAGCGAGGAGGTCACCTGGGAGACCGAGGGCGAGATGAGGAAGAAATATCCCCATCTCTTTGAAGGTACGCGTAGTTATATTTTTAAATTCGGGGACCGAATTTCTTTAAGCGGGGAAGATTGTAGCGCCTTGAAAAGTCGTTTTGGTGTTTTCCTGAAAATCGGTGAAAATTCGGTATTTTTCCGTAAACCGTCTTTTTTGTTATTTTGCAGTTTAGGACTAATTATACCTAATTTGGATAGGTAATTGCTAGTTTTTAGTAGCTAATGAGTTACTTATTAATTTTTGGTCATTTAAAAAAATTTCCCTATTTTTCATTTTTTTAATATTATTTTAAGCCGGTAAGAAAATACATTAAATTAGCGATAAATATAAATTTCTTTGGGCTAATTTTAATCTTTAAAATCATGTTAATTAAAATCTAGTTGTAATATAAATTTTTAGTATTTTATTTCAAGTTTTAACTAATTTTTATTATGGAAAACGAAATTTATTGAATTTAAGCTAAAACTTGCAATTTTGGACTTGTCGGGGGTCTTTTTGCATAATTTTTTTTGTGCACTCTCACACACACATCCTCACATCTCCCTTGGCTGGCCCAACTGCAGAAATTTCTCCCTCTCTCTTTTTTTTTAAACTCATTTGTTAGGTGATGAATTGAGTTAAAGTGTAGGTTTTAAAATATATTATTTTGGAGGTATGGTGTATTTGACTTAGAGGGGGGTTTGACTTGGTGACAATTCCCACACACCACACCATTCCCCTCTTCCTTCTTCAGGCCGAAACCTGCAGCCCTCCCCCTCATTTTTTCCCCTCTCTTTTGGTTCACAAATTCATCTCAAAAACCATCAAAATCCACAAATTTCTTCACAAAACCAAAACAAATCCTTGTGCTACCCCTTCTCAAGCCTAGTTTAGTTGAAAACATGTGGAAAGGAGGCAATTTTAGAGGCAAATGATCATGCTAGATCCATAGATCTTGAGGTATAATTTCCACCAAATTAATTTCTTTTGGTTAAATTCCTTTAATTAAATGGTTTTAGTGTTAAAAGCTTAGCAAAATCCTAATCTAGTTTTTTCTAGTTCATGGTTGGAAATTAAACTAGGGTTTTAGAAATAATTAGTAGGTTAATTAAATCTATTTTGTTATCTAGTTGTTTTGCTAACCTAATCTAAGAGGTTAACTTGCTAATTGGGCTATAAACTAGTGTTAATTTAGAGTTTTTCATGTATAGTTTGGATTAAGATTGCTAGTTATGAAATTCTAGAAAGGGTTTGTTTATGGAAAATGTGTTTTGAAGCATGGTAAATGGGTTAAATTGAGTGTTGTGGCTATCTAGTTGTGTGGATTGTAGGATTGTGCGATGATGTGAGCACTTTATCGCAAATACGCGATGTTTGCACGAATTTGGAATTTTTAGTGCTTACTAGGTTTTTCTAAAAATATTGAGATGAATTATTTGCGATATCTTGATGATATTTTTGGCATATCCTATGACATTTAGGATGTGTGAGTACGGTTTTTTTGAGTGATCGGGTTTTAGCTTTGCTGGGCGACCAAATCGACGATTTTAGTTAGTTTTTGCGATTTTTCGCGTGTGTTCCGCGCACCTTGTGCACGTTGTACCTAGCTTGTGAACGTTAGTATTTTCATTTGGAATTTGCGTCGTTCTTGATATGTAACCCTATGTTTGGTATTGATGTAAATTCCAGGTTCGGTCGCGGAGACGTCAGACGCGGCACAAAAGGGGAAAGCGGTGATTGGATGTGACTAGCTAGGGATTCCGGTGAGTAGATTTAACATCTACGGGGGACTATCGTTGGATGGCGCAGGTCGCCCGATAGTTTAAGTAGTTAAAGATTTCTCGTAGTATTAGTAATTTCATCCATGCTTTATTTGACATACATATGCAAACCCATTCTATAGGACACCTGCACCATTGCCACGGTTTTTATATGCAGCACGAGCACTATTCATGCTTACACACACGCCCTGGTAATTGCCTTGCCACCACACTAGATAACCTACAATTTGAAACCTTTTACCATAATTGATGCTTTAACCTGTGCTATTGCCTTTAATTCCTTAAAATGAAATCGTAGGATTGCTATTCATGTGCATGTACCTCATCATGTTATTTGTTCATGCCTAGTCTATCAATCATACATCGCAACTTGATTATTGATACCATATGCATTCATTATCATTGGCATATGCATTTATGAGGATTTCTTGAGATTTTGTGATATTTCTGGATTTCGGGGGAAAGCCGCAAAATTTCTAAACTTATTATATTTTTTTTTAAAATATGTAAATTGCGGTTTTCTAGTGATGTAAGTGTCGTCCACCATGAGTTTGTTGTGGTTTTCGAGACCCGTTTCGAGGAATTGGATGAACCGTCTCGGGTACATGGTGGGCCCGGTAAGGTACCCCGGGGCAAGAAGCTCGTGTTGCTGACGATGCGCCTGGCAGGGGACGGATTACCTACCGGTGACTGTTTGGCATGGCGGATATCCAGAGGATACCGACCGTGGCCGCGAGATGATGAGATATTGATATTGAGATGGGTCAGCCGGATGGCTGAGGCCAGAGATACTATGACATGGATATATGAGATTGTGATAGTTTTGAGGTGTCGTTGCTGGACACAGGTTCTTGTTGATTCTATTGGTATTGTGCTGGTATTTCAAAAGAGATTCCTAAAGGAAAGACATGATTCTTATACTTATACATTCAGATCATGAGTTGATTCACATTGCGTTCATACCTGCTAGTATATTCATATTGCATACATACCTGCTATTATGTCCTGCCATACCTGTATTATAGATGCTAGGATGCTTGTGTGCATACTTGCGATAGCCTCTATAGATGTTATTTATTACTCACGAGTTGGAAACTCACCCCCGTTGTGCCACAGTCTTTTGCAGGTCCGCTCCGTCAGCACAGTAGCGGCGGACGCACCGCTTCTTTTGCCTCTCTTGCCAGGACTCGAGGTTTTTGCTCGTAGGTGGGTGGTATTATTATTTTTGTACCATCTTGTATATTTTTATATCTAGAGTACTTCATCTACTGTATCTACCAGTATTGTTGTATATTGACTTAGAGATGAGACTGTGAGATTTGTGGACTTTTTATGCTGTATTTTGGGGTCGAGCTCACTTGAGTCGACATGCGGTTTTTCTTATGCATCTTTATGATTATTTTGCATGTTGTTGTTTTATATTGCGTGGGATTTGTGACCGCCTTGTGGCGAAGAGCTAGCTCCCGCTTGGGGATGCCTTATTTGTTGTATTGATATATATTCTTGTTGTACCCATTTTGGGGGCCAGTATTTACAAAGGAGACTCTGCCGAAATTTTCGGAAAAATTGATATTGTTTTTAAAAAGGTTTTATATGACTTATTTGATAAACTCGCTTTCAATTGATTGGTTTTCCTTCACTCTTTTGCTTATTTGGTTTTGGTTTCTGGGCTTTGGCTTACTTATTTTACGGACGTCTTGAGACGTTTCGTAAACTTAAGTGCCAGTCACGTTCCGTACCCTGCGGGTCGTGACAGGTGGGGTGCATGGATAACCGGGTTCTAGAGGGAAACGAGCCCGCATCTCATGGCTTTGAGACGGAGGGGGCTTCACTCTAGAATTGGCAGGCTATTCGCCGCACTCGTAGGGGGTATAGGTTAACCTAATTAGGGGTGCTCAAGTTACCGGATTCCGTGAAGTGCTGGGTGGCCCATTCACTTTGTTGAAGGAAGCTGCCTCGCTTCAGGTTTTGGCGGGTAGCTTGCCGCACCCGTAGGGGTCAGGATTTCATTGCACAGGCTATCCACATGACCAGGGGAATGTCGGGTTTCACTTGCGGCTCAAAGGAAACCCGGGGATCCCAGATTATCTGTATTGTTCTGTAATGCTTATTACTCTCTGTGATGTTGCATTTTATCACGCCATGAGCGAATATTATATATTGATATATATACTAGTTGATGTTGTATATGTTTTACACCCGCGCTAGTCCAGTCCCCGCTCTGTCGTTAGTTAAGTAACCTAACGGGTGATGACGGGACCCAGTGGCGAATGCGAATGGTATATACGTACATCATATTTTCATTCTTTTCTGGTGTGATCAATTGATGGGACTGCATTGATTCGGATCAATGCAAGCTAAACAAACCTATTCTGATGTTGTTGGAACATTTTTCAAAAATCTGTTATTACAAGGACGTTCTCTTTTGTTTTGCACATTGGTATTCGGTTATGAATATCCAGCACCTCAGTCGACAAGGCAATGGCCGAGATCCATTCACCGGGAGTGACCCCTTAGACAGAAGTTTGCATCAGGGTAATAACTTCACTATAGTCGATTACTTTTTGTTTTGCATCGTGGTATTCAGTTGGAATATCCTGCACCTCATTCTACGGGGAAAGAGCCGAGATCTCTTCACCGGGAGTGACCTCTTTAGCAAATGTTTTCGCCACTATATTTTTATAAAAAGCTATCTGGTTCCTTCAATGATATCAAGTTCATTACGTTAAAGGTTTTTCTCCAAAAACCATTCGTAGCCCTCCGTCATTTCAGACGGGTAGCACTTAGTATTCATTCTATGTTTGTTGACCTTCGTCAAGGCATAGTGAACGGTAGCTGCTTGTTACCTTTCTATTGCATAGATAGATGCGTTGGTTTGGGACAATCGTATAGCCTTGTTGACCTTCGTCAAGGGCTTGTACGGGTGGGTTCAAATTAACCTGGACAATGACGGGTAGAACTTGACATGTGACTTTTGATTTGTTGACCTTCGTCAAGGTCATAAGAGCATGGGGTAAAAATCACATCGGGAGTTTCTAAAGAAACTGAAACTTGCCAGATATGCGCATACCTTCTGGAGTGTGATAACGTGAGTGGATTCCATCACGTTATCATGCGATGATAGTTGGATCCCGATTCCTACTGATGAGTTGGTTTACTCCTCGGGTGATTCTGACTAATTCTTCTTTCAGGTTTGGAGGAGAATTTGAGGTTACAGTAGGAGGTTTCCTGATTAAATAAATTGATAACTATTCTGATCTAGGTTAGAGTGCATGCAGAGTGTTTCTTTTCTCTCTCTCTTTGGCAGCGACCATGGCCCGACCCTAGACTATGACTCAGTGACCAAGTTAACCGAACCTTCTTAAAACACTGGCTTTTGGATTGTCTGAGTTGCATACCTCATTGCCACTCCTACTTTTAACATTTTCTCCAGAACATCCCGTATTACTACGAACATCCATTTCCATTGGATAAAACCATCATATGGTTATATACGAACTCGAAGGAACTTATTCCAGATTCGAGGATGGTTTCCGGTTCTGGAGAAAATGAATAGGACTATTCAGTTGTCTTTTCCTTTTACCTTCTCTTCGGTTGCGAGTGCTCCTTGGATTAGGATGGTATATCTGTTACGCTAATTGGATAGTCTTCATCCAAACGATAGGCAGGTGCCGAACGGTAGGGAATGAAGAAAACCAATTAGCCTAGCAATGGTGTACAGAAGGTAATAAGTTAAGACAAATAAAGGGATTAGAAAGAGGGCAAAGTAAATTGCGACTACTATCATTCACGACCAAACCAAGTATTTCATCACCACTCCTACTTCACCTTTGTATTTCTCCGGAACACCCCGTATCACTACGAAGATCCACAGTTTATTGGATAGTCCATCGTATGGTTATATACGAACTCGAAAGGACTTGTTCAAGTTCGGGGATGGATTCTGGTTCAGGAGAAATAGGAATGAGGTTTATTCAGTTGTCTTTTATCTTTACCTTCTCTCGGGTTGCGAGTGCTCCTAGGATTAGGACAGTACACCTATTACGCTTATTGGATAGTCTTCTTCCAAACCATAGGCTGGTGCTGAATGGTAGGGAAGGAAGAAAACCATTTAGCCTAAGAGGGTGTACAGAAGGTAATGGGTAAAGACAAATAAAGGGATTTGGAGAGATGGCAAAGAAATGTACGGTTACTGTCATGAATCTGGATAATGGAAGAGGCGTTACTAGGAATATCCGGATACCCATTCGAAACATTTACATGTTTCAGTTTCACTGTGCATTGTTAGTAGAAAACTGATTTCCCAATTAGGTACTTACTCCAGGGTATGTATTTACCAGGTATGACTCTCACATCTGTATGGTTTTACAGATGATGAGTGGGAGTAAATTATTGGGAATTGGGTGATCATCCTCATTATATCGGGATTCGTTGTAATTGGTGATATTTGAGAAAATCACCTGGATTGTTTGCCGGACAACAAATATTTGGTTTTGAATATCCGTTGTTATGCACCAATTTCAAATTGATATATCTGTACGTTTATTTTTATAAAGTGAGATATAACTTTTTGAAATTATGTCCATGACATTTACCTATATCAGTGGATGGTTAGATAAGGAGCATTCAACAGCGGTGTAATTCTTCATAACCATAGTACAGTTTTCAACCTACGACGCACAGGGTTTGAGTTATTCAATTCACCAGACTTATACAAAGTATTGTATGTTGTCCAGTGTCCATTAGGAAAGAGGGGTTGGTCCTCATACTATTTTCTGTTTACTTGTGACTTCTCTAGTTTTAGACAAGTATTTCGTAGAAATACAAGGTCTAAGTTTTGAAAAGTTATAGGTATATGAATAAAATAGAGAACTAGGTATTGCAAGTATCAGGATTCTTCAAGATGATCGAAGATGTAGATACTTGTGTATAGTATTCAGTTGATAGTAATGATTATGAGAACTTGCTTCTCTTTCAGGTTCCTCATATCTGGATGTACTCCTAAGTTGAGTAATGCTGATCGGCCTCTCTCCATTTAGTTAACATGCACTGGAGACAGCTGCATGATTTGAATCTGGTTCCAATTAAATCAGTGCCTCTGTTTCTATATTAGGATACAGAATAGTTCATATCTTAACAATGTTAAGGTACGGGGAGTTGTCCGGCCTATGCTTAAAACCAGACTCTGGATAACTCAAGGCACGTTTTCTGTAATGGCAGTTTGTGGGTTGACCCGGGCTATAACGAGGGTTGGCTTTCTACCATCTGGAAGATCAATAGTGATATTGTTCTTGACTCGCCACAGTTTTGATAAAAATGAATTTTTTCAGAAAACAGTAGTGGGAGTATGGTAGAACTGGAAGTGATTCCAGAACCATAGACGATTACTGAAAATTTAATAGGGACCTAAGGATTCAATCAGGATTGACATTTCATTAGCTACTCCGCAGATATAGTGGGTAACCTCAGGCACTCGAGAGGTACTTCGGTATGCTCAAGGACGGTGACAGGGAGGTTCTTGTTTACCCAGACTTGACACTACTGTTGTTCCAAGCTATTAGACCGGGCAGGAGGATGAGTATAGCGCCGTTCTGAACTAGCTTTAGAAGTGCACGTGTATATTACTCTGCCAGAGGGTTGTCGTAGTCAGTGGGAGCAGCGGAAGCATAGTGGACAAGTAGCTTATGTCTATTTATAGATTAAAGCAGATATAGCAGAGATAGATCATCTATTTCTGATGTGACAGTCATAGGTTTGACTTCATCAGAATAGGGGATGGATTCTTTAATAAGGTAGTAGGGTGTGATGTCCTGGTATATGGATGACAAACACATAGTAGGAAGTGAAATTCCTATACTACGATCGATTATACTTTGGTTGTCACACAGTGGTTTCTCCACATAAGGAATAGATATAATATCAGATATTCTGGTTACTAGATCTATAGTTTTAGATCTAGATTTAGGTAGTTTCCCAATCTGGGTACTTAGACAGCATTCTATATGTGTTTTAGAATGGACGACTCCTGGCACGGTAGTATACCTGCAGGTGATGGAGTCACCCTCTCTAAAGGTGTCTTATAGACTAAATGGGAGAGGGATGTGCATGGTTGGCATATCACTTGCTTAGGCAATTGAGTCAATCATGAGATGTCAAGTACCACACAAGATGTTTTTGTACTAGATGCAATAAGTTGATATTGATCCTATCCTGGAGAAGCACTCGGAAGCAGTTTTAGAACATAAGTGGATGTTCTAGGGATATGATAACGACAGCCTTTTTCGAGAGACGGTTATCATTCCAGGCTTCCAAGGTAACCTGGATGACAGAGTGACTGTCAGAGTTATAGTTTTCTCTCTGATGAGGGGCAGTATTTTGGACAGGTGGTCCAAGCGGATACTGAGAGAGGCGTGGTGCAGGATACTGATTAAATCCAGTTGACGATATAGTCTAAGAAGTTTGGATTTGGAGTTCATTTATGAACTAGGTCCCATCAGATATCCAGACATATTCTAAGACAGGTTTGTAGGGTTGCTAGGCACACGCACAAGGGTCTACGAGGTATCAACCATGCCCGATTTAAAATTTAGCCGTGCCAAACAACCCAAAGCCGGATCTTTAAACTAGAGATTAGGCGAAAACAAGCATGTTAAACACTTTAACACTAAGTGAGAGGGATTACAACCTTTGTAGATCCGGTCCTTCAGTTCTTAAGCTCCATGTTGAGGTCCCTTCGCTGCGATCATCGTGTTCCAGACTCTCGAGAGGCTCCACGAAGAGAAAGATGCAAGCATGCTTCCGATCTTCGATAACAAAGATGATCTACCTTGAAGTTTCATTAACACAAGCTCTCACTCACTAAATGAAGTGAACACTCTCATCTAAAGGGCAAGGGTAGATGAGGATGATAAATTAGGATTTTTGCTCTCATTTGTTTTCTTATTCTCACTCATTTTTCATCACAAAATCAAAGCAAGAAAGCTTTTCATCAAGGAAAATGAAGAAGAAGAATAGTGAATGCTTTTGTGATGAATAATGAAAGTTATGATAAAGTTAGAAATGCAACCATGGTTCAAGTAACCATTGTAGAGATTTAACTAGGGCTAGGGTTTGGGTTGAGTTAAAGATGAGTCACTTTAAAATATCTAAGCACAAAACAAAAAAGAAAACCTTCTAGAAACTTCTAGAATAACTTAACCCAAATCAAACCCTAACCATGTTTAATCTCCACTAATCATGTTGCATTAATAACCATATCATGTTACAATATTATATATCACATATATAATATTTATTGTAACAAAATTAAATAATACAATTAACATAAATCGCATATATATCAATGTATTACCCGAGTGAGAAAAAGATTCTTTTAGTGAGCTAATATTAGTTAATGTAATTTAATATATCAAATATATAATTATACATTAAATTATCGAATCAACACTTGATCCGACAATCCAGCTATATCGCATATAACCGACTAATATCTCATTTACCGATTCAACGAATCAACACATGATCCGATGACCCGGCTGATATTAAATATCGCGAGAATAGAATACGGTATCTCATATCGCATTATCCTCGGTCTCGCACATATCACATATGTGCTCCTACTCCGTTTTGCCTGAGTCAAGAAACCTCTGTGTAGGACTCTAAAGAATCCTCAATACGCCGGCAGTAAGTGATGATCATATCAAACACCCACAAGCTGCAAGCGGTTAGCTAAATGTAACAGCCACCCAGATATTGAGCGATCAGAAGATCAACAAGCAAGCATGTACATTCTCCTGCGAATCCAATCAGTAACACTCCCGTACAGTCCGGTCTCATCGTCTGATATGTCGCATATCTTGCCTAGGGGTGATAAACGTCAGACCCCAATAGCTTGATAAGTTGTGTCGATATGAGGTCTATAACAGTTCGAGAAACTACTGATAACACTTACCAGTAAATCTCAGCAACCCTGGCCAGGGATTTCCAGTTATAGCCAATCGAACACAGCATAACATCAACTCCCTATACCGGGAGCGACGAATCACCTCCTATCGCTCATTGCCTCCATGTGATTCGGGACTGTACCCAGAAGCCACCTTTTTACACGCCCTCTTGGACGTGGTATGATGGAAATCAAAGCACAGTGGGAATCACACAAGACTCTATGACGATCTCGGGTCAACAGACTACTCTGTACCAGTGTCACCGGAGAAGTGCCATCTGACGTGAGGTATAATACCATCTGGGAGTTCTCGGCGAGTCCGTCCAGTGTATCCAGTCTCCACTGAGCACCCGTACACCATCCTTGATGTCAAACACCGATGGATATGGGATCATCCATCGCCCATCATATGGGTCAAGATGCGTATACGCTAGTCTACTCGGTTGCATCGATGCCCTGTCTCGATACACCCTCGACTAGGAACAGTTATAGGATGTACTCGTCGACTACCGTGGCCCCACTAGTATGATCTCATCATAGTCCCAGTAGTCGAGTACATATCCTAAGGGCTTTATCAACATGTAATATAGAGACAATCAGAGTACATGTTAAGATAAAGTACAACCAGATAGCTTACTATCATGTCGAGCAAGAAAGTCCTCCCTATATAGGTCCAAGCATCCACTACAATTTACATCGTATGTACAGTAATGGCCTCTAGGGCATACATATAACTAACAATCTCACACTTGCACTAGGTCCATCTGTTGTGGTATCACATACCCAACAATTAGCTGTGGTTGAAGTATCTCATACTCTACCATCCCATAAAAGTCTCTACTGGGAAAAAGGCCTTTGTGTGTGGATCCGCGCTGTTGTCCTCTGTGTCTACTCTCCTAACCTCGATCTCCCTAGAGATCAACCATCTCTATGATCAGGTGCTACTGCCTAAGAATTTTATCTGGATTTCTGATGGGACGGTAGTTCCTTGGCTAAAGCCACAGCTCCATTGTCACACAATGGTAGGAACGAAGTTCAACTCATGAACTTATATATCAAGACTGCCTCTTTGGTAGCATCCTTGGTAACGATGTATATTGCTTTTAATCGTCTAGTATGTCACGGTATCTAGCTTGGAACTCTTCCAACATACCGTCCCTCCACTGAGGGTAAAGACAATGCCTGCGACTGACATTCAGTCGTCCTTATCACCCTGGAACCTTTCCAGTGATTCTCCCCACGATCGATTTATACCATCTCACTACAACTAGTGAGAATCCTAAGATCCAATTAGATCTATCTCATAGATCCAAAACCCAGGATTTAGGAGGTATCACTTTGATCCTATATGGGGAATCCTTGTGATAAGCGGAGATTGACCGAGCGTAGCATAGGAAACTCCTTCCCTTTCAAGAGTATGTCATCCCTGTACTCTACGAGGATCATCACCATACTCCCTACTACCTTTTTGTATATACAAGGTTCATCTACTATTTTGATGCAGTCAAACTCTTTGACTACCACATCAAAACAGATGTTCCAACTCCGCGATGCCTACTTTATCCTATAAAGCATCTTGCACACATTTCCGCAGCTCCCACTGTCTACGAAGCCCTCTGGCTGTGTACTTATAGACGCTCTCTTCTAAAATATCATTTAGAAAAGCAGTCATGACACTCAACCACCAGATATCGTAGTCATGGTATGTAGCCGTGGCAAGTAGGATCTGGATGGACTTAAGCATAGCTTTGAAAGTCTCAACTTTTCCATGTACACCAAGTAATCTTCTCAAGATATACTTGCTCCTGATGGGGATTTAACCCTTCAGATAAAGCAACCAAAGTCCATACTTTGTTGGTGTATAAGGATTCCATCTCAGATCGCTAAGCATCCAGCCATTCTTACAGAGTCCCACTCCTGATGGCCAGCTCGAAAATAGTTGTGTCATCATCTCATGATATAATCCTTGCTCCCACTGTCATAGAGAAACCGAAGTATCTCTCAGGTGGGTGAGGAACACTACTAGATCGGCGGAGAGGCTGAGGTTCGTTGGTTACTATTGAATCCTTTGGTTCTACCAAATCATCAGCTGCAGTTTGAATAGCTGGAACTCTTTCCAGTTCTACCTCATGACCACTAATTTCTTCTCAAGAAATTCCCTTTCACAAAGGTGGCATGCTGAGAAACAAAATATCTTTTGTTCCTTGGTTAGGTAGAAGATATTTCCTTGCGAATGCTTGGGATATCCAACAAACTTCTACAGAACTGACTTTGCCTTGAGCTTGTCCGGATTATGCTTTTAGACATAGGCTTAACAACCCTAAATCTTAACAAACTTAAGATATGGGCTCTTCCCATTCCATATCACATATGAAGTGGTAGGCAACTGATTTGATTGGAACCCTATTCAATAGGTATGCAGCTTCTCAAGTGCATAACTCCCAAAAGGAAATAGGAAACTCAGTAGTACTCATCATAGAGTGCACCATATCTAATAGGGTGTGTTTGCCCTGCCCCGATACACCGATGTGCTGTGGTGTATACGGAGGAGTAATGCTGAGAGATAATCTCATTCTCTTTTAGAATATTGCAGGAATTCCGTGCTCATCTATTCTCCTCCTTAATCTCATCAAAGGACATAATACTTTTACCCGTTTTTATTTCTCCACTTCCAGCTTATATTCATTGAATTTCTCAAAAGTTCCAGACTTGTGTTTCAACAGGAACATATGTCCGGATCTTGAGAGATAATCAGTGAATGTAATGAAGTACAAAGAACCAGTCTTGGCACGTGTAGACAGGGGACCTTCATACATCAGTATGTATCAATCCCAAGAGTTCACTAACTCTTTCTCTGTTTCCAATAAACAGAGCTATGGTCATCTTATCTTTGTGACATGACCGGCAAGTTTCACAAGATGTAAATTCAAACTAATTTAAATATGCATCTAAATGTAACTTGGCTAGTCGGGTCGCATTGATATGACCTAGTCTACCATGCCTCAAGAAGGATTCGTTCATTTCTGAACTCTTCCTCTTGTGTGTGTTCTGTATACTAAGAACTGTAGTTTGATTTAGAACGTCAATGCTTTTAGATAACATGCCTGAACCGATCAACTCTTGATATAGGAAATGTTCAAAACATTATCCAACAATACAAAATTATATCCTTCTTTACTAATAAAGTGACTGATATGATGTTGTATATCAGGTTCGGTATCTAATAACATTCGTTCAGAATTAATGTATTTTCTAATACAGGGTGATAACTACCAACAGACTTGGCTACAACACTTGCACCGTTTCTATCTCATGAATTTTATCACCCATTCTCAGTTCTCTACCTTTCTGTAGCCCATATAACAAATTACATATGTGGGATCCTGTTCCGGTATCAAATACCCAGGACGTAAAGGATACTGAGAAACAGTTCTCAGTAACGAACACACCCAAAGAAGATGCATCAACATGTACTTTCTTCGTTCGGGTGGCACAGAAATTCTGGTAATCCTCTATTTCCTACTCTGTCTTATAACAATTATAAGTTGGAGCGGGACCAACGTTCCTTAGCGCAGTATAACAAGCGGGTTCGGTCAATACATCCGTATTATTATCTTGATTGAGGCGTGACATAGTCGTAACCAGGAGAGAGAAAGAAGAAAATACTCAGCGTGCGTTCTTGCAAGATTAGATTGGTTATCTAATATATCTAATCAGGATGTCTCCTACTGTTTTAGTCAAATCTTCCTTCAAACCCTAAAAGGAAAGACTAGTCGGGATTAATTACACGCTACAAGTTCGCCAATCTTTCAGCCAGGCCAGTGCCGGTACTTTGAGGGAGGTGCCCCGTGCTTTCGCACGGACCTAATTAAAGTAAACCTCGTTTTCCCAGGGGCGTAACCCCGTTAACACCTTTCTAGACACCTACTTGATCGGCTAATTGTAATGTGTAAAACTCTCTCAGGAGTAACTCTTACTCGTAGCGGGTATTGGGATCCAACTATCTCATAGAAGGTATGCAATCTCATTGAAAATTTCAATACTTGAAATTCCCAATAATATTTTATCCCTGGTGACTTATGACCTTAACTATGGTCAACAAATCATAAGCACTAGTCAAGTTCTACCCGTCATTTCTTGATTAAATAGACCCACCCACATGATCCTTAACTAAGGTCAACAAAGTCATATGACTGTCCTAACTAATCACATCATATGCTATATAGGAAGACATCACTTAGCTACCGTACACTGTTCCTTAACTAAGGTCAACAAACACAGCACGAATACTAAGTACTCTACTTCTTAAAATGACGGAGGGTTACGACAGGTTTTTAAGAAAACCTTTTGCGTAATGAACTTGATATCGTTATAGAATCGAGTGATTTTAAATGGAGTGTTTTTGAGGCTTTTCTAGTTTTGCTAAAGGGGTCACTCCCAGTGAAGAGATCGTCGGCCCTTTCCTCATCGAATAAGGTGCAGGGTATATCATATATACCACTATGCAAAGCAAGAACTATAGAAGCAATCAAAAGACAAACAGAGTTTGTAGCAGCTGCTAGTTTCACTAAAGAGGTCACTCCCGGTGAAGGGATCTCGGCTCTTTCCTTATCGAATAAGGTGCTGGATATTCTACAAGGAACACCGCTATGCAAAGCAAGAACTAAAGCTACCAGTTTTTAAACAAGTTTCTACAATATCTTTAGGTTTCTTTTAGTTTCATTAATCTCATTAATGAAGTCCCATTTTATTATGCTTCACAAGCATCACATTTGAAACGAAATCTGCAATATAACATATATCTCATATATATAATATAAACATTCGTCTCAGGCAGTAATATGATCTCATCACAGAACATTGCAGCAGAAGAATATATATGAAATATTGGATATACTAGGACGTCCGTGTTTTAACGAGCCTGTATAAAACACGGATTCCACGGTCGCGATGAATAGCCAAACCCACATCCCTAGACCCCTACGAGAGCGGCAAGCAACACTGCCAATTCTAGGGTTAGGAGACCCGATCTCGACTCCTCGAGATGGTCTCCTACTGGACCCTAAAACCCGGTTACTTGTGCTCCCCGTCTTGGGTCAACCTAATGCGGAAAAGTAAATAATATACAAAGGTGACATCATCCTCAGCCCGGAAGTGCCCCAATAAAAGAATATTACATACAAAGTAATTTTACATGAATGAAAAAGAAAATCTCTCATCTCACATAAAACCCCGGCTATTCAAAACACGACGATCCAATATAACATATCATAGCAACACATAATATCACATATCATCAACCTAAGCAAGTATGCGTATCCCGATTGTCGTTGATGTATAGCAACGAAGCCGGCGATACACCACATACTACGCTTACGGTCACATAAAAGAAAGTGTAAAACTACAACAGATGGAATCCGCAACCTCCTTAGACATCACATGCCTAACCAAATGAATTCCTTAGACATCTCATGCCTAATAATTATAAACCCCGCATTTTAGTCTCATTATCGAAAACACTTTTCAATATCAAGTCGGGCAATTCAACAAGATTCCCGACATACTGATCGAATGCTCGTCGCAAACTTTAGTAGACGGCCGCACCCCCGATGCCGTCGACGAAGTGCACTAAGGCGGAACACCGCTGTCGCGAGCACCCGAAGGGATGCTTTTGGCGACGGGGTTCTCCTACAGTCACTTGGTCGAAGCTTTGGGGCGTGGCTGTCTGTTAAGTTTACCCGGCGAGTATCCGCGTACGCTACGTGATTACGACGGACTTTTGATCGCATCAAAATCCCGTGGCAACCGATCAACTGAGACTAAGCTGCTATATTTATAACATTCAAATTAGTTATCTCATAACTGTATCTGGATTCCAAATATTGTATCACATTCCAGATAAATAGACAGTGTTAAACTTTCCGATCGAATAATCAAACACCCAAGATTTCTCAAATAGTTCTCAACACTTGAAATTAGTTTTAAAACATCAATCACATGCCACAGTACCAATGGTCCAGCCGTAGAAGGGTCAAGCCAACGCCTCATATGTGGCACGCCGTACTGCTACAAACCCTAAGCTTTAGAGGCAGTTCAAGACGGTCACATAATCGAGTTAAGGTTTGTTGTCTTCTAGAGGGTCCACCGCGTTGCTTGCACGACTTAGAACGTTCTTAAACTACGGAAAAATCCAACGCTTGGAAATTTTCCGGCAGGGGAAAAAGTGAGTTATTGATATCCGTTCGAACTTTTTAACAGTTTCTAAAATTACCCGGAAAAACTTAAACGAAGTTAAATTATCCGATCGAATCAACGAGTCCCCAATACAACCCAGAAAACTCAACACTTGAGTAAATTTAAAAATTCCCAGAAGAATGCAAAAGAACCCAGGAATATTACTGTGAAGCAGTGGGCCCTAATTTCACGATTCCGCCGCGGAACCGCGGCTACGTGCATGGTTTGGCCGCGGTTCCGCGGTCAAGTGATCGTATCTCTGGTCCGTACTTCACAGTAATTCCTATATTTCCCTGCATGATTTTCTGGATATTTTTAATATGAAAAAACCAATAGTTTTGAAAAATTTCCAGAAACTAAGTTAAAATGGGGTTTCGGGGTTCGATCGGACATTAAATTTCGCCCAGACTTCGCCTAAAACTCTAGCTTGGCTCTGATACCACTGTAGGGTTGCTAGGCATATGCACAAGGGTCTACGAGGCATCAACCATGCCCGATTTAAAATTTAGTCGTGCCGAACAACCCAAAGCCGGATCTTTAAACTAGAGATTAGACGAAAACAAGCATGTTAAACACTTTAACACAAAGTGAGAGGGATTACAACCTTTGTAGATCCGGACCTTCACTTCTCAAGCTCCGTGTTGAGGTCCCTTCGCTGCGATCATCGTGTTCCGGACTTTCGAGAGGCTCCACGAAGAGAAACATGCAAGCTTGCTTCCGATCTTCGATAACAAAGATGATCTACCTTGAAGTTTCATTAACACAAGCTCTCACTCACTAAATGAAGTGAACACTCTCATTTAAAGGGCAAGGGTTGATGAAGATGATGAAGTAGGGTTTTTGCTCTTATTTTTTTTCTTATTCTCACTCATTTTTCATCACAAAATCAAAGGAAGAAAGCTTTTCATCCAGGAAGATGAAGAAGAAGAATAGTGAATGCTTTTGTGATGAATAATGAAAGTTATGATAAGGTTAGAAATGCAACCATGGTTCAAGTAACCATTGTAGAGATTTAACTAGGGCTATGGTTTGGGTTGAGTTAAAAATGAGTCACTTTAAAATATCTAAGCACAAAACAAAAAAGAAAACCTTCTAGAAACTTCTAGAATAACTTAACCCAAATCAAACCCTAACCATGTTTAATCTCCACTAATTATGTTGCATTAATAACCATATCATGTTACAATATTATATGTCACATATATAATATTTATTGTAACAAAATTAAATAATACAATTAACATATATCGCATATATATCAATGTATTACCCGAGTGAGAAAAATAATCTTTTAGTGAGCTAATATTAGTTAATGTAATTTAATATATCAAATATATAATTATACATTAAATTATCGAATCAACACTTGATCCGACAATCCGGCTATATCGCATATAACCGACTAATATCTCATTTACCGATTCATCGAATCAACACTTGATCCGATGACCCGGCTGATATTAAATATCGTGAGAATAGAATATGGTATCTCATATCGCATTATCCTCAGTCCCGCACATATCACATATGTGCTCCTACTCCGTTTTGCCTGAGTCAAGAAACCTCTGTGTAGGACTCTAAAGAATCATCAATACGCCGGCAGTAGGTGATGATCATATCAAACACCTACAAGCTGCAAGCGGTCAGCTAAACGTAACAGCCACCCAGGTATTGAGCGATCAGAAGATCAACAAGCAAGCCTGTACATTCTCCTGCGAATCCAATCAATAACACTCCCGTACAGTCCGGTCTCGTCGTCTGATATGTCGCATATCTCTCCTTGGGGTGGTAAACGTCAGACCCCAGTAGCTTGATAAGTCGTGTCGATATGAGATCTATAACAGTTCGAGAAACTACTGATAACACTTACCCGTAAATCTCAGCAACCCTGGCCAAGGATTTCCAGTTATAGCCAATCGAACACAGCATAACATCAACTCCCTATACCGGGAGAGATGAATCCCCTCCTATTGCTCATTGCCTCCATGTGATTCGGGACTGTACCCAAAAGCCACCGTTTTGCATGCCCTCTTGGACGTGGTATGATGGAAATCAAAGCACAGTGGGAATCACACAAGACTCTATGACGATCTCGGATCAACAGACTACTCTGTACCAGTGTCACCGGAGAACTGCCATCTGACGTGAAGTATAATACCATTTGGGAGTTCTCGGCGAGTCCTTCCAGTGTACCCAGTCTCTACTGAGCACCCGTACACCATCCTTGATGTCAAACACTGATGGATATAGGATCATCCATCGCCCATCATATGGGTCAAGATGCGTATACGCTAGTCTACTCTGGTGCATCGATGCCCTGTCTCGATACACCCTCGACTAGGAACAGTTATAGGATGTACTCATCGACTACCGTGGCCCCACTAGTATGATCTCATCATAGTCCCAGTAGCTAAGTACATATCCTAAGGGCTTTATCAACATGTAATATAGAGACAATCAGAGTACATGTTAAGATAAAGTACAATCAGATAGCATACTATCATGTCGAGCAAGAAAGTCCTCCCTATATATGTCCAAGCATCCACTACAATATACATCGTATGTACAGTAACGGCCTCTGGGGCATACATATAACTAACAAGGTATTGCTCATTTCGGGAGATGGCTTTCTCCGCGAACTAGAGATTAAGAGATACATAGAAAGAAACATCAGAGCAGATCCACTCACTGAGGCTATTCCTCGAACACAGTAGTTTCATAACCGGGCTTTGTGAGACTGATTAGTAGAGGAGTTAGGTGTTCGGTATCACACGGGCTGTGAGTATGCGACATCGCAATAATTAGCCTTGAGTGCAAATGGGAGATTGTTGAATATAGTGCCCTCAAAGTCAATTATTGGATCACAGGTACGTGATTGCAATAATTGAGAGAGGACCTATGCCGGTAGGACAGTCTTACTCAAGATAATAGTATGCTATCTGGTTTATCTTTATCATCGTGTACATGCTTGAGGTGACATTACAGGTCACTATTGCACATTGATAGAGCCCTTAGGATTCTTGCTTGACTACCACCAGTATGATGGCGATCATATATGTAACGTTTTGAAAATCGTTTCGGTGAAATTTCGAAAAAAATCGGTAAAATAAGGGGTTTTCTGTAGAAAGTCAAAATACAAATATCTTATTATAAAAATTAAATATACATAATATAGCTATGTAATTGCTATTATTTGGTGTTTATTGAGCCGCTGGTGAAATTTCAAATTTTCTAAAAAAATATTATTTTATTATTATTTTAAGCCGTCACTAATACATTTAATTAGGGAAAATTACAAATTGGAATGAGTTGAAACAAATTTTGTGCATCATAAAACATTAAATAAAATTTTATCATGTGATTTTTTAGAACGAAATCATTTGCCAAAACGGTTTAGAAATTATTGAAGAAAAAAGGCTTTTTTTTTGCGTAAATGGATGCTTGGGGTATTGTATTTATCATTTTTCATCACCCCACACCCATACCCACACCCACACACCCCCATTTATTTCCTCTCATGGCTGAATTCAGAAGCCCCATCAATTTTCCCCACTTGAAGATTTGAAAAGAAAAGAATAAAGAGAGAAGAAGTTAATTGAAGTATGGGCTTTGACTTTTGTGTTGACTTTGAACTTTCTTCACTTGCTTTTCCCCACCTCACTCTCACTCCTCTCCTCCTCATGATGCAGCCGAGCCTCCCTCTTGCTGTCCTCCCCTTTTTCTCATCTCATTTCACTCAAAACCCTTCAAAAAAATCTCCAAAATTCCATCTAAAATCAAGCTAAAACTCAAATCCAATTCTTACCCATTTTTCCTTTACCTATTCTAGTATGGATCATGGTGAAAGAAGCAAGTTTGTGAGGCTAGGTTGCATGTTTGATTCAAGTTTTGTGAGGTATAAATATTTGTCTCAGGGTTTGATTTTTGATTAGTTACTTAATTGTTGCTATAATACTTCCTTATTATCTAATTAGATGCTTAATTAGGTTTTAATTTGAAAGCTTGGGAATTCTAGAATAGGGTTAATTGCTAGTTAGGGTTTTATGTTATGAGATTATGCTTGTGTGATGTTTTAACATATTAATGGTTGCTAAATCAAAGTAAGTTGCTAGGTTGCATTTTTGTTAAATTAAATTGTGACGATTACGCTAATTTGCTAACTAGGTTTTGAAAATTATGATTATAATTAAGAGAAAAATCTAAATATACTTTTCATGACTTCTTTAACATTATTAAGTGTAGTTTAATACTTTAGTTCATGAAAATCCAAGCTAGATTGTGGTTTGTGCATTTTTTGCTATAAAATTGTTAAAATTTAGGTATTTTGTAAACTAGAATTTTAGGGGTTTTGGAAATTAACGAGATTAAATTATGGGAATTGTTTTTATGACTTAATTAAGATGGTTAGTGAGCCTTATGGCCATTAGTTTTGTTAAAACATCATGTTTTGTACAAAAACGGCGAATTGTGCTTGCTAGATTTTCAGAAAAATGACTTTTTAAGTGAAATTGGGGTTTTTGCGAATTTTAAGCTATTTTATATTATAATTAGTGCTTGTAACTGTACAAATGAGTGTGTTTGGGGTTTTTCTCGATGTTTTGATGTTTGTACATCGACATCGAGGGTTGGTTTGGCTATTCTTGCATGTGTAGGCGATAGGTTTTGACCTATGCATGATACGCGTGCCGATTTAGTTTTCGTATGCCGTTTCGATTTTGAATTGGGTTTTTATGCGATACGATACGTTGTGATATGTAGGTACCCCATGTGGACTTCGAGACGACAAGCAAGCGCGTGGCGACGTCGGCACCGGCGAGCGAGGACCAGGTGAGTAGATTTATATCTACGGGGAGAAGTCGGGTGGATGGCGTATAGCACCCCCGCAGTCCGTGGTGGTGTATACGGATGCGTATACACACCAACATTTTTTTATATGTCATTTGGGATTAATAACGTTGCTTAGGATGGATATTAGTGTGTTGGATTACCTTAGTGTTGCGAACCCTAGGGTAGTGTTGCACTACACATACACACATACATACTTGCATACATTCTTTCTTTTATATGTGCGTATATGGGAATATATATTTATGTGTTCACATAGGTATGGGACTATGTGTTCATATACTAGATTTGAGAATAGTATTTGGAAATTGAGATGAGTCTATGAGATTGGGCTTGAGGCCAGGAGATCGGTGATGTGATTTGGTTCGTATTAAGATACGACATGATGTTTTAGCGGGTCTTTTGGCGTAGTGATTCTTACACCGGCATGCATACTTAGGCGGTATCAGTATGGTACTAGACGTAGATCAGTACCCCGATCATGATATTTGATAAAAAGGATACCCGGTGAATAGTATGATGAATGTGATATTGACCCGTACCCAGATTGGGATGCCGTACGACGGATTTACGTACGAGCTATATTGATGATTGATCCGCACTCTTGACTTGGGATGTCTGATTATAGATATGGTATCGGATATGATATTATTGAGGCGGGATCACCGGCTATACATATACAGGTAGGTATATGTATCGACTCAGATCATAGGCGGTTTCCTTACCTGTAGTTCAGCTTGTTAGTTCAACTGTATAGTTTAGTGTAGTTGTTAGATTAGATTAGACTCCTACCTATTTCAAAAACTAATGAATCGTGGGTATTTTAAAAGACAGCCCAAGGGATCCTATGGATATTTCAAAAGACTTATCTTTTCATAAAAACACCGTATCCCCTATTTTCAAAACCCCATGATTTGTGTTATTTCAAAAGGCACCATTTATAGGACTTATATTAGATTATTACAGATTAGTTATCGTTGTGTCTAGTATTCAGCTCCCGCATATTATTGTTGTTCGCTCTGCCTCTCATACTTATTTTGCTGCATATTCCATTATTGATATCATGCTGTTAGGACACCAGCAGCATTACCGATGATGCGTATGTACCACGTACACCTACTTGCCGGCTCACACACATCTTCATCGGTAATTGCCATGTCACGTACACTTTAGAGAATATATTTGCTTGACTTAGCTTGTTAGTTAGTAGTTGATATGATATTAGTGCACCTGTCTTACATGCCTAGTTTATTAATCATACATTGCAACTTGCTTATTGATACCATATGCATTCATTATCATTGACATATGCACTTGTGATGATTTCTTGAGATTTATGATACTTCTGGATTTTGGGGAAAGCCGCAAAATTTACAACTTATGATCTTTTAAAATATAAAATGTTGCGCTTTTCTAGTGATGTAAAGTGTCGTCCACCATGAGTTTGCTGTGGTTTTCGAGATCCGTGTCGAGGAGTGGAGGAACCGTCACGGGTACATGGTGGGCCCGGTATGGTACCCCGGGGCAAGATGAATGTGGTGTTGACGTTGAGCCTGGCAGGGGACAGATTACCTACCGGTGATATTACCTGACGCGTCGGATATCCGGAGGATACCGTCATGGTCTTGAGATGGATGGTAGGGGCCGGTCTGGACTGACGGCGTCCTAGATATTGAGATTGAGAGATTGATATTTCGAGACAGTGGGATTTATGTTTTGTGTCGATGCTAGACACTGTTGATACTGATTTCATTTATGATACCTCAGTTTAAAAATACGAAGGAAATCTCACTAATTTATGAAAACAGTTTCTTCATTTACATGTATTCTGTTTTCATGCATTCATACCTCATTCATATGATATATTGCTACCTGAGGCACTGACACGGGCACATGAGATTACACTCGGGTTAGATATTTACCCTAGCCTTGTTATAGGCTACATGTTATATACATTTTTGAGGCTATATTATGATCTTTGACCTAGGATTGCGTTATTTATGCGATTTCTGTGCGTAGATGTTTTTCTATTCACGAGTTGGCAACTCACCCCCGTTGTGCCCCAGTTTCTTGCAGGTTTGCCGTACAGGTTTCATTACGGCTTTGCGGGCTCAGTTCCATTTCCGGGTGGCTTGCTAGTAGGTGGGTTTTTCTTGTATCGTACCCATCATATTACCTTGTATAATATTATTCCGTTGTATCTAGTAAATTCCATCAACCAAACATGTATTTATTGAGATAGAGACCAGTGTTGTTTATTCTTTCGACCTTAGAGTCGCTCGTTATATTTCTGGTGGTTTTGAGTTTCCTTTTGAGTTTTGATCCTCGCCGTTGGCGTTGTATATTATATCTCTTGTGTGGTTGTGACCGTCGATAGACGAAGAGCTAGCTCCCGCTTGGGGATGCCTTTTTCTTGATTTCGTATTCTATTCATGTTGTATCCCGTTTGGGGGCCAGTATTTACAAAGGAGACTCTGCCGAAATTTTCAGTAAATTTTTGATGTTTTTAGAAACCCGCATAATTCGGCTTATGCTATTGAAACTACTTGCTTTAAGTTGGTTTTCCTGCACTCTATATCTTTTCTTGGTTTGGATTTCTGGGTTTTCGGTTTACTTAGATTACGTACGCCTCGAGACGTTCGTAGTTTAAGTGCCGGTCATGTTCCGTACTTTCGGGTCGTGACAAAGTTGGTATCAGAGCGTTAGGTTTTACCTTCGGAGCGTAGGATGACCCTTGGTTGATGGAATAGGTGACTAAAGTAGAGTGACGTACCGTTGGTATGTTCCGCGGCATATTTACGACACGCCGCTCCACTTAAGAAGCCTTAGGATGTACATTTCCTTGTTCAGTACTATATTCCTTCCTGATCTAGCCTCATCGGTACCAGTTTGGTTTTGCTGCCACGATTACGGGCAGGGAGAGCTACGGCTAGAGTTGCGGTCAGCACGAGCTCGTCACGAACGAGGACTGACTAGGGCATGATTCCGGCGACACCCGATTGTAGAGAGGTGTCTTTTGACTGTGTTTCCGCGCCACGAGCGTTTGGCGGATCGCCTTTATGAGGTTACTCGGATGTGCTGATCGACACTAGAGGATTGAGCCAATGATAGAGGCCAGCCAGATCTTGATGACCGTTGGTGTGTTTCTTATTCATGATGATCGAGGCACTGTTCAGCGTGCAGACGAGCAAGCCAGTTATTGCTGCGAACGACGAGGTATTGCCCCAGATGCTGGAGTTAGTGCAGAACGAGTTGTACTAAGAGATGATAGAAGGTCGCTAGTCATCGCGGATGAATGACTAGGACATGTGGATCGTTCGCTACCCCGATGCGAGGTCATCAGATAGATTGATTCCAGCTAGAGACGACTTCACGCGGAGACGTTGGGAGTCGACAGAGACGATCGAATGTCAGAAACCTACTATTCCAAGTTTAAAGTATTCGGAAAGACATGCAGGCAATTCTATGGTCCCTCTAGAAGAATGAAACCCTAACTCGACTTAATGACCGTGTGAAAGCCTTTGAACCTTCGGGTTTGCGGCAGTTCTACGGCGCCATTAGTGAGGCTTGGGTTTGCCCTTCTACGGCTGTACCACCGATGCTGTGGTATGTACTCGATACTATTAAACTGTGCCCAAGAGGTTGAGCTCTTGGGGGATTATGAGGTTTTGACGACTCGATCGGATGGCTCGACTTAAGTCGGATGCTAGGTGGTGAGATGCATTTCTTGGGAGACTCCAGATACGAGGATAGCCGTTGGAGCTCAGTCCATGCAGCCACGACGAGACGAGTCCAAAGCAGACGACATTAGAGAAAAATGGAGTAAGAGGTTCGTACCAGATCTAGATGAGATGACGTTCCACTCCGCCGACATTAGAGATGCGATGCGCATGCCGAGGCATGGTACTTGGACTTACCTTCCAGAAGGAGTCGCAATGAGTATGCAGTCGTTCCAGAGCAAGATGCAGATATAGGAAGGGACAATGACTTCCGGACAGTTGGCAGAGACGAGACATGGAAGAGGCCGTGAGCAGGATTCCTTCCAGGACACTGCTGCAATGATACTTGCACCCAGGATCAGATGTGTCATGTACATTCAGAGAAACAGAGGCCGACGCCATTGATATGCTATCTTACGAGTGGTCGCGATGATTGACCAAGAGATGACCAGAGAAGTGCCAGAACGGAATCGTCCCCGTTAGCACACCTGACAGGGCCGATGAGCCGATGGACCGAAAGATTGGTAATTCACAGTGAAGACCTTGACCCAGGAGTGGTCATGGTTACACACACCAGCAGGACAGAGTTCATGATCATCGACGAGACGTCCCACTAGTGACCGTGACAGTTGGCCGAGATTCTTAGAGGATGCACTTGAGCGGTACTATTCCGCCATTATTGATTTCGATGTTTTGGGTGATTTATTCGCATGATTTGATTTTGATGATTGAGGATTTACGATCTTTGCACAGTGTTGCACTTGATATCGTTTTCGTGCTTTGGATTCACATGTTTGTGATTTTACGGTTTTAGACATTTGAGTTGATTTTGTGCATATGCACGCACACGATTTGGTTCCTGCACTCTGTATGGTTTATATATGCTTGCAGTGCAGTGATACGCCTTTTGTGCACTTAGATACGCTGGACTTCGATTTCGATTGTGATACTCGATATCTGTTTTGTGCACCTTGTGCATCTGATTTGATTTTGCGCATGTTCGGTGCTTGATATTGGATTTCATGATTTCGTGGATGATGGATGCCCTGGTTTTGGGTTTTCGCGCATGTTGAGCGCATGTCTTGAGATGCGATTTTGGTGCACACCAGATGCACTAAATCGAGATTTTTTCGTGCATGTCAGATGCACCTGATTTTTGCTGTCAGGCACACACGTTGCCTACGACAGATGCTTTGTGCACACCCGATGCACTTAGATCTTATTTCTGTGCACTTATATGGCACGTATATGGATTTTGATTGTCGTGCGCACTAGACGCACGTAGTATTCATACACGTATTTTGGGATTGATTTCTTATAGAGCAGTACGTTTTTTTTATAATAATTGCGATGTGTTTTCGTACTAAGCAGGACTAGTCAGAGGACAGTACCTGAATGTATTTTGCATGCATTGATAGCTATTGAAGGGAATTCCAAAAAGTGAGCTATAGTCTCAGTATTTACCTACGTGTCTGATATGACGCGAAACGTTTAAAACAAGGAAAACCCTTCTAAATTGTTTCCCAAAACGGCGGAACGTACATTTCAAACAAAGGTATATATGTATATAGTTATTTTCTTATGATAGACGTCCGCCACTGTGCAGTGTTATGTGCATTGCACAACAACTTAAAGGATTTGGCATGCATTTCCTCCTGATATTTACATGTATAGTTCCGATTTATAGCATATCGGTCTTGCTTGAGATTTGGCATTCGTGTCTTCACCTTGACTCCGATGATTGCGAGATGCTTGACGGAGTTTTGATTTTGAGTTATATGCTCATTTTTCATGCGCATGCATTGCGCTATGATGCGTTTTATGTATTTATGATTTCGGTGCCTCAGCGATTAGATGGTTTTGGCTGAAATATTTTAGTATTTGGGGGGAGTTTCAATTTAAATTCGGGGACCGAATTTCTTTAAGGGGGGAAGATTGTAACGTTTTGAAAATCGTTTCGGTGAAATTTCGAAAAAAATCGGTAAAATAAGGGGTTTTCTGTAAAATGTCAAAATACAAATATCTTATTATAAAAATTAAATATATATATTCTAGCTATGTAATTGCTATTATTTGGTGTTTATTGAGCCGCTGGTGAAATTTCAAATTTTCTAAAAAAATATTATTTTATTATTATTTTAAGCCGTCACTAATACATTTAATTAGGGAAAATTACAAATTGGAATGAGTTGAAACAAATTTTGTGCATCATAAAACATTAAATAAAATTTTATCATGTGATTTTTTGGAACGAAATCATTTGCCAAAACGGTTTAGAAGTTATTAAAGAAAAAAGGCTTTTTTTTTGCGTAAATGGATGCTTGGGGTATTGTATTTATCATTTTTCATCACCCCACACCCATACCCATACCCACACACCCCCATTTATTTCCTCTCATGGCTGAATTCAGCAGCCCCATCAATTTTCCCCACTTGAAGATTTGAAAAGAAAAGAATAAAGAGAGAAGAAGTTAATTGAAGTATGGGCTTTGACTTTTGTGTTGACTTTGAACTTTCTTCACTTGCTTTTCCCCACCTCACTCTCACTCCTCTCCTCCTCATGATGCAGCCGAGCCTCCCTCTTGCTGTCCTCCCCTTTTTCTCATCTCATTTCACTCAAAACCCTTCAAAAAAATCTCCAAAATTCCATCTAAAATCAAGCTAAAACTCAAATCCAATTCTTACCCATTTTTCCTTTACGTATTCTAGTATGGATCATGGTGAAAGAAGCAAGTTTGTGAGGCTAGGTTGCATGTTTGATTCAAGTTTTGTGAGGTATAAATATTTGTCTCATGGTTTGATTTTTGATTAGTTACTTAATTGTTGCTATAATACTTCCTTATTATCTAATTAGATGCTTAATTAGGTTTTAATTTGAAAGCTTGGGAATTCTAGAATAGGGTTAATTGCTAGTTAGGGTTTTATGTTATGAGATTATGCTTGTGTGATGTTTTAACATATTAATGGTTGCTAAATCAAAGTAAGTTGCTAGGTTGCATTTTTGTTAAATTAAATTGTGACGATTACGCTAATTTGCTAACTAGGTTTTGAAAACTATGATTATAATTAAGAGAAAAATCTAAATATACTTTTCATGACTTCTTTAACATTATTAAGTGTAGTTTAATACTTTAGTTCATGAAAATCCAAGCTAGATTGTGGTTTGTGCATTTTTTGCTATAAAATTGTTAAAATTTAGGTATTTTGTAAACTAGAATTTTAGGGTTTTTGGAAATTAACGAGATTAAATTATGGGAATTGTTTTTATGACTTAATTAAGATGGTTAGTGAGCCTTATGGCCATTAGTTTTGTTAAAACATCATGTTTTGTACAAAAACGGCGAATTGTGCTTGCTAGATTTTCGGAAAAATGACTTTTTAAGTGAAATTGGGGTTTTGCGAATTTTAAGCTATTTTATATTATAATTAGTGCTTGTAACTGTACAAATGAGTGTGTTTGGGGTTTTTCTCGATGTTTTGACGTTTGTACATCGACATCGAGGGTTGGTTTGGCTATTCTTGCATGTGTAGGCGATAGGTTTTGACCTATGCATGATACGCGTGCCGATTTAGTTTTCGTATACCGTTTTGATTTTGAATTGGGTTTTTATGCGATACGATACGTTGTGATATGTAGGTACCCCATGTGGACTTCGAGACGACAAGCAAGCGCGTGGCGACGTCGGCACCGGCGAGCGAGGACCAGGTGAGTAGATTTATATCTACGGGAAGAAGTCGGGTGGATGGCGTATAGCACCCCCGCAGTCCGTGGTGGTGTATACGGATGCGTATACACACCAACATTTTTTTATATGTCATTTGGGATTAATAACGTTGCTTAGGATGGATATTAGTGTGTTGGATTACCTTAGTGTTGCGAACCCTAGGGTAGTGTTGCACTACACATACACACATACATACTTGCATACATTTTTTCTTTTATATGTGCGTATATGGGAATATATATTTATGTGTTCACATAGGTATGGGACTATGTGTTCATATACTAGATTTGAGAATAGTATTTGGAAATTGAGATGAGTCTATGAGATTGGGCTTGAGGCCAGGAGATCGGTGATGTGATTTGGTTCGTATTGAGATACGACATGATGTTTTAGCGGGTCTTTTGGCGTAGTGATTCTTACACCGGCATGCATACTTAGGCGGTATCAGTATGGTACTAGACGTAGATCAGTACCCCGATCATGATATTTGATAAAGAGGATACCCGGTGAATAGTATGATGAATGTGATATTGACCCGTACCCAGATTGGGATGCCGTACGACGGATTTACGTACGAGCTATATTGATGATTGATCCGCACTCTTGACTTGGGATGTCTGATTATAGATATGGTATCGGATATGATATTATTGAGGCGGGATCACCGACTATACATATACAGGTAGGTATATGTATCGACTCAGATGATAGGCGGTTTCCTTACCTGTAGTTCAGATTGTTAGTTCAGCTGTATAGTTTAGTGTAGTTGTTAGATTAGATTAGACTCCTACCTATTTCAAAAACTAATGAATCGTGGGTATTTTAAAAGACAGCCCAAGGGATCCTATGGATATTTCAAAAGACTTATCTTTTCATAAAAACACCGTATCCCTTATTTTCAAAACCCCATGATTTGTGTTATTTCAAAAGGTACCATTTGTAGGACTTATATTAGATTATTACAGATTAGTTATCGTTGTGTCTAGTATTCAGCTCCCGCATATTATTGTTGTTCGCTCTGCCTCGCATACTTATTTTGCTGCATATTCCATTATTGATATCATGCTGTTAGGACACCAGCACCATTACCGATGATGCGTATGTACCACGTACACCTACTTGCCGGCTCACACACATCTTCATCGGTAATTGCCATGTCACGTACACTTTAGAGAATATATTTGCTTGACTTAGCTTGTTAGTTAGTAGTTGATATGATATTAGTGCACCTGCCTTACATGCCTAGTTTATTAATCATACATTGCAGCTTGCTTATTGATACCATATGCATTCATTATCATTGACATATGCACTTGTGATGATTTCTTGAGATTTATGATATTTCTGGATTTTGGGGAAAGCCGCAAAATTTACAACTTATGATCTTTTAAAATATAAAATGTTGCGGTTTTCTAGTGATGTAAAGTGTCGTCCACCATGAGTTTGCTGTGGTTTTCGAGATCCGTGTCGAGGAGTGGAGGAACCGTCACGGGTACATGGTGGGCCCGGTATGGTACCCCGGGGCAAGATGAATATGGTGTTGACGTTGAGCCTGGCAGGGGACAGATTACCTACCGGTGATATTACCTGACGCGTCGGATATCCGGAGGATACCGTCGTGGTCTTGAGATGGATGGTTGGGGCCGGTCTGGACTGACGGCGCCCTAGATATTGAGATTGAGAGATTGATATTTCGAGACAGTGGGATTTATGTTTTGTGTCGATGCTAGACACTGTTGATACTGATTTCATTTATGATACCTCAGTTTAAAAATACGAAGGAAATCTCACTAATTTATGAAAACAGTTTCTTCATTTACATGTATTCTGTTTTCATGCATTCATACCTCATTCATATGATATATTGCTACCTGAGGCACTGACACGGGCACATGAGATTACACTCGGGTTAGATATTTACCCTAGCCTTGTTATAGGCTACATGTTATATACATTTTTGAGGCTATATTATGATCTTTGACCTAGGATTGCGTTATTTATGCGATTTCTGTGCGTAGATGTTTTTCTATTCACGAGTTGGCAACTCACCCCCGTTGTGCCCCAGTTTCTTGCAGGTTTGCCGTACAGGTTTCATTACGGCTTTGCGGGCTCAGTTCCATTTCCGGGTGGCTTGCTAGTAGGTGGTTTTTTCTTGTATCGTACCCATCATATTACCTTGTATAATATTATTCCGTTGTATCTAGTAAATTCCATCAACCAAACATGTATTTATTGAGATAGAGACCAGTGTTGTTTATTCTTTCGACCTTAGAGTCGCTCGTTATATTTCTGGTGGTTTTGAGTTTCCTTTTGAGTTTTGATCCTCGCCGTTGGCGTTGTATATTATATCTCTTGTGTGGTTGTGACCGTCGATAGACGAAGAGCTAGCTCCCGCTTGGGGATGCCTTTTTCTTGATTTCGTATTCTATTCATGTTGTATCCCGTTTGGGGGCCAGTATTTACAAAGGAGACTCTGCCGAAATTTTCAGTAAATTTTTGATGTTTTTAGAAACCCGCATAATTCGGCTTATGCTATTGAAACTACTTGCTTTAAGTTGGTTTTCCTGCACTCTATATCTTTTCTTGGTTTGGATTTCTGGGTTTTCGGTTTACTTAGATTACGTACGCCTCGGGACGTTCGTAGTTTAAGTGCCGGTCATGTTCCGTACTTTCGGGTCGTGACAATATACGTGGGAGCTATGGTCTATAAGCACATCCTTAAAAGGTCCCTAGCCGAGGGAGTTTCGAGATAGGGGATCGATACTCCTGAGTAGACTAGTGTATACGGATCGAGACCCCGACGAAGGGCGGTGGCTGGTCTCACAAGCCATTGGTGTCAGTTGGTTCACCTAAGACGTATACAGGTGCTCATTGGGTTATGAGTAAACCGGACATGACTCGCCGGGAACATGCTAGTTGGTTTTATACCTAGTGTCAGATAGCAGTTCCCTGGTGACATGTGTACAGGTTAGTTCATCGACCTGAGATCGTCATTTGTCTCGTGGGAGTTCCTACTGTGCTTTGATTACTACCCTACCACGGCTCAAAGGAGTCGTGCAAACAGGTTTTAGTTGGGTACAGTCCCGAGCCATATGGAGGCAGTGAGCGGATCCGCAAGGGTTTCATCTCTCCCGATATTGGGGGTGAGATCGCGCTGTGTCTAGGAGAGCCATTACACGAAGTCCTTGGCCAAGGCAGGAGATTTACTAGTAGGTATTTCAGTAGTATTTCAGGGTGTTCTGGACTACACTCCGACACGACTTGTACCGCTTTTAGGGGTCTGACTTTTACCAACCCTCTAGGCCCGACATGCGATACTCATAGACGAACGGACCGGACTGTACGGATATTGTCACTGACAGGCTCAGTAGGGTGTCAGAATGAGTTCGCTCATCGACCTCCCTTTTGGTCAATACCTGGTATCCCGTTACATACGGATAGTACCACTGACGTGCTAGTGGTTAAATCCACAGCCAAAGTATTGACGAGTCTTTAGGGTCCCCCACAGACAGTTTCTCAAGCTTCGAGCAAAACGTTGTAGAGGCCGTATGATATATGGCAGGGTTCGATCATATACGTGCAGTAGTGCACGGATCATGATCAGACGGATCATACTAGTGGGCTTTGGTTTAAGCCGGATCCTAATATTAGATTTGTTGGATCACTTTAGTCTCATCGCATTCGCATTCAGTCGGAATGCGGATGCAGATATGTATATACAGGTGAGGGGTATCCTTGTGATCCGTCACGAGTTTACTTTGGATGTTGCCATATATTTTTATTGTTGTAAACATTTGGATTAATGTTTACAAATAGAAATAATGAGCTCAAAGTCATGATTTGGAGCATTAATTGTGACACATGCACATGTGATGACTCATGGTCTCTTTCTTTGTGCATATTGTCACATTATTGATTGATTTATGAGTTGAAATGATAAGAAGAAAGAGAGAGGGCAGCCAAGGGGCAAGGGTTTGCTCTTATGTTTAACATTCTATCTCACTCTCATTTTATCATACAACACAAAAGAAAGCTCTCATTCTTCCTCCTTCTTTCTTGAGCTCACCATCTCCATTGATAGCATCATCTTCAAACTCCATCCATACACTCTCATACGTTAAGAATCAATGGATGCTTGAGACAAAGTGATCACACACATTCTCTACATCACCTTGGACACGTCGGCTAGCAAATTTCGTGTCCGAGTTGCTTCGGACGAAGCGGGAGCCCGTAAAAAGACTCATTGATGTGGTGTCCTTTCTGACGAAAAGACCGGAGATCGGAGATGCCGCGAGGAGCTTGGGAAGGTGGCCAAAGACTAAAGGACACGGATCAATCGATATAGCCTTTCTAACCTTTCTCTAGTTGCTAGTTAATGTTAATTGTTCGATCCGAGTGAAAGTATACGATAGCGCCAGTTTCAAGTTTAAGAAAAAGTTTTCGTTTCCGCATTTTGGTCTCGGATTGACGGCCGGGGCGCTACCGTAGACTTACAAGTGGAAGGCGGCAGCTGGTACCGGGATCTTCAGGGTGGCTGCTTGCCATTTGGGCGGAGATCGGAAGGCCAACTTTGTGTTTTATGGTGTGTTTCCCACAGACGGCGCCAACTGATGGAGGTCCTTTTCGGGTCTCCGTCAGATGTTGTCTTCCGTTGATCTCCCGGTGGACTTTGTTGATTATCTCTTGTTGCGTGTGGGTCTCAATGGGTTTTGGAGGAAGAAGTGGAATGAGGAGTTTGGTGCCGAGCACCTGCAAAGAAGTCCCGGGGTGGTTTGGTACCACCAAGGACCCTCCGACGATCAAGTTAGTGATGGGATACGAGCAGAGTAACTGCTTAGAAGAGTCAAGAATGGCTTACTTGACCCCTCTGTGATGGAGGTTTATATAACGGTGGCGGCACGCAGCAGCAGGTGCGAGAATCTCACTGGCAGTTACGCTCCCGACGTCACACCCGCGTAGAGAGCGGATCGCCCATTAATGGGGATCGTGATGGCGTGGAACGTGGGACGTTGCTGGCTTAAAATCCACGCACGGCGAGATTCGCGGAGCGGCGGATACGCCCGTGAGTGGTGGAGTCGGTCCGAGGGCCGAGGAAGACGGCCTCGGCGGGAGCTCGGGGACGAGCGAGGAGGCCGAGGAGTTTTGGTCCTGTGGCAGCTCGAAGCGAGCTGAGGGGCCGAGGAGGCTAATTTGCAGGGGGTCCCGATGAGGGCTAGCTTGTGCTTGCAGGTCGGGCGTAGGGTGGCCTTATCGACCCCCGTGGGCCCTTTCTTCTGAATCTTGAGACACGTCATCTGCCGCGTGTCTTGATCCTAGAGATTGCTGATATTAAGCATCATCATTTCTCTTCTATGAATATAATACTCGATGTTAGAAAAAGGAAAATCTCAAAATTAATTATGAAAACAATTATTGTCGATGTTGCCGAGTGTCGAATTGGTCTTTTTTTTTCCCTTCCTTTTTTTTGGCAAAAAGAAATTCTAAAGGCTGAGATATCACAATCTAATCCTCAATTAGTCAATCTTTGCATTCATACGCGCATATCAATGCCGACTTTGATCCAATAAATATATCCAAGGTTCCAGGGGTCCCATATTATGACCATCATGTCCCAAAACTTAGACTTATCAAAATAACCAGTCACACTCATCAAATATATTAACATCGTGTTATTAACATATTTAGACATAAAACGAGCAACTAGCCAAAATGACATAAATGTGGGGACCACAAAAGACAAGAAGCAACCAGCTTTTCTTGTGTCAAATGGTTATGATTGACCTTTACCTCTCATCCATTTGGGCCCACAGGATTTATTTATCTAACGGCCCTTTAGTTTAGGATTGCATTAAGATTCCCAGCTCGGGATATTTATCTGCACCAGGATCCAGATATTCATTTTCAGATCTGCTCAAATACGGATGCGGATATAAATATATCTTATCGTATGTCGTCGAATACGTATATTGATTCAGATCTTTTCAATTTTTTGGACACGGATTCAAATATCAAGATATATGAATGCAGATACGGATACGGATATTCACAGATACATTAATTAGTTAATACTTTTAGCATTTTAAATGAAATTTCTAATGTTTATATGTTTAATTAATTAATACTTTTATACTAAAACTAAATTAAATAATCGTATTAATTTGTTTATTTCACAAGTAATAGTAATTATGCATCTAAAATATTATTCTGTAATTATTATTTCAATACAAGAGAAAAATAAGCATTCTCAAAGGCTTACACCTGTTCAAGGACTTTGACTGTAGATCCAATTTCACGTCGCTCCCTGTGCCCTTCCAAAGCATTCACACTGACTAATAAACGAGTGAACAAATTGGGAGCTCTTGTTGCCACATTTACAAATAACCTCGCAACCTGATGTTTCTTGAAAGTAAATTACAAATAGTTTCACAATTTTGTATATGGAAAAACTAAAGAATGTAACTAATGGATGTATTTAGTACAAAGTAATTGTCGGATTGAGGATAAAAAACAAAAAGAACATAAATTTTGTTGTGGAAAGTGTCCTTATACGGATTCATAACAATTGGTGGTTGCAAGTGTCCTATTATAGGAATTTTATAAAGACGCAATGTTCTATCGAAATTTAAAATCCACATGCAGCTAGGTTACAATTAAAGGAAATCTTCTCAGTTTAGATGTTACGAACAAAAAAGGAGTTCACTAGGAACTTTGTGTATCTTGTGCAATAAGGAATCTAAAGCAATTGAGCATATTTTCTTTAGATGATCTTTTGTAAAATCGATATGGAATAATAAAATACTCTTATTGAAGATTAAAGAAAATCCAACAACTATGGGTCTCCTTGTGGACGAAGTGAATAATCAAAATGGTAAAAAAAAATAATTAGGAACGCTCGGGATATGTTTGTCATGGCATTCTGCTGTATTTGGGACGAAAGAAATTACAGGATCTTCCGTGATAAAAAGTGCTCTTCTTTAGTTGTCCTTCATAAAGTTAATATTCTGCTAGATTTTTTGATGAGTGCTTTAAAGAGGAGGATGTCTACATCTACACAATCCATCAATTTTTTTAAAGAATCTTGTGGAGAAATGATTTAAATATCTTTTTAGTTAATTTTTTGTTGTGTGTAGAGAGGTGGTTTTCTTGAATTTGTTTTTTCTTTGTTTACTTGTTTCTGTAACCTTTCTTATTTCATATTTGTAATGAAATGTTTTATTTGAGTGGGATCTATATCCTTTTTCTTAGAGAAAAAAAATGTCGTGGAAAGAATATTATGTAACCAGGGTGTGTATACACTTAGCTGCTTGCAGGTGCATGCATCGCAATTGTATTTGTATATTGACCATAGATTTTTTTGGGGCAGTGTGGGGTGGGGTTTTTTTTTATTGTGGAGGGGGAAATAAATAAAAAGTTCGAGGATTTTTCTTATATGTAGGAGTATTGTTTGGAAAAAAAAATGAAAGGACACATGATCTCCTTGAGTTTGTGAATATAATACTAACCAATATTCATGACAAGACTAAAAGAATCCAGAATTACATGAAGTTCCAATATAAGAAAAATGATAGAGTTGTTTCAGGTTTAAGAAAATAATTTTAAAACTTGTGATCAATATGGCTTTTCTTTTTCAATCTGTTTTATAATTTCTTTTTACGAGGATGATTAGCTTTGGTGTGCTTAGACTTTTTAAGTAGTAATCTTAGAAAAGTCAGTCTCATATATATATATATATATATATATATATATATATATATATATATATTAATTTTAAATAAGGGTTATATTCACTAATACACCATGATCTTTCATCATGAACCTGATAATACCACCAGCATAGTCACAAATTCGTCATTCGGGTATAATTCGGCGAGGTCGAAAGTTCGGATTCGGAGAACTATTCGGAAAAAATCGGCAGGTATTCGGTAAAGATTCGGCAAGTGTTCGGGAAATGTTCGGGAAAGATTTAGAGCAAGAAATTAATATATGAGACGCTGGGTTTTGATTTTTTGAATTATTCGCAGTTTTTTTTGAATTATTCGTTATTTTTTCGAATAATTCGCGAATTATTCCGTCTGTTCGACAACGGCGATTAAATCGGAGATTTAATCGGCTGATCAAAAATTCGCTAATTATTCATGAATTCGCCGAATAATTCGCGAATTATGTTACTATGCCACCTAGCGCTTAATTTCACATAAATACCTAGAGCTTTAGGCATTTTTAGTTTCTTTCATGAGATAACAAAGAGATGCATATTGACAAAAGTTTCTCGCCACAAAAGAGACATGATATGAAATTTAAAATATTGTCTTTGGTTTATATAATTAAAAAACGTTACTGTTATAAAAAACAAACCACTGAAAATCCATGATACTTACTAGTGAAATTTATCCCTCGAAGAATTCAAGCCGGCCTTTCTATACATGGAAGCAAAAACCATTTTTCTCATCATCGTTCCATCCTAAATGGATAAATATAATGATTGTTTTAGTAGCTATTGTTCCAACTGCCTTCTGAAATATGCATGTGACACTTTATTAACCAGCACTCAGCTTTGTCTCTCCTTGAGCATTTATGCTTAACTAACAATCATAATCCAATTATGGGTATAATTCCCAGTGTTAAGATTCTGATTACATTCAACTAATCCACGTTTGTTTATTTGACTTGATTGTACGGATGAGCTAAGTGATCACATGCTCTTTGAGGCGGTTAGCATGGCAAATGAGTCATGAGAGAGCGAGGTGAAGATAGTGCTCACATGGGAGCTGATTTGATTTGATTTGATATTTTCAGTTAATTAGTTGGAAGTTTAGGTGAGTTAATTTAAGGGTAGAAACATGCGAAAATTGGTATGGACACTTCAAAGCACCATGCAAGTTGGAAGTTTGAGTCCAATTGGTATTCAACATTGCCTTTTAAATCTTCATTTTGCCTTGTAAGTTTTAAGGCAAAAAGGCCACATAAAGATGGTGATGCTTTGCCCAACTGAATCTTCGAAGTTAATAAATGGAGGCCCAGCATGCACTACCATTTTAGCCTTTACTCCAAAATGTTGAGGTCGGTTATATGAATCAGTTTTTTCCATTCTGTTTTTTTAAGTTTCGTCCCCTTAGTTAAATTAACAATTAACATATTGTTTTGGATTGACTTTATATATGTTATTTTAGGTCACACCCACCATTATTCATTGTTGTAATTTTATCATTTCTTTTAGGGTAAATTATTTTATAAAAAAAATAGCACATTTCAAATTTGTCAAAAAACCAAATGTTGCCTTATTTTCCTGTCATTCATATGAACAAACAATCAAATAATTTTAACGTTCTTTCTATGAATTCGATCGCTTAAAGTGGCATGGCAAACACGGATTCCAACTCAGTCAGATAAAATAAACTACTGCCTATTGTCATTTTATTAATGCTTCTTGAAGGCTACATCATTTATGACAATATGCTCACTGCCTCCATGTGCCTCGGGACTGTACCCAACTAAAACCTGTTTGCATGACTCCTTTGAGCCGTGGTAGGATAGTAATCAAAGCACAGTAGGAACTCACACGAGACAAATGACGATCTCAGGTCGATTGACTAACCTGTACACATGTCACCAGGGAACTGCTATCTGACAATAGGTATAATACCAACTAGCATGTTCCCTGCGAGTCCGTCCGGTGTACTTACAACCCAATGAGCGCCTGTATACATTTTAGGTGAACCAACTAACACCAATGGCTTGTGAGACCGACCACTGCCTCTCGTCGGGGTTTCGATCCGTATACACTAGTCTACTCTTGGAGTATCGATGCCCAGTCTCGAAACTCCCACGACTAGGGATATTTTAAGGATGTGCTTATAGACCACCCAACTCCCACGTATATGATCGCCATCATACTGTTGGTAGTCAAGAAAGAATCCTATAGGCTCTATCAACATTTAATATTGATCTGTAATGTCACTTGAAGCATGTACACGATGATAAAGACAAACCAGATAGCATACTATCATCTCGAGTGAGACTGTCCTACCAGTATAGGTCCTCCATCAATCATTGCAATCATGTGCCTGCGATCCAATAATTGACTTGAGGGCACTATAACCAACAATCTCCCACTTGCATTTAAGGCTAATTATTGCGGTGTCGCATACTCACAGCCCGTGTGATACTGAATACCCAACTTCTCTACTAATATGTTTCACAAAGCTCGTTTGCGAAACTATTGCGTTCGAGAAATAGCTTCAGTGAGTGGATCCACTCCAATGTTTCTTTCTATATCTCTCTTTATCTCAAGTTCGCGGAGAAAGCTATCTCCCGAAATGAGCAATACCCGTCTTAGAATATATCTGGATATCTGATGGGGACCCAGTTCACAAATGAACTTCAAATCCAGCAAACTTCTTAGACTGTATCATCCACTGAATTTAATTAGTATCCTGCGCCATGCCTCCCTCAGTATCCGCTTGGACCACCTGTCCAAACTACAACCCCTCAAAAGAAGGAAAACTATAACTCTGACAGTCACTCTCTCATCCATGTCACCTTGGTAGCCGGGAATGATAATCGTCCCCCGAAGGAGGCTGTCGTTACCAAATCCTTAGAACATCCACTTATGTTCTAAAATCGCTTCTGAATGTTTCTCCAGTATTGGATTAATATAAACTTATTTCAACTAGTGCAAAAACAAATCTAGTGTGGTACTTGACATCTTATGATTGACTCAATTTCCTAAGCAAGAGATATGCCAATCATGCACATTCCTCTCCTCTTTAGTCTGCAAGACACCTTTAGAGAGGGTGACTCCATCACCTGCAGGTACACCACCTTACCAGGAGTCGTCCATTCTAAAACACCTTTAGAATATTGTCTAAGTACCCAGATTGGGAAACTACCAAAATCTAGATCTAAAACCATAGATCTAGTAACCAGAAATGCCTGATATTATATCCATATCCTATGTAAAAAAACAACCGTGTGACAACCATAGTATAACCAATCATAGTATAGGAATTTCACTTCCTATAAAGTGCATGTCATCCAAATACAAGGACATCACTTCCTATAAAGTGCATGTCATCCAAATACAAGGACATCACCCCCTACTACCTTCTTAACAGATCCATCTCCTATTCTGATGAAGTCAAAACCTATGACTGTCACATCAAATAGATGATCTTTGTCTACTATATCTGCCTTAGTCTATAAATAGATATAAGCCACTTGTCCACTATAGTTCCGCTGCTCCCACTGACTACAACAACCCTCTGGCAGAGTCATATACACGTGCACTTCTAAAACTAGTTTATAACGACGCTATTCTCATCCTCCTGCCGGGTCTCATAGTCTAGAACAACAGTAATGGAAAGTCTGGGTAAACAAGAATCTCCCTGACATCGTCCTTGAGGATACCGGAGTACCTCTCGGGTGCCTGAGGTTACCGACCATATCTGTAGAGTGGCCAATGGAATATCATACCCGATTGAATCTTTAGGTTCTATTAAACTTTCAGTAATCGTTTGTAGTTCTGAAATCACTTCCAGTTCTACCATACTCCCACTATTGTTTTCTAAAAAATCCATTTTACTAATACTATGGCGAGTCAAGAACAATATCACTATTAATCTTCCAGATGGTAGAAAGTTAACCCTCGTCATTGCCTGGGATAACCCACAAACTGCCATCACAGAAACGTGCCTTGAGTTTTTCAGAGTCTGGTATTAAGAATAAGCCGGACAACTTTATATACCTTAACATCGTTAAGATATGAACCATTCTATATATAATATAGAAACAGAGGCACTGAATTAATTGGAACCAGATTCAAATCATGTAGCTGTCTTCAGTGCATGTCAACTAAATGGAAGGAGGCTGATCAACATTACTCAACTGGGATTGCATCCAGATATGAGTAACCTGAAAGTGAAGCAAGTTCTCAAAAGCATTACTATCAACTGAATACCAAAACCAAGTATCTACATCTTCGATCACCTTGAAGAATGCTGGTACTTGCAACATATGGTTCTCTACTTTATTCTTGTACCTATAACTTCTCAAAATTTGGACCTTGTATTTCTATGAAACACTTATCTAAAACTGGAGAAGTCATAAGTAAACAGAATATAGTATGTGGACCAACCCCTCTGTCCTAATGGACACTGAACAACATACAATACTTTGTACAAGTCTCCTGAGTTGAATAACTCAAACCCTGTGCGTCGTAGGTTGAAAACTGTACTTATGGTTAAGAAGAATTGCATCGCTGTTGAATCCTTCTTAACTAACCATCAACTAATATAGGTAAGTGTCATGGACATAATTTCAAAAAGTTATATCTCACTTTATGAAATAAACGTACATATATATTAGTTTGAAATTGGCGCATAACAACGAATATCCAAAACCAAATATTTGTCGTCAGGTAAAACCCCAGGCGATTTCCTCAAATATCACCAATTACAACGAATTCCGATATAATGAGCATATAATCACCTAATTCCCAATAACTTACTCCCACTCATCATCTGTAAAACCATACAGATGTGAGAATCAAGTCTGGTAAATACATACCGTGGAGTAAGGATCTAATTGGGAAATAAGTTTTCGATTAACAACACATAGTGACACTGAAACATGAAAATGTTTCAAAGGGGTAGCCGAGTATTCCTAGTAATGCCTCTTCCATTATCCAGATTCATGACTGTAACCGTATATTTCCTTTGCTGTCTCTCCAAATCCCTTTATTTATCTTTAATCACCTTCTGTACACCATCCTTAGGCTAAATGGTTTTCTTCCTTCCCTTTCGTTCGGCACCGGCCTATAATTTGGAAGAAGACTATCCAATAAGCGTAATAGGTGTACCCTCATAATCCAAGGAGCCCCCGCAACCTGAGAGAAGGTAATGATAAAAGACAACCTAAATAATCCTATTCAATTTCTCCTAAACAAGAGAAATGCAAAGGTGAAGTAGAAGTGGCGATGAGCTACGCGGTTTGGTCGTGAATGATAGCAGTCGCATTTTACTTTGCCCTCTTTCTAATCCCTTTATTTGTCTTTACTTATTACCTTCTGTACACCACACTTAAGCTAATTGGTTTTCTTCATTCTCTACCTTTCGACACCTGCCTATGGTTTGGAAGAAGACTATCCAATAAGCACAATAGGTGTACTCTCTCCTAATCCTAGAAGCCCTCATAACCTGAAAGAAGTCCTATTCAATTTCTCCAGAACCGGAAACCATTCTCAAATCTAAAACAAGTTTCTTCGAATTTGTATGTAACTATACGATGGTCATATCCAATAAAAGGGGATCTTCGAAGTAATACGGAATGTTCCGGAGAAATGCAAAGGGTAAAAGTAGGAGTGGTAATGAAGTATGCAACCTTGACTGTAGGGTTCCTAGGCACCCTAATGAGGTCTCACAAGGCATCAACCATGCCAATTTCAAATTTAAACGGTGTCGAGAAACCCTAGAACGGATCGTTGGCTAGATTTCTAGGCGAAACATTAAACTAGTTAACACTTAACTACAAGTAAACGGAAATACAACCTTTGTAGATCCGGTGCTCCACCTCCATAGCTCCGCAACGAAGTCCCCTCGCATTCCAAATGAATTCCCGGGCTCTAGCGTCGGCTTCGTCGGAGAAATGGCGAGCTAGGTCGTCGATGTCCATGCCGAAGATGATCTACGTCGAGGCATCTCTAAATCAAGCTCCACCTTCACCAAGTCATGAAAACTTGTGAAGGAAACACACTCTACTACTTGGCAAGAGGTAGAGGATGAAGAAATAGGAAGTGGGTAGACTTTAGAATTGGATTTCTCACTCATTTCCATCAATCACCATTGATGGAGCTTGCTTTCTTCAAGTGAAGAAAGGAAGAAGAAGAAGAAGAAGAATGTTATGATAAGTTAATTTAAAAAAGAAAAGAATAATCATTCTTATCATAAAGGTAACCATGGTAAAGTGTAGAGAGTGAACAAGGGTTAGTGGAGTGGTTAGGGTTAAGCATGAGACAAAAATGGTGACATAGTCAAAGTGTTCATGAAGCTTCATGAAAGATTAAAAGAATGCCACCATTTTTCTCACCCTTTTTCTTTTTCCAAATGAATAACTAAATAATAAATAAATAAATGAAAAAGAAAACAAAACCCTAACCATTCACAACCATGGTTTAATCTTTACACTTAACCAATAAAGCATGCATCATCAAACATGATACAAACATGTGCACAAAATCATATCGCATATACAATGCGCACATCCGAGTGAGAAAATCCATTCAAAGTGAACCGATACTAGTTAATGCAAAGTAATATATCAAATATATAATTATACATTAAATCATTAAATCAACACTTGATTTAACGATCCGGTCATATCGCATATAACCGACTAGTATCCAATGTATCGGCTTATCGAATCAATCCTCGATTCGATAACTAGGTTATATCGCATACAACCATTCGACACATTCATCGCGAGAATGAAATACGGTATCACATACACGCATTATTCTCGGTCCCGCACATATCTCATATGCGCTCCTATTTCGTTTCGCTTGAGCCAGGAAACCTCTGTGTAGGACTCTAAAGACTCGTCAATACGCCGGCAGCAGGTGATGATCATATCAAACACCCACAAGCCGCAAGCGGTCTGCTAAACGTAACGGCCACCCGGGTATTGAGCGATCTGAAGATCGACGAGCAAGCCCGCTCACACTCCAGTGAATCCAACCAGTAACACTACCGTACAGTCCGGTCTGATCGTCTGATATGTCGCATATCTCGCCTAGGGGTGGTAAACGTCAGACCCCAATAGCTCGATAAGTCGTGTCGATATGAGGTCTATAACAATTCGAGAAACTACTGGTAACACTTACCAGTAAATCTCAGCAACCCTGGCCAGGGATTTTCTGTTATAGCCAATCGAACACAGCACAACATCAACCCCCTATACCGGGAGAGACGAATCCCCTCCTATCGCTCATTGCCTCCATGTGACTCGGGACTGTACCCAAAAACCACCGTTTTGCACGCCCTCTTGGACGTGGTAAGATGGAAATCAAAGCACAGTGGGAACCACACGAGACTCTATGACGATCTCGGGTCAACAGACTACTCTGTACCAGTGTCACCAGAGAACTGCCATCTGACGTGAGGTATAATACCATCTGGGAGTTCTCGGCGAGTCCGTCCAGTGTACCCAGTCTCTACTGAGCACCCGTATATCATCTCTGATGTCAAACACCAATGGATATGGGATCATCCATCGCCCATCTGTATGGGTCGAGAAGGTATACGCTAGTCTACTCCGGTATATCGATGCCCCGTCTCGATACACCCACGACTAGGGACTTTGAAGGATGTACTTATGGACTACCATGTCCCCACTAATATGATCCGCATCACAGTCCAGGTAGTCAAGTACACATCCTAAGGGCTTTACCAACATGTAACAGAGAGACAATCAGTGTACACGTTAAGGTAAAGGTCAACCAGATAGCATACTATCATGTCGAGCAAGAAAGTCCTCCCTATATATGTCCCAGCATCCACTACAATATACATCCTATGTACAGTAATGGCTTCTAGGGCATACATATAACTAACACTTGACAATACAAAAGACAACGAGTTTTCAGAAGGTTCGGTTAACTTGGTTCCTGAGTTCTAGTCTAGGGTCGGGACATGGCCCTGCCAAAGAGAGAGAGAGAAAAGAAACACTCAGCGTGCAATCTAACCTAGATCCGAATGGTTAATCACTTTATCTAATCAGGATGTCTCCCACTGTATCCTCAAATTCTCCTCCAAACCCAAAAGAAGAATTAGTCGGGATCATCTAAAATCACCCGAGGAGTAAACCAACTCATCAGTGGTAATCGGGATCCAACTATCATCGTATGATAACTTGATGGAATCCACTCAAGTTATCACACTCCAGAAGGTATGCGCATGCCCGGAAAGTTTCCTGTATGTTTGAAACTCCCGATGTGATTACTGCCCCATGCTCTTATGACCTTGACGAAAGCCAACATATCATAAGTCACATGTCAAGTTCTACCCATCATTGTCCAGGTTAATTTGAACCCACCCGTACATACGCTTGACGAAGGACAAAATAGTAGTACGACTGTCCCAAACTAACGCATCTATCTATGCAACAGAAAAGTAACAAATAGCTAACATACACTATACCTTGACGAAGGCCAACATACATAGCATGAATACTAAGTGCTACCCGTTTGAAATGACGGAGGGCTACGAATGGTTTTTGGCGAAAAACCTTTAACGTAATGAACTTGATATCGTTGAAGGAATCAGATAGCTTTATAAATATATATAGGCGAAAACCTTTGCTAAAGAGGTCACTCCCGGTGAAGGGATCTCGGCCCTTTCTTCATGGAATGAGGTGCAGAATATTCCTAACTGAATACCGCGATGCAAAGAAAAAAAGTAATCGACTATAATGAAGTTGTTACCCTGATGCAAACTTCTGCCCAAGGTGTCACTCCCGATGAAGGGATCTCGGCCCTTGCCTCGTGGAATGAGGTGCTGGATATTCATAACCGAATACCGCTGTACAAAACAAAAGAAAACGTCCTTGTAATAACAGCTTTTGAAAATTTATTCCAACAACATCGAATAGGTCTGTTTTCCTTGCATTGATCAGAATCAACACAGTCCCATCAATTAATCACACCAGAAAAGAATGAAAATATGATGTACGTATATGCCATCCGCATTCGCCACTGTGGCTTGTCATCACCCGTTAGGTTACTTAACTAACGACAGAGCAGTGACTGGACTAGCGCGGGTGCAAAACATATACAACATCTACTAGTATATATAACAATATATAATAATCGCTCCAAGCATGATAAATGCAACATCACAGAAAAAGCGATAAGCATCACAGAACAAACCGATAATCTCGGAGCCCCGGGTTTCTGTTGAGCCGCAACTGAAACCCGACGTTCCCCTGGTCGTGTGGATAGCCTGTGCAATGAAAACCTAGACCCCTACGAGCACGGCAAGTTACCCGCCAAAACCAGAAACGAGGCAGCCCCTTTCATCAAAGTGAATGGGACACCCGGCACTTCACGGAATTCGGTAACTTGAGCACCCCTCCTTGAGTCAACCTATACCCCCTACGAGTGCGGCAAATAGCCCGCCAATTCTAGAGTGAGGCCCCCTCTGTCTCAATGCCATAAGATGCGGGCCCGTTGCTCTCTAGAACCCGGCTATCCGTGCACTCCACCGCGGGGTAATCCTTGTACAGAAAAGAAAATATATACAACGGTGACATCGACCTCAACCCGGTCATGCCCCAAACAAATAATATACAAACAGGCAGTGACGGCAGTCCACATGTCGGACGCTTGCCCCGCGATATCAAATGTACAAATAAAACTAAACTGTACTAATATTGCACCCAGGCTATCCACCATGACGAATCAGCCAACACACAGTACAACACAGAACATCAACGTGAATGTCACGTTCGCAAACCCGTCTAAAAGAACTATAGCAAATAGACAAGTTATACCGCTCTAATGACATTAACGGTCGCAGATAGTAATGTAAGTACTGTAAAACTTTAAACAGTGTTAGAAATATCGATATCAAAATAACCCCGAATAGCCCCCAAACTTGAGAATAAAACCATATCCATACTGGGCTAAACTAGCAATACCACCGAACCAATATTCCATAGACTAGCACACACCCAAAATACGAAATCCAAACTCTAATCCTGGAATGGCCAGGCCGGAAATTTTGCAAGTGTAGCCGGGTCTAGTCGGGTGAAATGGGCTCGTATTTGGGGTGCAGTCTAGTGGTCACCATAGTAGTCTTCTGCAGTTGCTAAAATATTTTTAGAAGACTAAATAAAATTCGACAGAGAATGCAATACATCGAGTGATATTTCGGAGTTGTTTCGGTTTCGATACGTTAATATCATCTAAACAAACTAGTATGCAGTTAATAGGTTGGCTCTGATACGGTGTTGGGTTACGCCAGCGCTCCGACCATCAATCCGTGACCAAAAGCGGAACAAAAACTTTAAAAACCGGCGCTAACGGAACCCTAAATCCCAGATTGAACCATTAACCCTATACTAGTTATCAAGGAGTTTAGAGAGGTTATACCGATCGATCCGTGTCCTTCGGTCTTCAACCATTGTCCTAAGCTTCTCGCGGCTTCCTCGATCAAGTTTGATCTCCGGTCTCCCCACATTGAAAAAGATCCACGTCGAGGGTTCGTAATATGGGCTCCCACTTCAAAACTGACGCAACTCGAGTATCTAGTTTGCTAGCCTAGATAGCCAAGATGAAGTAGAGTATGTGTGTGATTAGATTGTCTCAAAACACCCAAGGATTCTCAACTCATGAGAGGATTTGGATGGAGGTTGAAGAAGAAGCCATGGATGAGAAAGTGTGAGCTCATGTTTTGGCAAAAGAAAAATGGCAAGTGAAGAAAAATGTCTCTCCTCTTTTTTCTTGTGTGTGTTTGTTGTGAGATATAAGTGAGAAACTAAAGAAAATCCCAAGCCAAGAAAAAGATCTGCCTCTCACAATAATATCTTATAAATATCTCACACCAAACAAAACCTAGTGTACATGCCACATTCATTGCCACAAGCCAAAACATAACCTCACATTTTCCACACAATAAACATTAAATTAAATGTTTAAAGCAAGAAAAGAAATGGCTGTTAGTGTATATGCCCTAGAGGACATTACTGTATCATACTAGTTTGTATATTACTTGATGGAAGCTTGGGATGTTCACAGTTGTATATACAATCTTGCTCAAAATGGTAGTATGCTACTTGGTTTGTCTCTGCTTTAATATGTGCATGTGTTTCTTTTAGCATATCGCTGATATACATATTAGTAGAGCCCTTAGGATCTTTGCTTGATTACCAGCGTTGTGATGGCGCTCACACTCGTGGGAGCTGGGTAATCCATAAGCACATCCTTATACAGGTCCCTGGTCGTTGGACTATCGAGACAGGGCATCGATACTCCGGAGTAGACTAGCGTATGCGCTTCTCATCCCAGCGTGGGTGACGGTCTGTCCCACAGCCGTCAGTACGTCGTACTTGAGATAGTATGCGGGTGCTCGTTAGGTTACGAGTACACTGGACAAGACTCGTCGAGAACTGTTGGTTGGTAATATACCTATCGTCAGTTATCAGTTCCCAGGTGACATGAGTACAACTTAGTCCGCTGACTTGACACTGTCACTTCGCCTCAAGTGTGTTCCCACTGCACTTTGATTACTACCCTACCACGGCTCAAAGGAGTCGTGCAAACAGGTAGTTTTTGGGTGCAGTCCCGAAGCACTTGGAGGCAGTGACGGTTAGACAGGATTCGTCTCTCCCGGTATTGGGGGTTGACATCGCGCTGTGTCCAGGAGAGCCATTACACGAGTAGTCCCTGGCCAGGGCAAGCGAGATATACTGGTAGGTTTTCAGTGTTATCTCAGAGTGTTCTGGGCTACACTCCGACACGACTTATACCGCTATTAGGGGACTGACGTTCACCGCCCCCTAGGCCCGCCATGCGATGTATCAGACGAACAGACCGGACTGTACGGAGACTATCGAATACAGGCTCAGTAGGAGTTCAGATGGGGTTCACCTCGTCAGTCTTCTTATCGGCATCTACCTGGGGACCGTTACGTACAGCTAGTGCCGCTTGCGGTCTGTGGTTAAACCCACTGCCAGCGTAGAGTCGAGTCTTTAGAGTCCCACACAGAGAGCTATTCGCCTTTAGGCAAAATGAGTAGAGGTCGCATGGTTTTGCGACAGGGTTCGTTCACATCCGTGCACTCGTGCACGTTTGCTGTCCGGACAGCTTATACTAGCGGGCTTTGGTTTAAGCCGGATCCTAGTATATGATTTGGGATTGGTTTTATCTCATTGTATTCGTGTTTCTCGGATCACGAATACGGGTGCGTATGCACAGTTGCTTGAGACAGAGGGAGAGGACTTTGATTAGGGTTAATGACCATTGTCATTTTATTAACCCTAATGCTTATGTGTGTATTATGGTTAATTGATATTAGTTTAATATAATTGTGCATGGTTATGGTTGTTGACCATTTGATCTTCTTGACTTGTTGACTTAGGTTGACACTTTGACCATCATCATTTCATTTGGAAGATGCTTTTTGATCCTTGCAATTTTCATTAAAAATGAAATGATAATGGTCATGTCTTGATTAACCATGACAATTATCTATCTAATTATCAATTTATAATAATTCACACATATATGTGAGAATGGTTGTTTTATTCTCTTATTCTATCATTCACTTTCTCTCTCTTGTTCTTCCTCTCCCTCAAGCTCTCCCCTCTCATGTGTTGAGAAACACTTGAGCTTGAGAAAAACCTCTTCTTGATAATCTCTACTCTCATCTAGGGTTCTAGGATTAGCACTTCTTGCACCCTAGTTACTTGTAACTTGGAGTTGAAGCCAAAGGTTGAGGCTTTCGGATGGATCTTTCTTCGACGTGAGAAGACGACAAAGGTGACCTCTTTCTACTACTCCAAGGAGGAAGGAGAGAAGGACATAAAGCCCTAGGTATAACCATTCTACCCTTATCTAGTTTCTAGTTAGCTTTAGCTTGTTTTTGTTTAGCAAAGATCCTTCTTTGTCTAGTCCATGTTTGCCTAAAGTGATAAAAATCCGATTTTTATTCCGTTTTCCGCTTCCCCGCAAGCACCGGGGTGGGCAACGTGGACTTACAGTGGTATCAGAGCCTAACTAAACATAAACTAGCTAGGTAGTGAAAGTGTATGGAAGTTTGATCGGAAAAATCGAAAAACCAAAATATCAAAAACCCTAACTTTCTGTTAAAATTTTTCCTGTTCAAAATAAAATATATCATACTCCAAAAATCATCTCAGGGTTTTGTAAAGAAAGCCACCAAACCCGGTCCAGTGAATCGACCAAAGAGCCGCGGTTCCACGGCAATAGCAAGCTATTGCCGCGCAACCGCGGCCGAGTTGGCTCGGTTCTGGGTCGAGTTTGGTGCAGTGTTCTTCTGGTTTGGTTTTGGGATTTTTAAGATGGTTTATATGTGCCTAGGTTTTCCAGAAAAGAAATTTGTTTTTGGGGGCCTATAAATCCGTATTTTTGATCGAACTTCAATACACTTTGACTAAAGGGTTATATTTGTGATGTATATATGTATTCAACGTCGGCTAATCGCTATATGTCGATTAGTGGGGGTTATACATATCTGTGATCTGTGTTTGATGATGGTATGTGTATATGAATGCGTTGGATTGTCGCGGGTGAATAGCCGGGGTGGATGTGAGATGAGTGTTTTTTTTTTCTTTCATTCATTATAACATGTAAATTGATGTAATATTATTTGTATGGCCGCACAACCGGGTCGGGGTTGTAGCCGTCATTGTCTAATTCTTTTTACCGTTTTTGCTCTTAGGATAGACCCATGGAGGGGGTGCACAAACTACCGGGTATCTCGAAGTGCCGAGTGGCCTACTCACAGTGGTGAGGGAGGTTGCTTCGCTTCGGGTACTTGGCGGGTAGTTTGCCGCACCCGTAGGGGTCTTGGGTTGGGTATTGACTATTCACTGCGACCGTGTAATCCGCTTTTCGTTGCAGGCTCGAACGGATTGCGGATTCCTAGTATATCCAATGTATTCATCTGTGATCTGTAATGTCTATCATTGCTATATATTTATATATTATAACTATTTAGGCGTTGCTTATGTTTTACAGCCGCGCTAGCCCAGCCCCCGCTCTGTCGTTAGTTAAGTAAACTAACGGGTGATGACGGGGCCCCGTGGCGAATGCGAATGGCATAAGCGTACGTCATATTTTGGTTGTTTTCTGCAATGGTAGGATTAAATGATGGGACGCATTAAAAGAAGTAATGCAAGAAAATAAACCAAGTAAAAGTCGATTGGAACACTTTGAAAACCACTCGGTTCTTTTCAAAACTAAACTTTTAAACGCGGAGCTTGAACCACTCCTTTTAAAGGCTATCTCGTTCCATCGATTATATCAAGTTCACTACGTTCACGGTTTCGCCAAAACCATTCGTAGCCCTCCATCATTTCAGTTAAATATTCGGTAGTATTCAAGCTATGTATTTTGACCTCACGCCAAGGCATAGTGATTGGTAGCTGCCGTATATTTATCTGTTGCATAGATAGAATGCGTTGGTTTGAGACAGTCGTACTGCCATTTTGGCCTACGTCAAGGGTAGGTACGGGTGGGTTCAAATTAACCGGGATAATGATGGGAAGAACTTGACATGTAACTTATGACATTTTGACCTCACGCCAAGGTCATAAGAGCATGGGGCAAAAATCCACATCGGGAGTTTCATAAGTACTGAAATTTGCTAGCGCTGCATACCATTTAGAGTGTGATGATTCTGGTAGGATTCCTTCGGTTTTATCACGCGATGATATTTGGATCCCGATCCTACTGTGAGTATATACTACTCCTCGGGAAAACTCTCACTTAACGATCAATACTATAAACCTAGTAGGTGTCTAGAAAGGTGTTAGCGGGGCTACGCCCACAGGGAAAAGAGGTTACTTAATTAAGGAACTTCGCAAAAGCGTTGGAAAACCTCCCTCGAAGTACCGACACTGGCCTGGCTGAACGGTTAAGCAAGTATTGTACGGTGAGATTGATCCTGACTAATCTTTTCTTTACGGTTTGAGAAGGGATTCGAGAGACAGTGGGAGCCATCCTGTTTAGACAAGCTAAAAACCACTCTAAACTTGCAAGAGCATCATGCTAAAGTGTTTCTTTTCTCTCTCCTAATTGCAGCGACCATTCAACATGACCGGACTTAAGTTATTACTAGATAAAAACATACTGACAGGGCCGAACTACAAAGATTGGCTTAAGAATGTCAAGATGGCAATCACTTACGACAAGCTGGGGTATCTCCTTTCCACCAAAGCTCCCCCTGTCCCAGGTCCCAAAACCAGTGTCGTAGATAGGGAATTCTATAAGACCTGGGAAATAGATTGCGCGAAGGCCAAATGCCTCGTACTTGCCTCGATGGACAACGAACATCAGAGGAGGCACGAGAATATGGACCTAGAGTCCATATTTCTTCATACAAAAGAACTGTATGGAGAGCAGTCTCGTATCGCCCGAAACGAAGTGTCGAAGAAGTTGTTTTCGGCAAGGTTGACCGTCGGATCATCGGTAGCAGAACACGTGCTTAAGATGATTGGCTACATAGAGGAGCTCGCAGAACTTGGGACCACGTTGGAGAATGAGCTCTATACGGACTTGATTCTCCAGTCCCTTCCTTCCACTTACGCTCAGTTCATCCTGAACTTCAACTTACAGGAAAAGGAAGTTGAACTTTCAGAGCTCCTCAACATGCTGAGGAGTGCAGAGGGCACCCTACAGAAAGGTAGGGAGACAACCACTTTGTTTGTAGGAGGATCATCCTCTTCTAGATCCAGGGCGAAAGCCAAGGGTAAGAAGAAGAAAGCCCCCACCAAACCAAGAGGCGGGGTCAGTAAAGTGGATACGAAGGGAAAAGGAAAAGCAACAAAGGTAGCGGGAAAGCTGGTGGGGAAGGAAGAATGCTTCTACTGTCACAAAAGTGGTCACTGGAAACAGGATTGCAAGGCTTGGAATGCCAGAACACAGGATTTGAAGCGAGTTGCGGCTTCAGCTTCAGGTGTGTATGTTATTGAAAACTGTCTATCAATAAACTCTACATCCTGGGTATTGGATACCGGATCAGGATCTCATATCTGTAATTCTTTGCAGGCGTTGAGAAAGCGTAGAGTTTTGAAGGCAGGTGACATGACCCTCAGAGTTGCAAACGGTGCTAGCATGGATGCTGAGGCCGTGGGGGACTATCACCTGGGACTGTCAGATGGACACTTTTTGGTTTTGCGTAGTTGTTATTATGTACCAAATGCAACCTGTAATATCATTTCTGTATCTTTATTATCTAAAGAAGGTTATGAATTTGCATTTGTAAGTAATGTAGTGAACATTCACCTTAATCAAGTTTTGATTGGGTCAGGTACATTAAACAACGGCATATACGTATTAAACCAACCGCAGATTTTCAATGTCCAGAATACACACAAAAGAAAGTCTCCAGAAATCAATAAAACTTTCTTATGGCATTGTAGACTGGGTCACATCAATGAGAGAATGTTGACTCAGTTACATGCAGAAGGATATTTGGATCCGTTCGAATATCAATCGTATGCAACTTATCAATCCTGTCTCAAAGGAAAGATGACAAAGACTCCGTCACTGGACACGGAGTAAGTGCGAGCGAGCTCTTAGGACTCGTACACAGCGACGTGTGCGGTCCAATGTCTACACATGCACGAAGCGGTTATTCTTACTTCATTACTTTTACGGATGATTTCTCAAGATTCGGACATGTCTTCTGGATGAAGCATAAATCCGAAGCTTTTGAAAAATTCCAGGAATACAAGAATGAAGTAGAAAAACAAACAGGCAAAAGTATCAAGGCACTGAGATCTGATCGAGGTGGTGAGTACTTGAGTGCCGAGTTCCTGGATTACTTAAAAGAGAATGGAATTCTCTCTCAGCTTACTCCTCCATACACTCCGCAACATAACGGTGTATCGGAGAGACGGAACCGAACCCTATTGGATATGGTACGGTCCATGATGAGTAACGCTGAGTTGCCGCGATCGTTCTGGGGATATGCGCTAGAAACAGCTGCATACCTTTTGAACCGAGTTCCCACTAAGACTGTGCCTACCACACCATATGAGTTATAGAGTGGGAAGAAACCCTATCTTCAATACTTGAAGATTTGGGGATGTCCAACTTATGTCAAAAAGCAGCATGCGGACAAATCAGAGGCACGCTCAGTACTGTGCAAGTTTGTGGGATACCCAAAGAACTCCAGGGGGTATCTTTTCTATTACGCAGAGGAACAAAAAGTCCTTGTTTCTCGTAATGCCCATTTTCTGGAACATCAGTTCTTAGAAAAAGAAATTAGTGGGAGCACAATAGAACTGGAAGAAATTCCAGAACCACAAGCTATTACTGAAAGCTTAGTAGAACTAGAGGGTTCGAAAGATCAGGACATTCCCACGCCACTCCGCAGGAGTAGTAGGCAGTCTCATCCGTCTGAGAGATACTACGGTTTTCTCATTGACGGGGATAGAGAGGATTACATCATAGATTGTGATGAGCCTACTAGCTTCCAGCAAGCCATTCAGTGCGTCGACTCGGTAAAATGGCTGGATGCAATGCGGACCGAAATGGAGTCCATGTACACCAACAAAGTATGGACGTTGGACATTGCTCCAGATGGGGTAAAACCCGTAGGATGCAAGTGGATCTTCAAAAGGAAGATTGGTGTAGATGGACAGGTTGAGACCTATAAAGCTAGACTGGTAGCAAAGGGTTTTCGTCAGCGACCTGGTTTGGACTATGACGAAACCTTTTCTCCAGTAGCTATGCTGAAATCCATTCGGATCCTTCTTGCCATTGCTGCCTTCCACGATTATGAGATTTGGCAGATGGACGTAAAGACAGCTTTTCTAAATGGACATTTAGAGGAGTGTGTCTATATGGAACAACCAGAGGGTTTCATTCAGAGTGGGAGCAGCGGAAAGGTGTGCAAGTTGCTTAAGTCCATTTATGGACTAAAGCAGGCATCGCGGAGTTGGAACATCTGTTTTGATGAGACGGTCAAGGAATTTGGCTTTATCAAAAATACAGATGAACCATGCATCTATTGTAGATTTGTAGCGAGAACTGTAGTATTCCTCGTTTTATACGTGGATGACATTCTCTTAATGTGAAATGACATTCCTATGCTACAATCTGTCAAGGGGTTCTTGTCACACAGGTTCTCTATGAAAGACCTGGGTGATGCCTCATACATTCTGGGTATCCGGATCTACCGTGACAGATCCAAGAGGATATTAGGACTTTCACAGTCTAGGTACATCGACACCATACTGAAGAGATTCAGTATGGAAGATTCCAAGCGTGGTAATCTACCGGCTTGTCACGGGATCACCCTCTCCAAAGAGATGTCTCCCAAGACTGATTTGGAGAGGGATCGTATGTCTATTATACCCTACGCTTCTGCGGTAGACTCTATAATGTATGCGATGTTGTGTACCAGACCAGATGTGGCTTATGCACTGAGTGTGGTAAGCAGGTATCAGTCAAACCCTGGGGAGAAACATTGGATAGCGGTAAAGAACATTCTCAAGTACCTGAGAAGGACTAAGGAGATGTTCTTGGTGTATGGCAGAAAAGACCTCCAGATTGAGGCCTTTGCTGACTCCAGCTTCCAGAGTGACAAGGATGATTCCAAGTCCATGTCGGGTTTTGTCTTTACCCTCAATGGAGGGGCGGTGTGTTGGAAGAGCTCCAAACAGGAAACCGTTGCTGACTCGACTATGGAAGCGGAATACATCGCTGCATCTGATGCCGCAAAAGAAGCTGTCTGGATGAGGAAGTTCTTGAAAGAACTTCAGGTGGTTCCGTCCATTGTTGACCCAATACCTCTGTATTGCGACAACAACGGGGCTATAGCTTTAGCGAAGGAACCCAGGTCCTATCAGAAATCCAGACACATCTTGAGGCAGTATCACCTGATCAGGGAGATCGTGGATCGCCAGGAGATCGAGGTTCGGAGGGTTGCTTCAGAAGATAACACTGCAGATCCATTCACCAAGGCCTTGCCCCAGACTCAGTTCGAGCGGCTGATCGAGATGATAGGTCTTCGATACGACAGTACATGGCCTTAGTGCAAGTAGGAGATTGTTAGTGTATATGCCCTAGAGGCCATTACTGTATCATACTAGTTTGTATATTACTTGATGGAAGCTTGGGATATTCACAGTTGTATATACAATCTTGCTCAAAATGGTAGTTTGCTACTTGGTTTGTCTCTACTTTAATATGTGCATGTGTTTCTTTTAACATATCGCTGATATACATATTAGTAGAGCCCTTAGGATCTTTGCTTGATTACCAGCGTTGTGATGGCGCTCACACTCGTGGGAGCTGGGTAATCCATAAGCACATCCTTATACAGGTCCCTGGTCGTTGGACTATCGAGACAGGGCATCGATACTCCGGAGTAGACTAGCGTATGCGCTTCTCATCCCAGCGTGGGAGACGGTCTGTCCTACAGCCGTCAGTACGTCGTACTTGAGATAGTATGCGGGTGCTCGTTACGTTATGAGTACACTGGACAGGACTCGTAGGGAACTGTTGGTTGGTATTATACCTATCGTCAGTTATCAGTTCTCAGGTGACATGAGTACAGCTTAGTCCGCTGACTTGACACTGTCACTTCGCCTCAAGTGTGTTCCCACTGCACTTTGATTACTACCCTACCACGGCTCAAAGGAGTCGTGCAAACAGGTAGTTTTTGGGTGCAGTCCCGAAGCACTTGGAGGCAGTGACGGTTAGACAGGATTCGTCTCTTCCGGTATTGGGGGTTGACATCGCGCTGTGTCCAGGAGAGCCATTACATGAGTAGTCCCTGGCCAGGGCAAGCGAGATATACTGGTAGGTTTCCAGTGTTATCTCAGGGTGTTCTGGGCTACACTCCGACACGACTTGTACCGCTATTTGAGGACTGACGTTCACCACCCCCTAGGTCCGCCATGCGATGTATCAGACGAACAGACCGGACTGTACGGAGACTGTCACATACAGGCTCAGTAGGAGTTCAGATGGGGTTCACCTCGTCAGTCTTCTTATCGGCATCTACCTGGGGACCGTTACGTACAGCTAGTGCCGCTTGCGGTCTGTGGTTAAACCCACTGCCAGCGTAGAGTCGAGTCTTTAGAGTCCCACACAGAGAGCTATTCGCCTTTAGGCAAAATGAGTAGAGGTCGCATGGTTTTGCGACAGGGTTCGTTCCTATCCGCGCACTCGTGCACGTTTGCAGTCCGGACAGCTTATACTAGCGGGCTTTAGTTTAAGCCGGATCCTAGTTTATGATTTGGGATTGGTTTTATCTCATTGTATTCGTGTTCCTCGGATCACGAATACGGGTGCGTATGCACAGTTGTTTGAGACAGAGGGAGAGGACTTTGATTAGGGTTAATGACCATTATCATTTTATTAACCCTAATGCTTATGTGTGTATTATGGTTAATTGATATTAGTTTAATATAATTGTGCATGGTTATGGTTGTTGACCATTTGACCTTCTTGACTTGTTGACCTAGGTTGACACTATGACCATCATCATTTCATTTGGAAGATGCTCTTTGATCCTTGCAATTTGCATTAAAAATGAAATGATAATGGTCATGTCTTGATTAACCATGACAATTATCTAGCTAATTATCAATTTATAATAATTCACACATATATGTGAGAATGGTTGTTTTATTCTCTCATTCTATCATTCACTTTCTCTCTCTTGTTCTTCCTCTCCCTCAAGCTCTCCCCTCTCATGTGTTGAGAAACACTTGAGCTTGAGAAAAACCTCTTCTTGATAATCTCTACTCTCATCTAGGGTTCTAGGATTAGCACTTCTTGCACCCTAGTTACTTCTAGCTTGGAGTTGAAGCCAAAGGTTGAGGCTTTCGGGTGGATCTTTCTTCGACGTGAGAAGACGACAAAGGTGACCTCTTTCTACTACTCCAAGGAGCAAGGAGAGAAGGACATAAAGCCCTAGGTATAACCATTCTACCCTTAGCTAGTTTTTAGTTAGCTTTAGCTTGTTTTTGTTTAGCAAAGATCCTTCTTTGTCTAGTCCATGTTGCCTAAAGTGATAAAAATCCGATTTTTATTCCGTTTTCCGCCTCCCCGCAAGCACCGGGGTGGGCAACGTGGACTTACAATGGCAACCCTAAAGTTATCTTGTAACGAATTACAAGAATACCCCTCATCCATATATACATACCCGCATTCGTATTCCGACTGAATACGAATACAACGAGACGAAAATAATCCAACAATATAATATTAGGATCCAGCTTAAACCAAATCCCATTAGTATTATCCGTCCGATCATGATCCATGCACAAGTGCACATATATGCTCGAACCTTGCCATAAAACTATACGGCCTCTACAACGTTTCGCCCGAACCAGGGAAACCCTCTGTATGGGACTCTAAAGACTCGTCAATACGCTGGCAGTGGGTTTAACCATAAGCACGTCAGTGGCACTAGATGTACGTAACGGCTACCCAGGTATTGAGCGAAAGGGAGGCCGACGAGCAAACTCATCCTGAAACCCCTACTGAGCCTGACAGTGACAATATCCATACAGTCCGGTCCGTTCATCTATGAGTATCGAATATCGAGTCTAGGGGGGATGGATAAAGTCAGACCCCTAATAACTTGACATTCAGTGTCGGTATGAAACCCTTCACCGCCTGAGAAACTACCGATCCTAGATCAGTAATTCTCGTCTACCCTGGCCGAGAATTTCTGGTGATGGCCACCCGTGCACAACGCGACATCAATCCCCAATACCAGGAGAGATGAATCCCCTGACTATCTGCTTACTGTCTCCATGTGGCTCGGGACTGTACCCAACTAAAACCCGTTTGCACGACTCCTTTGAGCCATGGTAGGGTAGTAATCAAAGCACAGTGGGAACTCACACGAGATAAATGACGATCTTAGGTAGATAGACTAACTTGTACAGATCTCACTAGGGAACTGTTATCTGACAATAGGTATAGTACCAACTAGCAGGTTCCCGGCGAGTCCGTCCGGTGTACTCATAACCTAATGAGCACCTGTATACATCTTAGGTGAACCAACAGACACCAATGGCTTGTGAGACCGTCCACCGCCCCTCGTCGGGGTCTCGATCAGTATATACTAGTCTACTCGAGAGTATCGATGCCCAATCTCAAAACTCCCATGACTAGGCACTTTTAAGGATGTTCTTATAGACCCCAGCTCCCACGTATATGATGTAAGTCCATGTCATGCACCCCACGAACTTGCGGGGAGGCGGAACATATGAAAAATGATTATCAAAGCTTCGTAACACGGACTTGAGCGCATGAATCGTATCTAAACCAATACTAGCAAACTACGAGAGGTTTAACTACTCGGATTCGAAGTTATACCTCACGTTACTTGTCCTTCGGGTCTTCATTGCTGTCCTCCACTCCTCGTAGGCTCCTTGGAATATCGGCACTTCAACGGCCTCCTCGAGTCAAAGACGATCCACTCGAGAGCTCCTACGCCAAGCTTGATCTCTAACTTGAGATAACTAGGTTGCTCAAAGTGCTAATCTAAGCTACCTAGGGGATATAGAGTGAGGTTATGGATGTATTAGTCTAGCTAATCCTTGATCTCAACATATGAGAGGGGAGGATTAGGGTTTCAAGAGAGAGCTTGAGGAGAGAGAAGATGAGTATTTGAAAATGAATGAAAAAGCTTCTCACTTCTAATATATAATGAAGCATAAGAAAATCAAAATGAATAAATCAAAATGCATTATCATCATGCTTCATTAAATAGATAAAATGAATCATCAAGTGAGTCATTAAGCAATAAATGCTTCATTAACTCACTTGAATGATTCATCTAAGTGAGTCACAAATTCATTAAATGCTAATGCCACCTTACCCTCCATGTCATCATCCTTCTAGAAGCTTCCTGACAAATTACGAGAACGCCCCTACAATCCGTGAAAACACGGAAAAACTTTAGACTGTATAAATTCAATAACCCGATACTAGAATCTGGCTTAAACCAAAGCCGGCTAGTAAAAACTGTCCGAACGTCGTGCGTGCGTAAACACACGTACGCGTCCGATCCCTTGTCGTAAAACCATACGACCCCTATATCGTTTCGCCTGGAGCAGGGAAACCCTCTGTGTGGGACTCTGAAGACTCGACACTACGCTGGCAGTGGGTTTAACCACAGACCGCAAGCGGCACTAGCTGTATGTAACGGTCCCCAGGTAGATGTCGATAAGAAGGCCGATGAGGAAACCCATCCGAACTCCTACTGAGCCTGACGTGACAATCTCCGTACAGTCCGGTCTGTTCATCTAAGACTATCGCATATCGAGCCTAAGGGGCGGCAGGCGTCAGTCCCCTAATGGCGGTATAAGTCGTGTCGGAGCATAGCCCATTACACCCTGAGAAACTACTGGAACCTACCAGTAAATCTCGCTTGCCCTAGCCAGGGACTTTGCGTAATGGCTCTCTAACAAAGCGCGATATCAACTCCTAATACCGGGAGAGACGAATCCTATCTAACCGCCACTGCCTCCAAGTGCTCGGGACTGCACCCGACTGCTACCTGTTTGCACGACTCCTTTGAGCCGTGGTTGGGTAGCAATCTAAGAACAGTGGGACACACTCGAGGCGAAGTAGCAGTGTCAAGTCTGCGGACTATGCTGTACTCATGTTACCTGGGAACTGTTTAACTGACGATGGGTATAATACCAACCAACTGTTCCCCTGCAAGTCCTGTCCGGTGTACTCGTAACCTAACGAGCACCTGTATACTATCTCCAGTACGACGTACTGATGGCTGTGGGATAGACCATCTCCCTAACTGGGATGAGAAGCATACACACTTAGTCTACTCCGGAATATCGATGCCCTATCTCGATAATCCAACGACCAGGGACCTGTATAGGATGTTGCTTACAGACTACCCAGCCCCCACTAGTGTGATTGCCATCACAACGCTGGTAATCAAGCAAAGATCCTATGGGCTCTACTAATATGTATAAGTGATACGTAACAAGAAACATATGCACATATTAAAGTAGACTCAAACCAAGTAGCATACTACCATGTTTAGCAAGATCGTATATACAACTGTGAATATCCCAAGCTTCCATTAAGTAATATACATGCAAGTATGATACAATAATGGTCCCTAGGGCATATACACTAACAATCTCCCACTTTCACTGGGGACATGAGCTGGCATATCGTAGACCTATCATCTCGGATAGCCTCTCGAACTGCGTCTGAGGAATGGCCTTTGTGAATGGATCAGCAATGTTATTCTCCGTCTCTACTCTCTTCACCTCGATCTCCCGGTAATCTACGATCTCCCTAATCAGGTGATGCCGCCTTAAGATGTGTCTGGACTTCTGATAGGACCTGGGTTCCTTCGCTAAAGCTATAACGCCGTTGTTGTCGCAATACAAAGGTATTGAACCAACACTGGTAGGAACCACCTGAAGTTCTGTAAGGAACTTCTTCATCCAGACAGCTTCTTTTGCGGCATCGCAAGCAGCTATGTACTCTGCTTCCATCGTTGAGTCAGCAACGGTCTCCTGCTTGGAACTCTTCCAACAGACCGCCCCTCCATTGAGGGTAAAGGCATAACCCAACATGGACTTGGAGTCATCTTTGTCACTCTGGAAGCCGGAGTCGGCAAAGGCCTCAATCTGGAGGTCTTTTCCACCATACACTAAGAACATCTCCTTAGTCCTTCTCAGGTACTTGAGAATGTTCTTTACTACTATCCAGTTATTCTCCTCTGGGTTTGCTTGACACCGGCTTACTACACTCAATGCGTATGCTACATCTGGTCTGGTACATAACATCGCATACATTATAGAGCCTACCGCTGAAGCGTAGGGTATAATCGACATGCGATCCCTTTCCAAATCAGTCTTGGGAGACATATCTTTGGAGAGGGTGATTCCGTGACAAGCTGGTAGATTACCGCGCTTAGAATCTTCCATACTGAATCTTTTCAATATGGTGTCTATCTACCTGGACTGCGAAAGTCCCAACATCCTTTTTGATCTATCACGATAGATCTGGATCCCCAGAATGTAGGTGGCATCACCCAGGTCTTTCATGGAGAATTTCTGTGACAAGAATCTTTTGACTGACTGTAACATAGGAATATCATTTCCTATTAGGAGAATGTCATCCACGTACAAGACGAGGAATACTACAGCTCTCCTTACAATCTTACTGTATATGCATGGTTCATCTGGATTTTTGATAAAGTCAAATTCTTTGACAGCATCATCAAAATAGATGTTCTAACTCCGCAATGCCTGCTTTAGTCTATAAATGGACTTAAGCAGCTTGCATACTTTACCGCTGCTCCCACTCTGAATGAATCCCTCTGGCTGATCCATATAGACGCTCTCTTACAAATTTCCATTTAGAAAGGCCATCTTTACGTCCATCTGCCAGATCTCATAATCGTGGAAGGCAGAAATAGCAAGAAGGACCCGAATGGATTTCAGCATAGCTACTGGAGAAAAGGTTTCGTCATAGTCCAAACCAGGTCTTTGACGGAAACCCTTTGCAACAAGTCTAGCTTTATAGGTTTCAACCTGTCCATCTACACCAATCTTCTTTCTGAAGATCCATTTGCATCCTACGGGTTTTACCCCTTCTGGAGCAATGTCCAAAGTCCATACTTTGTTAGTGTACATGGACTCCATTTCAGTCCGCATTGCATCCAGCCATTTTACTGAGTCACCGCTCTAAATGGCTTGCTGGAAGCTAGTAGGCTCATCATAGTCAATAGTGCAATCCTCTCTATCCCCGTCTATGAGAAAACCGTAGTATCTCTCGGGCGGATGAGACTGCCTACTATTCCTGCGGAGTGGCATCGGGATGTCCCTTTCTTCTGAAACCTCTGGTTCTACCATACTTTCAGTAACAGTTTGGGGTTCTGGAATTTCTTCCAGTTCTATTTCGCTCCCATTTATTTCCTTTTCTAAAAACTGATGTTCTAGAAAATGGGCATTACGAGAAACAAAAGCCTTTTGTTCCTCTGCGTAATAGAATAGATACCCTCTGGAGTTCTTTGGATATCCCACAAACTTACATTGTATTGATCGTGCCTCGAGCTTGTCCGCATGCTGCTTTTTAACAAAAGCTGGACATCCCTAAATCTTCAGATACTGAAGATAGGGTTTCTTCCCACTCCACATCTGATATGGTGTGGTAGGCACAGTCTTGGTAGGAACTATGTTCAAAAGATACGCTGCTGATTCTAGAGCATAACCCCAGAAAGATCGCGGTAACTCAGCCTTACTCATCATGGAACGAACCATATCCAATAGGGTTCGATTCCTCCTTTCTGATACACCGTTGTGTTGTGGTGTGTATGGAGGAGTAAGCTGAAAGAGAATCCCATTCTTTTTTAAGTAATCCAGGAACTCGGCACTTAAGTATTCACCACCTCGATCAGATCTTAATGTCTTTATACTCTTGCCTGTTTGTTTTTCCACTTCATTCTTGTATTCTTGGAATTTCTCAAAGGCCTCGGATTTATGCTTCATTAAGAAGATATATCCATACCTAGAGAAATCATCCGTAAAAGTAATGAAGTAGGAATAACCACCTCGCGCATGTGTAGACATTGGACCGCATACGTCACTGTGTACGAGTCCCAAGAGCTCGCTTGCTCTTACTCCATGTCCAGTAAACGGAGTCTTTGTCATCTTTCCTATGAGACAAGATTCACAAGTAGCATAAGATTGATATTCGAACGGATTCAAATATCCTTCTCTATGTAACTTAGTCAACCTTCTCTCATTGATGTGACCTAGTCTACAATGCCATAAGAAAGCCTGATTTAATTCCGGAGACTTTCTTTTAAGTGTATTCTGGACATTGAAAACCTGAGCTTGACTTAATACGTATATACCGTTATCTAATGTACCTGACCCAATCAGAACTTGATTTAGATGGATGTTAACTACATCGCTTACGAATGTAAAATCATATCCCTCTCTTGAAAGTGAGGATACTGATATGATATTGCAAGTCATACTAGGTACATACAGACAATTACGTAGAATCAATATCTGCCCACTTGTCAAACCTAGGCAATATTCTCCCACGGATTCAGCGCCCATGCTCATTCCGTTTGCAACTCTGAGAGACAAATCACCTACCTTCATAACTCTATGGTTTCTCAAAGCATGTAATGAATTACAGATATGAGATCCTGCTCCGGTATCTAGTACCCAGAAAGTTGAGTTAATTGACAAACAGTTCTCAATTACAAATACACTTGAGGCTGAAGCCACAACATGCTTCATATCCTGGCTACTGGCTTCAAAAGCCCTGCAATCTTTCTGCCAATGCCCAATCCCGTAACAATAGGAACGTTCCTCTTTTACTACATTCAGTCCCGAAACTTTTGCCCTTCTCTTTTCTTCTACTTCCCTGGTTTCCTTCAGGGTAGAAGGCAGAGACTGTAGAATCAAGTCAGTATCTGAATCATTTCCCAACGTGGTCTCCAGGTCCTGGAGCTCATCAATATAGCTAGTCATTGTAAGGACGTTGTCCTCTACAGATGACCCGAAATCCAACCTCGCTTGAATTAATTCATTCGAGGTCTCATATCTTGCGATATGAGATTGCTCTCCATATAAATCTTTGTTATGGAGAAAGATGGAAACTGAGTCCATCTTCTCGTGTTGCTTCTGGTATACACCATCAACTGAAGCCAACACGAGACACTTGGCTTTCGTTTTATCCTTTTCCCTTGTCTGACGGATATCCATATCCGCGATGGTGGAAAATGGACCTGGGACGGCGGGATCTTGAGTAGTAATAGGGTGGTCCAGCTTGTCATAGGCAATGGACATCTGGACAGACCTATGCCAGTCATATAAGTCAGATTCAGTCAAGTTGTTATCTAGATGTAACCTATGTGTGGTCACAAGGTTGCTGCAATGAGAGAAAGAGAAGAAAACATTTTAGCATGATGATGTTGCAAGTTTAGATTGGTTTTTAGTTTATCTAAACTGGATGGCTCCCACTGTTTCTCGAATCCTTCCTCAAACCATAAAAGAATAATTAGTCAGGACAATTCTCACCGTACAATACTTACTTAACCGTTCAGCCAGGCCAGTGTCGATACTTCGAGGGAGGTTTTCCAATGCTTTCGCGAAGTTTCTTAATTAAATAACCTCTTTTCTCTGGGGGCGTGACCCCGCTGACACCTTTCTAGGCACCTACTTGGTTTATAGCATTGATCGTTAAGTGACGAATCTCCTGATAAGTAGCATGTACTCACAGTAGGATCGGGATCCAAAATATCATCGTATGATAATGTTGAAGGAATCCTACCAACATTCATCAAACTCCAAAATGGTATGCTCTCTCTGCAAATTTCAGTTTCTTTAGAAATTCCCGATATGGATTTTTGCCCCATGCTCTTATGACCTTGGCGTTAGGTCAAAATGTCATAAGTCACATGTCAAGTTCTACCCATCATTATCCTTGTTAATCTGAACCCATCCGTATATATCCTTGACGTTAGGCCAAAATGATAATACGACTGTCCCAAACTAACACATCTATCTATGTAACAAATGAATACCCAGCAGCTACCAAACACTATGCCTTGGCGTTAGGTCAAAATACATAGCTTGAATACTACTGAATACCTAAATGAAATGACGGAGGGCTACGAATGGTTTTGGCAAAAAACCGTGAACGTAGTGAAGTTGATATAATCGAAGGAACCTAATACTTTTTAAAAGGAGTGGTTAAAGCTCCGCAATTAAAAAATTCTGATCTTTTAAAATAACGGAGTGGTTTCTTTTAAATTTGTTCCACGACTTAACTTTGGTTTATTTTCTTTGCATTATAATAATGCGTCCCATCATTTATCCTATCATTGTAGAAAACAACGAAAATACCACGTCCTGTTATGCCATCCGCATTCGCCACGGGGTCCCGTCATCACCCGTTAGGTTACTTAACTAACGACAGAGCGGGAGCTGGGCTAGCGCGGGTGTAAAATATAAGTGACGTCTAATAGCTATCATATATAAATATTGTACATTCGTCAGACGCAATAATAAGCATTCCAGATCACAGATGAACTTTATTGGATATACTAGCAATCCGCATTTGATTTGAGCCTGCAATAAAAGCGGATTACACAGTTGTGATGAATAGCCATTACCCAACCCTAGACCCCTACGGGTACGGCAAACTACCCGCCAAGTACCCGAAGTGAAGCGGTCTCCCTAAACAACGTGAGTAGGCCACTAAACACTTCAACGTACCCGGTAGTTTGTGTACCCCGCCTTGGGTCTATCCTAGGAGCAAAAACAGTAAAAAGAAATAATACAACGGTGGCCACAACCGCAACCTGGATGCGCCCCGCAAAAGAATATTACAACATATTACATTTACATCGAATGAATGAATATTAAACCCATTTCAAACCCCGGCTAATCATCACAACACTCCAATCAAGTCCATATGCACAAATAGTAAATATTACAGAAATGTGCAACCCCCTGCCAACCGACATACTAGCAGTTAGGGGAGGTTTACGAACACATTAAACATTACAGATAAAAACCCAATTAGCAAATATCTTAGAACATCGATCGACTTCCTTTTTCCGTGTCTACCCCAAAAGCAAAGCAGCACTGAAGTAACCTGGGTAGAAACAGAATATTCTGGAAAACAGAAAACCATAAAATATGAATTACAGAGGAAATCCGAGTCAACTCGGAGTTGACTCGGCGGCGGATCCGCGGCTAAAAGTACCATCTTGCCGCGGATCCGCGGCTATCTTGCCGAGTTAGGGTCTCGTATTTTCTTAGAATTCTTATAATTCCCTGCTGTGAATTTTAAGGCATATCAAATAATTTTTTAGACATTTTTAAAATTAACAGAACTGTTAGGGTAAGGTTTTTCGTTTTTCGCATTTTTCCATCGATCGAACTTCTAATTAGTTGCTAACAAGCTAGTAATGGTTTAGTTAGCTCTGATACCACTATAAGTCCATGTCACGCACCGCACGAACTTGTGGGGAGACGGAATATATGAAAAACGATTATCAAAGCTTCGTAACACGGACTTGAGCGCATGAATCGTGTCTAAACCGTTACTAGCAAACTACGAGAGGTTTAACTACTCGGATTCAAAGTTATAGCTCACGTTACTTGTCCTTCGGGTCTTCATCGCTGTCCTCCACTCCTCGTAGGCTCCTTGGAACATCGGCACCTCAACGGCCTCCTCGAGTCAAAGACGATCCACCCGAGAGCTCCTACGCCAAGCTTGATCTCTAACTTGAGATAACTAGGTTGGTCAAAGTGCTAATCTAAGCTACCTAGGGGATATAGAGTGAGGTTATGGATGTATTAGTCTAGCTAATCCTTGATCTCAACACATGAGAGGGGAGGATTAGGGTTTCAAGAGAGATCTTGAGGAGAGAGAAGATGAGTATTTGAAAATGAATGAAAAAGCTTCTCACTTCTAATATATAATGAAGCATAAGAAAATCAAAATGAATAAATCAAAATGCATTATCATCATGCTTCATTAAATAGATACAATGAATCATCAAGTGAGTCATTAAGCAATAAATGCTTCATTAACTCACTTGAATGATTCATCTGAGTGAGTCACAAATTCATTAAATGCTAATGCCACCTTACCCTCCATGTCATCATCCTTCTAGAAGCTTCCCGACAAATTACGAGAACGCCCCTACAATCCGTGAAAACACGGAAAAACTTTAGACTGTATAAATCCAATAACCCGATACTAGAATCTGGCTTAAACCAAAGCTGGCTAGTAAAAACTGTCCGAACGTCGTACGTGCGTAAACACACGTACGCGTCCGAACCCTTGTCGTAAAACCATACGACCTCTATATTGTTTCGCCTGGAGCAGGGAAACCCTCTGTGTGGGACTCTAAAGACTCGACACTGCGCTGGCAGTGGGTTTAACCACAGACCGCAAGCGGCACTAGCTGTATGTAACGGTCCCCAGGTAGATGTCGATAAGAAGGCCGATGAGGAAACCCATCCGAACTCCTACTGAGCCTGACGTGACAATCTCCGTACAGTCCGGTCTGTTCGTCTAAGACTATCGCATTTCGAGCCTAGGGGGCAGCAAGCGTCAGTCCCTTAATGGCGGTATAAGTCGTGTCGGAGCGTAGCCCATTACACCCTGAGAAACTACTGGAACCTACCAGTAAATCTCGCTTGCCCTGGCCAGGGACTTTGCGTAATGGTTCTCTGACACAGCGCGATATCAACTCCCAATACCGGGAGAGACGAATCCTGTCTAACCGCCACTGCCTCCAAGTGCTCGGGACTGCACCTAACTGCTACCTGTTTATACGACTCCTTTGAGCCATGGTAGGGTAGCAATCTAAGAACAGTGGGACACACTCGAGGCGAAGTAGCAGTGTCAAGTCTGCGGATTATGCTGTACTCATGTCACCTTGGAACTGTTTAACTGACGATGGGTATAATACCAACCAACAATTCCCCTGTGAGTCCTGTCCGGTGTACCCGTAACCTAACGAGCACCTGTATACTATCTCCAGTACGACGTACTGATGGCTATGGGACAGACCATCTCCCTAACTAGGATGAGAAGCGTACACATTTAGTCTACTCCGGAATATCGATGCCCTATCTCGATAATCCAACGACCAGGAACCTGTATAGGATGTTGCTTACAGGCTACCCAACCCCCACTAGTGTGATTGCCATCACAACGCTGGTAATAAAGCAAAGATCCTATGGGCTCTACTAATATGTATAAGTGATACGTAACAAGAAACATATGCACATATTAAAGTAGACTCAAACCATGTAGCATACTACCATGTTTAGCAAGATTGTATATACAACTGTGAATATCCCAAGCTTCCATTAAGTAATATACATGCAAGTATGATACAATAATGTCCCCTAGGGCATATACACTAACATATGATTGTCATCACACTACTGGCAGTCAAGCAAGAATCCTATGGGCTCTATCAACATGTAATAGTGATCTGTAAAGTCACCTGAAGCATGCCCACAACGATAAAGACAAAACAGATAGCATACTATCATCTCGAGTAAGACTGTTCTACCGGTATAGGTCCTCCCTCAATCATTGCAATCACGTGCCTGCGATCCAATAATTGACTTGAGGGCACTATAGCCAACAAAAAGCTCACAAGTTTGTGTTCGAGCTTCATGATTCACATCTCATGTGAGGGTTGAAGCTTGAACCATGGCAATTGAGGAAGAAGATGATGCTAGAGAGCAACCATAGGAGCAACTCAAGAAAAAATGGCTAAGTGTTTAAAATGAGCTTAGAATGAATGGCAACACTTGATCCCCACTAATTCAAGCATGGAATTTTGCAATATAAAATTGCAACCATGCTTGAATAGTGAGTCAAGACGAATAAACTATGAATAAAAACCATGCTTGCAACCATGCTCTCATTTTCCACCTCGTTTCTATTTTTCACAAAAAAAGAAATCATGCCATGCTACATATATATATATATATATATATATATATATATCTCATATATATATATATATTAATACATATAAGAAAATATTTAGTGAGCTAATGATATTAGTTAAAATATAATTATATCACATATAATATATATCACATTATTAAATCAACACTTGATTTAATAATCCAGTTATATCACATATGACCGACTAATATCATATATCTGTATATCATATTATCAAATCAACACTTGATTCGACAATCTGGTTAAATCACATATAACCGAACCAATAACAGATAACTGCCAGATTACAATACGGTATCACATACACGTATTTAATCAGGCCCACACACATATCACATATGTGTCCTATTTCGTTTCGCTTGAACCAGGGAACTTCTGTGTGGGACTCTAAAGACTTGTCAATACGCCAGCAGTAAGTGATGATCACATCAGCCACCTACAAGCCGTCAGCGGTACTACCTGGATGTAACGACTACCTGGGTATTAAGCGATATGAAGATCAACAAGCAAGCTTGTCCATAGTCTCCATGAAGCCTATCAGTAACAATACCGTACAGTCCGGTCTCTTCGTCTGATATATCGCATATCATGTCTAGGGGTGGTTAACGTCAGTCTCCAGTAACGTGATATGTCATGCTGATGTCTGGCCTATAACGGTTCGAGAAACTACTGATAACACATATCAGTAAATCTCATAAGCAGCCCTGGCCAGGGACTTCCAGTTATAGCCAATCGAGCATAGCGCAACATCAAACCCTAATACCGAGAGAGACGAAACCCCTCCTATCGCTCATTGCCTCCATGCGACTCGGGACTGTACCAAAAATCCACCTGTTTGCATGTCTCCTTTGAGCGTGGTAGGGAGGAAATCAAAGCACAGTGGGAGCCGCACAAGACTCTATGATGATCTCGGGTTTACAGACTAACATGTACCAGTATCACCAGAGGACTGCTATCTGACGATAGGTATACTACCATATAGGAGTCCTCGGCGAGTCCTGTTCCGTGTACCCATTCTCCAATGAGCACCTGTGTACAATATTTTATGTCACACACCAATGGTTGTGGGATCAACCACCGTCTTCTAAGGGACAAGAAACATACACATTAGTCTACTCTGGAATATCGATGCCCTAGTCTCGATATTCTCTCGACTAGGAACTGATTAAAGGATGTACTTTTGGACCACCATGGCCCCACTAGTATGATCTCATCATAGTCCTGGTAGTCAAGTACATATCCTAAGAGCTTTATAAACATGTAAGAGATAGACAATATAAATAACAATCTACATATTAAGATAAAGGTAACCTGATAGCATACTATCATGTCGAGCAAGAAAGTCTTCTATATATATGTCCAAGCATCCACTATATCAACAATAATGGCCTCTAGGGCATACATATTACTAACAGTTTGGATCTTTTCCCAAATCATTTTGAGGTATAACAATCAAGTTTTACTTATTTCGTTACTAATCTTTGCTTTATTAATTTTAATTGGTGTTTAAGTAGCCTTTATTGTATGTTTAGAGATTTAACGAGAGAGTTAGAACAAGTTAATGCTTTTATGGCCTAATTAGGGTTATTATGTGTAGTCAGAGATTAATAGATTTACTAATCCACCCAGTTTTCACTAAAACACCATTTGCTTTAGTTTAGTGTTTTAAATCGGTTTTTAATCAAGTTTAGCGATGTTTAAAATCTTCTCTCTTTATGAACGTCTGTAAATTAATCAAACATGTACACTAGGTTATATATAGAGCCCTAAAATTATCCTAGAAACCCGGACCCAAACCAACCCACTAGACCCGGCGATAATTCCTTCATGGCCGGCACCGCCGGTATAGTTTTAGCCTTAGGGTGTTGGGCTTTTGGGAGTATATCTCTTAGGATATTTTAGGGTATTTGATCTTGGTTGTTTTTCCTAGTGTTGTTTTAGACAAAATCTGGAACTGTTTTGCTTTAATGTGTATATTGTGTCTTGTGCGATTCGTGCGATGCGACACTAAGCTTTGTGTTTTTGTGGGAAACGACAAATAGAGTTGATTTGAGTGATGTCATACACGTTTTGTGCACCAAGTGCACATGTGTCTAAGTTGTGAACGTTAGTTCCTTTAAAGTCGTTTTTTCTTCGCATTTTATCGGATGATTAGCCTTACGTTTTGACATTTTGCGATTCTAGGTTCGGTTGCGGAGACGTCAAACGCGGCAAGGAAAGGCAAGGTGGTGGCCGGATTCGATTAGCTGAGGCATTCCGGTGAGTAACATCTACGGGGGAATCGCCTGTAAGGCGTTAAGCGCCGAGGGCTAGATTCAGTGATATGAACATATTCTTATACGCAAACACATTGATTATGCGTGATTACCAATTGCACATCCTACTACCTGTTGCACATTGTCATATCATTATTAGGACACTGCATCATTACTAACGGTTCATGTTGCACGAGCACTAATTATATGCCACACACACACCGTTAGTAATTGCGATGTCACGCACACTATAGAATTGCTATGATAATTATATGTTGTGGCGTGTTCATTATTGACAGTTAGACAATCTTTCTTGTGCTAGTATGCATCATAATTTGCATCATGCATACATTGCTATAGTGGTATATCTCATATGATGTTTTCATGAGATTTCTGTTTTTCTTGGATTTGGGAAACCGCAAGGTACGTTTTGATAAAAAATTTGAAATATTTTAAAAATGCGGTTTTCCCTTAATATGATATTTCGTGTCCACCATGAGTTTTCTCAGTTCTGAGCTTGTTTTCGAGACCCGATTCGAGGAGTTGGATGAACCGTCTACGGGTATATGGTGGACCCAGTGAGGTACCCCGGGGGAAGAAGCTCGAGATGTAGACGATGAGCCTACCAGGGGAGCACTACTTATCGGTGATTGTATGGAAACTCGGCAGATATCTGGAGGACACCGTCCGGAGTTATGAGACGAGATGGATATGAGGGCCGATCCGAGGGACGACACCTGAGACTTTGGGATTTTAGGATGTCGTTGATGGACACCGGATTTCTATGATGATGATTTCGGGAATGTCCTTGTCTTTATCCCACACTCATGACTTTTATGACATACTGCACATATAGTTGTTGTACCCCGATGTAGTACTTAATTTGGATATTTTTGCTGCATCTCATATTACTGTACATATGCTGCTATGACTACATATATAGGATGGTTGTTTTCATGCATACTTGCGATTACCTATATGATGTTATTTACTACATGTTATTTACTACTCATGAGTTGGCAACTCACCCCCGTTGTGCCACAGTGTAATGCAGGACTGACCCTCAGAGTAGTCACGGCGGGATTCCTTATTCCTTCTACTTCTGCGGTTACCGCTACTATTGGTCGTGACTTTTGGTGTAGGTGGGTTTTCGTTGCGAGTATCCGTATGTTCCGCTTGGATATCTTATTTGTATCTAGTACTCTCCATCTACCATTTATATCATTATATGTGTGACCTAGAGACTGGACAGTGAGGATTGTATTATTTGATATCTGGTGTCGAGCTCGTGTGAGCCGACTTTATGCTTTTCGGTTTTCTCGCTCTTAAAGTGTTGTTTTCACATTATTATGATATATCTTGCCCATGGTTGTGTTCCTCCAATTGGGCGAAGAGCTGGCTCTCGTTTGGGAATGTCTTTTTATTATTGCTTATACATATTCATGTTTTTACCCGTTTGGGGCCACTTTTTACAAAGGAAACGCTGCGGAAATTTTTAGGAAAAACTAGACACTTTGAAAATGTTTGAAGTGACTTTATTTTGTTAAAATCACCTTTTTAAAACAAGTATTTCTTCACTATATTTTATTAAACGGTTTAGATTTCTGGGCTTTGGCTTACTTAGATTATATTACGCCTCTAGACGTTGTGTGATTTAAGTGCAAGTCACGTTCCACATCTTCGGGTCATGACAAAGTTGGTATTAAAGCGTTAGGTTTTACCTCCCGAGTGTAGTATGACTCTTGGTAAATGGAGTAGGTGACTTAAGCAAAGTGACGTGGCGTGTGTATGTTCCGCGGCATACTCACGATACGGTACTTCGCCTAAGTGACCTTTGGATATATATATTTTTGCTTGTATTTTCTTCCTTGATTCCATTTGTCCTTTGATTCGACTGCAAGTATCAAATTTTGTTTCCTTGTTCCAGCCACTATGTCGTCGAAGACTACGAGGGGCTAGAGGGCTGCTGCAAGAGACGAGGTTATAGCGGGCTCGTCTGAGATGAGGACCGACCAAGACGGTATGCCTATCCCTCAGGGACAGACTGATCCCCCTTCTCCAGGCCGGATTGCTGGGCTGGAGGAGAGTATTCAGGATTTGCGCCAGATAGTTGGATCTTTAGTAGAGGCCATCCGAGCACCGAGATCCGATGATATTCCTCCTACTACAGGGACTGTGATAGTACCTGCTGCCCAGACAGCAGTACCTGCCACTACCGAGACCATCACACTATCACTGCAGGAGTTTATGAGGCTGAAGCCTCCAGTTTTCATGGGCACAGATGCAGTGGAGGATCCACAGACATTCCTCGACAGGATGGCCAAGATTTGCCGTTCACTGATCTGTTCTGATGAGAGATCAGTCGAGCTTGCGAGTTTTTGTCTGGAGGGTCTTGCTCAAACGTGGTACGAGTCTGTTGAGAGGGACCGAGCTGCAGGTCTACCTCCTATGACCTGGGATGAGTTCACGGTAGTGTTTCTTTCTCGTTTCCTTCCGGTGAGCGTTAGGGATGCTCGAGCCTGTTGTTTCGAGTCTTTGCACAAGACTCCTGGGATGACCGTGTCCAAGTACGACATTCATTTTACTCAGCTGTCCAGATATGCTCCTTACCTGGTGGACACTGAAGAGAAACGCATAAAGAGAGTCGTACGGGGACTTGACACACAGCTGTTTTTTTCTATCGGCGCACAGCATTTTGACACCTATACAGCTGCTATGGACGCGACCTTACTGTTAGAGGAGCGCATTTCTAAGACTTCGGTCGTTCCAGGACCGAAGCGGATTCGTACCAGTGTGCCAGCTCAGAGGCCGTTAGGTAGACGCCGCGACAGATTCTTCCCAGGTGATGGTGGCGGCAGAGGATTAAGACGAGGCCAATTATATGGCTCTTACCCACAAGGTCAGCAGCCGTCGCCCGGATGTTTTCGATGTAGGGGTCTGCATCACCGCATTAGAGATTGTACTGAGGTATGCCAAGTGTAACATTTTAGGAAAAAAAATATTATTTTTAGGAATTTATATATTTAAATAATAAATATTATGAATATTTTAATGATACGGTATAATTAAATACCGATAATTTGGGAAATATTGGGAAGTTAAATTGAATGGTGATTTTTGGAAGAATTTATGTGATTTAGGCAAATTATAAATTTTTTATAATTAATTATATATAAGTTTATCCTAAACTTGATTAATGTTCACTAATCTCACATTGATGGTGTTTTGTGCATGTGACATTCACCAAGTCATTTTACACATTTGCTGCAATTTTTTCTACCATGACTTTCATTTTTTCAAGCATGGCTTTGTTTTTGAAAATGAAAAGGAAAGGAAATGAAAAGATAAAGAAAAGAAAAGGGAAATGAATATAGAATTGAGGTATGGGCAAGATGTAGGGTTACTAGACACTGTCACAAGGGTCTATATGGTATCAGCCATGTCCGATTTAAAATTTAGACGTGCCGAACAACCCAAAGCGAGCATCTTTGCTAGATTATTATGGTTAAACATGCAAGTAAACATCTTTACAACTAAGAGAGAGGGATTACAACTTTTGTAGTCCTCTCCTTCGCTTCATAAGCTCCGAGTAGTAGTCCCTTTGCCGCGATCCATGATCTCCCAGACTCAAGAGAAGCTCCACAACCCGAATGATCCATGCTTGCTTGAAGTCTTCCTTTTCGAAGATGATCTACCTTGAATTTTCTTTAACTCAAGCTCTCACTCACTAATCAAGTATTAATGAAGTGAACACCCAAATCTAATTGCCTAGATTAGACGAGGATGAAGAAGTAGGATTTATGCTTTCTTTTATTATCAAATTCTCACACTAATCCATCACAAAAGGGAAACCTAGAAAGCTTTTCAAGAGCTCAAGGAAGAAGAAGAAGAATGATTAATTCTTTTGTGATGAATAATGAAATGTTATATCATTACAATTGCAACCATGGTTAAGTCAAGAAAGACTTAACCATTGTAGAGATTTAACTAGGGTAAAGGGTGTGGTTGGGTTAAGAAAATATCTCCAAAAATATCAACGCATAATATCTTTGCAAGAAACAAAACAAAAGCTTCTAGAAGCTTCTAGAAAAGATTAACCCAAATCAAACCCTAACCATGTTTAATCTCCACTAATCATGTTGCATTTGTAATCATAACTTGTTACAATATTATATATCACATATATAATATATTTTTGTAACAAAAGAAAATAATACAATTAACATATATCGCATATATATCAATATATTATCCGGTGAGAAAATGAAATAATAAAGCGAGTCAATATTAGATAATGTAATGTAATATATCACATATATAATTATACATTAAATTATCGAATCAACACTTGATCGGACAATCCGGCTATATCGAATATAACCGACTAATATATCATGTACCGATTCATCGAATCAACACTTGATCCGATGACCCGGCTGATATCAAATATCGCTGGCCGATATCATATATCGCGAAAATAGAATACGGTATCTCATATCGTATTATTCTCGATCCCGCACATATCACATATGTGCTCCTACTCCGTTTTACCTGAGTCAAGAAACCTTTGTGTAGGACTCTAAAGAATCGTCAATACGCCGGTAGCAGGTGATGATCATATCAAACACCCACAAGCTGCAAGCGGTCAGCTAAACGTAACAGCCACCCAGGTACTGAGCGATCAGAAGATCAATAAGCAAGCATGTACATTCTCCTGTGAATCCAATCAGTAACACTCCCGTACAGTCCGGTCTCTTCGTCTGATATGTTGCTTATCTAGTCTAGGGGTGGTATACGTCAGACCCCAGTAACCGATAAGTCGTGTCGATGTGAGGCTCAAAACAGGTTGAGAACCTACTGATAACACTTACCAGTAGTACTCAATATCCGCCCTGGCCAGGGACTTCCAGTTATAGCCAATCGAACACAGCACAACATCAACTCCCTATACCGGGAGAGACGAAACCCCTCCTATCGTTCATTCCCTCCATGTGATTCGGGACTGTACCCAAAAGCCACCGTTTTGCATGCCCTCTTGGACGTGGTATGATGGAAATCAAAGCACAGTGGGAATCACACAAGACTCTATGACGATCTCGGGTCTATAGACTAACCTGTACCAGTGTTACCAGAGAACTGCCATCTGACGTAAGGTATAATACCATCTGGGAATTCTCGGCGAGTCCGTCCAGTGTACCCAGTCTCAACTGAGCACCCGTACACCATCTTTGATGTCAAACACCGATGGATATGGGATCATCCATCGCCCATCATATGGGTCAAGATGCGTATACGCTAGTCTACTCTGGTGTATCGATGCCCTGTCTCGACACACCCTCGACTAGGAACTGTTATATGATGTACTCGTTGACTACCCTGGCCCTACTAGTATGATCTCATCATAGTCCCAGTAGTCGGGTACATATCCTAAGGGCTTTATCAACATGTGAGAACAAGACAGTAAACTAATACAAGTCAACATGTTAAGATAAAGTGAAACCAAATAGCATACTATCATGACGAGCAAGAAAGTCCTCTCTATATATATCTAAGCATCCATTATAATATACATCATATGTACAACAATGGCCTCTAGGGCATATACATAACTAACAATCTCCCACTTGCACTAAGGCCAGCTGTTGTAGTATCTCATACCCAGCATCCCGAAGAGTCTCTCAAACTGTGTCTGGGGAATGTCCTTCGTGAGTCGATCCGCAGTGTTGTCCTTCGTATCAACTCTCCTGACCTCGATCTCCCTGTGATCAATTATCTCTCGGATCATGTCATACCGCCTCAGAATATGTCTTGACTTCTGATGGGACCTGGGTTCCTTGGTCAAAGCCATAGCTCCATTGTTATCACAATACAAAGGTATTGGATGCTCAATGGATGGAATCACTCCAAGTTCAGTAATGAACTTCTTTATCCAGACAGCCTCTTTGGCAGCATCGTTGGCAGCGATGTATTCAGCCTCCATCGTCGAGTATGCAACAGTATCCTGTTTGGAACTCTTCCAACACACCGCCCCTCTATTGAGGGTAAAGACAAATCCCGAGTGCGACTTAGAGTCGTCCTTGTCATTTTGGAAGCTCGGTAAAGGACTCCACCTGGAGTTCTCCATTACCATACACCAAGAACATCTCCTTAGTTCTTCTCAAGTACTTGAGAATGTTCTTCACAGCTATCCAGTGACTCTCTCCAGGATCTGCTTGATACCTACTCACTACACTTAGTGAGTATGCTACATCGGGTCTGGTACATAGCATTGCATACATGATAGAGCCTACTGCCGAAGTATAGGGTATCCCTTGCAGGCGAGCTCTTTCCAAATTAGTCTTGGGAGACATCTCTTTGGAGAGAGTGAGTCCAGAGATCGTGGGTAGGTTCCCACGCTTGGATTCTTCCATACTAAACCTCTTTAGTATGGTGTCAATGTACCTGGATTTGGACAATCCCAGTATCCGTTTAGATCTATCTCTATAGATCATAATTCCCAGTATGCAGAAGGCATCACCTAGATCTTTCATTAAGAATCTTTGTGATAAGAAGAGCTTGACCGATTGCAGCATAGGAACATCATTTCCTATCAAGAGTATGTCATCCACGTACAATACGAGGAAGACAACCTTACTCTCTGCAACCTTCTTATAGATACAAGGTTCATCTACGTTTTTGATGAAGTCAAACTCTTTGACCACAACATCAAAGCAGATGTTCCAACTCCACGATGCTTGCTTTAACCCATAAATGTATTTAAGCAGCTTGCACACCTTTCCGCTGCTCCCACTGTCTATGAAGCCCTCTGGCTGAGTCATGTACACGCACTCTTCTAAATCACCATTTAGAGAGGCGGTCTTAATATCCATCTGCCAGATTTCGTAGTCATGATATGCAGCAATGGCAAGTAAGATCCGGATGGACTTAAGCATAGCCACTAGAGAAAAGGTTTCGTCATAATCCACACCTGGTCGTTGACGAAAACCCTTTGCAACAAGTCTAGCTTTGTAAATCTCAACTTTTCCATCAACACCAAGTTTATTCTTAAAGATCTATTTGCTCCCAATGGGTTTTACCCCTTCAGGAGAAACATCCAAAGTCCATACTTTGTTGGTGTACATGGATTCCATCTCAGATCGTATTGCATCCAGCCATTTCACAGAGTCCCTACTCGTGATGGCCTACTCGAAGCTAGTCGGGTCATCATTTTCCATGATGCAATCCTCGCTCCCACCATCAACGAGAAAACCATAGTGTCTCTCAGGTGGATGAGAAACCCTACTAGATCGGCGGAAAGGCTGGTGTTTGTCAGGAACTACTGAATCTTCTGGTTCCATCAAATCTTCTGTTATAGTTTATTCTGCTGGAACTTCTTCTAGTTCTACCTCAGAGCCACTAATCTCTTTTGCAAGAAATTCCTTTTCTAAAAAGGTGGCATGTCGAGAAACAAACACCTTTTGTTCCTCAGTGTGGTAGAAGATATACCCTTGTGAATTCCTGTGATATCCTACAAACTTGCATAGGACAGACCTTGCCTCGAGTTTGTCCGGATTATGCCTTTTGATATAGGCCGGACAACCCCATATCTTAACATACTTAAGAGATGGACGGTTCCCTTTCCATATCTCATATGGAGTGGTAGGCACTGATTTGGTAGGAACCATATTCAATAGGTGTATGGCTGTCTCAAGCGCATACCACCAGAAGAAAATAGGTAACTCAGCAGCGCTCATCATAGAGCGCACCATATCTAATAGGGTGCAATTTCTCTGCTCCGATACACCGTTGTGCTGTGGTGTATAAGGAGGAGTTAGCTGAGAGAGAATCCCGTTCTCTTTTAGATAATCTAGGAACTCATTGCTCAAGTATTCTCCTCCTCGATCAGATCAAAAGATCTTAATACTTTTGTCCGTTTGGTTCTCTACTTCGTGCTTATATTCTCTGAATTTCTCAAAAGCTTTAGACTTGTGTTTCATCAGGAACACATGTCCGTATCTAGAGAGATCGTCAGTGAATGTAATGAAGTAGGAAGAACCGTTCTTGGCATATGTAGACATGGGACCGCATACATCACTATGTACCAGTCCTAAGAGTTCCTCAACTCTTTCTCCGTGTCCACTAAACGGAGTTTTGGTCATTTTTCCTTTGAGATATGAATGGCAAGTTTCATAAGATGATAATTCGAACGAATTCAAATATCCATCCTTATGTAACTTAGCTAGTCGTGTCGCATTGATATGACCAAGTCTACAATGCCATACGAAGGATTCGTTCATTTGAACTCTTCCTCTTGTGTGTGTTTTGTATATTAAGGACTGTATTTTGATTGAGAATGAATATGCCATTATGTAACGAGTCTGATCCAATCAACTTTTGATTTAGGAAGATGTTCATAACATTATCCTGTATTACAAAATTATACCCTTCTTTACTTAATAAAGAAACTGATATAATGTTGCACATCATGTTCAGTATATAATAGCACTCATTCAGAATCAATGTATTACTACTTGGTAATACAAGGTCATATTTGCCAACTGCTTTGGCTGCAATATTTGTACCATTCCCTACTTGTACGGAATAATCACCCTTTCCCAGTTCTCTACCTTTATGTAGCCCACGTAACAATTTACATATGTGGGATCCCGATCCGGCATCTAATACCCAGGACGTAGGGTGAACTGAGAAACAGTTCTCAATAACTAACACAGCCGAAGAAGATGCATCAACATGCTTGTTCTTCGTTTGGGCGGCATGATAATCCAGATATTCTGCTATTTCCTGTTCAGTGTTACAACACTTATAAGAAAGAACGGGACCAACGTTCCCCTGCTCAGTATAATAAGCGGGTTCAGTTAATACATCAATATTATTATCTTGTTTAAGGCCTGACTTGGTCGCTACCTGGAGAGAGAGAGAAGGAAACACTTTAGCGTAAGCTCTTGCAAGATTAGATTGGTTATTATCTTATCTAATCAGGATGTCTCCCACTGTTTTTATCAAACCTTCCTTTAAACCCTAAAAGGAAAAACTAGCCGGGATTAATTACACCCAACAATTTCGTCAATCTTTCAGCCAGATCAGTGTTGGTACTTTGAGGGAGGTTCCCCGTGCTTTCGCACAGACCTAATTAAAATAATCCTCGTTTTCCCAGAGGCTTAACCCCGTTAACACCTTTCTAGACAACTACTTGATCGGCTAATTGTCCTGTGTAAAACTCTCCCAGGAGTAACTTTTACTCGCAGTGGGTATCAAGATCCATCTATCTCATAGAAGGTATGCAATCTCATTGCAAATTTCAACATTTGAAATTCCCGATAATTCTTTTACCCCTAACGTGCTATGACCTTGACGAATGCCAACAAACCATAGTCCGCTAGTCAAGTTCAACCCGTACATTTCTTGATTGAATTAAACCTAGCCGCACGACCCTTGACGAAAGCCAACAAAGCCGTATGACTACCCCAACCCAATCGCATCATATGCTACAGATAAGCAATAGTTAGCTACCGCACACTACGCCTTGATGAAAGCCAACAAACGCAGCACGAATACTAAGTATTATCTATCTGAAATGTCGGAGGGCTACGCAGGTTTTTCAGAAAACCATGAGCGTAATGAACTTGATATCGTTGTAGAAACAAGTGATTTTGAAAATGAGTGTTTTTTTAGGCTTTTCCAGTTTCGATAAAGAGGTCACTCCCGGTGAAGGGATCTCGGCTCTTTCCTCATCGAATAAGGTGCAGGGTATATCATATATACCGCTGCGCAAAGCAAAGCTATAGAAGCAATCAAAAACTAATCCGTGAGTTTGTAGCATCTGCCAGTTCTGCTAAAGAGATCACTCCCGGTGAAGGGATCTCGGCTCTTTCCTCATCGAATAAGGTGCAGGGTATATCATATATACCGCTGTGCAAAGCAAAACTGTAACTACCCTTTTTATAAAGTTTTGATTCTACAACATCTTTTAGGTTTCTTATCTTTTATTAATCTCATTAATAAAATCCCATCAATTAAAGCTTCCTAAGCATCACAGAAGAAATGAAAGCAGTAATATTTATATATCAACATATATATATATATATATAGTATAAGCATTCGTCTCAGACAGTAATATGATCTCATCACAGAACATTGCAGCAGAAGATAACATATGAAATATTGAATATTCTAGGAAGTCCGTGTTTTATTTCGAGCCTGTATAAAACACGGATTCCACGGTCGCGATGAATAGCCAAACCCACATCCCTAGACCCCAACGAGAGCGGCAAGCAACACTGCCAATTCTAGGGTTAGAAGACCCGGTCTCGACTCCTCGAGATGGCCTCCCACTGTACCCTAGAACCCGGTTACTTGTGCTCCCCTTCTCAGGTTTACCTAATGCGGAAAAGTAAATAATATACAATGGTGACATCATCCTCATCCCGGAAGTGCCCCAATAAAAGAATATTACATACAAATGAATTTTACATGAATGAAAATAAAAACTCTCATCTCACATAAAACCCCCGACTATTTAGAACACGACGATCCAATATAACATATCACAACAACACATAATATCTCATATCATCAATGTAAGCAAGTATGCGTATCCCGATTATCGTTGATGTATAGCAACGAAACCGGCGATACACCAAATACTATGCTTACGGTCACAGGAAAGAAAGTGTAAAACTACAACATTTGGAATCCACAATCACTTTAGACATCATAAATCAGAAATATCACATACTTCGCATTTCATGCCTAACTATATGAATTCTATATATTGTATCACATTCCAGATAAATAGATAATATTAAACTTTCCGATCGAATAATCAAACACCCAAGAATTCCCAAATAGCTCAACACTTGAGCGGAGTTCAAAAAATCCCTGAACATGTCACCGCCCCAGTGAACCAGCCGTAGAAGGGTCAAACCAACGCCTCACATGTGGCAACGCCAAACTACCACAAACCCTAGGGTTCAGTGGCAGTTTTGACTGTCACATAATCGAGTTAAGCTTACGTTCTTCTAGAGGGTCCACAGCTATGCTTGCATGTTTTTCCGAAAGTTTTAAACTCAAGAAATATTCAACACTTGAAAGTTTTTCATGTCGGGAAAAAGCGAGTTATTGATATCCGTTCGAACATTTTAACAAGTTCTAAATTATCTGGAAAACTAAACGAAATTAAACTTTCCGATCGAATCAACGAATACAAAATATTTTCAGAGAACTCAACAGTTGAGCAAGATTAAAAATTCCCAGAAGTATATATTGTTGGATATATGTATGCCCTAGAGGCCATTATTTGATAGTGGATGTATTTATACATGTATATATATATATATATATATATATATATATATTTAGTGTACATTCTTGCTCGACATGATAGTATGCTATCTGGTTCTTCTTTATCTGACATGTTGATTAGATCATGCTTTTATTCATTCACACATGTTGAGAAAGCCCTGAGGATAAAGGCTTGACTACTGTGATTATGATGGAGATCATACTAGTGGGACATCTGTAGTTTATAAGCATATCCTGAAATGTCCGTAGTCATAGGTATATCGAGACGGGGCATCGATATACCAGAGTAGACTAGCGTATATGATACTAGACATATATGATGGGCGATAGATGTTCCCACATTCATCGATGTTTGACATCGAGATCGTATACGGGTGCTCAGTGGTGACTGGGTACACTGGACGGACTCACTGAGAACTCCTATATGGAATTATATCTATCTTCGGATAGCAGTTCTCAGGTGACACTGGTGCAGGTTAGTCTGTAGACCCGAGATCATCATAGAGTCTTATGTGTTCTCCTACTGTACTTTGATTACCACCCTACCACGGCTCTACTGAGTCGTGCAAACAGGTGGCCGTTGGGTACAGTCCCGAGACACACGAAGGCGATGAGCGATAGGAGTGTTTTCGTCTTTCCCGGTATTGGGAGTTGATGCTGTGCTGTGCTCGACTGGCTATATCAGTAAGTCCCTGGCCAGGGCTATTGAGATTTACTGATAAGAGTTATCAGTAGTTTCTCGATCTGTTATAGACCATTCATCGGCACGACTTATTGAGTTATTGGGGTCGACGTTGCCATCCCTAGACTCGATATGCAGCATATCTGACGAAGAGACCGGACTGTACGGTAGTGTTGCCGGTTGGCTCAACGGGAGTTTTGACAGCTTCGCTAGTTTTCTTCTGATCGCTCAATACCCGGGTGGCCGTTACGTTTAGCTGACCGCTTGCGGTTTGTAGGTATTTGATATGATCATTACCTACTGCCGGCGTATTGACGAGTCTTAGAGTCCCACAATGAAGTTTCCTGGCTCAGGCGAAAAGATGTGGTGTGCATATGAGATATGCGCGGGGACCCGATTAAATACGGATATGTGATACCGTATATTAATCGGGCATTTTCTATTGGTCGGGTCGTATGTGATATGACCGGTTTGCAAGATCAAGTGTTGATTTAACAAATGACTCTTAGATTAATTCTTTAATTAAACTCTTTTTCTATTTTTGTATGCATGCATGTATGCACATGATGATGTGCATGGATACATACATACATACATTGTATCATGGTTGTTGATACATTTTTGGTGGCAATGCAAGACTCATATTGTAGCAGTTATCTATTTATTTATCATTTTGAATAAAGGAAAGGATAATTCACACAAGGTTAATGTTTATCATCTTTGACCATGCTTCAACCACTTTTTAACCTTGAGTTAATTATCCTTTTGCCTTTTAAACTCATTTGATAAAGATCTAGATAATTCTAACCATGGTTGAAGTGAGAAGGATTAATATGGATTATTCTTTTCTCATTTCAATAATTCACTCATAACATTTTCTTTTGAGCTCAAGATTAACCACCATCTTCTTCTTCCTCTCTTGAAAATTTCTTTGAGTGAAGTTGATAAAAAGAAAGAGTTTTGATTATAGAATACAAACTACATCATCATACTACACACATCTAGCCCATTTGTGTAGGGTGTTTGCTCTACTTCATTCACATACCAAGTAAAGCAAGGAGCTTTGGGCAAAGAGACTTCGGGTGGATCTTCGTGGACTAGGAAGGCTTCCATCGATCCGTTCCAAACTCTCAAAGTGCCAAGGAGTCACCAAGGGAGGTCTACAAAGGTTGTAATCTCCACTCTTAGTGATACTTTTTCTTTTGCATGTGATGCTTAGTCATAAGAAACCCTAAATTTCTAGTTATGATTCATTGGATGTTCACTTAGCACCTTAAAAATTTGATTTTGGCACATGTGATACTTCCAAACCCTTGATGAGGTGCTAGGTAAACCTAACAATGGTATCAGAGCCAAGCTAGAGCTTTAGGCGACGTTTAGGCTAAGTTAAAACTCCGATCGAACCATAAAATACGGATTTTGACCCTTCTCTGGAGATTTTTTAAAATTGTGTTTTTTCCTGAATTAAAAATACTTAAAAAAATTAGCAGGGAAATATAAGCAATACTGTAAAAAACAAAGCCATAAGCCGTACATTACGCTGTAGAACCGCGGCCAGACCTTGCTTGGGCCGCGGATCCGCGGCCGTACTGAAGTGATATTGCCTCGTTTTTGTACAGTAATGTTCTTAGCTGCTTGTTAATATTTTTGGGTATTTTTAATCTGACTCAAGTGTTGAGTGTTCTGGGGATTATTTTGGATTCGTTGATTCGATCGGAATATTTAATTTCATGCTGTTTTCGGGTAATTTAGAAAGTATTAAAAAGTTCGAACGGATATCATTAACTCACTTTTTCCCGGCACGAAAAACTTTCAAGTGTTGATTTTTTTCTCGAGTTTAAATCTTTCGGAAATACGTGCGAGTAACGTGGTGGACCCTCTAGAAGAACACAAACCTTAACTCGATTATGTGACCGTCTGAACTGCCTCTAAACCTTAGGGTTTGGGGCAATACGGCGTGCCACATGTGAGGCGTTGGCTTGACCCTTCTACGGCTGGACCGCTGCTACTGTGACATGTTCCGGGATTTTTGAACTCCGCTCAAGTGTTGAGATATTAAGGAAAACTTGGGTATTTGATTATTCGATCGGAAAGTTTAATACTGTCTATTTATCTGGAATGTGATACAATATGTGGAATTCATATAGTTAGGCATGAAATGCGAAGTATATGATATTTCGGATTTACGATGTCTAAAGTGATTGTGGATTCCAAATGTTGTAGTTTTACACTTTCTTTTCTGTGACCGTAAGTGTAGTATGTCGCATATCGCCGGTTTCGTTGCTATACATCAACGACAATTGGGGTACGCATACTTACTTACGTTGATGATATATGATATTATGTGTTGCTGAGATATGATGTGCAGGATTGTCGCGATTGAATAGCCGGTTTTTTTTTATGTGAGATGAGAGTTTTCTTTTCATTCATGTAAAATTCAAATGTAATATTCTTTTATTTGGGGCACTTCCGGGTTGAGGTTAATTCCACCACTGTTGTATATTATTTACTTTTCCGCATTAGGATAGACCCAAGGAGGGGAGCACAAGTGACCGGATTCTGGGGTTCAGTGAAAGGCCATCTCGAGGAGTCGAGACCGGGTCCCCTAAACTCCAGAATTGGTAGGGTCGCTTGCCGCTCTCGTAGGGGTCTAGGGGTGTGGGCTTGGTTATTCATCGCGACTGTGGAATCCGTATTTTCTATTATTGGCTAAATACTAAATACGGATGTCCTAATATATCCTATATTATCATGTCTGTGTTTCTGCTGCCTGTATTCTGTGATGTGATATCTGAGACGAATGATATATTATATATGAGATATATAGTAGACGTTGCTTATGTTTTACACCCGCGCTAGTCCCGTCCCGGTATGCCGTTAGTTAAGTAACCTAACGGTGCATAACGAAACATTGCGGCGAATGCGGATGGCATAAGCGTACGTTGTATTTTCGTTTCTTTTCAGTGATTGGCTTAAGGACTTAAATGATGGGGCTACATTAATATGATTAATGTAAAGAAAACAAACCTAAAAAGATGTTGTAGAATCAGATTTGAAAACCACTCGGCTCTTTATGAAAAAGCTACATTTCAAAACTGCGGAGCTCAAGCCACTTCTTTTGAAAACCATTTGATTCTACGACAATATCAATTTCAAAGCGTTAAACATTTTCTTAAAAATCATCCGCAACCCTCCGTCATTTTAGGAAGTAGAGTACTTAGTATTCGTGCTACGTTTGTTGACTATAGTTAAGGCGTAGTGTACGGTAGATAAGTGATGTCTTCCTACACTGCAAATGATGCAGATTAATTAGGACATTCATGCGACTTTGTTGACCATAGTTAAGGGTCATGTGAGTGGGTCTAATTAATCAAGAAATGACGGGTAGAACTTGACTAATACTTATAATTTGTTGACCATAGTTAAGGTTATAGGTACTAGGGGTAAAAAAACCACATCGGGAATTTCAATAGTTGAAATTTGCAATGAGATTGCATACCTTCCATATGATGGTTAGATCCCGATCCCACTGTGGGCAATAGTTGCTCCCAGGAGAGTTTTGCAGTTTACAATTAGCTAACCCATTAGGTGTCTAGAAAGGTGTTAACGGGGCAACACCTCTGGGATGACGAGGTTTACTTTAATTAGGTCCGTGCGAAAGCACGGGGAACCTCCCTCAAGTACCGACACTAGCCTGGCTGAACGGTTAGCGAAGTTGTAGACTGTAATTAATCCTGGCTAGTTTTCTTTTTAAGGTTTGAAAGAAAAACTTGATTAAAGCACTGGGAGACATCGATTAGATAAGATAATAACCAATCTGATCTGTGCAAGAGCTTTCGCTGAGTGTATTCTTTTCTCTCTCTTAATGGCAGATACCTATGACAGGACTCAAGCTTCTACTAGATAAAAATAAACTGAATGGGACCAATTATAAAGACTGGCTGATTGAATCTGAACATTGCCTTGACTTATGATAAGGTATCATATATTCTCACGGCTCCAGCCCCGCCCGTCCCAGATCCAAAATCCCCAGTTGCGGATAAAGAAGTCCGCAAGACATGGGACGCTGACTGTGCCATGGCCAAATGCCTCGCGCTTTCATCGATGGATAACACACATCAAAAGCAGCACGAGAATATGGACGTTCACGCCATATTCCTCCATACAAAGGAGTTGTATGGAGAGCAATCCCGCGTATTACGATACGAAGCATCAAGGAAACTGTTTCAGATGCGAATGGCCTCTGGCACACCAGTAGGAGACCATGTTCTGAAGATGATAGCTCTCATAGAAGAGCTTGAGGACCTTGGATGGACGATGGACAATTAACAATATACGGATATTATTCTGCAGTCCCTCCCCTCCACCTTTGCTCAATTCATAGTTAACTTCAACATGCACAACATGGAGAAGGAACTACCTGAACTCCTTAATATGTTAAGGAGTGCAGAGAGCACACTGAAATCAGTGAAAACTCCCGTTTTGAGTGTTGGGCAATCTTCCTCTTCTCGCCCAAAGGCTAAGGCCAAGGGAAAGATAAAGAAGAAGCCCACCAAGCCTAGGGGTGGAGTTAAAAAGGTTAAGGGGAAGGACAAGTCCAAAGCTGGAGAATCGGGGAAAGGGGAATGTTTTCACTGCCACAAAACAGGACATTGGAAGTGCAACTGCACGGAGTACTTAAATCTCAAGAAGAAGCATGGGGATGCTTCTGCTTCAGGTGTGTTTGTGACAGAAAACTGTTTTTCAATAAACTCTGCTTCCTGGGTATTAGATACCGGTTCAGGTTCTCACATTTGCAATTCTATGCAGGGGCTGAGAAATAGTAAGGTTTTGAAGACAGGTGACCATACTCTCCGCGTTGGAAATGGTTCCAATGTACATACAGTTGCAGTGGGAGAGTATCATCTGGGGTTGCCGTCTGGGTGTATCTTGGTTTTGAACCCATGTTATTTTGTACCTAGTATGCTTTGTAATATAATATCCGTTTCTTTGTTTGACAATGAAGGATATAATTTTGTATTGTAGAACAATGTTATGAACATTCACCTGAATCAAATGTTGGTTGGGTATGGTACGCTTAATAACGAGATATACGTTCTAAATCAACACACAGTTTTCAGCATACAACACACTAATAAAAGAAAACTTTCAGAAATAAATGAAGCTTTTCTTTGGCACTGTAGACTTGGTCATATTAACGAAACAAGACTAAACAAGTTACACAAAGATGGATATTTAAACCATTTTGAATATAAATCTTATGCGACTTGCCAGTCTTGTATTAAGGGTAAAATGACCAAAACTCCGTTTACCGGACACGGAGAAAGAGCTACTGAGCTCCTAGGACTCATACATACTGATGTATGTAGACCAATGTCTATACAGGCTAGAGGCGGTTTTTCATACTTCATTACTTTCACTGACGATTTCTCAAGATTCGGTCATGTATTTTTATTAAAGCACAAATCCGAAGCTTTCGAGAAATTCACTGAATATAAACTCGAAGTAGAAAAACAAACCGGCTTGAGTATCAAAATGCTTCGATCAGATCGAGGTGGAGAGTATCTCAGTACAGAATTTGCAAACTTCCTAAAAGAGAATGTGATTCTCTCTCAGCTCACTCCTCCTTACACACCACAGCACAACGGTGTGTCAGAACGACGGAATCAGACCCTATTAGATATGGTCCGTTCCATAATGAGTGATGCTGAGTTACCCGTCTCATTTTGGGGGCATGCATTGGAGACTGCAGCATTTCTACCGAACAGGGTTCCAACCAAAACCGTGTCTACCATGCCATATGAGATATGGCATGGGAAGAGACCATATCTTAAGAGAATTAAGATTTGGGGTTGCCCGGCCTATGTTAAAAAGCAGAATCAGAACAAACTCGAGACACGGTCGGTCATGTGTAATTTTGTGGGATATCCAAAGAACTCTTATGGATATCTATTCTACCACAAGGAGGAAAAAAGGTGTTTGTTTCTCAGTATGCCACATTCTTGGAAAAAGAGTTTTTCACAAATGAAACTGATAGCAATGTGGTAGATCTAGAAGAGGTTCTAGAGAGACAAACTACGAATGACGACTTGGTTGAACCGGCTGTTGCAATAGAAACTGAGGAACCTCGGCCACTCCGTAGGTCTGGTAGGACTTCTCGCCCACCGGAGAGGTTCTATGGTTTCCTCATTGATGGTGACAGAGAAGACTACATCATGGAGGATGATGATCCTACCAGTTTTTAGCAAGCTATCACGATTGGAGACTCTGTGAAGTGGCTGGATGCCATGAGATCCGAAATGGAGTCTATGTACACCAACAAAGTATGGACTTTGGACGTTGTACCCCCTGGGGTAAAACCTGTGGGGTGCAAATGGATCTTTAAAAGAATGATTGGTGTAGATGGGCAGGTAGAGACCTATAAGGCAAGACTTGTGGCAAAGGGTTTTCGTCAAAGACCAGGTTTGGACTATGACGAGACCTTTTCTCCCGTAGCCATGCTTAAATCCATTCGGATCCTACTTGCTATTGCTGCTCACTACGATTATGAAATCTGGCAGATGGACGTTAAAACGGCATTTCTAAATGGAGATTTAGAAGAATGCGTTTATATGGATCAGCCAGAGGGCTTCATTGATAGTGGGAGCAGCAGGAAAGCATGTAGATTGCTTAAATCCATATATGGGTTAAAGCAGGCATCACGGAGTTGGAACATCTGTTTCGATGATGTTATCAAAGAGTTTGATTTCATCAAAAATCCAGATGAACTTTGTGTTTATAAGAAGGCTGTAGGGAGAGCTGTCACATTCCTCGTATTGTATGTGGATGACATTCTTCTAATAGGAAATGATATTCCTATGCTACAGTCGGTCAAATCTTTCTTATCACTGAGGTTCTCCATGAAGGACCTGGGTGATGCCACATACATTCTGGGCAATAGGATCTATAGGGATAGATCCAAGAGGTTATTGGGATTGTCCCAAACCAGGTACATTAACACCATCCTAAAAAGGTTTAGTATGGAAGACTCCAAGCGGGGTGCCTTACCCGCTTGCCATGGGGTCACTCTCTCTAAGAATTCTTGCCCAAAGACCGATGAAGAGAGAGCTCGCATGAGCATTATACCTTATGCTTCGGCAGTAGGATCTATAATGTATGCGATGTTATGTACACGCCCAGATGTAGCTTATGCACTTAGTGTTGTAAGCAGGTATCAATCCAACCCAGAGGAGAACACTGGATAGCTGTGAAGAACATTCTTAAGTACTTGCGAAGGACTAAAGAATTATTCTTGGTGTATGGTAATGGAGATCTCCAATTGGAGGCCTTTACTGATTCGAGCTTCCAGAGCGATAAAGACGACAGCAAATCTATCTCTGGGTTTTTATTTACCCTCAATGGAGAGGCGGTAAGTTGGAAGAGTTCCAAACAGGATACCGTTGTAGACTCTACGATGGAGGCTGAGTACATTGTTGCGAATGATGCCGCCAAGGAAACCGTCTGGATGAGGAAGTTCGTCTCGGAGCCAGGAGTAGTTCCAACCATTATTGATCCAATACTATTGTATTGTGATAATAATGGGGCTATGGCGTTAGCCATGGAGCCCAGGTCCCATCAGCGATCCAGACACATCCCGAGGCGCTTTCATTTGATCCGAGAGATTGTAGATCGCCGCGAGATCGAGATTAGGAGAGTAGACACAAAGAATAACGCCGCGGATCCACTCAACAAGGCCCTCCCTCAGCCGCAGCATGAGCGACTTTTTGAGATGTTGGGTATGAGATACGCCAATAACTGGCCTTAGGGCAAGTGGGAGATTAATACCTACGGATCAACCCTACAAATACGAGGCCTTAACTCCCAAGTACGGCCGCGGAACCGCCGCGGGAAGCATGTTCCAGCCGCGGTTCCGCGGCGACTTTAGGGGGTTGGGGGCTCGTATTTTATGGTAATCCTTAGAATTGCCTGCTAAATTTTTTGAGTATTTTTAATACGGAAAAAATCAAAATTTTAAAAAATTTCCAGAGAGGGGTTCAAAACCGACGTTTCGAGGTTCGATCGGACTTTTAATTTCACATACACGTCGCCTAATGCTCTACCTTGGCTCTGATATCACTGTAGGGTTACTAGGCACTGTCATAAGGGTCTATAAGGCATCAACCATGCCCGATTTAAAATTTAGACGTGCCGAATAACCCAAAGCGAGGATCTTTGCAAGATTATTAAGGTTAAACATGCAAGTAAACATCTTTACAACTAAGAGAGAGGGATTACAACCTTTGTAGTCCGCTCCTTCGCTTCATAAGCTCCGAGTAGTAGTCCTTTTGCCGTGATCTATGATCTCTCGGACTCAAGAGAAGCTCCACAACCCGAATGATCCATACTTGCTTGAACTTTTCCTTTTCGAAGATGATCTACCTTGAAGTTTCTTTAACTTAAGCTCTCACTCACTAATCAAGTATTAATGAAGTTAACACCCTAATCTAATTGGCTAGATTAGATGAGGATGATGAAGTAGGATTTATGCTCTCTTTTTTTTTTATCAAATTCTCACTTTAATCCATCACAAAAGGAAAACGTAGAAAGCTTTTCAAGAGCTCAAGGAAGAAGAAGAAGAATGATTAATTCTTTTGTGATCAATAATGAAATGTTATATCATTACAATTGCAACCATGGTTAAGTCAAGAAAGACTTAACCATTGTAGAGATTTAACTAGGGTAAAGGGTGTGGTTGGGTTAAGAAAATAACTCCAAAAATATCAACACATAATATCTTTGCAAGAAACAAAACAAAACCTTCTAGAAGCTTCTAGAAAAGATTAACCCAAATCAAACCCTTACCATGTTTAATCTACACTAATCATGTTGCATTTGTAATTATAACTTGTTACAATATTATATATCACATATATAATATATTTTTGTAACAAAAGAAAATAATACAATTAACATATATCGCATATATATCAATGTATTATCCGGTGAGAAAATGAAAGAATAAAGCGAGCCAATATTAGATAATGTAATGTAATATATCACATATACAATTATACATTAAATTATCGAATCAACACTTGATCCGATAATCCGGCTATATCGAATATAACCGACTAATATATCATGTACCGATTCATCGAATCAACACTTGATCCGATGACCCTGCTGATATCAAATATCGCCGGCCGATATCATATATCGCCGGACGATATCATATATCGCAAGAATAGAATACGGTATCCGATATTGTATTATTCTCGATCTCGCACATATCACATATGTGCTTCTACTCCGTTTTTCCTGAGTCAAGAAACCTCTGTGTAGGACTCTAAAGAATCGTCAATACGCCGGTAGCAGGTGATGATCATATCAAACACCCACAAGCTGCAAGCGGTCAGCTAAACGTAACAGCCACCCAGGTATTGAGCGATCAGAAGATCAACAAGCAAGCCTGTACATTCTCCTGTGAATCCAATCAGTAACACTCCCGTACAGTCCGGTCTCTTCGTCTGATATGTTGCATATCTAGTTTATGGGTGGTATACGTCAGACCCCAGTAACCGATAAGTCTTGTCGATGTGAGGATCATAACAGGTCAAGAACCCACTGATAACACTTACCAGTAGTACTCAATATCCGCCCTGGCCAGGGACTTCCAGTTATAGCCAATCGAACACAGCACAACATCAACTCCCTATACCGGGAGAGACGAAACCTCTCGTATCGCTCATTGCCTCCATGTGATTCGGGACTGTACCCAAAAGCCACCGTTTTGCACGCCCTCTTGGACATGGTATGATGGAAATCAAAGAACAGTGGGAAGCACACAAGACTCTATGACGATCTCGGGTCTACAGACTAACCTGTACCAGTTTCACCAGAGAACTGCCATCTGACGTGAGGTATAATACCATCTGGGAGTTCTCGGCGTGTCCGTCCAGTGTACCCAGTCTCAACTGAGCACCCGTACACCATCTTTGATGTCAAACACCGATGGATATGGGATCATCCATCGCCCATCATATGGGTCAAGATGCGTATACGTTAGTCTACTCTGGTGTATCGATGCCCTGTCTCGACACACCCTCGACTAGGAACAGTTATAGGATGTACTCGTTGACTACCCTAACCCCACTAGTATGATCTCATCATAGTCCCAGTAGTCGAGTACATATCCTATGGGCTTTATCAACATGTGAGAACAAGACAGTAAACTATTACAAGTCAACATGTTAAGATAAAGTGAAACCAAATAGCATACTATCATGACGAGCAAGAAAGTGCTCTCTCTATATATCCAAGCATCCATTATAATATACATCATATATACAACAATGGCCTCTAGGGCATATACATAACCAACACAAGAGAGAGAGAGAGTGGTGAGGGGTCTTCATTGACAATGGCTCTTTGTTAATCATTCACCATCTTCATCATTTCCTTCCCCTTCTCCTTAACCTTAGCTGCCCTCTCCCTCCACCACCTCCACCACTTCACCTCGCCCCCATTCCCACATCAAAACACATCATCCCCTTCATGAAAAATGTGCACAAGCTCACTACAAGCATGGGAGATCAAGAAAAATTGGATTTTGAAGACTTGGGGCATCTCAAGAAAATTCTTGAGTTGCCAAATGAGGTAATTCTTTCACCCTTAGCTTAGTACATGTATTTCTATAGCCTCTAAACTAGTTTAGAATCCATTTGTTGAGGTTTTGTGATGATGGAAAATTCCTAGATGAGGGTTAGAAGTTTTTATGATATGGGAAGGTGCAATTAAGGGTTAGTAGTGACTACAAACCCGCATAGTGCTAGAATACTGGAACAAACAGAGACTAGAACCCCAAACCCCACACTTAGAAACCCCGATATTGGATTTTGTGGACTTCGGTGATGTGTTTTGGAGAACTGCTATAACCCGGGGACCTTATAAAATATTTTGCAGACACAGTGAGACAAGCAGGCAACCTAGAAGCTAAACCTAAGACCCGTGCCCCCAATTCCATTTCTTGGCATTGGATTTATTCCTTATGGACGCAAATTGCGGCCAGGGTAGGGGTGAGTCGGTCCGTGTTTGGTCCATAGCTTTAGCTCCAGTAAACTAGACCCTCCACATATGCAAAATTGTCCATTTTCAACTAGGGTAAAATCTAGATGTGTTTTACATCGTTTCTGATTTCGGTTTTGCGAATTCTGTAACTTGAATTTTGGTATTTGTGTTTTATCTTGATCACTTGACGTTTGTACGTCAATATCGAGAGTTGTTCGGTTGATCTTGCATGCGTTGGCCGTAGGTTCTAACCTATGTGTGTCCCGCATGCCATTTTGGTTTTCATGTTCGATTCTTGTTGCTATATGACGCATTGGAAATTGTAGGTACCCCTACATGGACTTCGAGACGACGAGGAAAGCGTGGCGTCATCGACTCCGGCAAGCGAGAATCAAGGTGAGTAGATATATATCTACGGGGGAAGTCGGGTGGATGGCGTATATCACCCCCGCAGTTTCGTAGTGTAGCACGTGAATGCGTTATGTTATATATTATATGTGTTTTTGGGAACATGGATATATAGTAATAGGGGCCTTAGGAGATCGTGGGATAGTGTTAGAATATTAGAAGTTAGTGTTTTTAGTTAAATTCTTAGTTATGAAACCCTAGAGTAATGTTTTGCACACACGCACACATAAACGCATACATTCGATGTTCTTGTGCGTATATAGGGATATGTATATATATATATATATACATGTATGCATGTGGGTATGTGTGTGTGTGTGTGGGTGTGTGTGTATACGTTTACATAAATGATGAAGATATTATTTGGTACTTGGAGATGAGTTGATGTGATTGGGCATGATGCCACGAGATCGGTGATGTGACTTGGTTCATATTATGAGATACGACAATATTTTATAGCGGTTCTTTAGGCGATGTGTTTTCATACACACGCATATATATATATATATATATATATATATATATTTATATGTTGATGGTATCGGAATGTACTAGACTTTAGATCAGTACCCCTAATTCAGGATATGATGATAAGGATACCAGATGAATAATGAGATAAATGTGATATTCGACCCGTACCCAGATTTAGGATGCCGTACGATGGATTTACCGTACGAGATATAATTTTGATGATTGATCCGCACTCTTGAGTTGAGAATGTCATATTATATATTGTATCGTACGTGACACTATTGAGGCGGGATCACCGACTATTAGTTATATATATCGACTCAGACTTAGGTGGTTTTCCTTACCCTTCCGTTTAGTCTATTAGTTTAGTCCTGTAGTTTACTTAGTAGATGTTCGAATGGGCTCGAGTCATACTTATTTCGTAAACTAATGAATTGTAAGTATTTAAAGACAGGCCAAGGGATACTAAGGATATTTCAAAGGACGTACATTTTCTTAAAAACACCGTAGCCCCTATTTTCTAAACACCACGATTCGTATTATTTCAAATGCCAAAATTGTATGACTCATATATATTATGTACATTCTTTATTGTTGCATTTACTATTCATTTTCCATATATTCCTTCTGTTCGTATCGTATTGCCTGCTTATATGTGTTTTCGTTAGTTATTATGAAACATGTTGTCAGGACATCAGCACCATTACTGATGATGCGTATGCTCCACGTACACCTGCTTGCCGGCTCACACACATCATCATCGGTAATTGCCATGTCACATACACTTTAGAGAACATTACTTTACTGATATCGCTTGTAGCTGATAGTCTCGATATGTCATTACTGTGTTAGTTTAGATATTGCATTTATTACTGTGATATTTCATGCATATGTATATTCAATTGTTATGCAATACTTTGAGACTTTATGCCAGTATCCACTGTTTATTGACATCGTGATTTTGAGATTTCGGATTTCCATGAGATTTATGGATTTGGAGAAACCGCAAGGATTTAAACTGATTATCATTTCTAAAGATAAAATTGCGGTTTTCTCATGATATGATTTGAGAGGTGTCCACCATGAGTTTTCTCGGCTCTTGAGCGATATCATACACCCGATTTAAGGAGGAGGAGGAATGTTCTGTGGGTGCATGGTGGACTCGGTGCGGTAACCCGGGGCAAGATGGTCGCAGATGACGGCGTTGAGCCTTGTAGGGGAGCACTACCGACCGGTGATTTTATTGTGACACGGCGGATATCCGGAGGATACCGACGTAGTCTTGAGATTTGATGATATAGGCCAGTCCGGATTGCCGGAGCCTGAGGTATTGAGATTTGATGATACGGGCCAGTCCGGGTTGCCGGAGCCCGAGATATTGAGATAGCGAGATATATATTTCGTGTCATTGCTAGACACTGATTTTCTGTTGATTTCATTGAGGATATTTCGATTTTTTATAAAGAAATCTCACTGAGATAAGAAAACAGTTTTCTCATTTAGATGTATTCTGTTTTCATGCATTCATTCATCATATATATGATATATTGCTACCTGAGGCACAGACACGAGCACTTGGTATTACACGTGTGTATAGATGTTTACCTTGCCTTTATTATTATGCTTCAGGCTATATTATTTGAGGATATTATTATCGTATGACCTAGAATTGAGTCATACATGCGATTTCTGCTCGGTGATGTTTTCTACTCACGAGTTGGCAACTCACCACCGTTGTGCCACAGTTTCTTACAGGTTTTGCCGTACAGGTTTCCTTGGCGGCTTTGCTGGCACACTGCTTCTTTCTGGGTGATTGCTTCGGTAGGTGGGTTCACTTGTATCGTGACCACCTTTGTACATTTATTTATTTCTGTTGTATCTAGTAACTCCATCAACCAGACTTGTATTAATTTATAGACTTAGAAGACCAGTGTATATTCTTTCGACCTTTGAGCCGCGCTTGTATTATTATGGTTTTCTTGATGATATTGGTTTCCTTTTATATTTTGATCCTCGCCCTTTGGCGTTGTATATTATATTTCTTACGTGGTTGTGACCGCCAATTGGCAAAGAGCTAGCTCCCGCTTGGGGATGCCTTTATATATATATTTCATGTGTTGTACCCATTTAGGGCAAGTATTTACAAAGGAAAGTCTGCCGAAATTTTCAGAAAAGACTTGAGGTTTTAAAAATGCATACTACGGCTTATTTTGTTAAACCACTTGCTTTAAAACTAAACTTTTCCTTCTCTCTCTTTTCAAATGGTTTAGATTTCTGGGATCTTTTGGATTACTTGAATTAGATGGGGTCCTATAGACTTCATATGATTCAAGTGACAGTCACATACTATTTAAGGTCATGACAAAGTTGGTATCAGAGCGATATGTTTAACTTTGGTTCGATTCTATGTTTGACTGTGCGGAGTCTAGGGCGTTTATATATATTCGGAACCTTGGCTTGACATTACGGAACTTAGACTTGGTCGAGGGGGTATTAGACCCGAACTTTCGTCGTGTAGGTTGACCTTGGTTGATGGAGTAGGTGACTTAAGTAGAGTGACGTACCATGTGTATGTTCCGCGGCATACTTACGATACGCTATTCCAATTAAGAATTCTTAGGATGTACATTTCCTTGCACAGTATTATATTCATTCCTATGATCTATCCTCACCGATATCAGTTTATGGTTTTTGCTGCCACGATTACACGGGCAGAGAGAGCTGCGGCTAGAGTTGCGGTCAGCACGAGCTCGTCACGGACAAGGACTGACCAGGGCGTGATTCCAGGGACACGCGATTGCATAGATGTACCATTTTATTGTGTTTTCGCGCCATGAGCGTTTGATGGATTGCTTTTACTAAAATTTCTCGAACGTGCAGATCGACACCAGAGGATTAGGCCACTGCTAGAGGCCAGCCAAAATGTGATGACCGTCAATGCACTGATTATTCTTGATGATTAAGGCACTGTTTAGCATGCGGACGAATGAGCCAAATGTTGCTGCGACTGACAAGATACTGCCCCAGATGTTTGGAGCTATTGCAGCATGAGTTTATACTTAGAGATATGATAGAAGATCGCTAGTCACCCAAGGAGGAATGGCTAGGACATGTGGTTCGTTGCATACTCCGATGCGAGGTCATCAGATTGATTGATTTCAGCTAGAGAAGACTTCACGCAGGCATGTTGAGAGTCGATAGAAAACGATCGAATGCCAGAAATCCATTTTTCCAAGTTTAAAGTATTCGGAAAAACATGCAAGTTATTCTGTGGACTCTCTAGAAGAATGAAACCCTAACTCGATATAATGACCATAGGAACACCTTTGAACCTAAGGGTTTGCGGCAGTTCCGCGGTGCCATTAATGAGGCTTGGGTTTGCCCTTCTACGGTTGGTCCATAGGTCTTGTGGCATGTACTGGATACTATTAAACTGTACTCAAGATGTTGAGCTCTTGGGGGATTATGGATCTTTGATGAATCGATTGAAAAGTTCGACATCGTTCAGATATCATATGATGGGATACATTTCTTGGGAGACTCCAGATATGAGTATTGCTGTTGGAGTGCAGTCCATGCAGCCACGAAGAGACGAGTCCGAATCAGTCGACATTAGAGAAAAGTGGAGTAAGAGGTTCGTACGAGATTTCGACGAGATGACGCTCCACTCCGTTGACATCAGAGATGTGATGCACATAAAGAGGCGTTCTATATGGATATATCTTCCAGAAGGAGTTGTGATGAGTATGCAGCCATTCCGGAACAAGAAATAGATTTAGTAAAAGGTGATAACTTCCGGGCAGTTCGGCAGAAATGAGATTTGGGAGAGACCCCGACAAGATCTTTCTGGAAATACTAAAAGAGAAGACCTGGACCCAGGATCAGTCGTATTGTGCACACCCAGTAGGCCTGAGTTCAGCATCGTCGATGAGACATGTTATGAGTGACCATGACAGTTGGCCAGAGATCTTTAGAGGATGTGCTAAAGCGGGAATGTTTCCGTCATCTTGGATTTCGGTATTTTGGGCGATTTATTTGCTTGATTGAGATTTTGTGCACCACAGTTGCACTTGACTTTAATTTGATGTCATTCGAGATGTTGATTTGATTGCATGCCTATGGCATACATGTTATTTGACTTGTGCTTTTGGTGTAGTTTCCATGCACCTTTAGTATTTTGATTCGATTTTGTGCACGCTGATGCACATGTTTGTGAGATTATATACCACGGTATACCTGACTTGGATTGAGATTTATTGTATACCGTCGATTTCGATTATGATATTCGATATTGTTTTCGTACACCTTGTGCACTTGAGTTGGATTTTGCGCATACTTGACGCGTTTGATGCGATTTTGGTGCACACCAGATGCACTAAATCGGGATTCTTCGTATATATCAGATGCACCTGATATTGCTGTCAGGCACACACGTTGCCTTTGACATGTGTTTCGTCTACACCCGTTGCACTTAGATTTTGTTTCTGTGCACATGTATGCAACATTCATAGATTTCGATTTCCGTGTGCACCAAATGCATGTGGCATTCTTATGTATATTTTGGGATTGATTCTTGTGGAGCAGTACGTTTTTATGATATTTACTATTTGTTTTAGTACTGAGCAGGACTAGTCAAAGGACAGTACCTGAATATATTTTTGCATTGTGTTAATAGTTATCGAAGGGATTTCCAAAAAGGAGCTATAGTCTCAGTATTAACCTACGTGTCCGAGATGACACGAGACATTTAGCAAAGGAAACCCTTCTAAATTATTTTTCAAAACGGCGGGACGTGTATGTTAAACAAAGGGTATATATATATAGTTATTTTCTTACAATAGACGTCCACCACTGTGCAGTGATACGCGCATCGTACAGCGACTTGAAAAGGATTGGCATGCATTTCTTTCAGATGTTTTAACGATGCGTACATGTATAGTTTGATGTATATCATGTTGGTTTTCGTATTGGGCTTTGACATTGGTGTCTTCACCATAACTCCGATGATTGCGGGATGCTTGACGGAGTTTGATTTGAATTTATATCCGTTTTTCATGCACATGCATTGTGCTACGACGTGTTTTATGTAATTATGATTTCGGAGCCCCGACGACTCGATCTTTTTACTGAAATGTTTTAGTATTTGAGGAGTTTAAATTTAAATTCGGCGACCGAATTTATTTAAGGGGGGAAATTTGTAACATTTCAGAAAAATAAAATATTATTTTTGGGAATTTATATATTTAAATAATAAATATTATGAATATTTTAATTATACGGTATAATTAAATACTGATAATATGGGAAATATCGGGAAGTTAAATTGAATGGCGATTTTTTGAAGAATTTATGTGATTTAGGCAAATTATAAATTTTTTATAATTAATTACATACAAGTTTATCCTAAACTTGATTAATGTTCACTAATCACATATTGATGATGTTTTGTGCATGTGAAATGCACCAAGTCATTTTACACATTTGCTACATTTTTTTCTACCATGACTTTCATTTTTTCAAGCACGGCTTTGTTTTTGAAAATGAAAAGGAAAGGAAATGAAAAGATAAAGAAAAGAAAAGGGATATGAATATAGAATTGAGGTATGTGCAAGAGAGAGAGAGGTGAGGGGTCTTCATTGACCATGGCTCTTTGTTAATCATTCATCATCTTCATCATTTCCCTCCCCTTCTCCTCAAACTTGGCTGCCCTCTCCCTCCACCACCTCCACCACTTCACTTCACCCCCATTCCCATATCAAAACACATCATTCCTTTCATGAAAAATGTGCACAAGCTCACTAAAAACATGGGAGATCAATAAAAATTGGATTTTGAAGACTTGGGGCAACTCAAGAAAATTCTTGAGTTGCCAAATGAGGTAATTCTTTCACCCATAGATTAGTACTTGTATTTCTATAGCCTCTAAACTAGTTTAGAATCCATTTATTGAGGTTTTGTGATGATGGAAAATTCCTAGATGAGGGTTAGAAGTTTTTATGATATGGGAAGGTGCAATTAAGGATTAGTAGTGACTACAAACCCGCCTAGTGCTAGAATACTAGATCAAACAGAGAATAGAACCCTAAACCCCAAACTTAGAAACCCCGATATCGGATTTTCTGGACTTTGGTGATGTGTTTTGGAGAACTGCTACAACCCGAGGACCTTATAAAATATTTTGCAGCCACAGTGAGACAAGCAGGCAACCTAGAAGCTAAACCCAAGACCCGAGACCCCAATTCCATTTCTTGGCCGCAGATTTATTCCTTCTGCCGCAAATTGCGGCAAGGGTGGGGGTGAGTGGGTCCGTGTTTGGTACATGGCTTTAGCTCCAGTAAACTAGACCCTCCACATATGCATAATTGGCCAATTTCACCTAGGGTAAAATCTAGAAGTGTTTTACATCGTTTCTGATTTTGGTTTTGCGAATTCTGTAACTTTAATTTTTGTATTTGTGTTTTATCTCGATCACTTGATGTTTGTACATCGATATCGAGAATTGTTCGGTTGATCTTGCATGCATTGGCCGTAGGTTCTAACCTATGTGTGTCCCACGTGCCGTTTGAGTTTTCATATTCGATTCTTGTTACTATATGACGCATTGGAAATTATAGGTACCCCCACGTGGACTTCGAGACGGTGAGAAGAGCGTGGCATCATCGACTCTGGCAAGCGAGAATCAAGATGAGTAGATATATATCTACGGGGGAAGTCGGGTGGATGGCGTATAGCACCCCCGCAGTTTCGTAGTGTAGCACGCGAATGCGTTATGTTATATATTATATGTGTTTTTATGAAAATGGATATATAGTAATAGGAGCCTTAGGAGATCGTGGGATAGTGTTAGAATATTAGAAGTTAGTGTTTTTTTGTTAAATTCTTAGTTACGAAACCCAAGAGTAATGTTTTGCACAAACGCACACACACACGCATACATTCGATGTCTTGTGCATATATGGGGATATGTATATATATATATATACATGTATGTATGTGGGTATGTATATATATATATATATGTATGTATGTATACGTATATATGTATGATGAGGATAGTATATGGTACTTGGAGATGAGTCGATGTGATTGGGCATGATACCACGAGATCGGTGATGTGACTTGGTCCGTATTATGAGATACGACATGATTTTATAGTGGGTCTTTAGGCGATGTGTTTTCATACACACGAATATATATATGTTGATGGTATCGGAATGTTCTAGACTTTAGATCAGTACCCCTAATTCAAGATATGATGATAAGGATACCAGATGAATAATGAGATAAATGTGATATTCGACCCGTACCCAGATTTGGGATGCCGTAAGATAGATTTACCGTATGAGATATAATTATGATGATTGATCCGCACTCTTGACTCGAGAATGTCATATTATATATTGTATCGTACGTGACACTATTGAGCGGGATCACCGACTACAAGATATATATATCGACTCAGACTTAGGTGGTTTTCCTTACCCTTTCGATTAGTCTCTTAATTTAGTCCAGTACTTTACTTAGTAGATGTTAGAATGGGCTTGAGTCATACTTATTTCTAAAACTAACGAATTGTGAGTATTTAAAAACAGGCCAAGGGATACAACAGATATTTCAAAGGACGTACATTTTCTTAAAAACACTGTAGCCCTTATTTTCTAAACACCACGATTCGTATTATTTCAAATGCCAAAATTGTATGACTCATATATATTATGTACATTCTTTATTGTTGCATTTACTATTCATTTGCCATATATTCCCGCTGTTCGTATCGCATTGCATGCTTATATGTATTTTCGTTAGTTATTATGAAATCTGTTGTCAGGACATCAGAACCATTACTGATGATGCGTATGCTCCACGTACACCTGCTTGCCGGCTCACATACATCATCATCGGTAATTTCCATGTCCCGTACACTTTAGAGAACATTACTTTTCTGATATCGCTTGTTAGCTGATAGTCTCGATATGTCATTACTGTGTTAGTTTAGATATTGCATTTATTACTGTGATATTTCATGCATATGTATATTCAATTGTTATGCAATACTATGAGGCTTATGCCAGTATCCACTGTTTATTGACATTGTGATTTTGAGATTTCAGATTTCCATGAGATTTATGGATTTGGAGAAACCGCAAGGATTTTATAAGCTGATTATCATTTCTAAAGATAAAATTGTGGTTTTCTCATGATACGATTTGAGAGGTGTCCACTATGAGTTTTCTCGGCTCTTGAGAGATATCATACACCTGATTCGAGAAGGAGGAGGAACCGTCTGTGGGTGCATGGTAGACCCGGTGCGGTTCCCCGGGACAAGATTGTCACAGATGATGGCGTTGAGCCTGGCAGGGGAGCACTACCGACCGGTGATTTTATTGCGACGCAGCGTATATCCGGAGGATACCGACGTTGTCGTGAGATTTGATGATATAGGTCAGTCCGGATTGCCGGAGTCTGAGGTATTGAGATTTGATGATACGGGCCAGTCCGGATTGCCGGAGCCTGAGATATTGAGATAGCGAGATATATATTTCGTTTCGATGCTAGACACTGATTTTCTGTTGATTTCATTGAGGATATTTTGATTTTTTATACAGAAATCTCACTGAGATAAGAAAATAGTTTTCTTATTTAGATGTATTCTAATTTCATGCATTCATTCATCATATATATGGTATGTTGCTACCCGAGGCACAAACACGAGCACTTGGTATTATAGTGTGTATAGATGTTTACCATTGCCATTATTATTATGCTTCAGGCTATATTATTTGAGGCTATTATTATCGTATGACCCAGGATTGAGTTATACATGTGATTTCTGCTCGGTGATGTTTTCTTCCCACGAGTTGGCAACTCACCCCCGTTGTGCCACAGTTTCTTGCAGGTTTTGCCGTACAGGTTTCCTTGGCGGCTTTGCTGGCACACTGCTTCTTTCTGGGTGATTGCTCCGGTAGGTGGGTTCACTTTTATCGTGACCACCATTGTACATTATTTATTTCTGTTGTATCTAGTAACTCCATTAATCAGACTTGTATTAATTTATAGACTTAGAAGACCGGTCTATATTCTTTCGACCTTAGAGTCGCGCTTGTATTATTATGATTTTCTTGATGATATTGGTTTCCTTTTGAGTTTTGATCCTCGCCCTTCGGCGTTGTATATTATATTGCTTGCTTGGTTGTGATCGCCAATTGGCGAAGAGCTCGCTCCCGCTTAGGGATGCCTTTATATATATATTTCATATGTTGTACCCGTATGGGGTCAGTATTTACAAAGGAAACTCTGCCAAAATTTTCAGAAAAGGCTTGAGGTTTTAAAAATTCATACTACGGCTTATTTTGTTAAACCACTCGCTTTAAAACTAAACTTTTCCTTCTCTCTCTTTTCAAATGGTTTAGATTTCTGGGATCTTTTGGCTTACTTGAATTAGATGGGGTCTTATAGACTTCATATAATTCAAGTGCCAGTCAGGTACTATTTCGGGTCGTGACAAAGCATACTACGGCTTATTTTGTTAAACCACTTGCTTTAAATCTAAAGTTTTCCTTCTCTCTCTTTTCAAATGGTTTAGATTTCTGGGATTTTTTGGCTTACTTGAATTAGATAGGGTCTTATAGACTTCATATGATTCAAGTGCCTGTCACGTACTATTTCGGGTCGTGATACCAGGGCGGGGCAGCCGTTCCACATGTGACTTTACCACCTTCACCCCCTCCTCGAGGTCTTTACCTCCTACACCCGTTGTTGCTCCATGCCAGACCGATGCTCCGAGAGGCCGTGGTCGTGGCAGTCCGGTTCAGAGAGGACAAGGTGGCAGAGGCAGAGGACAACTGGTTACTAGTGGAGGACAGGCCCGAGTGTTCGCTTTGACTCCTCATGATACGCAGGCATCGAATGCCGTTGTGATAGGTACTCTTCTAGTATGTTCTTTCGACGCGCGTGTATTGTACGATCCAGGTTCCATGCATTCTTATGTGTCTACACACATTGTACCGAGGTTGGGCCGAGAGTCGTCCTTGCTAGGTCTGCCGCTTGTGGTGATTACTCCAGTAGGAGAGTCTTTTATTTCCCGACATGTATTTCGATCGTGTTCTGCTCGTATTGAAGATAGGGATTCTTCTGTTGATTTGATTATCCTCGATATATTATATTTTGACGTTCTACTGGGCATGGACTGGTTAGCCACTTGTTATGCATCCGTAGACTGCCGTGAGAAAGCGGTTAGATTTAGATTTCTGGGTGAGCCAGTTCTTGTTATTCAGGGAGACCGTATTGCCACCCTCCCTAGTCTGATTTCTTCCCTTCGCGCGAGTCGGCTCTTGAGGAGAGGATGTCAGGGATTCTTAGCGTATATTCGTGATGCTGGAGCCACAGAGGTCCCGCTAGACCAGGTCTCAATTGTTAGGGAGTTTCCCGATGTCTTTCTTGTCGAGTTTCCTGGATTTCCGCCAGAGAGCGATATCGAGTTCTGCATTGATTTGATCCCTGGCACGAGGTCTATTTCTATACCGCCTTATCGGATGGCCCCGGCGGAGCTTAAAGAGCTTAAGGATCAGTTGCAAGATTTGCTGGATAAAGGGCTTATACGACCGAGTGTGTCACCTTGAGGCGCTTCTGTCCCGTTCTTCAAGAAGAAGGACGGCAATAAGCACTTGTGCATCGACTATCGTCAGTTGAATCGAGTGACCGTGCGGAATAGATATCCCTTACCTCGCATTGACGATTTGTTTGATCAGCTCCAGGGTGCGGGGCATTTCTTGAAGATTGACTTGCGGTCTGGTTATCACCAGTTGCTGGTTCAGAATGATGACATTCCGAAGACTTCTTTCCGTACGCACTATGGGTATTATGAGTTTTTGTTGATGTCGTTCGGGCTCACCAATACCCCAACAGCGTTCATGGATTTGATAAACCACATATTCAGACCTTTTCTCGACCAGTTCATTATCGTGTTCATTGATGATATTCTAGTTTACTCTCGGAGCCGAGAGAAGCATGAGCAACACTTGAGGATTATACTGAAGACTTTGAGAGAGCACCAGCTGTTCGCTAAATTCTCCAAGTGTGCTTTCTGGCTGGATAGTCTTGACTTCTTAGGTCATGTAGTTACGAAAGATGGTATACGAGTAGACCCGAAGAAGATCGAGGCCGTACAGCATTGGCCCAAACTTATATCGGTTATGGAGATTCACAGCTTCTTAGGTTTGGCCGAGTACTACCGACACTTTGTTCAGGATTTTTCTCGTATCGCTGCACCGTTGACCGGGTTGACCCGGAAGGGAGTTCCTTTTCTTTGGATCGAGGCCTGCGAGCAAAGTGTTCAGCAGTTGAATACTTGTTTGACGACTGCACTAGTTTTATCCTTGCCTTCAAGGCCGGGCGGCTTTGTTGTCTACTGCGATGCTTCTCGAGTGGGTTTAGGCTGTGTGTTGATGCAGCATGGCAGGGTCATCGCTTATGCTTCTCGGCAGTTGAAAAAGCACGAGCAGAACTATCCCACTCACGACTTAGAGATGGCCGCGGTGGTCTTTGCAATTAAGATTTTGAGGCATTACTTATACGGCGAATCGTGCCAGATATTTACGGACCATAAGAGCTTAAAGTACATCTTTCACTAGCGAGATCTGAATTTGAGGCAGCGCCGTTGCATGGAGCTCATGAAGGACTATGACTACGAGATTATTTATCATCCGGGTAAGGCGAATGTTGTGGCAGATGCTTTGAGTCGGAGGCCCGGAGGTAGCTTGTCCTGTGTGAGCGCAGTCCAGAGACAGTCTTCCGCATATTGGCAAATTCTATATGACAGCCGAGTACAGTTTGAGTTTATTTCTACTGGAGGACAACTTCCTTATGTCCACGCCCGTCCACTGTTACTTGATCGTATCCGAGAAGCACAGACCAACGATGCTCGTTTGTTAGTGTTCATGGGGCAGGTTCGACAGGGCAAAGATTCAGAGTTCGTGATCGATGGCCAGGGAGTGCTATGATTTGGGACTTGACTGTGTGTGCCATATTCCGAGGGGTTCAGACGCGAGATCTTAGAAAATGCGCATCAGTTAGCATACAGTGTTCATCCGGGTTCCACCAAGATATATCATGACTTGAGAGATGTCCACTGGTGGGAAGGGATGAAGAGAGATGTCACAGATTTTGTTTCGAGGTGCCAGACTTGCCAGCAAGTAAAGGCCGAGCATCAGAGGCCGGCAGGAGAGTTACAGCCTTTGCCTATTCCGGAGTGGAAATGGGAGCAGATCTCTATGGATTTCATCGTGCATCTACCTAGGACCAGTCGAGGGTATGACTTTATTTGGGTGATCGTAGACCAATTGATGAAAGAGGCTCACTTTATTCCAGTGAAGACCACTTCCGGAATCGCCCAGTATGCTCAGATATATATCGATGAGATTGTGCGACTACATGGCGTTTCGACTTGCATTGTGTCCGACAGAGGCACTATGTTCACCAGCCGTCTTTGGCAGAAACATCAGGAGGCTTTGGGCACCCGATTGAGTTTTAGCACAGCTTTCCATCCGCAGACCGAGGGGCAGTCAGAGCGGACCATTCATACTCTCGAGGATATGCTCCGAGCATGCGTTCTTGATTTCGGTGGCGATTGGGATCATCACCTGCCCTTGATAGGGTTCTCCTATAATAACAGCTTCCAGGAGATGATTCAGATGGCCCCCTTCGAGGCATTGTATGGGAGGAAGTGTCGATCGCCCGTTTGTTGAACAGAGCTTAGTGAGAGTAGTATTTTGGGTCCGCAGCTTATGTAGGAGGCGACAGAGATGGTCCAGTTGATTCAGGATAGGATGAGAGTGGCCCAGAGCAGGAAGAAATCTTATGCCGATAGACGTCGTCGCATACTTGAGTTCGCCGTAGGTGATCATATTTTCTTGTGGGTCTCGCCGATGAAGGGCATGATGAAGTTCGGGAAGAAAGGGAAGCTTAGTCCCAGATATGTGGGCCCCTTCAAGATTCTCGAGCGAGTCGGTGCAGTTGCTTATCGTTTGGCCCTTCCAACCATGTTTCCAGATGTTCACACCATGTTTCATGTATCGATGCTCCGCAAGTACCTTCATGAACCCTCTCACGCGATTCAGTATCAGACGATCCAGCTGGAGCGCGATCTTTCCTTCACCGAGTAGCCGATAGTCATTCTGGATCGGCAGGTGAAGAAACTGAGGTCAAAGATCTTACCGTTTGTAAAGGTTCTATAGCGTGGCCCGAGCAGTGAAGAGGTCACCTGGGAAGCCGAGGACGAGATGAGGAAGAAGTTTCCCCATCTTTTCGAAGGTACGCGTAGCTAGATTTTTAAATTCATGGACCGAATTTTTTTAAGGGGGGAAGATTGCAATGCTTTAAAATAAACCATTTAGGTTAATTATGTATTAATTAGTAGTACAACACGTGTTTTTCCGTAAAACCTAGTTATAATTATTTTTCTTCATATGCTTAAACGTACCTGTTTTACTTATGTAACTGCTTCTTAATTGGTATTTAATTAGTTATTTATTAAATTACTTGATCACTTAATTATTTTCCTTATTTATTAATTACTAAATTATTGTTAATATTGCACTTAAACACTAATCTAGTAATTAGTCTTAGGTTAGTCTTAGTTAAATTAGTTTTCGTAACCATGACACAACTAAACACATTTTGTAGCATGCCTACTTCCTTAAAATCATGATGGTTCTAGAATTATAGAAAAGATAAAGAGAGAATGGAAAATAAAAATAAAAATAAAATAAAATGTAAATGGGCATGGTGCATTAATGAGGCATAGTGTGTGTGTGGTGGTATGGGATCACTCACACTCTCCCTCTCTCTCTTCCAAAACCGCAGCCCCCTCTCATCTCCCTCCTTCTTTTTTCTTTACTAAAGCCTCACTACCTCACTACAAACCTCCTCAAACAAACACTAATTCCTTCAAAAATCATCATAAAAATTCTATTTTTCTAGACTAAGCAAGGTTCTTTGAATCAAGTCTTCATTTTGGATGGCAAGGCTAGAAAGTTTGGATCTTTTCCCAAATCATTTTGAGGTATAACAATCAAGTTTTGCTTATTTCGTTACTAATCTTTACTTTATTAGTTTTAATTGGTGTTTAAGTAGCTTTTATTGTATGTTTAGAGATTTAATGAGAGGGTTAGAACAAGTTAATGCTTTTATGGCCTAATTAGGGTTATTATGTGTAGTCAGAGATTAATAGACTTACTAATCCACCCAGTTTTCACTAAAACACCATTTGCTTTAGTTTAGTGTTTTAAATTGGTTTTTAATCAAGTTTAGTGATGTTTACAATCTGCTCTCTTTACGAACGTCTGTAAATTAATCAAACATGTACACTAGGCTATATATAGAGCCCTGAAATTATCCTAGAAACACGGACCCAAACCAACCCACTAGACCCGGCGAGAATTCCTTCATGGCCGGCACCGCCGGTGTAGTTTTAACCTTAAGGTGTTGGGTTTTTGGGAGTAGATCTCTAAGGATATTTTACGGTATTTGATCTTGGATGTTTTTCCTAGTGTTGTTTCAGACAAAATCCGGAACTGTTTTGCTTTAATGTGTGTATTGTGTCTTATGCGATTCGTGCGATGCGACACTCAGCTTGGTGTTTTTGTGGGAAACAGCAAATAGAGTTGATTTGAGCGATGTCACATACGTTTTGTGCACCAAGTGCACATGTGTCTAAGTTGTGAACATTAGTTCCTTTAAAGTCGTTTTGTCTTCGCATTTTAACGGATGATTAGCCTTACGTTTTGCGATTCAAGGATCGGTTGCGGAGACGTCAGACACGACAAGGAAAGGTAAAGCGGTGGCCAGATTCGATTAGCTGAGGCGTTCCAGTGATTAGATTTAACATCTACGGGGGAATCTCCTGTAAGGCGTTAAGCGCCGAGGGCTAGATTCAGTGATATGAACATATTCTTATATGCAAACTCATTGATTATGCGTGTAACATTTCTAAAATATAAAATATTATTTTTGGAAATTTAATATTAAAATAATATATTTCGCGAAAACTATCCGATTTGCGAAATTGGGATTTTCGTAAAGTGGTATAAGTGTATACCAATATTTGGAAATTTATCGGAGAATAAAATGATTTATTTATTTTAATGATATTTATTGGATTTTTGGATAAAATCCGTATTTTCACATTTTCCGTGGCTTCTGCACATGTCATGTGCATGTGTGCATGTGTATGTTTGTGAGTTAGTGAGAAAAGAATGCAAAGAGAAAGCAAAGGAAATAAAGGGTTTGAATGTGAATGGAATAGTTTTAGATGCCATGGTTAGAATGAAAGCAAAACAAGAATAGATATTTTGTAGGAGGTGAGTGTAGGAAAGATTTTTTGTGTAGAGAGTGAGGCCAAACGGTTAGACGTTTTTAGAGGATGAATGCTGCCTTTGCTTCCGCTATCCAAAGCCTCCGGATCTTAAGATTTCGGATTCTAAGAGAGAGAGAGGAAGACTTAGCTTCCCCATTTCCTTCACCCCTCCATTATTACTTCATCTTTATCATCTCCATCACTTCCTCACTACCCCATTGCCACATCTCCAATCCTTCACCAAAACCCTATACCCCTTTCATTAAAAACATGCACCCCTTCATCCTCAACACATTATGTTGGATATATGTATGCCTTAGAGGCCATTATGTGATAGTGGATGTATTTATACATGTATATATATTCAGTGTACATTCTTGCTCGACATGATAGTATGCTATCTGGTTCTTCTTTATCTGACATGTTGATTTGATCATGCTTTTATTCATTCATACATGCTGATAAAGTCCTGAGGATATCGGCTTGACTACTGTGATTATGATGGAGATCATACTAGTGGGACATTTGTAGTTTATAAGCTTATCCTGGAATGTCCCTAGTCATAGGTATATCGAGATGGGGCATTGATATACCAGAGTAGACTAGCATATATGATACTAGACCCATACGATGGGCGATGAATGTTCCCATATTCATCGATGTTTGACATCGAGATCATATACGGGTGCTCTGTGGTGACTGGGTACACTGGACGGACTCACCGAGAACTCCTATATGGAATTATATCTATCGTCGGATAGCAGTTCTCAGGTGACACTGGTACAGGTTAGTCTGTAGACCCGAGATCTTCATAGAGTCTTGTGTGCTCTCCCACTGTACTTTGATTACCACCCTACCACGGCTCTACTGAGTCGTGCAAACAGGTGGCCGTTGGGTACAGTCTGGAGACACACGAAGGCGATGAGCGATAGGAGGGGTTTTGTCTCTCCCGGTATTGAGGGTTGATGCTGTGCTGTGCTCGACTGGTTATATCAGTAAGTCCCTGGCTAGGGCTGCTGAGATTTACTGATAAATGTTATCAGTAGTTTCTCGATCTGTTATAGACCATTCACCGGCATGACTTATTGAGTTATTAGGGTTGACGTGACCATCCCTAGGCTCGATATGCAGCATATTTGACGAAGAGACCGGACTGTACAGTAGTGTTGCCGGTTGGCTCGACAGGAGTTATAGCAGGTTCGCTTGTTTTCTTCTGGTCGCTCAATACCCGGGTGGCCGTTACGTTTAGCTGACCGCTTGTGGTTTGGGGGTGCTTGATATGATCATCACCCACTGCCGGCGTATTGACGAGTCTTAGAGTCCCACAAAGGAGTTACCTAGTCCAGGCGAAACGTTGTGGTGCGCGTATGTGATATGCGCATGGACCCGGTTAAAATGCGCGTATGAGATACCGTATACTAATCGGGCAGCTTGCTTTTGGTGGGGTCGTATGTGATATGGCCGTATTGATAAATCAAGTGTTGATTTATCATTTAACCATTAGTTTCTCACTAGAAATCCTTTCTTGTATTTGATGGATGTATGCATGCATGTATGTTTTCTTTCTAGATTCATGCACATATGGATGTGCATGCACACATACATACATACATCATCCTTCATGGTTGCATATACATTGAAAATGGTGGCAATATAAGACTCACACCATGGGTTTTTATATGGATAATTATTGCATTTGTGTTAAAACAAAAGAAAAAAGAAAAAGGGTTAATTCATGGATTAGTTTCTACACTCTTCTTATTAACATGCTCACCTACTTACTATGCTCACCTACTTATTAACCATGGGTTAATCTTTTTTTTGTGTTTTAAACTCAAATACAATAATATCTTTTTCATTTAACCATGGTTTGAGATGAGAAGTGGAAAATATATATACATATATTTTTCATTTTCTCATAAGAGTTTTTTCTTTCACTCTTGTTCTAAAAGGCCATCATCTTCTTCCTCCTTCTTCTTTTGCTCTCTAGACTTTTGTAGTGAGCAAAATACTCATCAAGTTAGGTTTTTGAAGTGAGAAAAGCCACCACAACATCATTCTACACAAGTCTTGCCCACTTGTTTAGAGTGTTATCTTCATTTCTTTCTCTTGATGAAGTGAAGTTGCTAGCTTGGACAAAGGAGCTTCGGGTGGATCGTCGTGGACACTAGAAGACTTCAAGCTAACCGTTCTCCAACCCTCAAGTGGCCAAGGAGTCTAGCGTAGGGAGCTACAAAGGTTGTACTCTCAAAACCCTAGTATTTGTTACTTATGATGTTGGTTAAAGTTTTGAAACCCTAATTTTCTAGGATAGATCCTTTGTATGCTTACTTAGCACCATAAAAATCTAATCTTTGGTACATGTGATGCTTCCAAACCTTTCATAGGGTGCTAGGTAAACCTAACATTGGTATTAGTGACGACCTAGAACATTAGGCGACACTTTAGCGAAGTAAAAACTCCGATCGAACCGAAATACGGATTTTCGAGACCCTCTCTGGACATTTTTCCAAACCTGGTTATTTTCAGAATTAAAAATATGTAAAAAATTCAGCAGGAAATTCTAAGGAAAACTGTAAAAAACGAAGCCCTAATGAGCCTATCCCACCACGGAACCGCGGCCATAGCTTGCTTAGGCCGCAGCTCCGCGGCCGTATAGAGCCTTTAAGGCCTCATTTTTATACAATGTTCCTTTTACCTGCTTGTAGATGTTTTTGGGTATTTTTAATCTGGTTTCAGTGACATATGTTCTGGGGATGGTTAAGAGTTCAATGATTCGATCGGAATTTTGATTTCGTGTCTTTTCCGGGTAAATTAGAAAGTATTGATTTGTTCGAACGAGTATCATTTGCTCACTTTTCACGGGGTTTAAATCTTTCGGAAATATGTGCAAGTTTTTTTTTGTGGTGGACCCTCTAGAAGAAACAAACCTTAACTCGATTATGTGACCGTCTTGAACTGCCTTTTGAACCTTAGGGTTTGAGGCAGTACGGCATGCCACATGTGAGGCGTTGGCTTGACCCTTATACGGCTGGACCGCTACTACTGTGCCACACTCCGGGACTTTTGAACTCCACTCAAGTGTTGAGCTTTAGGGAATTTTGTGTATTTGATCATTCGATCGAAAAACTTTAATACTATCTATTTATCTGGAATGTGATGCAATGTGTGGAATTCATATAGCTAGACATGAAATACGAAGTATGTGATATTTCACATTTACGATGTCTAAAGAGAATGTGGATTCCAGATATTGCAGTTTTACACTTTCTTTTTCTGTGACCGTAAGTGTAGTATGTCGATATCGCCGGTTTCGTTGCTATACATCACTGACAATCGGGGTACGCATACTTACTTACGTTGATGATATATGATATTATGTGTTCCTGAGATATGATGTGCAGGATTGTCGCGATTGAATAGCCGGGGGATTTTATATGAGATGAGAGTTTTATTTTTCATTCATTTAAAATTCAAATGTAATGTAATATTCTTTTATTCGGGGCACTTCCGGATTGAGGTTGATGCCACCAGTGTTGTATATTATTTACTTTTCCGCATTAGGATAGACCCAAGGAAGGGAGCACAAGTGACCGGGTTCTGGGGTTCAGTGGGAGGCCATCTCGAGGAGTCGAGACCGGGTCTCCTAAACTCCAGGATTGGTAGGGTCGCTTGCCGCTCTCATAGGGGTCTAGGGGTGTGGGCTTGGCTATTCATCGCGACTGTAGAATCCGTATTTTCTATTGTTGGCTAAATACTAAATACGGACGTCCTAGTATATCCCACATTATATATATTTGTTTCTGCTGCCTGTGTTCTGTATATCTGAGACGATTGATATATTATATATATGATATATAGTAGACGTTGCTTATGTTTTACACCCGCGCTAGTCCCTTCCCGGTATGCCGTTAGTTAAGTAACCTAACGGTGCATAACGAAACATTGTGGCGAATGCGGATGGCATAAGCGTACGTGTTATTTTCTTTTCTTTTCTGTGATTGGCTTAAGGACTTAAATGATGGGACTGCATTAATGTGATTAATGTAATGAAAATAAACCTAAAAAGATATTGTAGAATCGGATTTAAAAACCACTCGGTTATTTATGAAAAAGCTACATTTCAAAACTGCGGAGCTTAAGCCACTCCTTTTGAAAACCATTTGATTCTACAATGATATCAAGTTCAAAGCGTTAAAGATTTTCTTAAAAATCATCCGCAACCCTCCGTCATTTTCGGAAGTAGAGTACTTAGTATTCGTGCTACGTTTGTTGACTTTAGTTAACGCGTAGTGTACGGTAGCTAAGTGATGTCTTCCTACACTGCATATGATGCAGATTAATTAGGACATTCATGCGACTTTGTTGACCATAGTTAAGGGTCATATGGGTGGGTCTAATTGATCAAGAAATGACGGGTAGAACTTGACTGGTACTTATGATTTGTTGACCATAGTTAAGGTCATAAGTACTAGGGGTAAAAACCATATCGGGAATTTCAATAGCTGAAATTTGCAATGAGATTGCATACCTTCCATGTGATGGTTGGATCCCGATCCCACTGTGGGCAATAGTTGCTCCTAGGAGAGTTTTACAATTTATAATTAGCTAACTCATTAGGTGTCTAGAAAGGTGTTAACGGGGCTACGCCTCTGGGAAAATGAGGTTTGCTCTAATTAGGTCCGTGCGAAAGCACGGGGAACCTCCCTCAAGTATCGACACTGGCCTGACTGAACGGTTAGCGAAGTTGTAGACTTTAATTAATCCTGGCTAGTTTTTCTTTTTAAGGTTTGAAAGAAAAACTCGATTAAAGCCGTGGGAAACATCGATTAGACAAGAAAATAACCAATCTGATCTATGCCAGAGCTTTCGCTGAGTGTATTCTTTTCTCTCTCTTAATGGCAGATACCCATGACTGGACTCAAGCTTCTACTAGATTAAAACAAACTGAATGGGACCAATTATAAAGGCTGGCTGAGGAATCTAAACATTGCCTTGACATATGATAATGTATCATATGTCCTCACGGCTCCAGCCCCGCCTGTCCCAGGCCCAAAATCCTCAGTTGCGGATATTGAAGTCCGCAAGACATGGGACGCTGACTGTGCCACGGCCAAATGCCTTGCGCTTGCATCGATGGATACCACACATCAAAAGTAGCACGAGAATATGGACATTCGCGCCATATTGCTCCATACAAAGGAGTTGTATGGAGAGCAATCCCGTGTATTATGATATGAAGCATCAAAGAAATTATTTCAGATGCGAATGGCCCATGGCACACCAGTAGGAGACCATGTTCTGAAGATGATAGCTCTTATAGAAGAGCTTGAGGACCTTGGATGGACGATGGACAATGAACAATATACGGATATTATTCTGCAGTCCCTCTCCTCCACCTTTGCTCAATTCATAGTGAACTTCAACATGCATAACATGGAGAAGGAACTCCCTGAACTCCTTAATATGTTAAGGAGTGCAGAGAGCACTATGAAATCAGTAAGAACTCCCGTTATGACTGTTGGACGGTCTTCCTCTTCTCGCCCAAAAGCTAAGGCCAAGGGAAAGAAAAAGAAGAAGTCCACCAATCCGAAGGGTGGAGTTAAAAAGGTGAAGGGAATGGAAAAGTCCAAAGCTGGAGACTCGGGGAAAGGGGAATGTTTTCATTGCCACAAGACAGGACATTGGAAGCGCAACTGCACGGAGTACTTAAATCTCAAGAAGAAGCATGTGGATGCTTCTGCTTCAGGTGCGTTTGTGACAGAAAACTGTTTTTCAATAAACTCTGCTTCCTGGGTATTGGATACCGGTTCAGCTTCTCACATTTGCAATTCTATGCAGGGGCTCAGAAATAGCAAGGTTTTGAAGACAGGTGAACATACTCTCCGCGTTGGAAATGGTTCCAATATTCATACAGTCGCAGTGGGAGAGTATCACTTGGGGTTGCCATCTGGATGTATATTGGTTTTGAACCCATGTTATTTTGTACCAAGTATGCTTTGTAATATAATATTTGTTTCTTTGTTAGACAATGAAGGATATAATTTTGTATTACAGAACAATGTTATGAACATTCACCTGAATCAAATGTTGGTTTGGTATGGTACGCTTAATAACGGGATATACGTCCTAAATCAACACACAGTTTTCAGTATACAACACACTAATAAAAGAAAACTTTCAGAAATAAATTAAGCTTTTCTTTGGCACTGTAGACTTAGTCATATTAACGAAACAAGACTAAACAAGTTACACAATGATGGATATTTAAAATCTTTTGAATATAAATCTTATGCGACTTGCCAGTCTTGTATCAAGGGTAAAATGACCAAAACTCCGTTTATCGGACATGGAGAAAGAGCTACTGAGCTCCTAGGCCTCATACATAGTGATGTATGCGGGCCAATGTCTACACAGGCTAGAGGCGGTTTTTCATACTTCATTACGTTCACTGACGATTTCTCAAGATTCGGTCATGTATTTTTATTAAAGCACAAGTCCGAAGCTTTCGAGAAATTCACTGAATACAAACTAGAAGTAGAAAAACAAACCGTCTTGAGTATCAAGATGCTTCGATCAGATCGAGGTGGAGAATATCTCAGTACAGAATTTGTAAACTTCCTAAAAGAGAATGGGATTCTCTCTCAGCTCACTCCTCCTTACACACCACAGCACAACGGTGTGTCAGAACGACGAAATCGGACCCTATTAGATATGGTCCGTTCCATGATGAGTGATGCTGAGTTACTTGTCTCGTTCTGGGGACATGCATTAGAGATTGCAGCGTTTCTACTGAACAGGGTCCCAACCAAAACCGTGTCTACCACGCCATATGAGATATGGCATGGGAAGAGAGCATCTCTTAAGAGTATTAAGATTTGGGGTTGCCCGGCCTATGTTAAAAAGCAGAATCCGGACAAAGTCGAGACACGGTCAGTCATATGCAACTTTGTGGGATATCCAAAGAATTCTTATGGATATCTATTCTACCACAAAGAGGAACAAAAGGTGTTTGTTTCTCAGTATGCCACATTCTTAGAAAAAGAGTTTTTCACAGATAAAGATGATGGCAAGGTGGTAGATCTAGAAGAGATTCTAGAGACACAAACTACAAATGACGATTTGGTTGAACCGGCTGTTGCAATAGAAACTAAGGAACCTCGGCCACTCCGTAGGTCTGGTAGGACTTCTCGCCCACAGGAAAGGTACTACGGTTTCCTCATTGATGGTGACAGAGAAGACTGCATCATGAATGATGATGATCCTACCAGTTTTCAGCAAGCTATCATGAGTGGAGACTCTGTGAAGTGGCTGGATGCCATGAGATCCGAAATGGAGTCTATGTACACCAACAAAGTATGGACTTTGGACGTTGTACCCCCGGGATAAAACCTGTGGGGTGCAAATGGATCTTTAAAAGAAAGATTGGTGTAGATGGGCAGGTAGAGACCTATAAGGAAAGACTTGTGGCGAAGGGTTTTCGTCAAAGACCAGGTTTGGACAATGACGAGACTTTTTCGCCCGTAGCCATGCTTAAATCCATTCGGATCCTACTTGCTATTGCTGCTCACTACGACTATGAAATCTGGCAGATGGACGTTAAAACGGTATTTCTAAATGGAAATTTAGAAGAATGCGTTTATATGGATCAGCCAGAGGGCTTCATTGACAGTGGGAGCAGCGGAAAAGCATGTAAATTGCTTAAATCCATATATGGGTTAAAGCAGGCATCATGGAGTTGGAACATCTGTTTCGATGATGTCATCAAAGAGTTTGATTTCATCAAAAATCCAGATGAACCTTGTGTTTATAAGAAGGCTGTAGGGAGAGCTGTCGCATTCCTCGTATTGACCGCTTACAGCTTGTGGGTGTTTGATATGATCATCACCTACTGCCGGCGTATTGACGATTCTTTAGAGTCCAACACAGAGGTTTCCTGGTTCAGGCAAAACGGAGTAGGAGCACATATGTGATATGTGCGGGACCGAGACTAATACGATATGAGATACCGTATTCTATTCTCGCGATATGTGATATCGGTCGGGTATATGTGATATAGCTGGGTTATCGGATCAAGTGTTGATTCGATAAAATGGTACTTGTTATATTAGTCGGTTATATTTTTTGATTCGATAATTTAATGTATAATTATATATGTGATATATTAAGTTACATTAACTAATATAAGCTCGCTTTATTGATTCTTTTTCTCACTTGGATAATACATTGATGTATATGCGATATATGTTAATTGTATTATTTTCCTTTGTTACATTATATATTATATATGTGATATATAATATTGTAATATGTTAGGGTTACCAATGCAATTAGGGTTTTGAGATTAAACCATGCTAGGGTTTCAATTAGGGTTAACATTCATTTTAGGTTAATTCTAAATGGTGGATTTAATATGAGATATTTTGGAAGTGTTGACTTAGTCCACCCTTTAGATACTATCTAGATATTTGTTAACCTAACCATTGAACCCTTGCCTTCGGTTTATTCTCTACATGGGTTAAGCTTCTCATTCTTAACCTTGGTTGCATTTCTAATCTCACACAACAATTTCATTATTCATCACAAAAAAATTCTTCTTCTTCTTCCTCTTGAAAAAGCTTTCTAGCTTTTTGTTTGTGGTGATTTAAAAGTGAGAAATTGAAAACAAAAGAGAGAAAAATTCCTACTTCATCATCCTCATCTATTCTATCCACTTAGATTAGGGTGTTCATTTCACTAATACTTCATTAGAGAAGTCTGAGCTTGGGTTTGAGATTCTTCATGGTAGATCATCTTCGAAAAGGAAGACTTCAAGCAAGATGCCTCATTCACCTCATGGAGCCTCTCTAGAGTCCGGGTTCATGATGATCGCAGCGAAGGGACCTCAACATGGAGCTTATGAAGCGAAAGAACAGACTACAAAGGTTGTAATCCCAAACTCTTAGAAGTAAAGTTGTTTGCTTCGATGTTTTGTTTTATTCTCTAGTTAAAGATCTTGTGTTGGGGTTATCTAGAATGACAAAAATTTAAACTTGGCATGTGTGATGCCTCCCGAAAGCTTGCTGCCGTTGTAAGTATCCCAACAGTGGTATCAGAGCCTAGCTAGAGAATTGAACGGATATGTCTAGGATTACGAAACCGAAACAACTCCGAAATACCCGACGCAAAACCCTAGTTTCTGTCGAATTTTTTCAGGTGTCAAAAAATTATTTTAACAGTTGCATAATGTTGTATGTGATACAATATGAGCACACCACAAAGCCCACCCCCTCTGCTCGGATTTTGGCCGGCGACCAGGCCAAGAATTCCGGCGACGTCGGTTTTTCCAGGGAGTTAGGGTTTGGGTTTTGTGGGGTGGTCCAGGTTCTGGGGTTTGGAAATTGTGGTGTTGTTTATTTTTGCTAAAATTACATGTGATGTTAATTTACTGCATTATAAATTCGGTGTGTTTCGTATTCAAAATTCTAGTTTCTGTTTCGGTTATTTAAGACGTTATTAAAAAGTTTGATCGGATATCAAATACCGACTTTTTCCTTTGCTGAAATTTTTTAAGAGTTGGATCTTTTCACAGTTATAGAACATTCAAATATCGTGCAAGTGATGAGGTGAACCCTATAGAAAAACAAAACCTTAACTTGATTTTGTGACCGTCAAAACTGTCACTGAACCTTAGGGTTTGTGATCGTTTAGCGGTGCCACAAGTGAGGCGTTGGTTGACCTTTCTATGGCTGGTTCACTACTACTGTGGCATGTGATGGATACTTCTAAACTACGCTCAAGTGTTTAGCATCTGGGAAACTTTAGGTGTTTGTTGATTCGATCGGAATGTTTAACATCATCTAGCTTTTTCTGTAATGTGATATAATATGTGGAATTCATACAGTTAGGCATGAAATGCGAAATATGTGATATTTCGGATTTATGATGTCTAAGGAGATTGTGGATTCCAAATGTTGTAGTTTTACATTTTTCTTTTCTGCGACCGTAAGTGTAATATGTGGTGTATCGCCGGTTTCGTTTCTATACATCAACGACAATTGGGATACGCATATTTACTGACGTTGATGGCATGTGATGTTATGTGTTGCTATAATATGTTATATTGGATCGTCGTGTTCTGAATAGCCGGGGTTTTTATGTGAGATGAGAGTTTTTATTTTCATTCATGTAAAATTCATTTGTATGTAATATTCTTTTATTAGGTCACTTCCGGGTTGAGGATGATGTCACCATTGTATATTATTTACTTTTCCGTATTAGGAAAGACCCAAGGCGGAGAGCACAAGCAGCCGGGTTCTAGGGTCCAGTGGGAGGCCATCTCGAGAAGTCAAGACCGGGTCTCCTAAGCCTAGAATTGGTAGGGTTGCTTACCACTCTCGTAGGGGCCTAGGGATGTAGGTTTGGCTATTCTTCGCGACCGTAGAATCCGTGTTTTATACAGGCTCAAAATAAAACACGGACATTCCAGTATATCCAATATTTCATATGATTCTTCTTCTGCAATGTTCTGTGATGAGATCATATTACTGCCTGAGACGAATGCTTATACTATATATATGATGATATATAAATATTACTGCTTTCGTTTCTTCAGTGATACTTAGGAAGCATAAATGATGGAATTCATTAATGAGATTAATGAAAGAAAGAAACCTAAAAGATATTGTACAATCAAATTTATAAAAAGGGTAGCTATAGTTCTTGCTTTACACAGCGACATTTATGAAATATCCTGCACCTTATTCGATAAGGAAAGAGCCGAGATCCCTTCACCGGGAGTGACCTCTTTTGCAAAACTAGCAGATACTACAAACCCACGGTTTAGTTTTTGATTGCTTCTATAGTTCTTGCTTTGTACAACGGTATTTATGAAATATCCTGCGCCTTATTCGATAAAGAAAGAGCCGAGATCCTTTCACCGGGAGTGACCTCTTTAGCAAAACTAGAAAAGCCTAAAAACACTCCTTTTTCAAAATCACTTGTTTCTACAACGATATCAAATTCATTACACTCATGGTTTTCAAAAAATCCTGCGTAGCCCTCCGTCATTTCAGATAAGTACTACTTAGTATTCGTGCTATGTTTGTTGACTAAGGCGTAGTGTGCGGTAGCTAATTAGTGCTTATCTGCTAAAACATGAGATGTGATTGGATTAGGGTAGTCGTACGACTTTGTTGACAATGTTAAGGGTCGTACGGGTGGGTTTAATTCAATTGGGAAATGATGGGTGTTCATATCAGATTTTTGCATTTTTATACCATCCATTCTTAATCACATTGCATATAAGTAGGTACTTTTGATCCATGTCTGCTAAATAGGTGCAGGTTACAGGTTCTCAGCTCGTTACAATGAAATTCATGAAAAGTAGCTACAAATGTAAGACTGCGACCAACAATAGATGAATCCGTATGATGCCGCCTACTAGTTAAAGGAACAAATGAAAATCATTAGACAGTTCAATGCACAAAGTACAAGGGCAGCACAAGATTCAAGATTTCAACGCGAAGCTCAAGGCAAAAGTCTACATCATTCGGCACTGTTGGAAATATGGAAGAAAATAGAAGAGATTCTGAGGAACCAAGTGAAGAAAACAGAAGATAAAAGCAACATGAAGCAACCTTGAGAAATTGAACCCATGATCTCACTAATTGGCCGCGGAACTGCGGCCAAACAGGCCTTTCTGCCGCGGTTCCGCGGCCGTATAGTGCATGTGTCTGTGCACGTGTCGGTGGGTGTCGGTACTTTGACCCAGCTTTCTTAGGGTAGTCTTGTAACTTCAAGTGTGGATCAGATTGCAACCTAGGATTTTTTCTTATCTATAAATAGGAGAGCTCAAAACCAAATAAAGTATGCCTCTTTTAGGGTGCCACTTTTATGGTGCCTTTCTTAGGATGCCTCTCTTCATTTTTTATTCCTCTTTTTTATATTCTAGATCTAAATTTTAAATTCAATTGTAATGCGTTCTTGAGAGGTCATCAATAAAGTAAGTCTTTTATTATCTCGCATTCTTCTTATCTGCAATTTATTATCTGCACTTTTATTTGTTCTATATTTATCTGCAATTTAGATCATCAATAAAAATAAAAAAATGAATTTTATTGTTATCTTCGTAATGAGTGAGTAATTCCTCACTTGTTAGGGGTAGGAAAGGGATGGTTTGAGAGAAGGAAATCTCTCTCACTCCTTTCTTTGACCAAATAATTTTAATACGGACTCCCTTTAAATCAACCATAATCCGCTCACTACGGCACTCTATCATAAATGATAGCGGTGATTCCCTAGTGAGACCGATTGTGGTTGAATTAACCGGAGGTTAGGGCTAAGAGCCAAGAACGGACGGACAAGGACCAAAAGGAAGAAACTAAGTTTCTTCCCAGTCGTGCTATTCTCCATTGTTGCCGATTGCTCTAACACATTTATTCACAACTAAGGCATTGAAAGAAGTGTGAAGATTCCTATTTCGAACTAACCTAATCTTAACCCTAGCAAGCTTTTTATCAACTTATTCTCATTCATAGATCTTAAAACAAAACCCAACTTAATTGGACTTAACTCGTTAGAGCATAAAGAAATGGATTTCTTCTCCCTGTTTATCGACCCGTACTCAACCAGCTAGCTACCAAGCGACACCGTCTTGATTGCGGTAAATTTAAACATAGAAAATCTCCATCAATCAAATGGCGCCGTTGCCGGGGAGACGGCAGTCTCTTTCTTTATGTAATTTCAGGTTAATAAAAAAAAATTAAAAAATTATAAAATTTGAATTTTTTTAAAACAAAATAAAATATAAAAAAAATAAAAATCATCTTGTTCTTTTTTAAAGGTTTTTGTGCAAGTGTGTAGGCATGTAGCAAACTCTGTTTCAGATCTGGAATAAACTCAGTGAACAAATCCAGAACAGGAGATCTAAACAGAAAGAGGAGAACCAACTCAGCACAGAGAAAAATTCTTAAAATTCAAACTCAACTCACTGATTCGCCGCGGAACCGCGGCAGAATCAAGGGTTTGACAGCGGAACCGCGGTCAACTGGTGACTTCAACACGTAAAAATCACTGTGAGTATCTCATTTCTTATCTACTCTCCTCTGCACTCCACTGAAAAAATTTTCCTGTAGATTTCTTTTCACGGATTCTCTTTCTCCTATCCAATAAATTGTTTTTGTACAGGATTCTTTGCTCTGCCAAATAATTTTTTTTTTTGCAAGTGTTTTAGATTTTTGGTGTGTTAACTGCTTTGCATAATTAATACGTAATCTAAGGGGCTATAACACCAATCAAGATTGGGGGGGGATTTCATTACCCTTCCTAAGACCCCAAAAATCACTAAAAAGCATATGCATCACCCTTGAGTTAATTAAAAAATATCTAGACTCAGCCAATTTAGGACTGTCGTGCTCATTAGGACAGAGGAAGGTTGTAGGCATTCATTCGTTTATCTAAACCTGATTTTGTGGTGCATAAGCTAGACAAGTGAGAAAGGTAATTTTAAAAGGCCCGCCTCACGGTGATTCATGAGCGGAACCCTCCTTTCTTTATTTGTGCTTACTTGGCCACAATTGGCCGTGAAGAGGCGATTTGAGAGATATCTCACAACTTACCACTTTGGAACAGTTAGGAGCAGTCTAGTGGACTTAGAAGACCATAATTCTAGGTTTGATTGTGCACATTTTAACTATGATTGTTTGAAGTAAGTCCGTATACGTTCTTGCAAAACTCTTTCAAAAATTTCTAAACTCCAAAAACAAATAATTTTTTACAAAATAAAATAAAATAAAATTCATATTCCTTTTCTTCTCCTTTCTCTCATTACATCATGGGTACCACACCTCACAAAACTCTTTCCGAACTTTGGTACCCATAACCAGACATTACTTCCTACGGTTCTTGTTTTGGTCGAATTTCGAACAACCCCTCCATGCCCAAAATTTCTTTGAAAGATCGAATAGACGCGTCTAGGACAAACAATTGACTCAGCAATCTACTTCGTATCAACCATTTCAAACATTCACCTATTCTCATATTGATACCTCTTTTGAGAGTCCAGTTGTAACCCCAAAACCTATGTCTATTGCTGAACATATTGAACAATCTCGTAACCGATCTTTCACTCCTTTCACCAATGCGAATTCTTTGGTTCAACAATTCCATTCACCTTCTTATCCGTATTTTGATCCTATCCCTGTCCAACCATTCTATTCCTATCCATCCTACCCAACTTTTACACCTTCCCTGGACATTGCTTCTACACAGCTCTTAGGGAGTTTTCAGTATCCAAACAAATTTGAATCTTTTACTGAAACTCCTTCACAACCCATGTCTAGTCTGGAACAGGCGTTGGAAGACTTTAGGGTAGCGTCATGCCAACAGATGATGGATTTGAATGCGTCCATGGCCGCTCTCATACAACCTAGTGACCCGGTAGCTAGTTTCCAACTAGGTCCACATTTCCCAATTTATGATGAGGCGGTTGGACAGATTGAGAATTTGAGTGGTGAGAGTGAGTTGTACAGCCTTCCAAATCAAACCTATCCATCTCCAATTGAATCCCACAACTCCGGTTTTGAATCTCTATCAAGTGTTCCAAATGATTCACCAGTTGAAGATAAAACGTTTAATGAGTTGGGCGAATTTGTAGTGTTTGATTTACCTGATTGTGAAGGGTTCATTTCGAGTGAAACCATCACCAATCCTTTTGAGCTCCACACCTCCACTCTAGAACCTAAATTGATTGATATCCATGCTTTTGTTGAGGTGTCTGAGAAAATTAATTTTCATATGATTAAGGATATTGACGCTGGGAATATTTTGGATGACGAACCCGCATATTTGACTGAATTTTTCTCTCCAATTCATCATCCCGAGTCATTAAATGTTTCTTCCGAACTTCATATGCGTCTTGATTTTGATAAGAATTGCATGGATAAGCTATATTTTGAGGTGTGTATTGAGGAAATTATTGTGGATGAAGCAGTTTTACTTGAGGAGTCGGATTTTCCAATTCATTCTATCCCTTTCATTGACTGCGCACACCCTCCTGAACCTTTAACCGATACCCTTCCTCAATCACTTCCCTCTATCCTCGCTCTGACCTTGCAAGAAACCGTTACACTTTCATTTTCAATGTCTGGTTTACCAAGTTCGACGTACCCATGTTTTCTCACGAATTTTGAGGGATTTGACCTCATTTCTCAGTGGGTTGATAGATTAGCACAATCACTTTTTACACATCGGTCATTATAGATTATGCTAATTTATACACTCCATCTCCACCCTCAAGTTCATATTCAACTTCTTTCTCCCACTTTCTCTGTTTCTTCTTCTAATCTTCCTTTAATGATAGCGAGTGTTAATGAATCACAATCCGATATTTTGAGTTCGATAATTCTAGAAAAAACAACTTGATTTAAACTCTTTTGAGAATAAGGTTGATGAGCCTTACGAGTCTCCAATCTCCGTAATTTTTGAAAAATCAAGTGTGTTGAATTCTGGCGCGACACTTATTGAAATTGAAACGTTCAATCAGACCATCGATTAAAGTTTTGAAGATATTTTCGCCGACGAACTCGCATTCCTAAACGATATGGATTTTGTGATTAATCAACCTCCACCTGAAGAAGTCGAACCACCATCATTTCTTCTTGTCCCATACAAGAATGTGACCATTCTTCCCATTCCTAATCATTCAAATTCTCGTTTTCGTTCACCATTATTGTTTCGTCTCTACAAATCGAGACGTAAATCTTTTCCATTACACCACTTATCTTTACCTCATTTCTTCCTTACTCTATACAACGTGTTCTTTCACCAACCGTCGCTTTATAATGATAAATTCTTTGAATGGTTGGTGCTCACCTTTGGCCTGTGTAAGGCCTTGTATAGCTTGATACTGTGTTTTTCTCCTCCCTAACTCTGAACTTTAACGCTTAAACAGTGGAAACACTGTTTCACTTATGTTTGGCGGGGGGGGGGGGGACCTTTTTGTGTATATATATTTTGTTTTATTTTTCTGTTAATAATAATAATAATAATAAGGGGGGTGCCAACAATTTTGACCCTCTTGGTGTAGCCTGACAGTGAGGACACTATCAAGTTTAAGTTTGGGGGTGTGCTCGGTAAGCTTTCTTCCTTCGCATTCATGTGTATAATTTTTGCATTTGCATACTTATTTTAAAATCCATAAAAATCTAAAATTTTAAAATTTATAAAAATTGAAAAGTTCAATTTTGACCATATTTGACTCAAGTTCAACATGACGGTTGACTAGTTAGGAAAAACTAGATCCTAAACTTAGTAAATTAAAAACTCTAAAAATAACCTTTCTTAAAAATTAACTGTAGAAAATATACGCCCTTATAGTTTATTTAGAAATAGACAAATTTTGAGTTCAGTTCTTGGGCTAAGTCGAAATAAGGGAAGAGTATTGAATGCTTTATTTGAAGTATAAGTCTAAAAAAAATAATTCTGAACCGTAAGTCCAAATTCTGAAAATATATACCCTACTTTACGCACATACACGCACCTTGAAACTTAGGATAGTAGAGGATACCTTGAAATGCTCTTGTCTAAAATCCTTCGTATGAAGGAAAATAAAATAAATGTATAAGTGGTGAATAAAGAGATAAAAAAAATGAACATTGGTTTTGTAATTACTTAAGGCAGCATAAATAAAAAATATAGCGAGGGTGCTTTATCACCTAGTGCCTTAGACCAACTGGTTTTGGAGTCACTGCTAAGCCTTAGGTATTACAAGACGAGGAATTACGCCTAATTACGCAAGCACATTTTGTAATCGGTCTTTTAGTACCTCAAGAAGTATTAACTATCGCATGAAGGATGTGTGAGCAATTTCATCTAGAATTCACCAACTAAAAAGTATTTTGGAAGATGGACAAGAGTATGATAGCTTGAATTGAATTTCCAAATGTAGGGGTGATAATTACACACACGTAGGGGTATATGATTGGAGTTTGGAGGAGAGATAGGAATAAAAGATAGGGCTTATATCTTCAGTAGAGATGATAAAAATTCCTGAGTTAAGATTGCACCTTAGAAGGAAAACTCGGGAGATGCTGAAAGCTTTATAAACTGGCAAAATGTATATGATCTTAAGTTAAATGAAAAGGAAGTGTGAAAAATATAGGTTGATGAAATCTAAGTTGAAGATAATAGACTTCCTCGCTAGAATACTGAATTGAAGAATTAGAATCAACGGCCAAATTGATTGAATTTTGTGGATAGTATCCGCTGAAAACCCTCAGGAGACAACACTCCTCCTACTAGGGACACCTAGAGGTTTAACGGCTTGTTGCACGAGCTCAGTGCAATCGCATTCCCTGCGAAAGTGAGGTTAGGACTTTTTGAGAATAAAATTGGTTTGGTTCGGGACAAGAAAAAGATAAGTTTGGGGGTATTTGTTCATATCAGATTTTTGCATTTTTATACCGTCCATTCTTAATCACATTGCATATAAGTAGGTACTTTTGATCCATGTCTGCTAAAAAGTTGCAGGTTACAGGTTCTCAGCTCGTTACAGTGAAATTCGTGAAAAGTCACTATAAATGTAAGACTATGACCAACAATAGATGAATCCGTATGATGCCGCCTACTAGTTAAAGGAACAAATGAAAATCATTGGACAGTTCAATGCACAAATTACAAGGGCAGCACAAGATTCAAAACTTCAACGCGAAGCTCAAGGAAAAAGTCTACATCATTCGGCACTGTTGGAAATCTGAAAGAAAATAGAAGAGATTCTGAGGAACAAAGTGAAGAAAACAGAAGATAAAAGCAACATGAAGAAACCCTGAGAAATTGAACCCATGATCCCACCAATTGGCCGCGGAACCGCGGCCAAACAGGCCTTTCTGCCGCGGTTCCGCGGCCGTATAGTGCACGTGTCGGTGCATGTATCAGTGGGTGTCGGTGCTTTGACCCGGCTTTCTTTGGGTAGTCTTGTAACTTCAAGTGTGGATCAGATTTTAACCTAGGGTTTTTTTCTTATCTATAAATAGGAGAGCTCAAAGCCAAATAAAGTATGCCTCTTTCAGGGTGCCTCTTTTAGGGTGCCTTTCTTAGGATGCGTCTCTTAATTTTTTATTCCTTTTTTTATATTCTACATCTAAATTTTAAATTCAATTGTAATGCGTTCTTGAGAGGTCATCAATAAAGTAAGTCTTTTATTATCTCGCATTCTTCTTATCTGCAATTTATTATCTACACTTTTATTTATTCTTTATTTATCTGCAATTTAGGTCATCAATAAAAATAAAAAAATGAATTTTATTGTTATCTTTCTAATGAGTGAGTAATTCCTCACTTGTCAGGAGTAGGAAAGGGAAGGTTTGAGAGAAGGAAATCTCTCTCACTCCTTTTTTTGCCCAAATAATTTTAATATGGACTCCTTTTAAATCAACCATAATCCGCTCACTATGGCACCCTATCCTACATGATAGCGGTGATTCCCTAGTTAGACCGGTTGTGGTTGAATTAACCGGAGGTTAGGTCAAAGAGCCAAGAACGGACGGACAAAGACCAAAAGGAAGAAACTAAGTTTCTTCCGAGTCGTGCTAATCCCCGTTGTTGCCGATTACCCTAACACCTTTATTCACAACTAAGGCATTGAAAAAAGTGAGAAGTTCCCTATTTCGAACTAACCTAATCCTAACCCTAACCCTAGCTAGCTTTTTATCAACTTATTCTCATTCATAGATCTTAAAACAAAACCCAACTTAATTGGACTTAACTCGTTAGAAAATAAAGAAAATGATTCCTTCTCCCTGTGGATCGACCCGTACTCAACCGGCTAGCTACCAAGCGACACCGTCTTGATTGCGGTAAATTTAAACACAGAAAATCTCCATCAATCAACAGGTTGAACTTGGCTAGCAATTATGATTTGTTGACTATGTTAAGGTCATAAGTTGCTAGGGGCAAAAGAATTATCGGGAATTTCAAATGTTGAAATTTGCAATGAGATTGCATACCTACTATGACATAGTTGGATCCTGATACCCACTGCGATTAAGAGTTACTCCTGAGAGAGTTTTACACAGTTAAATTAGCCGATCAAGTAGGCGCCTAGAAAAGTGTTAACAGGGTTATGCCTATGGGAAAACGAGGTTTATTTTAGTTAGGTCCGTGCGAAAGCACGCGGAACCTCCCTCAAAGTACCAACACTGACCTGGCTGAAAGATTGGCGAACTTATAAGGTGTAATTAATCCCGGCTAGTCTTACCTTTTAGGGTTTGAAGGAAGATTTCATGAAAATAGTGGGAGCCATCCTGATTAGATAAGATAATAACCAATCTAATCTTGCAAGAGCATACGCTAAAGTGTTTCCTTCTCTCTCTCTCTCCAGGTAGCAACCATGTCAGGACTTAATCAAGATAATAATATGGATGTATTGACTGAACCCGCTTGTTATACTGTGCAGGGGAACGTTGGTCCTGCTCCAACTTATAATTGTTATAAGTCTGAGCAGGGAATAGGAGAATATCTTGATTCTCATGCAGCCCAAGCGAAGAACAAGCATGCTGATGCATCTTCTTCGGGTGTGTTAGTTATCGAGAACTGTTTCTCTGTTCACTCTACGTCCTGGGTATTAGATACCGGATCGGGATCCCACATATGTAATATGTTACGTGGTCTACGTAAAGGTAGAGAACTGGGAATGAGTGATTATTCCGTAAGAGTAGGGAATGGTACAGATGTTGCAGCCAAGGCAGTTGGCGAATATTGTAAGTCCATGCTACCTCTCCCGGTACTTACGGGCTTGCGGAATTTGGTGAAAAACGATTTTCTTAGAGGTGGTAACATGGACTCAAAACCCGGATCTTTGTTAAACTGCTAACTAACAACCTAACAAGAGTTTACCTACTCGGTTAGGGGGCTATACCTTTCTTGAACTCCTTCGTCTTCAACTCGTCCCGGAGTTCGGATCGGCCTCACCTCGTCGTCTCCTTGAGTCGAAGATGGATCCACCCGAAAGCTTCTACCTTTGGCTTGTTCTTCGGACTTTGAAGAAACTAGATCACTTGGCTTGCTAGGCCTTGTGAGCTAGAATGAGTAGAGAAGAGTATGTTGGGATTTTGCTCTATGGTTCTTGCTTCACAACACATGAGACAAGTGAACCATAGACTAAAAAAGAGAGAGCAAGAGGAAGAGGGTGAGAGCAAGAGCATGAGAGCTCAAAAACAAGAGAGAGAAAGGTCAAGCAAGAATGAGCCTCTCTTTTGTCTTTCACCCTCTCATAATCCAAAAGCATCATTAGCCATAATGTTAACCAAGTATTATGTGATGGTTCATATCATGACAAAGGCAATATCATTTCCATGCACTCATTTTGCAAACTACAACAAGCAAGCAAAAGTCTTTGCATGAAAATGACAATCATTGTGATGATGATGGTCAACTAGTCCAACCTAGTCAACCGGTCAACAAAGTCAACAAGTCAACAAAGTCAACCCTCCAACAACCATGTCACTATAATACTTAATTAATATTATTGCTAAATATATATATATATATATCATATTCTCATTAGGATTGAGCAAGAAGTCAATAGTCAACAGTCAACGGTCAACAACCCTAACGAGAATCCTCTGCCTCTGTCTCTCCGTCAACTGTGCATACACACCCTCATCCGCGTTCCGAGGAACACGGATGCAAACTGGATAAAACCAATCCCAATATGTACACTAGGATCTGGCTTAAACCAAAGCCCGCTAGTGTAAACTGTCCGGACACTAAACGTGCACAAGTGCACGGATGTGACTGAACCCTGTCGCAAAACCATGCGACCTGTCGCAAAACCATGCGACCTCTACTCTTTTGCCTAAAGGCGAATAGCTTTCTGTGTGGGACTCTAAAGACTCGACACTACGCTGGCAGTGGGTTTAACCACAGACCACAAGCGGCACTAGCTGTGCGTAACGGTCCCCAGGTAGATGCCGACAAGAAGACTGACGAGGCGAAACCCATCTGAACTCCTACTGAGCCTGAATGTGACATTCTCCGTACAGTCCGGTCTGTTCGTCTGATACATCGCATGGCGGGCCTAGGGGGCGGTAAACGTCAGTCCCCCAATAGCGGTACAAGTCATGTCGGAGTGAAGCCCAAAACACCCTGAGATAACACTGGAAGCCTTCCAGTATATCTCGTTTGCCCTGTCCAGGGACTACTCGTGTAATGGCTCTCCTAGACACAGCGCGATGTCAACCCCCAATACCGGGAGAGATGAATCCTGTCTAACCGTCACTGCCTCCAAGTGCTTCGGGACTGCACCCAACTACCACCTGTTTGCACGACTCCTTTGAGCCGTGGTAGGGTAGTAATCAAAGTACAGTGGGAACACACTCGCGGCGAAGTGACAGTGTCAAGTCAGCGGACTAAGCTGTACTCATGTCATCTGGGAACTGATAACTGATGATAGGCATAATACCAACTAGTCAGTTCCCGACGAGTCCTGTCCAGTGTACTCGTACCCCAACGAGCACCCGCATACTATCTCAAATACGACGTACTGACGGCTGTGGGACATACCGTCTCCCACACTGGGATGAGAAGCGCATGCGCTAGTCTACTCCGGAGTATCGATGCCCTGTCTCGATAGTCCTGCGACCAGGGACCCGCATAAGGATGTGCTTATAGATTACCCAGCCCCACTAGTGTGACCGCCATCACAACGCTGGTAATTAAGCAAAGATCCTAAGGGCTCCACTAATGTGTATAGGCGATATACTAAAATAAACACATGTACACATTGAAGTAGAAACAAACCAAGTAGCATACTACCATTTTGAGCAAGATTGTCAATACAAGGTGAATATCCTAAGCTTCCATTAAGTAATATACATACTAGTATGATACAGTAATGGCCTCTAGGGCATATACACTAACAATCTCCCACTTGCACTAAGGCCATGTACTGGCGTATCGAAGACCTATCATCTCGATCAGCCGCTCGAACTGAGTCTGGGGTAAGGCCTTCGTGAGTGGATCAGCAGTGTTATCTTCCGTATTTACTCTCTTCACCTCGATCTCCCGGCGATCAACGATCTCCCTAATCAGGTGGTACCGCCTCAAAATATGCCTGGACTTCTGATGGGACCTGGGTTCCTTCGCTAATGCTATAGCGCCGTTGTTGTCACAATACAATGGTATTGGATCAACACTGGTAGGAACCACCTGAAGTTCCGTGAGGAACTTCTTCATCCAGACAGCTTCCTTTGCGGCATCGCAAGCAGCTATGTACTCCGCTTCCATAGTTGAGTCAGCAACGGTTTCCTTCTTGGAACTCTTCCAGCAAACCGCCCCTCCATTGAGGGTAAAGACATAACCCGACATGGACTTGGTGTAACGTTGTGAAAATCGTTTTGGTGAAATTTCGGAAAATCGGTAAAATAAGGAGGTTTTCTGTAAAAAGTCAAAATACAAATATCTTTATTTTAAAATTAAATATAAATATTCTAGTTATGTAATTGCTAGTATTTGGTGTTTATTGAGCCACTGGTGAGATTTCAAAATTTCTGAAATTTTTTCCGAAATTAATTATTTTAATATTATTTTAAGCCGTCACTAATACATTTAATTCAGCAAAATTACAAACTGGAATGAGTTCAAACAAATTTTGTGCATCATTATACATTAAACATAATTTTATCATGTGGTTTTTGAATTGAAATAGGGTTGTTATCCGGTGTTAGAAAATATCGAAGTAAAAGGCTTTTTTCGGTGAAATTAGTGCAAACGGAGTGCGGTATAACTTTTATCTTTTCCCAAACAAAACCACACTATATTTTACTCCCTCACAGTATTTTTGGCTGACCTTGGCAGCCCCCTCTCACTTCATTCTTCAAGTGACTTCTAGAAATTTGTTTTTTTTTGGAAAAAAAAAAGGAAAATGAATAAAGGTTCAAAAGACATAAAGAAGGAATTTAATGGAGGAAGTTTCTACATTTGGCTACACAATTTCTTTCTCTCCCTCCCCTCAAGATGGTGGCCGGCCCTCACCTTGGCAGCCCTCAAATTCTCCACCTCCTTTTCACCTCAAATTTTCATCAAAAATCCATGAAAAATCAATACAAATTATCATAAATTCATCATTCAACCTTATCTAATTTTCTTTGCTTCTATTTGGCTTGGAATTTGAAAGCAAGAGATCCATCATGGAGGTCATGAAGCATGTGTAATCTCAAATTTTAGTGGTATAATTCTAAACCCATGTCTCATTTGTTGCTATTTTACTTCAACCTAATCAACCTAAATGTTTAATTATGGTTTTGTTTCAAGATTTAAATTTCTAGAATATGGTTACTAAATTATTATTAGGGTTTTGATTCTTAGGTTTTGATCTAAAATTTTAGTTTAACATACTAGGAAATGGTTAACCTAATTTAGTAGCAAAAATTGATAGTTGTTGCATTTTAATTGTTTAATAGGTTATTTTTGTAAACTAGATTTTTACAAAACATGTAAATAAGTTAGATAAAATTAGAATTTGGGTTTTATTATTAGTTTGTGGAATTAGTGTGTGGATTAACATGTTAAATGAGAGTGAAATATAATCTAGTTGCAATTTCTAGCTTCCACCTTAAAAATTGTCATAATATTGCTATGTTATTAAACTAGGTTTTGTTAATTAGTTTAAAATGAGGAATTAAAACTAAAGTTAGGTTTTTAGAAAATCCTTAAGGTTTCAAGGAGTGGTTTAACGATTTAAGTTATGCAAAATCAAGTTTGGAAGTGAAATTGTGAAGTTTTGCTTAAAAATACCGAAATCGGGCAAGTTTGCAAACTAGAATTTCCAAACTAATATAAATTAGGGTGCTAAAAATATAGTAGTGGTTTATATAGTCTAGTTATACTATTTAATAAGTTTTATGACCATTGGTTTCATTTAAATGTTAAGTTTCGATGAAAAACGGTAAATTGGCATTTTCGGGTTTTTCGAAAACGGACGATTTGATCGATTTTAGTGTTTCGATGAATTTGATCATGTTTTACAATATAGGTAATGTGTTTTGAAACTACAAGTTGTTTGATGATGTTATCTCGATCCATCGGAGTTTGTACGCCGATATCGAGCGGTATTTGGTTTTTTTGCGTGGACGGGACATAGGTTTTAACCTATGCTTGTTCCTTGCGTCGTTTTGACTTTTGTATGTGATTTAGTTTACAATACTACATATGTTTGCGTTTAGGTACCCCTCACGTAGACTGCGGGCGATGAAGAGGAGGATGGCGACAATGTCTTCGGCAGACATGGACCAGGTGAGTAGATGCATATCTACGGGGGGAAGTCGGGTGGATGGCGTTTAGCACCCCCGCAACGTAGAATAGGAATAGTACTTATTGACTTTAGGAAACCAGACGTGACCCTAGTAGGACCCTAGTATTGACCCTAGGCTGGACTAGACTGATTTAGGAAAACCATATCAGAGGATGAGTACCTTGGAAGAGGTTCGTAGGTTTCAGATAGAAACACACCCATGCACACACTGAAACTCGACAAGGGGTACATGTATGTGTATATATATAGAACTAGGTATAGGTATATACATATATATACAACACGTATAGGTGATTCATTGAGGTGATATGATATCTGAGGTATGATGAAACAGTATAACTGGGCTTGATGCCGTGATTCTTGACTATACAGTCGTAATAAAGTGTTAGCGGATCATTAGAGAATGAGATAATGAACATGAATATATAAATTATAAGGAGTGGTGGTGATATTGATGTACATGGGACGCTAGAATAGTACCCGGACTGTAACTTGTGACTGATCACTATATGATATATGTATAGCTTGATTACGACATTATATTGGGGTGACCTGATGCCGTTATCATATAAGTATGACTTAATCACAATAAGATACATATGACATTATACGAATGAGGAGACACCTAGGAGATACTTGACCGTCCCCGATATTGGGATGCCGTACGATGGATTTTACCGTACGAGGCTTAGATTTGATGATTGATCCGCACTCTTGATTCGAGGAAGCCGTACTACGTACGTGATGCTTTTGAGGCGGAATCGCCGACTATTAGAGATATTGATTCAGACCTTAGGTTGACTCTAGTTTCTTACTGACTAGTCTATTAGGTTTAGTTCCTTAGGATGTTAGATGGACACTGGTTTAAGTTCGACTCACACAGTAGTAGTTGTACTCGTATCTCGCAGAGGAGTGGATAATGCACATATGTATTCACATTCATACTGTAATCCTCATGGTGCATGTTCTTTTATATGTTGCTATAATCAGTATAAACTTTACCTGTTAGGACACCAGCACCATTACCGATGATGCGCATATTCCACGCACACTTATTTGCCGGCTCACACACATCATCATCGGTAATTGCTATGTCACGTACACTTTAGATCATATTATCTTTTATTGATAGAATCAGTTAACAACTAAATCGATATAATATTGTGATCACTCTCTGATGTTAAGTATAAGACATGATATTCATTACTTAGACATTCATGCATTCATATTTTCGTGTTATCATGCAGTATTATGGGGCATATGCCGACATTTATCATATACTTACTCATGATTTGGAGATTTGAGTTTCTATGAGATTTCTGGATTTTTGGGGAAAAACCGCAAGAATATATAAAACTTCTCTCTCTCTCCTCCTCTCTTTTTAAAACATAAGATGCGGTTTCCTCGTGATGTATGTGTCGTCCACCATGAGATTTCATGTTTTCTGTTGGATTTCGAGACCCGATTCGAGGAGTGGATGAACCGTCTCGGGTACATGGTGGGCCCGGTATGGTACCCCGGGGCAAGAAGATCGAGTTGTAGACGATGAGCCTGGCAGGGGAAGGCTACCTACGGGTGATGTCTGGCGCGGCGGATATCCGGAGGATACCGACCGTTGTCATGAGATTTGATGCTATGGGCCGATCCGGACTGACGGAGCCCGAGGTATTGAGACTATGAGACTTGAGATTTACATGTTTGTGTCGATGCTTGACACGGATTTCCATGGATTTCATTGTTGTTATTTCAGATTTCTATACACGTTTTACTATGATAACAGCTAAAGATTTCTTATACAGATATATCTGGATTTCAGGATTGATTATTTTATATTCATGGTGCATGCATATCCATTCGTATGACATAGTACTATATGAGGCACTGACACGAGCACGGAGTATCTGCATTTACACGTAGTTTTACCCTGCTATTACTAGATGTTTATGATATAGTAGTGTATTATTATGACCTAGGATAGCGTCGTGCATTCGATTTCTTTTCGTAGATGTCTTCTACTCACGAGTTGGCAACTCACCCCCGTTGTGCCAAATTCTTTACAGGTGCGATGTACAGGTTTCCCTTGGCAGTTGCTGGCACATCATTTCATTTCGGGTGATTTGCACGGTAGGTTGGTTCATTTGTATCTGAACCGCCGTTGTATTTTTATTATTTCATTTGTATCTAGAAAGCTCCATCAACCATATTTGTATTACTTGATAAGTCTATTGGACCAGTTGTTTATTTCGACCTTAGAGTCGCGCATGTGTTATTCTGATCTGGTGGTTTTGTTTTCTTTTGAGATTTGAGCCTCGCCCTTTGGCGTTGTATATTATTGTGATTGTTGTGGTTGTCTCCGCCTGTTGGCGTTGAGCTAGCACCCGTTTGGGGATGCTTTTTATTGTTTATTCATATTATACTTGTTGTACCCGTTTGGGGGCCAGTTTTTACAGAGGAGACTCTGCCGAAATTTTGGTAAAATTTGCTGATGTTTTTATACTTGTTTTCTTTACTTTTCTTCTCTTTCTTTTTTTTTGGTTTAGATTTCTGGGCTTCGGCTTACTTAGGTCACGTGGCGCCTCTAGACGCTTCGTAATCTAAGTGCCGGTCACGTTCCGTACTTTCGGGTCGTGACAAAGTTGGTATCAGAGCGCTAGGTTTAACCTTGTATAAGTCTAGGTGACCCTTGGTTGATGGAGTAGGCGATTTAGGTAGAGTAACGTACCGTGGGTATGGTCCGCGGTATACTTACGATACGCTACTCTGCTTAAGGAGCCTTAGGATGTACATTGTTTGCACCGTATTTCATTCGTTCCTTTGATCTATCTTCGTCGATGTCGGATGGTGGTTTCTGTTACCACGGGCAAAGGGAGCTGCGGTTCGAATGCGATAACCATTAGAGTATTGGTTATTCTAGAGGATTGAAGCATTGCTTAGCGTGCGGACGAAGGATATTCACATGCCGTCCGGATGAAGTTAAAGGGTTCGAACGATTATCAGAAAACCATTTTCCTAAGTTTAAAGTATTCGGAAGAACATGCAGGTATTTCGATGGACCCTCTAGAAGAATGAAACCCTAACTCGACATAATGACCATGAGAACGTCCTTGAACCTTAGGGTTTACGGCAGTTCCGCTGTGCCATTAGCGAGGCTTGGGTTGCCCTTCTACAGCTGGATCATCGATGCTGGGGTATGTACCGGATATTTTTAAACTGTACTTGAGTGTTGAGCTCTCGGGGAATTATGGGATTTTGATGGATCGATCGAAAAGTTTAATGTAGTCCGGACATCAAGTGAAGGGATCGACTATGTGGGAGGCTCTAGACATGAGTATTGCCGTTGGTAGCGCAGTCAGCACAGCTACGAAGAGACGAGTTCGAAGCAATTGACGATAGTGTTTACGATTGTGATTTAGTGATTTGAATTTCATATTTTCGTTGATTGGATTTTTGTATTTTGAGGACTTTGTTCTACGATTGGTATTTCATGTGTGTACCTTCATTACATTCTATTTGTGTTTCATGTATCAATTGTATTGATGTTGTTTGGTACACAACCAGTACACTTGATTTGGTTTTATATATTTTTTTTTGAGAATTTTTTTTTATTTGATTTTGTGCATAGGGGTTACACGTGATTTTGACATGTGTTTTGACCTAGTTTTCATGCATTTTTGTGCTGTGATTTCGATTTTGATATTCAATGTATGTTTTCGTGCACCATGTGCACCTGATTAGGGTTCGTGCGCATACTTGGCGCACTTGATGCGATTTTGTGCACACCAGATGCACTAAATCGGGGTTTTGTGCAGATTAGCTGCACCTGATATTAGAGTCGTGCACGCCCGTTGCACTTGACAGATATTTTTGGTGCACACCTGTTGCACTTAGTTTTGTTGTTGTGTGTATTCGTGGTATCTGTATTTGGTTTCGATTTCAGTGTGCACCGGACGCACATGATATTTTATTGATGTGATTGGGATTGATTTCAGTTTAAGCAGTATGTTTTTATAATCATTACTATTGATTCAATAACCAGGCGGGACGTGTATGTTAAATAAAAGATATATATATATATATATATATATATATATAGCTATTTTTTTCCATAAAATAAACGTCCGCTACATATGCCGTGACACGTGCATCGCACGACGATTTTCAAGAGGGTTTTTTTTTGTATGCTTCTTTATTAAGATGCACACTATATATATATATAAGTTATAGTTTTGATATATATTATGTTGGTTTTCGTATTGGGTTTGATATTTTATCTTCGCCGTAACTCCGATGATTGCGTTATGCTTGACGGAGTTGATTTTAGTTATGTATTGATGATTTCGGAGCCCCGACGATTTGAGTATTTTGATAAATGTTTTAGTATTTGGAGGGGGAGTTTTAATTTAAATTCAGGGACCGAATTTCTTTAAGGGGGGAAGATTGTAACGTTGTGAAAATCGTTTTGGTGAAATTTCGGAAAATCGGTAAAATAAGGGGGTTTTCTGTAAAAAGTCAAAATACAAATATCTTTATTTTAAAATTAAATATAAATATTCTAGTTACGTAATTGCTAGTATTTGGTGTTTATTGAGCCACTGGTGAGATTTCAAAATTTCTGAAAATTTTTCCGAAATTAATTATTTTAATATTATTTTAAGCCGTCACTAATACATTTAATTCAGGAAAATTACAAACTGGAATGAGTTCAAACAAATTTTGTGCATCATTATACATTAAACAAAATTTTATCATGTGGTTTTTGAATTGAAATAGGGTTGTTATCCGGTGTTAGAAAATATCGAAGAAAAAGGCTTTTTTCGGTGAAATTAGTGCAAACGGAGTGCGGTATAACTTTTATCTTTTTCCAAACAAAACCACACTATATTTTACTCCCTCACACTATTTTTGGCTGACCTTGGCAGCCCCCTCTCACTTCATTCTTCAAGTGACTTCTAGAAATTTGTTTTTTTTTGGAAACAAAAAAGGAAAATGAATAAAGGTTGAAAAGACATAAAGAAGGAATTTAATGGAGGAAGTTTCTACATTTGGCTACACAATTTCTTTCTCTCCCTCCCCTCAAGATGGTGGCCGGCCCTCACCTTGGCAGCCCTCAAATTCTCCACCTCCTTTTCACCTCAAATTTTCATCAAAAATCCATGAAAAATCAATACAAATTATCATAAATTCATCATTCAACCTTATCTAATTTTCTTTGCTTCTATTTGGCTTGGAATTTGAAAGCAAGAGATCCATCATGGAGGTCATGAAGCATGTGTAATCTCAAATTTTAGTGGTATAATTCTAAACCCATTTCTCATTTGTTGCTATTTTACTTCAACCTAATCAAACTAAATGTTTAATTATGGTTTTGTTTCAAGATTTAAATTTCTAGAATATGGTTACTAAATTATTATTAGGGTTTTGATTCTTAGGTTTTGATCTAAAATTTTTGTTTAACATACTAGGAAATGGTTAACCTAATTTTGTAGCAAAAATTGATAGTTGTTGCATTTTAATTGTTTAATAGGTTATTTTTGTAAACTAGATTTTTACAAAACATGTAAATAAGTTAGATAAAATTAGAATTTCGGTTTTATTATTAGTTTGTGGAATTAGTGTGTGGATTAACATGTTAAATGAGAGTGAAATATAATCTAGTTGCAATTTCTAGCTTCCACCTTAAAAATTGTCATAATATTGCTATGTTATTAAACTAGGTTTTGTTAATTAGTTTAAAATGAGGAATTAAAACTAAAGTTAGGTTTTTAGAAAATCCTTAAGGTTTCAAGGAGTGGTTTAAAGATTTAAGTTATGCAAAATCAAGTTTGGAAGTGAAATTGTGAAGTTTTGCTTAAAAATACCGAAATCGGGCAAGTTTGCAAACTAGAATTTCCAAACTAATATAAATTAGGGTGCTAAAAATATAGTAGTGGTTTATATAGTCTAGTTATACTATTTAATGAGTTTTATGACCATTGGTTTCATTTAAATGTTAAGTTTCGATGAAAAACGGTAAATTGGCATTTTCGGGTTTTTCGAAAACGGACGATTTGATCGATTTTAGTGTTTCGATGAATTTGATCATGTTTTACAATATAGGTAATGTGTTTTGAAACTACAAGTTGTTTGATGATGTTATCTCGATCCATCGGAGTTTGTACGTCGATATCGAGCGGTATTTGGTTCTTTTGCGTGGACGGGACATAGGTTTTAACCTATGCTTGTTCCTTTCGTCGTTTTGACTTTTGTATGTGATTTAGTTTACAATACTACATATGTTTGCGTTTAGGTACCCCTCACGTGGACTGCGGGCGATGAAGAGGAGGATGGCGACAATGTCTTCGGCAGACATGGACCAGGTGAGTAGATGCATATCTACGGGGGGAAGTCGGGTGGATGGAGTTTAGCACCCCCGCAACGTAGAATAGGAATAGTACTTATTGACTTTAGGAAACCAGACGTGACCCTAGTAGGACCCTAGTATTGACCCTAGGCTGGACTAGACTGATTTAGGAAAACCATATCAGAGGATGAGTACCTTGGAAGAGGTTCGTAGGTTTCAGATAGAAACACACCTACGCACACACTGAAAATCGACAAGGGGTACGTGTATGTGTATATATATAGAACTAGGTATAGGTATATACATATATATACAACACGTATAGGTGATTCATTGAGGTGATATGATATCTGAGGTATGATGAAACAGTATAACTGGGCTTGATGCCGTGATTCTTGACTATACATTCGTAATAAAGTGTTAGCGGATCATTAGAGAATGAGATAATGAACATGAATATATAAATTATAAGGAGTGGTGGTGATATTGATGTACATGGGACGCTAGAATAGTACCCGGACTGTAACTTGTGACTGATCACTATATGATATATGTATAGCTTGATTACGACATTATATTGGGGTGACCTGATGCCGATATCATATAAGTATGACTTAATCACAATAAGATACATATGACATTATACGAATGAGGAGACACCTAGGAGATACTTGACCGTACCCCGATATTGGGATGCCGTACGATGGATTTGTAGGGTTCCTAGGCACTTTCAAGAGGTCTCACAAGGCATCGAACATGCCAAATTCAAAAAATCTAGGTGCCGAGAGACCCGACTACGGATCGTTTGCTAGAAAACTAGGCGAAAAAGCTAACTAGTTAACACTTAACTATGAGAATCGGAAATACAACCTTTGTAGATCCGGTGCTCCACCTCCATAGCTCCGCAACGAAGTCCTCTCCGCTGTCCAAAAAGATTCTGGGCTCTAGCGTCGACTTCATCGGAGAATAAGCGAGCTAGGTCGTCGATGTCCATGCCGAAGATGATCTACGTTGAAGCATCGCAAGATCAAGCTCTCACTTCACCAAGTCAAGAAACTTGTGAAGAAAACACACTCTACTACTTGGCAAGAGGTAGAGGATGAAGAAATAGGAAGTGGGTAGACTTTAGAATTGGATTTCTCACTCAATTCATCAATCCACCATTGATGACCTCAAGCTTCTTCAAAGAAGAAGATGAAGAAGAAGAAGAGCAAGAAGAAGATAAGTATTATGATAAGAATAAAAGAATAAATAAAAATCCATTCTTATCATAATTCTCACCATGGTTAGGTGTAGAGAATTAACTTGAGTTAATTGAATTGGTTAGGGTTAAGCATGAGACAAAATGGTGACTAAGTCAAAAGTTCATGAAGCTTCATGAAAGAAAACAAAAGAAGCCACCATTCTATTTTATGCAATTTTATTTTCCAAAAATAAAAACAAATGAATAAATGAATAATTAAATAAAAACCCTAACCATTTCTTTAACTAAGGTTTAATTCTTTACACAAACCCTAATTTGCATGTATCATCAAATATGATACAAACAAGTGCACAAAATCATATCGCATATGCAATGCGCACAACCGAGCGAGAAAATCCATTTAAAGTGAACCGATACTAGTTAATGCAAAGTAATATATCAAATATATAATTATGCATTAAATCATTAAATCAACGCTTGATTTAACGATCCGGTCATGACGCACATAACCGACTGGTACCATTAGTAACATCTTATCGAATCAACACTTGATCCGATAAGCCGGCTATATCGCATATAACCGATCAATGTCACATCGCGAGAATCGAATACAGTATCACATACTCGTATTATTCTCGGTCCCGCACATATCTCATATGCGCTCCTATTTCGTTTCGCTTGAGCCAGGAAACCTCTGTGTAGGACTCTAAAGACTCGTCAATATGCCGGCAGCAGATGATGATCATATCAATCATCCACAAGCCGCAAGCGGTCTGCTAAACGTAACGGCCACCCGGGTATTGAGCGATCTGAAGATCGACGAGCAAGCCCGCTCACACTCCAGTGAATCCGACCAGTAACACTACCGTACAGTCCGGTCTGATCATCTGATATGTCGCATATCTCGCCTATGGGTGGTAAACGTCAGACCCCAATAGCTCGATAAGTCGTGTCGATATGAGGCTCATAACGGGTCGAGAAACTACTGGTAACACTTACCAGCAATTCTCTGATCAGCCCTGGCCAGGGACTTCCTGTTATAGCCAATCGAACACAGCGCAACATCAACCCCCTATACCGGGAGAGACGAATCCCCTCCTATCGCTCATTGCCTCCATGTGACTCGGGACTGTACCCAAAAACCACCGTTTTGCATGCCCTCTTGGACGTGGTAAGATGGAAATCAAAGCACAGTGGGAACCACACAAGACTCTATGACGATCTCGGGTCAACAGACTACTCTGTACCAGTGTCACCAGAGAACTGCCATCTGACGTGAGGTATAATACCATCTGGGAGTTCTCGGCGAGTCCGTCCAGTGTACCCAGTCTCTACTGAGCACCCGTATATCATCTCTGATGTCAAACACCGATGGATATGGGATCATCCATCGCCCATCTGTATGGGTCGAGAAGGTACACGCTAGTCTACTCTGGTATATCGATGCCCCGTCTCGATACACCCACGACTAGGGACTTTTAAGGATGTACTTATGGACTACCATGTCCCCACTAGTATGATCCGCATCATAGTCCAGGTAGTCAAGTACATATCCTAAGGGCTTTACCAACATGTAACAGAGAGACAATCAGTATACACGTTAAGGTAAAGTTCAACCAGATAGCATACTATCATGTCGAGCAAGAAAGTCCTCCCTATATGCGTCCCAGCATCCACTACAATTTACATCCTATGTACAGTAATGGCCTCTAGGGCATACATATAACTAACAATCTCCCACTTGCACTAGGGCCATCTGATAGCAGTGGTTGCAGTATCTCATACTGAACCATCCCATAAAAGTCTCTCTCTGGGAACAGGCCTTTGTGAGTGGATCCGCTGTGTTGTCCTCTGAGTCTGCTCTCCTAACCTTGATCACCTGGAGATCAACCATCTTCACGATCAGGTGATACTGCCTTAGAATATGTCTGGATCACTGATGGGACCTGCGTTCCTTGGCATAAGCCACAACTCCATTGTCACACAATGGGAGGAACATAGTTCATCTCATGAACCAATATACATCCAAACAGCCTCTTTGGTAGCATCTTAAGTAGCGATGTATGCTGTCTTTATCGTCTAGTATGTCACGGTATCTAGCTTGGAACTCTTCCAACATACCGTCCCTTTACTGAGGGTAAAGACAATGCCTGTGACTGACATTCAGTCGTCTTTATCACCCTGGAACCCTTCCAGTGATTCTCCCCAGGATCGGTTGATACCGTCTCACTACAACTATTGAGAGTCCTAACATCCAATTAGATCTATCTCATAGATCCAAAAACCAAGGATTTAGGAGGTATCACTTTGATCCTTTGTGGAGAATCCTTGTGATAACCGGAGATTGATCGAGCGTAGCATAGGAAACTCCTTCCCCATCAAGAGTATGTCATCCACGTACTCTGCGAGGATCGTCACCATACTCCCTACTACCTTTTTGTTTATACAAGGTTCATCTACCATTTTGATGATGTCAAACTCTTTGACTAATTCATCAAAAACAGATGTTCCAACTCCGCGATGCCTGCTTTATCATATAAAACATCTTGCACACGTTTCCGCTGCTCCCACTGTCTACGAGGCCCTCTGGCTGTGTACTTATAGACGCTCTCTTCTAAATCATCATTTAGAAAAGCAGTCAAGACACCCAACCACCAGATATCGCAGTCATGGTATGTAGCCGTGACAAGTAGGATCTGGATGGACTTAAGCATAGCTACTGGAAAAGGTTTCATCATTATCCACGCCTGGTCGATGACGAAAACCTTTAACAATTCTAGCTTTGAAAGTCTCAACTTTTCCATGTACACCAAGTAATCTTCTCAAGATATACTTGCTCCTGATGGGGATTTAACCCTTCAGATATAGCAACTAAAGTCCAAACTTTGTTGGTGTATAAGGATTCCATCTCAGATCGATAAGCATCCAGCCATTCTTACAGAGTCTTACTCCTGATAGCCAGCTCGAAGCTAGTTGGGTCATCATCTCATGATGCAATCTTCGCTCCTACTGCCATAGAGAAACAGAAGTATCTCTCAGGTGGGTGAGGAACCCTACTAGATCGGCGGAGAGGCTGAGGTTCGTTGGTATCTACTGAATCCTTTGGTTCTGTCAAATCATCTTCTGTAGTTTGCATAGCTGGAACCTTTCCAGTTCTACATAACTAACCTTGCCTCGAGTTTGTCCGGATTTTGCTTTTAGACATAGGCCGGACAACCCCAAATCTTAACTAACTTAAGACATGGGCTCTTCCCTTTCCATATCACATATGAAGTTGTAGGCATTGATTTGATTCGAACCCTATTCAATAGGTATGCAACTTCTCAAGTGCATAACACCCAAAAGGAAAAAGGTAACTCAGTATTACTCATCATAGAGCACACCATATCAAATAGGGTGTATCTGCTCCGCCCCGATATACCATCGTGCTATGGTGTATACAGAGGAGTAATGCTGAGAGAGAATCTCATTCTCCTTTAGAATAGTCCAGTATTTCCGTGCTCAAGTATTCTGCTCCTTGATCTCATCATAGGATATAATACTTATACCCGTATTATGGTTCTCTACTTCTCGCTTATATTCTGTGAATATCTCAAAAGGTTCGGACTTGTGTTTCAACAGGAACATATGTCTGAATCTCGAGAGATTATAAGAGAATGTAATGAAGTACAAAGAACCGGTCTTGGCATGTGTAGACTGGGGACCTACATACATCAACATGTATCATCCCATGAGTTCACTAACTCTTTCTCTGTTTCCAATAAACGGAGCTATGGTCATCTTATCTTTGTGACATGACTGGCAAGTTTCATAAGATGTAGATTCAAACTGTTTTAAATATGCATCTATGTGGAACTTAGCTAGTCGGGTCGCATTGATATGACCTAGTCTACAATACCTCAAGAAGGATTTGTTCATTTCTGAACTCTTCCTCTTGTGTGTGTTCTGTATACTAAGAACTGTAGTTTGATTTAGAACATCAATGCTTTTAGATAACGTGCCTGAACCGATCAACTTTTGATATAGGAAATGTTCAAAACATTATCCAACAATACAAAATTTTATCATTTCTTTATTAATAAAGAGACAGATATAATTTTGTATATCAGGTTCGGTATCTAATAACATTCGTTCAGAATCAATGTATTGTAATACAGGGTGACAGTGACCAACAGACTTGGCTGCAACTCTTGCCCCGTTTTCTGCCTCATGAAACTTATCACCCGTTCTCAGTTCTCTACCTTTCTGTAGCCCTATGTAACAGATTACATATCTGGGATCCTGATCTGGTATCATATACCCAGGACGTAAAGGACATTGAGAAACAGTTCTGTATAATGAATACACCCGAAGATGATGCATCAGCATGCACTCTCTTCGTTTGGGCGGCACGGGAAATCTGGTATTCCCCAATTTCCTGCTCTGTCTTATAACAATTATAAGTTGGAGCGGGACCAACGTTCCCCAGCTCAGAATAACAAGCGGGTTCGGTCAATAATCCGTATTATTATCTTGATTAAGGCGTGATATGGTCGCTACCAGGAGAGAGAGAGAAGAAAACACTCAGCGTGCGCTCTTTCAAGAATAGATTGGTTTTTATTTTATCTAATCAGGATGGCTCCCACTGCTTTTTATCAAATCTTCCTTCAAACCATAAAAGGAAAGACTAGCCGGGATTAATTACACACTACAAGTTCGCCAATCTTTCAGCCAGGCCAGTGTCGGTACTTTGAGGGAGGTCCCCCGTGCTTTCGCACGAACCTAATTAATGTAAACCTCGTTTTCCCAGAGGCGTAACCCCGTTGACACCTTTCTAGACACCTAATTGATCGGCTAATTGTAATGTATAAAACTCTCCCAGGAGTAACACTTACTCGCAGCGGGTATCGGGATCCAACTATCTCTTAGAAGGTATGCAATCTCATTGCAAATTTCAACACTTGAAATTCCCGATAATATTTTGCCCCTAGCTCGCTATGACCTTGACGGAGGCCAAACAACCCATAGTCCGCTAGTCAAGTTCAACCTGTCATTTCCTGATTGAATTAAACCCACCCGCACGACCCTTGACGGAGGCCAAACAACGCCGTACGAATACCCTAATCCAATCGCATCATATGCTAGCAGATAAGCACTAGTTAGCTACCGTACACTAGGCCTTGACGGAGGCCAAACAACCGCAGCACGAATACTAACTAGTACGTATCTGAAATGACGGAGGGCTACGACAGGTTTTTCTGAAAACCTTTTGCGTAATGAACTTGATATCGTTGTAGGATCGAATGAATTTTTAAATGGAGTGCTTTTGAGGCTTTTCTAGTTTTGCTAAAGGAGTCACTCCCGGTGAAGGGATCGTCGGTCCTTTCCTCGTCGAATGAGGTGCGGGATATATCATATATATCACTGTGCAAAGCAAAAAACACTTAAAATCAATCAAAAGACAAACCGAGTGTGTAGCATCTACCAGTTATTGCTAAAGGAGTCACTCCCGGTGAAGGGATCTCGGTCCTTTCCTCATCGAATAAGGTGCTGGATATATCACATATACCGCTGTACAAAGCAAGAACTGTAGCTACCTGTTTTATTTTGAAATTCGATTCTACAACATCTTAGGTTTCTTTTATTTTCATTAATCACATTAATGAAGTCCCATCATTTAAGTACCTAAACATTACAGATAAATACGACGTACACTTATGCCATCCGCATTCGCCTCGATGTCCCCTCGTGCACCGTTAGGTTAGGTAACTAACGGCAGAGCGGGGCAGGGCTAGCACGGGTGTAAAACATAAGTAACGTCTATATAATATATCATATATACTATATACTGTATCTATTACAGAACATCTCATGATCACATCACAGATATCGCAGCAGAAGAATCATATGAAATATTGGATATACTAGGACGTCCGTGTTTTCAATACGAGCCAGTATAAAACACGGATTCCACGGTCGTGATGAATAGCCAAACCCACACCCCTAGACCCCTACGAGAGCGGCAAGCAACCCTACCAATTCTGGAGTTAGGAGACCCGGACTCGACTCCTCGAGTTGGTCTCCCACTGGACTCCAGAACCCGGTTACTTGTGCCCTCCTCCTTGGGTCTGTCCTAGTGCGGAAAAGTAAATAATATACAACGGGTGACTACTTCCGCAACCTGGAAGTGCCCCAATAAAAGAATATTACATACAAGTTTTTACATGAATGAAAATGAAAAACACTCATCTCACATAAAAAACCCCGGCTATTCAAACACGACGATCCAATATAACATATCCAGCAACACATAACATCACATGTCATCAACGTAAGTAAATATGCGCATCCCAATTGCCGTTGACATATAGCAACGAAACCGGCGATATCACATATTACACTTACGGTCACAGAAAAGAAAGTGTAAAACTACAACAGTTGGAATCCGCAACCACCTCAGACATCGCATGCCTGATCAAATGAATTCTTTAGAGATCGCATGCCTAACAATTATAAACCCCGCATTTTAGTCTCAAAATCGAAAACACTTTTCAATATCAAGTCGGGCAATTCAACAAGATTCCCGACAGCCTGATCGAATGCTCGTCGCAAACTTCAGTAGGCGGCCGCACCCCTGATACCGTCGACGAAGTGCACTAAGGCGGAACACCGCTTCCGCGAGCACCCGAACGGATGCTTTCGGCGACGGGGTTCTCCTACAGTCACTTGGTCGGGGCTATGGAGTGAGGCTGTCTATTAAGTTTACCCGGCGAGTATCCGCGTATGCTACGTGATTGCGACGGACTTTTGATCACATCAAAATTCCGTGGCAACCGATCAAGTGAGACTAAAGTGCTATGTTTATAACATTCATTCAGTTATCACATAACTTCTTGTGAATTCCAATTATTGTATCCCATTCCGGATAATTAGAAAATGTTAAACTTTCCGATTGAACATTCGAACACCCAAGTTTTCCCGATACAGATCAACACATGAAATAAGTCTAACAACATTCAGTTCGTGCCTCAGTACCGACGGTCCAGCCGTAGAAGGGTCAAGCCAACGCCTCACATGTGGCACGCCGTACTGCCCCAAACCCGAAGGTTCAAAGGGCAGTTCAAGACGGTCACATAATCGAGTTAAGGTTTGTTGTCTTCTAGAGGGACCATCGCGTTACTTGCACTACTTAGAACGTCGTTAAACTACGGAAAAATCCAACACTTGGAAATTTCCCGACAGGGGAAAAATTGCGTATTTATATCCGGTCGAACTTTTTAACATATTCTAAAATTTATCCGGAAAGCCACACAGACAAAATTTGATGCTCCGATCGAAACACCGAATCCCCAAAACAATCCCAGATTATTCAACTCTAGAATAAATATTAAAAATTCCCAGAAAATCCAGCATAATTTAATAAGAGTTACTGTGCAAATTTGTATGCCACAAAGGACAAAACAGCCGCGGATCCGCCGCACGAGGCAAGCTCGTGCCGCGGAACCGCGGCTCATTGAAGGAATTACGCACACGAATTTTACAGTTTCCCTTAGAATTGCCTGCTGATTTTTCTGCATATTTTTAATGTTGAAAAATCCTCGAAATTAGAAAATGTACAGAGAGCATATTTTGAGATGGGTTTCGGGTCGTTCGGACTTCAAATTCCGTCTAGACTTCGCCTAAGGCTCTAGCTAGGCTCTGATACCATTGTAGGGTTCCTAAGCACTCTCAAGAGGTCTCACAAGGCATCGAACATGCCAAATTCAAAAAATCTAGGTGCCGAGAGACCCGACTACGGATCGTTTGCTAGAAAACTAGGCGAAAAAGCTAACTAGTTAACACTTAACTATGAGAATCGGAAATACAACCTTTGTAGATCCGGTGCTCCACCTCCATAGCTCCGCAACGAAGTCCTCTCCGCTGTCCAAAAAGAATCTGGGCTCTAGCGTCGACTTCATCGGAGAATAAGCGAGCTAGGTCGTCGATGTCCATGCCGAAGATGATCTACGTCGAAGCATCGCAAGATCAAGCTCTCACTTCACCAAGTCAAGAAACTTGTGAAGAAAACACACTCTACTACTTGGAAAGAGGTAGAGGATGAAGAAATAGGAAGTGGGTAGACTTTAGAATTGGATTTCTCACTCAAATCATCAATCCGCCATTGATGACCTCAAGCTTTTTCAAAGAAGAAGATGAAGAAGAAGAAGAGCAAGAAAAAGATAAGTATTATGATAAGAATAAAAGAATAAATAAAAATCCATTCTTATCATAATTCTCACCATGGTTAGGTGTAGAGAATTAACTTGAGTTAATTGAATTGGTTAGGGTTAAGCATGAGACAAAATGGTGACTAAGTCAAAAGTTCATGAAGCTTCATGAAAGAAAACAAAAGAAGCCACCATTCTATTTTATGCAATTTTATTTTCCAAAAATAAAAACAAATGAATAAATGAATAATCAAATAAAAACCCTAACCATTTCTTTAACCAAGGTTTAATTCTTTACACAAACCCTAATTTGCATGTATCATCAAATATGATACAAACAAGTGCACAAAATCATATTGCATATGCAATGCGCACAACCGAGCGAGAAAATGCATTTAAAGTGAACCGATACTAGTTAATGCAAAGTAATATATCAAATATATAATTATGCATTAAATCATTAAATCAACGCTTGATTTAACGATCCGGTCATGACGCACATAACCGACTGGTACCATTAGTAACATCTTATCGAATCAACACTTGATCCGATAAGCCGGCTATATCGCATATAACCGATCAATGTCACATCGCGAGAATCGAATACAGTATCACATACTCGTATTATTCTCGGTCCCGCACATATCTCATATGCGCTCCTATTTCGTTTCGCTTGAACCAGGAAACCTCTGTGTAGGACTCTAAAGACTCGTCAATACGCCGGCAGCAGATGATGATCATATCAATCATCCACAAGCCGCAAGCGGTCTGCTAAACGTAATGGCCACCCGGGTATTGAGCGATCTGAAGATCGACGAGCAAGCCCGCTCACACTCCAGTGAATCCGACCAGTAACACTACCGTACAGTCCGGTCTGATCGTCTGATATGTCGCATATCTCGCCTAGGGGTGGTAAACGTCAGACCCCAATAGCTCGATAAGTCGTGTCGATATGAGGCTCATAACGGGTCGAGAAACTACTGGTAACACTTACCAGCAATTCTCTGATCAGCCCTGGCCAGGGACTTCCTGTTATAGCCAATCGAACACAGCGCAACATCAACCCCCTATACCGGGAGAGACGAATCCCCTCCTATCGCTCATTGCCTCCATGTAACTCGGGACTGTACCCAAAAACCACCGTTTTGCACGCCCTCTTGGACGTGGTAAGATGGAAATCAAAGTACAGTGGGAACCACACATGACTCTATGACGATCTCGGGTCAACAGACTACTCTGTACCAGTGTCACCAGAGAACTGCCATCTGACGTGAGGTATAATACCATCAGGGAGTTCTCGGCGAGTCCGTCCAGTGTACCCAGTCTCTACTGAGCACCCGTATATCATCTCTGATGTCAAACACCGATGGATATGGGATCATCCATCGCCCATCTGTATGGGTCGAGAAGGTACACGCTAGTCTACTCTGGTATATCGATGCGCCGTCTCGATACACCCACGACTAGGGACTTTTAAGGATGTACTTATGGACTTCCATGTCCCCACTAGTATGATCCGCATCATAGTCCAGGTAGTCAAGTACAGATCCTAAGGGCTTTACCAACATGTAACAGAGAGACAATCAGTATACACGTTAAGGTAAAGTTCAACCAGATAGCATACTATCATGTCGAGCAAGAAAGTCCTCCCTATATACGTCCCAGCATCCACTACAATATACATCCTATGTACAGTAATGGCCTCTAGGGCATGCATATAACTAACAGGATTTTACCGTACGAGGCTTAGATTTGATGATTGATCCACACTCTTGATTCGAGGAAGCCGTACTACGTACGTGATGCTTTTGAGGCGGAATCGCCGACTATTAGAGATATTGATTCAGACCTTAGGTAGACTCTAGTTTCTTACTGACTAGTCTATTAGGTTTAGTTCCTTAGGATGTTAGATGGACACTGGTTTAAGTTCGACTCACACAGTAGTAGTTGTACTCGTATCTCGCAGAGGAGTGGATAATGCACATATGTATTCACATTCATACTGAAATCCTCATGGTGCATGTTCTTTTATATGTTGCTATAATCAGTATAAACTTTACCTGTTAGGACACCAGCACCATTACCGATGATGCGCATATTCCACGCACACTTATTTGCCGGCTCACACACATCATCATCGGTAATTGCTATGTCACGTACACTTTAGATCATATTATCTTTTATTGATAGAATCAGTTAACAACTAAATCGATATAATATTGTGATCACTCTCTGATGTTAAGTATAAGACATGATATTCATTACTTAGACATTCATGCATTCATATTTTCGTGTTATCATGCAGTATTATGGGGCATATGCCGACATTTATCATATACTTACTCATGATTTGGAGATTTGGGTTTCTATGAGATTTCTGGATTTTTGGGGAAAAACCGCAAGAATATATAAAACTTCTCTCTCTCTCCTCCTCTCTTTTTAAAACATAAGATGCGGTTTCCTCGTGATGTATGTGTCGTCCACCATGAGATTTCATGTTTTCTGTTGGATTTCGAGACCCGATTCGAGGAGTGGATGAACCGTCTCGGGTACATGGTGGGCCCGGTATGGTACCCCGGGGCAAGAAGATCGAGTTGTAGACGATGAGCCTGGCAGGGGAAGGCTACCTACCGGTGATGTCTGGCGCGGCGGATATCCGGAGGATACCGACCGTTGTCGTGAGATTTGATGCTATGGGCCGATCCGGACTGACGGAGCCCGAGGTATTGAGACTATGAGACTTGAGATTTACATGTTTGTGTCGATGCTTGACATGGATTTCCATGGATTTCATTGTTGATATTTCAGATTTCTATACACGTTTTACTATGATAACAGCTAAAGATTTCTTATACAGATATATCTGGATTTCAGGATTGATTATTTTATATTCATGGTGCATGCATATCCATTCGTATGACATAGTACTATATGAGGCACTGACACGAGCACGGAGTATCTGCATTTACACGTAGTTTTACCCTGCTATTACTAGATGTTTATGATATAGTAGTGTATTATTATGACCTAGGATAGCGTCGTGCATTCGATTTCTTTTCGTAGATGTCTTCTACTCACGAGTTGGCAACTCACCCCCGTTGTGCCAAATTCTTTACAGGTGCGATGTACAGGTTTCCCTTGGCAGTTGCTGGCACATCATTTCATTTCGGGTGATTTGCACGGTAGGTTGGTTCATTTGTATCTGAACCGCCGTTGTATTTTTATTATTTCATTTGTATCTAGAAAGCTCCATCAACCATATTTGTATTACTTGATAAGTCTATTGGACCAGTTGTTTATTTCGACCTTAGAGTCGCGCATGTGTTATTCTGATCTGGTGGTTTTGTTTTCTTTTGAGATTTGAGCCTCGCCCTTTGGCGTTGTATATTATTGTGATTGTTGTGGTTGTCTCCGCCTGTTGGCGTTGAGCTAGCACCCGTTTGGGGATGCTTTTTATTGTTTTTTCATATTATACTTGTTGTACCCGTTTGGGGGCCAGTTTTTACAGAGGAGACTCTGCCGAAATTTTGGTAAAATTTGCTGATGTTTTTATACTTGTTTTCTTTACTTTTCTTCTCTTTCTTTTTTTTTGGTTTAGATTTCTGGGCTTCGGCTTACTTAGGTCACGTGGCGCCTCTAGACGCTTCGTAATCTAAGTGCCGGTCACGTTCCGTACTTTTGGGTCGTGACACTTGGAGTCATCCTTATCACTCTGGAAGCTGGAGTCAGCAAAGGCCTCAATCTGGAGGTCTTTTCCGCCATACACCAAAAACATCTCCTTAGTCCTTCTCAGGTACTTGAGAATGTTCTTTACTGCTATCTAGTGTTTCTCCCCTGGGTTCGACTGATACCGGCTTACAACGCTTAATGCGTATGCTACATCTGGTCTGGTACACAACATCGCATACATAATAGAGACTACCGCAGATGCGTAGGGTATTGATGACATGCGAGCCCTTTCCAAATCAGTCTTGGGAGACATCTCTTTCGAGAGGGTGATTCCGTGACAAGCCGGTAGATTACCGCGCTTGGAATCTTCCATACTGAATCATTTCAGTATGGTGTCGATGTACCTTGACTGTGAAAGTCCCAACATCCTCTTAGATCTATCACGATAGATCTGGATTCCCAGAATGTAGTTGGCATCGCCCAGGTCCTTCATGGAGAACCTCTGCGACAAGAATCCTTTGACTGACTGTAGCATAGGAATATCATTTCCTATTAGGAGAATGTCATCGACGAACAAGACGAGGAATACCACATTTCTCCCTACAATCTTACTGTAAATGCATGGTTCATCTGGGTTTTTGACAAAGTCGAATTCTTTGACAGTATCATCAAAGCAGATGTTCCAACTCCGCGATGCCTGCTTGAGTCCATAGATGGACTTGAGCAATTTGCACACTTTACCGCTGCTCCCACTCTGATTGAATCCCTCTGGCTGATCCATATAGACGCACTCTTCCAAATTTCCATTTAGAAAAGCCGTCTTTACGTCCATCTGCCAGATTTCATAATCGTGGAAGGCAGCAATGGCAAGAAGGATCCGAATGGATTTAAGCATGGCCACCGGAGAAAAGGTCTCGTCATAGTCCAAACCAGGTCTTTGACGAAAACCCTTTGCAACGAGCCTAGCTTTATAGGTTTCAACCTGCCCATCTACACCAATCTTCTTTCTGAAGATCCATTTGCAGCCTACGGGTTTTGCCCCTTCTGGAGCAAAGTCCAAAGTCCAAACTTTGTTGGTGTACATGGACTCCATCTCGGTCCGCATTGCATCCAGCCATTTTACCGAGTCACCGCTTTTAATGGCTTGTTGGAAGCTAGTAGGCTCACCATAATCCATGGTGCAATCCTCTCTATCCCCGTCTATGAGAAAACCGTAGTATCTCTCGGGCGGATGAGACTGCCTACTACTCTTGTGGAGTGGCGTAGGAATGTCCGGTTCCCCTGAACCTTCTGGTTCTACTAAGGTTTCAGTAATAGCTTGTGGTTCTGGAATTTCTTCCAGTTCTATTGCGCTCCTACTTATCTGATTTTCTAAAAACTCAGTTTCCAAGAAGCGGGCATGACGAGAGACAAGGAATTTTTGCTCCTCTGCGTAATAGAAAAGATACCCCTTGGAGTTCTTTGGGTATCCCACAAACTTGCATTGTACTGAGCGTACCTCGAGCTTGTCCGCATGCTGCTTTTTTACAAAAGCTGGACATCCCCATGTCTTAAAGGATTTAAGACAGGGTTTCTTCCCACTCCACATCTGATATGGTGTGGTAGGCACTGTTTTAGTAGGAACTTGGTTCAAGAGATGTGCAGCTGTTTCTAGTGCATAACCCAAGAAAGATCGCGGTAACTCAGCCTTACTCATCATGGAACGAACCATATCTAATAGGGTTCGATTCCTCCTTTCCGATACACCGTTGTGTTGTGGTGTGTATGGAGGAGTAAGTTGAGAGAGAATTCCATTCTCTTTTAAGTAGTCCAGAAACTCGGCACTCAAGTATTCTCCACCTCGATCCGATCTTAGAATCTTGATACTTTTGCCGGTTTGTTTTTCAACTTCATTCTTGTATTCTTGAAATTTCCCAAAGGCCTCGGATTTGTGCTTCATTAAGAAGACATGTCCATACCTAGAGAAATCATCTGTGAAAGTAATGAAGTATGAATAACCACTTCGCGTATGTGTAGACATTAGACCACACACGTCACTGTGTATGAGTCCCAAGAGCTCGCTCGCTCTTACTCCGTGTCCAGTGAACGGAGTCTTTGTCATCTTTCCCATGAGACAAGATTCACAAGTGGTATAAGACTGGTACTCGAACGGATCCAAGTATCCTTCTTTATGTAACTTAGTCAACAGTGTCTCATTGATGTGACCCAGTCTACAATGCCATAAGAAAGCCTGATTTAATTCTGGAGACTTTCTTTTAAGTGTGTTCTGGACACTGAATATCTGAGCTTGATTCAATACGTATATACCGTTATTTAATGTACCTGACCCAATCAGTACTTGATTTAGGTGGATGTTTACTACATCGCTTACAAAAGCAAAATCATACCCTTCCTTAGAAAGTAAGGATACAGATATGATATTACAAGTCGCACCTGGTACATACAAACAGTTACGCAGAATCAATATCTGCCCAGTTGTCAGTCCTAGGTGATATTCCCCTACGGATACAGCATCCATGTGTTGGAGATAGTGCCCTCAGAGTCAATTATTGGATCACAGGCACGTGATTGCAATGATTGAGGGAGGACCTATCCCGGTACGACAGTCTTACTCGAGATGATAGTTTGCTATCTGGTTTACCTTTATCATCGTGTACTGTTTCAGGTGACCTTACAGGTCGCTATTACACGTTGATAGAGCCCCTAGGATTCTTGCTTGACTTCCAGCAGTATGAGGGCGATCATATAAGTGGGAGCTGGGGTCTATAAGCACATCCTTAAATGGTCCCTAGTCGTGGGAGATTCGAGACAGGGCATCGATCCTCCAGAGTAGACTAGTGTATACAGTCGAGACCCCGACGAGGGGCGGTGGCCGGTCTCACAAGCCACTGGTGTCAGTTGGATCACCTAAGATGTATACAGGTGCTCAATGGGTTATGAGTACACCGGACAGGACTCGCCGGGAACATGCTAGTTGGTCTTATACCTGACGTCAGATAGCAGTTCCCAGGTGACATGTGTACAGGTTAGTTCATCGACCTGGGGATCGTCATTTGTCTCGTGTGAGTTCCCACTGTGCTTTGATTACTACCCTACCACGGCTCAAAGGAGTCGTGCAAACAGGTTTTAGTTGGGTACAGTCCCGAGCCACATGGAGGCAGTGAGCGGATCTTCGGGGGTTCGTCTCTCCCGGTATTGGGGGTGAGGTCGCGCTGTGTCTAGGAGAGCCATTACACAAAGTCCTTGGCCAAGGCAGGAGATTTAGTGGTAGGTATTCCAGTAGTATCTCAGGGTGTTCTGGGCTACACTCCGACACGACTTGTACCGCTTTTGGGGGTCTGACTTTTACCCACCCCCTAGGCCCGACATGCGGTGCTCATAGACGAACGGACCGGACTGTACGGATATTGTCACTGACAGGCTCAGTAGGGTGTCAGGATGAGTTCGCTCATCGACGTCCCTTTTGGTCAATAGCTGGTGGCCCGTTACGTATTGGCTTATACCTCTGACGTGCTAGTGGTTAAATCCACAGCCATTGTATTGACGAGTCTTTAGAGTCCACCACACTTTCAGTTACTCAGCTTTCGGGCGAAACGCTGTAGAGGCCGTATGGAGATATGGCAAGGTTCGATCAGATACGTGCGGTATTGCACGGATCGTGATCGGACGGTTTTTACTAGCCGGCTTTGGCTTAAGACGGATCTTAGTATTTGATAGTGTAGATTTTGTCTCTTTACATTTGTATTTCGGTCGAAATACAAATGCGGGTGTGTATGCACAGTATCGGGGTTTTTCCTGTAATTTATTATGGGACCAGTTTTCTGGGGTTGCCAGTTTGCATTCCGTTCCGGCCGGTTTTCTCTTTTTCCTTCCCGGTCGGACTTTTCGTTGGAGGGTGTTAATTGCAAGTTTGCAATTAACATTTTGTTGAGGGGGTTTCTTGCAAAAGTTTGATTATGAAATCTTCTTTGCTATTCTTGCATTTATTAGGATTTGATAGGATATGGTTTGTGTAATGAGTGGAGTGATGGGCCGGCCACTGTTGGTGGATGAGGGGTGTGTTTTAATTTGAGTGGAAAATTCCTTGCTTGCAATTTCGTGGGCCCCCCCTTCTTTGTAGTGTGAGTGTGCTGGAGGTTTATATGAGTGTATGGATTAATTTTCTTTGTGGAATGTATATATATTTATGTTTGCTCAGAGGCTTGTTTTTGTTGGTGCACTATTCCCACATCATTTCCAGTGAGCAAATTGGTTTTGGCCGAGCTCATTTTTCAAGCATGCTCCATTTATTCCCTCAAGCCTCCATGAATATCCTTGTGCTAAAATTCCTCCAACCATGGCAACCTCATAAACCCCAAATAGTTAACCTTCTACACTATTTCTATAGCAAGCCTTGGACGCTTCGTCTAGCCAACTTCGCGCCCGAGTTGCCTCGGTCAAGAGGTGGGAGCCCGTAAAAGATTCCGGCTACGTGGTGCCCTTTCCGACGAGACGATGATGGATGGAGATTCCGCAAAAGATCGGAGTGGAGATGAAGACCGAAGGACACGGATCGCTCGGTATATCTCTTCCCTTTCTTCTTGTTAGCTAGACTAGTTTAATGGCACGATCCGGGTGTTTAGTGCGCGGTGGTGCCGGTTTGCTATGTCCGCAAAATTAAAGTTTATCACCGCTTCCGCATTTGGCCATCGGTTTGACGGCCGGGGCGTCGCCGTGCACTTACAGTGGTATCAGAGACTCGCCATTAACTTCGTCTAACTTCGTTTGATGTGTTTTGCGTTTCCGATCGACCAAAATTCCAAAATCTACATTTTACCTCACATCAGTTTTCTGTTAAGATTTTTTGGTGTCTAAAAATTTTTCAGGTGGTCTCAGAATGATGTGCTGGGAGTTCTAAGACATCTGGGGAAATTCGAGTCATTGACCTTTCAACAGGAGCGCTGAACCGCGGCCAATACCCACTTGGAGCCGCGGTTCCGCCGCAGTTTGTATGGATCAATGGGCCGGGTTTTTCTAGTGGGCTTCTGGACTAAAATTAGGGGTTTTGGAATATTAAAATTGGGCCAATTATTTCTGTGAGTGCTACAGTATTGTTTGGGGGCCCACTTGTTAATTTTTGGTCAATCGGAAAATTTTAAACACATTTTTCACAGTATTTACATTATATCTGCTACCGTGAATGTCACTCGATCGGTAAATCCGGTCTAACTGCTATAGCCCGGTTAGACGGATTTGCGAACATGACTTTCACGTTGATGTTCTGTGTTTTGCTGTGTTGTTGCGGATCGGTCGTGGGGGATAGCCTGGATGCAATGCTAGTACTGTGTTGTTGTATTATGTACATTTGATATTGCGGGACGAGCGTCCGACATGTGGACTGCCGTCACTGCCTGATTGTATTATTCTTTTGGGGCACAACCTGGTTGCGGTCGATGTACCCGGTGTATGTATATTTTACATTCTGTACTAGGATTACCCCGCGGAGGAGTGTACGGATAGCCGGGTTCTGGAAGGCAACAAGCCCGCATCTCATGGCATTGAGACGGAGGGGGCTTCACTCTAGGATTGGCGGGCCATTCGCCGCACTCGTAGGGGGTACAGGTTGACCCAGGAGGGGTGCCCAAGTTGCCGGATTCCGTGGAGTGCTGGGTGGTCCATTCACGGAGCTGAAGGGGGCTGCCTCGCTTCAGGTTTTGGCGGGTGACTTGCCGCGCCCGTAGGGGTCTAGGATTTCATTGCACAGGCTATCCACACGACCAGGGGAACGTCGGGTTTCAGTAGTGGCTCTGTGAAACCCGGGGATCCCAGATATCTGTATTGTTCTGTGATACTGTACATTTCTGTGATGTTGCATTTCTTTTCACGCCTTGAGCGAAATATAGTATATTGGTATATATATTAGTAGATGTTGTATATGTTTTTCATCCGCGCTAGTCCAGTCCCCGCTCTGCCGTTAGTAAGCTAACCTAACGGGTGATGACGGGACCCAGTGGCGAATGCGGATTGCATATACGTCCGTCAGTATATTTTCGTTCTTTCTGGTGTGATCAATTGATGGGACTGCGTTGATTCGGATCAATGCAAGTTAAACAAACCTATTCTGATGTTGTTGGAACACTTTTCAAAAAGCTGTTATTGCAAGGACGTTCACTTTTGTTTTGCATCGTGGTATTCATTTGGAATATCCTGCTCCTCAGTCGACGAGGCAAGGGCCGAGATCCCTTCACCGGGAGTGACCCCTTGGACAGAAGTTTGCGTTAGGGCAATACCTTCACTATAGCCGATTACTTTTGCTTTGCATCGTGGTATTCAGTTGGAATATCCTGCACCCCATTCTACGGGGAAAGAGCCGAGATCCCTTCACCGGGAGTGACCTCTTTAGTAAAGGTTTTCGTCACTATATTTTCTAAAAAGCTATCCGTACCTTCAACGAGATCAAGTTCATTACGTTAAAGGTTTTCGCCGGAAACCATTCGTAGCCCTCCGTCGTTTCATATGGGTAGTCAATAGTATTCAAGCTGTGTTTGTTGGCGAAAGTCAAGGCACAGTGTTTGGTAGCTGTTGGTTATTCATATGCAGCATAGATAGATGCGTTGGTTTGGGGCAGTCGTATAGCCTTGTTGGCCAAAGTCAAGGGCTTGTACGGGTGGGCTCAAATTAACCTGGAGAATGACGGGCAGAACTTGACATGTGACTTATGATTTGTTGGCCAAAGTCAAGGTCATAAGAGCATGGGGTAAAAATCCACATCGGGAGTTTCAAAAGAACTGAAACTTGCCAGATATGCGCATACCTTCTGGAGTGTGATGACGTGAGCGGATTCCGTCACGTTATCATGCGATGAGAGTTGGATCCCGATTCCCACTGATGAGTTGGTTTACTCCTCGGGTGACCCCGACTAATTCTTCTTTCAGGTTTGGAGGAGAATTTGAGTTACAGTGGGAGGTTTCCAGATTAGATAAATTGGTAACCATTCTGATCTAGGATAGAGTGCACGCTGAGTGTTTCTTTTCTCTCTCTCTGGCAGCGACCATTGACCCGACCCTAAGACTACGACTCAGTGACCAAGTTGACCGAACCTTCTTAACACTGGCTTTTGGATTGTCAGAGTTGCAGACCTCATTGCCACTCCTACTTTTACCCTTTTCACCAGGACACCCCGTATTACTGCGAACGTCCACTTCCATTGGACAAAACCATCGTATGGTTAGATACGAACTCGAAGGAATTCGAGGATGGTTTCCGGTTCTGGAGAAAACGAATAGGATTATTCAGTTGTCTTTTCTTTTCACCTTCTCTCAGGTTGCGAGTACTCCTTGGTTTAGGAGTAGTACACCTATTACGCAAATTGGACAGTCTTCTTCCAAACCATAGGCTGGTGCCGACCGGTAGGGAATGAAGAAAACCAATTAGCCTAAACGGTGTGCAGAAGGTATTAAGATTAAGACAAAGCAAGGGATTAGTAAGAGGGCAAAGTAAATTGCGACTGATATTCACGACCAAACCAAATATTTCTTCGCTAATCCTAAATCACCTTTGTATTTCTCCAGGACACTCCGTATCACTACGAAGATCCACAGTTTATTGGATACTCCATCGTATGGTTATATACGAACTCGAAAGGAACTAGTTCCAGTTCGGGGATGGATTCTGGTCCAGGAGAAATAGGAATAAGGTTTATTCGGTTGTCTTTTATCATCACCTTCTCTCATTGCGAGTGCTCCTAGGATTAGGACAGTACACCCATTATGCTTATTGGATAGTCTTCTTCCAAACCATAGGCTGGTGCCGAACGGTAGGGAAGGAAGAAAACCAATTGGCCTAAAGGGGTGTGCAGAAGGTAATGACTAAAGACATATAAAGGGATTTGGAGAGGTGGCATAGAATTATACGGTTATAGTTGTGAATCTGGATAATGGTAGAGGCATTACTAGGAATACCAGGATATCCCAACGAAACATTTCAATGTTTCAGTTTCACTGTGTACTGTTAATGGAAAACTGATTTCCCGATTAGACACTTACTCCAGGGTATGTATTTACTAGGTATGATTCTCACATCTGTATGGTTTTACATATGATGAGTAGGAGTAAGTTATTGGGAATTGGGTGATCATCCTTATTATATCGGGATTCGTTGTAATCGGTGATATTTGAGGAGATCACCTGGGTTGTTTGCCGGTCGGCAAATATTTGGTTTTGAATATCCGCTGTTGTGCACCAATTTCAAATTGATATATCTGTACGTCTATTTTCATAGAGTGAGATATACCTTTTGATATTATGTCGATGACATTTACCTATATCAGTGGATGGTTAGGTAAGGAGCATTAAACAGCGGTGTAATTCTTCTTAACCATAAGTACAGTTTTCAACCTACGACACACAGTGAAAGAGTTGTTAGACTCAGCGGACTTATACAGAGTATTGTATGTTGTCCAGTGTCCATTAGGACAGAGGGGTTGGTCCTCATACTATATTCTGTTTACTTTTGACTTCTCTAGTTCTTAGACATGTGTTTCGTAGAAACACAGGGTCTAAGTTTTGAGGAGTTATAGGTATTTGAATAGAGTAGATTACCAGGTGTAGCAAGTATCGGGATTCTTCAAAGTGATCGAAGATGTAGATACTTGTGTATGGTATTCAGTTGATAGTAATGATTAAGAGAACTTGCTTCTTTTTCGGGTTACTCATAATTGGAAGTATTCCTAAGTTGAGTAACGCTGATCGGCCTCTCTCCATTTAGTTGACATGCACTGGAGATAGTTGCATGATTTGAATCTGGTTCAATTAAATTAGTGCCTCTGGTTCTATATTGGATATAGTACAGTTCATATCTTAACATTGTTAAGGTACGGGGAGTTGTCCGGCTTATGATTAAAACCAGACTCTGGATAACTCAAGACACGTTTCTGTAATGGCTGTTTGTGGGTTGACCCAGGCTATGACGAGGGTTGACTTTCTACCATAAGAAAGATCAATAGTGATATTGTTCTTGACTCGCCACAGTTTTAATAAAAATGGATTTTTTCAAAAACAGTAGTGGAAGTATGGTAGAACTGGAAGTGATTCCAGAACCGCAAACGATTACTGAAGATTTGATAAGGAACCTAAAGATTCAATCTGATTTGACATTCCATTGGCCACTCCGCAGATAAGGTGGGTAACTTCAGGCACCCGAGAGGTACTCCGGTAGCCTCAAGGACGGTGACAGGGAAGTTCTTGTTTACCCACACTTGCCATTGTTGTTGTTCCAGACTGCGAGACCCGGCCGGAGAATGAGTATAGAGTCATTCTGAACTAGCTTTAGAATTGCACGTCTATATGACTCTGCCAGAGGGTTGTCGCAGTCAGTGGGAGCAGCGGAAGCATTGGTGGACATCAGGCTTATATCTATTTATAGACTAAAGCAGATATAGCGGAGATAGATCATCTATTTCTGATGTTACAGTCATAGGTTTGACGTCATCAGAATAGGGGATGGATCTGTTGAGAAGGTAGTTGGGTGTGATATCCGGGTTTTGGATGACATACACATAGTAGGAAGTGATATTCCTATACTACGATCGGTTATACTTTGGTCGTCACACAGTGTTTTCTCCGCATGGGACTTGGACATTATATCAGACATACTGGTTACTAGATCTATGGTTTTAGATCTAGATTTGGGTGGTTTCCCAATCAGGGTACTTTGACAGAATTCAAAGAGTATTTAGAATGGACGACTCTTGGCAGGGTAGTATACCTGCAGGTGATGGAGTCACCCTCTCTAAAGGTGTCTTATAGACTAAAGTAGAGAGGGATGCGCATGATTGGCAGATCACTTGCTTAGGCAATTGAGTCAATCATGAGATGTCAAGTACCACACCAGATGTTGTTTTTGCACTAGATGCAATAAGTTGATATTGATCCAATCTTGGAGGAACAGTCGGAAGCAGTTTTAGAACATAAGTGAATGTTCTAGGGATATGATAACGGCTTCCTTCTTTAGGAGACGGTTATCACTCCAGGCTTCCAAGGTGACCTGGACGACAAGGAGGTTGTCAGAGTTATAGTTTTCCCTCTGACGAGGGGCAGTATTTTGGACAGGTGATCCAAGACAATACTGAGGGTGGCATGGCGCAGGATACTGATTAAATTCAGTTGACGATACAGTCTAAGAAGTTTGGATTTGGAGTTCATTTATGAGCTCGGTCCCATCAGACATCCAGACATTCTAAGACAGGTATTGCTCATTTCGGGAGATGGCTTTCTCCGCGAACTTGAGATATAGAGAAAAATAGAAAGAAACTTCAAGGCGGATCCACTCGCTGAGGCTATTCCTTGAACGCAATAGTTTCACAAACGAGCTTTGTGAGACTGACCAGTAGAGGAGTTGGGTGTTCGGTATCACACGGGCTGTGAGTATGCGACATCGCAATAATTAGCCTTGAGTGCAAGTAGGAGATTGTTGGAGATAGTGCCCTCAGAGTCAATTATTGGATCACAGGCACGTGATTGTAATGATTGAGGGAGGACCTATCCCGGTACGACAGTCTTACTCGAGATGATAGTTTGCTATCTGGTTTACCTTTATCATCGTATACTGTTTCAGGTGACCTTACAGGTCGCTATTACACGTTGATAGAGCCCCTAGGATTCTTGCTTGACTTCCAGCAGTATGAGGGCGATCATATAAGTAGGAGCTGGGGTCTATAAGCACATCCTTAAATGGTCCCTAGTCGTGGGAGATTCGAGACAGGGCATCGATCCTCCAGAGTAGACTAGTGTATACAGTCGAGACCCCGACGAGGGGCGGTGGCCGGTCTCACAAGCCACTGGTGTCAGTTGGATCACCTAAGATGTATACAGGTGCTCAATGGGTTATGAGTACACCGGACAGGACTCGCCGGGAACATGCTAGTTGGTCTTATACCTGACGTCAGATAGCAGTTCCCAGGTGACATGTGTACAGGTTAGTTCATCGACCTGGGGATCGTCATTTGTCTCGTGTGAGTTCCCACTGTGCTTTGATTACTACCCTACCACGGCTCAAAGGAGTCGTGCAAACAGGTTTTAGTTGGGTACAGTCCCGAGCCACATGGAGGCAGTGAGCGGATCTTCGGGGGTTCGTCTCTCCCGGTATTGGGGGTGAGGTCGCGCTGTGTCTAGGAGAGCCATTACACAAAGTCCTTGGCTAAGGCAGGAGATTTACTGGTAGGTATTCCAGTAGTATCTCAGGGTGTTCTGGGCTACACTCCGACACGACTTGTACCGCTTTTGGGGGTCTGACTTTTACCCACCCCCTAGGCCCGACATGCGGTGCTCATAGACGAACGGACCGGACTGTACGGATATTGTCACTGACAGGCTCAGTAGGGTGTCAGGATGAGTTCGCTCATCGACGTCCCTTTTGGTCAATAGCTGGTGGCCCGTTACGTATTGGCTTATACCTCTGACGTGCTAGTGGTTAAATCCACAGCCATTGTATTGACGAGTCTTTAGAGTCCACCACACTTTCAGTTACTCAGCTTTCGGGCGAAACGCTGTAGAGGCCGTATGGAGATATAGCAGGGTTCGATCAGATACGTGCGGTATTGCACGGATCGTGATCGGACGGTTTTTACTAGCCGGCTTTGGCTTAAGCCGGATCTTAGTATTTGATAGTGTAGATTTTGTCTCTTTACATTTGTATTTCGGTCGAAATACAAATGCGGGTGTGTATGCACAGTATCGGGGTTTTTCCTGTAATTTATTATGGGACCAGTTTTCTGGGGTTGCCAGTTTGCATTCCGTTCCGGCCGGTTTTCTCTTTTTCCTTCCCGGTCGGACTTTTCGTTGGAGGGTGTTAATTGCAAGTTTGCAATTAACATTTTGTTGAGGGGGTTTCTTGCAAAAGTTTGATTATGAAATCTTCTTTGCTATTCTTGCATTTATTAGGATTTGATAGGATATGGTTTGTGTAATGAGTGGAGTGATGGGCCGGCCACTGTTGGTGGATGAGGGGTGTGTTTTAATTTGAGTGGAAAATTCCTTGCTTGCAATTTCATGGGCCCCCCCTTCTTTGTAGTGTGAGTGTGCTGGAGGTTTATATGAGTGTATGGATTAATTTTCTTTGTGGAATGTATATATATTTATGTTTGCTCAGAGGCTTGTTTTTGTTGGTGCACTATTCCCACATCATTTCCAGTGAGCAAATTGGTTTTGGCCGAGCTCATTTTTCAAGCATGCTCCATTTATTCCCTCAAGCCTCCATGAATATCCTTGTGCTAAAATTCCTCCAACCATGGCAACCTCATAAACCCCAAATAGTTAACCTTCTACACTATTTCTATAGCAAGCCTTGGACGCGTCGGCTAGCCAACTTCGCGCCCGAGTTGCCTCGGTCAAGAGGTGGGAGCCCGTAAAAGATTCCGGCTACGTGGTGCCCTTTCCGACGAGACGATGATGGATGGAGATTCCGCAAAAGATCGGAGTGGAGATGAAGACCGAAGGACACGGATCGCTCGGTATATCTCTTCCCTTTCTTCTTGTTAGCTAGACTAGTTTAATGGCACGATCCGGGTGTTTAGTGCGCGGTGGTGCCGGTTTGCTAAGTCCGCAAAATTAAAGTTTATCACCGCTTCCGCATTTGGCCGTCGGTTTGACGGCCGGGGCGCCGCCGTGCACTTACACCATGCTCATTCCGTTAGCAACCCTGAGAGTCATATCACCTTTCCTGATAACCCTACGGTTTCTCAGCGCCTGTAACGAATTACAGATGTGAGATCCTGATCCGGTATCCAATACCCAGGAAGTAAGGTTAACTGACAAACAGTTCTCTATTACAAACACACTCGAAGCCGAAGCCACAACATGCTTCGAATTCTGGCTACTGGCTTTGCAAGCCCTGCAATCTTTTTGCCACTGTTCATTCCCGTTACAATAGGAACGTCCCTCTTTTACTATATCCAGTCCTGAAACTTTTGCCCTTGCTTTTCCTTTTTCTTCCCTGGTTTCTTTCAGGGTATAAGCAGAGGGCAGGGACTGTAGAATTAAGTCAGTACTTGACCCATTCTTCAACGTGGTCTCCAGGTCCGTGAGCTTAAAATAGCTGGTCTCTGTAAGGACGTTGTCCCTTACAGATGACCCGACAGCCAACCTTGCTTGAAGCAATTCGTTCGAGGTCTCATATCTTGCGATACGAGATTGCTCTCCATATAAATTTTTTTTATGGAGGAAGATAGAAACTGAGTCCATCTTCTCATGTTGCCCCTGGTTCGCACCATCAACTGAGGCTAACACGAGGCACTTGGCTTTCGCACAATCCTCTTCCGATGTCCTTTGGATGTAAACATCCGTGACAGGGGAAACTGGATCTGAGACGGCAGGGGTTTTGATTAGTTAAGAGGTGTCCCAGCTTGTCATGGGTAATGGACATCTGGACAGACCTTTGCCAGTCATAACAGTCAGATTCAGTCATTTTTATTATCTAGATGTAACCTAGGTGCGGTCACTTGGTCGCTGCAATTAAGAGAGAGAGAAGAAAACACTCAGCATGATGCTATTGCAAGTTTAGAGTGGTTTTTAATTTGTCTAAACAGGATGGCTCCCACTGTCTCTCGAATCCCTCCTCAAAACCAAAAAGGAAGAATTAGTCAGGATCAATCTCACCGTACAATTCTTGCTTAACCGTTCAGCCAGGCCAGTGTCGGTACTTCGAGGGAGGTTTTCCAACGCTTTCGCGAAGTTCGTTAATTCTAGAACCTCTTTTCCCTGGGGGCGTAGCCCCGCTAACACCTTTCTAGGCACCTACTTGGTTTATAGCATTGATCGTTAAGTGAGAAATTTCTCGAGGAGTAGCATATACTCACAGTAGGATCGGGATCCAAATATCATCGTGTGACGAAACTGAAGGAATCTTACCAGGATCATCACACTCCAAATGGTATGCAACACTAGCAAGTTTCAGTACTTTTGAAACTCCCGATGTGGATTTTTGCCCCATGCTCTTATGACCTTGACTAAGGCCAACAAATCATAAGTCACATGTCAAGTTCTACCCGTCGTTGTCCAGGTTGATTTGAACCCACCCGTATATACCCTTGACTATGGCCAACAAAGTAATACGACTGTCCCAAACCAACGCATTCTATCTATGCAACATATGAATACCCACCAGCTACCAAACACTGTGCCTTGACTAAGGCCAACAAACACAGCTTGAATACTGTTGATTATTCATATTAAACGACGGAGGGCTACGGATGGTTTTGGCGAAACCTTGAACGTAGTGAACTTGATATAATCGAAGGAACGAAATAGCTTTTAAAAGGAGTGGCTCAAGCTCCGCATTTAAAAGTTAGTTTTGAAAAGAACCGAGTGGTTTTCAAAGTGTTCCAACGACTTGTACTTGGTTTATTTTCTTGCATTAGTTCTTTTAATGCGTAATATTCTTGCATTAGTTCTTTTAATGCGTCCCATCATTTAATCCTACCATTGCAGAAAACAACCAAAATATGACGTACGCTTATGCCATTCGCATTCGCCACGGGGCCCCGTCATTACCCGTTAGGTTACTTAACTAACGACAGAGCGGGGGCTGGGCTAGCGCGGCTGTAAAACATAAGCAACGCCTAAATAATATCATATATAGATATATTGCAATGATAGCCATTTCAGATCACAGATGAACACATTGGATATACTAGGAATCCGCAATTCGTACGAGCCTGTAACGAAAAGCAGATTACACGGTCGCGGTGAATAGCCAAAACCCCACCCAAGACCCATACGGATGCGGCAAACTACCCGCCAAGTACCCGAAGCGAAGCAACCTCCCTCAACTCCGTGAGTAGGCCACTCGGCACTTCGGCATACCCGGTAGTTTGTGCACCCCCTCCATGGGTCTATCCTAGGAGCAAAACCAGTAAAAAGAAATTATACAATGACGGCTACAACCCCGACCCGGTTGTGCGGCCATACAAATAATTATTACAGCAATTTACAAATTTATATGAATTGAAAGAAAAGAAAACTCTCGTCTCACAAACCCCCGGCTATTCACAAGCGACAATCCAATGAATTCATATACACATTCCAGCAACATTACAGATTACAGATTTGTATAACCCCTATTAATCGACGTATAGCGATTAGCAGACGTTCAATACAAATATCACATTACAGAAAAACCCGTCAGCTAAAGTCTTTTAGAAGTTCGATCAAAAATACGGATTTTCAGGACCCCAAAAATGAAATTTTCGTTCTGGAAAATCTGGGCAGAAAATATATATTCTAAAAATCCCAAAACAACCCCAGAAAAACACTGCACCAAACTTGGACCTCGGCCGAGTCAACTCGGCCGCGGAACCGCGGCGCTTTGACTCGATCGTTGGACCAAATTTGGTGGGTGATCACACAAAAGCCTGAGCCGATTTTTAAGATAAAATTTATCAATTTTTGAACAGAAAAAAAAAATCGGCAGAAACTTATCATATCGGGTTCGTTTTGCGACTTTTTCTTTTGATCGATCTTCTAGCTACTTTGCTAACATGTTAGATAGAGTTTAACTAGGCTCTGATACCACTGTAAGTCCATGCTACCTCTCCCGGTACTTACGGGCTTGCGGAATTTGGTGAAAAACGATTTTCTTAGAGGCGGTAACATGGACTCAAAACCCGGATCTTTGTTAAACTGCTAACTAACAACCTAACAAGAGTTTACCTACTCGGTTAGGGGGCTATACCTTTCTTGAACTCTTTCGTCTTCAACTCGTCCCGGAGTTCGGATCGGCCTCACCTCGTCGTCTCCTTGCGTCGAAGATGGATCCACCCGAAATCTTCTACCTTTGGCTTGTTCTTCGGACTTTGAAGAAACTAGATCACTTGGCTTGCTAGGCCTTATGAGCTTGAATGAGTAGAGAAGAGTATGTTGGGATTTTGCTCTATGGTTCTTGCTTCTCAACACATGAGACAAGTGAACCATAGACTAAAAAAGAGAGAGCAAGAGGAAGAGGGTGAGAGCAAGAGCATGAGAGCTCAAAAACAAGAGAGAGAAAGGTCAAGCAAGAATGAGCCTCTCTTTTGTCTTTCACCCTCTCATAATCCAAAAGCATCATTAGCCATAATGTCAACCAAGTATTATGTGATGGTTCATATCATGACAAAGGCAATATCATTTCCATGCACTCATTTTGCAAACTACAACAAGCAAGCAAAAGTCTTTGCATGAAAATGACAACCATTGTGATGATGATGGTCAACTAGTCTAACCTAGTCAACCGGTCAACAAAGTCAACAAGTCAACAAAGTCAACCCTCGAACAACCATGTCACTATAATACTTAATTAATATTATTGCTATATATATATATATATATCATATTCTCATTAGGGTTGAGCAAGAAGTCAATAGTCAACAGTCAACGGTCAACAACTCTAATGAGAATCCTCGGCCTCTGTCTCTCCGTCAACTGTGCATACACACCCGCATCCGCGTTCCGAGGAACACGGATGCAAACTGGATAAAACCAATCCCAATACGTACACTAGGATCTGGCTTAAACCAAAGCCCGCTAGTGTAAACTGTCCGGACACTAAACGTGCACAAGTGCACGGATGTGACTGAACCCTGTCGCAAAACCATGCGACCTGTCGCAAAACCATGCGACCTCTACTCTTTTGCCTAAAGGCGAATAGCTTTCTGTGTGGGACTCTAAAGACTCGACACTACGCTGGCAGTGGGTTTAACCACAGACCGCAAGCGGCACTAGCTGTGCGTAACGGTCCCCAGGTAGATGCCGACAAGAAGACTAACGTGGCAAAACCCATCTGAACTCCTACTGAGCCTGAATGTGACATTCTCCGTACAGTCCGGTCGGTTCGTCTGATACATCACATGGTGGGCCTAGGGGGCGGTAAACGTCAGTCCCCCAATAGCGGTACAAGTCGTGTCCGAGTGAAGCCCAAAACACCCTGAGATAACACTGGAAGCCTTCCAGTATATCTCGTTTGCCCTGGCCAGGGACTACTTGTAAGTCCATGCTACCTCTCCCGGTACTTTCGGGAATGCGGAATTTGGTAAAAAACGATTTTTACGGAGGTGGTAACATGGACCTAAAACCCGGATCTTGGTTAAACATCTATCTAACAACCTAACTATGAGTTTCTAGCTACTCGGTTACGGGGTTATACCTTGCTTGTCTTGAACTCCTTCGTCTTCAAGCTCCGGTGGTGGTCCGATTGGCTTCTTCTCGTCGTCTCCGTACGCCGAAGATAGATCCACCTGAAAGCTCCAACCTTTAGCTCCTTCTTCGTTCTTTGAAGAAACTAGTTCACTTGGTTTGCTAAACCTAGTGAACTAGAATGAGTAGAGAAGAATTAGAATGGGATTTTATCTATGGTTCTTGATTCTCAACTCATGAGACAAGAGAACCATAGATTAAAGAGAGGGAGCAAGAGCAAAAGGGTGAGAGCAAAAGGAGAGCTCAAGAACAAGAGAGAGAATGAGCAAGAAAGAATGAGGCTCTCTTTTGTCTTTCACCCTCTCATAATCCAAAGCAATCATAACTCATCATACTAACAAAAGTCTTATGTGATGGTTTGAAGCAACCATAACCATATCATTTCATGCACTCATTTTACACAAATGAGCAAGCAAGAAAAAGTCTTTGCCATGAAATGATGGCTATGGTTATCATGATGGTCAACTAGTCAAGCCTAGTCAACCGGTCAACAAAGTCAACAAGTCAACAAAAGTCAACAAGTCAACAAAGTCAACAAGTCAACAAAAGTCAACAAGTCAACAAAGTCAACAACCATATCACCATAATACTTAATTAATATAATAGTTAATCACATATCATATTCTCATTAGGGTTGAGCAAAAAGTCAAATAGTCAACGGTCAACTGTCAACAACCCTAATGAGAATCCACTGCCTCTGCCTCCCTGTCAACTGTGCATACACACCTGCATCCGCGTTCCGAGGAACACGAATGCACACTGGATAAATCCAATCCCAAAAGGTACACTAGGATCTGGCTTAAACCAAAGCCCGCTAGTGTAAACTGTCCGGACACTGTACGTGCACAAGTGCACGGATGTGACCAAACCCTGTCGCAAAACCATGCGACCTGTCGCAATACCATGCGACCTCTACTCTTTTGCCTAAAGGCGAAAAGCTTTCTGTGTGGGACTCTAAAGACTCGACACTACGCTGGCAGTGGGTTTAACCACAGACCGCAAGCGGCACTAGCTGTGCGTAACGGTCCCCAGGTAATGCCGACAAGAAGACCGACGAGGCGAAACCCATCTGAACTCCTACTGAGCCTGAGTGTGACATTCTCCGTACAGTCCGGTCTGTTCGTCTGATACATCGCATGGCGGGCCTGGGGGGCGGTAAACGTCAGTCCCCCAATAGCGGTACAAGTCGTGCCGGAGCGAAGCCCAAAACACCCTGAGATAACACTGGAAACCTACCAGTATATCTCGTTTGCCCTGGCCAGGGACTACTCGTGTAATGGCTCTCCTAGACACAGCGCGATGTCAACCCCCAATACCGGGAGAGACGAATCCTGTCTAACCGTCACTGCCTCCAAGTGCTTCGGGACTGCACCCAACCACTACCTGTTTGCACGACTCCTTTGAGCCGTGGTAAGGTAGTGATCAAAGTACAGTGGGAACACACTCGAGGCGGAGTGACAGTATCAAGTCAGCGGACTAAGCTGTACTCATGTCACCTGGGAACTGATAACTGACTATAGGTATAATACCAACTAGTCAGTTCCCGACGAGTCCTGTCCAGTGTACCCGTAACCTAACGAGCACCCGCATACTATCTCAAGTACGACGTACTGACGGCTGTGGGACAGACCGTCTCCCACACTGGGATGAGAAGCGCATGCGCTGGTCTACTCCGGAGTATCGATGCCCTGTCTCGATAGTCCTGCGACCAGGGACCTGCATAAGGATGTGCTTATGGATTACCCAGCCCCACTAGTGTGACGGCCATCACATCGCTGGTAATCAAGCAAAGATCCTAAGGGCTCTACTAATGTGTATAGGCGATATACAAAAATAAACACATGTACACATTGAAGTAGAAACAAACCAAGTAGCATACTACTATTTTGAGCAAGATTGTATATACAAGGTGAATATCCCAAGCATCCATTAAGTAATATACAAACCAGTATGATACAGTAATGGCCTCTAGGGCATATACACTAACACTACTCGTGTAATGGCTCTCCTAGACACAGCGTGATGTCAACCCCCAATACCGGGAGAGACGAATCCTGTCTAACCGTCACTGCCTCCAAGTGCTTCGGGACTGCACCCAACTACCACCTGTTTGCACGACTCCTTTGAGCCGTGGTAGGGTAGTAATCAAAGTACAGTGGGAACACACTCGAGGCGAAGTGACAGTGTCAAGTCAGCGGACTAAGCTGTACTCATGTCACCTGGGAACTGATAACTGACGATAGGCATAATACCAACTAGTCAGTTCCCGACGAGTCCTGTCCAGTGTACTCGTAACCTAACGAGCACCCGCATACTATCTCAAGTACGACATACCGACGGCTGTGGGACAGACCGTCTCCCACACTGGGATGAGAAGCGCATGCGCTAGTCTAATCCGGAGTATCGATGCCCTGTCTCGATAGTCCTGCGACCAGGGACCTGCATAAGGATGTGCTTATAGATTACCCAGCCCCACTAGTGTGACCGCCATCACAACGCTGGTAATCAAGCAAAGATCCTAAGGGCTCCACTAATGTGTATAGGTGATATACTAAAATAAACACATGTACACATTGAAGTAGAAACAAACCAAGTAGCATACTACCATTTTGAGCAAGATTGTCAATACAAGGTGAATATCCCAAGCTTCCATTAAGTAATATACATACTAGTATGATACAGTAATGGCCTCTAGGGCATATACACTAACAAATATCACCTTATATTACCAAATAGTAATACATTGATTATGAACGAATGCTATTACATTCCAACCCTGATATGCAATCTTATATCAGTTTCTTTATTAAGTAAAGATGGATATAATTTTGTAGTACATGATAATGGTATGAACATCTTCCTGGATCAAAAGTTGATTGGATCAGGCTCGTTAAATATTGGCATATACGTTCTAAATCTAACTACAGTTCTTAATGTACAGAACACATACAAGAGGAAGAGTTCATAAATGAATGAATCCTACTTATGGCATTGTAGACTAGGTCATATCAATGCGACACGACTAGCTAAGTTACATAAAGATGGATATTTGAATACGTTCGAATTATCATCTTATGAAACTTGCCATTCATATCTCAAAGGAAAAATGACCAAAACTCCGTTTAGTGGACACGGAGAAAGAGTTAAGGAACTCTTAGTACTGGTACATAGTGATGTATGCGGTCCCATGTCTACACATACCAGGAATGGTTCTTCGTACTTCATTACATTCACTGATGATCTCTCAAGATACGGACATGTGTTCTTGTTGAAACACAAGTCTGAAGCTTTTGAGAAATTCAAAGAATATAAGCACGAAGTAGAGAACCAAACGGGCAAAAGTAGTAAGATCCTTCGATCTGATCGAGGAGGAGAATACTTGAGCAATGAGTTCCTGGACTATCTAAAGAGAATAGGATTCTCTCCCAGCTTACTCCTCCGTATACACCACAGCACAATAGTGTATCGGAGCGGAGGAATCGCACCCTATTAGATATGGTGCGCTATATGATGAGCACTGCTGAGTTGCCTATTTCTTTTTGGGGTTATGAGCTTGAGACAACAACATACCTATTGAATCAAGTTCCATCTAAATCTGTACATACCACACCATATGAGATATGGAGTGGGAAGAGACCATATTTTAAACGAGTTAAGATATTGGGTTGTCCGGCCTATGTCAAAAGGCAAAATCCGGACAAACTCGAGGCACGATCAGTTCTTTGCAAGTTTGTGGGATATCCTAAGAATTCCTAAGGATATATTTTCTACCACGCCGAGGAGCAAAAAGTGTTTGTTTCTCAATACTCCACCTTTTTAGAAAAGGAATTTCTTGATAAAGAAACTAGTGGCGAGGAGATAGAACTGGAAGAAGTTCCAGCAGCACAAACTACAACTGATGATTTGGTAGAACCAGAGGATTCGATAGTAGCCAACGAACCTCAGCCTTTCCACCGATATAGTAGGGTTCCTCATCCACCTGACAGATACTACGGTTTTCTCATTGATGGTGGGAGAGAGGATTGCATCATGGAAGATGATGACCAGACTAGCTTCGAGCAGGCCATCACGAGTGGGGACTCGGTGAAATGGCTGGATGTAATGCGATCTGAGATGGAATCCATGTACACCAACAAAGTATGGACTTTGGAAGTTGCTCCTGAAGGGGTAAAACCCATTGGGAGCAAATGGATCTTTAATAAGAAACTTGGTGTAGATGGAAAAGTTGAGACTTTCAAAGCTAGACTTGTTGCAAAGGGTTTTCGTCAACGACCATGTATGGATTATGACGAAACCTTTTCTCCAGTGGCTATGCTTAAGTCTATCTGGATCCTTCTTTCCATTGCTGCATACCATGACTACGAAATCTGGTAGATGGATGTTAAGGCCGCCTTTCTAAATGGTGATTTATAGGAGTGCGTGTACATGACTCAACCAGAGGGCTTCATAGATAGTGCGAGCAACGGAAAGGTGTGCAAGCTGCTTAAATCCATCTACGAGTTAAAGCAAGCATCGCGAAGTTGGAACATCTGTTTTGATGTAGTAGTCAAAGAGTTTGACTTCATCAGGAACGTAGATGAACCATGTATATACAAGAAGGTTGCAGAGAGTAAGGGTGTCTTCCTCGTATTGTACGTGGATGACATACTCTTGATAGGAAATGATGTTCCTATGCTACACTCGGTCAAGCTCTTCTTATCATATAGATTCTTAATGAAATATCTAGGTGATGCCTTCTGCATTTTGGGAATTAAGATCTATAGAGATAGATCTAAACGGATACTGGGATTGTCTCAATCCAGGTACATTGACACCATACTAAAGAGGTTTAGTATGGAAGAATCAAAGCGTGGGAACCAACCCACGATCTCTAGACTCACTCTTTCCAAAAAGATGTCTCCCAAGACTGATTTAGAGAGTGCTCGCATGCAAGGGATACCCTATGCTTCGGCAGTAGGCTCTATCATGTACGCGATGCAATGTACCAGACCCGATGTAGCATACTCACTAAGTTTAGTGAGTAGGTATCAAGCAGATCTAGGAGAGAGTCACTGGATAGCTGTAAAGAACATTCTCAAGTACTTGAGAAGGACCAAGGAGATGTTCTTGGTGTATGGTAACGGAGAACTCCAGGTGGAGTCCATTACCGATTCGAGATTCCAAAGTGATAAGGACGACTCTAAGTCGCTCTCGGGATTTGTCTTTACCCTAAATGGAGGGGAGGTTTGTTGGAAGAGTTCCAAACAGGAAACTGTTGCAGACTCGACGATGAAGGCTGAATACATTGCTGCCAACGATGCTGCCAAAGAGGCTGTCTGGATGAAGAAGTTCATCACTGAACTTAGAGTGGTTCCGTCCATTGAGCATCCAATAACCTTGTATTGTGATAACAATAGAGTTGTGGCTTTGGCCAAGGAACCCAGGTCCCATCAGAAGTCCAGACATATTTTGAGGCGGTATCACCTGATCCGGGAGATAGTTGATTGCCGGGAGATCGAGGCCAGGAGAGTTGATACGAAGAACACCACTGCGGATCCACTCATGAAGGCCATACCCCAGATACAATTTGAGAGACTCTTCGGGATGTTAGGTATGAGATACTACAACAGCTGGCCTTAGTGCAAATGGGAGATTGTTAGTTATGTATATGCTCTAGAGGCCATTATTGTACATATGATGTATATTATAGTGGATGCTTGGATATATATAGAGAGAAATTTCTTGCTCGATATGATAGTATGCTATCTGGTTGCACTTTGTCTTAACATGTTGACTTGTATTGGTTTACTGTCTTGCTCTCACATGTTGATAAAGTCCTTTGGGATATGTACTTGACTACTAGGACTATGATGAGATCATACTAGTGGGGTCAGGGTAGTCAACGAGTACATCCTATAACTGTTCCTAGTCGAGGGTGTATCGAGACAGGGCATCAATACACCAGAGTAGACTAGCGTATACGCATCTTGACCCATATGTTGGGCGATGGATGATCCCATATCCATTGGTGTTTGACATCAAAGATGGTGTACGGGTGCTCAGTGGAGACTGGGTATACTGAACGGACTCGCCGAGAACTCCTAGATGGATTTATACCTATCGTCAGATAGTAGTTCCCTGGTGACACTGGTACAGGTTAGTCTGTAGAGCCGAGATCGTCATAGAGTCTTGTGTGATTCCTACTGTGCTTTGATTTCCACTTTACCACGTCTAAGAGGGCGTGCAAAAAGGTGGCTTTTGGGTACAGTCCCGAATCACATGGAGGTAATGAGCGATAGGAAGGGTTTCGTCTCTCCCGGTATAGGGAGTTGAAGTTGTGCTGTGTTCGATTGGCTATAACAGGAAGTCCCTGGCCAGCTCTGATATGGAGTGCTACTGGTAAGTGTTATCAGTAGTTTCTCGACCTGTTATGAGCCTTACATCGACACGACTTATCGGTTACTGGGGTCTGACGTTTACCACCCCTAGACTAGATATGCGATATATCAGACGAAGAGACCGGACTGTACAGTAGTGTTACTGATTGGATTCACAAGAGAATGTACATGCTTGCTTGTTGATCTTCTGATTGCTCAATACACGAGTGGCTGTTACGTTTAGCTGACCGCTTACAGCTTGTCGGTGTTTGATATGATCATCACCTACTGCCGACATATTGATGATTCTTTAGAGTCCTATACAGTGGTTTCCTGGCTCAGGCAAAACGGAGTAGGAGCACATATGTGATATGTGCGGGACCGAGACTAATACGATATGAGATATCGTATTCTATTCTCGCGATATATGATATCGGCCGGGTATATGTGATATAGCCGGGTTATCGAGTCAAGTGTTGATTCGATAAAATGGTACTTGTTATATTAATCGGTTGTATGTGAATATAGCCGGGTTATCAGATCAAGTCTTGATTCGATAATTTAATGTATAATTATATATGTGATATATTAAGTTACATTAACTAATATAAGCTCGCTTTATTGATTCTTTTTCTCACTTGGATAATACATTGATGTATATGCGATATATGTTAATTGTATTATTTTCCTTTGTTACATTATATATTATATATGTGATATATAATATTGTAACATGTTAGGGTTACAAATGCAATTTGGGTTTTGAGATTAAACCATGCTAGGGTTTCAATTAGGGTTAACATTCATTTTAGGTTAATTCTAAATGGTGGATTTAATATGAGATATTTTGGAAGTGTTGACTTAGTCCACCCTTTAGATAAAATCTAGATATTTGTTAACCTAACCATTGAACCCTAGCCTATGGTTTATTCTCTACATGGATTAAGCTTCTCATTCTTAACCTTGGTTGCATTTCTAAGCTCACACAACAATTTCATTATTCATCACAAAAGGATTTCTTCTTCTTCTTCCTCTTGAAAAAGCTTTCTAGCTTTTTGTTTGTGGTGATTTAAAAGTGAGAAATTGAAAACAAAAGAGAGCAAAATTCCTACTTCATTATCCTCATCTATTCTGGCCACTTAGATTCGGGTGTTCACTTCACTAATACTTCATTAGAGAAGTGAGAGCTTGGGATTCTTCGAGGTAGATCATCTTCGAAAAGGACGACTTCAAGCAAGATGCCTCATTCACCTCATGGAGCCTCTCTCGAATCCCGGTTCATGATGATCGCAGCGAAGGGACCTTAACACGGAGCTTATGAAGTGAAGGAACGAACTACAAATGTTGTAATCCGAAACTCTTAGAAGTAATGTTGTTTGCTTCAATGTTTTGTTCGATTCTCTAGTTAAAGATCTTGTGTTTGGGTTATCTACAATAGCAAAAATTTAAACTTGGCATGTGTGATGCCTCCCGAAACCTTGCTGCCGTTGTAGGTATCCTAACAGTTTGTAAATTTATTCGTTTTGGCCGCAATTTGCGGCCAAGTTGGGGTGGAATGTGATGAATTTTGTACAGTGGCTTCCTTATCCTATATCTAGAGCAACCTGTTATGCAAAATTGGCTAATTTGACCTGAACCAAAATCTGGGAGCACATTGAGGTGTTTTTGGGTTATGTTTCCGTATTTTGGAATTCTTGGTTTTAGTATTTGATATTGTATTGGGTCGTTGGATGTTTGTACGTCAACGACGAGGGTTGATTGGTTGTTTTTGCATGCGTAGGCTATACGTTCTAACCTATGAGCGCACCGTTTGCCGTATTGGATTTTGGACATTGATTTTGACGATATTGCGATAAGTGTTGATATTGTAGGTACCTTCACGTGCATTACGAGAAGACGAAGCACATCGACTATGGCTAAGAAAGGAGTTTAGCAGGTGAGTAGATTTATATCTACGGAGGAAGTCGGGTGGATGGCGTATAGCACCCCCGCAAACATTGATATGGAATATCGTTTGATTATTTTATCCTGATAAATGATATGCGACGGACATGATTGTAGGATTTACAAACGATAATATGATTGAAGTTGATGCTAATGAACATTTGACTTAGGAGAATATGAAATGATAAGTGAATCATGATAGATGCGAATCAAAAGAGAACAAGTGTGACGTTTATAAGTGTGATGCGAGATATTAATATGATGAACGAGTATACGATGTGATATGATGACTTAGTGTGATATGTCGTTATATGGATTTCAAGTCGATATGAGATCTTTGATACCTTTGTAGGTCCCCTGATACGAGTTTGACATGGATGTGACCTGAGAGATAGGTATATCTATATGAATAATGTTTTGCATATTGAGTGATATGCCGTACGAGACTTAGATCCGTACCCCCGATGATGTATAGGTTGATAGGATCCCTATTTGTTTAATGCCGCAGTACGTTAGATTATTGCACGCGATGAGTTTTACTTGTTGATTTATCCATACCCTTGTTTAAAGGATGCCGTGCGATGGATTGTACCGTACGTGATGTTGTGAGGCTGGATGCCGATTGATAGATTCACCGACTCAGATATATATTGTAGACACGTATACCTTATAACTTTTAGCTGATGATGTACTTATTGCTACGATCATGTTATTCTCATTGCATTAAATATACCTGTGCTAGTACACCTACACCATTATCGATGATGCGTATGTTGCACATACACAGGTTTGCCGGCTCACACGCTTCATCATCGATAATTGCTATGGCACTACACAGTAGAATTGCTACATCATGCTATGATATATTTGCTATGTTAATATCACTGTTCTACGTTGTATGAGATATACGGATATATTTACATCCTGTTATATGTTGCATACCTTGCTACAGCTACATGTACATCATGCATAATTACGGACATGTACACCCAAAAATCTTGCTATAGCTGCATATATCCCTAAGTGGTATTGTTTTGACATGTGATATTGAGACGTTACTTATTGTGCTATTGTGCTTATGAGATGCATCATACATACATGCTAACATGTAGATACACTTATCTTGCTATAGTTATATGTACACCTCATATGATGCTGCACTTGATTTCGGAGGATTTGGGGACCGCATGATATATTTTAAAAGCTGGATTTCTTTAAAATAGCGGTTTTCCCTTAATATGCTCATATTGCTATTTTATGTTGCATATATCAGTTTTCATGGATTTACGCATTGAGATATGGATTTCATGTGTTTATGGATTTGAGAACCGTGGGTGTATTTCAAGAAAACTATGTATTGTTTGAAAACCCGGTTTCTCTTGATATGGTATTTAAGTGCGTCCACCATGAGATTTCTCGGTTCTGAGATTTGTGATATATACCCGATGCGAGTAGTATAGTAGGCCGTGTGTGGGTACATGGTGGAGACCGGTATGGTTCCCCTCGGCAAGAAGTTCGCAGATGATAGGCGATTTGCCTGGAAGGCTGGGCAAGTACCTACCGGTGATAGTATTTGGACTCGGCGGTTATGTGGGGATACCGACCAGAGTGATGTACAGACCTGACCTCAGTGCCAGTCGTGGGGATGGTGCCAGAGGCATGAGGATTTTCGTGTCGATGCTAGACGCGGGTTTCATGATGTTTCGAGTGTCGAGGTTAGACACTCAGGTTTCCATGATTTTGTTGTGTTGCAAGGGACACACGTTGTTTTATATCCTCATATTTACCTGCATATGCTTTTATGATATTTACATGCAGGAGTTGTTGTGTCAGTGGGTGACACGTAGACGAGATCCACTACATACATGCATTGATTATATTGTTGGACGAGATCCACTACATACATGCATTGATTTTATTGTTGGACGAGATCCACCTGCATACATGCATTGATTATATTGTTGGACGAGATCCATCTGCATACATGCATTGATTATATTGTTGGATGATATCCGCTTGCTGATAGGCATTTATTATGTGTTGGCACATATGCAGATACGGTCACCCTAGATATCATAGTATTACCTTTATGATATAGTTGACCTAGGAATCGTTTTTTATTTCGATTTCTACCTGGTGATGTTTTTCTATTCACGAGTTGGCAACTCACCCCCGTTGTGCTACAGTTCTTGTAGGTTGACCGCATGGATCAGTTGCGGCATCGCTGGCACAAAGCTGTTTTCGGGTGACTTACTTGTGGTAGGTGGTACATGTTGGATCATGCCCCTCTTGTATTCATTATTCATATTGTATCTAGTCACTCCATCAATTCAAAAACTAGTTTTTGTATATGTTGCAGACTTAGAAGACTTGTAGTTGCGAGACTTGAGCGATGTGTTTTATGTTCGCTTTTGGGTTTGATGTCTTGCTTTACTTTTCCTTGTGTGGATCTTCGCCGTTGGGCGTTGTATACTTGTTTTTATACTTGTGGTGGTTGTTTCCGCTGTTGGGCATTATTTGCTCCCGTTTGGGGATGCTTTATTATTTCCTGTGTTGTACCCATTTTCGTGGTTAGTTTTTACAAAGGAGGTGCTGCCCAAATTTTCAAAAGACAAAACATGATTTATTGTATCTTTATTTCTTAAAAAGGTTTAGATTTCTGGGTTTTAGCTTACTTGATTTACGTTATGCCTGTAGACGTCGCGTGATTTAAGTGCTTGTCGCGAGCTAATATTTTGGGTCGTGATAAAGTTGGTATCAGAGTGCTAGGTTTAACCTTAGTTCGAGCCTAGGTTTGACTATGTGGGGTCTAGGGCGTATATATTTTAGAACCTAGGCTTGACCTTACGGAACTTAGACTTGAACAAGGGGGTGTTAGACCTGAACTTTCCTTTCATAGGTTGACCCTGATTGATGGAGTAGGTAGCTTGAGTAGAGTGATGTACTGTACGTATGTTCCGCAACATATTTAGGATACGATACTCCACTTAAGTGACCTTAGGATGTACATATCTTGAGACTTGTGATTCTCTTCGTTTCCTTGATTTTTTACATCTATTTGAGATCCTTTATTCTATTCGATTATATGATCATACTTTCACTGATTCCATTCCTCTTTATGACCATATATTCATTCTGGATCTGTTGTTTCATTTCATCACTTTGATCTTTTTCGTCGATACTTGTTTAAGGTTCCTGTCATCATTGTTTGAGCACAGATTGAGCTGCTGCTGGTGTTGCGATCAGGGCAAGCTCGTCGTGGATGAGGACTAACCATCATGTTTTCTAGTGTCATGGGAACGTATCGATGTAGTGTGGTGTTTTGACCTCTTGTTTGAGACGAGTGTACGGTTTTGTACCGGATGATCGGGCCCCTGTTAGTGGCTGCCTGCTGTGAGAGGACTGTTGATGTGCAACATACCTCAGAGATTTATGATGTCATCAACCGTGTAGACAGATGACCCAGCTGTTGCTGAGATTGATATGATGTCGCTTCCAGAGCTTACGAGCTGAGATTGCTGGAGCTTCCAGGCAGAGATGCGACAGGTGATAGCTAGTCAATCTTGAGTTGAGAGACGAAGTGATTCATCAGATTTGATGTATCGACGCAGGCCCAGTTGAGTTGAAGATTTCTAGCGTGGAGAGTCTTACTCAGATCTAGAATAGATCGATCCAGTGATGACGTTGTTCGTCGGATGTTCCGATATAAGATTAGTAAGATGACCAGTTTCGGATAGAGGACCTCACCCATATGTGTTGTGAGTTGATCGAGAATGGACTAGTATTGAGTATTCCTCTGATAGTTGGGATGGGTTCCCAAGGACGCGTTCGAATAGATATCTTCTACAGAGTGATGAAGATACCGAGTTCGTGATTTCGAGTCCGTGCGAGTGATTCCGGATTGATTGTCGCCGAGAACATTTGCAGTACGAAGATAGCATAAGATGATGTCGAGGTGGACAATAATAAGGACGAGTGGAACAAGAGGTTCGTGCGTGATGCTGACGAGCTGTTGTTACTCCCCGTCGAGATTAGAGATCTGATGTGTATGCAGAGGCGTTGGGATACGGCCAGTTCCCGAGAAAATACTATACTAGGAATGCAGATGTCCAGAAAGCGAGAAAAGATTTGTAAGTGTACCAGCCTCCGTACAGTTCGGTATAGGAAAGATCGGAAGAGACCTTGAGCCAGTTCTTTCCAGGACACTGCTGCGATGAGATTGCACTGAGGATCAGTTGTGTCACGTGTATTCAAAGGGCCAGAGGCCGACGCCAGTGACGTGCTGCTTTATAAGTGATCATACTAATTGGCCCAGATGTGACATGAGGAGTGCCGGAGCGGAATCGTTTCCGTTAGCACACCTGACCGGGTAGATGAGCCGATAGAGTGCGAGATTGGTAAGACACAGAGAAATGAGGACCCAGAGACAGAAGACGCCAAAGTGTGAGCAGGAGGCAAGCGGATGTTCTTGCTCTGCCAGTTTAGGCGCTCCGACTTTTTCGACATTGTAGGAAGTGTACCTCAATGTCATTTGTTGCGATTTGCGTTTGTGATCCGAGTATCACGCTTATATCGTTTGGATTTGAGTTTTGGTGATTGAGTTTCAGGATATGGTTTTCGTGCACCATGGCTCCACCTAATGGGTATTTACATTTTTTGCATAGTTATTACACTTGATATATATATATATATATATATATATATTTTATACACCGTTGTGTTGATGTCGATTTTGTGCCTTAGCTGCACATGTTTATGATTTCCTGGATTTCCTACAGTGGTTATGATATTTCGTGCACTAGATGCACATGATTTGATATTTCGTGCAGTGGATGAATAGGATTGATATTTCGTGCAGTGGATGCACGGGGTTTGATATTTCGTGCAGTGGATGCACATGATTGATATTTCGTACAGTAGATGCACAGGGTTTTGATATTTCGTGCACTAGATGCACAAGATTTGATATTTCATGCACTGGATGCACTGGATTTGGTTTTTCATGCACTAGATGCACCCGATTTGTATTTTGTGCATTTGTTGCACCAGATTCGTATTTCGTACCTTTGTTGCACTAGATTGTTATTTCGTGCATTGGTTGCACCGGATTAATACTCCGTGCCTTGGTTGCACCCGATTTATGTCTTGAGCATTTGTGTTGCGAGGTGTTTTACGAACCTGACGTGCTAGGGTCAAATTTTTTGCGCATATTAGGCGCTTGGTATTGGTTTTTGTGCTTATCGGATGCATTTGAGTGAGAAATTTCTCGTGCATGTTGGATGCCCTTGATTTAGATTTTTATTCGTGCATGTGGGATGCACTTGATTTCGATTTTTATTCGTGCATGTGGGATGCACTTGATTTTGATTTCGTTTATGCATGACGGATGCACTTGATTTGGACTTTTGCGCACGTTGGGCATGTGATATGATTTTGTGCACACCTGATGCACTCGATTTGGGTTTTTCGTTCGTGCATGTTAGTTGCACTGGATAGAGATTTTCGTGCACTATAGATGCACTAGTTGTTGTTGTCGTGCACACCAGTTGCATTGGACAGATGTTTTCATGCACATCCGTTGCACTTAGTCTTACTTTTGTGCATATTGTGGCACCTGTACATGGATTTGATTTTCGTTCGCATCAGACGCACCTGATTATTGGACATGCCTTTTGAGGCTGATTTTGCTCTTGAGCTCTTTGTTTTCATGATGTGCACTATATTATGTAGTAGCCGAACATGACTGATTGGAGGACATTGCCTGAGTATTTTTGCATGCATAAAAAGTTACCAAGAGGTTTTTCAAAAAGGAGCTATAGACTCGCTATTTCTTACGTGTCTGCGAGTGTCATGAACGTTTACAAAAGAAAACCTTTTGGGATATTTTAGAAAGGGCGGAACGTATATTTTCTGCAAAACTTATATGAAAGTATATTATTACTTTACAAATGAGCGTCCGTCATTTGTGTCGTGAGTTACACATCACACGGCAATTCAGAAAAAGATTTTGCATATGTTATTTCAGTTATGGAGTTTTTTTTCAAAAAAGGGTCTGTACTATATACATATTATAGCATTAGCTTAGTGTATATTGGATTTCAGTAGTGGATTTCAAGATCTGTAACTCCATTGTGACTCCGATGATATGCGTGCAAGTCCGATGATTTGCATGATGCTTGACGGAGTTCGGTTTTGAGTTCGGTACTCATTTTCCGGCGCAGAGGATGCGCTGTGGTATTTCTGTATCTTCCGTGATTTCGGAGCCCTATTGATTTGAGTTGATATTGAAATGTTTTAATATGTGGGGAGTTAAATATAAATTCGGGGACCGAATTTATTTAAGGGGGGAAGATTGTAACATTTCTGAAATATAAAATATTATTTTTGGAAATTTAATATGAAAATAATATATTTCGCGAAAAATACCTGATTTGCGAAATTGAGATTTTCATAAAGTGGTATAAGTGCTAGTCAAATAGACTTTTTTCTGACGAGAAGAATAGATAGAGCTTGTTGTATTGACTGTAAGGTAGTGCCAGGTGAGAGTGTAACCACTCAACATAGACTTTTAGTTCTAGATTTTCAATTTAGAAGAGAACCTAGGAAGATTAGACGTAAGGTAGAGCCTAAAATTAAATGGCGGCGATTGAAAAAAGGTAACCAAAAGGCTTTTATAGATCGTGTAATACAAGAAGCGGATTGGCAGTCGGAAGATGATCAAGACAAAATATGGAACAAAATGGCTAGTTGTATCAAGAATGTAGCTAGAGATCTACTTGGTGAGTCGAGAGGTGGTGCTCCACCATCTAAGGACATATCATGGTGGAATGAAGATGTAAAGGCTGCTATTAAAATTAAAAGGGATTCTTATAAAGATTTGAAGAAAAGTAGAGATGTGGAGAGATTTGAGAAGTACAAAATGGCTAAAAAGGAAGTTAAGAAAGCTGTTCGGGAAGCTAAATCTAAGGTCTACAAGGAGGTGTACAAAAAATTAGACACTAAAGAGGCTGCAAATGATATATACCGGATTGCTCGGATGCGAGATGTTAGTTATATGTATGCCCTAGAGGCCATTACTATACATAGGATGTATATTGTAGTGGATGCTGGGACATATATAGGGAGGACTTTCTTGCTCGACATGATAGTATGCTATCTGGTTGCTCTTTACCTTAACGTGTACGCTGATTGTCTCTCTGTTACATGTTGGTAAAGCCCTTAGGATATGTACTTGACTATCTGGACTATGATGCAGATCATACTAGTGGGGACATGGTAGTTCAAAAGTACATCCTTCAAAGTCCCTAGTGGTGGGTGTATCGAGACGGGGCATCGATATACCAGAGTAGACTAGCGTATACCTTCTCGACCCATACAGATGGGCGATGGATGATCCCATATCCATTGGTGTTTGACATCAGAGATGATATACGGGTGCTCAGTGGAGACTGGGTACACTGGACGGACTCGCCGAGAACTCCCAGATGGTATTATACCTTACGTCAGATGGCAGTTCTCTGGTGACACTGGTACAGAGTAGTCTGTTGACCCGAGATCGTCATAGAGTCTTGTGTGGTTCCCACTGTGCTTTGATTTCCATCTTACCACGTCCAAGAGGGCGTGCAAAACGGTGGTTTTTGGGTACAGTCCCGAGTCACATGGAGGCAATGAGCGATAGGAGGGGATTCGTCTCTCCCGGTATAGGGGGTTGATGTTGCGCTGTGTTCGATTGGCTATAACAGGAAATCCCTGGCCAGGGTTGCTGAGATTTACTGGTAAGTATTACCAGTAGTTTCTCAAATTGTTATAGACCTCATATCGACACGACTTATCGAGCTATTGGGGTCTGACGTTTACCACCCCTAGGCGAGATATGCGACATATCAGACGATCAGACCGGACTGTACGGTAGTGTTACTGGTTGGATTCACTGAAGTGTGAGCGGGCTTGCTCGTCGATCTTCTGATCGCTCAATACCCGGGTGGCCGTTACGTTTAGCAGACCGCTTGCGGCTTGTGGATGTTTGATATGATCATCATCTGCTGCCGGCGTATTGACGAGTCTTTAGAGTCCTACACAGAGGTTTCCTGGTTCAAGCGAAACGAAATAGGAGCGCATATGAGATATGTGCGGGACCGAGAATAATGCGTGTATGTGATACCGTATTCCATTCTCGCGATGAATGTATCGATTAGGTTATATGCGATATACCCTAGTTATCGAATCAAGGATTGATTCGATAAACCGATACATTGGATACTAGTCGGTTATATGTGATATGACCGGATCGTTAAATCAAGTGTTGATTTAATGATTTAATGTATAATTATATATTTGATATATTACTTTGCATTAACTAGTATCGGTTCACTTTAAATGGATTTTCTCACTCGGGTGTGCGCATTGCATATGCGATATGATTTTATGCACATGATTGTATCATGTTTGATGATACATGCTTTTTGGTTAAGTGTAAAGTATTAAACTATGGTTAAGTGGATGATTAGGGTTTTTACAATTCTTTTATTGATTTATTTATACATTTATTTATTTTTTTTTGATGAAAGAAAATTAAATGCAAAGAGAAAAATGGTGGAATTCTTTTGTTCATTCATGAAGCTTCATGAATACTTTGACTTTGTGACCATTTTGTCTCATGCTTAATCCTAACCATTCCACTTAACTCTAATTAATTCTCTACACCTAACCTTGGTTAGCTTATGATAAGAATTGTTTTCTTTTCTATTTTCAACAATTCTTATCATAACAATATTCTTCTTCTTCTTCATTTCTTCATGTGAAGAAAGCTTGCCTCCATCAATGGCAAGTGATGATAAAGAGTGAGAAAACCAATTCTAAAGTGAACCCACTTCCTATTTCTTCATCCTCTACCTCTTGCCAAGTAGTATAGGGTGTTTTCTTCACAAGTTTTATAACTTGGTGAAGTGGGAGCTTGATCTAGCGATGCCTCGACGTAGATCATCTTCGGCATGGACATCGACGACCTAGCCCGCCTATTCTCCGATGAAGCCGACGCTAGAGCCCGGGAATTCATTTGGACAGCAAGGGGACTTCGTTGCGGAGCTATGGAGGTGGAGCACCGGATCTACAAAGGTTGTACTTCTGTATAAACCTTAGTTAAGTTGTTAACTAGTTTTGTTTCGCCTAGAATTCTAGTTAACGATCCGTATTAGGGTTTCTCGGCACCCGTAAAATTCGAAATTGGCATGGTTGATGCCTTGTGAGACCTCTTGAGAGTGCCTAGGAACCCTACACGAGAAAGGAAGACTAGAGACTTATGTGCGGTGAAGTGTGTCAAAAATGAAAATCAGAAGGTTTTAGTTCGAGATGAGGATATCAAGGAAAGATGGAGAGATTATTTTGACAAATTGTTCAATGAGAGCTTTACTAAGAATTTGGATGCACTTGTCATTCAATCTCAAGATAAAAACCGTGATTTCATGCGTAAAATAAGACTTTATGAGGTTAAAGAAGCTTTGAACAGAATGGGTTTAAGAAAAGCGGTTGGTCCTGACGGGATTCCTATCGAGATTTGGAGATGCTTAGGAGAAATAGGCGTTAAATGGCTGACAGATCTGTTTAATAAGATTTGGCAGACAAAAAAGATGCCAAATGAATGGAGGAAAAGTATCCTTATACCTATTTACAAGAACAAGGGTGACATTCAAAGTTGCTTAAACTACCGTGGAATAAAACTGATGTGTCACACCATGAAACTTTGGGAGAGAGTGATACAGGCTAATGAAGGATATTAAGATAACAGAGAACCAGTTTGGGTTCATGCCTGGACGATCGACGACAGAGGCTATTCATTTGCTTCATCAACTTGTCGAGCGTTTTCGAGAGAGGAGAAGAGATTTACATATGATATTTATTGATTTAGAAAAAGCGTACGACAAGGTACCTAGAGAGGTATTATGGGGGACAATGATGAAGAAGGGGGTCCCCATCAAGTATATTGACATAATCAAGGATATGTACGATGGAGTAGTGGCAAATGTCAGAACTTGCGGCGGCTTAACGAGTGATTTTCCGATTATTATTGGTTTATATCAAGGATCTGCATTAAGTCCATTCCTGTTTACCATCGTGATGGATGAGCTTACTAGAACTATCCAAGATGAGGTACCTTGGTGTATGCTATTCGCTGATGATATTGTTCTAGTAAATGAGACGAAAGCAGGGGTTAATGCCAAATTGGAATTATGGAGGCAAACATTGGAATCTCGGGGATTCAGATTGAGCAGGTCCAAGAAAGCATATATGCACTGCAAATTTAGTAGCCAGAGAAGTCAAAACCATATTGGTATAACATTGGAAGTGCAAGAGATATCACCGAGCGACCAGTTTAGATATCTAGGTTCCATCATCCAAAAGAATGGGGAGATCGATAGTGATGTTAATCAAAGGATCCAAACTGGTTGGTTGAAATCGAGGAGTGCAACAGGGATTTTGTGTGATCGTAACTTTCCGTTAAAATTGAAAGGGAAGTTTTATCGGAGCGCTATTCGGCCTCCCTTATTATATGGTACAGAATGCTAGGCTCCTAAGAAGCATCATACACAGAAGATGCACGTAGCGGAGATGCGCATGCTTCGTTGGATGTGCGGTAACACTAGAAAAGATAAGGTGCGAAATGAGGATATTCGTGCAAAAGTTGGTGTAGCACCTGTGGAGGAGAAGATGCGGGAAAACCGGCTAAGATGGTTTGGTCATGTGCGATGCAGACCTATGGAAGCACCGGCTCGACGAATAGATACTCTCGATATGGGCAATGGCAAAAGGGCAAAAGGGAGACCGAAGAAAACATGGATGGAGGTGATACGAAACGATATGGTTGTCAAAGGACTCAATGAAAGTATATTGTTCGATAGAAGTGAGTGGAGACAGAGGATTCATGTGCTGGACCCGGCGTGATTCTCATGTTGGTTCATGTAGCCTACCCCATATGCTTGGGATAAAAGGCTCTGTTGTTGTTGTAAAGTGGTATAAGTGTATACCAATATTTGGAAATTTATTGGAGAATAAAATGATTTATTTATTTTAATGATATTTATCGGATTTTTGTGTAAAATCCGTATCTTCACATTTTCCATGGCTTGTGCACATGTCATGTGCATGTGTGCATGTGTGTGTTTTTGAGTTAGTGAGAAAAGAATGCAAGGAGAAAGCAAAGGAAATAAAGGGTTTGAGTGTGAATGGAATAGTTTTAGATGCCATGGTTAGAATGAGAGTAAAACAAGAATAGATAATTTGTAGGAGGTGAGTGTAGGAGAGATTATTTGTGTAGAGAGTGAGGCTAAGAGAGAGAGAGAGAGAGAGAGGAAGGCTTGGCTGCCCTATTTCCTTCACCCCTCCATTATTACTTCATCTTCATCATCTCCATCACTTCCTCACAACTCTATTGCCACATCTCCAATCCTTCACCAAAACCCTATACCCCCTTCATTAAAAACATGCACCCCTTCATCCTCAACACATTAGACCTTGCAAGTTTGAATTTTGAAGACTTGGGCAACTCAAGAAAGTTCTTTGGGTGCAAGAAAGGTAACCCATACACTTTTAGTTAAGTATTTGTTGTATATATCCTAGTTTAGTTAGAAATCGGTATAAATAGGTTATGTGATCTTGGAAAATTATAAGTTTCTGTTAAATGATAAGTTGAGGTGTAGTGAGTGTTTACTTGACCTTAGAGAGTGTTTTACTGGCCAATTCTTGGAACATAAACCGAAAATATGAACTTTGAAAGTGGCCGATATCGTATTTTGTGTGATTTGTGTTGGGATTTTGTAATCTGCTATGATCCGGAGGACCTGAAAAATATTTAGCGAACACAGAGAGACGTGCAGGCAACCAAGAACCTACCCTAGAAACCTGAGCCCATTTCCCCTTTTTCTGGCCGCAAATTTATTCGTTTTGGCCGCAATTTGCGGCTAAGTTAGGGCGGAATGTGATGAATTTTGTACAGTGGCTTCCTTATCCTATATCTAGAGCAACCTGTTATGAAAAATTGGCTAATTTGACATGAACCAAAATCTTGGAGCACATTGAGGTGTTTTTGGGCTATGTTTCCATATTTTGGAATTCTTGGTTTTAGTATTTGATATTGTATTGGGTCGTTGGATGTTTGTACGTCAACGATGAGGGTTGTTTGGTTGTTTTTACAAGCGTAGGCTATAGGTTCTAACCTATGAGCGCACCGTATGCCGTATTGGTTTTCGGACATTGATTTTGACGATATTGCGATATGTGTTTATATTGTAAGTACCTTCGCGTGGATTCCGAGAAGACGAAGCACATCGACCACGGATAAGCAAGGAGTTTAGCAGGTGAGTAGATTTATATCTACGGGGGAAGTTGTGTGGATAGCGTATAGCACCCCCTCAAATATTGATATGGAATATCGTTTGATTATATTATGCTCATAAATGATATGCGACGGACATGATTGTAGGATTTACAAACGATAATATGATTGGAGTTGATGCTAATGAACATTTGACTTCGGAGAATATGAAATGATAAGTGAATCATGATAGATGCGAATTGAAAGAGAACAAGTGTGACGTCTATTAGTATGATGGGAGATATTAATGTGATGAACGAGTATACGATGTGATATGATGACTTAGTGTGATATGTCGTTATATGGATTTCGGGTCGATATGAGATCTTTGATACCTTTGTAGGTCCCCTGATATGAGTTTGATATGGATGTGACCTGAGAGATAAGTATATCTATATGGATAATGTTTTGCATATTGAGTGATATCCCGTACGAGACTTAGATCCGTACCCCCGATGATGTATAGGTTGATAGGATCCCTATTTGTTTAATGCCGCAGTACGTTAGATTACCGTACGTGATGAGTTTTACTTGTTGATTTAGCAATACCCTTGTTTAGAGGATGCCGTACAAAGGATTGTACCGTACGTGATGTTGTGAGGCTGGATGCCGATTGATAGATTCATCGACTCGGATATATATTGTAGACACGTATACCTTATAACTTTTAGCTCATGATGTACTTATTGCTACGATCATGTTATTCTCATTGAATTAAATATACCCGTGCTAGTACATCTACACATTATCGATGATGCGTATGTTGCACATACACAGGTTTGCCGGCTCACACGCTTCATCATCGATAATTTCTATGCCACTACACAGTAGAATTGCTATATCATGCTATGATATATTTGCTATGTTCATATCATCGTTCCACATTGTATGAGATATACGGATATGCTTACATCCTGTTATATGTTGCACACCTTGCTACAGCTACATGCACGTCATGCATACATACTGACATGTATACCCACATATCTTGTTATAGCTGCATATACCCCTAAGTGGTTCTGTTTTGACATTTGATATTGAGACGTTGCTTATTGTGCTATTGTGCTTATGAGATGCATCATACATACCTGCTTACATGTAGATACACTTATCGTGCTATAGTTACATGTACACCTCATATGATGCTGCACTTGATTTCGGAGGATTTGTGAACCGCATGATATATTTTAAAAGCTGGATTTCTTTAAAAGAGCGGTTTCCCTTAATATGCTCATATTGCTGTTTTATGTTGCATATATCAGTTTTCATGGATTTACACATTGAGATATAGATTTCATGTGATTTATGGATTTGAGAACCGTAGGGGTATTTCAAGAAAACTATGTATTGTTTGAAAACCCGGTTTCTCTTGATATGATATTTCAGTGCGTCCAGCATGAGATTTCTCGGTTCTGAGATTTATGATATATACCCGATGTGAGGAGTGTAGTTGGCCGTGTGCGGGTACTTGGTGGAGCTCGGTATGGTTCCCCTCGGCAAGAAGTTCGCAGAGGATAGGCGATGAGCTTGGAAGGCTGGGAAAGTACCTACCGGTGATAGTATTTGGACTCGGCGGTTATCGTGGGGATACCGACCGGAGTGATATACAAACATGACCTCAGGGCCAGTCGTGGGGACGGTGCCTGAGGCATGAGGATTTACGTGTCGATGCTAGACACGGGTTTCATGATGTTTCGAGTGTCGAGGTTAGACACTCAGGTTTCCATGATTTTGTTGTGTCGCGAGGGACACACGTTGTTTTATATCCTCATATTTACCTGCATATGCTTTTATGATATTTACATGCAAGAGTTGTTGTGTCCGTGGATGACACGTGGACGAGATCCACTGCATACATGCATTGATTATATTGTTGGACGAGATCCACTTCATACATGCATTGATTTTATTGTTGGACGAGATCCACCTGCATACATGCATTGATTGTATTGTTCGATGATATCCACTTACTGATAGGCATTTATTATGTGTTGGCATATATGCAGATACGGTCACCCTAGATATCATAGTATTACCTTTATGATATAGTTGACCAAGGAATCGTTGTTTATTTCGATTTCTCCCTGGTGATGTTTTTCTATTCACGAGTTTGCAACTCACCCCCGTTGTGCCACAGTTCTTGCAGGTTGACTGCATGGATCAGTTGCGGAATCGCTGCCACACAGCCGTTTTCGGGTGAATTGCTTGTGGTAGGTGGTACATGTTGGATCATGCCGCTCTTGTATTCATTATTCATATTGTATCTAGTCACTCCATCAATTCAGAAACTAGTTTTTATATATGTTGCAGACTTAGAAGACTTGTAGTTGCGAGACTTGAGCGATGGATTTTATGTTCGCTTTTGGGGTTGGTGTCTTGCTTTAATTTTCCTTGTGTGGATCTTCGCCGTTGGGCATCGTATACTTGTTTTTATACTTGTGGTGGTTGTTTCCGTCGTTGGGCATGATTTACTCTCGTTTGGGGATGCTTTATCATTTTCTATGTTGTACCTGTTTTCGGGGTTAGTTTTTACAAAGGATGTGCTGCCCAAATTTTCAAAAGACAAAACATGATTTATTGTATCTTTATTTCTTAAAAAGGTTTAGATTTCTGGGTTTCAGCTTATTTGATTTACGTTACGCCTGTAGACGTCGCGTGATTTAAGTGATGGTTGCGAGCTAATATTTTGGGTCGTGACAATGCGTGATTACCAATTGCACATCCTACTGCCTGTTGCACATTGTCATATCATTATTAGGACACTGCATCATTACTAACGGTTCATGTTGCATGAGCACTGATTATATGCCACACACACACCGTTAGTAATTGCCATGTCATACACACTATAGAATTGCCATGATAATTATATGTTGTGTCGCGTTCATTATTGACAGTTAGATAATGTTTCTTGTGCTAGTACGCATCATGATTTGCATCATGCATACATCGCTATAGTGGTATACCTCATATGATGTTTTCATGAGATTTCTGTTTTTCTTGGATTTGGGAAACCGTAAGGTACGTTTTGAAAAAAATTTTGAAATATTAAAAAATTGTGGTTTTCCCTTGATATGATATTTCGTGTCCACCATGAGTTTTCTCGGTTCTGAGCTTGTTTTCGAGACCCGATTCGAGGAGTTGGATGAACCGTCTGCGGGTACATGGTGGACCCGGTGAGGCACCCCGGGGCAAGAAGCTCGAGATATAGACGATGAGCCAGGCACGGGGAGCACTACCTACCGGTGACTGTATGGAAACTCGGCAGATATCTGGAGGATACCGTCCGAAGTTATGAGACGAGATGGATACAAGAGCCGATCCGAGGGACGTTGCATGAGACTTTTGGATTTTAGGATGTCGTTGATGGACATCGGATTTCTATGATGATGATTTCGGGGATGGCCTTGTCCTTATCCCACACTCATGACTTTTATGACATACTGCACATATAGTTGTTGTACCCCGATGTGGTACTTAATTTGGATATTTTTGCTGCATCTCATATTACTGTGCATATGCTGCTATGACCACATATATAGGATGGTTGTTTTCGTGCATATTTGCGATTACCTGTATGATGTTATTTACTACTCACGAGTTAGAAACTCACCGCCGTTGTGCCACAGTGTAATACAGGACTGACTCTCAGAGTAGTCGCGGCGGGACTCCTTATTCTTTCTACTTCTGTGGATACCGCTACTGTTGGTCGTGACTTTTTGTGTAGGTGGGTTTTCATTGCGAGTATCTGTATGTTCCGCTTGTATATCTTATTTGTATCTAGTACTCTCCGTCTACCATTTCTATCATTGTATATATGACCTAGAGACTGGACAGTTAGGCTTGTATTATTTGATATCTGATGTCGAGCTCGTGTGAGCCGACTTTATGCTTTTCGATTTTCCCGCTCTTAAAGTGTTGTTTACATATTATTATGATATATCTTGCCCGTGGTTGTGTTCCGCCGGTTGGGCGAAGAGCTAGCTCCCGCTTGGGGATGTCTTTTTATTATTGCTTATACATGTTCATGTTTTGTACCCGTTTGGGGCAAGTTTTTACAAAGGAAACTCTGCCGAAATTTTCAGGAAAAACTTGACCCTTTTAAAATGTTCGAAGTGACTTTATTTTGTTAAAATCTACTTTTTAAAACAAGTATTTCTTCATGCTATTTCATTAAACGGTTTAGATTTCTGGGCTTTGGCTTACTTAGATCACGTTACGCCTCTAGATGTTGCGTTATTTAAGTGCCAGTCACGTTCCACATCTTCGGGTCGTGACATGTTCTAATGATATCGGATTTTAGGTTTATTTCCTTGCATTAATTAGAATTAATGCGGTCCCATCAATTAACCTTATCATTGCACTAAAAGAAACGAAAATAGAACGTATGCTTATTTCATCCACGTTCGCCACTGGGCCCCATCATACACCGTTAAGTTACTTAACTACAGGCAGAGCGGGGGCTGGACTAGCGCGGGTGCAAAACATAAGCAACATTTATTATATATAATATATATATAGCCATTCGTCTCACGCATTAATAAGCAATCCAGATCACAGAATCACAGATGAATATATTGAATATACTCGGATTTTCATGTTTCGTTTAAGCTGTAACGAAACACGGATTCCACAGTCGTGATGAATAGCAAAAACCCGACCCACCCCTATGGGTGCGGCAAATTACCCACCAAATTCCCGAAGTGAAGCAACCTCCCTCAATAAAATGAGTAGGCTACTCGATACTTCAAGAACCCAGTAGTTTGTGCACCCTACCTTGGGTCTATCCTAGGTGCCAAAACAGTAAAAAGAAATAATACAACGGTGGCCACAACCTCAACCCGGATGTGCCCCGCAAAACAATATTACATCAATTTACAAATTTTACATGAATGAAAAAAAGAAAAACACTCTTCTCGCATCCTCCGGCTATTCATTCACGACGATCCAACAATCCATATACACAAGCCATCACAGATCACAGATATGTGCAACCCCCACTAATCAACGTATAACGATTAGCAAACGTTTAACAACACATATATACAAACACAGAAAACCCGATTAGCCAAATAACTTAGAATTTCGATCAAATAACAAATTCGTGTCTGCCCCATGAACAATCCAGTACACAAACAATTCTGGGTAGAAAAAAAATATTCCAGAAATCATATTCCATAATATAAGACCCACAGAAGAAATTTGCATTGACTCGGCCCTCACTCGGCCGCGATTCGGCGGCCAAACACTGAGTTTGGCCGCGTTTCCACGGCTGTCTTGACCGATCACTGCCTGAAATTTCTTCTGTATTCCTATAAAACCCTGCTTGTATTTTGAAGACCTTTGAAAATATTTTTTGAACCGTTTAAAAATTTGACAGCAAGCATGGTCCAGAAATTGATTTCGGGAAAAAATTCTTTCGATCGAAGTTCTAACTATTTGCTAACAAGCTAGTTTAGGTTAAAGTGGCTCTGATACCAGTGTAAGTCTATGTCGCACACCCCGCGAGTTCGCTGGGAGGCGGAATAGATCAAAAAACGATTTTTTCTTTGTCAAAAGATCAAGTTTGCTTTGCAACATAGGCTTTATCAACTTAGGATCTTGACTAAACCTTAACTAGCTAAGATATACTACAAGAAGGTTCTAACTACTCGGTTAGAGCGTTATACCTTCGTGTAAAGTCCTTCTGGTATTCTTTTGGTTCTTGGCTCCTTGGATCAAACTTCAACCTTCTTCTCCTTTCTTTGGCTCCTAGGTAGCTAGAATCGAACTCGGTTGCCGGTCTCCTTTATGTCGAAGAAGATCCACCAGAGGGCCTATGGTCAAGCTTCAACCTCAAGTGAGGTTACTTAGTGGCCTAATTTGCTAAAAGAGACTAATAAGTTGTAACAATTCAGAAATATAAAATATTATTTTTGGAATTTAAATATTAAAATAATATATTTCGCGAAAACTATTCGATTTGCGAATAGGGTTTTTCGTAAAATGGTATAAGTATATACCAGTATTTGGGAAATAATTAGAGATTAAAATGATTTATTAATTATAAAGATATTTATCGGATTTTGGCATTTTTATAATTAATTATATGCAATTTTAATTAAACTTGATTAGTGCACTACTAATCGCGATTAAGCCAAATCCGTATTTTTATTTACATTTTTCATGGCTAGTGCACCATGTCATGTTGCATGTTGTTTATTTGTATTTGTGACTTGTGATTTATTTGGGAAAAGAGAGAAAGAAAAGAAAAGAGAATAATTGAGGAGAGAGAGAGGGGGGACACATGATGGCATGTGATGAGAGAGAGAGAGAGAGAGAAGGTATGGCTCCTAGATACTTGACCCTCAACCATTCTTCTTCCTTCTTCATTTCTTCACCATTTTCTTATCTCCTTCTCCTTCTCCTTCACCCTTCTCTACCTTCATGAAACCACCTCAAATCTTCATCAAAACCCATGCAACCTTCATAAAAAATAATCCCCACTTCATCTTACACCCTATGGCAAGCTCAAGTTTTGATTTTGAAGACTTTGGGCGTCTAGGGGTTTTCTTGAGTTGCATCCATGAGCTATAACCTTCATTTCTCATCTTGTCTGTTTGTTTCTTTACCCCCTAGTTAGGTTAGGGTTTGATTTAGTTTGTTTAGTGATCTTAGAATTTTCTAGGTTGAGGTTTAGTAGATGATTTGATTTGTAATGATGCAAGTGAGGTTTAGTGAGTGTTTGCAAGACTTAGGTAATGATTTTCTGAACTAATTAGAAGACTAGACGAAGTTATAATTTCCCGACAATGGAATTTCGACAGTTTGCGATGCTATATAGGCATATGGGATGACCCAAGACCTCCATAAATTAAGTTGTCATTACTGAGAGACGAGCAGGTAACCTAGAACCAACCCTAGAAACCTGAGCCCCTCCCCTTCATGTGAGGCCGCAAATTTATTCTTCGTGGCCTTAAATTGCGGCCATAATGTGATGGATTGTGTTGGATTTTGGTGTATGGTTCCCTTATCTGATATCTAGAGCAACCCTATATGCAAAATTCCCTAGTTTAACTGAGGGTAGAATCTGGTAGTGATTTCCTCTGTTGCTGCATTTCTTTTTCCGATTTCTGAAGTTGGGTTTTGGTATTTGATATTGTATTTGGTCGTTGGACGTTTATAAATCAACAACGAGGGTTATTTGGTTGTTCTTGCATGCGTAAGCTATATGTTCTAACCTATAAGCACTTCGTGTGCCGTATCAGTTTTCCGGACTTGGTTTTAATTGCACTTCGATGTGTTTGATTGTAGGTACCTCCGTGTGGACATCTGAGACGATACAGTACATAGACTACGGCTAAACAAGGAGTTTAGCAGGTGAGTAGATTTATATCTAAGGGGGAAGTCGGGTGGATGGCGTATAGCACCCCTACAACCTTTGATATGGAAAGATCTTTGTATAAATTATAATTTGGAGAAAGGATATGCTACGAACTTACAGATATGATTAAGGTTTTAGTAAAAGATGATGTGATAAATGTTGACACTAATGGATATATTGGCTTGAGAATATGATATATCTATACAGGATAACATGACGTGGGATATTGAGATGATAGATATAGATGACTCGAAGTGATATATGAGAAATTGATACACACAAACACAGAGAGAGAGGATAACGTGATGTGGGATATTGAGATGATAGATTTAGATGACTCAGATTGATATATGAGAATATGAAATAAGAAAGTGAATCGTGATAAGTATAGAATTGAAAAGGGACAAGTATGAGATTTATAGTGACTTGATGTGAGATCGATATTGATATGACATGAGATCGATATTACGATATGAAATGGATATAGATGTGTTATATGATTGATTAGATATGCCGTACGAGATTATAGATTCATACCCTTATTGATGAATAGGACGATAGATCCTTAATCTATATTGATGACATCGTACTATGGATTACCGTACGCGATAAGATATACTGAATGATTGATCTACGCTTGTGAATTGAGGACGATGATCGAGGATATTGCGACACTTGATTCTATGAGGCGGGATTGCCGACATAAAGATTTCCATCTGATTATTATTCATGTTTATATCGGTTTATCCCTCGTAATTAACGTGTGATGTTCTCAGTACTTATTGATAGATAATATCATCTGTTAGTACACCTTCATAGTTACCGATGATGCGCATGTCACACTTACACAGATTTGCCGGCTCACACACATTCATCATCGGTAATTGTCATGCCAGTTGCACAGTAGAACGGCTGTATCATGATATTATTTATAACCGTAAGTACATTCATTACTCAGTACTATCATAGGACATTCTTGATTGATATACTTGATATGCTCATATTACTGTTCTATGTTGCATACATCATACTCTATGGTTATATGCATTGAGATGTTGTTTTTATGAGATCTCTGGATTTGAGAACCGTGGCTATATTTCAAAGGAAATTGTATATTGTTTTAAAAACGCGGTGTCTCTTGATATGATATTTCGAGGCGTCCACCATGAGTTTTCTCGGTTCTGAGCTATGTGATACCCGATTCGAGGAGTTGGATGAGCCATCTGCGGGTACATGATGGAGCCGGTACGGTACCCTGGGGCAAGAAAGGTATGTTTTGTAGTAGACGACGAACCTGGCAGATGGACTACTACCTACTGGTGATATTTTTGGACCCGGCAGATATCCAGAGGATACCAACCGGAGTCGTGAGATGGATATGAGGGCCGATCTGAGTATGCGGCGCCTAAGATGAGATAGATATGAGGGTCGATCTGAGTATGCGGCGCCTAAGATATGAGGATTTACTTGTCGATGCTGGACACAGGTTTTCATGATGTTTCGAGTGTCGGTGTTGGACACTCAGGTTCCATTATTTTGATGTGTCGTTAATGGACACGTGTGGTTAATATCCTCATACATACAGGTATATGTTTTCATGATGATTCGAGTGTCGATGTTGGACACTCAGGTTCCATGATATTATTGGTGTCGTTGATGGACACATAGATGCTATCCATATGCATGCAGGCATATGTTTCAGATGTTATTTATATATATGTCATTCGCATTGATTCGATTGTTGACATCTAGGCATACATGGTCACCCTAGATATCGTAGTATTACCTTTATGTTATAGTATTACCTAGGAAAATGTTGTGTATTCAATTTCTACCTGCTGATGGTTTCTACTCACAAGTTGGCAACTCACCCCCGTCATGCCACAGTTCTTGCAGGTTTGACCTGTTGGAGATATTGCCCTCAGAGTCAATTATTGGATCACAGGCACGAGATTGCAATGATTGAGGGAGGACCTATCTCGGTAGGACAGTCTTACTCAAGATGATAGTATGCTATCTGGTTTATCTTTATCATCGTGTTCTGCTTTAGGTGACCAGACAGGTCGCTATTACACATTGATAGAGCCCCTAGGATTCATGCTTGACTGCCAGCAGTATGAGGGCGATCATATACGTGGGAGCTGGTAGTCTACAAGTACATCCTTAAAAGGTCCCTAGTCATGGGAGTTTCGAGACAGGGCATCGATACTCCAGAGTAGACTAGTGTATACAGTCGAGACCCCGACGAGGGGCGGTGGCCGGTCTCATAAGCCACTGGTGTCAGTTGGTTCATCTAAGATATATACAGGTGCTCATTGGGTTATGAGTACACCGGACAGGACTCGCCGGGAACCTGCTAGTTGGGATTATACCAGACATCAGATAGCAGTTCCCTGGTGACATGTGTACAGGTTAGTTCATCGACCTGAGGATCGTCATTTGTCTCGTGTGAGTTCCCACTGTACTTTGATTACTACCCTACCACGCTCAAAGGAGACGTGTAAACAGGTTTTAGTTGGGTACAGTCCCGAGCCACATGGAGGCAGTGAGCGGATCTTCAGGGGTTTGTCTCTCCCGGTAATGGGGGTGAGGTCGCGCTGTGTCTAGGAGAGCCATTACACGAAGCCTTCGGCCGAGGCAGGAGATTTACTGGTAGGTATTCCAGTAGCATCTCAGGGTGTTCTGGGCTACACTCCGACACGACTTGTACCGCTTTCGGGGGTCTGACTTTTACCAACCGCCTTGGCCCGCCATGCGATGCTCATAAACGAACGGACCGGACTGTACGGATATTGTCACTGACAGGCTCAGTAGGGTGTCAGGCTGAGTTCGCTCACAGACGTCCCTTTTGGTCAATAGCTGGTAGCCCGTCACGTATGGCTAATACTTCTGACGTGCTAGTGGTTAAATCCACAGCCATAGTATAGACGAGTCTTTAGAGTCCCCCACAGACAGTTGCTCAAGTTTTCGGGCGAAACGCTGTAGAGGCCGTATGGAGATATGGCAGGGTTCGATCAGATACGTGCGGTATTGCACGGATCATGATCGGATGTATAATACTAGCCGGCTTTGGTTTAAGCCGGATCCTAGTATTGTATAGTGTAGATTTTTTCTCATTGCATTTGTATTCGGTCGGAATACAGATGCGTGTGTGTATATACAGTAGCGGGGTTTTCGTGTAATTTATTACGGTATCAGGTTTTTGGAGTTGCCAGTTTGTTTTCCGGTTTCGGCCATATTTCTTTGTATCTTTCATTGGCCGAAGATTGATGGAGGAGGGCTTATTTGCATTTGTGCAAATAAGCATTTTGGAGGGTTGTCTTTGCATATTGTTGTATCATGATATTTCTCCCACCCTTGACTTTCTTTTGCTTCATGATAGTTTTCATGATAATTGAACCATCATTTGACTTGTTGCCTCATGATGGATTGACCTTTTGGAGTCATCATGCTTGATGATGATGGTTGGTCATGATGAGGGAGTGTGGTTTGCTTTTTGACTTAATGATCTATCATTCTTTTTCCTTGTATTATTGATACACCCCCACTTGGATTTTCTCCCATCCTCCTTCACCTCATATGGCTGGCCACATTGTGTGAGGGCTGTCCCAATTTTTGGATGAGGGAATTACAGTCATTTGGCTTGGCAAAATCATTTTAGCTCCTCCTCCAAAAGTTCATATCTCATACCTCCACCATATGGCAACTTCCAATACTCCAAATGAGACATAGAGCACTACACAATCTACAGCAAATCTTGGGCACGTCGACTCGCCAACTTTGTGCTCGAGTTGCCTCGGTATAGAGGTAGGAGCCCGTAAAAGAAGCCGGCGATGTGGTGCCCTTCCCGCGAGGAGGTGGAGACCGGACTGTAAGTCCACGTTGCGACCCCCGGTTCTTACGGGGAGGCGGAAACGGTATAAAATCAAAATTTTAACGCAAGAGGCAACATGGACTAAGCTAGGTCGGGATCTTTACCTAAACTAAAACTAGCATACTAAGCTAAAGATATTTAGCTACTCGGATGAAGATGGTTATACCTAAACTTGAACTCCTTCTCTTCAAGCTCCGATGGTGGTTCGATGGCTCCTTCTCGTTGTCTCCGTACGCCGAAGATAGATCCACTTGAAAACTCCAACCTTTAGCTCCTTCTTCGTTCTTTGAAGAAACTAGTTCACTTGGTTTGCTAAACCTAGTGAACTAGAATGAGTAGAGATGATTTAGAATGGGATTTTATCTATGGTTCTTGATTCTCAACTCATGAGACAAGAGAACCATAGATCAAGAGAGGGAGCAAGAGGTTGAGGGTGAGAGCAAGAGGAGAGCTCAAGAACAAGAGAGAGAATGAGCAAGAAAGAATGAGCAACTCTTTTGTCTTTCACCCTCTCATAATCCAAAGTGATCATAACTCATCATATCAAAAAAGTCTTATGTGATGGTTAGAAGCAACCATAACCTTATCATGTCATGCACTCATTTTACTCAAAATGAGCAAGCAAGAAAAAGTCTTTGGCATGAAATGATAACCATGGTTATCATGATGGTCAACTAGTCAAGCCTAGTCAACCGGTCAACAAGTCAACAAAAGTCAACAAGTCAACAAAGTCAACAAGTCAACGAAAGTCAACAAGTCAACAACCATATCACCATAATACTTAATTAATATAATAGTTAATCACATATCATATTCTCATTAGGGTTGAGCATAAAGTCAAATAGTCAACGGTCAACTGTCAACAACCCTAATGAGAATCCGCAGCCTCTGCCTCCCTGTCAACTGTGCATACACACCCGCATCCGCGTTCCGAGGAACACGAATGCAAACTGGATAAATCCAATCCCATAAGGTACACTAGGATCTGGCTTAAACCAAAGCCCGCTAGTGTAAACTGTCCGGACACTGCACGTGCACAAGTGCACGGATGTGACCGAACCCTGTCGCAAAACCATGCGACCTGTCGCAATACCATGCGACCTCTACTCTTTTGCCTAAAGGCGAAAAGCTTTCTGTGTGGGACTCTAAAGACTCGACACTACGCTGGCAGTGGGTTTAACCACAGACCGCAAGCGGCACTAGCTGTGCGTAACGGTCCCCAGGTAATGCCGACAAGAAGACCGACGAGGCGAAACCCATCTGAACTCCTACTGAGCCTGAGCGTGACATTCTCCGTACAGTCCGGTCTGTTCGTCTGATACATCGCATGGCGGGCCTAGGGGGCGGTAAACGTCAGTCCCCCAATAGCGGTACAAGTCGTGCCGGAGTGAAGCCCAATACACCCTGAGATAACACTGGAAACCTACCAGTATGTCTCGTTTGCCCTGGCCAGGGACTACTCGTGTAATGGCTCTCCTAGACACAGCGCGATGTCAACCCCCAATACCGGGAGAGACGAATCCTGTCTAACCGTCACTGCCTCCAAGTTCTTCGGGACTGCACCCAACCACCACCTGTTTGCACGACTCCTTTGAGCCGTGGTAGGGTAGTGATCAAAGTACAGTGGGAACACACTCGAGGCGGAGTGACAGTGTCAAGTCAGCGGACTAAGCTGTACTCATGTCACCTGGGAACTGATAACTGACGATAGGTATAATACCAACTAGTCAGTTCCCGACGAGTCCTGTCCAGTGTACCCGTAACCTAACGAGCACCCGCATACTATCTCAAGTACGACGTACTGACGGCTGTGGGACAGACCGTCTCCCACACTGGGATGAGAAGCGCATGCGCTGGTCTACTCCGGAGTATCGATGCCCTGTCTCGATAGTCCTGCGACCAGGGACCTGAATAAGGATGTGCTTATAGATTACCCAGCCCCCACTAGTGTGACTGCCATCACAACGCTGGTAATCAAGCAAAGATCCTAAGGGCTCCACTAATGCGTATAAGTGATATACTGAAATAAACACAAGTACACATTGAAGTAGAAACAAACCAAGTAGCATACTACTATTTTGAGCAAGATTGTATATACAAGGTGAATATCCCAAGCATCCATTAAGTAATATACAAACTAGTATGATACAGTAATGGCCTCTAGGGCATATACACTAACAATCTCCCACTTGCACTAAGGCCATGTACTGGCGTATCGAAGACCTATCATCTCGATCAGCCGCTCGAACTGAGTCTGGGGCAGGGCCTTGGTGAATGGATCAGCAGTGTTATCTTCTAAAGCGACTCTCCGAACCTCGATCTCCTGGCGATCTACGATCTCCCTGATCAGGTGATACCGCCTTAAGATGTGCCTGGATCTCTGATGGGACCTGGGTTCCTTCGCTAAAGCTATAGCCCCATTGTTGTCGCAATACAGAGGTATTGGATCAACAATGGACGGAACCTCCTGAAGTTCTTTCAAGAACTTCCTCATCCAGACAGCTTCTTTTGCGGCATCAGATGCAGCGATGTATTCCGCTTCCATCGTCGAGTCTGCAACGGTTTCTTGTTTGGAACTCTTCCAACACACCGCCCCTCCATTGAGGGTAAAGACAAAACCCGACATGGACTTGGAATCATCCTTGTCACTCTGGAAGCTGGTGTCAGCAAAGGCCTCGATCTGGAGGTCTTTTCCGCCATACACCAAGAACATCTCCTTAGTCCTTCTCAGGTACTTGAGAATGTTCTTTACCGCTATCCAGTGTTTCTCCCCAGGGTTTGACTGATACCGGCTTACCACACTCAGTGCATAAGCTACATCCGGTCTGGTACACAACATCGCATACATTATAGAGCCTACCGCAGAAGCGTAGGGTATAATAGACATGCGATCCCTCTCCAAATCAGTCTTGGGAGACATCTCTTTAGAGAGGGTGATCCCGTGACAAGCCGGTAGGTTACCGCGCTTGGAATCTTCCATACTGAATCTCTTCAGTATGGTGTCGATGTACCTGGACTGTGAAAGCCCTAATATCCTCTTGGATCTGTCACGGTAGATCCGGATACCCAGAATGTACGAGGCATCACCCAGGTCTTTCATGGAGAACCTGTGTGACAAGAACCCCTTGACAGATTGTATCATAGGAATGTCATTTCCTATTAAGAGAATGTCATCCACGTATAAAACGAGGAATACTACAGTTCTCGCTACAAATCTACTATAGATGCATGGTTCATCTGGATTTTTGATAAAGCCAAATTCTTTGACCGTCTCATCAAAGCAGATGTTCCAACTCCGCGATGCCTGCTTTAGTCCATAGATGGACTTAAGCAACTTGCACACCTTTCCGCTGCTCCCACTCTGAATGAAACCCTCTGGCTGGTCCATATAGACACACTCCTCTAAATTTCCATTTAGAAAAGCTGTCTTTACGTCCATTTGCCAGATCTCATAATCGTGGAAGGCAGCAATGGCAAGAAGGATCCGAATGGATTTCAGCATGGCTACTGGAGAAAAGGTTTCGTCGTAGTCCAAGCCAGGTCTTTGACGAAAACCCTTTGCTACCAGCCTAGCTTTATAGGTCTCAACCTGTCCATCTACACCAATCTTCCTTTTGAAGATCTACTTGCATCCTACGGGTTTTACCCCGTCTGGAGCAATGTCCAACGTCCATACCTTGTTGGTTTACATGGACTCCATTTCGGTCCGCATTGCATCCAGCCATTTCACTGAGTCAACGCTCTGAACGGCCTGCTGGAAGCTAGTAGGCTCATCATAGTCTATGATGCAATCCTCTCTATCCCCGTCTATGAGAAAACCGCAGTATCTCTCGGGCGGATGAGTCTGCCTACTACTCCTGCGGAGTGGCGCAGGAATGTCCTGTTCTGTTGAACCCTCTGGTTCCACTAAGCTTTCAGTAACAGTCTGTGGTTCTGGAACTTCTTCCAGTTCTATTGTGTTCCCACTTATCTGGGTTTCCAAAAACTCAGTTTCCAAGAAGCGGGCATGCTGAGAAACAAAGACCTTTTGTTCCTCAGCTGAATAGAAAAGATACCCCCTAGAGTTCCTTGGGTATCCCACAAACTTACACTGTACTGAACGTGCCTCAAGCTTGTCCGCATGCTGCTTTTTTACAAAAGCTGGACATCCCCATACCTTAAGATACTTAAGACAGGGTTTCTTCCCAGTCCACATCTCATATGGGGTGGTAGGCACAGTCTTGGTGGGAGCCTTGTTCAAGAGATACGCAGCTGCTTCTAGTGCATATCCCCAGAATGATCGCGGTAACTCAGCGTTACTCATCATGGACCGAACCATATCCAATAGGGTTCGGTTCCGTCTCTCCGATACACCATTATGTTGCGGAGTGTATGGAGGAGTAAGCTGAGAGAGAATACCATTCTCTTTTAAGTAATTCAGGAATTCGGCACTTAAGTATTCTCCACCTCGATCCGATCTTAGAATCTTAATACTTTTGCCGGTCTGTTTCTCTACTTCATTCTTATACTCCTGGAATTTTCCAAAGGCCTCGGACTTATGTTTCATCAAGAAGACATAACCGTACCTTGAGAAGTCATCCGTAAAAGTAATGAAGTAAGAATGTCCGCTTCGGGCATGTGTAGACATTGGACCGCACACGTCACTGTGTACGAGTCCTAAGAGCTCGCTCGCTCTTACTCCTTGTCCAGTAAACGGAGTCTTTGTCATCTTTCCTTTGAGACAAGATTGACAAGTGGCATACGATTGATATTCGAACGCATTCAAATATCCTTCTGTATGTAACTTAGTCAACCTTCTCTCATTGATGTGACCCAATCTACAATGCCATAAGAAAGTCTGATTCATTTCCGGAGACTTTCTTTTGTGTGTATTCTGGACGTTGAAAATCTGTGGTTGGTTTAACACGTATATACCATTACTCAATGTACCTGACCCAATCAAAACTTGATTAAGGTGAATGTTTACAACATTACTTACAAACGCAAATTCATAACCTTCTTTAGAAACTAAAGATACAGAAATGATATTACAAGTTGCGTTGGGTACAAAAAAGCAATTACGCAAAACCAAAACATGTCCATCTGACATTCCCAGGTGATAGTCCCCCACGGCTTTAGCATCCATGCTAGCTCCGTTCGCAACTTTGAGGGTCATGTCACCTGCCTTCAAAACACTACGGTTTCTCAACGCCTGCAAAGAATTACAGATATGAGATCCTGATCCGGTATCCAATACCCAGGAAGTAGAGTTTATTGAAAGACAGTTTTCAATAACATACACACCTGAAGCTGAAGCTGCAACCTGCTTCAATTCCTGTGTTCTGGCCTTCCAGGCCCTGCAATCATTCTTCCAGTGTCCTTTCTTATGACAATAGAAGCATTCTTCCTTATCCACAAGCTTCCCCGCTATCTTTGTTGCTTTGCCTTTTCCCTTCGTATCCACTTTACCAACACCGCCCCTTGGTTTGGCGGGGGCCTTCTTCTTCTTTCCCTTGGCTTTCGCCTTGGACCTAGAAGAAGATGATCCTCCTACAAACAAAGTGGATGTTTCCCTACCTTTCTGTAGGGTGCCCTCTGCGCTCCTCAGCATGTTGAGGAGCTCTGATAGTTCAACCTCTTTTTCTTGTAGGTTGAAGTTCAGTATAAACTGGGCGTAAGTGGAAGGAAGGGACTGGAGAACTATATCCGTATATAGCTCACTCTCCAATGTGATCCCTAGGTCAGCGAGCTCCTCAATGAAGCCGATCAACTTTAGCACATGCTCGGCTACTGATGATCCGACGGCCATTCTTGTCGAAAATAACTTTTTCGACGCTTCGTATCTTGCGATACGTGATTGCTCTCCATACAGTTCTTTTGTATGGAGCAATATGGACTCCATGTCCATATTCTCATGCCTCCTCTGATGTTCGTTGTCCATCGAGGCAAGCAGGAGGCACTTGGCCTTCGCGCTATCAATCTCCCAAGTCTTGCGGATTTCCTTATCCGCGACACTGGAAGTTGGACCAGGGACAGGGGGAGCTTTGGTGGTAAGAAGATACCCCAGCTTGTCATAAGTGATTGCTATCGTGACATTCCTGAGCCAATCTTTGTAGTTTGGCCCTGTCAGTTTGTTTTTATCTAGGAGTAACTTAAGTCCAGTCATGTTGATTGGTCGCTGCAATTAGGAGAGAGAAGAAGAAACACTCAGCATGATGCTCTTGCAAGTTTAGAGTGGTTTTTAGTTTGTCTAAACAGGATGGCTCCCACTGTTTCTCGAATCCCTCCTCAAACCATAAAGGAAGAATTAGTCAGGATCAATCCCACCGTACAATACTTGCTTAACCGTTCAGCCAGGCCGGTGTCGGTACTTCGAGGGAGGTTTTCCAACGCTTTCGCGAAGTTCCTTAATTAGAGAACCTCTTTTCCCTGGGGGCGTAGCCCCGCTAACACCTTTCTAGGCACCTACTAGGTTTATAGCATTGATCGTTAAGTGAGAAATTTCCCGAGGAGTAGCATATACTCACAGTAGGATCGGGATCCAAATATCATCGCGTGATGAAACTGAAGGAATCCTACCAGAATCATCACACTCCAAATGGTATGCAAATCTAGCAAGTTTCAGTACTTATGAAACTCCCGATGTGGATTTTTGCCCCATGCTCTTATGACCTTGACGAAGGTCAACAAATCATAAGTCACATGTCAAGTTCTGCCCGTCATTATCCAGGTTAATTTGAATCCACCCGTATATACCCTTGACGAAGGTCAACAAGGTAATGCGAATGTCCCAAACCAACGCATCTATCTATGCTACATATGAATACCCAATAGCTACCAATCACTATGCCTTGACGAAGGTCAACAAACACAGCTTGAATACTATTGAATATTCATACGAAACGACGGAGGGCTACGAATGGTTTTGGCAAAACCGTGAACGTAGTGAACTTGATTTGGTCGATGGAACGAGATAGCTTTTAAAAGGAGTGGCTCAAGCTCCGCATTTTAAAAGTTGTTTTTGAAAAGAACTGAGTGGTTTTTCGAAAGTGTTCCAACGACTTTAGCTTGGTTTATTATCTTGCATTAGTTCTTTTAATGCGTGATATTCTTGCATTAGTTCTTTTAATGCGTCCCATCATTTAATCCTACCATTGCAGAAAACAACCAAAATATGACGTACGCTTATGCCATTCGCATTCGCCACGGGGCCCCGTCATTACCCGTTAGGTTACTTAACTAACGACAGAGCGGGGGCTGGGCTAGCGCGTCTGTAAAACATAAGCAACGCCTAAATAATATCATATATAGATATACTGCAATGATAAACATTTCAGATCACAGATAAATACATTGGATATACTAGGAATCTGTAATTTGTACGAGCCTGTAACAAAAACAGATTACACGGTCGCGGTGAATAGCCAAAACCCCACCCAAGACCCCTACGGGTGCGGCAAACTACCCGCCAAGTACCCGAAGCGTAGCAACCTCCCTCATCTCCATGAGTAGGCCACTCGACACTTCGGCATACCCGGTAGTTTGTGCACCCCTCCATGGATCTATCCTAGGAGCAAAAACAGTAAAAAGAAATTATACAATGACGGCTACAACCCCGACCCGGTTGTGCGGCCATACAAATAATTATTACATCAATTTACAAATTTACATGAATTGCAAGAAAAGAAAACTCTCGTCTCACAACCCCCGGCTATTCACCCGCGACAATCCAACATATTTATATACACATTCCAGCACATTACAGATCATGTATAACCCCGACCAATCGACTTATAGCAATTAGCCGACGTTCAATACATGCAAACATCACAGATATAACCATCAAAGTCAAAGTGCAGTGAAGTTCGGAAAAAAATACGGAATTATAGGACCCCAAAAGGAAATTTCTTTTCTGGAAAATCTGGGCACATATAATATATTCCAAAAATCCCAAAACCAACACAGACACACACTGCACGAAAAACGATGCAGAGAAGACGACAAACCGCGGCGCTTCCGCGGCACATGCCTACCTCGTGCGGCGGAAGCGCGGCGGTTTGAACGAATTAGGGCAACGTTTTTCTTGGGTGTTCACAAAAAACCCTGAGCCGAATTTACAAGTGTAACGTTTTGCATTTTGAGCCAAAAAAAATTCAACAGAAACTCAGTTTTTGTAAAAGTTTGGTTTTTGGATTTTTCCGGTTCCGAACTTCGTTACACTTCACTACCAAGCTAGTTTAAGTTTAGTTAGGCTCTGATACCACTGTAAGTCCACGTTGCGACCCCCGGTTCTTACGGGGAGGCGGAAACGGTATAAAATCAAAATTTTAACGCAAGAGGCAACATGGACTAAGCTAGGTCGGGATCTTTACCTAAACTAAAACTAGCATACTAAGCTAAAGATATTTAGCTACTCGGATGAAGATGGTTATACCTAAACTTGAACTCCTTCTCTTCAAGCTCCGATGGTGGTTCGATGGCTCCTTCTCGTTGTCTCCGTACGCCGAAGATAGATCCACTTGAAAGCTCCAACCTTTAGCTCCTTCTTCGTTCTTTGAAGAAACTAGTTCACTTGGTTTGCTAAACCTAGTGAACTAGAATGAGTAGAGATGATTTAGAATGGGATTTTATCTATGGTTCTTGATTCTCAACTCATGAGACAAGAGAACCATAGATCAAGAGAGGGAGCAAGAGGTTGAGGGTGAGAGCAAGAGGAGAGCTCAAGAACAAGAGAGAGAATGAGCAAGAAAGAATGAGCAACTCTTTTGTCTTTCACCCTCTCATAATCCAAAGTGATCATAACTCATCATATCAAAAAAGTCTTATGTGATGGTTAGAAGCAACCATAACCTTATCATGTCATGCACTCATTTTACTCAAAATGAGCAAGCAAGAAAAAGTCTTTGGCATGAAATGATAACCATGGTTATCATGATGGTCAACTAGTCAAGCCTAGTCAACCGGTCAACAAGTCAACAAAAGTCAACAAGTCAACAAAGTCAACAAGTCAACGAAAGTCAACAAGTCAACAACCATATCACCATAATACTTAATTAATATAATAGTTAATCACATATCATATTCTCATTAGGGTTGAGCATAAAGTCAAATAGTCAACGGTCAACTGTCAACAACCCTAATGAGAATCCGCAGCCTCTGCCTCCCTGTCAACTGTGCATACACACCCGCATCCGCGTTCCGAGGAACACGAATGCAAACTGGATAAATCCAATCCCATAAGGTACACTAGGATCTGGCTTAAACCAAAGCCCGCTAGTGTAAACTGTCCGGACACTGCACGTGCATAAGTGCACGGATGTGACCGAACCCTGTCGCAAAACCATGCGACCTGTCGCAATACCATGCGACCTCTACTCTTTTGCCTAAAGGCGAAAAGCTTTCTGTGTGGGACTCTAAAGACTCGACACTACGCTGGCAGTGGGTTTAACCACAGACCGCAAGCGGCACTAGCTGTGCGTAACGGTCCCCAGGTAATGCCGACAAGAAGACCGACGAGGCGAAACCCATCTGAACTCCTACTGAGCCTGAGCGTGACATTCTCCGTACAGTCCGGTCTGTTCGTCTGATACATCGCATGGCGGGCCTAGGGGGCGGTAAACGTCAGTCCCCCAATAGCGGTACAAGTCGTGCCGGAGTGAAGCCCAATACACCCTGAGATAACACTGGAAACCTACCAGTATGTCTCGTTTGCCCTGGCCAGGGACTACTCGTGTAATGGCTCTCCTAGACACAGCGCGATGTCAACCCCCAATACCGGGAGAGACGAATCCTGTCTAACCGTCACTGCCTCCAAGTGCTTCGGGACTGCACCCAACCACCACCTGTTTGCACGACTCCTTTGAGCCGTGGTAGGGTAGTGATCAAAGTACAGTGGGAACACACTCGAGGCGGAGTGACAGTGTCAAGTCAGCGGACTAAGCTATACTCATGTCACCTGGGAACTGATAACTGACGATAGGTATAATACCAACTAGTCAGTTCCCGACGAGTCCTGTCCAGTGTACCCGTAACCTAACGAGCACCCGCATACTATCTCAAGTACGACGTACTGACGGCTGTGGGACAGACCGTCTCCCACACTGGGATGAGAAGCGCATGCGCTGGTCTACTCCGGAGTATCGATGCCCTATCTCGATAGTCCTGCGACCAGGGACCTGAATAAGAATGTGCTTATAGATTACCCAGCCCCCACTAGTGTGACTGCCATCACAACGCTGGTAATCAAGCAAAGATCCTAAGGGCTCCACTAATGCGTATAAGTGATATACTGAAATAAACACAAGTACACATTGAAGTAGAAACAAACCAAGTAGCATACTACTATTTTGAGCAAGATTGTATATACAAGGTGAATATCCCAAGCATCCATTAAGTAATATACAAACTAGTATGATACAGTAATGGCCTCTAGGGCATATACACTAACACGGACACTCAGCGGGAGATCGGGACGACGACGAGAAGACCGGAGGACACGGATCGCTCGGTATATCTCTCTACCCTTCTCTTGTTAGCTAGGACTAGTTTAATGGCCCGATCCGGGTTTATAGTGCGCGGTGGTGCCGGTATAAAAAGTTTAAGAAAACCATCGCTTACGCATTCCGGCGTCGGATCGACGTCCGGGCCGCCGCCGTGCACTTACAGTGGTTTCAGAGCCTCACCATTAACCTAGTCTAGCTTTGTCTAATGTGTTTACATCTTCGATCGAACAAAATTCCAAAACTGCGTTTTTTCTCATGCATCAGTTCTCTGTTAAAATTTTTTGGGCTCCAAAATTTTTTTAGTGTGTTGCAGAAGTATGTACATGGAATTTGAAGAAAACTGTAAAAATTCGATCCACTGATTCCCTAGAACGACCGCGGAACCGCGGCCAAACCCCTGCTTGGGCCGCGGTTCCGCGGCAATATGAGGGAATCGTTGCACCAATTTTTTAGAGAGGCCTTCTTGGTTGAAAATATGGGTTTTGGTATACTTTGTTTGGGCCCAGAATTTCTTTAAGTGCTACAGTAAAGATTGGGGCCCACTTGGTAAAATTTGATCGATCGGATATTTTAAACACATTAGTTCATAGTATTTACATTATATCTGCGACCGTGAATGTCACTTGATCGGTAAATCCTGTCTGACTGCTATAGCCCGGTTAGACGAATTTGCGAACGTGACATTCACGTTGATGTTCTGTGTATTGCTGCGATGTTGCGGATTGGTCGTGGGGGATAGCCTGGATGCAATGTTAGTACAGTTTTGTTGTATTATGTACATTTGATATTGCGGGGCGAGCGTCCGACATGTGGACTGCCGTCACTGCCTGTTTGTATTATTATTTTGGGGCACGACCAGGATGCGGTCGATGTACCCGTTGTATGTATATTTTACTTTCTGTACTAGGATTACCCCAAGGTGGGGTGCACGGATAGCCGGATTCTAGAGGGCAACGCGCCCGAATCTCATGGCATTGATACGGAGGGGGCCTCACTCTAGAATTGGCAGGCTATTCGCTGCACTCGTAGGGGGTACAGGTTGACCCAGGAGGGGTGCCCAAGTTACCGGATTCCGTGAAGTGCTGGGTGGTCCATTCACGTTGCTGAAGGGGGCTGCCTCGCTTCAGGTTTTGGCGGGTAACTTTCCGCGCCCGTAGGGTTCTAGGATTTCATTGCACAGGCTATCCATACGACCAGGGGAACGTCGGGTTTCAGTAGCGGCTCTGTGAAACCCGGGGATCCCAGATATCTGTATTGTTCTGTGATACTGTATATTTCTGTGATGTTGCATTTTATCACGCCTTGAGCGAAATATTATATATTGATATATATACTAGTAGATGTTGTATATGTTTTGCATCCGTGCTAGTCCAGTCCCCGCTCTGTCGTTAGTTAGCTAACCTAACGGGTAATGACGGGACCCAGTGGCGAATGCGGATGGCATATACGTACATCATTATATTTTCGTTCTTTGTGGTGTGATCAATTGATGGGACTGCGTTGATTCGGATCAATGCAAGCTAAAAAACCTATTCTGATGTTGTTGGAACATTTTTCAAAAAGCTGTTATTGCAAGGACGTTCACTTTTGTTTTGCATCGTGGTATTCAGTTGGAATATCTTGCTCCTCAGTCGACGAGGCAAGGGCCAAGATCCCTTCACCGGGAGTGACCCCTTGGACAAAAGTTTGCGTCAAGGCAATAACTTCATTATAGCCGATTACTTTTGCTTTGCATCGTGGTATTCAGTTGGAATATCCTGCACCTCATTCTACGGGGAAAGAGCCGAGATCCCTTCACCGGAAGTGACCTCTTTAGCAAAAGTTTTCGTCACTATATTTTTCCAAAAAGCTATTCGTTCCTTCAACGATATCAAGTTCATTACGTTAAAGGTTTTCGCCAGAAACCATTCGTAGCCCTCTATCATTTCAGTTAAATATTCGGTAGTATTCAAGCTATGTATTTTGACCTCACGCCAAGGCATGGTGATTGGTAGCTGCCGGATATTTATCTGTTGCATAGATAGATGCGTTGGTTTGGGACAGTCGTACTACTATTTTGGCCTACGTCAAGGGTATGTACGGGTGTGTTCAAATTAACCTGGACAATGATGGGTAGAACTTGACATGTGACTTATGATATTTTGACCTCACGCCAAGGTCATAAAAGCATGGGGCAAAAATCACATCGGGAGTTTCTAAAGAAACTGAAACTTGCCAGATATGCGCATACCTTCTGGAGTATGATAGCGTGAGCGGATTCCGTCACGTTATCATGCGATGATAGTTGGATCCCGAATCCCACTGATGAGTTGGTTTACTCCTCGGGTGATCCCGACTAATTCTTCTTTCGGGTTTGGAGAAGAATTTGAGGTTACAGTGGGAGGTTTCCAGATTAGATAAATTGGTAACCATTTTGATCTAGGTTAGAGTGCACGCTGAGTGTTTCTTTTCTCTTTCTCTTTGGCAGCGACCATTGACCCGACCCTAGACTATGACTCAGAGACCAAAATTAACCGAACCCTCTTAACACTGGCTTTTGGATTGTCAGAGTTGCAAACCTCATTGCCACTCCTACTTTTACCCTTTTCTCCAGGACACCCCGTATTACTACGAACATCCACTTCCATTGGACAAAACCATCGTATGGTTATATACGAACTCGAAGGGATTTATTCGAGGATGGTTTCCGGTTCAAGAGAAAACGGATAAGATTACCCCTTAGATTGCGAGTACCCACCCAATGTCTGCGGCGGTAAAAACCGGCTAAGCCCAAAAATCTGCGGACCTCTGTCCCTGATCAGGTCTGGGCCAAAACTGTACGGCCTCGATCTCCCTCGGGTCTATACAAATACCTTCTCCCATACCCCATGACCTAGGAAGTCAACACTATCAAGCCTGAAGGAACACTCCGAGAATCTAGCAAACAGCTGGTACTCACCCAATGTCTGCAAAGCAATCCTCAAGTGCTGCTCACGTTCTTCACGACTCTTGGAAGAGACCACAATGTCATCTATAACACAACAAACCACTGGTCAAAGAACGGCCAGAGAAACCTGGTTCATCACATCTATGAATGCTGCTAGGGCACTGGTGAGTCCAACGACACCACCAAAACTCATAAAGCCCGTAGCGCACATAAAAGCAATCTTTGGAATGCCATTACTTCGAATCCGCAACCAATGATGACCTGATCCCAAAACAAAATTAGAAAAATGTCTCGCACCCTAGAGCTGATCGAACAAATCATCAATGCGAGGTAAAGGATGCCTAATCCGCACCGTAACTCGGTTCAATTGACGATCAATAAATACACAAACTAAAACTGCCGTCCTTCATCTTGACGAACAGAGTAGGAATTCCTCAAAGCGAAACTCTCAGACGCATAAGTCCTCCTATCTAGCAACTCTGCAGTAGATTCTTAATCTCTCTAAGCACCGCCGCCTTATCTGGACCAACGTTGGAAAATCTCGCCCACAAGAAACCCGGTCCAACGACTCCACTGTGGGTCCGGTATCACGAATGAAAGCCAAGAATCCTCGACATCCTCTCCTCAAAAGCCGACTAGCGAAAAAGGCTGAATTCAAGCTGTGAGAGACGGCACCACTGTCCCCCTGCACAACAAGAACTGACTCACCAGGAAAACAAAAACCTGACTGTTTTCTCGCGGCAGTCCACAGACACATAGCACGTAGCTAACCAGTCCGTGCCCCGGAAAACGTCAAAGTCCAACATCTCTAGAAGGAACAAATCGATGGACGAATCTCTATCTCCTACCCAATCGGCACATGATCGAAACACGTTTCGCATAACCAAAGGATCACTAACAGGAGTGAACACAACAAACGGCTGATCTAGCATACACAACTCTCGGCCCAACCACGACATGAAGTGTGTAGAACAAACGAGTGCATAGATCCCGAATTAAACAAACATGCGCACCAAAAGAACATGCGAAAAGATTACCTGAAAACTCTACATTGGACGCCCGTGCGTCCCGATGAGTCGAAACAAAAGCTCGTGCCTGTCCTCTACCTGCAACAGGAAGTCCTCCTCCTATGCCATCCTGTACACTCGGAACAAATCATCCGCGACGACGACCTCTCTGAACAAAAGTCTGACGCGGATCAACAACAGGCACCAAGACGACTCTCCCTGAGGTTAAGGCGGTAAGTAACATATGGTACTGCTGCTCTCCTCGGTCTCGGAACTCCTAAAGCCTCGGGAAGATGCCCCTCAGCTAAATGGGCTGCATCCACTGCTGCTGTATACGTGACACAATGCTGTGTGCTGATAGCAAGGAATAACTGGGTAACAGGGGTGGCAACCTTCTGTCGCTGCGCTCGACTGGCCTTAACCAATGACCTCATCATCTGGCGTAAGTCCTGCATATCTGCCTCAAGCCTCGCGATATGATCAATCGAAGGCGGATCAAACTGCTCCTGAACAACGAGCGTACCGTCCCGGTCAGTCCTCGTCTCAAACGAGTGAACTCTGACCTTGGCTCTCACTGCCTCTCTCTGAGCCCTCATAGTCATCGGCGGCAATAGGCTATAAATGGAAATAGGATTCGATATGAACACGGAAATCGAATCACAAGGATATGTAATATCAAGGAAGGAATTTCAAGCAATTAGTACTTAGGTCACTTTAGGCGGAGTACCGTGTCGTAAGTATACCGCGGCCATACACACGCTACATTATTCTGCTTAAGCTACCTACTCCATCATACCAAGGTCATCCTACACTCCGAAAGGTAAAACCTAGCGCTCTGATACCAACTTTGTCACGACCCGATATTTGGCACGTGACGGCCCTTAAACTACGTAATGTCTACAGGCGTAACGAAATTCAAGCAAGCCGAAAACCCAGCAATCTAAACCATCAAAAGTAGTAAGTGATAAGAACATTGTTAAAACTTTTGAAAATCTCGAGTACAAATTCTTTAAAGTCGAATTTACTTTCTTAAAAATTTTTGCCGCACCACCTTTGTAAAAACTAACCTTAAAAATGGGTACATACAAATATATATGTAAAGCATCCCCAACGGGAGCAAAATCCACGCCCAATGGTGGAAACAACCACCAAAGATGATATACGACGCCGTAGCGAAGAAATAAAAGACGATATAAATAAAACTGCATAAAAGACATCCTGAGTCACCAAAAAATATACAATATCGTCCTCATATCTCGTCTCTAAATTAATACATGAAAGTAGTAGATGGAGAGTACTAGATACAACGAATATAAAATGAGCAACATCGGATAACCGCGAAACCCACCTATAGCAAAACTGCACCTAGTCAGCCGTGGCGGTATCCGCTGCAAAAGATGATACGATAGATGGAAGCCCTGCCTCTGACTGCTCTGAGGGATAACCTGTACAACCCTGTGGCACAACGGGGGTGAGTTGCCAACTCGTGAATAGTAAATAACATATGTAGGTAATCGCAAGTATACGCGTACTGCGCTAATATTTCACATGCAAGCTGATTGCAATAAATAGTAATATGTATATACAACAGTCATGAAAGGCACTCTATCAGGTACTACTAATACATGAAGCAATGCATATCAAATAAATGCGAAGTATGGGATAAAACATGTCATCCTCACGGAATCCTCATCGTGGCAGGACCAGTGACCATCAAGACAATCTAAATCGCAAATTTCCTCAAATCAGCCTCTAAATTGGCCCTCATATCCTATAAGTCTCATATATCCTGTGTTAGTGTATATGCCCTAGAGGCCATTACTGTATCATACTAGTGTGTATATTACTTAATGGAAGCTTGGGATATTCACAGTTGTATTGACAATCTTGCTCGAAATGGTAGTATGCTACTTGGTTTGTTTCTACTTCAATATGTGCGTATGTTTCTTTTAGCATATAGCTTATACATATTAGTGGAGCCCTTGAGATCTTTGCTTAATTACCAGCGTTGTGATGGCTGTCACACTAGTGGGGGCTGGGTAATCTACAAGCACATCCTTATACAGGTCCCTAGTCATAGGATTATCGAGACAGGGCATCGATACACCAGAGTAGACTAGTGTATACGCTTCTCATCCCAGGAGGGGAAATGGTCTGTCCTACAGCCATCAGTACGTCGTACTGGAGATAGTATGCAGGTGCTCGTTAGGTTACGAGTACACTGGACATGACTCGCTGGGAACTGTTGGTTTTGTATTATACCCATCGTCAGTTATCAGTTCCCAGGTGACATGAGTACAGCATAGTCCGTTGACTTGACACTGTCACTTCGCCTCGACTGTGTTCCCACTGTTCTTAGATTACTACCCTACCACGGCTCAAATTAGTCGTGCAAACAGGTAGTTGTTGGGTGCAGACCCGAAGTGTTAGTTATATGTATGCCCTAGAGGCCATTACTGTACATACGACGTATATTGTAATGGATGCTTGGACATATATAGGGAGGACTTTCTTGCTCGACATGATAGTATGCTATCTGGTTGTACTTTATCTAAACATGTACTCTGATTGTCCTTATGTTACATGTTGATAAAGCCCTTAGGATATGTACTCGACTACTGGGACTATGATGAGATCATACTAGTGGGGCCACGGTAGTTAACGAGTACATCCTATAACTGTTCCTAGTCGAGGGTGTATCGAGACATGGCATCGATGCACCAGAGTAGACTAGCATATACGCATCTTGACCCATATGATGGGCGATGGATGATCCCATATCCATCGGTGTTTGACATCAAGGATGGTGTACGGGTGCTCAGTGGAGACTGGTACACTGGACGGACTCGCCGAGAACTCCCAGATGGTATTATACCTCACGTCAGATGGAAGTTCTCCGGTGACACTGGAACAGAGTAGTCTGTTGATACGAGATCGTCATAGAGTCTTTTGTGATTCCTACCGTGCTTTTATTTCCATAACACCACGTCCAAGTGGGCGTGTAAAAAGGTGGCTTTTGGGTACAGTCCCGAATCACATGGAGGCAATGAGCAATAGGAGGGGATTTGTCTCTCCCGGTATAGGGAGTTGATGTTGTGCTGTGTTCGATTGGTTATAACTAGAAATCCGTGGCCAGGGTTGCTGAGATTTACTGGTAAGTGTTATCAGTAGTTTCTCGAACTGTTATAGACCTCAAATCGACACGACTTATCAAGCTACTGGGGTCTGACGTTTACCACACCTAGGCGAGATATGCGACATATCAGACGACGAGACCGGACTGTACGGGAGTGTTACTGATTGGATTCACAGGAGAATCTACAGGCTTGCTTGTTGATTTTCTGAGCGCTCAATACCTGGGTGGCTGTTACGTTTAGCTGACCGCTTGCAGCTTGTGGGTGTTTGATATGATCATCACCTACTGCCGGCGTATTGACGAATCTTTAGAGTCCTACACAGAGGTTTCTTGGCTTATGTAAAACGGAGTAGGAGCACATATGTGATATGTGCGGGACCGAGGATAATGCGATATGAGATACCGTATTGGATTCTCGCGATATGAGATATCGGCCGGGTATATGTGATATAGCCGGGTCATCGTATTTGTCGGTTATTTGTGAAATAGCCGGATTATCGGATCAAGTGTTGATTCGATAATTTAATGTATAATAATATATATGATATATTAAATTACATTAACTAATATTAGCTCACTAAAAGATTCATTTTCTCACGGGATAATACATTGATATATATGCGATATTTGTTAATTGTATTATTTTCTATTGTTATAAAATATATTGTATATGTGCTATATAATATTGTAACATGTTATGGTTACAAATTTAACAATGGTTTAGGGTTTAAACTAGGTTAGGGTTTGGATTAGGGTTAGCTTTTGGATGAAGCTTCCATGAAGCTTCATGAAGCTTTGACTTTGTGTTTTGCTTGATATTTTGTGAAGATATTATGTTAACCCAATCCAAACCATTAACTCTAGTTAATTCTCTATAAGGGTTAACTCCTTCATTCTTAACCCTTGGTTAGATTTGTAACCACTATATTAATTCATTATTCATCATAAAAGGACTGAGCTCTTCTTCTTGCTTCTTCCTCCTTGATGAAAACCTTCACTAGCTTTTTCATAAGTGATGTTTATATGTGAGAATATGAAAACAAAAGAGAGCAAAAATACTACTTCATCATCCTCAACTATCTTTGCCCTTTAGATGAGAGTGTTCACTTCATTTAGTGAGTGTTAGCTTGTGTTAATGAAACTTCAAGGTAGATCATCTTTGTTATCGAAGATCTGAAGCAAGACTGTATCTTTCTCTTCGTGAAGCCTCTCGAGAGTCCGGAACACGATGACCGCAGCGAAGGGACCTCAACACGGATCTTAAGAAGTGAAAGACCGGATCTATAAAGGTTGTAATCCCTGTCACTTAGTGTTAAAGTGTTTAACATGCTTGTTTTCGCATAAACTCTAGTTTAAAGATCCAGCTTTGGGTTGTTCGGTACGGCTAAAATTTTAATCGGGCATGGTTGATGCCTCGTAGACCCTTGTGCGTGTGCCTAGCAATCCTACACGAAGCACTTGGTGGAAGTGACGGTTATGTTAGTTATATGTATGCCTTAGAGGCCATTACTGTACATACGATGTATATTGTAATGGATGCTTGGACATGTATAGGGAGGACTTTCTTGCTCGACATGATAGTACGCTATCTGGTTGTACTTTATCTTAACATGTACTCTGATTGTCTCTATGTTACATGTTGATAAAGCCCTTAGGATATGTACTCGACTACTGGGACTATGATGAGATCATACTAGTGGGGCCACGGTAGTTAACGAGTACATCCTATAACTGTTCCTAGTCGAGGGTGTATCGAGACAGGGCATCGATACACCAGAGTAGACTAGCGTATATGCATCTTGACCCATATGATGGGCGATGGATGATCCCATATCCATCGGTGTTTGACATCAAGGATGGTGTACGGGTGCTCAGTAGAGACTGGGTACACTGGACGGACTCGCCGAGAACTCCCAGATGGTATTATACCTCACGTCAGATGGCAATTCTCCGGTGACACTGGTACAGAGTAGTCTGTTGAACCGAGATCGTCATAAAGTCTTGTGTGATTCCCACAGTGCTTTGATTTCCATCATACCACGTCCAAGAGGGCGTGCAAAAAGGTGGCTTTTGGGTACAGTCCTGAATCACATGGAAGCAATGAGCGATAGGAGGGGATTCGTCTCTCCCGGTATAGGGAGTTGATGTTGTGCTGTGTTCGATTGGCTATAACTGGAAATCCCTGGCCAGAGTTGCTGAGATTTACTGGTAAGTGTTATCAGTAGTTTCTCGAACTGTTATAGACCTCAAATCGACACGACTTATCGAGCTACTGGGGTCTGACGTTTACCACCCCTATTCGAGATATGCGACATATCATACGACGAGACCGGACTGTACGGGAGTGTTACTGATTGGATTCACAGGAGAATCTACAGGCTTGCTTGTTGATCTTCTGAGCGCTCAATACCTGGGTGGCTGTTACGTTTAGCTGACCGCTTGCAGCTTGTGGGTTTTTGATATGATCATCACCTACTGCCGGCGTATTGACGATTATTTAGAGTCCTACACAGAGGTTTCTTGACTCAGGCAAAATGGAGTAGGAGTACATATATGATATGTGCGGGACCGAGGATAATGCGGTATGTGATACTGCATTGGATTCTCGCGATATGAGATATCGGCCGGGTATATGTTATATAGCCGGGTCATCGTATTAGTTGGTTATATGCGATATAGCCGGATTGTCGGATTAAATGTTGATTCGATAATTTAATGTATAATAATATATATGATATATTAAATTACATTAACTAATATTAGCTCACTAAAAGATTCTTTTTCTCACTCGGGTAATACATTGATATATAAGCGATATATGTTAATTATATTATTTTATAATGTTACGATAAATATTATATATGTGATATATAATATTGTAACATGATATGATAACTAATGCTACATGTTTAGTGGAGATTAAACAAGGTTAGGGTTTGTTTTGTGTTAGTTCCTTCTTGATGATTCTAGAAGGTTTCTTTTTGTTTTGTGCAAGATATTTTCAAATGACTCGTGCTTTAACCCAACCCAAACCCTAGCCCTTGGTTAATTCTCTACAAAGGTTTAGCAACCATGGTTGCATTATTCATCATTATCTTCTTTTATTGTTCATCACAAAAGGATTCTATCATCTTCTTCCTTGAGTTCTTTCTTTGAAAAAGCTTCCTAGCTTTTTGCTAAGTGATGAAAATGAGTGAGAATATGAAAACAAACGAGAGCAAAAATCCTACTTCATCATCCTCATCTATCCTAGCCATTTAGATGAGGGTGTTCACTTCATTTGGTGAGTGTTAGCTTGTGTTAATGAAACTTCAAGGTAGATCATCTATGTTATCGATGATCGGAAGCAAGACTGCATCTTTCTCTTCGTGGAGCCTCTCGAGAGTCCGGAACACGATGATCGTAGCGAAGGGACCTCAACACGGAGCTTAAGAAGTGAAGGACCGGATCTACAAAGGTTGTAATCCCTCTCACTTAGTGTTAAAGTGTTTAACATGTTAGTTTTCGCATAAACTCTAGTTTAAAGATCCGGCTTTGGGTTGTTCGGCACGGCTAAATTTTAAATCGGGCATGGTTGATGCCTCGAAGACCCTTGTGAGCGTGCCCAGCATCCCTACAGGTTAGACATGATACGCCTCTCCCGGTATTGGGGGTTGATATCGCGCTGTGTCTAGGAGAGCCATTACACAAAGTCCCTGGCCAGGGAAAGCAAGATATACTGGTAGCGTTTCCAGTGTTATCTCAGGGTGTTCTGGGATACACTCCGACATGACTTGTACCGCTATTAGGGGACTGATGTTTACTGCACCCTAGGCCCGATATGCGATACTCTCAGACAAACAGACCGGACTGTACGGAGATTATCACATTCAGGCTAAGTAGAAGTTTGGATGGGTTCACCTCATCAGTCTTCTTATCGGCATCTACCTGGGGACCGTTACGTACAGCTAGTACCGCTTGCGGCCTGTGGTTAAACCCACTGCCAGCATAGTGTCGAGTCTTTAGAGTCCTACACAGAGGGCTGTTCGCCTTTGGGAAAAACAGAGTAAAGGTCGCATGGTTTTGCAACGGGGTTCGTTAACATCCGTGCACTTATGCGCGTTTGGTGTCCGGGCAGTTATTACTAGCGGGCTTTGGTTTAAGCCAGATCCTAGTATATGTTTTGGGATTGGTTTTATCTCATTGTATTCGTGTTCCTCGGAACACGGATGCGGGTTTGTATGCACAATTGACAGAGGCAGAGGAATTTCATTAGGGTTGTTGACCGTTGACTTTTTCTAAACCCTAATGAGAATGAGAAATATGATTAATAATATTAATTAAGGATAATTGTGCCATGGTTGAGTTGACCATTTGACTTTTGTTGGCTTTTTGACTTCGGTTGACCGGTTGACTATTGTTGACCAATTGACCATCGTCATTTCACTTGCAAGATGCTTCTTGTTTCTTGCAATTGCATTAAATGATGAAATGATAATGGTCTTTCGTAAACTAACCATCACAATTTCTTAATTATTATTATTATTATCATTATTCTTATTTTGGGAGCATGGTTGTAAAAAAGCTATCTCATTCTCACTTGCTCATTCTCTCTCGTCCATTAGCTCATCCTCTTCCTCTTCCAAAGCTCTCATCTCTCATGTGTTGAGAACCATGAGCTCTTGAGATAAAACCTTTGAGACTTCACTCTACTCATTCTAGAGTTCCAGGTTTAGCAAGCCAAGCACTTTAGTTATCTCTAGTTTGAGGTAGGAGCTCAAGGTAGAGACCTTCGGGTGGATCCTTCTTCGGCAAAGAGAAGACGACGAGGACGAGCCGTTCAAACCACTTCAAGGAGCAAGAAGAGAAGGAGTTCAAGACCTAGGTATAACCATCTAACCGAGTAGCTAAACTTGTAGTTAGTTTACTAGGTTTTTGTTTAGCAAAGATCCTCTAGTTTCTAGTCTATGTTGCCTTAAGAAAAAATCGTTTTTTACCTATTCCGCCTCTCCGTAAGCATCGGGGTGGGCAACGTGGACTTACAGTGGTATCAGAGCCTAGCTAAATAACAACTAGCATGTTAGCAAAGTCATTAGAAGTTCGATCCGAAAAAAAATCGCGAAACATGTCCAGAAACTAAACTTTCTGCCGATTTTTAAAACTGCTCTAAAAATAATTCCACATACCTTAAAAATCGGTGCAGGGTTTTTTAAGAACATGCAGGAAAAATGAGACCACGACTCGGTCAACGTACCGTGGAAGCACGGCGAAACCACGCGTTTCGTCGCGGATCCACGGCCGAGTTGACTCGGCCGCGACTCGTGTTTGCTGCAGTTTGTTCAGTGCTCTATTTTGGGATTTTTAAAGTATTTTGTTTCTGCCCAGAATTTCCAGAGAACATAGTTGTGTTTGGGGTAGTTACAAATTGGTGTTTTGATCGAAGTTCTACAAACTTTTGCAAAATAGTTATATCTGTAATGTGATATATGCACTGAACATCGACTAATCGCTATACGTCGATTAGTGGGGGTTGTGCATATCTGTGAACTGTAATGTTGTTGGATTGTGTATATGAACTCGTTGGATTGTCGCGGATGAATAGCCGGGGTTTTTGTGAGATGAGAGTTTCTTTTTCTTTCATTTGATGTAATATGTAAATTGATGTAATATTATTTTTATGGCCGCACATCCGGGATGAGGTTGTAGCCACCATTGTATATTATTTCTTTTACTGTTTTTGCTCCTCGGATAGACCCAAGGTGGGGTGCACAAACTACCGGGTAGTTTGAAGTGCCGAGTGGCCTACTCACGTTGTTGATGGAGGTTGCCTCACTTCGGGTACTTGGCGGGAAGTTTGCCGCACCCGTAGGGGGCTAGGGTGGGGTTTGGCTATTCATCGCGACCGTGTAATCCGTCTTTCGTTGCAGGCTCGAACGAAACGCGGATTCCTAGCATATCCAATGTGTTCATCTGTGATCTGGAATGGCTATCATTGCATCTGACGAATGTATATATCTATATATGATATCTAGTAGGCGTTGATTATGTTTTGCATCCGCGCTAGTCCATCCCCCGCTTTGTTGTTAGTTAAGTAACCTAATGGGTGATGACGGGGCCCCGTGGCGAATGCGGATGGCAAAAGCGTGCGTCATATTTTCGTTGTTTTCTGCAATGGTAGGATTAATTGATGGGACGCATTAAATTAATGCAAGAAAATAAACCAAAGTTAAAATCGTTGGAACAATTTCAAAACCACTCGGTTTCTTTTCAAAACAACTTTTAAACGCGGAGCTTAAACCACTCCTTTTAAAAGCTATCAGGTTCCTTCGATATATCAAGTTCACTACGTTCACGGTTTCGCCAAAACCATTCGTAGCCCTCCATCATTTTAGTTAAATATTCGGTAGTATTCAAGCTATGTATTTTGACCTACGCCAAGGCATAGTGATTGGTAGCTGTCGGATATTTATCTCTTCCATAGATAGATGCGTTGTTTTGAGACAGTCGTATGCCATTTTGGCCTACGTCAAGGGTATGTATGGGTGGGTTCAAATTCACCAGGTAAATGATGGGTAGAACTTGACATGTAACTTATGATATTTTGGCCTACGTCAAGGTCATAAGAGCATGGGGCAAAAATCCACATCGAGAGTTTCTAAAGAAGCTGAAACTTGCTAGGGCTGCATACCATTTGGAGTGTGAGGATTCTGGTAGGATTCCTTCAGTTTTATCACACGATGATATTTGGATCCCGATCCTACTGTGAGTATATTCTACTCCTCGGGAAACTTTCTCACTTAACGATCAATGCTATAAACCAAGTAGGTGTCTAGAAAGGTGTTAGCGGGGCTACGCCCACAAGGAAAAGAGGTTATTTAATTAAGAAACTTCGCGAAAGCGTCGTAAAACCTCCCTCGAAGTACCAACACTGGCCTGGCTGAACGGTTAAGCAAGTATTGTACGGTGAGATTGATCCCAACAAATTCTTTCTTTTTGGTTTGAGGAAGGATTCGAGAAACAGTGGGAGCCATCCTGTTTAGACAAATTAAAAACCACCCAAACTTGGAAGAGCATCATGCTAAAGTGTTTCTTCTCTCTCTCCTAATTGCAGCGACCAAACATCACGACCGGCCTTATGTTACTACTAGATAAAAACATACTGACAGGGCCAATCTACAAAGATTGGCTCAGGAATGTCAAAATGGAAATCACTTATGACAAGTTGGGTATCATCTTACCACCAAAGCTCCCCCTGTCCTAGGTCCTCAATCCAGCGTCGCGGATAAGGAAATCCGTAAGTCCTGGGAGATTGATTGCGCGAGGGCCAAGTGCATCGTGCTTGCCTCTATGGACAATGAACATCACAGGAGGCACGAGGATATGGACCTAGAATCCATATTTCTCCATACAAAGGATCTGTATGGAGAGCAATCCCGTATCGCCAGATACAAAGACTCGAAAAAGTTGTTTTCGGCGAGATTGGCCGTCGGATCATCTGTAGCGGAACACGTGCTTCAGATGATTGGCTACATTGAAGAGCTCGCGGACCTCGGGACCACGTTAGAGAACGAGCTCTACACTGACTTGATTCTCCTGTCCCTTCCTTCCACTTAAGCCCAGTTTATCCTGAACTTCAACATGCAAGGAAAGGAAGTTGAACTTCTGGAACTCCTTAACATGTTGAGGAGTGCAGAGGGCACCCTGAAGAAAGTAAGGGAAACACCCGCTTTGTCTGTTGGAGGACCCTCTTCTTCTAGATCCAAGGCGAAAGCCAAAGGAAAGAAGAAGAAAGCCCCCATGAAACCAAGGGGCGGTGTTAGTAAAGTGGAAGCCAAGGGAAAGGCAAAATGGCAAAGGTAGTGGGACAGCTTGTGGGGAAAAAAGAGTGCTTTTATTGTCATAAGAAAGGACACTGGAAGAAAGATTGCAGGGCTTGGAAGGCCAAGAACCAGTACCCGAAGCAAGTTGTGGCTTCGTCTTCAGGTGTGTATGTTATTGAAAACTGTCTATCAATAAACTCTACTTCTTGGGTATTGGATACCGAATCAGGATCTCATATCTTTAATTCTTTGCAGGCACTGAGAAAGCGTAGGATTTTGAATGCAGGTGATATGACCCTCAGAGTTGCAAACGGAGCTGGCATAAATGCTGAGTCCGTGTGGGACTATCACTTAGGATTGTCAGATGGACATGTTTTGGTTTTGCGTGATTGTTATTTTGTACCCAGTGCGACTTGTAATATCATATCTGTATCTTTAATGTCTAAAGAAGGTTATGATTTTGCATTTGTAAGCAATGTTGTAAACATTCATCTTAATCATGTTCTGATTGGGTCAGGTACATTAAGCAACGGTATATACTTATTGAACCAACCACAAATTTTCAATGTCCAGAATACACGCAAAAGAAAGTCTCCAAAAATAAATCATGCTTTCTTATGGCATTGTAGACTAGGTCACATCAATGAGAGAAGGTTGACTAAGTTACATAAAGAAGGATATTTGGATCCATTCGAATATCAATCATATGCAACTTGTCAATCATGTCTTAAAGGAAAGATGACAAAGACTCCATTTACTGGACATGGAGTAAGAGCGAGCGAACTCTTGGGACTCATACACAGCGATGTATGCGGTCCAATGTCTACACATGCGCGAAGTGGTTATTCTTACTTCATTACTTTTATGGATGATTTTTCAAGATTCGGGCATGTCTTCTTAATGAAGCATAAATCTGAAGCCTTTGAAAAATTCCAGGAATACAAAAATGAAGTAGAAAAACAAACAGGCAAAAGTATCAAGACATTGAGATCTGATCGAGGTGGTGAATACTTGAGTGCCGAGTTCCTGGATTACCTAAAAGAGAATGGAATTCTCTCTCAGCTTACTCCTCAATACACTCCACAACATAACGGTGTATCGGAGAGACGGAACCGAACCCTATTGGATATGGTACGTTCCATGATGAGTAACGCTGAGTTACCGCGAATTTTTTGGGGATATGCACTAGAATCAGCTGCATATCTTTTGAACCGAGTTCCAACTAAGACTGTGCCTACCACACCATATCAGATGTGGAGTGGGAAGAAACCCTATCTTCAATATCTAAAGATTTGGGGATGTCCAGCTTTTGTCAAAAAGCAGCATGCGGACAAACTAGAGGCACGCTCAATACAGTGCAAGTTTATGGGATACCCAAAGAACTCCAAGGGGTATCTTTTCTATTACGCAGAAGAACAAAAGGTTTTTGTCTCTCGTCATGCCCACTTTTTGGAACATCAGTTCTTAGAAAAAGAAATAAGTGGGAGCGTAATAGAACTTGAGGAAATTCCAGAACCACAAGCTATTACTGAAAGCTTAGAAGAACCAGAAGGTTTAAAAGGACAGGACATTCCTGCACCGCTCCGCAAGAGTAGTAGACAGTCACATCCGCCCGAGAGATACTACGGTTTTCTCATAGACGGGGATAGAGAGGATTGCATCTTTGATAATGATGAGCTGACTAGCTTCCAGCAGGCCATTCAGAGCACTGACTCGGTAAAATGGCTGGATGCAATGCGAACCGAGATGGAATCCATGTACACCAACAAAGTATGGACTTTGGACATTGCTCCAGAAGGGGTAAAACCAGTAGGCTATAAACGGATCTTCAAATGGAAGATTGTTGTTGATGGACAGGTTGAAACCTATACGGCTAGACTTGTTGCAAAGGGTTTTCATCAAAGACCTGGTTTGGACTATGACGAAACCTTTTCTCCAGTGGCTATGCTCAGATCCATTTGGATCCTTCTTGCCATTGCTGCCTTCCACGATTATGAGATTTGGCAGATGGACGTAAAGACCGCTTTTCTAAATGGAAATTTGGAGGAGTGTGTCTATATGGACCAGCCAGAGGGTTTCATTCAAAGTGGGAGCAGCGGGAAAGTGTGCAAGTTGCTTAAGTCCATTTATAGACTAAAGCAGGGATCGCGGAGTTGGAACATCTGTTTTGATCAGAAGGTCAAAGAATTTGGCTTTAACAAAAATCCAGATGAACCATGCATTTATAGTAAAGTTGTAGCACGAACTGTCGTATTCCTCGTTTTATACGTGGATGACATTCTCTTGATAGGAAATGATATTCCTATGCTATAATCTGTCAAAGGGTTCTTGTCACACAGGTTCTCCATGAAAGACCTGGATGATGCCTCTTACATTCCGGGGATCCGGATCCATCGTGATAGGTCCAAGAGGATATTAGGACTTTCACAGTCTAGGTACATCGATACCATACTGAAAAAATTTAGTATGGAAGATTTCAAGCGCTGTAATTTACCGGCTTGTCATGGGATCACCCTCTTGAAAGAGATGTCTCCCAAGACTGATTTGGAGAGGGATTGCATGTCTATTATACCCTACGCATCTGTGGTAGGCTCTATAATGTATGCGATGTTGTGTACCAGACCAGATGTAGCTTATGCACTGAGTGTGGTAAGCCGGTATCAGTCAAACCCTGGGGAGAAACACTGGATAGCAGTAAAGAACATTCTGAAGTACCTGAGAAGGACTAAGGATATGTTTTTGGTTTACGGCGGAAAAGACCTCCAGATGGAGGCCTTTGCTGACTCCAGCTTCAAGAGTGACAAAGATGTCTCCAAATCCATGTCAGGTTATTTCTTTACCTTCAATGGAGGGACGGTGTGTTGGAAGTGTTCCAAACAGGAAACCGTTGCTGACTCGACGATGGAAGCGGAATATATCGCTGCATCTGATGCCGCAAAAGAAGCCGTCTGGATGAGGAAGTTCTTGACAAAACTCTAGGTGGTTCCATTCATTGTTGATCCAATACCTCTGTATTGTGACAACAATGAGGCTATAGCTTTAGCGAAGGAACCAAGGTCCCATCAGAAGTCCAGACACATCTTGAGGCGGTATCACCTGATCAGGGAGATCGTGGATCGCTGTGAGATCGAGGTTCGGAGGGTTGCTATAGAAGAAAACACTGCAGATCCATTCATGAAGGCCATACCCCAGACTCAGTTCGAGCGGTTGATCGAGATGATAGGTCTTCGATACGCCAGTACGTGGCCTTAGTGCACGTGGGAGATTGTTTGTGTATATGCCCTAGAGGCCATTACTGTATCATACTAGTGTGTATATTACTTATTGGAACTTGGGATATTCACAGTTGTATAGACAATCTTGCTCGAAATGGTAGTATGCTACTTGGTTTGTTTCTACTTCAATATGTGCGTATGTTTCTTTTAGCATATAGCTTATACATATTAGTGGAGCCCTTGAGATCTTTGCTTGATTACCAGCGTTGTGATGGCAGTCACACTAGTGGGGGCTGGGTAATCTACAAGCACATCCTTATACAGGTCCCTAGTCGTAGGATTATCGACACAGGGCATCGATACTCCAGTGTAGACTAGTGTATACGCTTCTCATCCCAGGAGGGGAAATGGTCTGTCCCACAGCCATCAGTACGTCGTACTGGAGATAGTATGCAGGTGCTCGTTAGGTTACGAGTACACTGGACAGGACTCGCTGGGAACTGTTGGTTTGGTATTATACCTATCGTCAGTTATCAGTTCCCAGGTGACATGAGTACAGCATAGTCCGTTGACTTGACACTGTCACTTCGCCTCGAGTGTGTTCCCACTGTTCTTAGATTACTACCCTACCACGGCAAAAATGAGTCATGCAAACAGGTAGTAATTGGGTGCAGTCCCGAAGCACTTGGAGGCAATGACGGTTAGACAGGATTCGTCTCTCCCGGTATTGGGGGTTGATATCACGCTGTGTCTAGGAGAGGCATTACACAAAGTGCCTGGCCAGGGCAAGCGAGATATACTGGTAGCGTTTCCAGTGTTATCTCAGGGTGTTCTGGGCTACACCCCGACACGACTTGTACCGCTATTAGGGGACGGACGTTTACCGCCCCTAGGCCCGACATGCGATACTCTCAGACGAACAGACCGGACTGTACGGAGATTGTCACATTCAGGCTCAGTAGGAGTTCGGATGGGTTCACCTCATCAGTCTTCTTATCGGCATCTACCTGGGGACCGTTACGTACAGCTAGTACCGCTTATGGCCTGTGGTTAAACCCACTGCCAGCGTAGCGTCGAGTCTTTAGAGTCCCACACAGAGGGCTCTTCGCCTTTGGGCAAAACAGAGTAGAGGTCGCATGGTTTCGCGACCGGGTTCGTTCACATCCGCGCACTTGTGCACGTTTGGTGTCCGGGCAGTTATTACTAGCGGGCTTTGGTTTAAGCCAGATCCTAGTATATGTTTTGGGATTGGTTTTATCTCATTGTATTCGTGTTCCTCGAAACACGGATGCGGGTGTGTATGCACAGTTGACAGAGGCAGAGGAATCTCATTAGGGTTGTTGACCGTTTACTTTTTCAAAACCCTAATGAGAATGAGAAATATGATTAACAATATTAATTAAGGATAATTGTGCCATGGTTGAGTTGACCATTTGACTTTTGTTGACTTTTTGACTTCGGTTGACCATTTGACTATTGTTGACCAATTGACCATCATCATTTCACTTACAGGATGCGTCTTTTTTCTTGCAATTGCATTAAATAATGAAATGATAATGGTCATTCAAAAACAAACCATCACAATTTCTTAATTATTATTATTATTATCATTATTCTTATTTTGGGAGCATGGTTGTAAAAAAGCTATCTCATTCTCACTTGCTCATTCTCTCTCATCTATTAGCTCATCCTCTTCCTCTCTTAAAGCTTTCATCTCTCATGTGTTGAGAACCATGAGCTCTTGAGATAAAACCTTCAAGACTTCACTCTACTCATTCTAGAGTTCCAGGTTTAGCAAGCCAAGCACTTTAGTTACCTCTAGGTTGAGGTAAGAGCTCAAGGTAGAGGCCTTCGGGTGGATCCTTCTTCGGCAAAGAAAAGACGACGAGGAGGAGCCGTTCAAACCACTCCAAGGAGCAAGAAGAGAAGGAGTTCAAGACCTAGGTATAACCTTCTAACCGAGTAGCTAAACTTGTAGTTAGTTTGCCAGGTTTTTGTTTAGCAAAGATCCTCTAGTTTCTAGTCCATGTTGCCTTAAGAAAAAATTGTTTTTTCCCTATTCCGCCTCCCCGTAAGCACCGGGGTGGGCAACGTGGACTTACATCCTGAGTGTCCAATATCAAGTAAATCTCATGTAATGCATAAGTATATTTGCAAGATTATTATGATGATGTATATAAATTAGATATGTATACATATATATTAGCGTCCCATTCCACTAATATATATATATATATATAACTATATATATAACAGCTTCCCATTCCACTATTATATATACTTAAGAGTAAAAATATCATTTAAATAAGTTTCTAGTATCGACATATAAATACTCATATCCATACGTTCCTCGAATCGTAAGTGTCCGGTATCGACACCCGTGATCCATGTATCAGTCTTTCCCATATTCATACGTTCCTCGAATCGTAAGTGTCCGGTATCGACACCCATGATCCACGTATTGGTTTTCTGATATCAATACGTTCCTCGAAACCCAAGTGTCTCACCTCGACACTTGTGTTCCACGTATCGGTATATACATCCTTTGAATCTTAAGTGCTCCAATATCGACACTCTCGATCCTGTATCGGTTTAAAACAAATTTCTGAGTGGATGCATCCAAATATCAGGTAAAGAATAAGAATACTTGCATAATTTCATGAAACCACCACGGTCCTCAAATCCAGAAAACATCATGTGAAATCTATATCTCAATGCGAAAATCCATGAATATAACATATGCAACATAAAACAGTAATATAAGCATATGAAGAAAAACCGCTATCTAACTGCAACAAGTTATTATATATCATGCGGTTTCTAATTTCTCCAAGTCCATACAGCATCAAATAAAGGTGAACATGTAGCTATAGCCAGGTATACGTAACCACGTCGGCATAGCAAGTTATGTGTATCTATCTATGAATAATGATGTAATACCCTCCACGTATATGTACAAGTATGTATGCATGATGTATGCGTAGCTATGTCTCATATGTGTATATACCTATCACTAATGGTACAATACCATATAGGTATATAGGTAACTAGCATGTAGGCAAGTCAAAGCATATGTGTAAGCATGTAGGTATACAGGTATGCTATATGTCATATGCACAATAAAATAAGGATATTTCTCAAGTCCCTAGCCAATACAATATCATGTATGCATAGGTGTTGTGTGTGTCATGGAAATTATTGACGGTGTGAGCGGCATACAATCAGTGCTCGTGCAACATGAACCGTCAATAATAATGCAGTGTCCAAGGGTACAAGTCTAAGCACAACATATAATAATATACAAATGAAGTTTTATGCACAATCTCTATATGAGCAATATAAACATGCGGCTAATATCATATCATATCTAGCCCTGACGCATAACACTTTGCGGGCGATTCCTCTGTTGATGTTAAATCTACTCACAATCGATCCTGGCTAAGTTAAAGCCAACCACTTGCTCTCCTTTCTTCGCAGCGTCCGAAGTCCTCGTCTGCGATCCTAAAATAACAAGCACATCACATAAAGCTAATTATCTTGCGTCGACACAAAATAACGAAACTCATGGATAACGTCCACAAGATAAACACACTATGCACTCACTGCACAAAATGCGCACGATATCGGCACAACCCTAGCTAGGAACGTAAAACTACACAACCACCAAGCTAAGACCCCGATCGTACCGATCGCGCAAACACAATACAAAATCTCGCGATGAAGATAATACAATTAACATCGCAACGCACATTAGAACCTATGTCCAACTTATACCGAAACCTAGTAAGCAATTTTATCGCAAAATTTAGCACAAGTTAAAGCTAACACAAATCTAGTGATTACAAACATCGCAAAGTAGCATAACTAGGTTATCTAAACCAATTCCTTAATTTTAATCTCACCCAATTATACTTTGTTAAAACTTAGTTTGCTAAAAACTCAATAAGACAAATTAGGACATAATAACAATTATCATTCCACTAGGTTAAGTTTTTTCCTAGTCTTAAGTTAACAATAAACCATACCATCAACTCAAGCCCTAACTAGATTTTCACAAAATCAACATGAATCAACTAAACATGAAATTAAAGCTATATTAATCATTTAAATAGCTAGCTTAAAGATTATAATACAAAAATTAAAGATTAGCGTTAGGATTTATACCTCAAATTAGATTTTGAATCTAGCAACTAATTTCCCAAATTTGCCTCCAAAATGAAGTCTTTTGTGAAGATCCAAGCTTGATTTGAGATGAAGAATAATGGGTAATGATTTGATTATTAGTTTGTGTAAATAATTGATGATTTTTGAGGATTTATTTCAACTTGGAGAGCGTGAAATGAAGCAAAAGAAAAAGAGGGCAGAAATGGGGGAAAGGCTCGGCCAAGCAAGGAGTGGGGGGGGGGGGTTGTTCAACTTGTGAAGAAAAATCTAGCAAAAAATGCAATAAATGCTAATTAATGCACTAAATATCTCATGCCAGCTCTTTCCTTTCTCATTAAAAATTCATTTTAATTCATAAAAATCTAGATATTTTGGATGGATGGAATTAATTTAAAATCTAGTGATTAAATCAGCATAGATTTACTTTAGTAGAATTAAACCAAACAAAAATGTAATTACCACGAATTAAGTGCATATTTAAGAACTTAAAATAATACTTTAATTAAGGAAAATTATTAAAATGCACCAAAAATACAAGTGACCTACAAAAACCCGCAAACTAGCAAATTCCTAACTAAACTAGGTGCATTGAAATCTACACTGCAAAAAGATCACTTCTAGGTTTTTACGGAAAATACCGACTATTTTACCCTAAAACCGGAAAATCGCCTTAACGATTTCCAAAACGTTACATTGCTATATGTCAACGGAATTCGGGATACACATATTTACTAACGTTGATGACATGTGATGGTATGTGTTGCTGTGATATGTTATATTTGATCGTCGTGATTGAATAGCCGAGGGCTTATGCGTGAGATAAGAGTTTTCAATTTTCATTCATGTAAAATTGGATGTAATATTCTTTTACCGGGACACTTCCAGGTTGAGGATGATATCACCATTGATGTATATTTTTTACTTTTCCGCATTAGGATAGACCCAAGGTGGGGAGCACAAGTAACCGAGTTCTAGAGTCTAGTGGGAGACTATCTCGAGGAGTCGAGACCGGGTATTCTAACTCTAGAATTGGCGGGGTTGCTTTCCGCTCTCGTAGGGGTCTTGGAATGTGGGTTTGGCTACTCATCACGACCGTGGAATCCGTGTTATTCATTACTGGCTAAATTTAAAACACGGACCCCCTAGCATATCCAATATTTCATATGCTGACTTCTGCTGCTTGTGTTCTGTAATGTGATCCAAGGGCTTCTGTTTTACAGAAGGCAATCTTCTTGTTTTAACAAGAACAGAAAAATCTTGCTAGAATTTAATTCTGTTTGGCGCAAACGCCCCAGTGCATGACACGTGTCAAGCAGCGCAACTGCGCTTGCGCAACTGCGCTGACACGTGTCGCGCAGTGCAGCGCTTGCGTAACTGCGCTGACACGTGTCGCGCAGTGCAGCGCTTGCGCAACTGAACCGTTGCTTCCTTTAATTTTGTTTTAAATAGAGCTTTGCTCTGATTGGGCGCGCTGCCTTGGGCGCTGCGCTCTCCGCGCTGGCGTGCCAGATTTTGACACGTGGCATCTTGCGCACAGCGCAGAGGATCTGAAGCGTTGCGTCATTTGTTAAAAATTCAAATTTTCAAAGTAGAGCTTTGCTTTGATTGGGGGGAATCGGAAGCGTTGCTTCACTTGAGATGTCTTTTCATCTTCTTTTATCAAGTCAGACTTGTATTTCCCAAAATTTTCATTTCCTGGGTCTTTGAAATAATTCCACCGTGCACGGAATTTTCTGTGCTTGGTCTATATAACTCAAAGCCGAGCCTTTTCTTCTCTCATCTTCAGAGAACTTTTTCAATCATGTCTTGCAACCGTCCTCATGCCCGTCGACAACCATGGGAAGTGCCTATTCGAGACATCGTTCCCCGTTTTGCTGCGCGCTTGGTGGACCCTTCTCTTACGGACGAGCAGTGCGATGCTGCGATGTACGAGCTTTTGACTCGTGTGGGGTCTCCTCTCCCTCCGCACTCCATTTGGCTTCGGATGATCCTTGCCTCGGTGCTCGCCGATCTTCCCCCTCCTCCAGTAGAGATGTCCTTGGCAATGCTTGATGCCGCCGAGGATAAGATCGAGTGCTTCTTCAAAGCGCACTTGATCACCAAAGCCCTGAGGGACTGCTCTTTCCACTTGCTGAGCCAGATACGGGCTCACTTGGTTATCATCGCCACCTTTTCTGACGAATTTGGCGATGATCGTTGGGCGTCTACCTCTCGGGAGGACCGCCGCTTGAACGTGGTGGAGAAGACAGAAAGGGAGATGGAGAATCTTCTTCTTATCATTGCGAATCCTTGTCTTTCCGATCCCATATTTGGTGATCTTTTTCAAATGTAATAATAATAATAATGAACAAGTGATTTCTTTTTAATCAAATATTTTATTATCTGTTAAGGGTTCTTTTATTTTAGCTCTCTATTATGCTTGTGCATCGCACGATTTAATTTGCTATTATTAGGTGCATGTGATTCTTGCAAGGTTAAATTGCCTTGGGTGTCTTAGCCTCTTTTATGAAGCAGTGCTTTACTTTTCAGTCTTAAAAATAGAGTTTCGTTCTGATTGGGGGAAATAAATGCCCCCCCCACCGTTGCACTTGTGTGGTTCCAAACGCGAGCGCAACGATGGCAGAATTCCAACCGTTGTGGCAACCTTTGGAAGTTGAAAGGGCACTTGATACCTATAAATAGGACTTTTGGTCCTTTAGATGATTTTCATCTCTTCATAGGAATTTTGTTCAGAGCCCTGCTCTTTTGTTTAAGCACTTTTAAAAGTTCAAACTCTAGAGATCTTTAGGTAAAAATTCATTTGGATTAAATTAGATGAATTTTAAGAGCCTTGCTCTCAATAGATCCCTAATCTAAAGAAGACCCATTTAGGGTTTCACTTAGCAGAGCTTTGCTCTAAAGGGGTCCAAAGAGAACTAAGGAGAACTATGTTAGGATTCCATCAATAGAATCCTGCTTTTTGAAAGATTTCATTTATAATTTCTTGATTCATTAATGGAGCTTTACTCCTTTTAAATCGTATAGCAAAACTCTTAAGAGTTGCTAATTTTTGTCGAATTTTTTTTTATAGAAGTGATGGACGCCCACATGTACGATCTCGACTAGATTATCTCCTACGGGGACATCCGCCGACTCGGCCATTCCCAAAATCGAGAATTTACTAATGCCGAGTGTGCCGAAATCATGAACCGCTTCGATGCATACAACGGCCAACTGCTTCCTCGGCGCTCCCCTCTCCTGAAGCTTATTGTGGGAGCAATTTGGGAAGCGCTTCCTCTATTCTGCGCTGGTGTGCCACTTGGGGCATTGGATGCCACCGTGGATAAGGTGCACTCGGTGTATCTGATGAGCCAAATCTCAAAGAGGAGGCGAGATAATCTTATCGATCTTCCGCACCAAGCTTTTCAACAATCTGCAATACTTGCTGCTTATCGGAGGGAGGAGGACATCAGTAGGGATCCCGACACTCGTGCTCGCGAAAGGGAGCATACTAGGATGGTTCGCCAGGCTTGGAAAGTTTTGGACAAGGTTACTTTTGAGTTCCTCAATCCCTGTCTAGGATTTGAGGTCTTGCCATTGTAATCTTTTGGACAATATCTTTGCTTAGTTCTTTATGATTGTAAGAACCCTCTGCAATATGAATGGGAAATTTCTATTTCATCTTGTCTTATTTCTCGTTCTGAGTCTTTTGCACATGCATGAATGAATGTGTCTCAAATGTTTGATCAAATGTACGTAGGATATCCTTTTTGTCGCTTTATTCTTTCTTTTATTCTTAACATGCTGTCTTGATAAACAGATAATAGAGTAAGCATCTAGATTTTTCCAAGAGATAACGATGGGTTAGGCCGCAGGTTCAGATCAGCCGCCTAAGACTTTTCAACTCGATGAGCCGTGAGGGTCTCATAGAGACTTTTCTCCCTACGGATCGAGAGGATCTCGTAGGTGGATTTTCTCCTTAGGAATCGTGAGGATTCCTAAGCGTGTTTTCTCTTATAAGTCGTAACGATCTTATAAGAGAATTTTCCTCCCTTACTAGTCGAGAGAACCCGTAAGCGGTTGTTTCCCTCCTTGTCGAAATTCGACTTTGGAGAGTGAGACCCGTGAATAGTATGTAAGAGACCGTTTTAGACCGACTTGCAGGGTCTCATTGCTTAGGAAACAAGTATCTTTTTATCCCTGCTGCCTGAGGCTTCATCTTGCAATTTGAGACGAATCGGGAATTTCCCGCGGAGACATTGATTTCTCTGCGAGCCGACGCTAGTCAGGAGGCTCTCATCAAGGATGCTAGTTTCCCTGAATTGAGGTATTTTCCAAGGACACTTGTTTCCCTGGTGTTGAAACGAATCGAGAATTTCCTGCGGAGACACTGGTTTCTTTGCGAGTCGACGCGAATCAGGATTTTCTTCGTCAAGGTCACTTGTTTCCCTGAGTCAAAGGATTTACCGAAGACACTGGTTTCTTCGGGGTTGAGACGGATCGGGAATTTCCCGCGGAGACACTGGTTTCTCTGCGAGCCGACGCGAATCAGGAGGCTCTCATCAAGGACGCTAGTTTCACTGAGTTGAGGTATTTGCCAAGGACACTTGTTTCCCTGGTGTTGAAACGAATCGAGAATTTCCCGCGGAGACACTGGTTTCTCTGCGAGTCGACGCGAATCAAGATTTTCTTCGTCAAGGAGATTTGTTTTCTCGAGTCAAAGGATTTGCCGAAGACACTGGTTTCTTCGGGGTTGAGACGGATCGGGAATTTCCCGTGGAGACACTGGTTTTTCTGCGAGCCGACATGAATCGGGAGGCTCTCATCAAGTACGCTAGTTTCCCTGAGTTGAGGTATTTGCCAAGGACACTTGTTTCCCTGGTGTTGAAACGAATCGAGAATTTCCCGCGGAGACACTGGTTCCTCTGCGAGTCGACGCGAATCAGGATTTTCTTCGTCAAGGACACTTGTTTCCTCGAGTCGAAGGATTTGCCGAAGACACTGGTTTCTTCGGGGTTGAGACGTATCGGGAATTTCCCGCGGAGACACTGGTTTCTCTACGAGCCGACGCGAATCAGGAGGCTCTCATCAAGGACGCTAGTTTTCCTGAGTTGAGGTATTTACCAAGGACACTTGTTTCCCTGGTGTTGAAACGAATCGAGAATTTCCCGCGGAGACACTGGTTTCTCTGCGAGTCGACGCGAATCAGGATTTTCTTCGTCAAGGACACTTGTTTCCCTGATTCGAAAGATTTTGTCGAAGACACTGGTTTCTTCGGGATTGGGATGAACCGTCGAGATTTGGCTTCGTTTTCTGTTGGGAAAGTATAGTTCCCACTTTGTTTGCGCCCTTGGATTGTATATAGGGATCGATGTGATCTCAACTGTAGGGCCAAAGTTTTATCATTTTTTTGTTTTATTTCCATGATGCTCTATCATTTCAGCTTTTATATCGCGAAGGTCGTGATTGCCCAATCATTTCGGCTATTTTTTGCGGTGCCCAATCATTTCGGCTATTTATTTTATTTTCGCTCGCTGCTTTTTATTGCGAGTTGCCCAATTATTTCGGCTATTTTGCATGCATACATTTTTACTTGCTGCTTTTTATTGCAAGTTGCCCCATCATTTCGGCTATTTTGCATGCATACATTTTTACTTGCTGCTTTTTATTGCAAGCTGCCCCATCATTTCGGCTATTTCATATGCATGTGCGGCCTACCGGCTTTTCACCGTAAACCTGAAATTGGACATCGATTTCGGCATCAACACCGCTACAACTGGGATATTGCCAGGAGAAAATCATCATTTGCCTCCGTCGGTGTTGAACAAAGGTGGCTTAGCGAACAGGGTTAAGGTCCTGTCGACTAAGGCTTTTAACTTCATGAACCGTAAGGGTCTCACAAAGGTATTTCTCCCTACAAGTCGTGAGGATCTTGTAGGTGTATTTTCTCCTTGGGAATCGTGAGGATTCCTAAGTTGTTGGAGATAGTGCCCTCAGAGTCAATTATTGGATCACAGGCACGTGATTGCAATGATTGAGGGAGGACCTATCCCGGTAGGACAGTCTTACTCGAGATGATAGTATGCTATCTGGTTTATCTTTATCATCGTGTACTGCTTTAGGTGACCTGACATGTCGCTATTACACGTTGATAGAGCCCCTAGGATTCTTGCTTGACGACCAGCAGTATGATGGCGATCATATACGTGGGAGCTGGGGTCTATAAGCACATCCTTAAAAGGTCCCTAGTCGTGGGAGTTTCGAGACTGGGCATCGATACTCCATTAGTAGACTAGTGTATACAGTCGAGACCCCGACGAGGGGCGGTGGCCGGTCTCACAAGCCACTGGTGTCAGTTGGTTCACCTAAGATGTATACAGGTGCTCATTGGGTTATGAGTACACCGGACAGGACTCGCCGGGAACCTGCTAGTTGGTCTTATACCAGACGTCAGATAGCAGTTCCCAGGTGACATGTGTACAGGTTAGTTCATCGACCTGAGATCGTCATTTGTCTCGTGTGAGTTCCCACTGTGCTTTGATTACTACCCTACCACGGCTCAAAGGAGTCGTGCAAACAGGTTTTAGTTGGGTACAGTCCCGAGCCATATGGAGGCAGTGAGCGGATCTTCAGGGGTTCGTCTCTCCCGGTATTGGGAGTGAGGTCGCACTGTGTCTAGGAGAGAGCCATTACGCAAAGCCCTCGGCCGAGGCAGGAGATTTACTGGTAGGTATTCCAGTAGTATCTCAGGGCGTTCTGGGCTACACTCCGACACGACTTGTACCGCTTTTGGGGGTCTGACTTTCACCAACCCCCTAGGCCCGCCATGCGATACTCATAGACGAACGGACCGGACTGTACGGATATTGTCACTGACAGGCTCAGTTGGGTGTCGGGGTGAGCTTCCTCATCGACGTCCATTTTGGTCAATAGCTGGTGGCCCGTCACGTATTGGCTTATACCTCTGACGTGCTAGTGGTTAAATCCACAACCATAGTATTGACGAGTCTTTAGAGTCCACCACACTTTCAGTTACTCAGCTTTCGGGCGAAACGCTGTAGAGGCCGTATGGAGATATGGCAGGGTCCGATCAGATACGTGCGGTATTGCACGGATCAGGATCGGACAGCTTTGTACTAGTGGCCGTATAGTAATATGGCAGGGTTCGATCAGATACGTGCGGTATTGCACGGATCAGGATCGAACAGATTTACTAGCCGGCTTTGGTTTAAGCCGGTCCTAGTTTAGTACAGTGTAGATTTTGTCTCATTGCATTTGTATCCGGTCGGAATACAGATGCGGGTGTGTATGCACAGTGTCGGGGTTTTCCTGTAATTTATTACGGGACCAGTTTTCTGGAGTTGCCAGTTTGCATTCCGTTCCGGCCGGTTTTCCTTTGTTCTTTCCCGGCCGGACTTTTCTGATGGAGGGGGTAATTTGCAGTTTTGCAAATTACACTTTGTGAAGGGGTTTTATGCAATTGTGTTGATTATGATGGCTTTCATATCTTGCACATTGACTTGATTTAAATGTGATTTGAAATAGGTATGGGTTTGATTGGATGTGAGTATGGTTGATGTTTTGTTGACCTTGGATGTGGTCACCTCCTTCTTGATCCTACACTCACCTCCCTTGTATAGGTTTTTCCTCCACCATTCTCATGATAGATACTTGGCCGGCCACATTTGATGATGGATGATTGATCATTTTCATTTTTGGTGAGGGTGTGGGAAAATTATTGTTTCATATCATTTTTCATTGCCTCAAAAATCCCTAAGTTCATATCACCTTGATTCCTCCATCATGGCAACAAAAACCCCATTGAGACAAAGCGTATTCTACACTACACATTCTACAGCTTATCTTGAGCATGTCGAGTTGCCGGCTTCATGCTCGAGTTGCCTCGGTATTGAGGCGGGAGCCCGTAAAAGACGAAGGCGATGTGGTGCCCTTTCCGGCGAGGAGGCGACGATGTGGAGGCAACACTTTCCGCGGGAGATCGGGACGATGACGAGAAGACCGGAGGACTCGGATCACTCGGTATACTTCTCACCCTATCTCTTGATTGCTAGCGTAGGTTAATGGTTAACGATCCGGGTTTTTCTTTGTCCGCGGTAGCGCCGGTTTCCGAGTAAGGAAAAATTTTTATTCCGCAATTTGGCCTCGAGTAAGACGGCCGGGGCGCTGCCGTGGCGCAACATGGTATCAGAGCCACGCCATTAACCTTACCTAGCTTTTGTGTAATGTGTTTGCGTTTCCGATCGACCGAAATTCCAAAAAACCGCGTTTTGTGTACATCAGTTTTCTGTCGATTTTTTCCGGGCTCGAAAAATTTTTCAGGTGATTGCAGAATGATGTACAGGAAATTTTAAGACATCTGGGAAATTTTGGGCATGCGTTACTGTAGATCCGCCGCGGAAGCGCGGCGTAACCCTCCTTGGCGCCGCTCTTCCGCCGCGGTTCAGTTTGCTCTCTGGACCAAATTTTTCCAGTGAGGTTTTTACATGAAAATGGGGTATTTGGAATATTAAAATTTGGCCCAGGTTTTCTGTGAGTGCTACAGTTTTGATTGGGGCCCATTTATTAATTTTTGGTCAATCGGAAATTTTTAAAACACATTTTTCACAGTATTTACATTACATCTGCGACCGTGAATGTCACTCGATCGGTAAATCCGGTCTAACTGCTATAGCCCGGTTAGACGGATTTGCGAACGTGACTTTCACGTTGATGTTCTATGTTTATGCTGTGATGTTGCGGATCGGTCGTGGGGATAGCCTGGATGCAATGCTAGTACTGTTTTGTGGTATTATGTACATTTGATATTGCGGGGCGAGCGTCCGACATGTGGACTGCCGTCACTGCCAGTTTGTATTATTCTTTTGGGGCACGACCTGGTTGCGGTCGATGTACCCGGTGTATGTATATTTTACATTCTGTACTAGGTTTGCCCCGCGGTGGGGTGCACGGATAGCCGGGTTCTGGAGGGCAACGAGCCCGCATCTCAGGGCATTGAGACGGAGGGGGCTTCAGTCCAGGATTGGCGGGCTATTCGCCGCACTCGTAGGGGGTACAGGTTGACCCAGGAGGGGCGCCCAAGTTACCGGATTCCGTGAAGTGCTGGGTGGTCCATTCACGGTACTGAAGGGGGCTGCCTCGCTTCAGGTTTTGGCGGGTGACTTGCCGCGCCCGTAGGGGTCTAGGATTTCATTGCACAGGCTATCCACACGACCAGGGGAACGTCGGGTTTCAGCAGCGGCTCTGTGAAACCCGGGGCTTCCAGATATCTGTATTGTTCTGTGATGCTGTACATTTCTGTGATGTTGCATTTTATTCACGCCTTGAGCGAAATACTATATATTGGTATATATATTAGTAGATGTTGTATATGTTTTACATCCGCGCTAGTCCAGTCCCCTCTCTGCCGTTAGTTAGCTAACCTAACGGGTGATGACGGGACCCAGTGGCGAATGCGGATGGCATATACGTACGTCAGTATATTTTCGTTCTTTGTGGTGTGATCATTTGATGGGACTGCATTGATTCGGATCAATGCAAGTTAAACAAACCTATTCTGATGTTGTTGGAACACTTTTTCAAAAAGCTGTTATTGCAAGGACGTTCACTTTTGTTTTGCATCGTGGTATTCATTTGGAATATCCTGCTCCTCAGTCGACGAGGCAAGGGCCGAGATCCCTTCACCGGGAGTGACCCCTTGGACAGAAGTTTGCGTCAGGGCATTAACTTCACTATAGCCGATTACTTTTGCTTTGCATCGTGGTATTCAGTTGGAATATCCTGCACCTCATTCTACGGGGAAAGAGCCGAGATCCCTTCACCGGGAGTGACCTCTTTAGTAAAGGTTTTCGTCACTATATTTTCTAAAAGGCTATGCAGTTCCTTCAACGATATCAAGTTCATTACGTTAAAGGTTTTTCGCCAAAAACCATTCGTAGCCCTCCGTCATTTCTTATGGGTATTATTTAGTATTCGTGCTGCGTTTGTTGACTCCGTCAAGGCGTAGTGTACGGTAGCTAAGTGGTGCTTGTTTGTTGCATAAGTGGGATTGGTTAGGACAGTCGTGCGGCCTTGTTGACTCCGTCAAGGGCACGTACGGGTGGGTTTAATGCAATCCAGATAATGACGGGTTGAACTTGACTAGGACTCTTTGATTTGTTGACTCCGTCAAGGTCACTTGAGTCCTAGGGGTAAAAATCACATCGGGAGTTTCAAAAGAACTGAAACCTGCCAGGTATGCGCATACCTTCTGGAGTGTGGTGACGTGAGTGGATTCCGTCACGTTATCATGCGATGATAGTTGGATCCCGATTCCCACTGATGAGTTGGTTTACTCCTCGGGTGATCCCGACTAATTCTTCTTTCAGGTTTGGAGGAGAATTTGAGGTACAGTGGGAGGTTTCCAGATTAGACAAAGTGGTAACCATTCTGATCTAGGATAGAGTGCACGTTGAGTGTTTCTTTTCTCTCTCTCTGGCAGCGACCATTGACCCGACCCTGGACTATGACTCAGTGACCAAGTTGACCGAACCTTCTTAACACTGGCTTTTGGATTGTCAAAGTTGCAGACCTCATTGCCACTCCTACTTTTACCCTTTTCTCCAGGACACCCCGTATTACTACGAACGTCCACTTCCATTGGACAAAACCATCGTATGGTTAGATACGAACTCGAAGGACTTCGAGGATGGTTTCTGGTTCTGGAGAAAACGAATAGGACTATTCAGTTGTTTTTTCTTTTTCACCTTCTCTCAGGTTGCGAGTACTCCTTGGTTTAGGAGTAGTACACCTATTACGCAAATTGGATAGTCTTCTTCCAAACCATAGGCTGGTGCCGACCGGTAGGGAATGAAGAAAACCAGTTAGCCTAAACGGTGTGCAGAAGGTATTAAGTTAAGACAAAGCAAGGGATTAGTAGGAGGGCAAAGTAAACTGCGACTGATATTCACGACCAAACCAAGTATTTCTTCGCCAATCCTAAATTACCTTTGTATTTCTCCAGGACACTCCGTATCACTACGAAGATCCCATTTTATTGGATAATCCATCGTATGGTTATATACGAACTCGAAAGGAACTTGTTCCAGTTCGGGGATGGATCCTGGTTCAGGAGAAATAGGAATAAAGTACATTCAGGTGTCTTTTATTTTCACCTTCTCTCGCGTTGCGAGTGCTCCTAGGATTAGGACAGTACACCCTTTATGCTTCTTGGATAGTCTTCTTCCAAACCATAGGCTGGTGCCGAACGGTAGGGAAGGAAGAAAACCATTTGGCCTAAAGGGGTGTACAGAAGGTAATGACTAAAGACACAGAAAGGGATTTAGAAAGATGGCAAAGAATTATACGGTTATAGTTGTGAATCTGGATAATGGTAGAGGCATTACTAGGAATACCAGAATACCCCACAGAAACATTTTTAATGTTTCAGTTTTACTGTGTAATGTTAAAAGAAAACTGATTTCCCGATTAGACACTTACTCCAGGGTATGTATTTACCAGGTTGGATTCTCACATTTGTATGGTTTTACAGATGATGAGTGGGAGTAAGTTATTGGGAATTGGGTGATCATCCTTATTATATCAGGATTCGTTGTAATCGGTGATATTTGAGGAAGTCACCTGGGTTGTTTGCCGGTCGGCAAATATTTGGTTATGAATATCCGCTGTTGTGCACCAATTTCAAATTGATATATCTGTACGTCTATTTTCATAGAGTGAGATATACATTTTGATATTATGTCGATGACATTTACCTATATCAGTGGATGGTTAGGTAAGGAGCATTAAACAACGGTGTAATTCTTCTTAACCATAAGTACAGTTTTCAACCTACGACACACAGTGAAAGAGTTGTTAGACTCAGCGGACTTATACAGAGTATTGTATGTTGTCCAGTGTCCATCAGGACAGAGGGGTTGGTCCTCGTACTATATTCGGTTTACTTATGACTTCTCTCGATTTTAGACAGCTGTTTCGTGGAAACACAGGGTCTAAGTTTTGAGGAGTTATAGGTATTTGAATAGAATAGAGAACCAGCTGTAGCAAGTATCGGGATTCTTCAAAGAGATCGAAGATGTAGATACTTGTGCATGGTATTCAGTTGATAGTAATGAGAACTTGCTTCTCTTTCAGGTTACTCATAATTGGAAGCATTCCTAAGTTGAGTAACGCTGATCGGCCTCCTTCCATTTAGTTGACATGCACTGGAGACAGCTGCATGATTTGAATCTGGTTAAATTAAATCAGTGCCTCTGGTTCTATATTGGATATAGAACAGTTCATATCTTAACGATGTTGTCCGGCTTATGCTTAAAACCAGACTCCGGATAACTCAAGGCACGTTTCTGTAATGGCTGTTTGTGGGTTGACCCAGGCTATGACGAGGGTTGACTTTCTACCATCTGGCAGATCAATAGAAATATTGTTCTAGACTCGCCACAGTTTTATTAAAAAATGGATTTTTTCAAAAACAGCAGTGGGAGTATGGTAGAACTGGAAGTGATTCCAGAACCGCAAACGATTACTGAAGATTTGATAAGGAACCTAAAGATTCAATCTGATTTGACATTCCATTGGCCACTCCGCAGATAAGGTGGGTAACTTCAGGCACCCGAGAGGTACTCCGGTAGCCTCAAGGACGGTGACAGGGAAGTTCTTGTTTACCCACAATTACCATTGCTGTTGTTCCAGGCTGCGAGACCCGGCAGGAGGATGAGTATAGCGTCGTTCTATACTAGCTTTGGAAGTGCACGTCTATATGACTCTGCCAGAGGGTTGTCGTAGTCAGTGGGAGCAGCGGAAGCATTGGTGGACATCAGGCTTATGTCTATTTATAGACTAAAGCAGATGTAGCGGAGATAGATCATCTGTTTCTGATGTGACAGTCATGGGTTTGACGTCATCAGAATAGGGGATGGATCTGTTGAGAAGGTAGTAGGAAGTGATATTCCTATACTACGATCGGTTATACTTTGGTCGTCACACAGTGGTTTCTCCACAAGGGACTTGGATATTATATCAGACATACTGGTTACTAGATCTATAGTTTTAGATCTAGATTTGGGTGGTTTCCCAATCTGGGTACCTTGACAGCATTCTATGAGTATTTAGAATGGACGACTCCTGACACGGTAGTGCACCTGCAGTTGATGGAGTCACCCTCTCTAAAGGTGTCTTATAGACTAAAGGGGAGAGGGATACTCATGATTGGCAGATCACTTGCTTAGGCAATTGAGTCAATCATGAGATGTCAAGTACCGCACCAGATGTTGTTCTTGCACTAGATGCAATAAGTTGATATTGATCCAATCCTGGAGGAACAGTCGGAAGCAGTTTTAGAACATAAGTGAATGTTCTAGGGATACGATAACGGCTGCCTCCTTTAGGAGACGGTTATCACTCCAGGCTTCCAAGGTGACATGGACGACAAGGAGGTTGTCAGAGTTATAGTTCTCCCTCTGACAAGGGGCAGTATTTTGGACAGGTGGTCCAGGGCAATACTGAGGGAGGCATGGCGCAGGATACTGATTAAGTTCAGTTGACGATACAATCTAAGAAGTTTGGATTTGGAGTTCATTTATGAACTAGGTCCCATCAGACATCCAGACATTCCAAGACAGGTATTGCTCATTTCGGGAGATGGCTTTCTCCGCGAACTTGAGATATAGAGAGACATAGAAAGAAACATCACAGCGGATCCACTCACTGAGGCTATTCCTCGAACGCAATAGTTTCACAAAAGAGCTTTGTGGGACTGACTAGTAGAGGAGTTGGGTGTTCGGTATCACACGGGCTGTGAGTATGCGACATCGCAATAATTAGCCTTGAGTGCAAGTGGGAGATTGTTGGAGATAGTGCCCTCAGAGTCAATTATTGGATCACAGGCACGTGATTGCAATGATTGAGGGAGGACCTATCCCGGTAGGACAGTCTTACTCGAGATGATAGTATGCTATCTGGTTTATCTTTATCATCGTGTACTGCTTTAGATGACCTGACATGTCGCTATTACACGTTGATAGAGCCCCTAGGATTCTTGCTTGACGACCAGCAGTATGATGGCGATCATATACGTGGGAGCTGGGGTCTATAAGCACATCCTTAAAAGGTCCCTAGTCGTGGGAGTTTCGAGACTGGGCATCGATACTCCATTAGTAGACTAGTGTATACAGTCGAGACCCCGACGAGGGGCGGTGGCCGGTCTCACAAGCCACTGGTGTCAGTTGGTTCACCTAAGATGTATACAGGTGCTCATTGGGTTATGAGTACACCGGACAGGACTCGCCGGGAACCTGCTAGTTGGTCTTATACCAGACGTCAGATAGCAGTTCCCAGGTGACATGTGTACAGGTTAGTTCATCGACCTGAGATCGTCATTTGTCTCGTGTGAGTTCCCACTGTGCTTTGATTACTACCCTACCACGGCTCAAAGGAGTCGTGCAAACAGGTTTTAGTTGGGTACAGTCCCGAGCCACATGGAGGCAGTGAGCGGATCTTCAGGGGTTCGTCTCTCCCGGTATTGGGAGTGAGGTCGCACTGTGTCTAGGAGAGAGCCATTACGCAAAGCCCTCGGCCGAGGCAGGAGATTTACTGGTAGGTATTCCAGTAGTATCTCAGGGCGTTCTGGGCTACACTCCGACACGACTAGTACCGCTTTTGGGGGTCTGACTTTCACCAACCCCCTAGGCCCGCCATGCGATACTCATAGACGAACGGACCGGACTGTACGGATATTGTCACTGACAGGCTCAGTTGGGTGTCGGGGTGAGCTTCCTCATCGACGTCCATTTTGGTCAATAGCTGGTGGCCCGTCACGTATTGGCTTATACCTCTGACGTGCTAGTGGTTAAATCCACAACCATAGTATTGACGAGTCTTTAGAGTCCACCACACTTTCAGTTACTCAGCTTTCGGGCGAAACGCTGTAGAGGCCGTATGGAGATATGGCAGGGTCCGATCAGATACGTGCGGTATTGCACGGATCAGGATCGGACAGCTTTGTACTAGTGGCCGTATAGTAATATGGCAGGGTTCGATCAGATACGTGCGGTATTGCACGGATCAGGATCGAACAGATTTACTAGCCGGCTTTGGTTTAAGCCGGTCCTAGTTTAGTACAGTGTAGATTTTGTCTCATTGGATTTGTATCCGGTCGGAATACAGATGCGGGTGTGTATGCACAGTGTCGGGGTTTTCCTGTAATTTATTACGGGACCAGTTTTCTGGAGTTGCCAGTTTGCATTCCGTTCCGGCCGGTTTTCCTTTGTTCTTTCCCGGCCGGACTTTTCTGATGGAGGGGGTAATTTGCAGTTTTGCAAATTACACTTTGTGAAGGGGTTTTATGCAATTGTGTTGATTATGATGGCTTTCATATCTTGCACATTGACTTGATTTAAATGTGATTTGAAATAGGTATGGGTTTGATTGGATGTGAGTATGGTTGATGTTTTGTTGACCTTGGATGTGGTCACCTCCTTCTTGATCCTACACTCACCTCCCTTGTATAGGTTTTTCCTCCACCATTCTCATGATAGATACTTGGCCGGCCACATTTGATGATGGATGATTGATCATTTTCATTTTTGGTGAGGGTGTGGGAAAATTATTGTTTCATATCATTTTTCATTGCCTCAAAAATCCCTAAGTTCATATCACCTTGATTCCTCCATCATGGCAACAAAAACCCCATTGAGACAAAGCGTATTCTACACTACACATTCTACAGCTTATCTTGAGCATGTCGAGTTGCCGGCTTCATGCTCGAGTTGCCTCGGTATTGAGGCGGGAGCCCGTAAAAGACGAAGGCGATGTGGTGCCCTTTCCGGCGAGGAGGCGACGATGTGGAGGCAACACTTTCCGCGGGAGATCGGGACGATGACGAGAAGACCGGAGGACTCGGATCACTCGGTATACTTCTCACCCTATCTCTTGATTGCTAGCGTAGGTTAATGGTTAACGATCCGGGTTTTTCTTTGTCCGCGGTAGCGCCGGTTTCCGAGTAAGGAAAAATTTTTATTCCGCAATTTGGCCTCGAGTAAGACGGCCGGGGCGCTGCCGTGGCGCAACATAAGTGTATGTTCCTCTATAAGCCGTAAGGATCCTACGAGAGGGTCTTCTCCTTGTAAGTCGAGAAGACTTATAAGGGTTGTTCATCATGCACACATATCCCCAATCACGGATGAAATTTGGTTAGGGAAGTGTTCATTCGCGCCCGTGGATTGTATACAAGGATCAGTATTGAGCCACTTATAGGGAAATATCAAAAGTTGTGGGGTTTTCTTAAGCACAGGTTTAGGTCTCTGTAACTTAAGACTTTCAAATCTTATGAGCCGTGAGGGTCCTATAAGAGAGTTCTCCTTACGAGTCGTGAGGATCTCGCAAGTGTATTTTCTCCTTAGGAATCGTGAGAATCCCTTAGTGTATTGCTCCCTTGTGAGTCGTAAGGATATCACGCGGGTGGTTTCTCCTTACAAGGTTGAGAGGACCCTAGAAGTGTCCTTTAACGAGATTGCGCTCTCTCAGGTTTTCACAAACACTCGCCGGTAGTCCTGCTGTTTTTACTCACGGAGCCCTTTCGGGTTTTCATCCGTGCCCTTTTTGCTTATGGACATACCGTTTTTTTTATTCTTTTTATTTTCTCTCTTTTTTTTACGAGATCGCGCTCTTTCGGGTTTTCATGAACACTCGCCGGTAGCCCTGCTGTTTTTTACTCACGGAGCCCTTTCGGGTTTTCATCCGTGCCCATTTTCCTTATGGACATACCGTTTTTTTTGTTTTTTTTAATATTTTTTTTATCTTTATATATATTTTTTTATTCATCTCGTCAGCCTAAGGATGCTGCGGTAGTAGTTTAAGGACGTTTCGGTCCGTTGTTAGTTTAAGGACGTTTCGGTCCGCCATTAGTTTAAGGACGTTTCGGTCCGCCATTAGTTTAAGGACGTTTCGGTGCGCTCAGGAGAAGGCTGGATACTGCTTATAAAGTTTGAGCTTAGAAAGATAGCGAGCGGACATAGTCGTCGTCATCTATCATTGACCTAGGCAGTAACTCACTAAGCGTAGTATTTCTTTAGAAATCGGCCATTTATTGTCCTGTTAGGCCTTTCACCGTGCATATCCATGAGTAGATAGGCTCCACCTTGGTAGACTTTGTCTATGATGTACGGGCCTTCATTGTTTGGCTCGAACTTTCCCCGCTTGGCGCGATTGGGGATCATAGGCCTTTTGACCACTAGCATGAGTTCGCCTTGGCGGAATGTCTTCGGCCGGGTCAATCTTTTATATGAGCGCGTCATCTTTGTTTTATAGGCCTCCAGATTTTTTTGCGCTATGAGCCGGGTTTCATCTTCATGTTGTATTGCCGAAAGCATTGAAATACGGTCTTCAGATGCTCGAGATGTTCCTCGTATGATTTGCTTTTAACCACGAGATCGTCGATATAGCATTCGACGATTTCGTGTATATGGTCATCGAAGATCTTCGTCATGGCCCTCTGATAAATAGCGCCGGCATTCTTTAAACCGAAAGGCATCACCTTGTAACAAAATATACCCAAAGGAGTCCTGAAGGCGGTGTACTTCTGGTCTTCGGGATGCATCTTTATCTGATTATAACCTGACGAGCCGTCCATGAAGGAGAAAACCTCATGAGTGGACGTATTGTCTATCATTAGTTCGGTGACTGGCACTGGGAAATCGTCCTTTGGGCAAGCTTTATTGAGATCCCGGAAGTCTACGCATATGCGCACTGTCCCATTCTTCTTCATCACCGGAACGATGTTGGCGATCCATTCAGGATATTGGACCTCCTGGATGAAGCCAGAGTCGATCAGCTTCTTAACCTCGGTGTTGATACCCATCTCAAGCTCGAGCCGCATTCTTCTTGGTGCTTGTTTGACCGGCTTGACGTCTGGGGATATCGCCAATTTATGCACAGCAATTTCTGGATCCAGTCCCGGCATTTCGGAATAGTTCCATGCGAAGCAATCCTTATGCTGCATAAGCAGGTCTTTTAATGAAGCCACCCTTTCTTCAGACAGCAGCTCGCTAATGAATGTCGGTCGCGGGTCGTTCACCGTTCCCAACTCAATTTTCTTGAGGTTATCTGCGGTGGTATGAATTCCATCTTCCAGCTCTTTTGGCGCTGGTGGAAATTCCGAGATTACCTTATCGTTGCTGTTTTCGAAGCACCAGGGAAGGTCATCCATGTTCTCGGGCTCTTCCTCTGCTATTGTTATCATGTGACAAGTATGAATTCGCTTCCAATTCCAATGAGGAACTGGTTCTTCTTTTGTGGGCTTGGGTTCGTGCTTCTGCGGCGGTGCTACCCTCCAGTTGTCGGACAGAGCGAACTTGGCAAGCTGATACTGATCTTCGACCCAATTCTTGAAGGTGAAGCAGTCTTCGAGAGGATGCCCTACCACTCGGTGATAAAAGCAATAGTCTGGGTGTGAGACCTCGCCTGCTTGTTTTGGGTGTTTAGACTCCGGCAGTGTAAGCATCCGATGTTTTAGAGTGAGGTCAAGTATTTTCTTCATCTTGTCCCGAGGAAAAGAGTATGCTCAACCCATTTTTCTCATGAGGGATAGATCGGAACCGCTCGGTTCCCGCTTGCGTGGCCTCTTAGCCCTGCTTCGTTGCTGTTGAGCGCCTTTTTCGCGTTTCGACTTATTTCTGCCTCTGCGTCGAGCCTTCTTTATAACAAGTTGACAAGGAGCGGCATTTTCATCTTTCACGGCCTGCTGGAGGAGGCGTTGCGTTTTGGCTTTCTCGTAGATGACCATTTCGTGGTTATGGTCTTCTCGGACTTTTTGACCAGCTTCCCTTATAAGTTTATCCATTTGTTCTTTGAACGACGGACTGTGCACTTTTGTGTCTGGAACTTTAACTGGTTCAGGATTAGCATCCTCCCATTGAGCATCTGCTTCTTCATCAAAGTCATACACGACGTAGCAACCGTGGAGTAGCTCTCGTTTCGTTGACCGGATGTATCCAAGCCCTATTGATTCCATTCTTCCATTAGGCAACTTGCGTTGAGTTCCGGGAACGTTCCAGACTTTGTCGTAGAACTTGGCTTTTCGAATGGTCTGCTTGAAGGATATCCCCTGGCATTTTAGCAGCCTCTTCAAGCCCTCTATATAAAATCTGGGGAGACGGATGGGCTAAAGATTGTTAAGCGTATGGTCCGCGCCATGCCAGATTTCTTTCTCCACTCTGGTTTCTTCAGAGCGGTAGAATAGAATTGCTTTTTCGCCTTCTCGCCTGGGAGGGATATAGAACGTCTGCAGCTCTTCTACATTATAGCTATCAAGTGCAACCAGTTCTTTACGGTGTTTAGGCGGCACCATTGCGACTTGTAGACTTTGCCCTTCGTCAGCGGACGTTTGTATTGAAGGTCGAGCAGAGAATACAGCATGGACCTCATCTTCCGAGTCACTACCAAAGATCAACGTAGGAGCGGATGGTCCTGGCTTGTTGTGTCGAGACGACCCAGAGTAAACTATCTCTTCTTCTTCTTCGGTATCACTCCCGAAAACAGGAATGGTGGCAGCGGCTTTGTTCTTCGGCTTGTGACACCTCTCCGTGTCTTCGAAATCTGGTAAGAAGTATTTAGCATCTTCATATTTGCAGACCTCGTTCACGGAGAACGGGTTCAGTTCTCCCGCCACGGTATACTCGAGACCATCCTTAGAATATTTCATACACTGATGTTGTATAGAAGGGATGAGGTTGTACTCGTGTAACCACGGTCGGCCGAGCAAAGCGTTGTAGCATGTCTTGGCGTCTATGACGTGGAACTTAATGTCCGTGACGAGTAGCCCAAAGCGTAGTGTCAGTATCACAGACCCAAGAGTTCTTGATGATTGGGAGTCAAACCCGGAGATGGTAATCTTATCCCGAGCGAAGTGCTGGACGCCCATGCAGATTTCTTTTAACACCCGCACATTGAAGAGGTTAACGGAGGATCCATTGTCGATCAGGATTTTGCTTATCTTTATATCGTGACAGTATCCTGAGACATAAAGGGGGCGATTGTGTTCGCACGTCCCAAGGAGAAGGTCTTCATCACCAAAAGCGACATCGGCCGTGTGCACTTCCTCCAATTCATCTTTCATCTTTTCCTCGACCAGGAAAGCTTAGAATTGCTCCGGATCCTGTAGTGCCTTGATTAACGAATCTCTCGCCTCCTTTGATAGCAAAAGGGCGTCAAGAATGCTGATCTGCGAGGGTAGTTTCCTCAGATGCGCTAAGACGTTGTAATCCACCTTATTTCTCTTCGGCGGGTCTTTGGCACTTAGCTCCTCCACAACTTGGTCATCTAAGACGATATCTTCAGGGACCTTCTCTTTTCCCTTATCTTTCTTATTTGAGGGTCCGAGATTCTTTTCAGGGAGTGTGCGATTACGTGCCGGATATTTTCGCAGACCTTGGGCTCTTCTTCTTTTCCCGAGGTGGACTCTTTAAATAGAGGGACAAGCTCCAGCTCCTCATTAGAATCGCTCCCGAATGTCGGCACCTGTGATCCCCCGGCGTTAACCATGCGACAATCACCGGTAGTTCTGTTAAACCCTTCGGTCATATTTTTTCGCTCCCGACGAGTTTTACGTTTCTCCCGCTTAAAATGTTGTCGATGAGCAACATATCCTTGCCACCATCTATCGAAAGCTTTGCACCCTTGAGTGGTGTGCGAAACCTTCTGATGATATAAGCAATAGGAGGGGTGAATTTCCATTTCACCAGTAATGTTTCCTTCGGAGGACGGTAGCTTCATGCCCATTGATAACAAACCTTTTCCCCATCTTGAATTTGCTTTTGTCGGTAGTGGATGTATTTTGCTCTAGCGGGAGCGTCTCAGCTCTTTCATCAAGTCGCCGGCGCTTGGCCCTTTCAAATATGACCGCCTCGCGTTCCAGATCAGCTTTACTTTTTAAGAGAGCTTCATTGAGGAATGCGTCAATTACTTCATCCGATGGCCCCAGAATTTTTGGTTCAGGATCTGCCCCCAGCGTTTCAGTACAAGGAGTCTCCTCATCGTCCATGAATGAATGAGAGATCACATGACAGCTCGCCACGTATTCTTCAGATTCATTAGATGACTTTCTCCCTCATCTTCCTCTTGAAGACATGATTGAAGAACTCTTGGAATGTAATGGGAGTCCGTGCCTTCTGGTTGTATTCCTCCAGCGCGTCAATTTGTTTTTGCAAGTCCGTGCGCTTGTCGCCAGGCTTCACGGGCTTCTTTGATTTCTTTTTCTTCTTCTTTGAAGATTTCGACGGCTGGTTATGAATGCTTAGGCCACTTCCATCGATCATTTGAGTTGGACGCAGCTTCAACATTCATTCAATGATTTGAGGTTCCAACGGGTTCTTCCACCTAATCGCTGGGCATGTTTGAAGATCGTTTAGCATCCTCGTTGTCTTGGCTGATAATACAACCTCCCAAGGAGCTTCTTCAACGACAGAGCATGTTGCCCCCGGCGTATTCATCCTCTTAGAGGTGTGGGGCTGCGGGGGATTCACCTTCCATTTTTCAGATAACGCGAACTTGCCCTGTTGGTACTGGTCTTGAAGCTAATTTTTGAAGACGTAGCAATCATCGATCGGATGACCCAGTACTCGATGATAAGGACAGTAATTGGGCTCATTGACATCATTTGGTTGCGACGGACGTTTTGGCTCCGGCAGATTCATGAGTCGGTTGCGCAACGCCAGCTCGAATAACCTTCTCGTCTTATCTCGGGGAAATGAGTAAGGACGTCCTAGCCTCTCTTCAAGGGCTATGTACGGGTGCATATTATTTTGACGAACAACCGGCTTCGAGTTGCTCGGCTGTTGTTGGGCATTAGCGACAACGATAGCTTTTCCCTTCCCCTTTTCATTTCGGGAGTCCGGCTTTGGAAAAGGGGGTTTATGGCCCATTTGATCCATTTGCGCTAGCTTGTCAATCAAGGCCTGGAAGGGAGTCGGCTTGAAGAACATCATAAATTACGAGATGGTTGCCTGTGGATCAAGGGTTCTCACAAACATACCCACTGCAGGAGCTTCCTCAATACGCTGCTCGCATTTTGACCATAAGTTCCGCCACCGTATAGCATATTGAACCCATGTCACGCCTGGCTTTACCCTGGCGTTAATCAGTGCCGTCATTGGGGTGCGTTCACTGGCGCTTGCAAAACGCTGGGTAAACAGCAGCTCCATCTCTGCGAAGGTCTTGATAGAGTCGTTCGGGAGCTCAGAGTACCACTCGAACGCTGTATCTGATAAGCTGCCAACGAACTGGCGAAGCAACAGCTTGTCATCACCGCCGGTGTTGCCGCAGAGTGCCCTGAACTGGGCGACATGCTGGTGGGGATTGCCCGTCCCCTTATAGACATGGAACTTGGGAATTGTGTAGCCCGGCGGGTACTTTATTTGATCATACCAACTTGGATATGGCCGCCCCGTTTTTACGACCTGGCCGGCTGCTTCATTCGCATGATGAACCCGTATTTGTTGGGCTATGTAATCGTCCAAGTCAGCTTTGGAGATTGTCTCCTCCTTAGCGGTTGACAGAGCTGGCGGAGGATTCGACGTTTCTCCCCTATCGTCTTCAAGGACGATCGGGGGATCCTCGGCCGAAGGATCCGGTTGGATCATCATCCCCACTATGTCTTGGAACAGGAGACCCATACGCTTTATGTTGGCTGCTTGTTCAGCAGCCTCTTTATCCTTCTTCTCCAATATCCGACGAAGGAATTCGGCGTCAGTTTCTTGCTCCTGGCGTTCATCCGAGGACGTTTCAGGGCTTTCTTTTGGCCCAGTAAGTGCAGCCATCGAGTTCATCATCTCTTGGAGCTTCTGCTGCTGCTCCTGCGCTTTGGTCACTGACCGTGTAAGCGGTCGATGACCCGTAGATATGCGACTTTCCTCTTTACCAGACGCCATGTAGACGGTGTGAACTACAATGCCCCTGACTTAGGGCGTTTGGGTTCACCACCTTTGATATTCTCCATCGGCGTGAGGACTTTCTTCGGCCTTCTTCTCTTATGGGCCGTTGAAGTTGAGGGGGCCGTTGCTTTGGGCGCCCATGTGGTCGTCACTTTTCGTTGTTTGACCGGGGGATTTTCTTCTTGTCGACCTTTCGACTTCTTGTGTTGGCGAGAGAAATTAGGATCGATCATGGATTCTCGGACTCGTCGCCATGTTATGTAAATCCTGGAGGACAGCGATTGAGGAGGCTGCTCCGGCTTTTCTGCTTCCACAGCGGTCTCTACCGGTGTAGGAGATCTCTTGAGCACCGCAGTTGGCGAGTTTCTGCGTACCCTATTCAGTAGCTCAAAGCTGTTCCCAGTTGGAACAGCAGCATTAACTTCCACTGTTGAAACTGGTGGAGTTATCCCAGAGGGGGAGTTGCCCCCGGTCTTCCGTATCCCGCGCCAGTGGCGTCGGCGGGCGCGACGAGTTGTCGGTATTGGTTCAGAGACAGAAATAGTTTCTTCTTACCCCCTGTTCAGGTGTAGGGCTGTTGCCGGTGTCAGCCTGTTGAAGACTGATATCTTTTGAGCAGCAGGAGCAGGAGTGGGAGTTGGGACGGTCAGTCTTGTAAAGACCGATCTCTTAGCAGGAGAAGCCGCCTTGATGACTTCAGGAGCAGGTTTGGCTACACTTTTTGGAATAACCTTTTCTGGGGCCGCAAGCTTCATTATGGGCTCGCAGGAGTTTTGGCCCAGCCTGGAGAAGACCGAGGCACTGGTGTTGGGCGACCCGTTGGGAAGGGCCGCAGTAACTGTAAGTCAAACGAAGACCGACTTCTTAGGAGCTTCTTGTACGGGCACGGGGGTGCTGAAGCTTGTTGGCGGAAGCATAGTTTCGAAAAAAAGCCCTTTGGTGGCTTGAGTAATCTGCTCCACGGGCATCGTGAACAAAGAGGCCACTTGAGGCCCGTAGGTTATGCCCCCAGTTGAGGCAAGACGCGAGTTGCAGCTGCTGTTGGAGCACTTCGAACAGGTAGAGGCCATCGATGCTTGATTTCTGCGCCAGGCAAAAGACCAAATCTTAGTAACTTAAAATCCGAAGGCAACCATTAACAAACTGCGATTCGTTCACGAATATGACATACGAAGTGTGGAGTGGAAAGAGGAAAAGGTCCCACCAGGCGTGTCAGAATCTGTTCCCCTCCGAATGGCGGCCAAGACATGGACGTCTTGCCTGAGATTCGGGGCAGATGCTATTTGGTTTTATCCGTCCATCTCTCCGAAGATGCCAAGTTGATTTATGGCACCGTGTATCAGAGGTTTAGATGGATGCGGCCGATGTAGCAGACTTCGTCAGATTCCCCATCGCTTGAGGGGTTTTTGATTGTGGGGACGCTCTTCCCTGCAGGCGCAAGCCCCTGCAGTTAATTACGCTACCGCATCGCGGTAGCCACTTTCTCCTTCTCCAGTTGTTCACTTCGTGTCGTGTGTGTTTGTTTTGTTTGTGGTTGCCCGTGGATTGTATACGGAGACTAAGTGATGCCGTCGCCCGTAGGACGTGGATTAGTCCAAATCCGTATTTACTTAGATTTGGCTTTGGTGTTTTAGTTTAAGGATACGTTAGCCATATTGAGGCTAAGATCGACTTAAACGTTCGTTAAGGATACGTTAGTATGATTTGAGACTAAGATCATCTTAACGGGATCGTTTGGATCCGACAAAAGAGCATTTGGGGGCTCTATTGTTCCAGTTTAGAGACGTAGTGGTCCATAGGTAGTTTAAGGACGTTGTGGTCCGTATTCCAGTTTAGGGACATGGTGGTCCGTATTCCAGTTTAGGGACATGGTGGTCCGTATTCAGTTTAAGGACGCTTGAGTCCGTGGGTTTAAAGATCCCACAATCCGTCTTTTGGTTTAAGGACGCTTAAGTCTATGAGTTTAAGGACCCCACAGTCCGTGTTGATGTGTGGTTGTCGGGACCCGTCACTTCTCTGACGTCGTTGAAGGATTACAACGATAGGAGTCAAAGGAGTTCGGAGATGTACCCTCAAACCGGATGTAAATTGATTTAAGAGAGCAGCTGCGCTCAGTCAATTTAACTTGAGGACTTACGTCCATGATTGGGCTAAGTCCAATTAAAAAATATTCAACGCTTTTATTTGTTTTTGGCCTATTAAACCTGTGCTAGGGCTTTGCCCTGGTTTAAATAATGCAATACATTACTTTTTATTTTTGTTTGGGCTCTGCCCATAAAGGATGCAGAGCATCAATTTTGTTCGGGCTCTGCCCATTTATAAATGATGCAGAGCATCAATTTTACTTGGGCTCTGCCCATTTATAAATGATGCATAGCATCAATTTTACTTGGGCACTGCCCATTTATTACTTTGAAATTTATTTTGGCCTACTAGGCCTTTCTGATTTGGGCCTGCCCCTTTAGTAAATAATGCATTGCATTTGTCAGGCGCTTTGCGCCAATCACTGAGCGCAAGCGCTTGTGGTGATGACACGTGTTACGCAAGCGCAGTGCGCTGCGCTTGCACTGCTGACACGTGGCGCGCTCTGGTGAGTTGCGCCAATCTCATAGAGCAAGGCTCTTTCTTAAAAGCGCAAAGCGCAAGTGATTCAAATGCTGACACGTGGCGCTCTCTGGTGACTTGCGCCATATCAGGAGTGCAACAGTGCAGTTTTTTGCAAGTGCAAGGCACTATTCCAATAATTTGAGAATCTTTAAGATTCCAGAACCAATAGTTCATAAAAAGGTGCAAAGCACTGTTTGATTTCTTGATCCAATTTAGATCAAAGAAATAAAAGTATTTTCTTGGTTTTTCTTGTTTTCAGAGAACCAGTGGTTCACAAAAGAGTGCAAAGCACTTATCATATGAAGATCATTGATCTTGTTCTTAGATCAGTGATCTGTTCATAAGAGAATTTTCTCTTTTTTCTCTAAAGGTTTTTACCTTTCTTGTTCTTGAGGAATTCTCTACAATTCTTCAGAGTTCTTAATGATGATGTTCATGCTTTTGATTTGGGGTCTAGGGGCCTTTATATAGTGCCCATAAATTTGTTTAAAGTTGTTAAAGAGATCTTTCTCTGAGTGATTTGGGGAATTTTCCCCACCGTTGGATCTTTGATCCAATGGCTGCTGTTTTACAGAAGGCAATCTTCTTCTTTTAACAAGAACAGAAAAATCTTGCTAGAATTTAATTCTGTTTGGCGCAAACGCCCCAGTGCATGACACGTGTCAAGCAGCGCACAACGCAACTGTGCTGACACAAGTCGCGCAGCGCACCTGCGCTTGCGCAACTGCGCAGACACGTGTCGCGCAGCGCACAGCGCAGCACAACTGCGCGAGCGCATCTGCGCTGACACGTGTCGCGCGCGCACAACGCAGCGCATCTGCGCTTGCGCTGATACGTGTCGCGCAGCGCAGCGCTTGCGCAACTGCGCTGACACATTTCACGCAGCGCAGCGCTTGCGCTCCTGCGCTGACACGTGTCGCGCAGCGCAGCGCTTGCGCAACTGAAGCGTTGCTTCCTTTAATTTTTTTTTAAATAGAGCTTTGCTCTGATTGGGCGCGCTGCCTTGGGTGCTGCGCTCTCCGCGCTGGCGTGCCAGATTTTGACACGTGGCATCTTGCACACAGCGCAGAGAATCTAAAGCGTTGCTTCATTTATTAAAAATTTAAATTTTCAAAGTAGAGCTTTGCTCTGATTGGTGGGAATCGGAAGCGTTGCTTCACTTGAGATGTCTTTTCATCTTCTTTTATCAAGTCAGACTTGTATTTCCCAAAATTTTCATTTCCCGGGTCTTGGAAATAATTCCACTATGCATGGAATTTTCTGTGCTTGTTCTATATAACTCAAAGCCGGGCCTTTTCTTCTCTCATCTTCAGAGAACTTTTTCAATCATGGCTTGTAACCGTCCTCATGCCCGTCGACAACCATGGGAAGTGCCTATTCGAGGCATCGTTCCCCGTTTTGCTGCGCACTTGGTGGACCCTTCTCTTACGGACGAGCAGTGCGATGCTCCGATGTACGAGCTTTTGACTCGTGTGGGGTCTCCTCTCCCTCCGCACTCCATTTGGCTTCGGATGATCCTTGCCTCAGTGCTCGCCGATCTTCCCCCTCCTCCAGTAGAGATGTCCTCGGCAATGCTTGATGCCGCCGAGGATAAGATCGAGTGCTTCTTCGAAGCGCACTTGATCACCAAAGCCCTGAGGGACTGCTCTTTCCACTTGCTGAGCAAGATACGGGCTCGCCGGGTTGTCATCGCCACCTTTTCTGACGAATGTGGCGACGATCGTTGGGCGTCTACCTCTCGGGAGTACCGCCGCTTCAACGTGGTGGACAAGACAGAAAGGGAGCTGGGGAATCTTCTTCTTATCTTTGCGAATCCTTGTCTTTCCGATCCCATATTTGGTGATCTTTTTCAAATGTAATAATAATAAAAATGAACAAGTGTTTTCTTTTTAATCAAATATTTTATTATCTGTTAAGGGTTCTTTTATTTTAGCTCTCTGTTATGCTTGTGCATCGCACGATTTAATTTGCTATTATTAGGTGCATGTGATTCTTGCAAGGATAAATTGCTTTTGGTGTCTTAGCCTCTTTTATGAAGCAGTGCTTTACTTTTCAGTCTTAAAAATAGAGTTTCGTTCTGATTGGGGGAAACACACATGAATACATAAAAGTAAAAATAAAGGCATCCCCAAGCGGGAGCTAGCTCTTCGCCAATGATGGAATCACAACCACATGCAATATGTATATCAAAAGTGCGAAATAAGCATCTGAAAGCAAGAAATGAGAAACAACACGTAGGCTCAAGTGAGTATCGACACCAAATACCATAAATACAAGTCTCACGAGTCTCACCGTCTAGTCCAATATACAAGGGTAGATGGAGTATACTAGATACAAATAATAATGCAAGATGGAACAAAAGTATCCTCGCAACCCACCTATGAGCAAAGCTGCAAATCGATGCATTGAAGCAAAAGAGGAAGTACGCCTGCCGCAACTGCGCAGACGGGTCGAACCTGCAAGATACTGTGGCACAACGGGGGTGAGTTTCCAACTCGTGAGTAGTAAGTAACATCTAATAAGGCTATAGTAAGCATGCACGCAAATGTTTCACCACCTATACATATCGATATGATACGATGTACTAACATGAATGCAACATGAATGCATAATCAAACACGAAACCTGAATAAGTCTGGTATGAGAAAATTTGTAACTTTAACTTAGTAAAACCTTTTGTAAAATAAAACTGGATTATCATAAGAAATCGATAGAAATCCATGTCAAGTATCGACACAATATATATATATATATATATATATATATATCCCAATATCTCAATGTCTCAATATCACAATATCTCAATGTCTCAATATCTCAATATCTCGGACTCCGTCAGTTCGGATCGACCCATATCATCAAATCTCACGACTACATCGGTATCCTCCGGATATGTGCCGCAACAAAAATAACCGGTCGGTAGTGCTCCCCTACCGGGCTCAATGCCATCTATGCGATCTTCTTTCCCCGAGGCACCGCACCGGGTCCACCATGTACCCTCATACGGTGCATCCCCCTCCTCGAATCGGTTATATGATACAGCTCAAGAATCGAGAAAACTCATGGTGGACACCACACACATCATATCACGAGAAAACTGCAAATTTCTATTTTTAAAATGAAAATAGGTTTATAAAATTCTTGCGGTTTTCCCCAAAATCCAGAAATCTCATAAGTACTGAAATCCTCAAGAAGAATCACAATATGTAAACATGTCGATGATGGAAGTCTATAATACGGTAGTATATACCATGCGAAGTACGACCAGAACCTATGCATGAATCATAATGCAATGAGGTATGTATATATGACTAATAATCCTACGTATTTATCTTAATGAAATGAATATACAACTACAAGTCTACAGATCATATATGATGCAAATGCACAGATACCGATTCTAAGCAAGTTCTATAGTGTTCGTGACATAACAATTACCAATGGCGTGTGTGTTCACATAAAATAGTGCACGTGCGGCATGGACCAATGGTAATGGTGCAAGTGTCCTATGAGATAAAATCATATATATATAAGATGATGCAATGCAATGAGATGAATGACTAGGAGACTACGCATATAAATACAAGCACTACTAGTAATCCTGACTATCCGGCACCTCGCACCATCCAGACGATCCCCCAATAGATGTGTACATCTACTCATCGGGACGCCTTTGCTAATCTGATCCGATCTCAGCCTTGTCTTTCCGCGCCATGTCCGACACCTCTGCACCCGATCCTAGAATCGCACATAAGTAAATAAGATGATAGATATATGAATTGTCATGGGAACAAACGGTACAAGTCAACCAACACGCACTAACTAGACGCGTACGAACTTGGTGCACAAACGCGCTCGCGACAAAGCCACACACCACAACTAAGGTCGCTATACGTGACAAACCTCAAACCTAGAACCAAATCATACCAATCGCGCATTCCCAACACACTAAATGTATTAGGAAATAGGTATTAAATCATCAAAATCTCAAACTTAATTAAAATCTATTTATTCCAAAAACCTAGTAAGCATCAATTAACCATTTTAGTGCAATCTAGATGTTTTAGCAAAACTAACAGCCACAATGTTCACTTAATATCTTAATTAGGCCACACAATTACTAACTATATTTTAATTTCACCTATTTACACACTAATTATAAACTTAGTTTGCATGCACAATTAATTAGAACAATTAAAAGTAACGATTGGGAAATTAACTACTAGATTAGATTTGGTAAGATCCTTAGATGTTAATCTACACATGCAACCATAATTTAATGAGGTAAACATTAACTAAATCTCAAACCTATCTCTTTAAAGCTTCATTTTTCAATTAAACCGTATAGCACCTAATTAAAATTAGATTAGAACAAATATGAACAAAGTAATAATTTTTAATAAGGTTATACCTCAAAATGGTTGAGAAAAAAATCTAAACATGCTATCAAATGTAGATACTTGAACCAAGAATCAAGCAAGCTTAGAACAAGGAAATTTGTGAAGATTTTAGTTAGGATTTGTGTTGATTTATTGTGGATATTTGGTTGAATTTTTGGTGGAGTTTGAGATGAAGAATTGGAGAAGAGAGATAGGGGCTGCCATTTTGCTGGGTCGGCCAAGAATGAGAAGGGTTTGTGTGTGTGGGTGAGTGAAAGAAAGAGAGGTAACCATACCCCCACATACATATCACATCTTATCATCTTTTCTCTTTAATTGAATTTTTTTTCTTTTCAATTTAACCTTTTCCTACAATTGTCTAGAAACCTATAGAAATTTTTTAAAAGAATTATCATGTAATAAAGTGAGAGTGAAGTTGTCATGGTTCATTAATGTGAAATTGACCCATTCTAATTTGTAATTTACATTAATTAAATGTATAAGTGAAAGCTTATAATAATATTTGAAATAATTAATTAAGGAAAATTATTTAAGTAAACTAGCATTTTATAAGTGACTAATTATATACCAAATATTTGCAATTACATAGCTAAAATAGGTATAATTAAGTTTATGTTGAAAAATAATTATAGTTAAGTTTTACGGAAAACACAAGTTATATTACCGATTATCGGAAAATTCACCTAAACGATTTTTTTAAAACGTTACAATCTTCCCACCTTAAAGAAATTCGGTCCCCGAATTTAAAATCTAACTACGCTTATCCTCGAAGAGATGGGAATAGTTTTCTCTCATCTCGTCCTCGTCTTCCCACGTGACCACTTTGCCGCTCGGGCCACGCCAAAAAACCATTACGGTCGGTATGTCCTTGACCTTGGTTTCTTCACCTGCTGATCTGGAATGACCATCAGTAGCTCGGTGAAAGAAAGACTGCGCTCCAGCTGGATCGTCTGATGCTGTATCGTGTGAGAGGGGTCATGAAGGTACTTGCGGAGCATCGATATATGAAACACAGGGTGAACCTCTGGAAAGCTAGGTGGAAGAGCCAAACGATAAGCAATCGTGCCGATACGCTCGAGAATCTCGAAAGAACCCACATATCTGGAACTAAGCCTTCTTTCCTTTCCGAATCTCAACACGCCCCTTATTGGAGAAACCCTCAAGAAAACATGATCACCTTTAGCGAATTCAAGTCTGCGACGGCGTCTATCAGCAATAGATTTCTGCCTGCTCTGGTCCGCTCTCAACCTATCCCAAATAAACTGAATCTTTTCGGTCATCTCCTACACAATCTGAGACCCCAAAATACTACTATCACTGAGTTCTGTCCAACATACGGGCGATCAACATCTCCTCCCATATAATGCCTCGAAGGGTGCCATCTGAATCGTCTCCTGGATGCCGTTATTGTAGGAGAACTCTATCAAGGGTAAGTAACAATCTTAACAGCCACGAAATCTAGAACGCAAGCTCGGAGCATGTCCTTAAGAGTCTGTATGGTCTGCTCTGATTGACCGTCGGTCTGCGGATGGAAAACTGTACTGAAACACAATCTAGTGTCCAAAGCCTTCTGAAGTTTTCTGCCATAGTTGGCTGGTGAGCTGGGTGCCTCGGTCGGTCACAATACAATTCGGAATGCCACGTAGTCGCACGATCTCATCGATATAAATCTGAGCGTACTGAACGGATTCAAAAGTGGACTTGACTGGCAAAAGTGTGCAGCTTCGTTCATCGGTCTACGATCACTCAAATAGAATCATACCCTCGACTGGTCCTAGGTAGACCCACAATAAGTTCCATAGAGATCTGCCCCCATTTCTGCTCCGGAATGGGCAAAAGTTGTAAATCTTCTGCTGGCCTCTGAAGCTTGGCTTTGACTTGCTGACCCGTCAAGGATCCCGAAATAAATCTGTGACATCTCTCTTCATCCCTTCATACTAGTAGACATCTCTTAAGTCATGATAAATCTTGGTGGAAACCGGAAGAACACTATATGTCGACTAGTGCGCCTCCTCAAAATCTTGCATCTCAATCCCTTAGAATCTAGCACACACAGTCGAGTCCCAAATAGTAGTACACCCTGATCATCGATCACGATCTCTGGATCTCTGCCCTGTCTAACCTGCCTCATGATCTCTGACAAACGGGCCTCGTCGGGCTGTGCTTCATGGATACGGTCAAACAACTGTGGATGTGCACGGACATGGGAAAGTGGTCCCCCTGGTGAACGTAAACTCGAACTGTACTCGGCTGTCACAAAGAATCTGCTAATCTGCTGTCGACTGTCTCTAAACTGTGCTGAAACAAGAAAAGCTACCTCCGGGCCTCCGACTCAAAGCATCTGCCCCAACATTCGCCTTGCCCGGACGATAAAGAATCTCACAGTCATAGTCTTTCACTAGCTCCATCCATCGGCACCGTCTCAAATTTAGATCTCGCTGCTGAAAGATGTACCTTAAGTTCTTATAGTCCGTAAATATCTAGCACGACTCGTCGTATAAGTGGTGTCTCCAGATCCTGAGTGCAAAAATCACCGCAGCCATCTCTAAGTCATGCGTAGGATAGTTCTGCTCGTGCTTCTTCAACTGCCGAGAAGCATTGCAATAACCAATAAAACCTCTTGATCCTGAAGGCAAAATAATATTGGCGCCGTAGTCAAACGAGTCTTTAACTGCTGAAAGCTTTGCTCGCATGCCTCGGTCTAAAGAAAAGAAACTCCCTTCCTGGTCAACCCGGTCAATGTTGCAGCTATATGAGAAAAATCATGTACCAAATATCGATAGAATTCGGCCAAACCCAAAAAGCTGCGAACCTCCATCACTGGTACAGGTCCGGGCTAGTGCTGAACGACCTCGATCTTCTTCGGTTCCACACTTACCATCTCTCGTAACTACGTGACCCAAGAAGTCTACACTATCCAACCAGAAAACACACATGGATAATTTAGCGAATAGCTGGTGCTCCCTCAAGGTTTACAACGAAATCCTCAATTACTGCCCAGGCCCCACTCGGTTCCAAAAGTGTACTAAAATGTCATCAATGAACACGATAATAACTGATCAAGAAACGACCTGAATATGCGGTTCATCCAATCCATAAACGCTGCTGGGGTATTGGTGAGATTGAACGACATCACCAAGAACTCATAATGCCTGTAACATGTGCGAAAAGTAGTCTTTGGAATATCATCCTTTCGAACCCACAACTGATAGTATCCTGACCGCAAGTCAATCTTCGAGGAATGTCCCGCACTCTGGAACTAATCAAATAAATCGTCGATGCGAGGTAAGGGATATTTGTTCCGCATAGTAGCCCAATTCAACCGACGAAAATCGATGCACAAATACAGCTGTCGTCTTTCTTCTTGAAGAACAGGACAGGAGTACCCCCAAGGTGACACACTCGGATGAACAAGCCCTTTTATCCAACAAATATTGCAACTGATCCTTCAGTTCTTTAAGCTCCGACGGGTCCATCCGATATGGTGGTATAGAAAAAGGCTCCGTGCCGAGAATCAAGTCAAAGCAAAACTCAATATCGCGCTCTGGCAACAAACCAAGCAACTTGTTAGGAAAGAAATCTTGAAATCCCCTCACAATCGGGACCTGGTCCAACGGGACCTCTGCGGCTCTAACATCACAAACATATGCCAAGAATTCTTGACATCCTTTTCTCAAAAGATGACTAGCGCAAAGAGAAGAAATCAAATTTGGAAGGGTGGCGCTAAGGTCTCCCTGAACAACAAGAACTGGCTCACCCAGAAAGCTAAATATGAATGCCTTCTCACGGCAGTCCACGGACGCATAATACGTAGCTAACCAAACAATGCCTAGAAGAACTAATCCTGGAGCTCGGTTCGGTGGCACGTGATGGAAGACCTCGAAGTCTAAAGTATCGAGAAGAATCAAATTGACAGAAGAATCCCTATCTTCGATACGAACAAAATAAACACGAATGAGAAACATATTGAGCGACAAAAGATTAGCCTACGGAAGAAATTACAACAAGCGGCTGATTTAGCAAGGACTACTATCGTCTAAAACTCGATACAAAATATATTGATACCATTTCAAACAACATCAGAAAAAAACTCATCGGAAGAAAACACCGAAAGAATACCTGTCACTACGTCTACCTAACCGCCTCTGGGTTGGCATACCGGTACAAATCCGCTTTGGTCCAGAAACGACTAAATTCTCAGAAATGCACTCCTCCAACAGTAAGGTCGCATCTATAGAAGCGGAGTAAAAGTCGAAAGCTGGGTGCCGAGGCCAAGAAATTAAGGCATGTCCAGTCCCTACACAAACCTCTTTATGCGTTTCTCTTCAGTGTCCACCAGGTAAGGAGCATATCGGGACAGCTGAGTAAAATGAATGTCGTACTCGGACACTGTCATCTCTGAAGTCTTTCGTAAAGATTCGAAACTATGAATTCGGCATTTCGAACGCTCTCCAGAAGGAAACGAGCAAGAAATACAGTTGTGAACTTATCCCAATTCATAGGAGGTAGATTTGCAGCTCGGCCTATCTCAACCGACTTGGACCACGTCCGAGCAAGACCTCTATAGACGAAAACTCGCAAGCTCAATCCATATCTCGTCAAAACATCTTTTTGAACTGTAAATCCCAGCCATCATGTCGAGGAATGTTCGCGGATCCTCCGCTTCATCGGTGCCAGTAAAAACTGGAGGCTTCAGCCTCGAAAACTCCTGTAAGGATATAGAAATAATCTCGGTAACAACAGAAACAGCTGACTGAGCAGCAGGTACAATCACAGTCCTTGCAGTAGGAGGGACATCATCGACTCTCGGACCTCGACTAACCTCAACTAACCATCCACCCATCTGTCACAAGTCCTGAATACTCAACTCCAGCCTAGCCATCCGTCCTGGAGAAGGCGGATCACTCTATCCCTGAGGGGTAGGCATACCGCCTTGCTCGGTCTTCATCTCAAATGAGCCTATACTAATCTCATTTCTAGCGGCAACCCTCTGGCATTCGTAGTCTTCGGCGGCATAGTTGCTGGAATGAGAAACTGGATTGATTGGAACATTGCGATCGAATCGAAGGATTTCCGGAATCAAGGAAGGAAATACAAGAAAATATATATCCTAAGGTCACTTAGGCGGAGTACCGTATCGTAAGTATACCGCGGAACATACCCGCGCTATGTCACTCTGCTTAAGTTACCTACTCAATCTACCATGGGTCATCCTACACTCAGAAAGGTAAAACATATCGCTCTGATACCAACATTTGTCATGACCTGAAGGTACGGGTCGTGACTGGCACTTAAATTACGAAACGTCTCAAGGCATACATAATCTAAGTAAGCCAAAGCCCAAAAATCTAAACCATTTAAAGAAATAGAGTAAAGGGTAACTTAGCTTAAAAAGTAGATGTAGTAAAATAAAGTCACATTTAAGCATTTTAAAACATCAAATTTTCCTGAAAATTTCGGCGGAGTCTTCTTTGTAAATACTGGCCCCAAACGTGTACAACACATGAATACATAAAAGTAAAGAATAAAGGCATCCCCAACCGGGAGCTAGCTATTCTCCAATGGCGGAATCACAACCACATGCAATATGTATATCAAAAGTGCGAAATAAGCATCTGGAAGAAAGAAATGAGAAACACCACGTTGGCTCAAGTGAGCATCGACACCAAATACCACAAATACAAGTCTCACGAGTCTCACCGTCTAGTCTAATATACAAGGGTAGATGGAGTATACTAGATACAAATAATAATACAAGATGGAACAAAAGTATCCTCGCAACCCACCTATGAGTAAAGCTGCAAATCGATGCAATGAAGCAAAAAAGGAAGTACGCCCGCCGCTACTGCGCTGACGGGTCAAACCTGCAAGATAGTATGGCACAACGAGGGTGAGTTGCCAACTCGTGAGTAGTATGTAACATCTAATAAGGCTATCGTAAGCATGCACTCAAATGCGTCACCACCTACGCATATCGATATGATACGATGTACTAACATGAATGCAACATGAATGCATAATCAAACAAGAAACCTGAACAAGTCTGATATGAGAAAATCTGTATCTTTAACTTAGTAAAACCTTTTGTAAAATAAAACTGGATTATCATCAGAAATCCGTGTCAAGCATCGACACAATATATATATATATATCCCAATTTCTCAATGTCTCAATATCTCTATATCTCAATGTCTCAATATCTCAATATCTCAATATAATGGGCTCTGTCTGTTTGTATCGACCCATATCATCAAATCACACGACTACATCGGTATCCTCCGGATATCCGCTGTGTCAAAAATAATCGGTCGGTAGTGCTCCCCTGCCGCGCTCAACGCCATCTATGCCGTAGGGTGTTTTTCGTTACCCCATTGAGATGGGAATACGCGCGCGCTTGTCAGGCGCATCACAAATTCCCCCTTCCTAGGGTAGGCTGGGGTTCAAGGGGGCGAGCAGCCCCCTTCCGGGGTGTAGGGCACCGCCCAGGCCCAAAATTTTTTTTGGGAGGGAGAGTGTTGCAGAGTATGTTTGTGTGCGTGTATACATATATATATATATATATATATATATATATATATATGTAAAATAAAAAAGGGAAAGGGCATCCAAAGGATGCGTGGGGAAAATCGCCAGCGCTTTAGGCGTTAGCGCTCCACGTGTCAGCACATGGGCGCTCGGGGGCTAGCGCTCTGAGCGCAAGAGCGCTAGCGCTCTCCACGTGTCAGCACGTGGGCACTCGGGTGCCAGCGCTCTGAGCGCAAGAGCGCTTTGAGCGCTAGCGCTCCACATGGGCGCTCGGGCGCTAGCGCTTCGAGCGCTAGTGCTCCACGTGTCAGCAGGTGGGCGCTCGGGTGCTAGCGCTTTAGGCGCTAGTGCCCTGAGCGCAAGAGCGGTAGCGCTCCACGTGTCAGCTCGTGGGCGCTCGGGCGCAAAAAGGGACTTGGTACCTGCAATGGGAGTTGTACTCCCAGAAAGGAGCACTTATTATTTTATGTGTGTGTGTGTGTGTCTATATATATATATATATATATATATATATATATATATATATATATATATATATATATATATATATATATATGAGGAGTTAATCTCCAAGGAAGTTTTGAAGCTGATGAAGGGGCTTCTCCTCTTGAGCCCTAGTTCTTCCCCAAAGTGGGGTTTCTGGAGATGGGTCTCCTTCTTCTTCCTGTCGTTTGGCCGGATCTTGAAGATCAAGTGATGTGAGATTTTAAAAATCTCTTCTTTTTGAGATCTAATGGTAGATCCAAGTTCCCCTTTGTGGGTTTTGTGGTGAAAAACTATTTAGATTTGAAAAAGGAAGAGTAAAACTCTTGATTTAAATCAAAAAGAAAGAAGAAGGTTTTGGAACCTTGAGGAAGGAGAAAGAGGCACATACCCTAATTTTCGTTTGGGAATGAAAAGTGTATATGCTTTATTCATCATCATTTTGCCTTATATAGGCTTACATATTTACATATAGCCCCTTGGGCTTTGCAAAAATGGCATTTTGCCCATCCCATGTCTCATGTGCTATTTTTTTTTGCACATAAGCCATGGGCTTTACAAAAATTTGGCTTTATGCCCATTTTACATACATTCATGCATAAAAAATTACATAAAAATTATTTATTACATGATCTATATTTTGGCATGCAGGAGGGCCGGCCGCTTCATGTTCCGGCTCGACTCGGGCATGGGCCCACTTGGCTTGGGGCTGACCTTGACTTTGACTTGGTCAACCGGGGTGCAAATTTTGACATCAACAAAGTGTCCCCCATCAATAAATACACACCACATATTTGGGTCATGTGCATGAAATTGATGGATTTTCTTTCGCGAGGAGGCGACTTGCTTTGCTTCCCCCTTTTTGGGATGCACTGCCGTTTTTATGACGTGGACGGTCGACGCTTGACGCGTCTCCGAGTTGGAGTGTCCGTGGTAGATGTTTCCCTGGACCGGAGTGATTTGGTATACGTGCCCCCAGCACGGTGTGTCACTGGTCAACGTTTTCCCCGAGGCGGAGTGTCGGCTGGTTGACGTGTCCCCAAGACGGAGTGTCTGCTGGCTGACGTGTCCCCAAGATGGAGTGTCTGCGGGCTGACATGTCCCCGGCACGGAGTGTCTGCGTTGGAAGTTTCCCCGGTACGGAGTGTCGCTGGTGGACGTTTCCCCTGTACGGAGTGTCTTTGTTGGATGTTTCCCCGGGACGTAGTGTCGCTGGTGGACGTTTCCCCTGTACGGAGTGTCTGCGTTGGACGTTTTCCCGGTACGGAGTGTCGCTGGTCGACGTTTCCCCGAGGCGGAGTGTCGGCTGGTTGACGTGTCCCTGAGACGGAGTGTTTGTTGTCGATGTGCCCCCGGCACGGAGTGTTTGCTTGACGTTTCCCCGAGGCTGAGTATCGGCTGGTTGACGTGTCCCCGAGACGGAGTGTCTGTTGTCGATGTGCCCCCGGCACGAAGTGTTTGCTTGACGTTTCCCTGAGGCGGAGTATCGGATGGTTGACGTGTCCCCGAGACGGAGTGTCTGTTGTCGATGTGCCCCCGGCACGGAGTGTTTGCTTAACGTTTCCTGAGGCAGAGTATCGGCTGGTTGACGTATCCCCGAGACGGAGTGTCTGTTGTCGATGTGCCCCCGGCACGGAGTGTCTGCTTGACGTTTCCCCGAGGCGGAGTATCGGCTGGTTGACGTATCCCCGAGACAGAGTGTCTGTTGTCGATGTGCCCCCAACACGAAGTGTCTGCTTGACGTTTCCTCGAGGCGGTGTATCGGCTGGTTGACGTGTCCCCGAGACGGAGTGTCCGTTGTCGATGTGCCCCCGGCATGGAGTATCTTCTTGACGTTTCCTCGAGGTGGAGTATCGGCTGGTTGACGTGTCCCCTATACGAAGTGTCTGATTGACGTTTCCCCATTACGGAGTATCGTTGTTGGACGTTTCACTGATGCGGATTGTCTGTGTTGGACGTTTCCCCGATGCATAGTGTCACTAGTTGACGTGTCCCCGGCACGGAGTGTCTGCTTGACGTTTTCCCGGTACGGAGTGTCGCTGTTTGACACAAAGGTCGATGTTGGAATTGGTTGGCTTGATTTGTTTGATTTGAGTTGGCATCAGCATCGCTATACTGGAATATGGTACCAGGAGCGAATAATCATCTGTCATGAGTGGATTTGTGGATTGGTTTTTTCTGTTTGGCATCTGCATTGCTTCACTGGAATAATGCCAGGAGCAACTCATCATTTGCCCCGAGAGGATTTGGGATTTGGTTTTTGCTTGGCATCAATATCGCTACACTGGAATATGGTACCAGGAGAGAATCATCATTTGCGGTTGTTTATCAGGAAGTGATGGCTTAGGAGACAGATTTTAGGTCCCTATCACCTAAGACTTTTCAATTTATTGAGCCGTAAGGGTCTCACAAAGCATTTTCTCCCTACGGGTCGTAAGGATCCCGTAGGTGTATTTTCTCCTTAGGAGTCGTGGGGACTCCTAAGTGTGTTGCTCCTTTGTGAGTTGTAAGGATCTCACGTGGGGATTTTCTCCTCACAAAGTCGAGAGGACTTTGTGAGTGTATTTCATCTCTTTTTCACGAGTTTGCGCCCTTCCGGGTTTTCACAAACTCGCCGGCAGTCCTGCTGTTTTTACTCACGGAGCCCTTTCGGGTTTTCAGCCGTGCCCATTTTGCTTGTGGACATACCATTTTATTTTATTTTATTTTTATTTCTTTATTTTTTCTTTATTTTTGGTGGGTCTTTGAATGTGGTCTCACCGGTAGGACTTGGGAGAAACTGGGGTTGTTTTACGCCCGTGGATTGTATACGGTTTTGCAGGATGTAAGATCCAGACCGTAGGGCCGGAAACATTTCGGGACTTTGTTGGCGTCTGCATCGCTGCACTGGAATATGGTACCAGGAGCGACTCATCATTTGTCATTGGGGTATGGAAGTTGGAATTTGGTCGCCGTCTGCATCGCTGCATTGGAATATGGTACCAGGAGTGACTCATCATTCGCCATTTTGGGATTTGGAATTTGGTTGGCGTCTACATCGCTGCACTGGAATATGGTACCAGGAGCAACTCATCATTCGCCACTTGGGGATTGGGGAGCGATGGCTTAGGAGACAGGTTTGGATCCCTATCACTTAAGGCTTTTCAATTTTATAGGCCGTGAGGGTCCCATAAAAGCATTTTCTCCCTACGAGTCGTAAGGATCCCGCAGGTGTATTTTCTCCTTAGGAGTCGTGAGGACTCCTAAGTGTGTTTTTCCTTTATGGGTCGTAAGGATCCCATAAAGGTTTGTTCTCCTCATGTATCGTGAAGACACATGAGTGGGTCTTCTCAATGGAGCATAATTCCAAAGGTGGAGACCAGCCTCGTAACTGGTGATTGCAGTGGGGCATGAGTGTGATGAGTATTATTTGAGCCCATGGATTGTATACGGTAGTCAATTTGGGGACTGGCCGTAGGGCCGGAAAAATTTCTGAAAATTTGAATTTTTGTTGGCGTCTGCATCGCTGCACTGGAATATGGTACCAGGAGCGACTCATCTTTCGCCTTTGTTTTGTTTGTTGTTTTTTTTGTTTTACCGCGATTGCTCTATCATTTCAGCTTTTCTCATCGCAAAGGTCGTAATTGCCCTATCATTTCGGCTATTTATTCGCGGTTGCCCCATCATTTCGGCTTTTCTTTTTATTTATTTATTTACACATTCCTTCTTTCTTTTTTTTATTTACACATTTTTTTTACATTCCCAGTTTAACGACTTAGAGGTCGACTGTTCCAGTTTAATGACGTGGTGGTCGATTGTTTTCAAAGAAAGGCAGATGTCTGAGAGAATCAGGTCCTTGAAGGGCTTCGGTCGCCGTCTGTATGAAACTGGCGGTCGCAGCTTGATTGTTTGTTAACATGCCAGGGGACAATGATATTTCTCCCGCCTTGTATTGTTTCTAGACCCAATCCTTGAAGATGCAACCATCTTCAATAGTGTGCCCTAGAACTCAGTGGTATGGGCAAAAATTAGGATGATCGGTCGTGCTCGCTTCACTTAGCCTTTTTGGTTCTGGTAGCCGCAGGCCATTCTTCAGAGCATCTTTGAAAATTTTGTAGACCTTGTCCCTTCGGAAAGAGTAGATCTTATTTCTTCTTTCCTCCAAAGTTGGCTCTTGAGATTTGTTAGTTTTTGCTCCGCCCGCTCTCTGCTTATTTAGAGAATCGGTGCTATTAGAACTCCCGCCCTTTCGGTTGTCGTCCCTCCAAGGTTTCGGTCTGTTTGTGAACTGAAGATCCTGAGTGGACTCGGGCTTTGAGTGTTCCAACATTTGGACCTTTTTGGTCAGCTCTTGGAATGTTTTAAGGCCTGCGGTGCATAGGAAAGGTTTCATCCAGTCCTTCAGATTTTCAATAAGAAGACTGACGGATTGGTCTTGCTCCAATGGCGGTTCACATTTGACAGAGAGATTGAGCCATCGGACTATAAAATCCATGTTGCTTTCGTTGTTCTTTGGCTCGGTCCTTACGAGGTCGGCAATGGTGATTTTATCACTGACACTCATGAACTTTTGCTTGAACATGGATTCTATTTGAGAGAACGTCGTGATCGAGTCATCTGGTATGCTTGCATACCAATCGAAAGCAACATCCGTCAAGCTATTAACAAAATGACGGAGAAGGAGCACATCATTTCCCCCGGTATTTGCGCACGATGCTTTAAATTGGGCATTGTGCCGGTTCGCATTTCCTGTCCCATCGAACCTTTCAAATTTGGGGACAACATAGCCAGTGGGAAACTCCACAAGATCGTATCGAGCAGGATATGGTCTCCTGCTACTGCTGGCATCTTTGTGCTCTCCGGCTTCGGCTACCATTGTTTTGACTTTGTTGGCAACCAAATCCATGATTTGATCTTGAGTTAGCGGTTTGCTGTCATCGGCCGCCAAGATATTTCCCGAGATAGGATGCGACTGGCTTTTGTACTGTCCGCCCACCTTTGGATTTGAGGGAATAGGCGTCGGCTGTCTTGGGACACCATTTCCCGGTTCATGAGCAGGACCCCGCGCATGATTGGGCGGCTGAGAGGCAAGTTGGGCCGTGAGCTGTAAGATGACATTTGTCAAGTCGTCAATTTTTGAGTAGAGCTTGGCCATCTCCTTGTCTTTGCTTCTGAGCTGTTTTCGGAGCTCTTGGAGAAGTTGCTGCTCGGCATTCTTAGGACGGAAGATTGGCTCATCTTCGCTTTCCGAGCCCGACTCCTCATGGACCGAAGGGTCTTTCTGCATATCATCCTCATCGAGAGGGTTTTCATCATCCAGCGGAGGCGGCTGTTCTTGGGAAGCGGCAACCACATTCAAGCAAGATGGGATCTGAGATGTGGTTGCCCCATCCTTGCTCTTGCAATGTGTGCCCACCGTGTAGAAAGTGTGGACCACATATCCAGCCATTTCCCCATCTTCGGCGGGGTAACCCTGTTCTTCGAACCCTATGAGGTTCAGCCTAGCAGGAGCCCTAGCCCTTTTGTTGGCTCTATATCTGAGCCTTTTCTGCCTTAGCTTCTCAATTTTAAGGGCTTGACGGGCATCTGTTTCCTGGGAAGCCATCGTGAGTCGATTAGCGGGGAGGTTAGAGAAGACACCCGATCGAGCAGTTGTTAGGGGCACCGCCGAAGTTTGCTCGAGACGCGTTGTAGCTTTGTCGGTGTCGATGGCCTGCCCCCAGCTGGGGCCGAGGAAAGTAACTCAAACACCGACTTGCGTTTCAGTTGGGGAGCCTTCGAGATCACCACATTTGGCCTCTTCCCCTTTGAGACCGGCTTGTCTGTTACCAGAGCTTGAGGAGCTGGGACGGCGTTAGCTGACACGGACATAATAGAGCCAAATGGTAGCGGCTCCTCCTCCCATTGTCACCCGAGGCTGGCCGGAAGGACCGTCCTGGAGTCTATCTTCATCGTGTAGGAGATGGGAGCTGTATCGAGAGCTGAGTTCATCTTTGGAGACATTGTTGGAAAGTGATTGCTTGAAAACCTGCCTGACAGAGCATTATTTTAGTATAAATACAGATATGTATATTGATTAAGTTCGTATGAACGTTCAACCCGAAATATGGGAGGAAAGATCGGTCCCACCGGGCGTGCCAGAATCTGTAGGGTGTTTTTCATCACCCCATTGAGATTGGAATACGTGCGCGCTTGTCAGGCGCATTACAGATTCCCCTGCCTAGGGTAGGCTGGGGGTCAAGGGGGCTAGCAGCCCACTTGCGGGGTGCGGGGCAGCGCCCCGGCCCCAAAATTTTTTTTTTGGAGGGAGAGTGTTGTAGAGTATGTGTGTGTGTGTGTATACATATATATATATATATATATAAGAAAAAAGGGAAAGGGCATCCAAAGGATGCGTAGGGAAAAGCGCCAGCGCTTTGGGCATTAGCGCTCCAAGTGTCAGCACGTGGGCGCTGGGGCGCTAGCGCTCTGAGCGCAAGAGCGCTAGCGCTCCACGTGTCAGCACGTGGGCGCTCGGGCGCTAGCGCTTAGAGCGCAAGAGTGCTTTGAGCGCTAGCGCTCCACGTGTCAGCACGAGGGCGCCGGGCGCTAGCGCTTCGAGCTCAAGAGCGCTAGCGCTTTGAGCGCTAGCGCTCCACGTGTCAGCACGTGGGCGCTTGAGCGCTAGCGCCCTGAGCGCAAGAGCGCTAGCGCTCCACGTGTCTGCATGTGGGCGCTCGGGCACAAAAAGGGACTTGGTCCCTGCAATAGGAGTTGTACTCCCAGAAAGGAGCATTTATTATTATTTTTTTTGTGTGTGTGTGTGTGAGGAGTTAAACTCCTTGGATGTTTTGAAGCTGATGAAGGGGCTTCTCCCCTTGAGCCCTAGTTCTTCCCCAAAGTGGGGTTTCTCGAGATGGGTCTCCTTCATCTTTCTGTCGTTTGGCCGGATCTTGAAGATCAAGAGTTGTGAGATTTAAAAAATATTTACTTTTTGAGATCTAATGGTAGATCCAAGTTCCCCTTTGTGGGTTTTGTGGTGAAAAATTATTTAGTTTTGAAAAGGGAAGAGTAAAACTCTTGATTTAATTCAAAAAGAAAGAAGAACGTTTTGGAACCTTAAGGACGGAGAAAGAGACACAGGCCCTAATTTTTTTTTGGAATGAAAAGTGTATATGCTTTATTCATCATCATTTTGCCTTCTATAAGCTTACATATTTACATATAGCCCCTTGGGCTTTGGAAGAATGGCATTTTGCCCATCCCATGGCTTATGTGCCATTTCTTTTTGCATATAAGCCATGGGCTTTACAAATATTTGTCTTTATACCCATTTTACATACATTCGTGCATAAAAAATTACATAAAAATTATTTATTACATGATCTATATTTTGGCATGGAGGAGGGCCGGCCGCTTCATGTTCCGGCTCGACTCGGGCATGGGCCCACTTGGCTTGGGGCTGACCTTGACTTTGACTTGGTCAACCGGGGTGCAAATTTTGACTTCAACATATGCGATCTTCTTGCCCCGAGGTACCGCACCGGGTCCACCATGTACCCGCAGATGGTGCACCCCCCTCCTCGAATCGGGTATATGATATAGCTCAAAAACCGAGAAAACTCACGGTGGACACTACACACATCATATCAAGAGAAAATCGTAAATTTCTATTTTTAAAATGATAATAGGTTTATAAAATTCTTGCGGTTTTCCCCAAAATCCAGAAATCTCACAAGTACTGAAATCCTCGAGAAGAATCAAAATATATAAACATGTCGATGATGATGGAAGTCTATGATACAGTAGTATATACAAAGCGAAGTACGGCCAGAAGCTATGCATGAATCATAATGCAATGATGTATGTATATATGACTAACAATTCTACGTATCTATCTTAATGAAATGAATATACACGTACAAGTCTACAGATCATATCCGATGCAAATGCACAGATACCGATTCTTAGCAAGTTCTATAGTGTTCGAACATAGCAATTACCAATGGCGTGTGTGTTCACATAAAATAGTGCACGTGCGGCATGGACCAATGGTAATGGTGCAAGTGTCCTATGAGATAATATCATATATATATATATGATGATGCAATGCAATTTGATGAATGGCTAGGAGACTACGCATATAATACAAGCACTACTAGTAATCCTGACTATCGGGCGCCTCGCGCCATCCAGACGATCCCCCCATAGATGTGTACATCTACTCACCGGGACGCCTCGGCTAATCTGATCCGATCTTAGCCTTGTATTTCTGCGCCACGTCCGACTCCTCCGCATCCGATGCTAGAATCACACATAAGTAAATAAGAGAATAGATATATGAATAGTCGCGGGAACAAACGATACAAGTCAACCAATGCGCACTAACTAGATGCGCACGCACTTGGTGCACAAACGCGCTCGCGACAACGCCACACACCACAACTAAGGTCGCTATACGTGATAAACCCCAAACCTAGAACCCAATCGTACCAATCACGCATTCCCAACACACTAAATATTTTAAGAAATAGGTATTAAATCATCAAAACCTCAAACTTAATTAAAATCTATTTATTCGAAAAAACTAGTAAGCATCAATTAACCATTTTAGTGCAATCTAGATGTTTTGGCAAAACTAATGGCCACAATGTTAACTTAATATCTTAATTAGGCTACACAATTACGAACTATATTTTAATTTCACCTATTTACACACTAATTATAAACTTAGTTTGCATGCACAATTAATTAGAACAATTAAAAGTAACGATTGGAAAATTAACAACTAGATTAGATTTGGCAAGATCCTTAGATGTTAATCTACACATGCAACCATAATTTAGTGAAGTAAACATTAACTAAATCTCAAACCCATCTCTTTAAAGCTTCATCTTTCAATTAAACCTATAGCACCTAATTAAAATTAGATTAGAACAAATATGAACAAAGTAATAATTTTTAATAAGGTTTTACCTCAAAATGGTTGTGAAAGAAATCCAAACATGCTATCAAATGTAGAGACTTGAGCCAAGAATCAAGCTAGCTTAGAACAAGGAAATTTGTGAAGATTTTAGCTAGGATTTGTGTTGATTTATTGTGGATATTTGGATGAATTTTTGGTGGAGTTTGAGATGAAGAATTGGAGAAGAGAGAGAAGGGCTGCCATTTTGCTGGCTCGGCCAAGAATGAGAGGGGTTTGTGTGTGTGGGTGAGTGAGAGAAAGAAAATAACCATACCCTCACATACATATCACATCTTATCATCTTTTCTCTCCAATTTTTTTTTCAATTTAACCTTTTCCAAGAATTGTCTAGAAACCTATATAAAATTTTTAAAAGAAATATCATGTAACAAAGTGAGTGTGAAGTTGTCATGGTTCGTTAATGTGAAATTAACCCATTGTAATTTTTAATTTACATTAATTAAATGTATAAGTGACAACTTATAATAATATTTAAAATAATTTATTAAGGAAAAATATTTATGTAAACTATCAATTTATAAGCGACTAATTATATACCAAATACTAGAAATTACATAGCTAAAATAGATATAATTACGTCTATGTTGAAAAATAATTATAGTTAAGTTTTACGGAAAACACAAGTTATATTACCGATTATTGGAAAATTCACCTAAACGATTTTTTTAAAACGTTACATCCGGCCTATGTTAAAAAGCAAAATCTGGACAAGCTCGAGGCAAGGTCTGTTTTGTGCAAGTTTGTGGATATCCAAAGGATTCATATGGATATATTTTCTACCATACCGAGGAACAAAAAGTGTTTGTTTCTCCACATGCCACCTTTTTAGAAAATGAATTTCTTATGAAAGAAATTAGTGGTAATGAGGTAGAGCTGGAAGAAATTCCTGCTACACAAACTATAACTGACGATTTGGCCGAACCGGAGGATTCAATAGACCTTGATGAATCTCAGCCACTTCGCAGATCTGGTAGGGTTCCTCATCCACCTGAAAGATACTACGGTTTTCTTACAGACGGTGGGAGCGAGGATTGCATCATAGAAGATGATGACCCAACTATTTTCGAGCAGGCCATCACAAGTGGAGACTCCGTAAAATGGCTGGATGCTATGCGATCTGAGATGGAATCCATGTATACCAATAAAGTATGGACTTTGGAAGTTGCTCGTGAAGGGGTAAAACCCATCGGGTGCAAGTGGATCTTTAAGAAGAAAATTGGTGTAAATGGAAAAATTGAGACTTTCAAAGCTAAACTGTAGCAAAAAGTTTTCGTCAACGACCAGGTATCGACTATGATGAAACAGTTGGCTACAGTGCCCTCAAGGCAATTATCATAGTCGCAGGCAGGTGATTATGATGATTGAGGGGGGGCCTATACCGGTAGATCAGTCTTACTCGAGATGATAGTATACTATCCGGTTTGTTTTTATCATCATGTACAGCGTTAGGTGGCATTACAAATCACTATTATATGTTGATAAAGCCCATAGTATTCTTTCTTGACTACCAGCATTATGATGGCGATCATATATATGGGAGCTGGGTGGTCTATAGGCACATCCTTAAATGTCCCTAGTCGTAGGAGTTTCGAGACTGGGCATCGATACTCCAGAGTAGACTAGTGTATACTGATCGAGACCCCGACGAGGGGCGGTGGCCGGTCTCACAAGCCATTGGTGTCAGTTTGTTCACCTAAGATTGAATACAGGAGCTCATTGGGTTATAAGTATACCGGATGGACTCGCCGGGAACATGCTAATTGGTATTATATCTATTGTCAGATAGCAGTTCCCTGATGACATGTGTACAGGTTAGTCTATCAACCTGAGATCGTCATTTGTCTCGTGTAAGTTCCCACTATGCTTTGATTATTACCCTACCACGGCTCAATAGAGTCGTACAAATAGGTTTTAGTTAGGTACAGCCCCGAGCCACATGGAGGCAGTGAGCGGATTGTCGGGAGATTCGTCTCTCCCGGTATTAGGGTTTGATATCGCGGTGTGCACGGGTGGCCATCACAAAAAATCCGTGGCCAAGGTAGTCGAGAATTACTGATTCGGATCAGTAGTTTCTCAGATGGTGATGGGCTTCATACCGACACGAAATGTAGCGTTATTAGGGGTCTGACATTATCCACCCCCTAGACTCGATATGTGATACTCATAGACAAACGGACCGGACTGTACGGATATTGTCACTGTCAGGCTCAGTAGGGGTTTCAAGATGAGTTTGCTTGTCGGTCTCCCTTTCACTCAATACCTGGGTAGCCGTTACGTACAGCTAGTACCGCTGATGTGCTTGTGGTTAAACCCACTGCCAGCGTATTGACGAGTTTTTAGAGTCCCACACAGAGGGTATCCCTGCTTCCGGCAAAACGATGTAGAGACCGTATGGTTTTACGGCAGGGTTCGATCATAAACGTGCACTTGTGCACGTATCATGATTCGAATGGATAATACTAGTGGGCTTTGGTTTAATTATATTGCTTGATTATTTTCGTCTCTTTGTATTCGTATTCTTCGGAATACGGATGCAGGTATGTATATACGGATGAGGGGTATTCTTGTAATTTCTTATAAGATTACTTTTAGAAGATTACACCTCATTATGTTTTAAACCTTTTTGGATTAAAAGGTTTATGAGGTGGAGGATGAGGTGTTTATTGCATTTTTTAGTGGCATGACTTAGTAGTGACGTAAGGTTACTATTCTAGCATGCTTAGGGTTTTTGTTTGTTGTGAGACTTTTGTTGACTTGAGATATTTTGGGGACTTCAGATATTTTGGGATGGCTCCATTATTTATATAAAAACTCCCACAACACAAAAAAAAACTAAGCCATTATTCATTCTCTCTCCTACAACACTCTCATCCTCCAATGGCTTCTTCTTCTTCCTCCACTCTTCAAGTCTTATGTGTTGAGAAACCTAGGGTGTCTTGAGACAAATTAAACCTTCATCACTCTCTACTTTTACGGTATCTAGTGTAGCGATCTAGGTACCCTAGTTACCTCGGATATGAGGTTGGAGCTCGATTCATAGACTCTCGTGTGGATCATCTTCGATGGGGGAGACCGGAGATCAAACTTGATCAAGGAAGCCTCGAGGAGCTTAGGAAGATGGTTGAAGACCGAAGGACACGGATCATTCGGTATAACCATCTAAACTTCTTTCTAGTTTGCTAGTCTAGGGTTAATGGTAGATCCGTAGGAATGGGTTCCGTTAGCGCTGGTTTTTGTAATCTTTTGTTCCGCATTTGGCCACGGATTGATGGTCGGGACACTGGCGAAACCCAACATAGTATCAGAGCCAACCCATAAACCCTACTAGCTTGTTTGCATAAGGTTAAAATCTCGATCAACAAATTTTTCCGTATCACAGTTCCATGTTCATGTGCTTGCTGGCGAATTTCAAAGTTGTTAAAAAAAATTTCGGTATCTTAAAAGTATGTTGTGGTAAAACTAGAGCTACGAAAAAAATTTGGACACCAAACTCCAAAATTCCGCCGTGGAACCGAAGCAAAATTTCACATTTTGCGGTGGAACCGCCGCGCTTTTTGGGCTATAGTGCCCCAAATTTTTTATGGGGCTCTAGTTCATGGAAATATGATTTTTTTGATATATGGTTTTGGCCAAGATTTGTTTGAGTGCTGGATTTTTATTTCGGGCCAATTTGGAAAAGTTTAGTCAATCAAATTTTTAAATGTGTGGTTTTCAGTACATTCATTACTATCTGCGACCGTGAATGTCATTAGAGCGGTACAACTCGTCTAATTGCTATATACTCTTTTAGACAGGTTTGTGAACGTGACATTCACGTTGATGTTCTGTGTTGTGCTATGGTTGTGGTTGGAGCGTCGTGTTAGATAGCCAGTGGTGCAATGGTAGTACAATTTAGATTCATTTGTACATTTGATATTGTAGGGCGAGCGTCCGACATGTGGACTGCCGTCACTGCCAGTTTGTATATTATTTGTTTGGGGCACAACCGGGTTAAGGTCGATGTCACCCTTGTACATATTATTATCTTTTCTGTACTATGATTACCCCGCGGTGGGGTGCACGAATAGCTGGGTTCTAGAGGGCAACGGGTCCGTATCTCATGGCATTGAGACGGAGGGAACCTTACTCTAGAATTGGCGGGCTATTCGCCGCACTCGTAGGGGGTATAGGTTGACCCACAGAGGCGTTCTCAAGTTACCGGATTATGTGAAGTGCTGGGTGGCCCATTCACATTTTTGATTGGGGTTGCCTTGCTTCTGGGATTGGCGGGTAACTCACCGCACTCATAGAGGTCAAGGTTTTCATTGCACTGGCTATCCACACTACAGGGAACGTCGGGTCTCATTTGCGGCTCAAATGAAACTCGAGGCTCCAGGATTATCCACCACTCTGTGTTGCTTGGCTGAGCTTCTGTGATGTTGCTTTATATCATGCCTGGGACGATTGTCATATATATTTATATGTGTACTAGTAGATGTTGTATATGTTTTGCACCCGTGCTAGTCCAGCCCCCGCTCTGTCGTTAGTTAAGTAACCTAACGGGTTATGACGAGGCCCAGTGTCGAATGCGGATGGCATATACGTGCATTTTATTTTCGTTCCTTTATCTGGTATGATATGTTTAATTGATGGGACTGCGTTAATTTTGATTAACGCAAGGATAAAACAAACCTATTTGATGTTGTTGGAACCATGTATTTTTTGAAAAACAGACATTGCAGACGTTCTCTTTTGCTTTGCACAGTGGTATTCAGTTTGGAATATCCTGCACCTCATTCGACGAGAAAAGATCTGAGCTCCCTTCACCGGGAGTGACCTCTTTAGCAAAAGTTTTCGTTAGCATAATAACATCACTATAGTCGATTACTTTTTGCTTTGCATCGTGGTATTCAGTTTGGAATATCCTGCACCTCATTCGACGAGGAAAGAGCTTAGATCCCTTCACCGGGAGTGACCTCTTTAGCAAAAGTTTTCGCCACTATATACTTATAAAACCACTTGGATTCCTTCGACGATATCAAGTTCATTACGTTAAAGGTTTTTCGCCAAAAACCAGCGTAGCCCTCCGTCATTTCAGACGAGTAGCGCTTAGTATTCATGCTATGATTGTTGTCCTTCGTCAATGCATAGCGTATGGTAGCTATATGTTACTTTTCTGTTGCATGGATTTGCATTAATCTAGGACAGTCGTACAATTTTGTTGGCCTTCTCAAGGACGAGTATGGGTGGGTTTAGATTAATATGGACAATGACTGGTAAAACTTGACTTGCGGCTTATAATTTGTTGGCCTTCGTCAAGTTCATAAGAGCATGGGGCAAAAATCACATCGGGAGTTTCAAACATATAGGAAACTTGCCAGGCATGCACATACCTTCTGGGGTGTGATAACTTGAGTGGCTTCCATCAAGTTATCATGCGATGATAGTTGGATCCCGATTCCCACTGATGAGTAGGTTTTCTCGTCGGGTGATTTTAGATGATCCCGACTAATTCTCCTTTGGGTTTCGAGGAGTGGGCGACATCCTGATTAGATAAAGTGATTAACCATTCTGATATAGATTAGAGTGTACGCTGAGTGTTTCTTTTCTCTCTCTCTCTGGCAGCGACCATAGCCCGATCCTAGAAAAAACTCATGAACCAAGTTAACCGAACCTTCTTAAAACACATTGTCTTTTGGATTGTCATAGTTGCATATATCATTGCCACTCCTGCTTTTACCCTTTGAATTTCTCCAAAACATCCCGTATCACTACGAAGATGTAACACCTTGGAATGAGATTAGTGTTAATTATGCATTAATGCGTGTTTTTAAGGAAAAGTTTACCAAATCGGGTTCCTCGCGTTTTATAACAATTATTTTATGCTTTTATATTATTCGTTATGGCTTGCAAACACTTATGCGTGTTAATGTGAGGGTATATTAGTGTTAACCTCGTTTAGTAACCATGACACCTTAAGCTAAACCTTGTCCTAATTAACCATGCCTTAGATATTTTGAGTGAGAAATATCTATTTACTTTGGATTGAGAAAGAGAGAGAGGTGGCTAGGTGAGTCATGGAGCTTTAATGGAGAATTAATGAGGTGTGGGGGGAGTGAGTGTAAGGAAAAGATTCACCCGACACTCACCTCTCTTCATTATCATTCCCTCACTCTCTCATTCTTCTCTCATTTCATTGTTTTTCATTCTCTCAACTCCCAAACTGAACCCTCATTAATCCCTTCATTAAACCTTGCAAAAGTTCACAAAAATCTATGGAAAACACCTCAAATGTCTTGATTAGCCATTAGGTTGCCTTGGAGCTTGGAAAGCTAGGATTTTTGAGCAAAAGTCGCTAGATAATTATCTCTAAACTGTTAAATAGGTGTTATTATGTTGTGTATCTTGTTAGTTGCTGTTTAGAACACATGAGGTATCGTTTCGTGCAAATATCGTATTTTTAGTGTCATAATAGAGTCTCTGTGATCTGCTATGACCTGGGAATTTTACAAAAAATCTAGCAGTGTCGTAGTGTTTTACTCATGACCCAGAGACTACACCTGGAGCACGAACCCAAGGGACTCGGTTTTGGCCGGCGACAAGGAGGAAAAATCCGGCGGCCTCGGATTTTTAGGGGGCTTGGGTTTTGGTTTTTGGAGAGTAGCTGTATGCAGTTGTTTAGAGGTGTTTGGTACTATTTGATTTTTGAGTATTGACAGTATGAAAAATCTGGGATCACTTGTGCATAATCTAGTGTTTTGAGTACGTGTGTTACGTTATCTGACACGGTTCGTGATCTTGTGTAGCTGCTACACTTGGGTTAGTTTTGGTGTGTCGCCACACACGTTAGCCGTTAGAGGAACACTTATGGGTTGGATTGGAGTTGGCGCATTGGTCAAACGTAGTGTGTATGTGATATTGATCGATTTCTGAGATTTTTGCACTGGCTACGTTTTGTGTTAATAGGATCGCATGCGGGGACTTCGGACGCTGCGAAGAAAAGGAAGCAGGTGATTGGATTTACCTAGCCCGCGACTGTCGGTGAGTAGATTTAACAACTACGGGGAATTCGCCCGCATGGCGTTATGCGTCAGGGCAAGATAAGATATGATATTAGCCGCATTTTTATATTGTACATATAGAGATTGTGCATAAAACCTCATTGCATACTATTATTTGATGTGCTTGGACACTGCATTATTATTGACGGTTCATGTTACACGAGCACTGATTGTATGCCACTCACACCGTCAATAATTGCCATGACACGCACAACACCTATACATATGTGATATTGTATGGTTAGGGACATTGAGACATTGATTCTTATTCCATTGTGCATATGATATATAGCATACCTGTATACCTATATGCTTATACATATGCCTTGCCATGACTACATGCTAGCTATACATATACCTGGCGGGTATTGTACTATTATTGACATGTATATACACATACCTAGCTTGATATAGCTATACATATACCTGGAGAGTATTACATTATTACTGATAGGTAGATACACATATTTTGCTATACCGACATGGTTATGCATACGTGGCTATAGCTACATGTTCACTTTTATATGATGTTGTGTTTGGTTTCAGAGAAATTAGGAACCGTATGATATATTTAAATAACAGGTTGCAATTAAATAGCGGTTTTTCCTATATAGGCTCATATTACTGTTTCATGTTGCATATATTATATTTCATGGATTTCGCATTGATATATGGATTTCAGATGATGTTTCTGGATGTTTTACTCCTGTGTATATATATCAGTGGTATAGGACGCCGATATATATATACATGTATATATATATATATCAGTGGTATGGGACGCTGTTATATATGTACACCTATAATATATATATATATATATATATATATATATTGGTGGTATGGGACACTGTTATATATGTATACCTATAATATATATCATCATAATGATCTGTGCATGTATTCTTATTCATTGCGATATGTGGGGCCGATGTACCCGATATGAGTGGCTGATGTGCCCGATATGGGGTTCGATATGAGGGCCGTTTGAGGAGGGAATTTGGGGATTTAGATTGCCTTGATGGACACTGGTTCGCCATGATGAGGATTCCGTGAGGATGGTATGTTTTACCCCATACTCTGTATTTATTTGATATGCATTTACTTCCTGTATTAGTAGTACCTGATAGTGTACCTTTCATGACTGTCGTATATACATATTGTCATACTTATGCTATCAGATTACATGTGATAGATTATCGCTGTTTGTATATACTTGTGATTACTGTATGATGTTATTCACGAGTTGGAAACTCACCCCCGTTGTGCCGCAGGGTTTTTCAGGTCTGATCACCAGAGTGGTTGCGGCAGGGCACCTTATTATCCCTACTTTTACGGTTACTGCTACGGTTGGCTGTGAAGCCGTTTGCTATAGGTGGGTTGCGGTTATTCGATGATGTACATTGTATATTTCTTGTATCTAGTACTCTCCATCTACCACCTTCAAGTATTGACTTAGAGATGAGTTGTGAGGATCGATGTTGTATATTCTTATGACTTTGGTTGTCGTACTCATTTGAGCCGGCCTTTTATATATGTGGATTATCTTTTCTTCGCTACGGCGTTGTATATCTGTTGTGGTAGTTATTCCGCCGTTGGGCGAGTTTTGCTCCCATTTAGGGATGCTTTACTTTTATCTTATGATTGTACCCGTTTCGGTGCTGGTTTTTTACAAAGGAGGTGCTGCCGAAATTTTTATGAAAAACAAACTTATTTTTAAAAGTTTTTGCATCGAGATTTTTAAAAGTGATCTATCTTTCTTTCTTCTAATGGTTTAGATTGCTGGGTTTTTTGGCTTACTTAATTATGTTACGCCTGTTGACGTTATATAGTTTAAGTGCCGGTCATGTGCCCAATTTTGGGTCGTGACAAAGTTGGTATCAGAGCGCTAGGTTTTTCCTTTCGGAGTGTAGCATGACCTTGGTATGATGGAGTATGTAGCTTAAGCAGAGTAACATTGCGTGCGTATGTTCCTCGGCATACTTACGACACGGTGCTCCGCCTAAGTGACCTTAGGACTTATTGCTTGAAATTCCTTCCGTGTTTACATATCCTTTTGATCCGATTTCGGTGTTCTTATCGAATCCTATTCCATTTCCATCCTTTATGCCGCTGAAGACTATGAGGGCGCAGTGACGGCCACGAGGGCCGAGGTCAGAGTTGACTCGTCTGAGATGAGGACTGACCAGGGCGGTACGCCCGTCGTGCAGGAGCATATTGTTCCACCTTCAACAGACCATATGGCTATGCTAGGGGCTGGTATGTAGGATTTGCGCCAGATGATGTGGACGTTAGTTGAGGCCATTCGAGCGTAGGGGCAGACGGTTGTTCCACCTGTTACGGGGACCATGTCAGTGCCTACTGTTCAGGCGGTTGTACCTGCAGCTACGGAGGTGATCACCGTATCGTTATCGGAGTTGATGAGGCTGAGGCCTCCGGTTTTCACTGGCACCGATGCATCTGAGGACCCGCAGTCGTTTATCGACCGGATGGCTAGGATATGTCATTCGCTTAGATGCTCCGACGCGAGATGGGTGGAGTTCGCGAGCTTTAGTTTGGAGGGTCTGGCCCAGAAGTGGTGCGAGTCCTTAGAGAAGGGCAAAGCCGCAAGTCTTTATCATATGACCTGGGCTGAGTTCATGACGGTGTTTCTTGCGCGTTTTCTTCCGCTGAGCATCATGGATGCTCGAGCGCGCAGATTCGAGTCGTTACGCCAGACTCAGGGTATGACGGTGGCCGAGTATGATGTGCTGTTTACCGAGCTGTCTGTGTATGCTCCGTATTTGGTAGCTACGGAGGAGATGCGGGTCAAGAGGTTTGTTCGAGGCCTGCTTACCCATTTGTTCCTTGATATCAGCGTTCAGCATTGCGACGCCTATGCAGCAGCTGTGGACATAACCCTGTTGGTTGAGGAGCGTCTTTTTAAGGCGTCGGTTGCTCCGGAACCAAAGAGAATTCGTACTGGTGATTCAGCATGGAGGCGGGCCTTTAGACGTCGTGACTGTTCCCGTTCAGATTCTAGAGGTAGTGGAGGTCCGGGATAAGGACAGCTTTTTAGCTCTTATTCTCAGGGGAGTCAGCAGTTTTCATCTGGATGTTACCGGTGCGGGAGTTCGGTTCATCGGGTTCTAGATTGTACTAAGCCACGTGACCGCGAGGCATCTGTAACGCAGGTTACCTTACCACCGTCTCCACCGCAGAGGGCGTTGCTCCATATGCCTGTTGTTGCTCCGCGTCAGACTCTTGTACAGAGAGGTCGAGGACGCGGTGGTTTTGTGCCAAGAGGGCAAGGTGGTAGAGGCAGAGGTCAGCCAGTCGTCGGTAAAGGACAGGCTCGGGTGTTTGCCTTGAATCATCAGGACGCGCAGGCGTCCAATGCAGTGGTTTCAGGTACTCTTTCTGTATGTTCTTTTGAGGCTCATGTTTTGTTTGATCAGGGATCAACGCATTCGTATGTTTTTATGCACTTCGTGCTGAGTTTGGGCTGAGAGTTGTGTTTGCTAGATCAGCCGCTTGTTGTGATTACACCTGTTGGTGATTCTTTTGTGGCGTGTTATGTGTTTCGGTCGTGTGCCGTTCAGATTGGAGATAGAGATTCGTCCATCGATTTGATCCTTCTGGATATGTTGGACTTCAACGTTCTCCTTGGCATGGACCGGTTGGCAGCTTGTTCTGCGTCGGTGGACTGCCGTGAGAAGACAGTCAGTTTTAGTTTTCCGGGCGAGTCTGTTCCGGTTGTGCAGGGGGACCGTAGTGCCGCCCCTCACAGTTTGATTTCTTCCCTTTGCACTAGTCGGCTTTTTAGGAGGGGATGTCGGGGATTCTTGTCTTTCATTTATGATATTGGGGCCACAGTAGGATCGTTGGACCGGGTTCCTATCGTGCGAGAGTTTTTCGACGTTTTTCTCGATGAGTTACCCGGTTTGCCGCCAGAGCGCGATATTGAGATTTGCATTGATCTGATTCCTGGCACGGGGCCTATTTCTATACCGCCTTACCGGACGGCTCTGGCGGAGCTTCGAGAGCTCAAAGATCAATTGCAAGAATTGCTTGATAATGGACTTATGCATCTGAGTGTTTCGCCATGGGGAGCTTCTATGCTGTTCGTCAAGAAGAAGGATGGCAGTTTGAGATTGTGTATTGATTATCGTCAATTGTACCAAGTTACGGTTCGAAATAGGTATCCTTTACCTCGCATTGATGATTTGTTTGATCAGCTCCAGGGTGCGAAACATTTTTTCAAGATTGATTTGCGTTCGGGTTATCATCAGTTGCGGGTTCGGAATGATGACATTCCGAAGACTTCTTTTCGTATACGATACAGGCATTATGAGTTTCTAGTGATGTCGTTCAGACTCACCAATGCCTCAGCAGCGTTCATGGATCTGATGAACCAGATTTTCAGGCCGTTCCTCGACCAGTTCATTATTGTGTTTATTTACTGACATTCTGGTCTACTCTAGGAGTCGAGAGGAGCATGAGCAATACTTGAAGATTGCTTTGCAGATATTGAGATAGCACCAGCTGTATGCTAAATTCTCAAAGTGCGCATTTTGGCTTGATCGAGTCGACTTCCTGGGTCATGTGGTGACGGGAGACGGTATTCTTGTGGACCCGAGGAAGATCGAGGCTGTGCAGCTTTGGCCCAGACCTATATCCGTGACAGAGGTCCGCAACATTTTTGGCTTAGCTGGTTATTACCACCGTTTCATGCAGTATTTTTTGAGTATCGCTACACCGCTGACCGGACTGACCCGGAAGGGGGTTCCTTTTCTTTAGACTGATGCGTGCGAGCAGAGTTTTTAGCAGTTGAATACTCGGTTGACGACTTCCCATTTCTATCTTTGCGTTCTGGATCAGGTGGCTTTGTAGTTTACTATGATGTGTCTCGAGTGGGGCTCGGGTGTGTGCTGATGCAGCATGATAGAGTGATTGCTTATGCTTCTAGGCAGCTGAAGAAGCACGAGCAGAATTAGCCCACTCACGATCTTGAGATGGCTGCGGTGGTCTTTGCGTTGAAGATTTGGAGACACTACTTGTAAGGGGAGTCATGTCAGATTTTCACGGACAACAAGAGCTTGAAGTACATCTTCCAGCAGCGGGATCTGAATCTGAGACAGCGCCGGTGGATGGAGCTTGTGAAGGATTATGATTGCGAGATCCTTTATCACCCGGGCAAGACGAATGTGGTAGCTGACGCTTTGAGTCGTAGGCCCATGGGTAGCTTGTCCCAGTTGAGCGCAGTTCAGAGGCAGTCTTCTGTGGATTGGCAGACCCTGTGCGATGGTAGAGTACAGTTTGAGTTCACTTCCACTGGGGGGCAGCTTGCTTATGCCCGTGCCCGTCTATTTCTTTTAGATTGTATCCATGAGGCGCAGCCCAGTGATGCCCGTTCGGTTGAGATTCTTGAGCTTGTTCGACAGGGTACAGTTTGAAAGTTCATGATTGATGACCAGGGTGTGCTACGTTGCGGGACTCACTTGTGTGTACCAGATATTGATGGGTTGAGACGTGAGATCCTAGAGCAGGTACATCAGTCAGCCTTTAGCGTTCATCCAGATTCCACCAAGATGTACCGGGACTTGAGGGACTTTTACTGGTGGGAAGGGATGAAGCGCGATGTTTCGGACTTCGTTTCGAGGTGCCTGACTTGTTAGCAAGTCAAGGCTGAGCATCAGAGACCGGCTGGAGAGTTGCAGCCTTTACCCGTTCCTAAGTGGAAATGGGAGCAGATTTCCATAGAATTTGTGGTGGGTCTATCCAGGACCAGTTAGGGGTATGACTCTATTTCGGTGATTGTTGACAGGTAGACGAAAGTGGCTCACTTCCTTCCAGTGAAGAGCACTTTCGGTTATGCTCAGTATGCTCAGTTGTATATAAATAAGATTGTGCGTTTGCATGGTGTTCCCACATGCATTGTATTCGACAGGGGCACCCAATTTACTAGCCGTCTTTGGCAGAAGCTTTCGGAAGCTTTAGGTACGCGGTTGAGTTTTAGCACTGCTTTCCACCCGCAGACCGACGGACAGTCAGAGCGGACTATACAGACTCTGGAGGATATGCTTCGTACATGTGTGCTTGATTTTGGTGGCAGTTAGGATCGTCACTTGCCGTTGATTTAGTTCTCCTACAACAACATCTTTCAGGAGACTATTCAGATGGCACCTTTCGAGACTTTGTATGGTAGGAAGTGTCGATCGCCAGTCTGTTAGACCGAACTCTGTGAAAGTAGGGTTTTGGGACACCAGCTAATTCAGGAGACTACGGAGATGATCCAGCTCATTCAGGACAGGATGGGAGCAGCCCAGTGCAGACAGAAGTCTTATTCCGACCGTCGTCGTCGCATACTTGAGTGCTTTATGGGAGATCACGTATTCCTGTTGATTTCTCCAATGAAGGGCGTTATGAGATTTGGGAGAAAGGGGAAGCTTAGTCCCCGATTTGTTGGTCCTTTTGAGATCCTTGAGCGAGTTGGTACCGTTGCTTACCGTTTGGCGCTTCCGCACAGTTTTCCGGATGTTCACCCCGTGTTCCATGTGTCGATGCTTCGTAGATACCTTCATGCCCCTTCTCATATGATTCAGCACGAGACCGTTCAGCTTGAGTGCGATCTTTCGTTCACCGAGCAGCCGGTAGTTATATTAGATCGGCAGGTGAAGAAACTTCGGTCAAAGGTCTTGCAATCTGTGAAGGTTCTTTGGTGTAGCCCGAATAGTGAGGAGATCACTCGGGAGGCCGAGAGCAAGATGCAAAAGAAATTCCCTTATCTATTTGAAGGTACACTTGTTTGAAATTTTAATTATGTGACGAATTTTCTTTAGGGGGGAGATTGTAACACCTTGGAATGCGATTAGTGTTAATTGTGCATTAATGCGGGTTTTTAAGGAAAAATTTACCAAATCGGGTTCCTCACATTTTATAACAATTAATTTATATTTTTATATTATTTGTTATGGCTTGCACACACTTGTGTGTGTTAATGTGAGGGTATATTAGTGTTAACCTCGTTTAGTAACCTTGACACCTTAAGCTAAACCTTGTCCTAATTAACCATGCCTTAGATATTTTGAGTCAGAAAATATCTATTTACTTTGGATTGAGAAAGAGAGAGAGGTGGCTAGGTGAGTCATGGAGCTTTAATGGAGCATTAATGAGGTGGGGGGGGAGTGAGTGTAAGGAAAAGATTCACCCTACACTCAACCTCTCTTCATTATCCTTCCCTCACTCTCTCATTCTTCTCTCATTTCATTGTTTTTCATTCTCTCAACTCCCAAACTGAACCCTCATTAATCCCTTCACTAAACCTTGCAAAACTTCACAAAAATCCATGGAAAACACCTCAAATGTTCTTATTAGCCACTATATTGCCTTGGAGCTTGGAAAGCTAGGATTTTTGAGCAAGAGTAGCTAGGTAATGCTCTCTAAACTATTAAATAGGTGTTATTATGTTGTGTTGCTTGTTGGTTGCTGTTTAGAATACATGAGGTATCGTTTCGTGCAAATATCATATTTTTAGTGTCATAATAGAGTCTCTGTGATTTGCTATGACCTGGGAATATTACAAAAAAATCCAGCAGTGTGGTAGTGTTGTACTAGTGACCCTGAGACTACACCTGGAGCACGAACACAAGGGGCTCGGTTTTGGCCGGCAACAAGGAGGCAAAATCCAGCGACCTCGGATTTTTAGGGTGATTGGGTTTTGGTTTTTGGAGGGTAGCTGTCTGCAGTTGTTTAGAGGTGTTTGGTACTGTTTGATTTTTGAGTATTGACAGTATGCAAAATCTGGGATCACTTGTGCATAATCTAGTTTTTTGAGTATGCGTGTTACGTTATCCGACACGGTTCATGATCTTGTGTAGCTGCTACACTTGGGTTAGTTTTGGTGTGTCGCTACACACGTTAGCGTTTAAACGAACACTTATGAGTTGGATTGGAGTTGCTGCGTTGGTCAAACGTAGTGTGTACGTGATATTGATCGATTTCTGAGATTTTTGCACTGGCTACGTTTTGTGTTAATTGAATCGCAGGCGGGGACTTCGGACGCTGCGAAGAAAGGGAAGCAGGTGATTGGATTTACCTAGCCTGCTACTGTCGGTGAGTAGATTTAACATCTACGGGGAATTCGCCCGCATGGCGTTATGCGTCAGGGCTAGATATGATATGATATTAGCCATATTTTTATATTGCACATATAAAGATTGTGCATAAAACTTCATTGCATACTATTATTTGATGTGCTTGAACACTGCACTATTATTGACGGTTCATGTTGCACAAGCATTGATTGTATGTCACCCACACCGTCAATAATTGCCATGACATGCACAACACCTTTACATACGTGATATTGTGTGGTTAGGGACATTGAGACATTGATTCATATTCCATTGTGCATATGACATATAGCATACCTATATACCTACTGTAAGTGCACGGCGGCGCCCCGGCCGTCAATCCGACGCCGGAATGCGGAAGCGGTGATAAACTTAAATTTTGCGGACTTTGCAAACCGGCACCACCGCGCACTAAACTCCGGATCGTAACCATTAAACTAGTCTAGCTAACTAACAAGAGGGGAAGAGATGTACCGACTGATCCGAGTCCTCCGGTCTTCATCTCCACTCCGATCTCCTCGCGGGATCTCCGTCTGTCTCCTCCTCGTCGGAAAGGGCACCACATCGCCTGTAGCTTTTACGGGCTCCCACCTCAATACCGAGGCAACTCGGGCGCGAAGCTGGCGAATCGACGCGTCCAAGATTTGCTGTAGGAAGTGTAGAGTCTATGTCTCATTGGGGTTTGTTGCCTTTGGATGGAGGAATGAAGATTGAGCTTTGGAGGGAAATGAAGCTCTCAATTTCTTTTGCATACAAAATGATATGAACAAATATATCTCCTCACAAATGAAGCACTCTCTCTCCCTCAAAGATTTGGCCGGCCATCATATGTGGAAATGGTGGAGGGAATCAACAATTAGTATGAAGGAAGGTGAGTGTAGGATAACAAAAAAGGTGACCACATCCAAACAACAACCATGCTTCACTTTTTTCAAACCATACCCTCATCAAATCACATTAAATGCAAGCATGGATGAAAGATTCAAATCCTATCATAATCAAACCATTATGCAAGAAAACCCCTCCACAAAAATAATTTGCAAAACTGCAAATTACCCCCTCCATCGGAAAAGTCCGGCCGGGAAAGAACAAAGGAAAACCGGCCGGAACGGAATGCAAACTGGCAACTCCAGAAAACTGGTCCCGTAATAAATTACAGGAAAACCCCGATACTGTGCATACACACCCGCATCTGTATTCCGTCCGGATACAAATGCAAAAAGACAAAAAACTACACTGTACTAAACTAGGACCGGCTTAAACCAAAGCCGGCTAGTAATATCCGTTCGATCCTGATCCGTGCAATACCGCACGTATCTGATCGAACCCTGCCATATACCTATACGGCTACTAGTACAAACCGTCCGATCCTGATCCGTGCAATACCGCACGTATCTGATCGGACCCTGCCATATCTCCATACGGCCTCTACAGCGTTTCACCCGAAACTTGAGTAACTGAAAGTGTGGCGGACTCTAAAGACTCGTCAATACAATGGCTGTGGATTTAACCACTAGCCCGTCAGAAGTATAAGCCAATACGTAACGGGCCACCAGCTATTGACTAAAAGGGACGTCGATGAGCGAACTCATCCTGACACCCTACTGAGCCTGTCAGTGACAATATCCGTGCAGTCCGGTCCGTTCGTCTATGAGTATCGCATGGCGGGCCTAGGGGGTTGGTAAAAGTCAGACCCCCAAAAGCGGTACAAGTCGTGTCGGAGTGTAGCCCAGAACACCCTGAGATACTACTGGAATACCTACCAGTAAATCTCCTTGCCTTGGCCAAGGACTTTGTGTAATGGCTCTCCTAGACACAGCACGACCTCACCCCCAATACCGGGAGAGACGAACCCCTGAAGATACGCTCACTGCCTCCATGTGGCTCGGGACTGTACCCAACTAAAACCTGTTTGCACGACTCCTTTGAGCCGTGGTAGGGTAGTAATCAAAGTACAGTGGGAACTCACACGAGACAAATGACGATCCCCAGGTCGATGAACTAACCTGCACACATGTCACCAGGGAACTGCCATCTGACGTCTGGTATATGACCAACTAGCATGTTCCCGGCGAGTCCTGTCCGGTGTACTCATAACCCAATGAGCACCTGTATACATCTTAGGTGATCCAACTGACACCAGTGGCTTGTGAGACCGGCCACCGCCCCTCGTCGGGGTCTCGACTGTATACACTAGTCTACTAATGGAGTATCGATGCCCAGTCTCGAAACTCCCACGACTAGGGACCATTTAAGGATATGCTTGTAGACCCCCAGCTCCCACTTATATGATCGCCCTCATACTGCTGGTGGTCAAGCAAGAATCCTAGGGGCTCTATCAACGTGTAATAGCGACGTGTCAGGTCACCTAAAACAGTACACGATGATAAAGGTAAACCAGATAGCAAACTATCATCTCGAGTAAGACTGTCCTACCGGGATAGGTCCTCCCTCAATCATTACAATCACGTACCTGTGACCTAATAATTGACTCTGAGGGCACTATCTCCAACAATCTCCCACTTGCACTCAAGGCTAATTATTGCGATGTCGCATACTCACAGCCCGTGTGATACCGAACATCCAACTCCTCTACTAGTCAGTCTCACAAAGCTCGTTTGCGGAACTATTGCGTTCGAGGAATAGCCTCAGTGAGTGGATCCGCTTAGTTGTTTCTTTCTATGTCTCTCTAAATCTCAAGTTCGCGGAGAAACCCATCTCCCGAAAAGAGCAATACCTGTCTTAGAATGTGTCTGGATGTCTGATGGGACATAGCTCATAAATGAACTCCAAATCCAAACTTCTTAGACTGTATCGTCAACTGAACTTAATCAGTATCCTGCGCGCCATGCCTCCCTCAGTATTGCCTTGGACCACCTGTCCAAAATACTGCCCCTCATCAGAAGGAAAAACTATAACTCTGACAACCTCCTTGTCGTCCATGTCACCTTGGAAGCCTGGAATGATAACTGTTTCCTGAATGAGGCTGTCGTTATCATATCCCTAGAACATTCACTTATGTTCTAAAACTGCTTCCGACTGTTTCTCCAGGATTGGATTAATGTCAACTTATTGCATCTAGTGCAAGAACAACATCTGGTGTGGTACTTGACATCTCACGATTGACTTAATTGCCTGAGCAAGTGATCTGCCAATCATGCCCGTCCCTCTCCCCTTTAGTCTGTAAGACACCTTTGGAAAGGGTGACTCCATTACCTGCAGGTACACTACCGTGCCAGGAGTCGTCCATCCTAAATACTCTTAGAATGCTGTCAAGTACCCTGATTGGGAAACCACCCAAATCTAGATCTAAAACCATAGATCTAGTAACCAGTATGTCTGATATAATACCCAATTCCTATGTGGAGAAACAACTGTGTGACGACCAAAATACAACCGATTGTAGTATAGGAGTTTCTTTTCCTATTCTGTGTATGTCATCCAGATACCAGGACATCACACCCTACTACCTTCTCAACAGATCCATCCCCTATTCTGATGAAGTCAAACCCATGACTGTCACGTCAGAAATAGATGATCTATCTCCGCTACATCTGCTCTAGTCTATAAATAGACATAAGCAACCGGTCCACCAATGCTTCCGCTGCTCCCACTGACTACGACAACCCTCTGGAGGAGTCATATAGACGTACACTTCTAAAACTAGTTTAGAACGATGCTATACTCATCCTCCCGCCGGGTCTCGCAGCCTAGAACAACAGCAATGGTAATTGTGGGTAAACAAGAACTTCCCTGTCACCGTCCTTGAGGCTACCGGAGTACCTTTCGGGTGCCTGAAGTTACCCACCTTATCTGTGGAGTGGCCAATGGAATGTCAATCCAGATTGAATCTTTAGGTTCCTTATCAAATCTTCAGTAATCGTTTGTGGTTCTGGAATCACTTCCAGTTCTACCATACTCCCACTACTGTTTTCTGAAAAAATCCATTTTTAATAAAACTGTGGCGAGTCTAGAACAATATCGCTATTGTTCATCCAGATGGTAGAAAGTCAACCCTCGTCATAGTCTGGGTCAACCCACAAACTGCCATTACAGAAACGTGCCTTGAGTTATCCAGTGTCTGGTTTTAATCATAAACCGGACAACTCCCCGTACCTTAACATCGTTAAGATATGAACTGTTCTATATCCAATATAGAAACAGAGGCACTGATATAATTGAACCAGATTCAAATCATGCAGCTGTCTCCAGCGCATGTCAACTAAATGGAAGGAGGCCGATCAGCGTTACTCAACTTAGGAAGCATTTCCAATTATGAGTAACCTGAAAGAGAAGCAAGATCTCTTTATCATTACTATCAACTGAATACCACACACAAGTATCTATATCTTCGATCTCTTTGAAGAATCCCGATACTTGCTATACCTGGTTCTCTACTCTATTCAAATACCTATAACTCCTCAAAACTTAGACCTTGTGTTTCTACGAAACACATGTCTAAGAACTAGAGAAGTTAAAAGTAAACAGAATATAGTATGAGGACCAACCCCTCTGTCCTTATGGACACTGGACAACATACAATACTCTGTATAAGTCCGCTGAGTCTAACAACTCTTTCACTGTGTGTCGTAGGTTGAAAACTGTACTTATGGTTAGGAAGAATTACACCGCTGTTTAATGCTCCTTACCTAACCATCCACTGATATAGGTAAATGTCATCGACATAATATCAAAAGGTATATCTCACTCTATGAAAATAGACGTACAGATATATCAATTTGAAATTGGTGCACAACAGCGGATATTCAAAACCAAACATTTGCCGACCGGCAAACAGCCCAGGTGATCTCCTCAAATATCACCGATTACAACGAATCCCGATATAATGAGGATGATCACCCAATTTCCAATAACTTACTCCCACTCATCATCTGTAAAACCATACAGATGTGACAATCATACCTGGTAAATACATACCCTGGAGCAAGTGTCTAATCGGGAAATCAGTTTTCATTTAACAGTACACAGTGAACTGAAACATTGAAATGTTTCGATGGGGTATCCTGGTATTCCTAGTAATGCCTCTTCCAGATTCACGACTGTAACCGTATAATTCTTTGCCACCTCTCCAAATCCCTTTATATGTCTTTAGTCGTTACCTTCTGCACACCCTTTTAGGCCAATTGGTTTTCTTCCTTCCCTACCGTTCGGCACCAGCCTATGGTTTGGAAGAAGACTATCCAATAAGCATAATGGGTGTACTGTCCCTATCCTAGGAACACTCGCAACACGAGAGAAGGTGAAGATAAAAGACACCTGAATGTACTTTATTCCTATTTCTCCTGGACCAGGATCCATCCCCGAACTGGAACAAGTTCCTTTCGAGTTCGTATATAACCATACGATGGATTATCCAATAAAATGGGATCTTCGTAGTGATACGGAGTGTCCTGGAGAAATACAAAGGTGATTTAGGATTGGCGAAGAAATACTTGGTTCGGTCGTGAATAGCAGTCGCATTTTACTTTGCCCTCTTACTAATCCCTTGTTTTGTCTGAACTTAATACCTTCTGTACACCGTTTAGGCTAACTGGTTTTCTTCATTCCCTACCGGTCGGCACCAGCCTATGGTTTGGAAGAAGACTATCCAATTTGCGTAATAGGTGTACTACTCCTAAACCAAGGAGTACTCGCAACCTGAGAGAAGGTGAAAAAGAAAAGACAACTGAATAATCCTATCCGTTTTCTCCAGAACCGGAAACCATCCTCGAATCCCTTCGAGTTCGTATCTAACCATACGATGGTTTTGTCCAATGGAAGTGGACGTTCGCAGTAATACGGGGTGTCCTGGAGAAAAGGGTAAAAGTAGGAGTGGCAATGAGGTCTGCAACTCTGACAATCCAAAAGCCTGTGTTAAAGAAGGTTCGGTCAACTTGGTCACTGAGTCAAAGTCTTAGGGTCGGGTCAAATGGTCGCTGCCAGAGAGAGAGAGAAAAGAAACACTCAGCGTGCACTCTAACCTAGATCAGAATGGTTACCAATTTATCTAATCTGGAATCCTCCCACTGTACCTCAAATTCTCCTCCAAACCAGAAAGAAGAATTAGTCGGGGTCACCCGAGGAGTAAACCAACTCATCAGTGGGAATCGGGATCCAACTCTCATCGCATGATAACGTGACGGAATCCGCTCACGGTATCACACTCCAGAAGGTATGCGCATATCTGGCAAGTTTCAGTTCTTTTGAAACTCCCGATGTGATTTCTGCCCCATGCTCTTATGACCTTGACTAAGGCCAACAAATCATAAGTCACATGTCAAGTTCTACCCGTCATTGTCCAGGTTGATTTGAACCCACCCGTACAAGCCCTTGACTAAGGCCAACAAGGCTATACGACTGTCCCAAACCAACGCATCTATCTATGCAGCATATGAATACCCAATAGCTACCAAACACTGTGCCTTGACTAAGGCCAACAAACACAGCTTGAATACTATTGACTACCCATATGAAACGACGGAGGGCTACGAATGGTTTCTGGCGAAAACCTTTAACGTAATGAACTTGATATCGTTGAAGGAACGGAAAACTTTTTAGAAAATATAGTGACGAAAACCTTTACTAAAGAGGTCACTCCCGGTGAAGGGATCTCGGCTCTTTTCCCGTAGAATGGGGTGCAGGATATTCCAACTGAATACCACGGTGCAAAGCAAAAGTAATCGGCTATAGTGAAGTTAATGCCCTGACGCAAACTTTTGTCCAAGGGGTCACTCCCGGTGAAGGGATCTCGGCCCTTGCCTCGTCGACTGAGGAGCAGGATATTCCAATTGAATACCACGATGCAAAACAAAAGTGAACGTCCTTGCAATAACAGCTTTTTGAAAAGTGTTCCAACAACATCAGATTAGGTTTGTTTAACTTGCATTGATCCGAATCAACGCAGTCCCATCAATTAATCACACCACAGAGAACGAAAATATACTGATGTACGTATATGCCATCCGCATTCGCCACTGGGTCCCGTCATTACCCGTTAGGTTAGCTTACTAACGACAGAGCGGGGACTGGACTAGCGCGGATGCAAAACATATACAACATCTACTAATATATATACCAATATATTATATTTCGCTCAAGGCGTGAATAAAATGCAACATCACAGAGAATGAACAGCATCACAGAAACAATACAGATATCTGGGATCCCCGGGTTTCACAGAGCCACTACTGAAACCCGACGTTCCCCTGGTCGTGTGGATAGCCTGTGCAATGAAATCCTAGACCCCTACGGGCGCGGCAAGTTACCCGCCAAAACCTGAAGCGAGGCAGCCCCCTTCAGCGCCGTGAATGGACCACCCAGCACTTCACGGAATCCGGCAACTTGGGCACCCCTCCTGGGTCAACCTGTACCCCCTACGAGTGCGGCGAATAGCCCGTCAATCCTGGAGTGAAGCCCCCTCCGTCCCAATGCCATGAGATGCGGGCTTGTTGCCTTCTAGAACCCGGCTATCCGTGCACCCCTCCGCGGGGCAATCCTAGTACAGAAAGTAAAATATACATACACCGGGTACATCGACCGCAACCAGGTCGTGCCCCAAAAGAATAATACAAACAGGCAGTGACGGCAGTCCACATGTCGGACGCTCGCCCCGCAATATCAAATGTACATAATACAACAATACTGTACTAGCATTGCATCCAGGCTATCCCCCACGACCAATCCGCAACATCACAGCAAATACATAGAACATCAACGTGAAAGTCACGTTCGCAAATCCGTCTAACCGGGCTATAGCAGTTAGACCGGATTTACCGATCGAGTGACATTCACGGTCGCAGATATAATGTAAATACTGTGAAAAATGTGTTTAAAATTTTTCCGATTGATCAAACTTAACAAGTGGGCCCCCAAACAAAACTGTAGCACTCACAGAAAATCTAGGCCCAATTTTAATATTCCAGAAACCACATTTCTTACTCAGGAACACACTACAAAAATTTGGATTGGTGAACAGTTAAATCCGCGGCGGAAGCGCGGCCAAAACAAGGGTTTGGCCGCCCTTCTGCGGCGGTATGAGGAGATCGTTGAACCAAATTTTTACAGTGACCTTAGAATTCTCTGCACATCACTCTGAGACAACCTGAAAAATTTTTGGACTCAAAAAAAATTCGACAGAAACTGATGTGCAAAAATACGGGTTTTTGGACTTTTTGATCGATCGGAAATGCAAACACATTACACAAAGCTAGACGAAGTTAATGGCGAGGCTCTGATACCACTGTAAGTGCACGGCGGCGCCCCGGCCGTCAATCCGACGCCGGAATGCGGAAGCGGTGATAAACTTAAATTTTGCGGACTTTGCAAACCGGCACCACCGCGCACTAAACTCCGGATCGTAACCATTAAACTAGTCTAGCTAACTAACAAGAGGGGAAGAGATGTACCGACTGATCCGAGTCCTCCGGTCTTCATCTCCACTCCGATCTCCTCGCGGGATCTCCGTCTGTCTCCTCCTCGTCGGAAAGGGCACCACATCGCCTGTAGCTTTTACGGGCTCCCACCTCAATACCGAGGCAACTCGGGCGCGAAGCTGGCGAATCGACACGTCCAAGATTTGCTGTAGGAAGTGTAGAGTCTATGTCTCATTGGGGTTTGTTGCCTTTGGATGGAGGAATGAAGATTGAGCTTTGGAGGGAAATGAAGCTCTCAATTTCTTTTGCATACAAAATGATATGAACAATTATATCTCCTCACAAATGAAGCACTCTCTCTCCCTCAAATATTTGGCCGGCCATCATATGTGGAAATGGTGGAGGGAATCAACAATTAGTATGAAGGAAGGTGAGTGTAGGATAACAAAAAAGGTGACCACATCCAAACAACAACCATGCTTCACTTTTTTCAAACCATACCCTCATCAAATCACATTAAATGCAAGCATGGATGAAAGATTCAAATCCTATCATAATCAAACCATTATGCAAGAAAACCCCTCCACAAAAATAATTTGCAAAACTGCAAATTACCCCCTCCATCGGAAAAGTCCGGCCGGGAAAGAACAAAGGAAAATCGGCCGGAACGGAATGCAAACTGGCAACTCCAGAAAACTGGTCCCGTAATAAATTACAGGAAAACCCCGATACTGTGCATACACACCCGCATCTGTATTCCGTCCGGATACAAATGTAAAAAGACAAAAAACTACACTGTACTAAACTAGGACCGGCTTAAACCAAAGCCGGCTAGTAATATCCGTTCGATCCTGATCCGTGCAATACCGCACGTATCTGATCGAACCCTGCCATATACCTATACGGCTACTAGTACAAACCGTCCGATCCTGATCCGTGCAATACCGCACGTATCTGATCGGACCCTGCCATATCTCCATACGGCCTCTACAGCGTTTCGCCCGAAACTTGAGTAACTGAAAGTGTGGCGGACTCTAAAGACTCGTCAATACAATGGCTGTGGATTTAACCACTAGCCCGTCAGAGGTATAAGCCAATACGTAACGGGCCACCAGCTATTGACTAAAAGGGACGTCGATGAGCGAACTCATCCTGACACCCTACTGAGCCTGTCAGTGACAATATCCGTGCAGTCCGGTCCGTTCGTCTATGAGTATCGCATGGCGGGCCTAGGGGGTTGGTAAAAGTCAGACCCCCAAAAGCGGTACAAGTCGTGTCGGAGTGTAGCCCAGAACACCCTGAGATACTACTGGAATACCTACCAGTAAATCTCCTTCCCTTGGCCAAGGACTTTGTGTAATGGCTCTCCTAGACACAGCACGACCTCACCCCCAATACCGGGAGAGACGAACCCCTGAAGATACGCTCACTGCCTCCATGTGGCTCGGGACTGTACCCAACTAAAACCTGTTTGCACGACTCCTTTGAGCCGTGGTAGGGTAGTAATCAAAGTACAGTGGGAACTCACACGAGACAAATGACGATCCCCAGGTCGATGAACTAACCTGCACACATGTCACCAGGGAACTGCCATCTGACGTCTGGTATATGACCAACTAGCATGTTCCCGGCGAGTCCTGTCCGGTGTACTCATAACCCAATGAGCACCTGTATACATCTTAGGTGATCCAACTGACACCAGTGGCTTGTGAGACCGGCCACCGCCCCTCGTCGGGGTCTCGACTGTATACACTAGTCTACTAATGGAGTATCGATGCCCAGTCTCGAAACTCCCATGACTAGGGACCATTTAAGGATATGCTTGTAGACCCCCAGCTCCCACTTATATGATCGCCCTCATACTGCTGGTGGTCAAGCAAGAATCCTAGGGGCTCTATCAACGTGTAATAGCGACGTGTCAGGTCACCTAAAACAGTACACGATGATAAAGGTAAACCAGATAGCAAACTATCATCTCGAGTAAGACTGTCCTACCGGGATAGGTCCTCCCTCAATCATTACAATCACGTACCTGTGACCTAATAATTGACTCTGAGGGCACTATCTCCAACACCTACATGCTTACACTTATACCTTACCATGACTACATGCTAGCTACACATATACCTGGAGGGTATTGTACCATTATTGTCATGTATATACACATACCTAGCTTGATATAGCTACACATATACCTAACGGGTATTACATCATTACTGATTGGTAGATACACATATTTTTCTATACCGACATAGTTACGCATACCTGGCTATAGCTACATGTTTACCTTTATATGATGTTGCGTTTGGTTTCGGAGAAATTAGGAACCGTATGATATATTTAAATAACAGGTTGCAGTTAAATAGCGATTTTTCCTATATATACTCATATTACTGTTTCATGTTGCATATATTATATTTCAAGAATTTCGCATTGATATATGGATTTCATATGATGTTTCTGGATGTTTTACTCTTATGTATATATATCAGTGGTATGCGACGTTGATATATATACATGTATACATATATCGGTGGTATAGGACGCTGTTATATATATACACCTATAATATATATATATATATATATATATATCTGGTATGGGATACTTTTATATATGTATACCAATAATATATATTATCATATTGATCTGTGCATGTATTCTTATTCATTGCGATATGAGGGGCTGATATGCTCGATATAAGGAGCTGATATGCTCGATATGAGGGGCTGATGTTCCCGATATGAGGGGCGGATGTGCCCGATATGAGGGCCGATATGGGGGCCGTTTGAGGAAGGTATTTGGGGATTTAGAATATCTTGATGGACACTGGTTCGCCACGATGAGGATTCTGTGAGGAGGATATGTTTTACCCCATACTCCGTATTTATTTGATATGCATTTGTTGGAGATAGTGCCCTCAGAGTCAATTATTGGATCACAGGCACGTGATTGCAATGATTGAGGGAGGACGTATCCCGGTAGGACAGTCTTACTCGAGATGATAGTATGCTATCTGGTTTACCTTTATCATCGTGTACTCCTTTAGGTGACATGACAGGTCACTATTGCACGTTGATAGAGCCCCTAGGATTCTTGCTTGACTACCGGCAGTATGAGGGCGATCATATACGTGGGAGCTGGTAGTCTATAAGCACATCCTTAAAAGGTCCCTAGTCGTGGGAGTTTCGAGACAAGGCATTGATACTCCAGAGTAGACTAGTGTATACAGTCGAGACCCCGACGAGGGGCGGTGGCCGGTCTCACAAGCCACTGGTGTCAGTTGGATCACCTAAGATGTATACAGGTGCTCATTGGGTTATGAGTACACCGGACAGGACTCGCCGGGAACATGCTAGTTGGTCATATACCAGACGTCAGATGGCAGTTCCCTGGTGACATGTGTGCAGGTTAGTTCATCGACCTGGGGATCGTCATTTGTCTCGTGTGAGTTCCCACTGTACTTTGATTACTACCCTACCACGGCTCAAAGGAGTCGTGCAAACAGGTTTTAGTTGGGTACAGTCCCGAGCCACATGGAGGCAGTGAGCGTATCTTCAGGGGTTCGTCTCTCCCGGTATTGGGGGTGAGGTCGTGCTGTGTCTAGGAGAGCCATTACACAAAGTCCTTGGCCAAGGCAAGGAGATTTACTGGTAGGTATTCCAGTAGTATCTCAGGGTGTTCTGGGCTACACTCCGACACGACTTGTACCGCTTTTGGGGGTCTGACTTTTACCAACCCCCTAGGCCCGCCATGCGATGCTCATAGACGAACGGACCGGACTGTACGGATATTGTCACTGACAGGCTCAGTAGGGTGTCAGGATGAGTTCGCTCATCGACGTCCCTTTTAGTCAATAGCTGGTGGCCCGTCACGTATTGGCTTATACCTCTGACGTGCTAGTGGTTAAATCCACAGCCATAGTATTGACGAGTCTTTAGAGTCCACCACACTTACAGTTACTCAAGTTTCGGGCGAAACGCTGTAGAGGCCGTATGGAGATATGGCAGGGTCCGATCAGATACGTGCGGTATTGCACGGATCAGGATCGGACAGTTTTGTACTAGTGGCCGTATAGTTATATGGCAGGGTTCGATCTGATACGTGCGGTATTGCACGGATCAGGATCGAACGGATATTACTAGCCGGCTTTGGCTTAAGCCGGTCCTAGTTTAGTACAGTGTAGATTTTGTCTCATTGCATTTGTATCCGGACGGAATACAGATACGGGTGTGTATGCACAGTATAGGGGTTTTCCTGTAATCTATTACGGGACCAGTTTTCCGGAGTTGCCAGTTTGCATTCCGTTCCGGCCGGTTTTCCTTTGTTCTTTCCCGGCCGGACTTTTCCGATGGAGGGGGTTATTTGCAAGTTTGCAAATAACACATTGTGGAGGTTTCTCTTGCAAATGTATTTATTATGAAAGCATCTTTAGATACCATTCTTTTCCTTCATCTTTTCATGCTCTATTAAGATTAGAAATGAGTTGAAAGATGATGTGATTTTGTTATGATGATGTTTTGGGTGTGGTCACCACTTGTGCTCCTACGATCACCTCCCTTCATGCTTCATATTCTTTCCTCCACCATTTCTAAGTAGAGAAGTTTTTTCCATGGTTAAGTGAGAAGAAGATGAGAGCTTCATCTTTGAGAGAGTAGCATTCTTGATCTCATTTTCGATGCTAGAAAAATGCAAGCACCATTTTTCTTCTTGATTCCTCCATCATCTTTCAAAAGGCAACAAACCCCAAAGTGAGACATGCACTCTACACTACACTTCCTACAGCAAATCTTGGACGCGTCGATTCGCCAGCTTCGCGCCCGAGTTGCCTCGGTATTGAAGTGGGAGCCCGTAAAAGCTACAGGCGATGTGGTGCCCTTTCCGACGAGGAGGAGACGGACGGAGATCCCGCGAGGAGATCGGAGTGGAGATGAAGACCGGAGGACTCGGATCAGTCGGTACATCTCTTCCCTTTCTTGTTAGTAGCTTAGACTTGTTAATGGTTACGATCCGGAGTTTAGTGCGCGGTGGTGCCGGTTTGCAAAGTCCGCAAAATTAAAGTTTATCACCGCTTCCGCATTCCGGCGTCGGATTGACGACCGGGGCGCCGCCGTGCACTTACAGTGGTATCAGAGCCTCGCCATTAACTTCGTCTAGCTTCGTTTGGTGTGTTTGCATTTCCGATCGACCAAAATTTCCAAAAACCGTATTTTTGTTCACATCAGTTTCTGTTGAAATATTTTGGTCTCGAAAAATTTTTCAGGTTGTAAAATATTGATGTACTGGAAAATCTAAGAACTCTGTAAAATTTCGATGAAGTGAATCCACAGTTGGAGCGCGGAACCGCCGCACAAACCCCCATTCCGCCACCCTTCCGCCGCGTACTGTGGAGATCACTGCACCAATTTTTTTCAGAGGCTTTCTAGGCTTAAAATATGGGTTTTGGAATATTAAAATTGGGCCCAGGTTTTCTGTGAGTGCTACAGTTTTGATTGGGGGCCCACTTGTTAATTTTTGGTCAATCGGAAAATTTTAAACACATTTTTCACAGTATTTACATTATATCTGCGACCGTGAATGTCACTCGATCGGTAAATCCGGTCTAACTGCTATAGCCCGGTTAGACGGATTTGCGAACGTGACTTTCACGTTGATGTTCTATGTTTATGCTGTGATGTTGCGGATCGGTCGTGGGGGATAGCCTGGATGCAATGCTAGTACTGTACTGTTGTATTATGTACATTTGATTTTGCGGGGCGAGCGTCCGACATGTGGACTGCCGTCACTGCCTGATTGTATTATTCTTTTGGGGCACGACCTGGTTGCGGTCGATGTACCCGGTGTATGTATATTTTACATTCTGTACTAGGATTACCCCGCGGAGGAGTGCACGGATAGCCGGGTTCTGGAAGGCAACAAGCCCGCATCTCATGGCATTGGGACGGAGGGGGCTTCACTCTGGGATTGGCGGGCTATTCGCCGCACTCGTAGGGGTACAGGTTGACCCAGGAGGGGTGCCCAAGTTGCCGGATTCCGTGAAGTGCTGGGTGGTCCATTCACGGAGCTGAAGGGGGCTGCCTCGCTTCAGGTTTTGGCGGGTAACTTGCCGCGCCCGTAGGGGTCTAGGTTTTCATTGCACAGGCTATCCACACGACCAGGGGAACGTCGGGTTTCAGTAGTGGCTCTGTGAAACCCGGGGATCCCAGATATCTGTATTGTTCTGTGATGCTGTACATTTCTGTGATGTTGCATTTCTTTTCACGCCTTGAGCGAAATATAATATATTGGTATATATATTAGTAGATGTTGTATATGTTTTTCATCTGCGCTAGTCCAGTCCCCGCTCTGTCGTTAGTAAGCTAACCTAACGAGTGATGACGGGACCCAGTGGCGAATGCGGATGGCATATACGTACGTCAGTATATTTTCGTTCTTTGTGGTGTGATTAATTGATGGGACTGCGTTGATTCGGATCAATGCAAGTTAAACAAACCTAATCTGATGTTGTTGGAACACTTTTCAAAAAGGCTGTTATTGCAAGGATGTTCACTTTTGTTTTGCATCGTGGTATTCATTTGGAATATCCTGCTCCTCAGTCGACGAGGCAAGGGCCGAGATCCCTTCACCGGGAGTGACCCCTTGGACAGAAGTTTGCGTCAGGGCATTAACTTCACTATAGCCGATTACTTTTGCTTTGCACCGTGGTATTCAGTTGGAATATCCTGCACCCCATTCTACGGGGAAAGAGCCGAGATCCCTTCACCGGGAGTGACCTCTTTAGTAAAGGTTTTCGTCACTATATTTTCTAAAAAGCTATCCGTTCCTTCAACGATATCAAGTTCATTACGTTAAAGGTTTTCGCCAGAAACCATTCGTAGCCCTCCGTCGTTTCAGACAGGTAGCACGTAGTATTCATGCTATGTTTGTTGACCTTCGTCAAGGCATAGTGCATGGTAGCTGCTTGTTGCCTTTCTGCTGCATAGATAGATGTGTTGGTTTGGGACAGTCGTATAGCCTTGTTGACCTTCGTCAAGGGCTTGTACGGGTGGGTTCAAATTAACCTGGATAATGACGGGTAGAACTTGACATGTGACTTATGATTTGTTGACCTTCGTCAAGGTCATAAGAGCATGGGGTAAAAATCACATCGGGAGTTTCAAAAGAACTGAAACTTGCCAGATATGCGCATACCTTCTGGAGTGTGATACCGTGAGTGGATTCCGTCACGTTATCATGCAATGATAGTTGGATCCCAATTCCCACTGATGAGTTAGTATACTCCTCGGGTGACCCCGACTAATTCTTCTTTCAGGTTTGGAGGAGAATTTGAGGTACAGTGGGAGGATTCCAGATTAGATAAATTGGTAACCATTCTGATCTAGGTTAGAGTGCACGCTGAGTGTTTCTTTTCTCTCTCTCTCTGGCAGCGACCATTGACCCGACCCTAGACTATGACTCAGTGACCAAGTTGACCGAACCTACTTAACACTGGCTTTTGGATTGTCAGAGTTGCGAACCTCATTGCCACTCCTACTTTTACCCTTTTCTCCAGGACACCCCGTATTACTACGAACGTCCACTTCCATTGGACAAAACCATCGTATGGTTATATACGAACTCGAAGGAATTTATTCGAGGATGGTTTCCGGTTCTGGAGAAAACGGATAGGATTATTCAGTTGTCTTTTCTTTTCACCCTCTCTCAGGTTGTGAGTACTCCTTAGTTTAGGAGTAGTACACCTATTATGCAAATTGGATAGTCTTCTTCCAAACCATAGGCTGGTGCCGACCGGTAGGGAATGAAGAAAACCAGTTAGCCTAAACGGTGTACAGAAGGTATTAAGTTCAGACAAAGCAAGGGATTAGTAAGAGGGCAAAGTAAATTGCGACTGCTGTTCACGACCAAACCAAGTATTTCTTCGCCAATCCTAAATCACCTTTGTATTTCTCCAGGACACTCCGTATCACTACGAAGATCCCATTTTATTGGATAATCCATCGTATGGTTATATACGAACTCGAAAGGAACTCGTTCCAGTTCGGGGATGGATCCTGGTTCAGGAGAAATAGGAATAAAGTACATTCAGGTGTCTTTTATCTTCACCTTCTCTCGCATTGCGAGTGCTCCTAGGATTAGGACAGTACACCCTTTATGCTTTTTGGATAGTCTTCTTCCAAACCATAGGCTGGTGCCAAACGGTAGGGAAGGAAGAAAACCATTTAACCTAAAGGGGTGTACAGAAGGTAATGACTAAAGACATATAAAGGGATTTGGAGAGGTGGCAAAGAATTATACGGTTATAGTTGTGAATCTGGATAATGGTAGAGGCATTACTAGGAATACCAGAATACCCCATCGAAACATTTCAATGTTTCAGTTCAACTGTGTACTGTTAATGGAAAACTGATTTCCCGATTAGACACTTACTCCAGGGTATGTATTTACCAGGTATGATTCTCACATCTGTATGGTTTTACAGTTGATGAGTGGGAGTAAGTTATTGGGAATAGGGTAATCATCCTCATTATATCGGGATTCGTTGTAATCGGTGATATTTGGAGAGATCATCTGGGTTGTTTGCCGGTCGGCAAATATTTGGTTTTGAATATCCGCTGTTGTGCACCAATTTCAAATTGATATATCTGTACGTCTATTTTTATAGAGTGAGATATACCTTTTGATATTATGTCGATGACATTTACCTATATCAGTGGATGGTTAGGTAAGGAGCATTAAACAGCGGTGTAATTCTTCTTAACCAAAAGTACAGTTTTCAACCTACGACACACAGTGAATGAGTCACTAGACTCAAGGGACTTATACAGAGTATTGTATGTTGTCCAGGGTCCATCAGGACAGAGGGGTTGGTCCTCGTACTATATTCAGTTTACTTATGACTTCTCTAGTTTTTAGACAGGTGTTTCGTGGAAATACAGTGTCTGAATTTTGAGAAGTTAAAGGTATTTGAATAAAGTAGAGAACCAGATATTGCAAGTATCGGGATTCTTCAAAGTGATCGAAGACGTAGATACTTGTGTATGGTATTCTGTTGATAGTAATGATTAAGAGAACTTGCTTCTCTTTCGGGTTACTCATAATTGGAAGTATTCCTAAGTTGAGTAACGCTGATCGGCCTCTCTCCATTTAGTTGACATGCACTGGAGACAGCTGCATGATTTGAATCTGGTTCAATTAAATCAGTGCCTCTGGTTCTATATTGGATATAGAACAGTTCATATCTTAACGTTGTTAAGGTACGGGGAGTTGTCTGGCTTATGATTAAAACCAGACTCTGGATAACTCAAGGCACGGTTCTGTAATGGCTGTTTGTGGGTTGACCCAGGCTATGACAAGGGTTGACTTTCTACCATCTGGCAGATCAATAGAAATATTGTTCTAGACTCGCCACAGTTTTATTAAAAATGGATTTTTTCAGAAAACAGTAGTGGGAGTATGGTAGAACTGGAAGTGATTCCAGAACCGCAAACGATTACTGAAGATTTGATAAGGAACCTAAAGATTCAATCTGGTTTGACATTCCATTGGCCACTCCGCAGATAAGGTGGGTAACTTCAGGCACCCGAGAGGTACTTCGGTAGCCTCAAGGACGGTGACAGGGAAGTTCTTGTTTACCCACACATGCCATTTTTGTTGTTCCAGGCTGCGAGACCCGGCAGGAGGATGAGTATAGCATCGTTCTAAACTAGCTTTGGAAGTGTACGCCTATATGACTCTGCCAGAGGGTTGTCGTAGTCAGTGGGAGCAGCGGAAGCATTGGTGGACATGTAGCTTATGTCTATTTGTAAACTAAAGCAGATGTAGCGGAGATAGATCATCTATTTCTGATGTGACAGTCATAGGTTTGACGTCATCAGAATAGGGGATGGATCTGTTGAGAAGGTAGTAGGAAGTGATATTCCTATACTACGATCGGTTATACTTTGGTCGTCGCACAATAGTTTCTCCACAAAGGACTTGGACTTTATGTCTGACATACTGGTTACTAGATCTATGGTTTTAGATCTAGATTTGGGTGGTTTCCCAATCAGGGTACTTAGACAGCATTCTAAGGGTATTTAGAATGGACGACTCCTGGCACGGTAGTGTACCTGCAGGTAATGGAGTCACCCTCTCCAAAGGTGTCTTACAGACTAAAGGGGAGAGGGACGTGCATGATTGGCAGATCACTTGCTCAGGCAATTGAGTCAATCGTGAGATGTCAAGTACCACACCAGATGTTGTTCTTGCACTAGATGCAATAAGTTGACATTAATCCAATCCTGGAGAAACGGTAGGAAGCAGTTTTAGAACATTAGTGGATGTTCTAGGGATATGATAACGACAGCCTTATTCGGGAGACAGTTATCATTCCAGGCTTCCAAGGTGACATGGACGACAAGGAGGTTGTCAGAGTTATAGTTTTTCCTTCTGACGAGGGGCAGTATTTTGGACAGGTGATCCAAGGCAATACTGAGGGTGGCATGGCGCAGGATACTGATTAAGTTCAGTTGACGATACAGTCTAAGAAGTTTGGATTTGGAGTTCATTTATGAGCTATGTCCCATCAGACATCCAGACACATTCTAAGACAGGTATTGCTCATTTCGGGAGATGGGTTTCTCCGCGAACTTGAGATATAGAGAGACATAGATAGAAACATCTAGGCGGATCCACTCACTGAGGCTATTCCTCGAACGCAATAGTTTCGCAAACGAGCTTTGTGAGATTGACTAGTAGAGGAGTTGGGTGTTCGGTATCACACGGGCTGTGAGTATGCGACATCGCAATAATTAGCCTTGAGTGCAAGTGGGAGATTGTTGGAGATAGTGCCCTCAGAGTCAATTATTGGATCACAGACACGTGATTGCAATGATTGAGGGAGGACGTATCCCGGTAGGACAGTCTTACTCGAGATGATAGTATGCTATCTGGTTTACCTTTATCATCGTGTACTCCTTTAGGTGACATGACAGGTCACTATTGCACGTTGATAGAGCCCCTAGGATTCTTGCTTGACTACCGGCAGTATGAGGGCGATCATATACGTGGGAGCTGGTAGTCTATAAGCACATCCTTAAAAGGTCCCTAGTCGTGGGAGTTTCGAGACAGGGCATCGATACTCCAGAGTAGACTAGTGTATACAGTCGAGACCCCGACGAGGGGCGGTGGCCGGTCTCACAAGCCACTGGTGTCAGTTGGATCACCTAAGATGTATACAGGTGCTCATTGGGTTATGAGTACACCGGACAGGACTCGCCGGGAACATGCTAGTTGGTCATATACCAGACGTCAGATGGCAGTTCCCTGGTGACATGTGTGCAGGTTAGTTCATCGTCCTGGGGATCGTCATTTGTCTCGTGTGAGTTCCCACTGTACTTTGATTACTACCCTACCACGGCTCAAAGGAGTCGTGCAAACAGGTTTTAGTTGGGTACAGTCCCGAGCCACATGGAGGCAGTGAGCGTATCTTCAGGGGTTCGTCTCTCCCGGTATTGGGGGTGAGGTCGTGCTGTGTCTAGGAGAGCCATTACACAAAGTCCTTGGCCAAGGCAAGGAGATTTACTGGTAGGTATTCCAGTAGTATCTCAGGGTGTTCTGGGCTACACTCCGACACGACTTGTACCGCTTTTGGGGGTCTGACTTTTACCAACCCCCTAGGCCCGCCATGCGATGCTTATAGACGAACGGACCGGACTGTACGGATATTGTCACTGACAGGCTCAGTAGGGTGTCAGGATGAGTTCGCTCATCGACGTCCCTTTTAGTCAATAGCTGGTGGCCCATCACGTATTGGCTTATACCTCTGACGTGCTAGTGGTTAAATCCACAGCCATAGTATTGACGAGTCTTTAGAGTCCACCACACTTACAGTTACTCAAGTTTCGGGCGAAACGCTGTAGAGGCCGTATGGAGATATGGCAGGGTCCGATCAGATACGTGCGGTATTGCACGGATCAGGATCGGACAGTTTTGTACTAGTGGTCGTATAGTTATATGGCAGGGTTCGATCTGATACGTGCGGTATTGCACGGATCAGGATCGAACGGATATTACTAGCCGGCTTTGGCTTAAGCCGGTCCTAGTTTAGTACAGTGTAGATTTTGTCTCATTGCATTTGTATCCGGACGGAATACAGATGCGGGTGTGTATGCACAGTATAGGGGTTTTCCTGTAATCTATTACGGGACCAGTTTTCTGGAGTTGCCAGTTTGCATTCCGTTCCGGCCGGTTTTCCTTTGTTCTTTCCCGGCCGGACTTTTCCGATGGAGGGGGTTATTTGCAAGTTTGCAAATAACACATTGTGGAGGTTTCTCTTGCAAATGTATTTATTATGAAAGCATCTTTAGATACCATTCTTTTCCTTCATCTTTTCATGCTTTATTAAGATTAGAAATGAGTTGAAAGATGATGTGATTTTGTTATGATGATGTTTTGGGTGTGGTCACCACTTGTGCTCCTACGATCACCTCCCTTCATGCTTCATATTCTTTCCTCCACCATTTCTAAGTAGAGAAGTTTTTTCCATGGTTAAGTGAGAAGAAGATGAGAGCTTCATCTTTGAGAGAGTAGCATTCTTGATCTCATTTTCGATGCTAGAAAAATGCAAGCACCATTTTTCTTCTTGATTCCTCCATCATCTTTCAAAAGGCAACAAACCCCAAAGTGAGACATGCACTCTACACTACACTTCCTACAGCAAATCTTGGACGCGTCGATTCGCCAGCTTCGCGCCCGAGTTGCCTCGGTATTGAGGTGGGAGCCCATAAAAGCTACAGGCGATGTGGTGCCCTTTCCGACGAGGAGGAGACGGACGGAGATCCCGCGAGGAGATCGGAGTGGAGATGAAGACCGGAGGACTCGGATCAGTCGGTACATCTCTTCCCTTTCTTGTTAGTAGCTTAGACTTGTTAATGGTTACGATCCGGAGTTTAGTGCGCGGTGGTGCCGGTTTGCAAAGTCCGCAAAATTAAAGTTTATCACCGCTTCCGCATTCCGGCGTCGGATTGACGGCCGGGGCGCCGCCGTGCACTTACAGCATTTACTTCATGTATTAGTTGTATCTGATAGAGTACTTTTCATGACTGTCGCATATACATATTGTCATACTTATGCTATCAGATTACATGTGATAGATTATCGCTGTTAGTATATACTTGCGATTATTGTATGATGTTATTTACTATTCACGAGTTGGCAACTCATCCCCGTTATGCCGCAGGTTTTTTCAGGTCTAATCACCAGAGTGGTCACGACAGGGCGCCTTATTATCCCTACTTTTGCGGATACCGTTACGGTTGGCTGTGAAGCCGTATGCTATAGGTGGGTTTCCGTTATTCGATGATGTGAATTGTATATTTCTTGTATCTAGTACTCTCCATCTACCACCATCATGTATTGACTTAGAGACGAGTTGTGAGGATCGATGTTGTATATTCTTATGACTCTAGTTATCGTGCTCATGTGAACCGGCCTTTTATATATGTGTATTATCTTTTCTTCGTTACGGCGTCGTATATCTGTTGTGGTGGTTGTTCCGCCGTTGGGTGAGATTTGCTCCCATTTGGGGATGCTTTACTTTTATCTTATGTTCGTACCCGTTTCGGGGCTGATTTTTTACAAAGGAGGTGCTGCCAAAATTTTTATGAAAAACAAACTTAAGTTTAAAAGTTTTTGCATTGAGATTTTTAAAAGTGATCTATCCTTCTTTCTTGTAATGGTTTAGATTGCTGGGTTTTTCGGCTTACTTAATTGCGTTACGCCTGTTGACGTTACGTAGTTTAAGTGCCGGTCATATGCCCAATTTTGGGTCGTGACAGAAGATCCACATTTATTGGATATGACTATCGTATAGTTACATATGAAATCGAAGAAACTTGTTTCATATTCGAGGATGGTTTCCGGTTCCGGAGAAAATGAATAGGACTATTCAGTTGTTTTTTCCCTTTAACTTCTTTCAGGTTGCGAGGGCTTCTGGTATTTAGGAGAGTACACCTATTGTGCTCATTGGATAGTCTTCTTCCAAACCTCTGGCTGGTTCCGAATGGTAGGGAAGAAAGAAAATCAATTGTAACATTTCTGAAAATATAAAATATTATTTTTGGAATTTAATATTAAAGTAATATATTTCGCGAAAACTACCTGATTTGCGAATTTGGGGTTTTCGTAAAATGGTATAAATACATACCAATAATTATGAAATAATAGAAGATAAAAAAGATTTATTCATTTGAAAATATATTTATTGGATTTGACATTTTTATAATTAATTATATGCAGTTTAAATAAAAATTGATTAGTGCACTACTAATCGCGATTAAGCCAAATCTGTGTTTCTACATTTTTCCATGGTTAGTGCAACATGACATGTTGCATTTTGGTTGCATGTTGTTTCATTGGTGTTTTTTGATATTTGGTTTTAAGAAAAGAAAAGAAATGAAAGTCTATTATTGAGGGTAAGAGAGTGAGGGTGAGAATAAGAGAGAGAGAGAGAGAGAGAGAGAGAGGGCTGCCCATCTCTGGGAAGCTAGGGATTTTGCTTAAGTTGCATCCATGAGGTTTAATTCCTTTTATTTAGCTTAGTTTTAGTTTCTTGCACCCTAGTTAGTTTAGAATGTGATTTGGTTAGGGTATGTGATGTTTGGAAAATTCAAGAGAATGGTTGGGTGATTATGTGGACTTATAACCTGTAGTGGGTGTTTACTTAAACCGTAGTGGTGTTTTACTATCCACGACCATAGATTAGCACCAAAACACGAAGTTAGAATTTCCCAATATAGACTTTTTGGCAGATTTTGAGTGTATATGAGAATCTGGAGTGACCCGAGACCACCATAATTCAAGTTGCCAATACAGAGATGTGTGCAGGTGATTTAGAGCATAACCTAAAGACCCGAGACCCCAACTCAACTATCAAGCCACAAATAAATTCCCTGTGTCCGCAAATTGTGGCCACAACAGAGGGAAATTGGGATATTTTTATTGAGTGGCTTTGTTATGTGATATTTAGAGCAGCCCAATATGCAAAATTCCTTAGTTTAGTCTAGGGTGAAATCTGGGAGTGGGAAACTAAGTTACTGTTTTCGTGTTTTGCAATTCTGAAACTTGGGTTTTGGTATTTGATGCTGTAGTTTGTCGCTGGATGTTTGTACGTCAACGACGAGGGATAATTGGTTGTTTTTGCATGCGTAGGCTATAGGTTCTAACCTATGAGCGCACCGTATGCCGTATAGGTTTTCTGGACTTGATGTTAATAGCGATTACGATTGTGTATTTATTGTAGGTACCTTTGCGTGGATTCCGAGACGATGAAGCACATCGACTACGGCTGAACAAGGAGTTCCGCAGGTGAGTTGATTTATATCTACGGGGGAAGCCGGATGTATGGCGTATAGTACCCCCGCAATTATAAAATGGAAACCGATATATAGGATATGGTTAGAGAAACCTATTCTAGGAACCTATGGATGTGATTAAAGGTTTAGTATGAAATGGTATGATTGATAAGGATGTCTCGAAGATATATATAAGGATGTGAAAAGTTAATGTAAATCACGATATATAGATATATAGTTGCACGAGATTAAGTATGAGGTTTAGAGTAGCATGACATGAGATTTATTAGATAGAATGTATATGTAAAATGACTTGATGTGAGATATTATTGTGATGAAAAGAGTATACGATGTGATATGATGACTTGGTTTTATATATCGTTATATGGATGCGAGTCGATATGAGATGATTGATACCTTTGCCGGTCCCGTGATATGAGATTGATACGGATGCGACCTGAGAGATAGGTATATATATATATATATATGGATAATGATGTGAATAATGAGTGATATGCCGTACAAGATGTTAGGTCCGTACCCTCATTGTCATATAGGTTGATAGGATCCCTAATGGTTTAATGTCGTTGTACGATGGATACTGTATGTGATGAGTTTTACTTGATGATTGATCCATACCCTTGACTAGAGAATGTCGTACGATGGATTGTATCGTACGTGATGTTATGAGGCGGGATGCCGATTGATAGATTCACCGACTCGGATATGTGATAGAGACGTATACCTTATAGCATTGCACTCAAAATTTACCTTATTCTACGTTCATGTCATTCTCATTGCATTACATATACCCGTGCTAGTACACCTACACCATTATCGATGATGCGTATGTTACACTTACACAGATTGGCCGGCTCACACACTTCATCATCGATAATTGCTATGTCACTTACACAGTAGAATTAGCACATCATTATGCTAGGTTGCATGATATACATGCTATGCTCACATCATTATGATATGTCGCATGATATACTGATATGCTCACATTACTGTTCTATGTTGCATGATATACGGATATGCTCACATTTCTGTTATATGTTTGCATACATCATGCATTACGATTATATTTCATAAGATTCTGGATTTGAGAATCATGATTATATTTCAAAAGAAAGTATGTATTGTTTTAAAAATTCGATTTCTCTTTATACGATATTTCGAGACGTCCACCATGTGTTTTCTCGGTTCTGAGATTTGTTAGTTATATGTATGCCCTAGAGGCCATTACTATACATGCGTTGTATAATGTAGTGGATGCTTGGACATATATAGGGTGGACTTTCTTGCTCGAAATTATAGTATGCTATTTGGTTACTCTTTATCTTAACATGTACTCTGATTGTCTCTATGCTACATGTTGATAAAACTCTTAGGATGAGTACTTGACTACCAGGACTATGATGCAGATCATACAAGTGGGGACAGTGTAGTCGCTAAGGACATCCTTCAAATGTTCCTAGTCGTAGGTGTATCGAGACAGGGCATCGATATTCCATAGTAGACTATCGTATGCGCTTCTTGACCCATATGATGGGCGATGGATGTTCCCATATCCATTAGTATTTGACATCCGAGAAGGTATACGGGTGCTCAGTGGAGACTGGGTACACTGGACGGACTCGCCGAGAACTCTCAGATGGTATTATACCTCACGTCAGATGGCAGTTCTCTGGTGACACTGGTACAGGTTAGTCTGTAGACCCGAGATCGTCAAAGAGTCTTGTGTGATTCCCACTGTGCTTTGATTTCCATCATACCACGTCCAAGTGGGCGTGCAAAAAGGTGGCTTTTGGGTACAGTCCCGAATCGCATGGAGGCAATGAGCGATAGGAGGGGATTCGTCTCTCCCGGTATAGGGAGTTGATGTTGCGCTGTGTTCGATTGGCTATAACTGGAAATCCCTGGCCAGGGTTGCTGAGATTTACTGGTAAGTGTTATCAGTAGTTTCTCGAACTATTATGGTCCTCATATCGACACGACTTATCAAGCTACTGGGGTCTGACGTTTACCACCCCTAGGCGAGATATGCGACATATCAGACGAAGAGACCGAACTGTACGGGAGTGTTACTGATTGGATTCGCAGGAGAATGTACAGGCTTGCTTGTTGATCTTCTGATCGCTCAATACCTGGGTGGCTGTTACGTTTAGCTGACCGCTTGCAGCTTGTGGGTGTTTGATATGATCATCACCTACTGCCGGCGTATCTATGATTCTTTAGAGTCCTACACAGAGGTTTCTTAGCTCAGGCAAAACGGAGTAGGAGCACATATGTGATATGTGCGGGGCCGAGAACAATACGTGTATGTGATACCGTATTAGATTCTCGCGATATGAGATATCGGCCGGGTATAAGGGATATAGCCGGGTCATCGGATCAAGTGTTGATTCGATGAACTGATACAGACAATATTAGTCGGTTATTTGTGAAATAGCCGGATTATCGGATCCAGTGTTGATTTGATAATTTAATGTATAATTATATATTTGATATATTAAATTACATTAACTAATATAAGCTCACTTATTGATTCATTTTCTCACCGGGTAATACATTGATATATATGCGATATATGTTAATTGTATTATTTTCTTTTGTTACAAAAATATATTATATATGTGATATATAATATTGTAACATGTTATGATTACAAATGCAACATGATTAGTGGAGATTAAACATGGTTAGGGTTTGATTTGGGTTAATCTTTTCTAGAAGCTTCTAGAAGCTTTTATTTTGTTTCTTGTATAGATATTTTGTTTAGATATTTTGCTAGATATTTCCTAACCCAACCCACACCCTTTAATCCTAGTCAAATCTCTACAATGGTTAAGTCCTTCTTGACTTAACCATGGTTGCAATTGTAATGAGAATAACTTTTCATTATTCATCACAAAAAGATTATTCATTCTTCTTCTTCTTCTTTGGGCTCTTAAAAAAGCTTTCTAGGTTTTTGTTTTATGATGATTTAGTGTGAGATTATGAAAACAATTGAAAGCCAAATTCCTACCTCATCAACCTCATCTAATCTAGCTCATTAGATTTGGGTGTTCACTTCATTAGTAAGTGAGAGCTTGTGTTAAAGAAATTTCATGGTAGATCATCTTTGTTATCGAAGATCGGAAGCAAGCATGCATCTTTCTCTTCGTGGAGCCTCTCTAGAGTCCGGGAACTTAATGATCGCAGCGAAGGGACCACAACACGGAGCTTATGAAGTGAAGGACCGGACTACAAAGGTTGTAATCCCAAACTCTTAGAAGTAAAGTTGTTTACTTGCTATTTGTTTCGCCTAATCTCTAGTCTAAGATCTTGGTTAGGGTTGTTCAGGACGTCTAAATTTTGAATCGGGCATGGTTGATGCCTTATAGACCCTTGTGACAGTGCCTAGTAACCCTACAGTGGTATCAGAGACAGGCTAGAGCTTTAGGCGATGTCTAGACGAAGTTTAAAGTCCGATCGAACCCCGAAACCCCATTTTACCCCCCTCTCTGGAAATTTTTAAAAATGTTGATTTTTTCTGAATTAAAAATGCTCAGAAAAATAAGCAGGGAATTCTATGCATTACTGTGAAAAATGAGACAATAATACCCTTAAAGCGCCGCGGAACCGTGGCAATACCCTGCCTTGCACAGCGGTTCCGCGACCGTATAGGGGCATTAAGGTTTTCTTTTTCTACAGTAACATCCGTAGCTAATTCGACATGCTTCTGGGAATTTTTAATATTACTCAAGTGTTGAGTTTTCTGTAGATCCTTTGTATTCGTTGATTCGATCGGAAAGTTTAATTTCGTTTAGTTTTCCGGATAATTTAGAACCTGTTAAATTGTTCGAACGGATATCAAGAACTCATTTTTTCCCGACATGAAAAACTTTCAAGTGTTGAATTTTTCTTGAGTTTAAAACTTTCGGAAATCATGCAAGCGTATCTGTGGAATTTCTAGAAGAACACAAACCTTAACTCGATTATGTGACCTTCTGAACCGCCTCTAAACCTTAGGGTTTGGGGAAGTACGGCGTTGCCACATGTGAGGTGTTGGTTTGACCCTTCTATGGCTGGACCATTAGTACTATGGCATGTGATAGATGTTTTTTTGAACTCCGCTCAAGTGTTGAGCTATTTGGGAAATCTTGGGTGTTTGTTTCTTCGATCAGAAAATTTAACATTGTCTATTTTTCTGGAATATGATACAATATTTGGAATCCACAAGTAGTTATGAGATAACTAATTTGAATGTTTTAAATCTAGCAGTTTAGTCTCATTTGATCGGTTGCCGCGGGATTTTGATGAGATCAAAAATCCGTCACAATCACGTAGCGTACGCCGATACTCCCCGGGTAAACTTAATAGATAGCCACGCCCCATAGCTCCGACCAAGTGACTGTAGGAGAACCCCGTTGCCAAAAGCATCCGTTCGGGTGCTCGCGGCAGCGGTATTCCGCCTTAGTGCACTTCGTCGACGACATTCGGGGGTGCGAACGTCTACTAAAGTTTGCGACGAGCATTCGATCAGAAAGTCAGGAATCTTGTTGAATTGCCCGACTAGATATTGAAAAGTGTTTTCGAGATCGAGACTAAAATGCAAGGTTTATAATTGTTAGGCATGCGATGTCTAAGGAATTCATTTGGTTAGGCATGAGATGTCTAAGGAGGTTGCGGATTCCAACTGTTGTGGTTTTACACTTTCTTTTTTGTGACCGTAAGCGTAGTATGTGGTGTATCGCCGGCTTCGTTGCTATACATCAACGACAATCGGGATACGCATACTTGCTTACGTTGATGATATGAGATATTATGTGTTGCTGTGATATGTTATATTGGATCGTCGTGTTTTGAATAGCCAGGAGTTTTATGTGATATGAGAGTTTTTCTTTTTCATTCATGTAAAATTCATTTATATGTAATATTCTTTTATTGGGGCACTTCCGGGCTGAGGATGATGTTACCATTGTATATTATTTACTTTTCCACATTAGGTAGACCCAAGGCGGGGAGCACAAGTAACCGGGTTCTAGGGTCCAGTGGGAGACCATCTCGAGGAGTTGAGACCGGGTCTCCTAACCCTAGAATTGGCAGTGTTACTTGCCGCTCTCGTAGGGGTCTAGGGATGTGGGTTTGGCTATTCATCGCGACCATGGAATCCGTGCTTTATACAGGCTCGTATTAAAACACGGACCTCCTAGTATATCCAATATTTCATATATATTCTTCTGCTGCAATGTTCTGTGATGAGATCATATTACTACCTGAGACGAATATTTATATTATATATATGTGATATATGTTATATTGCAGATTTCATTTCAAATGTGATGCTTGTGAAGCATAACAAAATGGGACTTCATTAATGAAATTAATGAAACTAAAAGAAACCTTAAGATGTTGTTGAAACTTTTCTCAAAAACAGGTAGCTCTAGTTCTTGCTTTGCATAGCGGTATTCCTTGTTGAATATCCAGCACCTTATTCGATAAGGAAAGAGCCGAGATTCCTTCACCGGGAGTGACCTCTTTAGCAATAACTGGCAGATGCTACAAACTCGGTTTGTCTTTTGGTTGTTTTTTATAGTTTCTGCTTTGCATAGTGGTATTTATGAAATATCCTGCACCTTATTCGATAAGGAAAGAGCCGAGATCACTTCACCGGGAGTGACCTCTTTAGCGAAACTAGAAAAGCCTAAAAAACACTCCTTTTAAAATCACTCGATTCTACAACGATATCAAGTTCATTACGCAAAGGGTTTTCTTAAAAATCTGTCTTAGCCCTCCGTCATTTCAGATAAGTACTATTTAGTATTCGTGCTACGTTTGTTGGCCTGCATCAAGGCGTAGTGTGCGGTAGCTAACTAGTGCTTGTCTGCTGCATACGATGTGATTGGATTAGGGTAGTCGTGCGACTTTGTTGTCCTGCGTCAAGGGTCGTGCGGGTGGGTTTAATTCAATCAGGAAATGTACGGGTTGAACTTGACTAGCGGACTATGGTTTGTTGGCATGCGTCAAGGTCATAGGACGTTAGGGGCAAAATATTATTGGGAATTTCAAGTGTTGGAATTTGCAATGAGATTACCTTCTATGAGATAGTTGGATCCCGATACCCGCTGCGAGTAAGAGTTACTCCTGGGAGAGTTTTACACATTACAATTAGCCGATCAAGTAGGTGTTTAGAAAAGTGTCAACGAGGTTATTCCCCTGGGAAAATGAGGTTTATTTTAATTAGGTCCGTGTGAAAGCACGGGGAACCTCCCTTAAAGTACCGGCACTAGCCTGGCTGAAAGATTGGCGAACTTGTAGGGTGTAATTAATCCTGGCTAGTTTTTCCTTTTAGGGTTTGAAGGAAGATTTGACTAAAACAGTAGGAGACAACCTGATTAGATATATTAATAACCAATCTAATCTTGCAGGAGCATACGATGAGTGTTTTCTTCTCTCTCTCTCCTGGTAGCGACTATGTCACGCCTTAATCAGGATAATAATACGGATGTATTGACCGAACCCGCTTGTTATACTGCGCTAAGGAACGTTGGTCCCGCTCCAACTTATAATTGTTATAAGACAGAGCAGGAAATAGGGGATTACCAGAATTCCCGTATAACCCAAACGAAGAAAGTGCATGCCGATGCATCTTCTTCGGGTGTGTTCATTACCAAGAACTGTTTCTTAGTATCCTTTACGTCCTGGGTATGAGATACCGGATCAGGATCCCGCAAATGTAAATTGTTACATGGGTTACAGATCGGTAGAGAACTGAGAACGGGTGATAAGTTTCAAGAGTTGGAAATGATGCAAGTGTTGCAGCCAAGTTTGTTGGCAGTTATGACCCTGTATTACCAGAATACATTGATTCTGAATGAATGTTATTAGATACCGAACCTGATATACAATATCATTTCAGTCTCTTTATTTAATAAGGAAGGATATAATTTTGTATTGTTGGATAATGTTTTGAACATTTCCTATATCAAGAGTTAATCGGTTCAGGCACGTTATCTAAAAGCATAGACGTTCTAAATCAACGTACAATCCTTAATGTACAGAACACACACAAGAGGAAGAGTTCAGAAATGAACGGATCCTTCTTGAGGTATTGTAGACTAGGTCATATCAATGTGACCCGACTAACTGAAGTTACATTTAGATGCATATTTAAATTAGTTTGAATTTACATCTTGTGAAACTTGCCGGTCATGTCACAAAGATAAGATGACCATAGCTCTGTTTATTGGAAACAGATAAAGAGTTAGTGAACTCTTGGGATTGATACGTGATGATGTATGTAAGTTTCCTGTCTACACATGCCAGGACCGGTTCTTTGTACTTCATTATATTCACTGATGATCTCTCAAGATTCAGACATATGTTCCTGATGAAACACAAGTGCGAAACATTTGAGATATTCACAGAATATAAGTTGGAAGTAAAGAACCAAAAACGGGTATAAGTATTATGTCCTTTGATGTGATCAAGGAGGAGAATACTTAAGCACGGAATTCCTGGACTATTCTAAAGGAGAATGAGATTCTCTCTCAGCATTACTCTTCCGAATACACCACAGCACGTCGGTGTATCGGGGTGGAGTAATTACACCCTATGTGATATGGTGTGCTCTATGATGAGTACTACTGAGTAGCCTATTTTCTTTTAGGGTTATGCACTTGAGAAGTTGCATGCCTATTGAATAGGGTTCGAACCAAAACAGATGCTTACCACTTCATATGGGATATGGTATGGGAAGAGCTCATTTCTTAAAGATGTTAAGATTTGAGGTTGTCCGGCCAATGTCTAAAAGCAAAATCCGGACAAGCTCGAGGCAGGGTCAGTTCTGTGGAAGTTTGTTGGATATCCCAAGCATTAGCATGGGAATATCTTCTACCAAACCGAGGAACAAAAGAAGTTTTGTTTCTCAGCATGACACCTTTATGAAAGGGAATTTCTTATGAAGAAATTAGTGGTCATGAGGTAGAAATGGAAAGAGTTCCAGCTATACAAATTGCAGCTGATGATTTCGTAGAACAGGAGGATTCAATAGTTTCTAACGAACCTCAGCATCTCCGCCTATCGAGTAGGGTTCCTCATCCACCTGAGAGATACTTCGGTTTCTCTATGACAGTGGGAGCGAGGATTGCATCATGAGATGATGACCCAACTTGTTTCGAGCAGGCCATCAGGAGTGTAGACTCTGTGAGAATGGCTGGATGCTTAGCGATCTGAGATGGAATCCTTATACACCAACAAAGTATGGACTTTGGATGCTTTATCTGAAGGGTTAAATCCACATCAAGCACAAGTATATCTTGAGAAGATTACTTGGTGTACATGGAAAAGTTGAGACTTTCAAAGCTATGCTTAAGTCCATCCAGATCCTACTTGCCACGGCTACATACCATGACTACGATACCTGGCGGTTGGGTGTCATGATTGCTTTTCTAAAATGACGATTTGGAAGAGAGCGTCTATAAGTACACAGCCAGAGGGCTTCGTAGATAGTGGGAGTAGCGGAAACGTGAGCATGATGTTTTATGGGATAAATCAAGTATCGTGGAGTTGGAACGTCTGTTTTGATGTTGTAGTCAAAGAGTTTGACTTCATCAAAATGGTAGATGAACCTTGTATGTACAAAAAGGTAGTAGGGAGTATGGTTGTGATCCTCGTATAGCACGTGGATGACATACTCTTGATAGGGAACGAGTTTCCTATGCTACGCTCGGTCAATCTGCTCTTATAACAAAGATTTTCCATATAGGATCAAGGTGATACCTGCTAAATCCTGGGTTATGGATCTATAAGATAGATCTAATTGGATGTTAGGATTCTCACTAGTTGTAGTGAGATGGTATCAATCGATCCTGGGGAGAATCTCTGGAAAAGATTCCAGGGTGATAAGGACGACTGAATGTCAGTTGCAGGCATTGTCTTTACCCTCAGCGGAGGGACGGTATGTTGGAAGAGTTCCAAGTTAGATACCGTGACTTACTAGACAATTAAAGGCAAGATACATCGTTACCAAGGATGCTACCAAAGAGGCAGTCTAGATATATATAAGTTCATAAGATGAACTTCGTTCCTGCCATTGTATGACAATGGATTTGTAGCATATGCCAAGGAACCCCCTTCCCATCAGAGATCCAGACATATTCTTAGGCAGTATCGCCTGATCATGGAGATGGTTGATCTCCAGGGAGATCAAGGTTAGAAGAGTAGACATAGAGGACAACAGCGCGGATCCACTCACAAAGGCCTATTTCCCTGTAGAGACTTTTATGGGATGGTTGAGTATAAGATACTTCAACCACAGCTGATTGTTTGGTATGCGATATCACAACTGATGGCCCTAGTGCAAGTAGGAGATTGTTAGTTATATGTATGCCCTAGAGGCCATTACTATACATACGTTGTATAATGTAGTGGATGCTTGGACATATATAGGGAGGACTTTCTTGCTCGACATGATAGTATACTATCTGGTTACTCTTTATCTTAACATGTACTCTGATTGTCTCTATGTTATATGTTGATAAAGCCCTTAGGATGAGTACTTGACTACCAGGACTATGATGCAGATCATACTAGTGGGGACAGTGTAGTCGCCAAGTACATCCTTCAAATGTTCCTAGTCGTAGGTGTATCGAGACAGGTCATCGATATACCAGAGTAGACTAGCGTATGTGCTTCTTGACCCATATGATGGGCGATGGATGTTCCCATATCCATTGGTGTTTGACATCAGAGAAGGTATACGGGTTCTCAGTGGAGACTGGATACACTGGACGGACTCGCCGAGAACTCCCAGATGGTATTATACCTCACGTCAGATGGCAGTTCTCTGGTGACACTGGTACAGGTTAGTCTGTAGACCCGAGATCGTCATAAAGTCTTGTGTGATTCCCACTGTGCTTTGATTTCCATCATACCACGTCCAAGAGGGCATGCAAAAAGGTGGCTTTTGGGTACAGTCCCGAATCGCATGGAGGCAATGAGCGATAGGAGGGGATTCGTCTCTCCCGGTATAGGGAGTTGATGTTGCGCTGTATTCGATTGGCTATAACTGGAAATCCCTTGCCAGGGTTGCTGAGATTTACTGGTAAGTGTTATCAGTAGTTTCTCGAACTGTTATGGACCTCATAACGACACGACTTATCAAGCTACTAGGGTCTGACGTTTACCACCCCTAGGCGAGATATGCGACATATCAGACGAAGAGACCGGACTGTACGGCAGTGTTACTGATTGGATTCGCAGGAGAATGTATAGGCTTGGTTGTTGATCTTCTGATCACTCAATATCTGGGTGGCTGTTACGTTTAGCTGACCGCTTGCAGCTTGTGGGTGTTTGATATGATCATCACCTACTGCCGGCGTATTGACGATTCTTCAGAGTCCTACACAGAGGTTTCTTAGCTCAGGCAAAACGGAGTAGGAGCACATATGTGATATGTGCGGGACCGAGAACAATACGTGTATGTGATACCGTATTAGATTCTCGCGATATGAGATATCGGCCGGGTATATGAGATATAGCCGGGTCATCGGATCAAGTGTTGATTCGATGAACTGATATAGATAATATTAGTCGGTTATTTATGAAATAGCCGGATTATCGGATGAAATATTGATTTGATAATTTAATGTATAATTATATATTTGATATATTAAATTACATTAACTAATATAAGCTCACTTATTTATTCATTTTCTCACCGGGTAATACATTGATATATGTTAATTATATTATTTTCTTTTGTTACAAAAATATATTATATATGTGATATATAATATTGTAACATGTTATGATTACAAATGCAACATGATTAGTGGAGATTAAACATGGTTAGGGTTTGATTTGGGTTAATCTTTTCTAGAAGCTTCTAGAAGCTTTTATTTTGTTTCTTGCAAAGATATTTTATTTAGATATTTTGCTTGATATTTCCTAACCTAACCCACACCCTTTAACCCTAGTCAAATCTCTACAATGGTTATGTCCTTCTTGACTTAACCATGGTTCCAATTGTAATGAGAATAACTTTTCATTATTCACCACAAAAGGATTATTCATTCTTCTTCTTCTTCCTTGAGCTCTTAAAAAGCTTTCTAGGTTTTTCTTTTATGATGATTTAGTGTGAGATTATGAAAACAAATGTGAGCAAAATTCCTATCTCATCATCCTCATCTAATCTAACCAATTAGATTAGGGTGTTCACTTCATTAGTAAGTGAGAGCTTGTGTTAAAGAAACTTTAAGGTAGATCATCTTTGTTATCGAAGATCGGAAGCAAGCATGCATCTTTCTCTTCGTGGAGCCTCTCTAAAGTCCGGGAAGTTGATGATCGCAGCGAAGGGACCACAACACAGAGCTTATGAAGTGAAGGACTGGACTACAAAGGTTGTAATCCCAAACTCTTAGAAGTAAAGTTGTTTACTTGCTATTTGTTTCACCTAATCTCTAGTCTAAGATCTTGGTTAGGGTTGTTCGGCACGTCTAAATTTTGAATCGGGCATGGTTGATGCCTTGTAGACCCTTGTGACAGTGCCTAGTAACCCTATAAGATTGGTATGTGAAACCTGCACCTTAGCAAGGTTTTGGCAAGTATCAAACATGCAATTTAAAATTTTTGGGGTGCTAAACAAACCAACCATGTAATCGAACTAGAGAATTAGGGTTAAACATAATATGTAAACAACTTTACATCTAAGTGAATGCAGAATACAACCTTTGTAGACCAGTCCTTCACTTTTAAAGCTCCGTGTTGTAGTCCCTTCGACCCTAGTAGTAAACATCCAAACTCTAGTAAGGATCACATGAAGAAATGAATAAGGTTGCTCAATGCCTTCGAAACCGAAGATGATCTACGTTGAGGAGACTCAAGCTCATGCTATCTCTTCACTAATGGTGAGATTAGTGAAGCAAACACCCTAAACTAAATGGTTAATAGTAGAGGATGAAGAAGTAAGAATTTTGCCCACTTTAGATTTATTTTTCTTACAATATTTCATCACTTTTTCAAAAGCTAGAAAGCTTCAAGAGGAAGAAGAAGATGAAGTGATGAAATGATGAAAGAATATCTCATTTTGTTCAAATGCAACCATGGGTGAGTATAACAACCATATACTAACTCATGTAGAGAGTTAACCATGGTAAGGGGTTAATGGTTAGGTCACAAAATATCTTAAGTAAAAACAAAGGAGTGGACTTAGTCAATGCTTATCAACAAGCTTCTACAAGCTTCTAGCTTTGATTAAATCCACTAATTTGTAATTACTTAATGATAAATGAAACCCTAACATAAACCATAGCATGGTATGATTCGCATACATACATGTTGCATGTGTAACCTAGCATGACACACTAAAATATATCACTTATATTTATGTGTGCAAAAACAATTCAATTAATATATATCACATATATATTAATGTATCATAATGAGAAAAATGAATACTTAAGTGAGCCAATATTAGTTAATGTAATTTAATATATCAAATATATTAATTCTACATTAAATTATTAAATCAACATTTGATTTAATAATCCGGCTATATTACATATAACAAACTAATATCAAATGTAACAGCTTATCGAATCAACACTTGATCCGATAACCTGGCTATAACTCATATAACCTTTGATGTCACATATCACAAGAATAGAATCTGGTATCATATACGCGCATTAATCTCGGTCCCGCACATATCACATATGTGCTCCTACTCCGTTTCGCATGGACCAGGAAATCTCTGTGTAGGACTCTAAAGACTCGTCAATACGCCGGCAGTAGGTGATGATCATATCAAACACCCACAAGCCGCAAGAGGTCTGCTAAACATAACAGCCACCCGGGTATTGAGCGATCAGAATATCAACAAGCAAGCCTGCTATAACTCCTGCGAATCCAATCAGTAACACTACCGTACAGTCCGGTCTCTTCGTCTGATATGTCGCATATCACATCCTGGGGTGGTATAACGTCAGACCCCAATAGCCTGATAAGTCATGCCGTTGCAAGGTCCATAACGGTTTGAGAAACTACTGATGAAACTTACCAGTAAATCTCAGCAACCATGGCAAGGGATTTCCTGTTATGGCCAATCGAGCATAGCGCAACATCAACTCCCAATACCGGATGAGACGAAACCCTTCCTATCGCTCATTGCCTCCATGTGACTCTGGACTGTACCCAAAAACCACCTTTTTGCATGATCTCTTGACCGTAGTATGGTGGAAATCAAAGCACAGTGGGAATCACACAAGACTCTATGACGATCTCGGGTCTACAGACTAACCTGTACCATTGTCACCAGAGAACTGCTATCCGACGATAGGTATAATACTATCTTGGAGTTCTCGGCGAGTCTGTTCAGTGTACCCAGTCTCTACTGAGCACCTGTATACCTTCTCTGATGTCAAACACCAATGGATATGGGATCATTCACTGCCTATCACATGGGTCGATAAGCTCCTACGCTAGTCTACTCTGGAGTATCGATGCCCTGTCTCGATAATCCCTCGACTAGGAACTATTATAGGGTGTACTTGCAGACTACCCTTGGGCCCACTAGTATGATCTGCATCATAGTTCTGGTAGTCAAGTACATATCCTAAGGGCTTTGTCAATATATGAAAGCAAGAGAATATTACTGATTGATTGATAAATTTGATGTCGTGTTTAGAAAATGTATAGAAATCACAACCAAAGAAATTTGTAAACCGCAATCAATAACGGTGTCAATTGTAGGTTCGTTAGCGAGTGCGGATCGTCCACAGGGAAAGTGAGATTTGCTCGTATTTGTTTTAGTTGAATTGAAAATTAAAGAGAAAAGAAAAGAGAATTCGATTCAAGATTTAAAAGTGAATTTCAAGAATTATTAAAATCTAGATCTAATATCAAGAATACTAAAAATCAAGAATCAAGAATTGATGATATCCAAATCAAATGAGGTTTCATGAATTGTAATGAGGCTCGTAGGAATCGATTGAATATATAGAAGTGATGAAAACTTGTGATTACGTGTTCTTATCCATTAATAATTTGATGCTAGATCGATGACGATCAACGAGGTTTAAGGATCTTTTGAAGAAACTAGGGTTTCTCCTTCTATCCTTTGTCCTATTGTTGATTCTCATTCAAGTGCTATCCTCTAGTAAATTGAATTACCGATCGTCGATCTCTAATTAAGAGCGGAAAAATTCAAGAAAGCATCTCGCTCGAAACTAGATTGTCGATGATTCAATTTACAAGATTTTACAAAACTTATTGGAAATAAGAATCGTTTCAAGATTTTAATCATCGTCATCTATCAATTTCCTCGATTCTTCCACGAGCGGAGTTTTTACTCAAGCTTAATAATAAAGAAAACAATCAAGAATTGAGATCTCATCATAACGCTCAAATATAAAGAAAAGCAAGATAAAGAAATTTCACCTTATATTATTCAACAATTTCGTTACAATTCGCTCAAGAACTACAAGAATTTGAGGAAAGTATTCTATCGTCGAATTAGCATCGCATCGTCTCCGTGAGTCGCGGATCGTCTTGGATCACTTGCTCGGTTGAAGATCGGCGTCGCTTCTAAAAGGTTGAAGGCTTCTTTCTTGATTTGTACTCGGAGATCTTGAATTTGGATTTTGGTGATTAGATTAGGGTTTGGGTGCACAAGTCGTGTCACTCAACTTGTGGGTGAATTGATGTGGAATGATCAACAACCTTTGAGAAGAAGCCTTTGGGTCCTTTTTATAGCCTTGATTATCAGCTTCCTTTAGAAGCTAGGTTTAGTTTAGCTTCACTTGCAAGCTTGGTAGTTAGGTAGAAGCTTCTAGAGTTAGTTAGTTAGCTAGCTTCTTTTAGAAGCTTGGAGGTTAGGAAGAAGCTTCTAGGTCTAGGTAGTTATGTGGCTTGCTTGAGAAGCATGGATGTGTTTAGCCTGTACAAAATGCTTTGCTGTTCGGACAGAAGCTTCTGGAGTTCTTTGGAATTTGTAGTGGCTTGAATGAGTTTGGCCAGTGAGTGGAGAAACCTGAAGCGAAGAACTGCTGACGTCATCCTATCGTGGCCGCGGATCCGCCGTGGGAAGGGCCATTCGGCCGTGGATCTGCGACCCTTTGATGGCTTTGGCGCATCAAATTTCCAGGTAACTCTTGTGCTGTCCTTGTGGCACTTTTCTGATATATGGAATCTCATAAATCTTTCTTGTTCACTGCCAGATCAAAAGTCTTGGACTTGGCGTATTTTTATCCGCACTTTTAGCAGTTTCGGTTCTTTTCCTGGAATTTCCTGCACAGATTCTCTGGACAAGTGTTGCGCTATACAAAGATGATGCATGCAATGATAAACACTCAATTTCCCTCAAAAATGCCGGTTATAATATATAACACATGTTATTTGGTATTTTACAGTCAAGTTGCTAATATGTGTTATATTTATACCGAACACCTTTAGATGGTTGCAAATACTAGGGAAATTGATGTGTTAAAAATGCAATATTTTCGACTGATCAAATTCTCCCAAACTTATTTTTGGTCATCTCGAGCAAACTTGTTTTATTAAAAAGAGAAGGAGAAAATAAAGAAAAAGAAAAACTAACTAGCACACTTTCGAGGCAACACGATTGCACTGAGCACGTGCAACAAGCCTTTAAACCTCTAGGTGTCCCTAGTAGGAGGAGTGTTGTCTCCTGAGGGTTTTCAGCGGATTACACCCATAAAATCCCATAATAAAAGGAAGACCGTGAAAGTTATATTGAAAGATAAGAATTATAAAAGAAAGACTTTGAAAATTAGAGTTTCCAACTATACTAGTTTTTCGGTTGTCATGAACCCTATCTTAATAGTCATGAAAAGATGTTAGACATCACATCATCCCTCAATAAATCATCTTCTTTATTCTTCATTCCTACTTTTCTTCCAAACACCGATCATATACCCTTACGTGTGTGTAATAGACATCCCTACACTCGGAGAATTCAATTCAAGCTAACATACACTTGTCCATATACCTCAGTACTTTTTAATTTGATGAATATTTAGATGGATTTGCTCACACATTTTTCATGCGACCGTTAATACTTCTTGAGGTACTAACCGACCGATTACTCATGTACTTGCTTATTCGGTGTTTTAGTATTTTCCTCGTCTTGCACCACCTAAGGCTTAGCAGTGACTCTCAGACCAGTTGGTCTAAGGCACTAGGTGATGAAGCACCCTCGCTATATTTTTTTATTGCTGCCTTGGCGATAACAAAACCAGTGTTCATTTTTCTTTTCTTAACACCATTTTATATTTTTCATTTTTCATACTTTGGCTTTTAGACAAGAGCATTTCAAGGTATCCTCTACTATCCCGAGTTTCAAAACGTGCGTAAGTGTGTATAGTAGGGTATCAATATTCAAATGTTTGGCTTCCAGAATAAGAACTATTTTTGTAACACCCGAGCCCATAATACTATTTCTATTACTTGTTGAGTGTTACATATTGCTCATTTCAATTATTTTGATTGTTTGGCGCTTATTGCTAAATTTTAACCGGTTAAATCATTTTGGCACATAACAAATTTTAACACCGAAAATGAAATTAAAAATTTCCATGATGGTCTACTCGTCGCCACTAGTCGCGTGGTAGCATCCGCGTGTCGAGATTTCTTCCCGTTCGGCTAAACGGGCAAGTTTGGACGGCTACGTGCGCGTGCAAGTGTCCGACTTGGGGGCATGCATTTTAATCATTAAACATCTCTTTTCAAAATTTGGAACCCGCTTAAAATCCTATAATTTGAATTTGGAATATTTGGGCGCAACCCGGGCTCGATTTGGAAATGTTTCATTTAGCGCCAAAATACCCATTTAAATTTAATATTATAAACCATAAAATATCATTCTGTTACAAACTATTAACGTAAAATCTCTTTTTAAAATCTTTTTAAATTTTATTTTACCCAAATCCCCCGTTCCAGCCAATCACGAGCCCATTTTCCCTCGTGGGCCCCGTCTCTTTATCTATCTCTCTCTCTAATCCCCTTCTCTCTCTATCTCTACAATCTCTCTATCTCTCTCCTCATCAATCTCTCTCTCTCTCCTCATCAATCTCTCTCTCTTCCTCTATATATTATTACCCACTGTTCCTCCTTTCTCTTCTCCATCGCGCAGAAAACATCACGAGAAACCTCTCGCAACCCTAACCCTAGCTCCTCGTACTTGCACCGCCGACCTCCCCGCGACCTCGCCGTCGCCGTCATCGCCTCCTCAGCCTAGCCGCACCCTCCTACCTCCTTCCTCCGCCTCTTTCCGCGCCTGCACCCAACCCCGACGCCATCACCAGCCATAGACCTCGCCGCCGCCGCCGCCTCCCATCGCCGACGTCACCCGAATCCTCCTCTCTTCCTCCTCGTCCCGACCTCGTCGTCGCCTTCCTCCTCCCCTCGCCGGACCACAGAACCCAAAACCGCAACCCTACCACCCTCTGCAGTTCGCCGGAAAACGTGCCGTCGACCCTCGTCGACGTCACTCGCGCCACCTCCGACCGCCTCCTCTCCCCTGCGACCAGAACCCGGCCCTTACACCCCCTCATCGCACAGCACCACCCTCTTTCCAGCGAACAAGGAAATTCCAGCCCTCGCCGCGCCCACTGTTCATCGCCGCCGGCGTCCCATCGCCGTCGAGCCGTTGTGGTTGCCCCTGGTGTCTCCCTGTAAGCATCCCTCTACTTTCCATTGGTACAAAACCCCCGCTGGTCGTTTGTTCACGTCTATCGCGTTTGCTAACTTCGTTGCTTTTGACTTTTGCCGGATTCCGACCGTGCCGTCGTTTGACCCGACGCTCCAGCGAAGTATTCTGGTCCGTATGGTTCCGCTGTTCGCTGTTAGGTCTCGATCCGTGGTCCGTGCACCCGTCTCGTGTTTTCTGCCGACTTTGCATCCGTGCTTTCCGGTTTGCGAAACCGTCAAGGCAAGATTTCTTGCTACATGCTACGTTAAACTAATTAAATGTTGGACACACAAACTTGCTATATTAACTAGTATTGCTACTTATCTCATTGGATGAAATATGATGTACATTATAATACTGCCACCTAAATCGTATTTTGCCACCTAACCTTAATAACAACTACCTGCTAATCATTTTAATATTTAGAGGATAATAGTCGCACACTTATATCTTTATTGCCTGCTGTTATTGATATTGCGCTACACTGTGATTGTTGCACCCCAAGGGTGCTTGAACCTGTTAATAAGAGAATACGAAGCATCACTGTGTTTACATGGAATAATATTGTTATTTTGCTGTTCCTGCTGTTGTCCCTTATTCGTTACTATACCTGTTATCAGCATACATTTGATTGCATTACATATCGACCGATCTTGATACACCTGACACATGTACTGATACACCGGACATGACACCCTGTACATATCGACTCAACCTGTTGAAACGTGACCTGACTTGTTACCTGATTTCGTGCCTAATGCCGACAAACCTGACCATTCCTGCTGTCTATCCAGACAGACCTACTTTTACCTGATCTTGTGTTGGCATTAGTCCTTGACTACTGAATACCTGACCTGACATACATAACTTGGGGGTATGGGGAAATCAAAGGTGAAACTGACTTGTAACTCAACAGTTCGATACTTGTTCTGATCAGTCTTACGGGCTTGGCCAGTCCGGGAGTGATGATGCTGACATCACTCATCCATCCTACTACCTATTACTGCTTAGCGGCACGTCTCGGATTCAGCCCCGAGGACCTTGACCGTGGTCCCGGGCACGCACGGGATACTATTGAGTTACATCGACGATTCATCAATTGATTTCAAAGACTATAGAGTAGAAACCTGATAGGACAGTTTAGTCACCACTGCACATTACCCTGCACTGTTATTTCTTAGTACTGCTTTATTCATGTTCATACTTGCATTGCTTATTACCATGTTTGTATTATATTACTTGATGACATGACGCGCTGACGTCTGGGTTTTGCATGGCCTAGATTCCTTACCACTACCGACGACGGAGTAGGAGTACTTCAGCCAGCAGGCTGAACTGTGAGTTCCTTAGGGTTTAGTTTATTTATTTTCATTTCATTTCCAGATGTGAGCACGCATTATGGGACGTACTGTTTATTTATTGTATTGGATCATTTGCTTCGGCACTCTTTGTTTATTGATTCTTGTTATTATGGATTTGGACATGTATTAGATTAGTTTATTATTTTGTTCTTGATATCTCTACAACCGCAATGTGACTGTGGATGGATATTTCCTACCCACAGGTAGTATGGTTGGCTATGTCACGTGCCCAATCTTGCGTACTCTGGGAAGCGGGGCGTGACATGGTTCTTTTGGTATCAGAGCCATAGGTTAATTGGGTTGATTCTTTGTAGTTGGGTATTGTGCCCGATACACGAATCAGAATACCCGTGATTAGGAAACATGTCCTGCCACCTTGACCGTTTTACCATCCTTGAATCATTCTTCCGGATCATGTCGACCTGCAAACTTACTTTGCATTGTCAACTCGAAAACTTAATTTCTTGTTATCTCTAGGACTTAGGCGACTTGGGTGGAGTTAAGTAATTGCGGCTATGATACCGCGGCATAGCTACAATGCAGTACTCTATTTAAGTATCTTGGAGTTCTAGCCTTGATTTATATATTGAATCTATCATCATGCTAATGTCGTTTGTTTTGATTTCAGGACCATGGCAGATAAGAATTTTAAGACGTATCAGAGGCGTGTGGATGAAGCCGCCATGTTAGGAGTGATACGTGGGATGTTGGAAAATCAGAAGAGGAAAACTGAGCTGATCCAGCAGCAAGCAGATTCATTTCAGGAGGGTTTGCAGGCTATTCAGCAGTCTGTAAACACCGCTGTAGCGAAGCCAGTCGACCGAGTAGGGACCGTGGCAGATTTCAGACGGTTGGGTCCTACTACTTTCACTGGTCTGGAGGAGCCGTTACCAGCCTAGCAGTGGCTAGTAGACACGGAGAATTTACTGATTGCGGCACAGATCCCAGACGACAAGAGAGTTGATGTGGTGCGCATTCAGCTGGTGGATTACGCCCGAGAGTGGTGGCTTGCGGAGGAGACCCGCTTGTCCAAGCCAATCAGTTGGGCGGATTTCTCTAAAAGTTTCTTGGAGAAGTTCTTCCCGCGGACTGCACGGGAAGAAATGGAAGAGAAATTTATCGGGCTGAGACAAAATGGAGCAGCTGTGGATGTACATGCAGCGGAATGGACGAGACTCAGCCGTTTCGCTAGACCCTTAGTCGCCAAGGAGGCAGACAGGGCGCGAAGGTTCTTGCGCAGTTTGGATGTGGACATCCAGAGGCAGATTGTCTCCTTGGGTTTGACCACTTTCTCGCAGGTTCTTACGGCCGCCAGAGAGCAACAGAGTTTATCAGGATCGAAAGGGAACCTTCACCATACAGCAGTTGCGGCCAGGAAGCCTGCATTTGTACCTAACCGAGATCAAGGGCGCAGAGGTATTCCAGTGGACCGTCGAGGCGTAGCACCCATGAAGAAGCCTGTGATCGTTGACCGAAGGAAGAGCGTAACCTGTGCCTACTGCCACTTACCTGGGCATGTGCATAAGGATTGTCGAAGGAGACTGGGACTTTGTCTGGTTTGTGGAGCAGCCGATCACGCAGTTGGTGCCTGTCCGTCGAAGCTTCGCACGAGAGATGATATACAGAAGCCTCCGCAGAGACCGTTCCAAGGGCAGAAACAGCTGACTCAAGGACCAAATCAGGCTCGAGCGTTCACATTGACAGCTGAGGAAGCTAAGGCATCGGGAGAAGTGGTTTCAGGTACTTTACTCGTTCATGGTTTTCCCGCATTGGCATTATTTGATTCCGGGGCATCCCACTGTTTTATGTCATCCAAATTTATAACTACACACTCGATTACCTGTACGACCCTGTCTAGTTTCTGGGACATACACACTGGGAATGGGAAAATCATAGCTAGTAAGGAATGTAGAGATTGTTCAGTTGTTGTTTGCGGACGGGAGCTTTTTGCAGATTTCTTGGTGATAGATACGGGCAGTTATGAAGTAGTCTTGGGAATGGATTTTCTTGGCACTTTCCACGCACACATTGATTGTAGGGCAAGGAAAGTAATTTTCCAGATTCCCGGACACCCTGAGTTTACTTTCATTGGAGGAAGCAGCTCTGTCGGGCCAGTCGAGTTTAGGGCTAGGCCGACAAACAGTGTTCTTGCGACAATGGAAGCGGATAGTAATGAAGAGCCGGCAGTTGTTCGTGACTTTATGGATGTGTTTGCAGATATTTCGGGCTTACCGCCGAAGCGAGATGTGGAGTTCGCGATTGACCTTATTCCTGGTGCAGCGCCAGTATCAAAATCTTATTATCCGATAGCACCAGTGGAATTGGAAGAAGTTAAGAAACAAGTTGGTGAATTACTCGAGAAGGGTTGGATTGGAAGCAGCAACTCGCCTTGGGGAGCTCCAGTTCTTTTAGTAAAGAAGAAGGATGGCACGAGAAGGATGTGCATTGATTATCGAGAATTGAACCGGGTGACTATTAAGAATAAGTACCCGATCCCTCGCATTGGAGAACTTTTTGAGCAGCTTAGTAGCGCGAGGGTATTATCGAAACTGGATTTGCGATCAGGATATCATCAGGTCCGAGTGAAAGCAGGAGACATTTGCAAGACGGCGTTTCGAACTAGATATGGACATTTCGAGTATTTGGTGATGCCCTTCGGAGTGACTAATGCGCCGGTAATATTCATGGACTTGATGAACAGGGTCTTTTCACCATACCTGGACCAGTTTATTGTGGTATTCATTGACGATATTCTGGTGTACTCGAAGAGTCCGGAGGAGCATGCTGAGCATTTAAAGATCGCACTGCAGACGCTGAGACAGAAGAAATTATTCGCGAAAATGAGTAAGTGCGAATTTTGGCTGGAAGAAGTGAAGTTTCTGGGGCATGTCGTGTCGGGCAATGGAATCGCCGTCGAGCCCGAAAAGATTGCAGCAGTTCGAGATTGGCCTATTCCAAAGAATGTTGCGGAGATAAGAAGTTTTCTTGGACTCGCCGGATACTACAGAAGATTTGTGGAGAACTTCGCTCGTGTAGCTGAGCCGTTAACCAAGCTCACGCGCAAGGAGGTACCGTTTGTTTGGACGGATGGATATGCATTGGCCTTCGACACGTTGAACCAAAAGTTGATAACCGCCCCGATCCTGACCGTACCAGATAATTCAGGAGGACTAGTGATACACAGCGACGCATCCGGAAAAGGATTGGGATGTGTTCTGATGCAGAATGGGAAAGTCGTCGCTTACGCATCGAGACAACTGAAGACTCATGAGAAGAATTATCCGACTCATGACTTGGAGCTTGCAGCCGTGATCTTCGCCCTGAAAATTTGGAGACACTACCTTTTGGGAGAGAAAGTCGAAGTCTTTACAGATCACAAGAGTTTGAAGTATGTATTCACTCAGAAGGAGTTGAACATGAGGCAACGCAGATGGTTGGAACTGATGGCCGACTACGACCTTGACCTTAAGTACCATCCGGGAAAAGTTAACGTCGTGCCAGATGCGCTAAGTCGGTTACCAGCAATTCAGGTATTGACTGCACAGAGGGAGATCATTGCGGATTTTCAGAGATTTGACTTGGAGGTTGTGCTACCACATGCTACGGGACAGTTGATGCAGTTGCAAGTACAGTCGTCCTTAGTTGAGAAGATTAAAGTGGCGCAATCGCAGGATCCTAGGCTGCAAAAGTTTCGAGAGCAGGTTGAAGCCGGACTACGAACCGATTTACTGATCCATGAAGACGGTTCGTTGAGATATGGTAGCCGTGTGTGTGTGCCAAAAGGAGATGTGCGTGAAGAGCTTATGAAGGAGGCACACAGTTCAGCATACTCTGTACATCCAGGAGGGACAAAGATGTACCGAGATATTCGACAGCACTTCTGGTGGGAAGGTATGAAACGTGAAATTGCTCGCTTCGTGGCTAAGTGCTTGGTGTGTCAGCAAGTCAAGGCTGAACACCAAAGGGTTGCTGGTTTGTTGCAACCACTTCCGATTCCTCAGTGGAAGTGGGAACATATAACCATGGATTTCGTGACGGCTTTACCGCGGAGTCCAAAGGGCAACAATGCAGTATGGGTGATTGTCGATCGGTTGACCAAGGCGGCTCACTTTATTCCTTTTCGGGTTGGTCAATCGACAGAGACTTTGGCAGAGCGGTACATGCAGGAGATTGTGAGATTGCATGGAGTACCGGTAAGCATCGTGTCCGATCGGGACACTCGGTTCTTGTCACACTTTTGGAGGAGTTTACAAGAAAGTTTGGGGACTCGATTGAAGTTTAGCACAGCTTATCATCCTCAGACTGATGGACAATCGGAGAGAACGATCCAGACCCTTGAAGATATGTTGAGGGCTTGCATGTTGGACTTCAAAGGTTCTTGGGAGGATCATCTACACCTGGTGGAGTTTTCGTACAACAATAGTTTCCAAGCGACTATTCAGATGGCTCCGTTTGAAGCGTTGTATGGTCGTAAGTGCCGTTCACCGGTTTGTTGGGATGATGTTGGTGAACGAAGGTTACTAGGACCAGATTTGGTGGTACAGACAGTCGAGAAGGTGAATACAATCAGGAAGCATATGAAGGCAGCTCAAGACAGACAGAAGAGTTGGGCCGACACGTCAAGAAGACCTCTAGAGTTCGCCGTGGGTGATTTGGTATTCCTGAAGATATCACCGACTAGAGGGGTGATTCGCTTTGGGAGTCGGGGAAAGCTTAGTCCTCGATTCGTTGGACCCTTCGAGATATTGGAGCGTGTTGGAGAGGTAGCGTACCGTTCGGCGTTACCACAGTCATTGGCAGGAGTGCACGATGTGTTTCATGTGTCTCAACTACGGAGGTATGTTCGTGATGAGACTCATGTCTTGGATCATTCGGAGTTGACTGTACGGGAGGACCTAACTTTTGAGGAGCGACCAGTTGAAATCAAGGATCGAAGAGAAAAGGTTCTTAAGAACAAGGTTATCCCTCTTGTGTTAGTTTCTTGGGGAAATCGATTGCATGGAGAAACCACTTGGGAGCGAGAAGACGAGATCCGGCAGAAATTTCCTCACCTTTTCCTATAGTTAGCTATCTTGTATTCTTGGAATTTCGAGGACGAAATTCTTTTGTAGTTGGGTATGATGTAACACCAGAGCCCATAATACTATTTCTATTACTTGTTGAGTGTTACATATTGCTCATTTCAATTATTTTGATTGTTTGGCGCTTATTGCTAAATTTTAACCGGTTAAATCATTTTGGCACATAACAAATTTTAACACCGAAAATGAAATTAAAAATGTCCATGATGGCCTACTCGTCGCCACTAGTCGCGTGGTAGCGTCCGCGTGTCGAGATTTCTTCCCGTTCGGCTAAACGGGCAAGTTTGGACGGCTACGTGCGCGTGCAAGTGTCCGACTTGGGGGCATGCATTTTAATCATTAAACAACTCTTTTCAAAATTTGGAACCCGCTTAAAATCCTATAATTTGAATTTGGAACATTTGGGCGCAACCCGGGCTCGATTTGGAAATGTTTCATTTCGCGCCAAAATACCCATTTAAATTTAATATTATAAACCATAAAATATCATTCTGTTACTAACTATTAACGTAAAATCTCTTTTTAAAATCTTTTTAAATTTTATTTTACCCAAATCCCCCGTTCCAGCCAATCACGAGCCCATTTTCCCTCGTGGGCCCCGTCTCTTTATCTATCTCTCTCTCTAATCCCCTTCTCTCTCTATCTCTACAATCTCTCTATCTCTCTCCTCATCAATCTCTCTCTCTCCCTCTATATATTATTACCCACTGTTCCTCCTTTCTCTTCTCCATCGCGCAGAAAACATCACGAGAAACCTCTCGCAACCCTAACCCTAGCTCCTCGTACTTGCACCGCCGACCTCCCCGCGACCTCGCCGTCGCCATCATCGCCTCCTCAGCCTAGCCACACCCTCCTACCTCTTTCCTCCGCCTCTTTCCGCGCCTGCACCCAACCCCGACGCCATCACCAGCCACAGACCTCGCCGCCGCCTCCCATCGCCGATGTCACCCGAATCCTCCTCTCTTCCTCCTCGTCCCGACCTCGTCGTCGCCTTCCTCCTCCCCTCGCCGGACCACAGAACCCAAAACCGCAACCCTACCACCCTCTGCAGTTCGCCGGAAAACGTGCCGTCGACCCTCGTCGACGTCACTCGCGCCACCTCCGACCGCCTCCTCTCCCCTGCGACCAGAACCCGGCCCTTACACCCCCTCATCGCACAGCACCACACTCTTTCCAGCGAACAAGGAAATTCCAGCCCTCGCCGCGCCCACTGTTCATCGCCGCCGGCGTCCCATCGCCATCGAGCCGTCGTGGTTGCCCCTGGTGTCTCCCTGTAAGCATCCCTCTACTTTCCATTGGTACAAAACCCCCGCTGGTCGTTTGTTCACGTCTATCGCGTTTGCTAACTTCGTTGCTTTTGACTTTTGCCGGATTCCGACCGTGCCGTCGTTTGACCCGACGCTCCAGCGAAGTATTCTGGTCCGTGTGGTTCCGCTGTTCGCTGTTAGGTCTCGATCCGTGGTCCGTGCACCCGTCTCGTGTTTTCTGCCGACTTTGCATCCGTGCTTTCCGGTTTGCGAAACCGTCAAGGCAAGATTTCTTGCTACATGCTACGTTAAACTAATTAAATGTTGGACTCACAAACTTGCTATATTAACTAGTATTGCTACTTATCTCATTGGATGAAATATGATGTACATTATAATACTGCCACCTAAATCGTATTTTGCCACCTAACCTTAATAACAACTACCTGCTAATCATTTTAATATTTAGAGGATAATAGTCGCACACTTATATCTTTATTGCCTGCTGTTATTGATATTGCGCTACACTGTGATTGTTGCACCCCAAGGGTGCTTGAACCTGTTAATAAGAGAATACGAAGCATCACTGTGTTTACATGGAATAATATTGTTATTTTGCTGTTCCTGCTGTTGTCCCTTATTCGTTACTATACCTATTATCAGCATACATTTGATTGCATTACATATCGACCGATCTTGATACACCTGACACATGTACTGATACACCGGACATGACACCCTGTACATATCGACTCAACCTGTTGAAACGTGACCTGACCTGTTACCTGATTTCGTGCCTAATGCCGACAAACCTGACCATTCCTGCTGTCTATCCAGACAGACCTACTTTTACCTGATCTTGTGTTGGCATTAGTCCTTGACTACTGAATACCTGACCTGACATACATAACTTGGGGGTATGGGGAAATCAAAGGTGAAACTGACTTGTAACTCAACAGTTCGATACTTGTTCTGATCAGTCTTATGGGCTTGGCCAGTCCGGGAGTGATGATGCTGACATCACTCATCCATCCTACTACCTATTACTGCTTAGCGGCACGTCTCGGATTCAGCCCCGAGGACCTTGACCGTGGTCCCGGGCACGCACGGGATACTATTGAGTTACATCGACGATTCATCAATTGATTTCAAAGACTATAGAGTAGAAACCTGATAGGACAGTTTAGTCACCACTGCACATTACCCTGCACTGTTATTTCTTAGTACTGCTTTATTCATGTTCATACTTGCATTGCTTATTACCATGTTTATATTATATTACTTGATGACATGACGCGCTGACGTCTGGGTTTTGCATGGCCCAGATTCCTTACCACTACCGACGACCGAGCAGGAGTACTTCAGCCAGCAGGCTGAACTGTGAGTTCCTTAGGGTTTAGTTTATTTATTTTCATTTCATTTCCAGATGTGAGCCCGCATTATGGGACGTACTGTTTATTTATTGTATTGGATCATTTGCTTCCGCACTCTTTGTTTATTGATTCTTGTTATTATGGATTTGGACATGTATTAGATTAGTTTATTATTTTGTTCTTGATATCTCTACAACCGCAATGTGACTGTGGATGGATATTTCCTACCCACAGGTAGCATGGTTGGCTATGTCACGTGCCCAATCTTGCGTACTCTGGGAAGCGGGGCGTGACAATTTTTCAGACTTATTTTATCCTTAGATTAGTGACTCCTTTCATCTTACTAACCCTTGGGACAATGGCTCATAACTACTTATTACTAGTTTCGTTTAAGAAAACTTCTAATTTTCTAGGTTTTATTAAATTTTTCCAATCTTTTGGATGTAATTTTTCACTATCTAATCTTTTATTATCTTATTTATGTACAAAATTAAATATTAAATATTTTTATCTTTTGAAATTTTTTTTATAGGTTTTAGAAAATGTTTTGTGCTTATGCAAAGTACGATGCAAATGATGCGAAAATAAGCACAAACCTGCCCCAAACTTGTTTTCAACAGTGTCCTTACTTTTGCCTTCTGCTAGATCACAAAAAACCTGTAAGCTTGAGTGGAAATTTATTAATGGGGGCAAAAAATATGATCGTGAAAATCCTCCCCCATACTTATTCTTTTGGCTCACCATTTTTGAGTAAAAATTTTATTTTCAAGAGCCAGCTTATCCCTCCCCCCCAACTTGAGTTAAATAATGTTAAGCTTTGAAAATCACAAGAGGGGGTAAAAATTACTGGTCAATGCTAAGCTTTGCAAAGACCGAAAGTCAACACCAACCATTCAAAGATTTTATCCATGTAGTGCACCGGTTGGTTGAAGAACGTATTATAAGGAGCCAGGATGAAGTGGGGAAAAGATAAGTGGTGTGAAGGAGATGGTTTGCGTCTCGTTTTGGAGAGATGACACAGTGATTTGATGGATTACTCACATTCTCTTTATAGTCCAGAAGAAGGGGTGGAGGTTCAATTTCATTGTTTGGGAGATGATTCATCTCAACACCCGTGTTTTTCAAAAATGCGAGTTCCTCGGCGAAGATTTCCTCAAAAGTCTCATTGATACCCCGAAGAATAATGTCATCAAAAAGCGCGGGGTGATCTTCAGACTCCAAAAACGGTTCATAATCAGTGTTAGTTGTTGACCCGGACAACTCGGTGGAACAGTCCGTATGTGTACGATACATAGTTGGGTCAAACAACAACATATGAAAAGAGTCTAGATCAGTATCATGAGATTGATCAAATTCGCTGCTGTCGACATCCATTAATTCGACAGAACAGACCTGAGCAGTAGGATCGGAGGGTACACTTCCCAACTTCTAAATGTTCAGCTCAATTGACCTATTGCCGAAGGATAGGGTCATAGAGCCATTACGACAGTAGATGATAGCATTGGAAGTAGCCAAAAAGGGGCGACCAAGAATCACCGGAATTTGATTCCGTGGGTTTTCTACAGGCTGTGTACCAAGTACAATAAAATCCACAGGGAATACAAATTCCCCAATTTTTATTAACACATCCTCTAGTTCATGTTAGTTATATGTATGCCCTAGAGGCCATTACTGTACATACGTTATATATTGTAGTGGATGATTGGACATATATAGTGAGGACTTTCTTGTTCGACATGATAGTATGCTATCCGGTAACTCTTTATCTTAACATGTACTCTGATTGTCTCTATGTTACATATTGATAAAGCCCTTAGGACGAGTACTTGACTACCAGGAGTATGATGCAGATCATACCAGTGGGGACAGAGTAGTCGCTAAGTACATCCTTCAAATGTTCCTAGTCATGGGAGTACCGAGACAGGGCATCGATACTCCAGAGTAGACTAGCGTATGCGCTTCTTGACCCATATGATGGGCGATGGATGATCCCATATCCATGGGTGTTTGACATCAGAGAAGGTATACGGGTGCTCAGTGAAGACTGGGTACACTGGACGGACTCGCCGAGAACTCCCAGATGGTAATATACCTCACGTCAGATGGCAGTTCTCTGGTGACACTGGTACATGGCAGTCTGTAGACCCGAGATCGTCATAGAGACTTGTGTGATTCCCACTGTGCTTTGATTTCCATCATACCACGTCCAAGCGGGCGTGCAAAAAGGTGGCTTTTGGGTACAGTCCCGAATCACATGGAGGCAATGAGCGATAGGAGGGGTTTCGTCTCTCCCGGTATAGGGAGTTGATGTTGCGCTGTGTTCGATTGGCTACAACTGGAAATCCCTGGGCAGGGTATCTGAGATTTACTGGAAAGTGTTATTATTACTTATCAAGCTACTGGGTCTAACGTTTACCACCCCTAGGCGAGATATGCGACATATCAGACGAAGAGACCGGACTCTACGGGAGTGTTACTGGTTGGATTCACGGGAGAAAGTACAGGCTTGCTTGTTGATCTTCTAATTGCTCAATACCTGGGTGGCTGTTATGTTTAGCTGACCGCTTGCAGCTTGTGGGTGTTTGATATGATCATCACCTACTGCCCGCGTATTGACGATTCTTTAGAGTGCTACACAGAGGTTTCCTGGCTCGGGCAAAACGGAGTAGGAGCACATATATGATATGTGCTGGACTTGATCAATACGTGTATGTGATACCGTACTAGATTCTCGCGATATGAGATATCGGCCCGGTATATGTGTTATAGCCGGGTCATCGGATCAAGTGTTGATTCGATGAACTGATACAGATTATATTAGTCGGTGATTTGTTAAATAGCCGGATTATCGGATCAAGTGTTGATTCGATAATTTAATATATAATTATATATTTGATATATTAAATTACATTAACTAATATAAGCGCACTAAAAGATTCTTTTTCTCACTCGGGTAATACATTGATATATGTTAATTGTATTATTTTATTTTGTTACAAAATATATTATATATGTGATATATAATATTGTAACATGTTATGGTTATAAATGCAACATGATTTGTGGAGTTTTAATATTGTTAGGGTTTGGATTAGGGTTAAGCTTTCATGAAGCTTTCAAGAAGCTTCTTGAAGCTTTGACTTTGACTTGGATATTTTGTGATATTTTGCAAGATATTTCTTTAACACAACCCAACCCTTTAACCATAGTAAAATCTATATAAGGGTTAAGTCTTTTCACTTAAACCATGGTTGCATTTCTAACCTCATACATGAGTTTCATTATTCATCACAAATGGTTTTTCATCTTCTTCTTCCTCTTGATAAAGCTTTCTAGCTTTTGGTGATGTGATGAAAATTAGTAAGAAATATAAAATAAACGAGAGCTAAATTCCTATTTCATCATTCTCATCTATTCTAGCCACTTAGATTAGGGTGTTTGCTTTGCTAATACTTGATTAGCAAAGAAAGAGCTTGGATTTGAGTTTCTTCAAGGTAGATCATCTTTGTTATCGAAGATCGGAAGAAAGCTTGCATCTTTCTTTTGTGGAGCCCCTCTAGAGTCCGGATACTCGATGATCGAAGCGAAGGGACCTCAACACGGAGCTTTAGAAGTGAAGGACCGGACTACAAAGGTTGTAATCCCAAACTCTTAGAAGTAAAGTTGTTTACTTGCTTTGTTTCACCTAATCTCTAGTCTAAGATCTTGGTTAGGGTTGTTCGGCACGTCTAAAATTTAAATCTGGCATGGTTGATGCCTTATAGACCCTTGTGACAGTGCCTAATAACCCTACTGTGGTATCAGAGCCATGCTAGAGCTTTAGGCGAAGTCTAGGCGAAGTTTAAAGTCCGATCGAACTCCGAATACCCGTTAAATCCTAGTTTCTGGAAAAAATTTCAAAAGTTGACATTTTTCATATTAAAAATACTCAGAAAATCATGCCGGGAAATATAAGAATTACTGTGAAGTATGGACCACCAACTCCCTCACGTGACCGCAGAACCGTGGCCAAACCGCGCGTTTGGCGGCGGATCCGCGGCCAAGATTTTACAGTTGGGGCCCACTACTTTAGGTATTTATTCTTAGGTCATTTTTCATAATTCTGGGAATTTTTAATTCTACTCAAGTGTTGAGCCTTCTGGGAATTATTGGGAATTCGTTGATTCGATCGGAAAGTTTAACTTCGTTTAAGTTTTTTCGGGTAATTTAGAAAGTGTTAAAAAGTTCGAACGGATATCAATAACTCGCTTTTTCCCCTGCCGGAAAATTTCCAAGTGTTGGATTTTTCCTTAGTTAAAGAACGTTCAAAGTCGTGCAAGTAACGCGATGGACCCTCTAGAAGAACACAAACCTTAACTCGATTATGTGACCGTCTGAACCGCCTCTAAACCTTAGAGTTTGGGGCAGTACGGCGTTTTCACATGTGAGGCGTTGGTTTGACCCTTCTACGACTGGACCATCGGTACTGTGGCATGTGATGGATACTTTTTGAACTCTGCTCAAGTGTTGAGCTATTTGGGAAATCTTGGGTGTTTGTTTATTAGATCGGAAATTTTAACATTGTCTATTTATCTGGAATGTGATACAATATTTGGAATCCACAAGTAGAGCAAAGCAACTCATGCACCTGGAGCGAGTATGAGATATCTAATTTGAATATTATAAATCGAGCAGTTTAGTCTCATTTGATCGGTTGCCACTGGATTTTGATGTGATCAAAAGTCCGTCGCAATCACGTAGCGTATGCGGATACTCGCCGGGTAAACTTAATAGATAGCCACACCCCATAGCCCCGACCAAGTGACTGTAGGAGAACCCCGTCGCCAAAAGCATCCGTTCGGGTGCTCGCGGCAGCGGTGTTCCGCCTTAGTGCACTTCATCGACGGCATCAAGGGGTGCGGCCGTATACTAAAGTTTTCGACGAGCATTCGATCAGGATGTCGGGAATCTTGTTGAATTGCCCGACTAGATATTGAAAAGTGTTTTCGAGATCGAGACTAAAATGCGGGGTTTATAATTGTTAGGCATGCGATGTCTAAGGAATTCATATGGTTAGGCATGTGATGTCTAAGGAGGTTGCGGATTCCAACTGTTGTAGTTTTACACTTTCTTTTCTGCGACCGTAAGTGTAATATATGGTGTATCGCCGGTTTCGTTGCTATACATCAACTGTCAGTGTATATGCCCTAGAGGCCATTACTGTATCATACTAGTTTGTATATTACTTAATGGAAGCTTGGGATATTCACCTTGTATAAACAATCTTGCTCAATATAGTAGTATGCTACTTGGTTTGTTTCTACTTCAATGTGTACATGTGTTTATTTTGCGATATCACCTATACACATTAGTGGAGCCCTTAGGATCTTTGCTTGATTACCAGCGTTGTGATGGCAGTCACACTAGTGGGGGCTGGGTAATCTATAACCACATCCTTATACAGGTCCCTAGTCGTAGGACTATCGAGACAGGGCATCGATACTCCGGAGTAAACTAGCGTATGCGCTTCTCATCCCAGTGTGGGAGATGGTCTGTCCCACAGCCATCAGTACGTCGTACTGGAGATAGTATACGGGTGCTCGTTGGGTTACGAGTACACTGGACAGGACTCGTCGGGAACTGACAGGTTGGTATTATACCTATCGTCAGTTATCAGTTCCCAGGTGACATGAGTACAGCTTAGTCCGCTGACTTGACACTGGCACTTCGCCTCGAGTGTGTTCCCACTGTACTTTGACTACTACCCTACCACGGCTCAAAGGAGTCGTGCAAACAGGTGGTAGTTGGGTGCAGTCCCGAAGCACTTGGAGGCAGTGCCGGTTAGACAGGATTTGTCTCTCCCGGTATTGGGGGTTGACATCGCGCTGTGTCTAGGAGAGCCATCACACGAGTAGTCCCTGGCCAGGGCAAGCGAGATATACTTGTAGGCTTCCAGTGTTATCTCAGGGTGTTTTGGGCTTCACTCCGACACGACTTGTACCGCTATTGGGGGACTGACGTTTACCGCCCCCTAGGCCCGACATGTGATGTATCAGATGAACAGACCGGACTGTATGGAGAATGTCATATTCAGACTCAGTAGGAGTTCAGATGGGGTTCACCTCGTCAGCCTTCTTGTCGGCATCTACCTGGGGACCGTTACGCACAGCTAGTGCCGCTTGGGGTCTGTGGTTAAACCCACTGCCAGCGTAGTGTCGAGTCTTTAGAGTCCCACACAGAGGGTATTCGCCTCTGGGCAAAACAGAGTAGAGGTCGCATGGTTTTTGCGGCAGGGTTCGTTCTCATCCGCGCACTTGTGCACGTTTGGAGTCCGGACGGATATTACTGGCTAGCTCTGGTTTGAGTCAGATACTGGTATATGTTTTGGGGTTGCTTTTATCTCTCGGTATTCTTGTTCCTCGAAACGAGAATGCAGGTGTGTATGCACAGTTGTTTGAGGCGGAGGAAGAGCTTTTTCATTAGGGTTTCGGAACGGGTGCGTATGCACAGTTGACAGTCGTCTTTTTCCAAACCCTAATGGATTTATGAAATATCAATTAATAATAGTAATTAAATGAAATTGTGTCATGGTTGATTTTGTTGACTTGTTGACCATGGTTGACTTGTTGACCATGGTTGACTTGTTGACCATGGTTGAATGTTTGACCATCATCATTGCTTTGCAAGGATACTCCTTGATTCTAGCTTACATTCATTTAATGAAGTGATGATAATGGTCATTCCAAATACAACCATCAACTATTTCATTTGAATTATTATTATTAATTAGATAATTCATTTTCTTTTGTTACGGTTGCTAGAAGAAAAAGAGCTCATTCTATCATAACCATTCTCTCTCCTCACTTCATCTTCTTCTTCCTCAAGCTCAAGGAGAATCCTTCTCATGTGTTGAGAATCCCTCTCCTTGAAAAGAAAACACCCCTTAGACACTCTCTACTCACTCTAGGATCAAAGGTTTAGCAAGCCGAACATTCTAGTTCTCTCAAAGTTCGAGAAAGAGCCCGAAGGTTGAACCCTCAGGTGGATCCATCTTTGACGGAAGAAGGCGACGAGGAAAGAACCATCAATCTCTACAAGGTTTGAAGAAGAAGGAGTTCAAGTTTAGGTATAACCATCTTTCCGAGTTGCTAACTCTCTTTAGCTTGTTTGCTAGTTTTAGTTTAGGAAAAGATCCCGACTTTGTTAGTCCATGTTGCCCCATGCGCTAAAAATTTGATTTTTATACCGTTTCCGCCTCCCCGTAAGAACCGGGGGTCGCAACGTGGACTTACAGTGGTATTAGAGCCTAACTAAACTTAAACTAGCTTGGTAGCGAAGTGTATGGAAGTTCGAAACGGAAAAAATCACAAAAACCGGAAATCAAAAACCCTAAGTTTCTGTTGAAATTTTTTGTGCTCTAAAAGTAAAAAGTTTTACTCCTAAATTCGGCTCAGGGTTTTGTGAGAACACCCATGAAAAACGATCCCATGATTCCTTCAAACCGCCGCGGATCCGCGGCCTCAGCTATTATCTTCGCTGTGGATCCGCCGCCGTTTAGCCTCTTCATGTGATCGTGTTTTGTGCAGTGTTCATCTGGTAGGGTTTTGGGATTTTTCAAATATGTTATATGTGCCCAGATTTTGCAGAAAAGAAATTTACTTTTGGGGTCCTATAAATCCGTATTTTTTTTCGAACTTCGCTACACTTTGGCTATATTGGTTATATCTGTGATGTTTGTATGTATTGAACGTCGGCTAATCGCTATAAGTCGATTAGTCGGGGTTATACATCTCTGTGATCTGTGTTTGATATTGGAATGTGTATATGAATGTGTTGGACTGTCGCGGGTGAACAGCCGTCATTGTATAATTCTTTTTACTGTTTTTGCTCCTAGGATAGACCCATGGAGGGGTGCACAAACTACCGGGTACTTGGCGGGTAGTTTGCCGCACCCATAGAGGTTTTGGGTGGGGTTTTGGCTATTCACCGCGACCGTGTAATCCGCTTTTCGTTGCAGGCTCGAACGGATTGCGGATTCCTAGTATATCCAATGTATTCATCTGTGATCTGTAATGTCTATCATTGCTTTATATTTAGGCATTGCTTATGTTTTACAGCCGCGCTAGCCCAGCCCCCGCTCTGTCGTTAGTTAAGTAACCTAACGGGTGATGACGGGACCCCGTGGCGAATACGAATGGCATAAGCGTACGTCATATTTTGGTTGTTTTCTGCAATGGTAGGATTAAATGATGGGACGCATTAAAAGAACTAATGCAAGAATATCACGCATTAAAAGAACTAATGCAAGATAATAAACCAAGCTAAAGTCGTTGGAACACTTTCAAAAAACCACTCGGTTCTTTTCAAAACTAACTTTTAAATGCGGAGCTTGAGCCACTCCTTCTAAAAGCTATCTCGTTCCATCAATTATATCAAGTTCACTACGTTCACGGTTTTACCAAAACCATTCGTAGCCCTCCGTCGTTTCACATAAATAGTCAATAGTATTCAAGCTATGTTTGTTGGCCAAAGTCAAGGCATAGTGATTGGTAGCTATTGGGTATTCATGTGCAGCATAGATAGATGCGTTGATTTGGAACAGTCGCACTACCTTGTTGGCCAAAGTCAAGGGTAGGTACGAATGGATTCAAATTAACCTGGAGAATGACGGGCAGAACTTGACATGTGACTTATGATTTGTTGGCCAAAGTCAAGGTCATAAGAGCATGGGGCAAAAATCCACATCGGGAGTTTCATAAGTACTGAAACTTGCTAGATTTGCATACCATTTCGAGTGTGATGATTATGGTAGGATTCCTTCATTTTCGTCACGCAATGATATTTGGATCCCGATCCTACTGTGAGTATATGCTACTCCTCGGGAAATTTCTCACTAAACGATCAATGCTATAAACCTAGTAGGTGCCTAGAAAGGTGTTAGCGGGGCTACGCCCCCAGGGAAAAGAGGTTCTTAAATTAAGGAACTTCGCGAAAGCGTTGGAAAACCTCCCTCGAAGTACCGACACTGGCCTGGCTGAACGGTTAAGCAAGTATTGTGCGGTGGGATTGATCCCGGCTAATTCTTCCTTTGTGGTTTGAGGAGGGATTCGAGAGACAGTGGGAGCCATCCTGTTTAGACAAATTAAAAACCATTCTAAACTTGCAAGAGCATCGTGCTAATGTGTTTCTTCTCCCCCCCTGCAGCGACCAAATTCGAAATGACTGGACTTAAGTTACTTCTAGATAAAAACATACTGACAGGGCCAAACTACAAAGATTGGCTCAGGAATGTCAAAATGGCAATCACTTACGACAAGCTGGGGTATCTTCTTACCGCCAAAGCTCCCCCCGTCCCAGGTCCCACCTCCAGCGTCGCGGATAAGGAAATCCGTAAGACTTGGGAGATTGATTGCGCGAAGGCCAGGTGCCTCGTGCTTGCCTCTATGGACAACAAACATCAGAGGAGGCATGAAAATATGGACCTCGAGTCCATATTTCTCCATACAAAAGAACTGTATGGAGAGCAGTCTCGTATCGCAAGATACGAAGTGTCGAAGAAGTTATTTTCGGCAAAGTTGGCCGTCGGATCATCGGTAGCGGACCACGTGCTTAAGATGATTGGCTACATTGAGGAGCTCGCGGAACTTGGGAACACGTTGGAAAGTGAACTCTATACGGATTTAATTCTCCAGTCCCTTCCATCCACTTACGCCCAGTTTATACTGAACTTCAACTTACAAGAAAAGGAAGTTGAACTTTCAGAACTCCTCAACATGCTGAGGAGCGCAGAGGGCACCCTACTGAAAGGTAGGGAAACACCCGCTTTGTTTGTAGGAGGATCTTCTTCCTCTAGGTCCAAGGCGAAAGCCAAGGGAAAGAGGAAGAAAGCCCCCGCCAAACCAAGGGGCGGTGTTAGTAAAGTGGGTACGAAGGGAAAGGAAAAGGCAACAAAGATTGCGGGGAAGCTTGTTGGAAAGGAAGAATGCTTCTATTGTCATAAGAGTGGACACTGGAAGAAAGATTGCAGGGCTTGGAAGGACAGGACACAGGAACTGAAGCAGGTTGCGGCTTCAGCTTCAGGTGTGTATGTTATTGAAAACTGTCTTTCGATAAACTCTACTTTCTGGGTATTGGATACCGGATCAGGATCTCATATCTGTAATTCTTTGCAGGCGTTGAGAAACCGTAGGGTTTTGAAGGCAGGTGACATGACCCTCAGAGTTGCGAACGGAGCTAGCATGGATCTAAAGCCGTAGGGGACTATCACCTGGGAATGTCAGATGGGCATGTTTTGGTTTTGCGTAATTGCTTTTTTGTACCCAACGCAACTTGTAATATCATTTCTGTATCTTTGGTTTCTAAAGAAGGTTATGAATTTTTGTTTGTAAGTAATGTTGTAAACATTCACCTTAATCAAGTTCTGATTAGGTCAGGTACACTGAGCAATGGTATATACGTATTAAACCAACCACAGATTTTCAATGTCCAGAATACACACAAAAGAAAGTCTCCGGAAATTAATCAGACTTTCTTATGGCATTGTAGACTGGGTCACATCAATGAGAGAAGGTTGACTAAGTTACATACAGAAGGGTATTTGGATCCGTTCGAATATCAATCGTATGCCACTTGTCAATCCTGTCTCAAAGGAAAGATGACAAAGACTCCATTCACTGGACACGGAGTAAGAGCGAGCGAGCTCTTGGGACTCGTACACAGCGACGTGTGCGGTCCAATGTCTACACATGCGCGAAGCGGTTATTCTTACTTCATTACTTTTACGGATGATTTTTCAAGGTACGGTTATGTCTTCTTAATGAAACATAAGTCCGAAGCCTTTGAAAAATTTCAGGAATATAAGAATGAAGTAGAAAAACAAACCGGCAAAAGTATCAAGATTCTAAGATCGGATCGAGGTGGAGAATACTTAAGTGCCGAGTTCCTGAATTATTTAAAAGAGAACGGGATTCTCTCTCAGCTTACTCCTCCATACACTCCGCAACACAACGGTGTATCGGAGAGACGGAACCGAACCCTATTGGATATGGTACGGTCCATGATGAGTAACACTGAGTTACCACGATCATTCTGGGGGTATGCGCTAGAATCAGCTGCGTACCTTTTGAACCGAGTTCCTACTAAGACTGTGCCTACCACACCATATAAGATGTGGTGTGGGAAGAGGCCCCATCTCAGTCACATTAAGACTTGGGGAAGTCCAGCTTTTGTTAAAAAGCAGCATGCCGACAAGCTCGAGGCGCGCTCAGTACAGTGCAAGTTTATGGGATATCCAAAGAACTCCAAGGGATATTTCTTCTACTGTGAAGAGGAACAAAAAGTTCTTGTTTCTCGTCATGCCTACTTCTTGGAAACTGAGTTTTTGGAAAACCAGATAAGTGGGAGCACAGTAGAACTGGAAGAAATTCCAGAACCACAAGCTATTACTGAAGGTTTGGTGGAACCAGAGGGTTCAAATGAACAGGACATTCCTACGCCGCTCCGCAGGAGTATTAGGCAGTCTCATCCGCCCGAGAGATACTACGGTTTTCTCATAGACGGGGATAGAGAGGACTGCATCATAGACTATGATGAGCCTACTAGCTTCCAACAGGCCGTTCAGAGCGTTGACTCGGTAAAATGGCTGGATGCAATGCGGACCGAAATGGAGTCCATGTACACCAACAAAGTATGGACGTTGGACATTGCTCCAGACGGGTTAAAACCCGTAGGATGCAAGTGGATCTTCAAAAGGAAGATTGGTGTAGATGGACAGATTGAGACCTATAAAACTAGACTTGTAGCAAAGGGTTTCCGTCAAAGACCTGGCTTGGACTATGACGAAACCTTTTCTCCAGTGGCTATGCTGAAATCCATTCGGATCCTTCTTGCCATTGCTGCCTTCCACGATTATGAGATTTGGCAGATGGACGTAAAAACTGCTTTTCTAAATGAAAATTTAGAGGAGCGTGTCTATATGGATCAGCCAGAGGGTTTCATTCACAGTGGGAGCAGCGGAAAGGTGTGCAAGTTGCTTAAGTCCATCTATGGACTAAAGCAGGCATCGCGGAGTTGGAACATCTGTTTTGATGAGACGGTCAAGGAATTTGGCTTTATCAAAAATCCAGATGAACCATGCATCTATAGTAGATTTGTAGCGAGAACTGTAGTATTCCTCGTTTTATACGTGGATGACATTCTCGTAATAGGAAATGACATTCCTATGCTACAATCTGTCAAGGGGTTCTTGTCACAAAGGTTCTCCATGAAAGACCTGGGTGATGCCTCATACATCCTGGGGATCCGGATCCATCGTGATAGATCCAAGAGGATATTAGGACTTTCACAGTCCAGGTACATCGACACCGTACTGAAAAGATTCAGTATGGAAGATTCCAAGCGCGGTAACCTACCGGCTTGTCACGGGATCACCCTCTCTAAAGAGATGTCTCTTAAGACTGATTTGGAGAGGGATCGCATGTCTATTATACCCTACGCTTCTGCGGTAGGCTCTATAATGTATGCGATGTTGTGTACCAGACCGGATGTAGCTTATGCACTGAGTGTAGTAAGCCGGTATCAGTCAAACCCTGGGGAGAAACACTGGATAGCAGTAAAGAACATTCTCAAGTACCTGAGAAGGACTAAGGAGATGTTCTTGGTGTATGGCGGAAAAGACCTCCAGATCGAGGCCTTTGCTGACTCCAGCTTCCAGAGTGACAAGGATGATTCCAAGTCCATGTCGGGTTTTGTCTTTACCCTCAATGGAGGGGCGGTGTGTTGGAAGAGTTCCAAACAGGAAACCGTTGCAGACTCGACGATGGAAGCGGAATACATCGCTGCATCTGATGCCGCAAAAGAAGCTGTCTGGATGAGGAAGTTCTTGAAAGAACTTCAGGTGGTTCCGTCCATTGTTGACCCAATACCTCTGTATTGCGACAACAACGGGGCTATAGCTTTAGTGAAGGAACCCAGGTCCCATCAGAGATCCAGGCACATCTTGAGGCGGTATCACCTGATCAGGGAGATCGTGGATCGCAAGGAGATCGAGGTTCGGAGGGTTGCTTCAGAAGAAAACACTGCAGATCCATTCACCAAGGCCCTACCCCAGACTCAGTTCGAGCGGCTAATCGAGATGATAGGCCTTCGATACGCCAGTACATGGCCTTAGTGCAAGTGGGAGATTGTTAGTGTATATGCCCTAGAGGCCATTACTGTATCATACTAGTTTGTATATTACTTAATGGAAGCTTGGGATATTCACCTTGTATAAACAATCTTGCTCAATATAGTAGTATGCTACTTGGTTTGTTTCTACTTCAATGTGTACATGTGTTTATTTTGCGATATCACCTATACACATTAGTGGAGCCCTTAGGATCTTTGCTTGATTACCAGCGTTGTGATGGCTGTCACACTAGTGGGGGCTGGGTAATCTATAAGCACATCCTTATATAGGTCCCTAGTCGTAGGACTATCGAGACAGGGCATCGATACTCCGGAGTAGACTAGCGTATGCGCTTCTCATCCCAGTGTGGGAGATGGTCTGTCCCACAGCCATCAGTACGTCGTACTGGAGATAGTATACGGGTGCTCGTTGGGTTACGAGTACACTGGACAGGACTCGTCGGGAACTGACAGGTTGGTATTATACCTATCGTCAGTTATCAGTTCCCAGGTGACATGAGTACAGCTTAGTCCGCTGACTTGACACTGGCACTTCTCCTCGAGTGTGTCCCACTGTACTTTGACTACTACCCTACCACGGCTCAAAGGAGTCGTGCAAACAGGTGGTAGTTGGGTGCAGTCCCGAAGCACTTGGAGGCAGTGCCGGTTAGACAGGATTCGTCTCTCCCGGTATTGGGGGTTGACATCGCGCTGTGTCTAGGAGAGCCATTACACGAGTAGTCCCTGGCCAGGGCAAGCGAGATATACTGGTAGGCTTCCAGTGTTATCTCAGGGTATTTTGGGCTTCACTCCGACACGACTTGTACCGCTATTGGGGGACTGACGTTTACCGCCCCCTAGGCCCAACATGCGATGTATCAGATGAACAGACCGGACTGTACGGAGAATGTCACATTCAGACTCAGTAGGAGTTCAGATGGGGTTCACCTCGTCAGCCTTCTTGTCGGCATCTACCTGGGGACCGTTACGCACAGCTAGTGCCGCTTGCGGTCTGTGGTTAAACCCACTGCCAGCGTAGTGTCGAGTCTTTAGAGTCCCACACAGAGGGTATTCGCCTCTGGGCAAAACAGAGTAGAGGTCGCATGGTTTTTGCGACAGGGTTCGTTCTCATCCGCGCACTTGTGCACGTTTGGAGTCCGGACGGATATTACTGGCTGGCTCTGGTTTGAGTCAGATACTGGTATATGTTTTGGGGTTGCTTTTATCTCTCGGTATTCTTTTTCCTCGGAACGAGAATGCAGGTGTGTATGCACAGTTGTTTGAGGCGGAGGAAGAGCTTTTTCATTAGGGTTTCGGAACGGGTGCGTATGCACAGTTGACAGTCGTCTTTTTCCAAACCCTAATGGATTTATGAAATATCAATTAATAATAGTAATTAAATGAAATTGTGTCATGGTTGATTTTGTTGACTTGTTGACCATGGTTGACTTGTTGACCATGGTTGAATGTTTGACCATCATCATTGCTTTGCAAGGATACTCCTTGATTCTAGCTTACATTCATTTACTGAAGTGATGATAATGGTCATTCCAAATACAACCATCAACTATTTCATTTGAATTATTATTATTAATTAGATAATTCTTTTTCTTTTGTTATGGTTGCTAGAAGAAAAAGAGCTCATTCTATCATAACCATTCTCTCTCCTCACTTCATCTTCTTCTTCCTCAAGCTCAAGGAGAATCCTTCTCATGTGTTGAGAATCCCTCTCCTTGAAAAGAAAACACCCCTTAGACACTCTCTACTCACTCTAGGATCAAAGGTTTAGCAAGCCGAACATTCTAGTTCTCTCAAAGTTCGAGAAAGAGCCCGAAGGTTGAACCCTCAGGTGGATCCATCTTTGACGGAAGAAGGCGACGAGGAAAGAACCATCAACCTCTACAAGGTTTGAAGAAGAAGGAGTTCAAGTTTAAGTATAACCATCTTTCCGAGTAGCTAACTCTCTTTAGCTTGTTTGCTAGTTTTAGTTTAGGAAAAGATCCCGACTTTGTTAATCCATGTTGCCCCATGCGCTAAAAATTTGATTTTTATACCGTTTCCGCCTCCCCGTAAGAACCGGGGGTCGCAACGTGGACTTACATCAACGACAATTGGGATACGTATATTTACTTACGTTGATGATATGTGATATTATGTTTTGCTGTGGTATGTTATATTGGATCGTCGTGTCTGAATAGCCGGGGGTTTTATGTAAGATGAGAGCTTTTCTTTTTCATTCATATAAAATTCAATTGTATGTAATATTATTTTTTTGGGGCACTTTTTGGCTGAGGATGGTGTCACAATTGTATATTATTTACTTTTTCCGCATTAGGTAGACCCATGGCGGGGAGCACAAGTAACCGAGTTCTAGAGTCCAGTGGGAGACCATCTTGAGGAGTCGAGACCAGGTCTCCTAACCCTAGAATTGGCAGTGCTTTTTGCCGCTCTCGTAGGGGTCTAGGGATGTTGGTTTGGCTATTCATTGCGACTGTGGAATCCGTGTTTTATGCAGGCTCGATATAAAACACGGACGTCCTAGTATATCCAATATTTCATATATGTTCTTCTACTGCAATGTTCTGTGATGAGAACATATTACTGCCTGAGACGAATGTTTATATTATATATATGAGATATATGTTATATTGCAGATTTCGTTTCAAATGTGATGCTTGTGAAGCATTATAAAATGGGACTTCATTAATGAGATTAATGAAATAAAAGAAACCTAAAGATGTTGTAGAAACTTGTCTCAAAAATAGGTAGCTCTAGTTCTTGCTTTGCATAGCGGTGTTCCTTATAGGACATCCATCACCTTATTCGATAAGGAAAGAGCCGAGATCCCTTCACCGGGAGTGACCTCTTTAGCGAAATTAGCACATGCTACAAACTCGGTTTGTCTTTTGATTGTTTTTGTAGTTTTTGCTTTGCATAGTGATATTTGTGAAATATCCTGCACCTTATTCGATGAGGAAAGAGCCGAGATCCCTTCATCGGGAGTGACCTCTTTAGCAAAACTAGAAAAGGCCTAAAAAACATTCCATTTAAAATCACTCGATTCTACGACGATGTCATGTTCATTACGCAAAGGGTTTTCTTAAAAACCTGTCGCAGCCCTTCGTCATTTCAGATAAGTAATAGTTAGTATTCATGTTGCGTTTGTTTGCCTTTGTCAAGGCGTAGTGTGCAGTAGCTGATTACTGCTTATCTGTATAAGCATATGATGCGATTGAGTTAGGGTAGTCGTGCGACCTTGTTGACCTTTGTCAAGGGTCGTGCGGGTGGGTTTAATTCAATCAGGAAATGATGGGTTGAACTAGACTAGCATCCTACGGTTTGTTGACCTTTGTCAAGGTCATAGGAGGTTAGGGGTAAAATATTATTGGGAATTTCAAGTGTTGAAATTTGCAATGAGATTGCATACCTTCTATGCGATAGTTGGATCCCGATACCCGCTGCGAGTAAGAGTTACTCCTGGGAGAGTTTTACACATTACAATTAGCCGATCAAGTAGGTGTCTAGAAAGGTGTTAACGAGGTTATGCCCCTGGGAAAATGAGGTTTACTTTAATTAAGTCCGTGCGAAAGCACGGGGAACCTCCCTCAAATTACCAGCACTGGCCTGGCTGAAAAATTGGCGAACTTATAGGGTGTAATTAATCCCAGCTAGTCTTACCTTTTAAGGGTTTGAAGGAAGATTTGACTAAAACAGTAGGAGACATCCTGATTAGATATATTAATAACCAATCTAATCTTGCAAGAGCATACATTGAGTGTTTTCTTCTCTCTCTCCTGGTTACGACTATATCCCGCCTTAAATCAAGATAATAATACGGATGTATTGACCGAACCCGCTTGTTCTACTGCGCTAGGGAACGTTGGTCCCGCTCCAACTTATAATTGGTATAAGACAGAGCAGGAAATAGGGGATTACCAGAATTCCCGTGCCACCGAAAGGAAGAAAGTGCATGCTGATGCATCTTCTTCGGGTGTGTTCATTACCGAGAACTGTTTCTCAGTATCCTTTACGTTCTGGGTATGAGATACCGGATCAGGATCCCGCAAATGTAATTTTTTACATAGGCTACAGATAGGTAGAGAACTGAGAATGGGTGATAAGTTTCAAGAGTTGAAAATGATGCAAGTGTTGCAGCCAAGTCAGTTGGCAGTTATCACCCTGTATTACCAGAATACATTGATTCTGAATGAATGTTATTAGATACCGAACCTGATATACAACATCATATCAGTTTCTTTATTAGTAAAGAAGGATATAATTTTGTACTGTTGGATAATATTTTGAACATTTCCTATATCAAGAGTTGATCGGTTCAGGCACATTATCTAAAAGAATAGACGTTCTAAATCAAACCACAGTTCTTAACGTATAGAACACACACAAGAGGAAGAGTGCAAAAATGAACAAATCCTTCTGAGGCATTGTAGACTAGGTCATATCAATGCGACCCGACTAGCTAAAGTTACATAAAGATGCATATTTAAATTAGTTTGGATTTACATCTTGTAAAGTTTGCCAGTCATGTCACAATGATAAGATGACCACAGCTCCGTTTATTAGAAACAGAGAAAGAGTTAGTGAACTTTTGGGATTTATACATGCTGATGTATGAAGGTCCCCTGTCTACATATGCCAAGGCCGGTTCTTTATACTTCATTATATTCACTGATGGTCTCTCAAGATTCGCACATGTGGTCCTGTTGAAACACAAGTCTGAACCTTTTGAGAAATTCAATGAATATGAGTTAGAAGTAGAGAACCAAAACGGGTATAAGTATTATGTCCTTTGATGTGATCAGGTAGGAGAATACTTGAGCATGGGATTCCTGGACTATTCTAAAGGAGAATGAGTTTCTCTCTCAGCATTACTCCTCCGTATACACGACAGCACATCGGTGTATCGGGGCGGAGCAATCATACCCTATTTGATATGGTGCGCTCTATAATGAGTACTACTGAGTTTCCTATTTTCCTTTTAGGAGTTATACACTTGTGAAAGCTGCATACCTTTTGAATAGGGTTCCAATCAAATCAGTTGCCTACTACTCCATATATGATATGGTATTAGAAAAGCCCATATCTTAAGTAAGTTATGATTTGGGTTGTCCGTCCTATGTCAAATGCAAAATCCGAACAAGCTCGAGGCAAGGTCAGTTCTGTGGAAGTTTGTTGGATATCCCAATCATTCGCAAGGGAATATCTTCTACTAAACTGGGGAACAAAAGGTGTTTTTGTTTCTCAGCATGCCAACTTTGTGAAAGGGAATTTCTTGTGAAGAAATTAGTGGTCATGAGGTAGAACTGAAAGGAGTTCCAGCTATACAAACTGCAGCTGATGATTTGGTAAACCCGAAGGATTCAATAGTTTCCAACAAACCTCAGCCTCTTCGCCGATCTGGTAGGGTTCCTCATCCACCTAAGAGATACTTCGGTTTTCTATATGACTTTCGGAGCGAGGATTGCATCATGAGATGATGACCCGACTTGTTTCGAGCAGGCCATCAGGAGTGGGACTCTGTAAGAATGGCTGGATGCTTAGCGATCTGAGATGGAATCCTTATACGCCAACAAAGTATGGACTTTGGTTGCTTTATCTGAAGGGTTAAATCCCCATCAGGAGCATGTAAGTGCACGGCGGCGCCCCGGCTGTCAAACCGACGGCCAAATGCGGAAGCGGTGATAAACTTTAATTTTGCGGACTTAGCAAACCGGCACCACCGCGCACTAAACACCCGGATCGAACCATTAACTAGTCTAAGCTAACTACAAGACGGGTTAGAGATATACCGAGTGATCCGAGTCCTCCGGTCTTCTCGTCGTCGTCCCGATCTCTCGTGGATCCTCCGGTCGTCGCCTCCTTGCCGGAAGGGCACCACATCGCCTGTATCTTTTACGGGCTCCCACCTCAATACCGAGGCAACTCGGGCACGAAGCTGGCAAGTCGACGTGCCCAAGATTTGCTGTAGATATAGTGTAGAAGCTTGTCTCTTTTGGGGTTAATGAGGTTGCCAAGATGGAGGAATTTGTGCACAATGATTTTCATTGGTGGATGCTAAGAGAAAAATGAGCCTCTCTGGAAAAGGAGCTCGGCCAGAACTTAGTGCTTGCTGGAAAAAAATGAAGCCAAAAAAAACTTGCTGGAAAAGAATGTGTGCATCAAAGCAACCAAATATATATTAATCCACCATCACAAATAAAGCACCAGCACACTCAAATTAATAAGCTCATGCCACCTTTTAATAAAATAATCCACACACAACAAGAATTCTCCTGCACACTCATCCTCACACAGTGGCCGGCCCATAACAATTTCCAACACCAAACCCATACCTATCCTTACCTTAATAAATGCAAGGGATGGAAAAGAGGATTTCATAATCAAACTTTTGCAAGAAACCCCCTTCCACTAAATATTATTTGCAAACTGCAAATAACACCCTCCATCGGAAAAGTCCGGCCGGGAAAGAACAAAGGAAAACCGGCCGGAACGGAATCCAAACTGGCAACTCCAGAAAACTGGTCCCGTAATAAATTACAGGAAAACCCCGATACTGTGCATACACACCCGCATTTGTATTTCGACCGAAATACAAATGTAAAGAGACAAAAAAACACTGTACTATACTAGGATCCGGCTTAAGCCAAAGCCGGCTAGTAAAAACCGTCCGATCACGATCCGTGCAATACCGCACGTATCTGATCGAACCCTGCCATATCTCCATACGGCCTCTACAGCGTTTCGCCCGAAAGCTTGAGTAACTGAAAGTGTGGCGGATTCTAAAGACTCATCAATACTATGGCTGTGGATTTAACCACTAGCACGTCAGAGGTATAAGCCAATACGTAACGGGCCACCAGCTATTGACTAAAAGGGACGTCGATGAGCGAACTCATCCTGACACCCTACTGAGCCTGTCAGTGACAATATCCGTGCAGTCCGGTCCGTTCGTCTATGAGTATCGCATGGCGGGCCTAGGGGGTTGGTAAAAGTCAGACCCCCAAAAGCGGTACAAGTCGTGTCGGAGTGTAGCCCAGAACACCCTGAGATACTACTGGAATACCTACCAGTAAATCTCCTTGCCTTGGCCAAGGACTTTGTGTAATGGCTCTCCTAGACACAGCACGACCTCACCCCCAATACCGGGAGAGACGAACCCCTGAAGATACGCTCACTGCCTCCATGTGGCTCGGGACTGTACCCAACTAAAACCTGTTTGCACGACTCCTTTGAGCCGTGGTAGGGTAGTAATCAAAGTACAGTGGGAACTCACACGAGACAAATGACGATCCCCAGGTCGATGAACTAACCTGCACACATGTCACCAGGGAACTGCCATCTGACGTCTGGTATATGACCAACTAGCATGTTCCCTGCGAGTCCTGTCCGGTGTACTCATAACCTAATGAGCACCTGTATACATCTTAGGTGAACCAACTGACACCAGTGGCTTGTGAGACCGGCCACCGCCCCTCGTCGGGGTCTCGACTGTATACACTAGTCTACTCTGGAGTATCGATGCCCTGTCTCGAAACTCCCACGACTAGGGACCTTTTAAGGATGTGCTAATAGACTCCAGCTCTCACTTATATGATCGCCCTCATACTGCCGGCAGTCAAGCAAGAATCCTAGGGGCTCTATCAACGTGCAATAGCGACATGTCAGGTCACCTAAAGCAGTACACGATGATAAAGGTAAACCAGATAGCAAACTATCATCTCGAGTAAGACTGTCCTACCGGGATAGGTCCTCCCTCAATCATTGCAATCACGTGCCTGTGATCCAATAATTGACTCTGAGGGCACTATCTCCAACAATCTCCCACTTGCACTCAAGGCTAATTATTGCGATGTCGCATACTCACAGTGTTGGAGATAGTGCCCTCATAGTCAATTATTGGATCGCAGGTACGTGATTGCAATGATTACGGAGGACCTATCCCGGTAGGACAGTCTTACTCGAAATGATAGTATGCTATCTGGTTTGCCTTTATCAGTTGTGTACATGTTCAGGTGACTGATTACATGTTACACTTTGATAGAGCCCTTAGGATCTTGCTTTACTACCAACTGTATGAGGGCGATCATATACGTGAGAGTTGGGTAGTTTATATGCATATCCTTAATTGTGGTCCCTAGTCGTGGGAGTTTCGAGACAGGGCATCGATACTCCGGAGTAGACTAGTGTGTACAGTCGAGACCCCGACAAGGGGCGGTGGCCGGTCTCACAAGCCACTGGTGACAGTTGGATCACCTAAGATGTATACAGGTGCTCATTGGGTTATGAGTACACCGGACAGGACTCGCCGGGAATCTGCTAGTTAGTATTATATCTACCGTCAGATAGCAGTTCCCTGGTGACATGTGTACAGGTTAGTTCATCGACCTGAGGTCGTCATTTGTCTCGTGTGAGTTCCCACTGTGCTTTGATTTCTACCCTACCACGGCTCAAAGGAGTCGTGCAAACAGGTAGCTTTTGGGTACAGTCCCGAGCCATATGGAGGCACGTGAGCGGATCGGCAGGGGATTCGTCTCTCCCGGTATTGGGGGCGAGATCGTGCTGTGTCTAGGAGAGCCATTACACAAAGTCCATGGCCATGGCAAGAGATTTACTGGTAGGTACTCCAGTAGTATCTCAGGGTGTAATTGGGCTTCACTCCGACACGACTTATACTGCTTCTGGGGGTCTGACGTTACTAGCCCCCTAGGCGGATATGCGATACTCATTGACGAACGGACCGGACTGTATATACATTGTCACTGTTAGGCTCAGTAGGGTTTTCGGAGGAGTTCGCTCATCGGTCTCCCTTGAGTTCGCTCCTCGGCCACCCTTGAGGTCAGTCCGTGGGCAGCCGTTACGCATTGCTAGTGCCGCTGACGGTTTGTGGTTAAACCCACTGCCAGGGTGCTGACGAGTCATTAGAGTCCCCCACAGACAGTTTCCCAAGTTCGGGAGAAACGTTGTAGAGGCCGTATGGTTTTATGGCAGGGTTCGGAAAATGCACGTGCGTTTACGCACGTGTTATTTTTCGGGCAGATAATACTGGTCGGCTTTGGTTTAAGCCGGATCCGAGTATTATATTGAGTAGGTATAATATCTTTGTCTCAGTTGCATTTGTATTCGGTCGTAATACAAATGCGGGTATATTTATACAGTTTCGGGGTTTTCCTGAAAGTTGTTTCAGGATCACTTTTGGAAGTTGCCAGTTTCCAGTTTTCTATCAGCCGTCTTTTAACATTCTGTTAAAGACGGATTTATCTTTTCTCTGATGAGGTGAGTCGTGCTTCTAGAAGCTTCTAGAAGGTTCTAGAATTTGTGACAAGGCTTAGTGACTCATGCTTTGGTTTCATTACATTCTTGTTTTGGTTAAGATCTTTATGTTGATATTTTATGTGTCATCATTTTCATTAATGCATTTTGTTTTGGCTAAAGATATTTAAGTGAGAAGCTTTTGGTTTATGGTCACCTCCCTCCTCCTACGGTCACCTCCCTCTTGCTATATATGCCTTGCCCTCTCTCTCTCCTCATTCTCACTCTCTCATTTGATAGTTTTTCATGGTTGTAGAAAAGATATGATAGTTTTGGGGTGTATGGAATTCACAGTTCATTTCATTCCATCACCCGATTTCCACGGCAACTTCATTAACCGTCCGTCCATAGCTTTGGACGGAACGAGACAAAGTCATCTACTCAATCTCTACATCATTCTTGGTCGTCTCTTTTAGCAAACTTGACGACCGAGTTGCCTCGAGTCAGAGGCGGGAGCCCGTTTAAAGAACCGATCATGTGGTGCCACCTCGACGGAGGAGATCGGAGTTCGAAGAGATCGGAGCAGCCGCAACGGAGCGTGGGATGATGGTTGAAGAACGAAGGACTCGGATCGTTCGGTACAACCCTTCTTCCCTCTTTGTAGATTGTTAGTTTAGCAATAATGGCAGATCCGGGTTAAAGTATACGATAGCGCCAAGTTTAAAAGTTTTATTCCGCATTTGGCGTCTGTAGACTGCGGGGGCGCTAGCGTAGACTTACAGTGGTATCAGAGCCTAACCATTTTGCTATACTAACTTGTGCTAACGCGTTTAAAACATCGATCCGACCGAAAATCGAAAACTGCCAAAAATATCATTTTCCTTACTTGACAGTTTCTGTTAAATTTAAACGGTCTCAAAATTGATTTCTGGATATCTTAAAAATCAGAGCAGAGAATTCTAAGACCCACGACGAAATTTGGAGACTTGAATCCTCCAATGTGCCGCGGAAGGGCGGTCAAACCCATGGTTTGACCGCGCTTCCGCGGCCATGTGAGGAGCACGTGCTCCAGTTTTTTTTCAGTGGGTTCTTGGTGGGATTTTGGGGTTTTTGGTACATAAAGTTTTGGCCCAGGTTTTGTTACTGTTCACCAGTAAGCAGTCGGGCCCACTTTTTAATATTTCGTCTTTGGTCGATCGAAATTTAAACACGTTAGTTTACAGTGCTTACATTATATCTCCGACCGGGAATGTCATTTGATCGGTAAACCGCGTTTAACTGCTATAGTTCTTTTAGACGGGTTTGCGAACGTGACATTCGCGTTGATGTTCTGTGTTGTGCTGTATTGTTGCGGATTTGTCGTGGTGGATAGCAGTGTGCAATGGTAGTACAGTTTGAGTTTATTTGTACATTTGATATTGCGGGGCGAGCGTCCAACTTGTGGACTGCCGTCACTGCCTGTTGTATAATATTCTTTTGGGGCACGACCAGGTTGCGGTCGATGTACCTATTGTACTATTTTTCATTACTGTACTAGGTTTTACCCCGCGACGGAGTGCACGGATAGCCGGGTTCTGGAGGGCAACGGGTCCGCATTTCATGGCTTTGAGAGGCAGAGGGTCCCCACTTCAGAATTGGCAGACTATTCGCCGCACTCGTAGGGGGTACAGGTTGACCCAAGGAGGGGTGCCCAAGATTACCGGATTCCGTGGAGTGCTGGGTGGTCCATTCACTATGCTGTAGGGGGCTGCCTCGCTTCAGGTTTTGGCGGGTAACTTGCCGCACCCGTAGGGGTCTAGGTTTCATTGCACAGGCTATCCACACGACAGGGGAACGTCGAGTTTCAGCAGCGGCTCTGTGAAACTCGGGGATCCCAGATATCTGTATTGTTCTGTGATGCTTATTACTTTTCTGTAATGTTGCATATTATCACGCCTGGAGCGATTATGTATATTGGCTTATATACTATTAGATGTTGTATATGTTTTACACCCGCGCTAGTCCAGTCCCCGCTCTGTCGTTAGTTAAGTAACCTAACGGGTGATGACGGGACCCAGTGACGAATGCGGATGGCATATACGTACATTTTATTTTCGTTCTTTTCTGGTGTGATTGATTGATGGGACTGCGTTGATTCTGATCAACGCAAAGTAAAACAAACCTGTTTGAGTTGTTGGAACAATTTTAAAAGGTGTTATTGCAAAGACGTTTCCTTTTGTTATGCATAGCGGTATTCGGTGTGAATATCCAGCACCTCATTCGACGAGGCAAGGGCTGATATCCCTTCACCGGGAAAGACCCCTTGGACAGAAGTTTGCGTCAGGGTAATAACTTTACTATAGTCGATTACATGTTGCTTTGCATAGCGGTATTCAGTGGAATATCCTGCACCTCATTCCACGAGGAAAGAGCCGAGATCCCTTTACCGGGAGTGACCTCTTTAGCAAAAGGTTTTCGCCACTATATTTTAAAAAGCTATCAGGTTCCTTCAGCGATATCAAGTTCACTACGTTAAAGGTTTTTCGCCAAAAACCAATCGTAGCCCTCCGTCACTTCTTTTGGGTATTCAGTAGTATTCAAGCTATGTATTTTGACCTAACGCCAAGGCATAGTGTTTGGTAGCTGCTGGGTATTCAATTGTTGCATAGATAGATGAGTTGGTTTGGGACAGCCGTTCTGCCATTTTGACCTAACGCCAAGGGCATGTGCGGGTGGGTTCAAATTGACAAGATAGTGACGGGTAGAACTTGGCATGTGACTTATGACATTTTGACCTAACGCCAAGGTCATAAGAGCATGGGGCAAGAAAAAGATATCGGGAGTTTCTAAAGAAACTGAAACTTGCCAAGTATGCGCATACCTTCTGGAGTATGAATAACGTGGATGCATTCCATCACGTTAACATGCGATGAGAGTTGGATCCCGATTCCCACTGATGAGTTGGTTTACTCTTCGGGTGATCCCGATTGATTCTTCTTTAGGTTTGGAGGAGAATTTGACAAGACAGTGGGAGGTTTCCGGATTAGATAAAATGATGACCATTCTGATCTAGGATAGAGTGCACGCAGAGTGTTTCTTTTCTCTCTCTCTCTTTGGCAGCGACCTTTGACCGACCCTAGACCATGACTCAGTGACCAGGTTGACCGAACCTTCTTAAAATACTGGCTTTTGGATTGTCTGAGTTGCATAGGTCATTGCCACTCCTTCTTTTACCCTTTGAATTTCTCAGAACACCCGTATTACTACGGATATCCACTTCCATTGGATAGATCCATCGTATGGTTATATACGAACTCGAAGGGACTTCTTCGGGGATGGATCCAGGTTCAGGAGAAATTGAATTGGTTTATTCAGTTGTCTTTTATTATCACCTTCTCTCAGGTTGCGAGAGCTCCTTGGTTTAGGAGAGTACACCTATTACGCTTATTGGATAGTCTTATTCCAAACCATAGGCTGGTGCCGAAAGGTAGGGAATGAAGAAAACCAATTAGCCTAAGTAGGGTGTGCAGAAGGTAATATGTAAAGACAAAATAAAGGGATTAGAAAGAGGGCAAAGTAAATTGCGACTGATATCATTCACGACCAAAACCGCGTACTTCATCGCCACTCCTATTTCACCTTTAAAAGAATAAGGTATTATTCAGTTGTCTTTTATCATCACCTTCTCTCAGTTGCGAGTACTCCTTGGTTTAGGAGGGTACACCTATTATGCTTACTGGATAGTCTTCTTCCAAACCATAGGCTGGTGCCGAACGGTAGGGAAGGAAGATAACCATTTAGCCTAACAATGGTGTACAGAAGGTAACGACTAAAGACAAATAAAGGGGATTTGGAGAGACGGCAATAAAATATACGGTTAAAGTCATGAATTGGATTATGGAAGAGGCATTGCTATGAATACCAGGAAACCCCTACGAAACATTTTCATGTTTCAGTGCATTGTTAAAGAAAAACTGTTTTCCCGATTAGACACTTACTCCAAGGGTATGTATTTACCAGGTTTCATTTTCATATCTGTATGGTTTTACAGATGATGAGTGGAAGTAAGATATTGGGAATTAGGTGATCATCCTCATTATATCGGAATTCGTTGTAATTGGTGATATTTGAGGAAATCGCCAGGGTACAGTTTTCTACCTACGACGCACAGGTTTTGAGTTGTTTAACTCAGCGGACTTATACAGAGTATTGTATGTTGTCCAAGTGTCCTTCAGGACAAAGGGGTAGGTCCTCGTACTTTGTTCTGTTTACTTATAACTTCTCTAGTATTTAGACGAGTGTTTCGTAGAAATACAAGGTCTAAGTTTTGAGAAGTTGTGGGTATAAGAATAAAGTGGAGAACCAGGTGTCACAAGTATCGGGATTCTTCAAAGAGATCGAAGATGTAGATTCTTGTGATTGGTATTCAGATGATAGTGATGGTTTTGAGAAACGTGTTTCTTTTTCAGGTTACTCATAATTGGATGGTTTCCTAAGTTGAGTAATGCTGAATAGCCTCTTTCCATTAAGTTGATATGCACTGGAGACAGCTGCATGGTTTGAATATGGTTCCAATTAAATAAGTGCCAAAGTTTCTGTATTGGATATAGAATGGATCGTACCTTAAAAGAAATTAAGGTATGGGGAGTTGTCCAGCTTATGCTTAAAACCAGACTCTGGATAACTCAGGGCACGTTTCTGTAATGGCTGTTTGTGGGTTGACCCTGGCTATGACGAGGGTTGATATTCTACCATTTGGAAGATCAATAGTGATATTGTTCTTGACTCGCCACAGTTTTAGTAAAAATGGACTTTTTTTTCAGAAAACAGTAGTGGGAGTATGGTAGAACTGGAAGTGATTCCAGAACCGCGAACGATTACGGAAAATTTAATAGGACCTATACATTCAATCAGGTTTGACATTCCAATAGCCACTCCGCAGATATGGTAGGTAACCTCAGACACCCGAGAGGTACTTTGGTAGCCTCAAGGACGGTGACAGGGAGGTTCTTATCTACCCAGACTTGACACTACTGTTGTTCCAGGATATGAGACCCGGTAGGAGGGTTGTCGTAGTCAGTGGGAGCAGCGGAAGGATAGTGGGCAAGATGCTTATATCTATTTATAGACTTGAGCAGTTATAGCGGAGATAGATCGTCTAATTTTGATGTGACAGTCATGGGTTTGACTTCAATCAGAATAGGGGATGGATCAGTTAAGAAGGTGGTAGGATGTGATGTCATGGTATCTGGATGACATACACAAAGTGGGAAGTAAAATTCCTTTACTACGATCGGTTGTACCGTGGTCGTCACACAGTTGTTTCTCCAGACAAGACATGGATATAATATTAGACATTCTGGTTTCTGGATCTATGGTTTTAGATCTAGATTTGGGTGGTTTCCCAATGTGGGTACTTTGACAGATATTCTAATGGTTTTTAGAATAGTTGACTCCTAGCATGGTAGAGTACCTGCAGGTGATGGAGTCACCCTCTCTAAAGGTGTCGTATAGACTAAAGGGGAGAGGGATGTGCATGATTGGCGGATCACTTGCTTAGGCAATTGAGTCAATCATGAGATGTCAAGTACCGCACCAAATGTTGTTTTTGCACTAGATGCAATAAGTTTGTATTAATCCAATCCTGGAGAAACATAAGGAAGCAGTTTTAGAACATTGGTACATGTTCTACGGATTTGATAACGGCAGCCTCTTTCGGGAGACGGTTGTCATTCCAGGCTTCAAAGGTGACATGGATGACAGAGTGATTGTCAGAGTTTTAGTTTTCCCTCTGACGAGGGACAGTATTATGGACAGGTGGTTCCAGAGGATACTGTGGGTGGCATGGTGCCAGATACTGATTGGTTTCAGTGATCCATACAGTCTAAGAAGTTTGGATATGGAGTTCATTTATGAACTAAGGTCCCATCAGATATCCAGACATATTCTAAGACAGGTACTACTCAATTCGGGAGATGGTTTTCTCCACGAACTTGAGATTATGAGAGATACAGAAAGAAACTTCTAGGCGGATCCACTCACTGAGGCTATTTTCTCGAACACAATAGTTTTACAAACGGGCTTTGTGAAACTGATTAGTAGAGGAGTTGGATGTTCGGTTTCACACGGGCTGTGAGTAGTCGACATCGCAATATTAGCCTTGAGTGCAAGTGGGAGATTGTTGGAGATAGTGCCCTCATAGTCAATTATTGGATCGCAGGTACGTGATTGCAATGATTACGGAGGACCTATCCCGGTAGGACAGTCTTACTCGAAATGATAGTATGCTATCTGGTTTGCCTTTATCAGTTGTGTACATGTTCAGGTGACTGATTACATGTTACACTTTGATAGAGCCCTTAGGATCTTGCTTTACTACCAACTGTATGAGGGCGATCATATACGTGAGAGTTGGGTAGTTTATATGCATATCCTTAATTGTGGTCCCTAGTCGTGGGAGTTTCGAGACAGGGCATCGATACTCCGGAGTAGACTAGTGTGTACAGTCGAGACCCCGACAAGGGGCGGTGGCCGGTCTCACAAGCCACTGGTGACAGTTGGATCACCTAAGATGTATACAGGTGCTCATTGGGTTATGAGTACACCGGACAGGACTCGCCGGGAATCTGCTAGTTAGTATTATATCTACCGTCAGATAGCAGTTCCCTGGTGACATGTGTACAGGTTAGTTCATCGACCTGAGGTCGTCATTTGTCTCGTGTGAGTTCCCACTGTGCTTTGATTTCTACCCTACCACGGCTCAAAGGAGTCGTGCAAACAGGTAGCTTTTGGGTACAGTCCCGAGCCATATGGAGGCACGTGAGCGGATCGGCAGGGGATTCGTCTCTCCCGGTATTGGGGGCGAGATCGTGCTGTGTCTAGGAGAGCCATTACACAAAGTCCATGGCCATGGCAAGAGATTTACTGGTAGGTACTCCAGTAGTATCTCAGGGTGTAATTGGGCTTCACTCCGACACGACTTATACTGCTTCTGGGGGTCTGACGTTACTAGCCCCCTAGGCGGATATGCGATACTCATTGACGAACGGACCGGACTGTATATACATTGTCACTGTTAGGCTCAGTAGGGTTTTCGGAGGAGTTCGCTCATCGGTCTCCCTTGAGTTCGCTCCTCGGCCACCCTTGAGGTCAGTCCGTGGGCAGCCTTTACGCATTGCTAGTGCCGCTGACGGTTTGTGGTTAAACCCACTGCCAGGGTGCTGACGAGTCATTAGAGTCCCCCACAGACAGTTTCCCAAGTTCGGGCGAAACGTTGTAGAGGCCGTATGGTTTTATGGCAGGGTTCGGAAAATGCACGTGCGTTTACGCACGTGTTATTTTTCGGGCAGATAATACTGGTCGGCTTTGGTTTAAGCCGGATCCGAGTATTATATTGAGTAGGTATAATATCTTTGTCTCAGTTGCATTTGTATTCGGTCGTAATACAAATGCGGGTATATTTATACAGTTTCGGGGTTTTCCTGAAAGTTGTTTCAGGATCACTTTTGGAAGTTGCCAGTTTCCAGTTTTCTATCAGCCGTCTTTTAACATTCTGTTAAAGACGGATTTATCTTTTCTCTGATGAGGTGAGTCGTGCTTCTAGAAGCTTCTAGAAGGTTCTAGAATTTGTGACAAGGCTTAGTGACTCATGCTTTGGTTTCATTACATTCTTGTTTTGGTTAAGATCTTTATGTTGATATTTTATGTGTCATCATTTTCATTAATGCATTTTGTTTTGGCTAAAGATATTTAAGTGAGAAGCTTTTGGTTTATGGTCACCTCCCTCCTCCTACGGTCACCTCCCTCTTGCTATATATGCCTTGCCCTCTCTCTCTCCTCATTCTCACTCTCTCATTTGATAGTTTTTCATGGTTGTAGAAAAGATATGATAGTTTTGGGGTGTATGGAATTAACAGTTCATTTCATTCCATCACCCGATTTCCACGGCAACTTCATTAACCGTCCGTCCATAGCTTTGGACGGAACGAGACAAAGTCATCTACTCAATCTCTACATCATTCTTGGTCGTCTCTTTTAGCAAACTTGACGACCGAGTTGCCTCGAGTCAGAGGCGGGAGCCCGTTTAAAGAACCGATCATGTGGTGCCACCTCGACGGAGGAGATCGGAGTTCGAAGAGATCGGAGCAGCCGCAACGGAGCGTGGGATGATGGTTGAAGAACGAAGGACTCGGATCGTTCGGTACAACCCTTCTTCCCTCTTTGTAGATTGTTAGTTTAGCAATAATGGCAGATCCGGGTTAAAGTATACGATAGCGCCAAGTTTAAAAGTTTTATTCCGCATTTGGCGTCTGTAGACTGCCGGGGCGCTAGCGTAGACTTACACACAGCACGTGTGATACCGAACACCCAACTCCTCTACTTGTCAGTCTCACAAAGCTCGTTTGCGAAACTATTGCGTTCGAGGAATAGCCTCAGTGAGTGGATCCGCTCTGATGTATCCTTCTATGTCTCTCTATATCTCAAGTTCGCGGAAAAAACCATCTCCCGAAATGAGCAATACCTGTCTTAGAATGTCTGGATGTCTGATGGGACCGAGCTCATAAATGAACTCCAAATCCAAACTTCTTAGACTGTATCGTCAACTGAACTTAATCAGTATCCTGCGCCATGCCACCCTCAGTATTACCTTGGACCACCTGTCCAAAATACTGCCCCTCGTCAGAGGGAAAACTATATCTCTGACAACTTCCTTGTCGTCGATGTCACCTTGGAAGCCTGGAATGATAACTGTCTCCCAAATGAGGCTGTCGTTATCATATCCCTAGAACATCCACTTATATTCTAAAACTGCTTCCGATTGTTTCTCCAGGATTGGATCAGTATCAACTTATTGCATCTAGTGCAAGAACAACATCTGGTGTGGTACTTGATATCTCATGATTGACTCAATTGCCTAAGCAAGTGATCTGCCAATCATGCATATCCCTCTCTACTTTAGTCTATAAGACACCTTTAGAGAGGGTGACTCCATCACCTGCAGGTACACTACCGTGCCAGGAGTCGTCCATCCTAAATACTCTTAGAATGCTGTCAAGTACCCTGATTGGGAAACCACCCAAATCTAGATCTAAAACCATAGATCCAGTAACCAGTATGTCAGATATAAAATCCATTTCCTTTGTGGAGAAACCACTGTGTGACGACCAAAGTATAACCGATCGTAGTATAGGAGTTTCTTTTCCTACTTTGTGTATGTCATCCAAATACCATGACATCACATCCTACTACCTTCTCAACAGATCCATCTCCTATTCTGATGAAGTCAAACCTATGACTGTCACGTCAGAAATAGATGATCTATCTCCGCTACATCTGCTTTAGTCTATAAATAGACATAAGCTACCTGTCCACCAATGCTTCCGCTGCTCCCACTGACTACGACAACCCTCTGGCAGAGTCATATACACGTACACTTCTAAAACTAGTTTTAGAACGACGCTATACTCATCCTCCCGCCGGGTCTCGTAACCTGGAACAACAGCAATGGCAATTGTGGGTAAACAAGAACTTCCATGTCACCGTCCTTGAGGCCACCGTAGTGCCTCTCGGGTGCCTGAAGTTACCCACCTTATCTGCGGAGTGGCCAATGGAATGTCAAATCAGATTGAATCTTTAGGTTCCTTATCAAATCTTCAGTAATCGTTTGCGGTTCTGGAATCACTTCCAGTTCTACCATACTCCCACTACTGTTTTTGAAAAAATCCATTTTTAATAAAACTGTGGCGAGTCCAGAACAATATCACTATTGATTTTTCATATGGTACAAAGTCAACCCTCGTCATAGCCTGGGTCAACCCACAAACAGCCATTACAGAAACGTGCCTTGAGTTATCCAGAGTCTGGTTTTAATCATAAGCCGGACAACTCCCCGTACCTTAACAATGTTAAGATATGAACTGTACTATATCCAATATAGAACCAGAGGCACTGATTTAATTGAACCAGATTCAAATCATGCATCTGTCTCCAGTGCATGTCAACTAAATGGAGAGAGGCCGATCAGCGTTACTCAACTTAGGAATGCTTCCAATTATGAGTAACCTGAAAGAGAAGCAATTTCTCTTTTATCATTACTATCAACTGAATACCATATACAAGTATCTACATCTTCGATCACCTTGAAGAATCCCGATACTTGCTACACCTGGTTCTCTACTCTATTCAAATACCTATAACTCCTCAAAACTTAGACCCTGTGTTTCTACGAAACATATGTCTAAGAACTAGAGAAGTTAAAAGTAAACAGAATATAGTATGAGGACCAACCCCTTTGTCCTAATGGACACTGGACAACATGCAATACTCTGTATGAGTCCGCCGAGTCTAACAACTCTTTCACTGTGTGTCGTAGGTTGAAAACTGTACTTATGGTTAAGAAGAATTACACCGCTGTTTAATGCTCCTTACCTAAGCATCCACTGATATAGGTAAATGTCATCGACATAATATCAAAAGGTATATCTCACTCTATGAAAATAGACGTACAGATATATCAATTTGAAATTGGTGCACAACAGCGGATATTCAAAACCAAATATTTGCCGACCGGCAAACAGCCCAGGTGATCTCCTCAAATATCACCGATTACAACGAATCCCGATATAATGAGGATGATCACCCAATTCCCAATAACTTACTCCCACTCATCATCTGTAAAACCATACAGATGTGAGAATCAAAACCTGGTAAATACATACCATGGAGCAAGTGTCTAATCGGGAAATCAGTTTTCTTTTAACAGTACACAGTTGAACTGAAACATTGAAATGTTTCGATGGGGTATCCTGGTATTCCTAGTAATGCCTCTACCATTATCCAGATTCACAACTATAACCGTATAATTCTTTGCCACCTCTCCAAATCCCTTAATATGTCTTTAGTCGTTACCTTCTGTACACCCCTTAGGCCAAATGGTTTTCTTCCTTCCCTACCGTCCGGCACCAGCCTATGGTTTGGAAGAAGACTATCCAATAAGCATAATGGGTGTACTGTACTAATCCTAGGAGCACTCGCAATGCGAGAGAAGGTGAAGATAAAAGACAACCGAATAAACCTTATTCCTATTTCTCCTGAACCAGAATCCATCCTCGAACTGGAACAAGTTCCTTTCGAGTTCGTATATAACCATACGATGGAGTATCCAATAAACTGTGGATCTTCGTAGTGATACGGAGTGTCCTGGAGAAATACAAAGGTGATTTAGGATTGGCGAAGGAATACTTGGTTTGGTCGTGAATATCAGTCGCAATTTACTTTGCCCTCTTACTAATCCCTTGCTTTGTTTTAATCTTAATACCTTCTGCACACCGTTTAGGCTAATTGGTTTTCTTCATTCCCTACCGGTCGGCACCAGCCTAAGGTTTGGAAGAAGACTATCCAATCTGCATAATAGGTGTACTATCTCCTAAACCAAGGAGTACTCTCAACTTGAGAGAAGGTAAAAGGGAAAAGACAACTGAATAATCCTATCCGTTTTCTCCAGAACCGGAAACCATTCTCGAATAAATTCCTTCGAGTTCGTATATAACCATACGATGGTTTTGTCCAATGGAAGTGGACGTTCGTAATAATACGGGTGTCCTGGAGAAAAGGGTAAAAGTAGGAGTGGCAATGAGGTTCGCAACTCTGACAATCCAAAAGCCAGTGTTAAGTAGGTTCGGTCAACTTGGTCACTGAGTCATAGTCTTAGGGTCGGGTCAATGGTCGCAGCCAGAGAGAGAGAAAAGAAACACTCAGCGTGCACTCTAACCAAGATCAGAATGGTTACCATTTTATCTAATCTGGAAACCTCCCACTGTACCTCAAATTCTCCTCCAAACCTGAAAGAAGAATTAGTCGGGGTGACCCGAGGAGTAAACTAACTCATCAGTGGGAATCGGGATCCAACTCTCATCGCATGATAACGTGATGGAATCCGCTCACGGTATCACACTCCAGAAGGTATGCGCATATCTGGCAAGTTTCAGTTCTTTTGAAACTCCCGATGTGGATTTCTACCCCATGCTCTTATGACCTTGACTTTGGCCAACATATCATAAGTCACATGTCAAGTTCAACCCGTCATTCTCCAGGTTAATTTGAGTCCACCCGTACATACCCTTGACTTTGGCCAAAATGGCAGTACGGCTGTCCCAAACCAACGCATCTATCTATGCTGCATATGAATACCCAACAGCTACCAAACACTGTGCCTTGACTTTGGCCAACATACACAGCTTGAATACTATTGACTATCCATATGAAACGACGGAGGGCTACGAATGGTTTCTGGCGAAAACCTTTAACGTAATGAACTTGATATCGTTGAAGGAACGGATAGCTTTTTAGAAAATATAGTGACGAAAACCTTTACTAAAGAGGTCACTCCCGGTGAAGGGATCTCGGCTCTTTCCCCGTAGAATGAGGTGCAGGATATTCCAACTGAATACCACGGTGCAAAGCAAAAGTAATCGGCTATAGTGAAGTTAATGCCCTGACGCAAACTTCTGTCCAAGGGGTCACTCCCGGTGAAGGGATCTCGGCCCTTGCCTCGTCGACTGAGGAGCAGGATATTCCAAATGAATACCACGATGCAAAACAAAAGTGAACGTCCTTGCAATAACAGCTTTTTGAAAAGTGTTCCAACAACATCAGATTAGGTTTGTTTAACTTGCATTGATCCGAATCAACGCAGTCCCATCAATTTATCACACCACAAAGAACGAAAATATACTGACGTACGTATATGCCATCTGCATTCGCCACTGGGTCTCGTCATCACCCGTTAGGTTAGCTAACTAACGGCAGAGCGGGGGACCGGACTAGCGCGGATGAAAAACATATACAACATCTACTAATATATATACCAATATATAGTATTTCGCTCAAGGCGTGAATAAAATGCAACATCACAGAAATGTACAGCATCACAGAACAAAACAGATATCTGGGATCCCCGGGTTTCACAGAGCCACTACTGAAACCCGACGTTCTCCTGGTCGTGTGGATAGCCTGTGCAATGAAAACCTAGACCCCTACGGGCGCGGCAAGTCACCCGCCAAAACCTGAAGTGAGGCAGCCCCCTTCAGCACCGTGAATGGACCACCCAGCACTTCACGGAATCCGGTAACTTGGGCACCCCTCCTGGGTCAACCTGTACCCCCTACGAGTGCGGCGAATAGCCCGCCAATCCTGGAGTGAAGCCCCCTCCGTCCCAATGCCATGAGATGCGGGCTTGTTGCCTTCTAGAACCCGGCTATCCGTGCACCCCTCCGCGGGGCAATCCTAGTAGAGAAAGTAAAATATACATACAACGGGTACATCGACCGCAACCAGGTCGTGCCCCAAAATAATAATACAAACTGGCAGTGACGGCAGTCCACATGTCGGACGCTCGCCCCGCAATATCAAATGTACATAATACAACCACAACTGTACTAGCATTGCATCCAGGCTATCCCCACGACCGATCCGCAACATCACAGGAAATACATAGAACATCAACGTGAAAATCACGTTCGCAAATCCGTCTAACCGGGCTATAGCAGTTAGACCGGATTTACCGATCGAGTGACATTCACGGTCGCAGATATAATGTAAATACTGTGAAAAATGTGTTTAAAATATCCGATCGATCAAATTATAACAAGTGGGCCCCAAAACAATACTGTAGCAGTTACAGAAATTATGAGCCCAATTTTAATATTCCAGAAACCACATTTCTTACTCAGGAACATACTGTAGAATTTTTGGGGGGTGAACTGTTCACATTGCGGCGGAAGCGCGGCCCTAGCAATGGTTTGGCCGCCCTTCCGCGGTGGTATGAACAGTTCATACTACCAAATTTTTTTAGTATACTTATATTTCCCTGCACATCATTCTGAGACAACCTGAAAAATTTTTGGACTAAAAAAAATTCGACAGAAACTGATGTGCTTGAAAAAAGCGGTTTCGGGATTTTGTTCGATCGGAAAAGTAAAACACATTAAACCAAGCTAGACGAAGTTAATGGCCTGGCTCTGATACCACTGTAAGTGCACGGCGGCGTCCCGGCTGTCAAACCGACGGCCAAATGCGGAAGCGGTGATAAACTTTAATTTTGCGGACTTAGCAAACCGGCACCACCGCGCACTAAACACCCGGATCGAACCATTAACTAGTCTAAGCTAACTACAAGACGGGTTAGAGATATACCGAGTGATCCGAGTCCTCCGGTCTTCTCGTCGTCGTCCCGATCTCCCGCGGATCCTCCGGTCGTCGCCTCCTTGCCGGAAGGGCACCACATCGCCTGTATCTTTTACGGGCTCCCACCTCAATACCGAGGCAACTCGGGCACGAAGATGGCAAGTCGACGTGCCCAAGATTTGCTGTAGATATAGTGTAGAAGCTTGTCTCTTTTGGGGTTAATGAGGTTGCCAAGATGGAGGAATTTGTGCACAATGATTTTCATTGGTGGATGCTAAGAGAAAAATGAGCCTCTCTGGAAAAGGAGCTCGGCCAGAACTTAGTGCTTGCTGGAAAAAAATGAAGCCAAAAAAAACTTGCTGGAAAAGAATGTGTGCATCAAAGTAACCAAATATATATTAATCCACCATCACAAATAAAGCACCAGCACACTCAAATTAATAAGCTCATGCCACCTTTTAATAAAATAATCCACACACAACAAGAATTCTCCTGCACACTCATCCTCACACAGTGGCCGGCCCATAACAATTTCCAACACCAAACCCATACCTATCCTTACCTTAATAAATGCAAGGGATGGAAAAGAGGATTTCATAATCAAACTTTTGCAAGAAACCCCCTTCCACTAAATATTATTTGCAAACTGCAAATAACACCCTCCATCGGAAAAGTCCGGCCGGGAAAGAACAAAGGAAAACCGGCCGGAACGGAATGCAAACTGGCAACTCCAGAAAACTCGTCCCGTAATAAATTACAGGAAAACCCCGATACTGTGCATACACACCCGCATTTGTATTTCGACCGAAATACAAATGTAAAGAGACAAAAAAACACTGTACTATACTAGGATCCGGCTTAAGCCAAAGCCGGCTAGTAAAAACCGTCCGATCACGATCCGTGCAATACCGCACGTATCTGATCGAACCCTGCCATATCTCCATACGGCCTCTACAGCGTTTCGCCCGAAAGCTTGAGTAACTGAAAGTGTGGCGGATTCTAAAGACTCATCAATACTATGGCTGTGGATTTAACCACTAGCACGTCAGAGGTATAAGCCAATACGTAACGGGCCACCAGCTATTGACTAAAAGGGACGTCGATGAGCGAACTCATCCTGACACCCTACTGAGCCTGTCAGTGACAATATCCGTGCAGTCCGGTCCGTTCGTCTATGAGTATCGCATGGCGGGCCTAGGGGGTTGGTAAAAGTCAGACCCCCAAAAGCGGTACAAGTCGTGTCGGAGTGTAGCCCAGAACACCCTGAGATACTACTGGAATACCTACCAGTAAATCTCCTTGCCTTGGCCAAGGACTTTGTGTAATGGCTCTCCTAGACACAGCACGACCTCACCCCCAATACCGGGAGAGACGAACCCCTGAAGATACGCTCACTGCCTCCATGTGGCTCGGGACTGTACCCAACTAAAACCTGTTTGCATGACTCCTTTGAGCCGTGGTAGGGTAGTAATCAAAGTACAGTGGGAACTCACACGAGACAAATGACGATCCCCAGGTCGATGAACTAACCTGCACACATGTCACCAGGGAACTGCCATCTGACGTCTGGTATATGACCAACTAGCATGTTCCCTGCGAGTCCTGTCCGGTGTACTCATAACCCAATGAGCACCTGTATACATCTTAGGTGAACCAACTGACACCAGTGGCTTGTGAGACCGGCCACCGCCCCTCGTCGGGGTCTCGACTGTATACACTAGTCTACTCTGGAGTATCGATGCCCTGTCTCGAAACTCCCACGACTAGGGACCTTTTAAGGATGTGCTAATAGACTCCAGCTCTCACTTATATGATCGCCCTCATACTGCCGGCAGTCAAGCAAGAATCCTAGGGGCTCTATCAACGTGCAATAGCGACATGTCAGGTCACCTAAAGCAGTACACGATGATAAAGGTAAACCAGATAGCAAACTATCATCTCGAGTAAGACTGTCCTACCGGGATAGGTCCTCCCTCAATCATTGCAATCACGTGCCTGTGATCCAATAATTGACTCTGAGGGCACTATCTCCAACAGAGCAAGTATATCTTAAGAAGATTACTTGGTGTACATGGAAAAGTTGAGACTTTCAAAGCTATGCTTAAGTCCATCCAGATCCTACTTGCCACGGCTACATACCATGACTATGATATCTGGCGGTTGGGTGTCGTGACTGCTTTTCTAAATGATGATTTGGAAGAGAGCATCTATAAGCACACAGTCAGAGGGCTTCGTAGACAGTGGGAGCAGCGGAAACGTGTGAAAGATGTTTTATGTGATAAATCAGGTATCGCGGAGTTGGAACGTCTGTTTTGATGTGGTAGTCAAAGAGTTTGCCTTCATCAAAATGGTAGATGAACCTTGTATATACAAAAAGGCAGTAGAGATTATGGTGATGATCCTCGTATTGTACGTGGATAACATAATCTTGTTAGGGAAGTAGTTTCTTATCCTACGCTCGGTCAATCTCCTTTTATCACAAGGATTCTACATGAGGATCAAAATGATGCCTCCTAAATCCTGGGTTATGGATCTATGAGATAGATCTAATTGGATGTTAGGATTCTCACTAGTTGTAGTAAGATGGTATCAATTGATCCTGGAGAGAATCACTGGAAAGGTTCGAGGGTGATAAGGACGACTGAATGTCAATCGCAGGCATTGTCTTTACCCTCAGTGGAGGGACGGTATGTTGGAAGAGTTCCAAGCTAGATACCGTAACTTACTAGACGATAAAGGCAGGATAAATCACTACCAAGGACGCTACCAAAGAGGCAGTCTGGATATATATATAATAGTTCATGAGATGAACTTAGTTCCTACCATTGTGTGACAATGGAGTTATGGCTTATGCCTAGGAACCCCCGTCCTATCAAAGATCCAGACATATTCTTAAGCAGTATCGCGTGATCATGGAGATGGTTGATCTCCAGGGAGATCGAGGTTAGGAGAGTAGACACAGAGGACAACAGCGCGGATCCACTCACAAAGGCCTATTTCCCAGTGGAGACTTTTATGGGATGGTTGAGTATGAGATACTTCAACCACAGCTGATTGTTGGGTATGGGATACTACAACAGATGGCCCTAGTGCAAGTAGGAGATTGTTAGTTATATGTATGCCTAGAGGCCATTACTGTACATACATTGTGTATTGTAGTGGATGCTTGGACATATATAGGGAGGACTTTCTTTTCGACATGATAGTATGCAATCCGGTTACTCTTTATCTTAACATGTACTCTGATTGTCTCTATGTTACATGTTGATAAAGCCCTTAGGATGAGTACTTGACTACCAGGACTATGATGCAGATCATACCAGTGGAGATAGAGTAGTCGCTAATCACATCATTCAAATGTTCCTAGTCGTGGGAGTACCGAGACAGGGCATCGATACTCCAGAGTAGACTAGCGTATGCGCTTCTTGACCCATATGATGGGCGATGGATGATCCCATATCCATTGGTGTTTGACATCAGAGAAGGTATACGGGTGCTCAGTGAAGACTGGGTACACTGGACGGACTCACCGAGAACTCCCAGATGGTAATATACCTCACGTCAGATGGCAGTTCTCTGGTGACACTGGTACATAGTCGTCTGTAGACCCGAGATCGTCATAGAGTCTTGTGAGATTCCCACTGTGCTTTGATTTCCATCATACCACGTCCAAGAGGGCGTGCAAAAAGGTGGCTTTTGGATACAGTCCCGAATCGCATGGAGGCAATGAGCGATAGGAGGGGTTTCGTCTCTCCCGGTATAGGGAGTTGATGTTGCGCTGTGTTCGATAGACTATAACTGGAAATCCCTGGCCTTGGTTGCTGAGATTTACTGGTAAGTGTTATCAGTAGTTTCTCAAACTGTTATGGACCTCATATCGACACAACTTATCAAGCTACTAGGGTCTGACGTTTACCACCCGTAGGCGAGATATGCGATATATCAGACGAAGTGACCGGACTGTACGGGAGTGTTACTGGTTGGATTCACGGAGAAAGTACAGGCTTGCTTGTTGATCTTCTAATTGCTCAATACCTGGGTGGCTGTTACGTTTAGCTGACCGCTTGCAGCTTGTGGGTGTTTGATATGATCATCACCTACTGCCGGCGTATTGACGATTCTTCAGAGTCCTACACAGAGGTTTCCTCGCTCGGGCAAAACGGAGTAGGAGCACATATGTGATATGTGCGGGACCGAGAACAATACGTATATGTGATACCGTACTAGATTCTCGCGATATTAGATATTGGCCGGGTATATGTGATATAGCCGGGTCATCGGATCAAGTGTTGATTCGATGAACTGATACAGATTATATTAGTCGGTTATTTGTGAAATAGCCGGATTATCGGATCAAGTGTTGATTCGATAATTTAATGTATAATTATATATTTGATATATTAAATTACATTAACTAATATAAGCTCACTAAAAGATTCTTTTTCTCACTCGGGTAATACATTGATATATATGTGATATCTGTTAATTGTATTATTTTATTTTTTTACAAAATATATTATATATGTGATATATAATATCGTAACATGTTACGGTTATAAATACAACATGATTTGTGGAGTTTTAATATGGTTAGGGTTTGGATTAGGGTTAAGCTTTCATGAAGCTTTCAAGAAGCTTCTTGAAGCTTTGACTTTGACTTGGATATTTTGTGATATTTTGCAAGATATTTCTTTAACACAACCCAACCCTTTAACCATAGTAGAATCTCTATAAGGGTTAAGTCTTCTCACTTAAACCATGGTTGCATTTCTAACCTCACACATGAGTTTCATTATTCATCACAAATGGTTTTTCATCTTCTTCTTCCTCTTGATAAAGCTTTCTAGCTTTTGGTGATGTGATGAAAATGAGTAAGAAATATAAAATAAATGAGAGCTAAATTCTTATTTCATCATCATCATCTATTCTAGCCACTTAGATTAGGGTGTTTGCTTTGCTAATACTTGATTAGCAAAGAATGAGCTTTGAGTTTCTTCAAGGTAGATCATCTTTGTTATCGAAGATCGGAAGCAAGCTTGCATCTTTCTTTTGTGGAGCCTCTCTAGAGTCCGCATACTCGATGATCGCAGTGAAGGGACCTCAACACGGAGCTTTAGAAGTGAAGGACCGGACTACAAATGTTGTAATACCAAACTCTTAGAAGTAAAGTTGTTTACTTGCTTTGTTTCGCCTAATCTCTAGTCTAAGATCTTGGTTAGGGTTGTTCGGCACGTCTAAAATTTAAATCTGGCATGGTTGATGCCTTATAGACCTTTGTGACAGTGCCTAGTAACCCTACAGTTCATCCCTGGGTTTGGTGATTGATCGTCAGCCATCTGGAGAGTGCAGTGAGCTGGTTTAAACTCTCCGATCCCTAACTGCTCATAAACCGAGAAAGGAAGCAGGCTAACTCTTGCGCCAAGGTCAAGTAGAGCACGGTTAATGTGTTTGTCCCCAATAGAAATAGAAATAGTAGGATAGCCCGGATCCTTACGTTTCCTAGGTAATTGTTGGGGAAAATCTGTGTCTATAGTCTTTGACATGAATACCTTGTTTGGCACTTGAGTCTTCCTCTTTCTAGTGCACAAGTCTTTGAGAATTTTCACATAAGAGGGGACTTGTTGGATAGCATCTAGGAGAGGGATGTTGATGTTAACCTATTTAAAGATTTCCGTGAGCTTCTCCATATGCGGACTTGGTCTGTTTCCCCTTAACCGATTCGGGTATGGAGCTTGAGCAATAAGGTCGGGGTCCAACATTGGAGAAGATCGTATGGGTGGGAACGATCTAAGAATAGGAGTGGCGATCGTTTTTGGTGGACTAGAAGAGGATTGCTGAGGTGTCGAGACTTGGGGAAAACAGAGAATAAGCTCGAAAGAAAATGGTGGGGTAGACGAACTGGGGTCAGAAACAGAAGTAGAAGTGGAAGGAAAAGTCTCAGCCGGGGTATCATCGATTGATTCTTCATTTTTATCAATCTCCTCACCAACATGGTTGTTCAGCACTCTTCCTGATCTCAACGTGGTGATTGCGTTCACAGGATGTGAATAGCCAGGATTAGGTAAAGGTTGAGCTTGAGTTTCCCTTTCTCTCTCGCACTCAATTCGGCTTTTAATCTTGCAATTTCTGCTTCCATCGATTTAATACTCTCAGCTTGAGAGGTGGAGTTTTTCTTTATATCATCAACGGAAGTCTTTATTTTAGCCGAAACTTGCATGAGATTTGTGAGAAGCAAATTCATGAATGAAGAGGATTCATCAGTACCGGTCAACTGCAAAGGATTATTTGGTGCAGGTGTGTTGACCGGATTTTGAAAGTTTTGTGATTGGAAGGGGTGCTGACTCAATTGAAGTGGTTGCTGTTGTGGTGGAGGAGCCCTTTGGAAATTGTATTGATTTGGAACCGTGTTTTTAGTTTGTTGTTGGTTCCAAGCAAATTTAGGGTGATTCCTCCAACCCTGATTATATGTGGAAGAAAATGGATCGTTTCTAGGTCTTGGTTGGAAAGCAGCATTGGTATGCTCGTGACCTTGAAACGGAGAATTCAATGGACATTCTTCCGTAAAATGAGATGGATCAGAACAGCATCCACAAACAGTTTTGGAGAGTGGCATCTGATTTAGGGCGGCTGCTAAAAATTTATTTTTCATAGTTTCGAGTTTCTTCTTCATTGCTGACATTTCATCTCTAACTCCTATGGAAACATCAGATTGGTTATTACCCTCTAGACGATTGACTTACACCCTCCAACTGTAAGGATCTTTCCGCGAAATCTTTTAGAAATCTCCCGGCTTCACCATCTTCTTTAGTCATGAAGGTGCCTTGATACATGGATTCAAGGGTCTGTTTTGTGGTAGGATTAATGCCCTCATATATGATTCTGCACAGATCCCATCTAGGAATTCCGTGATGTGGACATTGAACTAACAGATCCTTGAAGCGTTCAAAACACTTCGAGAATGGTTCATTTGGAAGTAGGGTAAATTGATTTATTTCGCTACGGACTCGAGCTGTCTTATGATTGGGGTAAAATTTCTTTAGGAATGCTTTTACGAATTCTTCCCAGTTTGAGATAGAATGTGCGGTTGTGTTATAAAGCCACTTCTCGGCTATATCGCACAAGGTAAATGGAAGAAGACGAAAACGCATAGCATCCAAAGAAAGCTGTGAAGTACCCATCATAGCGCATACATTTTCAAATTTGGTAATAAAGACATATGCGTCTTCAGACTCGAGACCGTGATATTTGGGTAGAAAATTGATGTATTGGGGTTTGATTTCAAAATTGTCCCCATTGGCTGGTGGAATGGTGAGACAGGTCGAAAGAGGACCTCGCATAGGGTAACATCTCTCTTGGAGAGAGATGCGGGGTGGATTCTGTGCACCTGCGAATGGCGGCAGAGTAGTGTTAAAGAAGTTCGATGGAGAACCGTCCATCGATGTGGGTGTGGTGGTGGGTAAAGAAGAAGTAGACGTAGAAATACCGACTACGGAGTCGATAGGGGGAACGCGGACAAGACGGGCACTAGAATCCCGTGTCCAGCCGAGCATGCACTAAAGGGTTTAGCACAAGTGGCAGCATTAAGATAATTAAGGAAAATATGGATTGGTGTTTGTTTTGAAAAAGATACGGATTTTTGAAAAAATACAAATCACAAAAAATGCACAAGCAACCCTAAAATCTAGTGGTCACCTAAGTCAAGTCTCTAGACCGCTCCTAGACTTCCAGAAGACAAGTCGCAAGATAAATCCTCTACTGCCTCTTTGTCCCTCCTGTGGTCAGGTAAGTGCCAGGTAAGTGGGAGGTTCTCCACTACGTAAGTAGTGGACCTAATTAAGTAACCACTTCCCTTAGACACACTTACCTTAGACACCACAAAAGAAACGCGGATAAGTAATAGATTACCCACGACCTTCTCCTGTCCTAAGTGAGCACGACGGTCCTTAGAGTCGTGTCTAGATATTTTTTTAGTTAATGAGGGTAATGCGGATGCAGTTTTGTGATTTTCGGGGCTTAGGAAGGGTGAACTCCCCACCTAATCTGAATTTGGTCTTTGCCCCTTAATTTCCATATTAAAATGCAAACAACCAAGATCAAACACGCACAATTTTGTTTTTTGCGGCGCTGCGAGTTTTTGCAAAGAAACCTGCAGAAATTGGTTATGGAGCAGAGAAGGGAGGAGATAAGAAAGTAAAATGTTCACATGAGAAAACTGAAGCACTGAAGACCTAAGAAGGCCGCGGAACCGCCGCGTTAAGCGCACTATGGCCGCGGAAACGCGGTGATGTGATGTGATCTCTGAACAAAAATTGCTACAGATGTTTCTGTTCACTCACTGAACTCTCTGGAATGTTCAGAAAATTTTTCCACTTGCTCCACAGATTCCAGATTTCCTCGCAACAAATCACAACAAATCGTTTAGTGTTTGTGCGAATTTTAATCTAAAAATTCTGATGGAATAAATTTTTCAACTCAAATTTCAATAACGAACAAATTAGCACACGATCCCCGGCCACGGCGCCATTTGATTGAATGATAAATTTGATGTCGTGTTTAGAAAATGTATAGAAATCACAACCAAAGAAATTTGTAAACCGCAATCAATAACGGTGTCAATTGTAGGTTCGTTAGTGAGTGCGGATCGTCCACAGGGAAAGTGAGATTTGCTCGTATTTTTTTTAGTTGAATTGAAAATTAAAGAGAAAAGAAAAGAGAATTCGATTCAAGATTTAAAAGTGAATTTCAAGAATTATCAAAATCTAGATCTAATATCAAGAATACTAAAAATCAAGAATCAAGAATTGATGATATCCAAATCAAATGAGGTTTCAAGAATTGTAATGAGGCTCGTAGGAATCGATTGAATCTATAGAAGCAAAGAAAACTTGTGATTACGTTTTCTTATCCATTAATGATTTGATGCTAGATCGATGACGATCAACGAGGTTTAAGGATCTTTTGAAGAAACTAGGGTTTCTCTTTCTATCCTTTGTCCTTTCGTTGATTCTCATTCAAGTGCTAGACTCTAGTAAATTGAATTACCGATCGTCGATATCTAATTAAGAGCGAAAACATTCAAGAAAGCATCTCGCTCGAAACTAGATTGTCGATGATTCAATTTACAAGAGTTTACAAAACTTATAGGAATTAAGAATCGTTTCAAGATTTTAATCATCGTCATCTATCAATTTCCTCGATTCCTCTACGAGCGGAGTTTTTACTCATGCATCATAACAAAGAAAACAATCAAGAATTGAGATCTCATCATAACGCTGAAATGTAAAGAAAAGCAAGATAATGAAATTTCACCTTTTGTTATTCAACAATTCCGTTGCAATTCGCTCAAGAACTACAAGAATTTGAGGAAAGAACTCTATCGTCGAATTAGCTTCGCATCGTCTCCGTGAGTCGCGGATCGTCTTTGATCACTTTCTCGATTGAAGATCGGCGTCGCTTCTAAAAGGTTGAAAGCTTCTTGCTTGATTTGTACTCGGAGATCTTGAATTTGGCTTTTGGTGTGCACAAGTCGTGTCAGTCAACTTGTGGGTGAATTGATGTGGAATGATCAACAACCTTTGAGAAGAAGCCTTTGGGTCCTTTTTATAGCCTTGATTAGGATTAGCTTCCTTTAGAAGCTAAGTTTAGTTTAGCTTCACTTGCAAGCTTGGTAGTTGGTAGAAGCTTCTAAAGTTAGTTAGTTAGCTAGCTTCTTTTAGAAACTTGGAGGTTAGGAAGAAGTTTCTAGGTCTAGGTAGTTATGTGGCTTGCTTGAGAAGCTTGGATGTGTTTAGCATGTACAAAAAGCTTTGCTGTTCGGACAGAAGCTTCTGGAGTTCTCTGGAATTTGCAGTGGCTTGAATGAGTTTGGCCAGTGAATGGAGAAACCTGAAGCGAAGAACTGCTGACCTCATCCTATCGTGGCCGCGGATCCGCCGCGGGAAGGGCCATTCGGCCGCGGATCCGCGGCCCTTTGATGGCTTTGGCGCATCAAATTTCCAGGTAACTCTTGTGCTGTCTTTGCGGCACTTTTCTGATATGTGGAATCTCATAAATTTTTCTTGTTCACTGCCAGATCACAAGTCTTGGACTTGGCTTATTTTTATCAGCAGTTTTAGCAGTTTCGGTTTTTTTCCTAGAATTTCCTGCACAGATTCTCGAGACAAGTGTTGCGCTATATAAAGATGATGCATGCAATGATAAACACTCAATTTCCCTCAAAAATGCCGGTTATAATGTATAACACATGTTATTTGGTATTTTACAGTCAAGTTGCTAATATGTGCTGTATTTATACCGAACACCTTTAGATGGTTGCAAATAGTAGGGAAAATGATGTGTTAAAAAATGCAATATTTTCGACTGATCAATTACCTATACAAGTCAACATGTTAAGACAAAGAGTAACCAGATAGAATACTATCAAATCGAGCAAGAAAGTCCTCCCAATATATGTCTAAGCATCTACTACAATATACATCCCATGTGCAGTAATGGCCTCTAGGGCTTACATATAACTAACAATCTCCCACTTGCACTAAGACCATCTGTTGTAGTATCCAATACCCAACAATATAGCAGTGGTTGTAGTATCCCATACTCAACCATCCCAAGATCTCTCAAATAGTATTTGGGGAAGCAGGCCTTGGTGAGTGGATTTGCCGTGTTAACCTCAAAATCTACTATCGTTACCTCGATCCCTTGGAGATCAACCGTCTCCCTGATCAGGTGATACTTGTTTAAGAATATGTCTGGAACACTGATGGGACCGGTGTTCCTAGGCCAAAGCCATAACTCCATTGTTGTCACAATAACCGTTATTAGACGCTCAATGGTAGGAACCTTGTTCATCTCATGAATAAGTAATGCCCAGACAGCCACCTTGGCAGCATCATTGGTAGCAATGTATTCAGCCTTTATCGACTAGTATGTCTCGGTATCTTACTTGGAACTCTTCCAACACACCATCCCTCCACTGAGGGCAAAGACAATTCCTGTGACTGACTCTTAGTCGACCTTATCACTCTGGAAGCTCGAATCAAGAACTTTCTTTTAGGGCTTCTTGTTAGTTATATGTATGCCCTAGAGGCCATTACTGTACATAAGATGTATATTGTAGTGGATGCATGGACATATATAGGGAGGAATTTCTTGCTCGACATGATAGTATGCTATCCGGTTACTCTTTATCTTAACATGTACTCTGATAGTCTCTATGTTACATGTTGATAAAGCCCTTAGGATGAGTACTTGACTACCAAGATTATGATGCAGATCATACTAGTGGGGATAGTGTAGTCGCCAAGTACATCCTTCAAATGTTCCTAGTCGTAGGTGTATCGAGACAGGGCATCGATATACCTGAGTAGACTAGCGTATGCGCTTCTTGACCCATATAATGGGCGATGGATGATCCAATATCCATTGGTGTTTGACATCAGAGAAGGTATACGGGTGCTCAGTGCAGACTGGGAGCACTGGACGGACTCGCCGAGAACTCCCAGATGGTATTATACCTCACGTTAGATGGCAGTTCTCTGGTGACACCGGTACAGATTAGTCTGTAGATCCGAGATCGTCATAGAGTATTGTGTGATTCCCACTGTACTTTGATTTCCATCATACCACGTCTAAGAGGGCGTACAAAAAGGTGGCTTTTGGGTACAGTCCCGAATCACATGGAGGCAAAGAGAGATAGGAGGGGATTCGTCTCTCCCGATATAGGGAGTTGATGTTGCGCTGTGTTCGATTGGCTATAACTAGAAATCCCTGGCCAGGGTTGCTGAGATTTATTGGTAAGTGTTATCTGTAGTTTCTTGAACTGTTATGGACCTCATATCGACACGACTTATCAAGCTACTGCGGTCTGACGTTTACTACTCCTAGGCGAGATATGCGACATATCAGATGAAGAGACCGGACTGTACGGGAGTGTTACTGGGTGGATTCATGGGAGAATGTACTGGCTTGCTTGTTGATCTTCTGATTGCTCAATACCGGGGAGGCTGTTACGTTTAGCTGACCGCTTGCAGCTTGTGGGTGTTTGATATGATCATCATCTACTGCCGGCGTATTGACGATTCTTTAGAGTCCTACACAGAGGTTTCCTGGCTGTGGCATATATGATATGTGCGGGACCGAGAATAATACGTGTATATGATACCGTAATAGATTCTCGTGATATGAGATATCGGCCGGGTAAATGTGATATAGCCGGGTCATGGGATCAAGTGTTGATTCGATGAACTGATACAGATTATATTAGTCGGTTATTTGTGAAATAGCCAGATTATGGGATCAAATGTTGATTCGATAATTTATTGTATAATTATATATTTGATATATTAAATTACATTAACTAATATTAGTTCACTAAAAGATTCTTTTTCTCACTCGGGTAATATATTGATATATATGCGATATATGTTAATTGTATTATTTTATTTTATTACAATAAATATTGTATATGTGATATATAATATTGTAACATGTTATGGTTATAAATGTAACAAGTTTTGTGGAGTTTAAATATGGTTAGGGTTTGGATTAGGGTTAAGCTTTCATGAAGCTTTCATGAAGCTTCTTGAAGCTTTGACGTTGACCTTGATATTTTGCATAGATATTTCATTAACCCAACCCAACCTTTTAACCATAGTTGATTCTCTACATGGGTTAAGTCTTCATACTTAACCCATAGTAGATTCAGTATGGAAGATTCTAAGCGCGGTAATCTACCGGCTTGTCACGGAATCACCCTCTCCAAAAAGATGTCTCCCAAGACTGATTTGGGAAGGGAACGCATGTCTATTATACCCTACGCTTCTGCGGTAGGCTCTATAATGTATGCGATGTTGTGTACCAGACCAGATGTTGCTTACGCACTGAGCGTGGTAAGCCGGTATCAGTCAGACCGAGGGGAGAAACACTGGATAGCAGTAAAGAACATTCTCAAGTACCTGAGGAGGACTAAGGAGATGTTCTTGGTTTACGGCGGAAAAGACCTCAGGTTGGAGGCCTTTGCTGATTCCGGCTTCCAGAGTGATAAGGACGATTCCAAGTCCATGTCGGGTTATGTCTTTACCCTCAATGGAGGGGCGGTGTGCTGGAAGAGCTCCAAGAAGGACACCGTTGCAGACTCGACGATGGAAGCGGAGTATATAGCTGCTTGCGATGCCGTAAAAGAAGCAGTCTGGATGAAGAAGTTCCTAACAGAACTTCAGGTGGTTCCTACCATAGTTGATCCAATACCTCTGTATTGCGACAACAACGGAGCTATAGCTTTAGCGAAGGAACCAAGGTCCTATCAGAAGTCCAGACACATCTTGAGGCGGTATCACCTGATCAGGGAGATCATTGATCGTCAGGAGATCGAGGTTCGGAGAGTTGCTTCTGAAGAGAACATTGCTGATCCATTCACGAAGGCCCTTCCTCAGATTCAGTTCGAGAGGCTACTCGAGATCATTGGTCTACGATATGCCAGTACATGGCCCTAGTGCAAGTGGGAGATTGTTAGTGTTTATGCCCTAGAAGGCCATTACTGTATCATACTAGTTTGTATATTACTTAATGGAAGCTTGGGATATTCACATGTATATAACAGTCTTGCTAAACATGGTAGTATGCTACTTGGTTTTTCTATCTTAATATGTGAGTGTACGTATTGATAGAGCTCTTAGGATCTTGCTTGTCTACCAGCGTTGTGATGGCAGTCGCACTAGTGGGGGCTGGGTAGTCTACAAGCACATCCTTATTCAGGTCCCTGGTCGTTGGATTATCGAGACAGAGCATCGATATCCGGAGTAGACTAGTGTGTACGCTTCTCATCCCAGTTGGGGAGATGGTCTGTCCCACAGCCGTCAGTACGTCGTACTGGAGATAGTATGCAGGTGCTCGTTAGGTTACGGGTATACCGGACAGGACTCACAGGGAACTGTTGGTTGGTTTGATACCAGTCGTCAGTGAGCAGTTCCCAGGTGACATGAGTACAGCATAGTCCGCAGACTTGACACTGCTACTTCGCCTCGAGTGTGTCCCACTGTTCTTAGATTGCTACCCTACCACGGCTCATAGGAGTCGTGCAAACAGGTATCAGTTGGGTGCAGTCCCGAGCACTTGGAGGCAGTGGCGGTTAGACAGGATTCGTCCCTCCCGGTATTGGGAGTAGATATCGTGCTGTGTCAGAGAGCCATTACGCAAAGTCCCTGGCCAGGGCAAGCGAGATTTGCTGGTAGGTTCCAGTAGTTTCTCAGGGTGTAATGGGCTTCCCTCCGACACGACTTATACCGCTATTAGGGGACTGACGCTTGCCGCCCCCCTAGGCCCGATATGAGATAGTCTTGGACGAACGGACCGGACTGTATGGAGATTGTCACATCAGACTCAGTAGGAGTTCGGATGGGTTTCCTCATCGGCTTTCTTATCGACAACTACCTGGGGACCGTTACGTACAGCTAGTGCCGCTTGCGGTCTGTGGTTAAACCCACTGCCAGCGTAGTAGTCGAGTTTCTAGAGTCCCACACAGAGAGTTTCCTACTCCAGGCGAAACGATATAGAGGTTGCATGGTTTTGCGACAAAGGGTTCGGACGCATACGTGTGTTTACGCACGTACGACTTTCGGACAGTTTTTACTAGTCGGCTTTTGTTTAAGCCAGTTACTGGTATCCGGTTATTGGATTTTTACAGTCTAAAGTTTTTCCGTGTTTTTGCGGATCGGAGGGGCGTTCTCGTAATTGTGCGAGAAGCTTCTAGAAGATGTGACTAAGGAGGTTACTTTGGATAAGATTGTGAGTCATGAGGGTGATTCATCATTATCATTATTGCACCATAAATGATAATGACACATGCTTAATGAATCACCATTTTGCATTTATGAAGCATGCTTATTCATTTCTATTATTCATTATTCTAAAAATAAGAATGCTTCATAATATATTATGATACACTCTCTCTCATCTCATTATCTTATCTCACAATCTCTCTCCTCAAGCTCTCATCTTCAAGAGACTAATCCTTAATCCTCATGTGTTGAGATCAAAGGATTAGTTAGACTTAAACATCCATTACCTTCACTCTATATCATCCTTTCTTCTTTGATTAGCAATCAAAGTAGATTAGTTGCCTCAAGTTAGAGGTGTAGCTTGGAGTTTTGCTCTCGGGTGGATCGTCTACTACCTAGAGAAGGCCGAGGAGAACAAGGAGATCGTAAAGACGAAGGACTAGTTTCTTTTGGTATAATCCCTAAACACAATAGTTAAGAAATACTTTGTGTACGGTTATTTATAGTTTAGCTTCGATTCAAGCGGTTAGTCGATGTTCGTTCTTTAAACTTGATCGTTTTTGAAAATTCCGCCTCCCCACAAGTACTGGGGTGTACTACATCGACTTACAGTGGTATCAGAGCCTCGCTAAACACTAAATAACTTGATTGCAAATTTGTACGAATTTCGAACGGAAAAACGAAGCCGGAAAACCCTAAATCTGTTCAGTTTCTGTCGAACTTAAAATGATGTCCAAAAATTTTTCAGGTAAGTTCAGAGAGCTTGAAAAGACACCAGAAGAACACCCAAGAAAAACAGTCACCTGAATCGCCTAACTCGCCGCGGAACCGCGGCCTCAGCCTACTGAGTCGCCGCGCTTCCGCCGCCGAGTTGGCGAGTCAGGAGCAGATTTTTCTTCTGTTGCTTCTGTGTATTATTTAGGGTTTTCTGGAATATTTAATATTTGCTCAGGTTACAGTTTAACAGAGCAGATTTTGGAGCAATATTGATGTTGTTTAATCGATCGAAATTGTACAGTATTTGCATATTGGATTATATCTGTGATTGTTTAATGTGTTCGTAAAACTCCCCTAACTGCTAGTATGTCGGTTGGCAGGGGGTTGCACATTTCTGTAATGGTTATATCTGTTTGTGCATATAAACTGTATTGGACTGTTATGGTGTATAGCCGGGGTTTAGCAATGGGTTATTGTTTAATTCATTTGTTGTAAATGTAATTTGTTGTAATATTATTTTGCGGGGCACATCCAGGTTGCGGTTGTAGCCACCATTGTATTATTTCATTTTACTATTTCTGCTCCTAGGACTGACCCAAGGTGGGGTACACAAACTGCCGGGCGGGTAGTTTGCCGTACCCGTAGGGGTCGAGGGTGGGGTATCGGCTATTCATCACAACTGTGTAATCTGTCTTTTCTTGCAGGCTCAAAAGAAATACAGATTGCTTGCAAATCCAATATTGTTTATCTGTGTTCTGGAATGAATATCATTGCGTCAGACGAATGTAAAATATCTATATATATGATAGCTATTTAGACGTCACTTATGTTTTACACCCGCGCTAGCCCAGCCCCCGTTCTGTCGTTAGTTAAGTAACCTAACGGGTGATGACGGGACCCCGTGGCGAATGCGGATGGCATAAGAGGACGTTGTATTTTCGTTGTTTTCTGCAATGATAGGTTAATGATGGGACGCATTATCTATAATGCAAAGAAAAACAAACCAAAGTTTATATCGTTGGAACAATTTAAAAGAAACCACTCGGTTATTTTTAAAAACAGATATTTTTAAAATGCGGAGACTTAACCACTCCTTTTAAAAGCTATCAAGGTTCCTTCGATTATATCAAGTTCACTACGTTCACGGTTTCGCCAAAACCAGTCGTAGCCCTCCGTCATTTCTTATGGATAGTCAGTAGTATTCAAGCTATGCTTGTTGGCATACGTCAAGGCATAGTGTTTGGTAGCTGCTGGGGTATTCATTTGTTGCATAGATAGATGTGTTGGTTTGGGACAGTCGCATTACCTTGTTGGCATACGTCAAGGGTATATACGGGTGGGTTCAAATTAACAAGATAATGATGGGCAGAACTTGACATGTGACTTATGATTTGTTGGCATACGTCAAGGTCATAAGAGCATGGGGCAAAAACTTATATCGGGAATTTCTAAAGAAACTGAAATTTGCAAAGAGATGCATACCATTTGGAGTTTGATGAATGTTGGTAGGATTCCTTCAACATTATCATACGATGATATTTGGATCCCGATCCTACTGTGAGTATATGCTACTTATCAGGATATTCGTCACTTAACGATCAATGCTATAAACCTAGTAGGTGTCCAGAAAGGTGTCAGCGGGGTTACGCCCCCAGAGAAAAGAGGTTATTTAATTAAGGAACTTCGCGAAAGCGTTGGAAAACCTCCCTCGAAGTATCGACACTGGCCTGGCTGAACGGTTAAGCAAGTATTGTACGGTGAGAATAGTCCTGGCTAATTCTTCTTTTATGGTTTGAGGAAGGATTCGAGAAACAGTGGGAGCCATCCAGTTTAGATAAACTAAAAACCACTCTAAACTTGCAAGAGCATCATGCTAAAGAGTTTTCTTCTCTCTCTCCTAATTGCAGCGACCCTGAAAATCACTGGACTTAAGTTACTTTTAGAAAAGAATATACTGACGGGGCCAAACTATAAAGATTGGCTGCGGAATGTCAAAATGGCCTTGACCTATGACAAACTGGGGTACGTCCTCACCGCTACGGCACCTGCTGTCCCTGGTCCCAAATCCAGCAATGCGGATAAGGAAATCCGCAAAACCTGGGATTTAGATTGCGCGAGAGCCAAGTGCGTCGTGCTTGCCTCTATGGACAATGAACATCAGAGGAGGCACGAGGATATGTCCCTGGATGGCATATTTCTCCATACAAAGGAACTTTATGGAGAGCAATCTCGTATAGCAAGATACGAGACCTCTAAGAAATTGTTTCGAGCGAGGTTGGCTGTCGGGTCATCGGTAGGTGAACATGTCCTACAGATGATCGGCTATATTGAAGAGCTCGCAGACCTTGGGACGACTTTGGATAATGAGCTGTATACAGACCTTATTCTCCAGTCCCTTCCTCCCACCTACGCCCAGTTTATCCTCAACTTCAATCTTCAAAGAAAAGAAGTTGAACTTGCGGAACTCCTGAACATGTTAAGGAGTGCAGAGGGCACCTTGCAGAAGGCAAGGGAAACACCCGCTATGTTTGTTGGCGGTGCATCTTCTTCCGGGTCCAAGGCTAGGGCCAAAGGAAGGAAGAAGAAGGCCGCACCCAAACCTAGAGGAGGTGTTAGTAAGGTGGGAAAGAAGGGAAAGAAAAAGTTTGCAGCACCGGTAGTTGGCCTGGATGAGTGCTTCCATTGTCACAGGAAAGGGCACTGGAAGAAGGATTGCAAGGCGTGGAACGCCAAGAACCAGGAACCGAAGCAAGCTGTGGCTTCGACTTCAGGTGTGTTTGTAATTGAGAATTGTCTGTCGATCAACTCTACTTCCTGGGTATTGGATACCGGATCAGGATCTCATATTTGCAATTCATTGCAGGCACTGAGAAACCGTAGAGTGCTAAAGGAAGGTGATATGATCCTCAGGGTTGCTAACAGAGCTAGCGTGGGAGCTGCGTCCGTCGGGGATTATCACCTAGGATTGACGAGTGGACATATTTTGGTTTTACATAACTGTTATTTTGTACCAAGTTTAACGTGTAATATCATATCGGTTTCCTTGTTATCAAATAAAGGTTATGATTTCACGTTTGTAAGAGATGTTGTTAACATCCACCTTAATCATGGTTTGATTGGGTCCGGTACTCTAAATAACGGTATATATGTTTTAAACCAACTCCAAATTTTCAATGTCCAGAACACACTAAAAAGAAAGTCTCCAGATTTAAATAAAGCTTTCTTATGGCATTGTAGACTGGGTCACATCAATGAGAGAAGGTTGACTAAGTTGCATAGAGAAGGATATTTGGACACGTTCGAATATCAATCTTATGACACTTGTCAATCTTGTCTCAAAGGAAAGATGACAAAGACTCCATTTACTGGACAAGGAGTAAGAGCGAGCGAGCTCTTAGGACTCATACACAGTGATGTATGCGGTCCAATGTCTACACATGCAAGAGGTGGTTATTCCTACTTCATTACTTTTACAGACGATTTCTCTAGGTTTGGACATGTCTTCTTGATGAAGCATAAATCCGAGGCCTTTGAGAAATTCAAGGAGTACAAGAGTGAAGCGGAAAACCAAACAGGCAAAAGTATTAAGACACTGAGATCTGATCGAGGTGGAGAATACTTAAGTGCCGAGTTCCTAGGTTACCTAAAAGAGAAAGGAATTCTCTCTCAGCTTACTCCTCCATACACTCCACAGCATAACGGTGTATCGGAGAGACGGAATCGAACCCTATTGGATATGGTACGATCCATGATGAGTAATGCTGAGTTACCGCGATCTTCTGGGGTTATGCGCTAGAATCAGCGATACATCTTTTGAACAGAGTTCCAACCAAAACCGTGCCTACCACACCATATCAGATGTCGAGTGGGAAGAAACCCTATCTTCAGTACCTGAAGACATGGGGATGTCCAGCTTTTGTAAAAAAGCAGCATCCGGATAAGCTCGAGGCACGCTCAGTAGAGTGTAAGTTTGTGGGATATCCAAAGAACTCTACAGGATATTGTTTCTATTACGCAGAGGAACAAAAGGTTTTTGTTTCTCGACATGCCCGCTTCTTAGAAACTGAATTTTTGGAAAATCAGAAGAGTGGGAGCGTAGTAGAACTGGAAGAAATTCCAGAACCACAAACTGTTACTGAAAGATTGGTAGAACCAGAGGTTCAAGAAGAACAGGACATTCCCGCACCCCTCCGCAGGAGTAGTAGGCCGTCTCATCCGCCTGAGAGATACTACGGTTTTCTCATAGATGGGGATAGAGAGGATTGCATCATAGATGATGATGAACCTACTGACTTCCAGCAGGCCATCCAGAGCGGCGACTCGGTACGATGGCTAGATGCAATGCGGACCGAGATGGAGTCCATGTACACCAACAAAGTATGGACTTTGGACTTTGCTCCAGATGGGGTAAAACCCATAGGATGCAAATGGATCTTCAAGAAAAAGATTGGTGTAGATGGACAGGTGGAAACCTATAAGGCTAGACTTGTTGCAAAGGGTTTTCGTCAAAGACCTGGTTTGGACTATGACGAAACTTTTTCTCCAGTGGCTATGCTCAAATCCATTCGGGTCCTTCTTGCTATTGCTGCCTTCCATGATTATGAAATCTGGCAGATGGACGTAAAGACGGCTTTTCTGAATGGAAATTTAGAAGAGAGCGTCTATATGGATCAGCCAGAGGGTTTCAATCAGAGTGGGAGCAGCGGGAAAGTATGCAAGCTGCTTAAGTCCATTTATGGACTAAAGCAGGCATCGCGGAGTTGGAACATCTGTTTTGATGAGACAGTCAAAGAATATGACTTTATCAAAAATCCAGATGAACCGTGCATATATAGTAAAGTTGTGGCCAGAAGTGTCGTATTCCTCGTCTTGTACGTGGATGACATTCTATTGATAGGAAATGACATTCCTATGCTACAATCTGTCAAAGGATTCTTGTCACACAGGTTCTCCATGAAAAACCTGGGTGATGCCTCGTACATTCTGGGGATCCGGATCTATCGTGATAGATCCAAGAGGATGTTGGGACTTTCGCAGTCCAGGTATATCGACACTGTACTGAAAAGATTCAGTATGGAAGATTCTAAGCGCGGTAATCTACCGGCTTGTCACGGAATCACCCTCTCCAAAAAGATGTCTCCCAAGACTGATTTGGAAAGGGAACGCATGTCTATTATACCCTACGCTTCTGCGGTAGGCTCTATAATGTATGCGATGTTGTGTACCAGACCAGATGTTGCTTACGCACTGAGCGTGGTAAGCCGGTATCAGTCAGACCCAGGGGAGAAACACTGGATAGCAGTAAAGAACATTCTCAAGTACCTGAGGAGGACTAAGGAGATGTTCTTGGTTTACAGCGGAAAAGACCTCAGGTTGGAGGCCTTTGCTGATTCCGGCTTCCAGAGTGATAAGGACGATTCCAAGTCCATGTCGGGTTATGTCTTTACCCTCAATGGAGGGGCGGTGTGTTGGAAGAGCTCCAAGCAGGACACCGTTGCAGACTCGACGATGGAAGCGGAGTATATAGCTGCTTGCGATGCCGCAAAAGAAGCAGTCTGGATGAAGAAGTTCCTAACAGAACTTCAGGTGGTTCCTACCATAGTTGATCCAATACCTCTGTATTGCGACAACAACGGAGCTATAGCTTTATCGAAGGAACCAAGGTCCCATCAGAAGTCCAGACACATCTTGAGGCGGTATCACCTGATCAGGGAGATCATTGATCGTCAGGAGATCGAGGTTCGGAGAGTTGCTTCTGAAGAGAACATTGCTGATCCATTCACGAAGGCCCTTCCTCAGATTCAGTTCGAGAGGCTACTCGAGATCATTGGTCTACGATATGCCAGTACATGGCCCTAGTGCAAGTGGGAGATTGTTAGTGTTTATGCCCTAGAAGGCCATTACTGTATCATACTAGTTTGTATATTACTTAATGGAAGCTTGGGATATTCACATGTATATAACAGTCTTGCTAAACATGGTAGTATGCTACTTGGTTTTTCTATCTTAATATGTGAGTGTACGTATTGATAGAGCTCTTAGGATCTTGCTTGTCTACCAGCGTTGTGATGGCAGTCACACTAGTGGGGGCTGGGTAGTCTACAAGCACATCCTTATTCAGGTCCCTGGTCGTTGGATTATCGAGACAGAGCATCGATATCCGGAGTAGACTAGTGTGCACGCTTCTCATCCCAGTTGGGGAGATGGTCTGTCCCACAGCCGTCAGTACGTCGTACTGGAGATAGTATGCAGGTGCTCGTTAGGTTACGGGTACACCGGACAGGACTCACAGGGAACTGTTGGTTGGTTTGATACCAGTCGTCAGTGAGCAGTTCCCAGGTGACATGAGTACAGCATAGTCCGCAGACTTGACACTGCTACTTCACCTCGAGTGTGTCCCACTGTTCTTAGATTACTACCCTACCACGGCTCATAGGAGTCGTGCAAACAGGTAGCAGTTGGGTGCAGTCCCGAGCACTTGGAGGCAGTGGCGGTTAGACAGGATTCGTCCCTCCCGGTATTGGGAGTAGATATCGTGCTGTGTCAGAGAGCCATTACGCAAAGTCCCTGGCCAGGGCAAGCGAGATTTGCTGGTAGGTTCCAGTAGTTTCTCAGGGTGTAATGGGCTTCCCTCCGACACGACTTATACCGCTATTAGGGGACTGACGCTTGCCGCCCCCCTAGGCCCGATATGCGATAGTCTTGGACGAACGGACCGGACTGTATGGAGATTGTCACATCAGACTCAGTAGGAGTTCGGATGGGTTTCCTCATCGGCTTTCTTATCGACAACTACCTGGGGACCGTTACGTACAGCTAGTGCCGCTTGCGGTCTGTGGTTAAACCCACTGCCAGCGTAGTAGTCGAGTCTCTAGAGTCCCACACAGAGAGTTTCCTACTCCAGGCGAAACGATATAGAGGTTGCATGGTTTTGCGACAAAGGGTTCGGACGCATACGTGTGTTTATGCACGTACGACTTTCGGACAGTTTTTACCAGTCGGCTTTGGTTTAAGCCAGTTACTGGTATCCGGTTATTGGATTTTTACAGTCTAAAGTTTTTCCGTATTTTTGCGGATCGGAGGGGCGTTCTCGTAATTGTGCGAGAAGCTTCTAGAAGATGTGACTAAGGAGGTTACTTTGGATAAGATTGTGAGTCATGAGGGTGATTCATCATTATCATTATTGCACCATAAATGATAATGACACATGCTTAATGAATCACCATTTTGCATTTATGAAGCATGCTTATTCATTTCTATTATTCATTATTCTAAAAATAAGAATGCTTCATAATATATTATGATACACTCTCTCTCATCTCATTATCTTATCTCACATTCTCTCTCCTCAAGCTCTCATCTTCAAAAGACTAATCCTTAATCCTCATGTGTTGAGATCAAAGGATTAGTTAGACTTAAACATCCATTACCTTCACTCTATATCATCCTTTCTTCTTTGATTAGCAATCAAAGTAGATTAGTTGCCTCAAGTTAGAGGTGTAGCTTGGAGTTTTGCTCTCGGGTGGATCGTCTACTACCTAGAGAAGGCCGAGGAGAACAAGGAGATCGTAAAGACGAAGGACTAGTTTCATTTGGTATAATCCCTAAACACAATAGTTAAGAAATACTTTGTGTACGGTTATTTATAGTTTAGCTTCGATTCAAGCGGTTAGTCGATGTTCGTTCTTTAAACTTGATCGTTTTTGAAAATTCCGCCTCCCCACAAGTACTGGGGTGTACTACATCGACTTACATCATCATCCTCATCTATTCTAGCCACTTAGATTAGGGTGTTTGCATTGCTAATACTTGAATGTGAAGTGAAATCTTCGGCTTGAGTTTCTTCAAGGTAGATCATCTTTGTTATCGAAAATCGGAAGCAAGCTTGCATCTTTCTCTTCATGGAGCCTCTCCAGAGTCCGGGTACATGATGATCGCGCCGAAGGGACCTCAACACGGAGCTTATGAAGCGAAGGAACGAACTACAAAGGTTTTAATCCCAAACTCTTAGAAGTAAAGTTGTTTACTTGCTTTTTGTTCCGCCTAATCTCTAGTCTAAGATCTTGGTTAGGGTTGTTCGGCACTTGGAAAATTTGAATCGGGCATGGTTGATGCCTTCTAGAACCTTGTGACAGTGCCTAGAAACCCTACAGTGGTATCAGAGCCAAGCTAGAGCTTTAGGCGAAGTCTAGATGAAGTTTAAAGTCTGATCAAACCCCGAAACGTCATTTTAACCCTTCTTTGGAAATTTTTCAAAAGGTTGAAATTTTTCATATTAAAAATTCTCAGAAGATTAAGCAGGGAATTCTAAGGATTGCTGTGAAAAACGAGCTCCTAATCCCTTTAAAGCGCCGCGGAACCGCGGCAATACCCTGCCTTGCGCGGCGGTTCCGTGGCCGTACAGGGGAATTACGGTTAGTTTTTTCTACAGTAACATCCGTAGGTACTTTTGCATGCTTCTGGGAATTTTAAATTCTACTGAACTGTTGAGTGTTCTGGAGATCTTTAAGAATTCGTTGATTCGATCGGAAAGTTTAACTTCGTTTAGTTTTTTCCGGGTAATTTAGAACGTGTTAAAAAGTTCGAACGGGTATCAATAACTCACTTTTTCCCCTGCCGGAAAATTTCTAAGTGTTGGATTTTTTCCTTAGTTAAAGAACATTCACAATCATGCAAGCGTATCTGTAGACCATCTAGAAGAACACAAACCTTAACTCGATTATGTGACCGTCTGAACCGTCTCTAAACCTTAGGGTTTGGGGCAGTACGGCGTTACCATATGTGAGGCGTTGGTTTGACCCTTCTACGGCTGGACCATCGGTACTGTGGCATGTGATAGATGCTTTTAAACTCTGCTCATGTGTTGAGCTATTTAGGAAATCTTGAGTGTTTTATCATTCGATTGGAAAGTTTAACATTGTCTATTTATCTGGAATGTGATACAATATTTGGAATCCACAAGTAGTAATGAGATAACTAATGAGATAACTAATTTGAATGTTATAAATCTAGCAGTTTAGTCTCAGATGGTTGGTTGCCTCGGGATTTTGATGTGATCAAAATTCCGTTGCAATCACGTAGCGTACGCGGATAATCGTCGGGTAAACTTAAAAGATAGCCACGCCGCATAGCCCCGACCAAGTGACTGTAGGAGAACCCCATCGCCAAAAGCATCCGTTCGGGTGCTCGCAGCAGCGGTGTTCTGCCTTAGTGCACTTCGTCGACGGCATCCGGGGGTGCGGCCGTCCACTAAAGTTTGCGATGAGCATTCGATCAGGATGTCGGGAATGTTTTTGAATTGCCCGACTTGATATTGAAAAGTATTTTCGAGATCGAGACTAAAATGCAGTGTTTATAATTGTTAGGCATGCGATGTCTAAGGAATTCATTTGGTTAGGCATAAGATATCTAAGGAGGTTGCGGATTCCAACTGTTGTAGTTTTACACTTTCTTTTCTACGACCGTAAGTGTAAAATGCGGTGTATCGACGGTTTCGTTGCTATACATCAACGACAATTGGGATACGCATATTTACTAACGTTGATGACATGTGATGTTATGTGTTGCTGTGATATGTTATATTGGATCGTCGCGTTCTGAATAGCCGGGGGTTTTATGTGAGATGAGAGATTTTCTTTTTCATTCATGTAAAATTCATTTGTATGTAATATTCTTTTATTGGGGCACTTCCGGGCTTAGGATGATGTCACCATTGTATATTATTTACTTTTCCGCATTAGTTAGACCCAAGGCGGGGAGCACAAGTAACCGGGTTCCAGGGTCCAGTGGGAGACCATCTCGAGGAGTCGAGACCGGGTCTCCTAACCCTAGAATTGGCAGTGTTGCTTGCCTCTCTCGTAGGGGTCTAGGGATGTGGGATTGGCTGTTCATCGCGACCGTGGAATCCACGTTTTATACAGGCTCGCAAAAAACACGGAAATCCTAGTATATCCAATATTTCATATATGTTCTTCTGCGGCAATGTTCTGTGATGAGATATATATTATATATTGTTGATTTCGTTTCATATCTGATGCTTGTGAAGCATAATTAAAATGGAAATTCATTATTGAGATTAATGAAATAAAAGAAACCTAGAGATGTTGTAGAAACTTGTTTAAAAACTGGTAGCTCTAGTTCTTGCTTTGCATAGCGGTATTCCTTGTAGAATATCCAGCACCTTATTCGATAAGGAAAGAGCCGAGATCTCTTCACCGGGAGTGACCTCTTTAGCGAAACTAGCAGATGCTACACACTCGGTTTGTCTTTTGATTGCTTCTATAGTTTGGCTTTGCACAGCGGTATTTGTGAAATATCCTACACCTTATTCGATAAGAAAAGAGCCGAGATCCCTTCACCGGGAGTGACCTCTTTAGCAAAACTAGTAAAGGCCTAAAAAACACTCCATTTAAAATCACTCAATTCTACAACGATATCAAGTTCATTACGCAAAGGGTTTTCTTAAAAACCTGTAGTAGCCCTACGTCATTTCAGATAAGTACTTCATTATCACGACCCAAAACATGGCCCGTAACCGGCACTTAAACTACGTAACGTCTACAGGCGTATGCAACTCAAGTAAGCCGAAAACCCAGAAATCTAAACCATCCAAAACTGGATCAACGGAGAAAACATAGTTCAAAACATTTAGAAAATCACGAGTAAACTCTCTATCTCTAGTTTTCTTTCTTGAAAATTTCGGCCGCATCTCCATTGTAAAAACTAGCCCCGAAAACGGGTACAACACAGATAATATATAAATCATCCCAAATGGGAGCAAAATCACGCCCAACGGGGGAGACAATCACCACAACATGTATACGATGCCGAAGGGAAGAAATATCAAAGGAAACTGCATAAAGAGGGTAAAACTTTCCAACATAACCGACTCCCACGAGCACGGCACCCAAAGTCACCAAATATACAACACAGAGTCCTCACAAGTCGTCTCTAAGACATATACAAACAGTGGTAGATGGAGAATACTAGATCCAACAAAAAGATATACAAAGTATAGACAGATAACCGCAAACCCACCTAAAACCAAAAGCCTCACTGCCTAACATAGCGGTATCCGCAAAATTAGAGATGATAAGACGCCCTTCCGCGACTACTCAGAGGGAAAGTCCTGCAAACACTGTGGCACAACGGGGGTGAGTTTCCAACTCGTGAATAGTAAATAACATCATACTGAAATCGCAAGTATGCACTAACAGCAATGATCAATAACATGTAAACTGGTAGCATGAGTATGACAATATGAATATGCAACTATCATGATCAAGGTACACCACCGGGGTACTATATCTACATGAATCAATGCATATCAAGTGAATACTGAGTGCGGGATAGTAAATAATCTCATGCACAAATCATAAGCATGGAAAAACACGGTGTAACTCAACAATACCCTAAATCCCAAAATACTCAGATCGGCCCTCAGATCGGCCCTCAAATCCTGTAAGTCTCCTGGAATCTGAGTGTCAAACATCGACACTCTAAAATATCATGAAAACTAGTGTCTAACATCGACACGTAAATACTCGTATCCATACATTCTTCGAAACCCAAGTATCCCACTTCGACACTTGTATTCCACGTATCGGTCTTTCAGATATCCATACGTTCCTCGAAACCCAAGTATCCTACCTCGACACTTGTGATTCCACGTATCGGTCTTTCCAAATCCATATATCTCTCGGAATTTAAGTGCCTAATATCGGCACTTGAAATTCCCATATCGCCTGAAAACATATCTCAAATGCGTAAATCCATATGAAATAGCATATGCAACATAAAAGATCAATATGAGCATATCACGGGAAAAGTCCGCTATTTAAATGCATCTAGTCATTAAATATATCTCGCGGTTCCTAAAATCCAAATCCAGAACACATATATATACAGCGTCCCATTCCACCGATATATATGTTATAAAACTAATCATGTAACAATAGCAAAGTATATGTGCGAGCATGCAAATATGGTATGGCATATGTATAGGCATATAGGGACACAGGTATGCTATATGTCATATGCGCTATCGCACAAGTATAACTGTTTCAATGTCGCTAACTAATAGCATGGTATATCAATGAGCAATTGTGTTGTGCGTATCATGGCAATTACCGACAGTGTGTGTGTAGCATATCATTGGTGCTCGTGCAACATGGACTGTCAATATTAGTGCAGTGTACAATATATACAGTATCAGGCACAACAAGTAACTATATGCAATGTGAATTATGCGATATCTCTATATAAGCTCATAAACATACGGCTAATATCATATCATATCTAGCCTCGACGCTTAGCGCCATATGGGAGATTTCCCCGTAGATGTTAAATCTACTCACCAATGGTCTCCAGCTATGAAAATCCGACCACCTGCTTCCCTTTGTTCGCAGCGTCCGAAGTCCCTACTTGCGACGCTATAATTTCACAAACACAAGAAATAATGCGAACATCTCAGAATCGATCAATATAACGCAAAACTACGTATTCAAAAACGCGCCAACACACTAAACTAACTCGCGAGTGTACGTCTAGTGGCTAACGTGCGCAACGATACCACAAAACCTAATTGAGTACAGCAGCAGCACAAGCTCACGACTCGTGTCGCAATACGTATCACGCGGACTCAAAACACTAGATAATAGGTAATCGATCCCAGATTTTGCATACTGAATTTACTAAAAAAGTAAACAGTACCAAACACCCCTAACCAACAGCAGACAACAACCCACAGAAGACCAACCCCATCCCGCTCCTACCTAGCCGACGTCACCGGATCGCGCCTTAGGGGTCGCCGACCCCGGCCGATGAGGTAGTCCCCATCACTCAGGTGGTGTCTCAGATTCACTAGTACATCTCCATAATTCTGTTTGGTCAAACACTAAATTCTCCAGATCACAGCAGTTACAAAGTCTCTAAAAAGACACTAAAAACCCGATATTGCACTAATCGATATAAAAAGCATTCTACGCTACAACCAACGAACAAAACAACATACTAACTCCTAATTAACAGTGTAGAGGTTATACATAACAATCTTGCTCACAAGATTCAAGCTTTCCTAACTCCAAGTGATCCAAGATGCTAAAAATCAAGACTTGAAGTATATTTTGTGATATGTTTGGGATTTTGAGGATTTAGTGTGCTAGAATGATGCAAGAATGGAAAAGAAATGAGCAAGGGCAGTAGAGGGAGAGGAATCTCAGCCAAGGGAGTGAAGTCGGAGTTTGGTGAGGGTTTCCTAGCAATTACCAACCTTAAATTTCATTAAATGCATTCATACTCAAACATGCACATATGCATGCATCTACAAATCTATTTCTTTTCTTTTCTTTAAACCCTTAATCCTAGTCCACACAAATATCTAGATATGTGAGAAGGTTTTGGATTAACTCAACTTAAATTAAAGAAAAGATCACGTAACAGAAATTTCCCAAAATGTGTATTCCGCATTAATATAACATTAAAATTGGGAAAAATTTAAATTGAAACAAAACGTCCCATATACCCCCAAAGCTTGTGCACTAGCTTTATTTTAGCTAATCTAGGTGCTGGCAAGTCTATATGGTCGTTTGATCACAGTCGGGTTAAAACGGAAAATACCGACAAACTTACCCTAAAACGGACAAATTCTCAAAACGATTTCTAAAACGTTACAATCTCCCCCCTATGGAAATTCGGTCCCCGAATTAAAATTCATACTAAGCGTACCTTCAAAGAGATGAGGGAATTTCTTCCGCATCTCGCTCTCGGTCTCCCAAGTGATCTCCTCACTAGTAGGGCTACGCCATAGAACCTTCACAGACGGCAAGACCCTTGACCGAAGTTTCTTCACCTGTCGATCCAAAATAACTACCGGCTGCTCGATGAATGAAAGATCGCACTCAAGCTGAATGGTCTCGTGCTGAATCATGTGAGAAGGATCATCAAGATATCTACGAAGCATCGATACATGGAAAACAGGGTGAACATCCGGAAAACTAGGCGGGTGCGCCAAACGATAAGCAATAGAACCCACTCGCTCAAGGATCTCGAAAGGACCTACAAATCTGGGACTGAGCTTCCCTCTCTTTCCAAATCGCAAAACGCCCTTCATCGGAGAAATCCTAAGGAATACATGATCCCCCACTGTGAACTTAAGTCTGCGACGACGACGGTCGGCATAAGACTTCGGTCTGCACTGGGCTGCTATCATCCTGTCCTGAATCAGCTGGATCTTCTCCGTAGTATCCTGAACTAGCTGGGGCCCCAAAACCAGGCTCTCACTAAGCTCGGTCCAACAGACAGGCGATCGACACTTCCTACCATATAGAGCCTCAAAAGGTGCCATCTGAATAGTCTCGTGAAAAATGTTGTTGTAGGAGAACTCAATCAACGGCAAGTGACGATCCCAACTGCCACCAAAATCAAGCACACAAGCATGCAGTATATCCTCCAGAGTCTGAATAGTCCGCTCCGACTGACCATCGGTCTGCGGATGAAAAGCGGTACTAAAACTCAACCGGGTACCCAAAGCTTCCTGAAGGTTCTGGCAAAGACGACTAGTAAACTGGGTGCCTGATACTATGCATGTGGGAACACCGTGCAAACGCACAATCTCATCTATATACAAGTGAGAGTACTGAGCATACCCGAAAGTGGCCTTCACTGGAAGGAAGTGAGCCGCTTTCGTCAACCGGTCAACAATCACCCAAATGGAGTCATACCCTCTACTGGTCCTGGGTAGACCCACAATGAAGAAATTGGAAATCAGCTCCCATTTCCACTCTGGAATGGGTAAAGGCTGCAACTCTCCAGCCGGTCTCTAATGCTCAGCCTTGACTTGCTGACAAGTCAGGCACTTCGAAACGAAGTCCGAAATATCGCGTTTCATCCCTTCCCACCAGTAAAAGTCTCTCAAGTCACGGTACATCTTGGTGGAACCTTGATGAACACTAAAGGCCGACTTATGTGCCTGCTCTAGGATCTCGCGTCTCAACCCGTCAGCATCTGGTACACACAAGCGTGTCCCGCATCGTAGCACACCCTGGTCATCAATCATAAACTCCGAAACTGTACCCTGTCGAACAAGCTCAAGAATCTCGGACAAACGGGCATCACTGGGTTGCGCCTCACAAATACGATCAAATAGTAGTGGATGGGCACGGACATGAGCAAACTGTCCCCCAGCGGAAGTGAACTCGAACTGCACTCTACCATTACACAAGAGCTGCCAATCTGCAGAAGACTGATGCTGAACTGCGCTCAACTGGGACAAGCTACTCCCGGGCCTACGACTCAAACCATCAGCCACCACATTCGCCTTGCCCGGGTGATAAAGGATCTCACAATCATAATCATTCACAAGATCCATCCATCGGCGCTGTCTCAGGTTCGGATCCCGCTGCTGGAAGATATACTTCAAGCTCTTGTGATCCGTGAAGATCTGACACGACTCCCCGTACAAGTAGTGTCTCCAAATCTTCAACGCAAAGACCACTGTGGCCATCTCAAGATCGTGAGTGGGGTAATTCTGCTCATGCTTCTTCAGCTGCCTAGAAGCGTAAGCAATCACCCTGTTGTGCTCCATCAGAACATAGCCGAGCCCCACTCGAGAAGCATCACAATAAATAACATAGCCGCCTGATCCAGAAGGAAAAGAAAGAACTGGTGCTGTTGTCAACCGAGTCTTCAACTGCTGAAAACTCTGCTCGCACGCATTAGTCCAAAGAAAAGGAACTCCCTTCAGGGTCAGTCCCGTCACCGGTGCAGCGATACTCGAGAAATCCTGCACTGTCAAGAACCGAAATTGGCACGTGACGGCCCTAATACTACGCAACGTCTAAAGACGTAACGTTGTAAAAGGAAGCCAAAACCCAGAAATCTAAACCATGAAAATGCGGAAAAGATAATAAAAGTTTTGAAACATTTGAAATCGCAACCCAAATTCTTTAAAAGTCCAACTTCGTTTTTTAAAATTTTGGCAACACCCCCTTTGTAAGAACTAACCCCAAAATGGGTACAACAGATAAGATAAATAAAGCATTCCCAAACGGGAGTAAATACAAACCCAAAGGCGGAAAACAATCACTACTACAAATATACGACGCCGTAGCGAAGAAATAAAGACAATAGAGATAAAGCTGTATAAAAGACAACAAATCCACAAATAATATACAATAACGTCCTCACCAGGTCTTTAAGTCAACAACATAATAGTAGATGGAGAGTACAAGATACAATGAATGTACAATACAAATACAGATAACCACCAAAACCCACCTAAGCAAAATAGCACACTGTGAGCCGATGCGGTATCTGTAGCAAAAGATGTTAGATGAATAGCCTGCCTTGACTACTCTGGGGAACACCCTGCAAAACAACTGTGGCACAACGGGGGTGAGTTGCCAACTCGTGAATAATAGATAACATATGCAGGTAATCACAGGAATGCACGTACATCATGAATCTAAGATATGCAAATTAAAGTAATAACAGGTCATGTGAATGCAGAATAATGGAAAGTACACTAGCAGGTACAATCAATATGTGAAGCAATAATAACATGACAATAGTATGCTATAATCATGCAATAGGGATATGAGAATGTAGATATGCAGCAATCATGAAGGGTACACTAACAGGTACTCCTAATACATGGAACAGTGCATAAGCAAATAGGTATGAGGTATGGAGCAAAATATGTCATTTCCACGGAAACCTGACATCGTGGCAGGATCACAATCCATTAAGACACTCAAATCCCAATTCCTCAAATCAGCCCACAAGTTGGGCTCTCATATCATATAAGTCTCACATCTCCCCATTGTACAATATCGAGTAATCTCCTATATCCCGAATGTACAAATCAGTAATCTCATATGTATTCGGTATCCAATCTCAATGAATCACCTAATATCCCAAATCAAATCCCAAGTGAAATTCTAACATCCTAAATATATATTTGCAGAAATAAATATGATGGGGTCAATACACATATATTAGCGTCCCACTCCACTAATATTGGTGTAAGGGTATATATAACAACGGCTAAATCCCCTGTTATATATACAAAGGTGTTAAAAGAAATATCATGAAAACAATGTGCCAAGTATCGACACAGAAATACTGATCTATTAGATGCCGTCACCAAGACTAGCATCCTGATAGGCACGTATCATACGCTATCCCGAAAAGCACGAGTGCCTAGCTCTGACCCTCGCCTTCCCACATATCCATACATACATGACTCCCAACGGTATCCCCATGATCCCCGCCGAGTCATTAGTACTATCACCGGTATGTACTCGCCCGCTTCCAGGCTCAATCGGCAAAGTCCATCGATCATCTTGCCGAGGGGAACCATACCGGGCCCCACCATGTACCCTCATACGGCACCCACTCCTCGTATGGGGTATATAATCAGAACCGATAAAACTCATGGTGGCTGCGTAAATATCATATCAAGGAAACCGGGTTTTTCAATGTATGCATAATTTCATGAACTCCCGCGGTTCCCAAATCCAGAAAACATCATGTAAAATCCAAATAAAAATGCGCAAATCCAGGAATAAATATGTGCGATATATCTGAAATGCGAGCATATAAATGAAAATATGTAGCTGAAACCAGATGTATGCGAAACCAATAAGGTACAGCTAAGTATAGGTGTCTACTTATAAGTAAATGATATGGTATACCCAACTGGGTATAAGTAAAATATGAGCAAGGTATCTATGTAGCTAAATGTCAAATGTGATAAGTAATATAGGATCTATAATGGTTTGTGTGTGACATGGCAATTATTGACGGTGTGTGTGTAGCATACAATCCGTGCTCGTGCAACATGAACCGTCAATACTATGTGCAGTGTCCTACGGCTACTAGTCACAGTACAACTATATCTAAGTAAATAGGGTAATGGCGCATTTCTAACAATGACGTAGAATATGCGACAAGTATTAGAATTCTAGCCCAGACGCAAAACGCGATGCGGGCGATTCCCCTGTAGATGTTAAATCTACTCACCTACGCTCCAAACTAGGTGAATCCTACCATCTGTTCCCCTCTGTAGCAGTGTCCGTAGTCCCCGCTTGCAAACCTGAAAATGAAACAAGAATTTCATATATAAGCAAAATACCTCGGAAAACGTGATATCGAACCCAAACGAGAAACTCGCGTCACGAACTAAACGCGCATGTGCACGATACGCTAAATCGTGTGTATACGCGTCTAACACTACCGCGACACGCTGGATCACAGAACCAACTCACGTATCACGCGTATCGCGCAAACACAATCATGACATAACCAAAATTCCACACCAAACACCATATTTAGCACTAACTCACATAAATCACAAACCGAAGCTAAACTATACACAAGGTAAGCAAACAAGGAAATTGGGTTCAAGAATTATACCCTATGAAACCCTAGGAAGCAGGTGAAGGAGTGTATGGAGGAAGAAGAGCTGCAGCAAGTTGCTGGGGCTCCTGCTGCTGCTGCTGCTGCCTGCTGCTGCTGCTGCTGTCTGCTGCTGCTGATGGCTGCTGCTGATGTTGCTGTTGTGGCTGCTGAAGCTGCTTGCTTCAGGTGCTGGTGTGTGTGTGTGTGTGTTTGAGAGTAATAGAACAAAGGAAATGAGAGAGAGGATGAGAATGAGAGAAATTCAAACACCCCCCTCATCTCATTCTCTCTCACTTCATTTAATGGGCATGGCACAAGCCATGTAGCCCCATGCCCCCCTCTCTCTCTCAAGGTCAACAAAGAAAGTCAAATTTAAATCCTTTTTCTTTTTTCTTTTTTTTTTTTTGAAAACAACCATCCATACTTAAAACACATAACACTTGACTATGAATTTTAAAACTAGGTTAAGGCAAATGGGTTAATCCACCATGATTGCTAATCATGGTTTAACCCCACTTAACACCCTAGTCATCATGCACAAGTGTGTGCAAAGCTAGAAAAATTCTAATAAAATATTCATTAATTAGAATAAAATAATTAAAAACCAATTTGGTAAACTTTTTATTGAAAACCATATATTAAAATATAATTATCCACAAAACACATTCTAAGGTGTTACAATCTCCCCCCTTAAAAGAAATTCGTTCCCGAATTTAAAAATATACTACTACGCGTACCTTCAAAGGGAGGATTACAACTCTTAAATCTCGCTCGCAGCCTCCCAAGTGATTACCTCACTATACGGCTACGTCCAAGAAAAACCCTTCACAGATGGCAAGACCCTTGACCGACGTTTCTCCAGCTGCCGAGCCATTAACACAAATGGCTGCCGGTGAGCGAAACGATCGCGTCCAAGCCAAATCATATGAGAAAGGTCATGAAGGTAATTGTAAAGTATCATCACAACGAATACGGGGTGAAAACTCAATAATCTGGGCAGAAGTGCCAAATTAAAGGCAACGAAACTAACCTGCTTATAAGATCTCAAAAGGACCTAAAATCCTGGGACAAGCTTCCCAAAATCCAACACGTCATTCATCGGGAAAAAAAATCCGTAGGAATACATGATCTGCCACAGCGCACTTAAGTCTACGACCAAAACGGTCGGTATAAGACCTCTGTTTGCACAGGGCTACTCTCATCCTGACCTAAAACAACCGGATCATCTTCGAAGTCTCTAGAGTAGCTGGGGTCCAAAATCCTACTTACGCAGAGTCAGAAAAACAACAGACTGGTGATCGACACGATCTAACGCCTAAACCTAAAGGTTGCTAATTGAAGTGTCTCCTGATAACAGCTATCGAAGAAGAATCCTAACAATGGCGTGTGACGATCCCCAACTGCCGACAACAATTAACACAAACGCACAACATAACAAAGAACAACTGAGCAAACTGAGTATAACCGGACGACAAGAATCCGAATGGAGTAACACCCTGACTAACTTGGATAGAAATCATAACGAAATTCGTGGAGATCTGCTCCCACTCCTACTTCGGAATGGTTAAAGGTTTGCAACTCTCCAGCCGGCCTCATATGCTCAACCCAAACACACAACAAGACAGACACTTTGAAACGAAACCCGAAACTTCTCTTTACATCCCTGCCCACCTGTAACTATCTCACAAGTCACGTCAATGTTGGTGGAACTTGAATGAATACAGAGAGTTGACTGATGTGTTTGCTCTAGGATTTCACGTCTCTACCCGATAACATCAGGTACACAAACGCGTCCCAAACTTAGCACACCCGTGTCACAAATCAAGGTCTCCGAATCATTACCCGGCCGAGTATGCTCAAGTATCTCTGACGTACGAGCATCGGCGTGCAGTGTCTCGCGAAAGCGATTAAGGAAAAGTGGTCGGGCACGGACATGAGCAAGCTGTCCCCTCAGTAGAGACAAACTTAAGCTGTACTCAACGATCGCACAAGAACTGTAAATCTGCAGAAGACTATCACAATAATCAAAATCCGCTGCAGGAAGATGTACATTAAGCTCTGGTGATCCGTGAAAATCTGACATGACTCTCGAACAAATAATGTCTCCAAATCTTCAACGCAAAACTACCGCGGCCATCTCCAGATCATGAGTGGAATATCCTTCTCGTACTTCCTCCTGATGTAGGGAAGCAAAAGTGATAACTCTATAGTGTCACCTCACTACGCAATCGAGCCCTCTCAAGAAACATTACAGTTAACCAACAAAGTCGCCCGAACCAGAAAGCAAAGAAAGAACTGATGCAGTTGTTAACCGAATCTTCAACTGCCGAAAACCCCGCACACATGCCTCAGTCCAAAGAAAAGAAACCTCCATTCCGGTCAATTCAGTCAACGGTGCAACACTACACTAGCAATCCTGCATGAAACGGCGGAAAAAACCTGCTAAGCCCAAAAATCTGCGGACCTCCGTCCTGCTCACAAGTCTTGGCCTAAGCTGTACGGCAACGATCTCCATCGAAACCATACAAAACCGTCTCCCGTGACTACAAGCCCTAGGTGTCAACACAAACAAGCCTAGAGAAACACTCCGTGAATCCAGCAAACTGCTGGTGCTCTCCCAGTATCTGCATAACAAATCCTCAAGTGCTACTCCTGTCCCTCAAGACACATTAAATAGACCATAATGTCGTAAATAACACAACAATAACTGGTCGAGGAACGGCCTGAAGAAATCTGGTTCATCACATCTACGAATGCTGCTAGGGCATCAGTGAATCCAATGATTCACCAAAACACACAAAGCCCGTAGCACGCACAAGGCAGTCTTCGGAATGTCATCATTCCGAATCCTCAATAATGATGACCTGATCCCGAAAAAACTTAAAAAATGTCTCACACTCTGGAGCTGATCGAAGAAATCGTCAATGCGAGGTTAAGTATACCTATTCGCACCGTAAGCCGGTTCAATCGACGATCCATCAATCCACCACCGCAACCTGTTGTCTTTCTCCTTGATGAACAGAAATAGGAGCTTCCAAAAGCGAAACACTCAGACGCACAAAACTCCCCAAACAACAACTCTGCAGCTGATCCTTAAGCTCCCTAAGCCTCGCCGGCTCATCTGGAACAACGTCGGAAAACTCTCGCACGAAGGAAAACCGGTCCAACAAACCCACTGTGGCTTCGGTATCACTAATGAATGCCAAGAATCCACGACATCTCCTCAAAAGCCGACTAGCGAAAAGGCTGAATTCAAGCTGTGAGAGGTGGCGCAACTATCCACCTGCACAACAAGAATTGACTCGCCGGGAAAAACAAAACCTAACTGTTTTCCTCACGGTAGTCTACAGACGCCTAGCATGTAGCTAACCAGTCCGTGCCAGGAGAACGTCAAATCCAACATCCCTAGAAGGATCGAAACGACTGACAAATCTCTAGCTCCTATCTGATTGGCACACAACTGAAATACGTGTCGCGCAATAAAAGAATCGCTGACAGAACTTAACACAACAAACGACTAATCTACCTAACACGACTCTCGTCCCAACCACGGCACAAGTGTGGAAAGCAAACAAATACATCAAAAGAACATGCGAATTAAGGATACCTGAAAACTCTGCATTGGACGCCTGCGCGTCCCGATGAGTAGAAGCAAACTCCTGTATCTGCCCTCTACCCACAACTGGCTGAACTCCTCTGGTAAACCGAGCCCTCTGCGCAAACCTTCTGCGTCCATGGCCTCTCTGAGTACGATCCTGACGCCGTGCTGAGGAACAATCCCTGACGAAGTGCTGAAGGCTTCCGCATCGAAAACATCCACGTGCTGACTGCTGACCCTCCTGGGGATGAGAGCTGAATGACTGTCCTCGTCCAAAGCCTCTGCTACTCCCGTGATGGCCATGAAATCAGTCTCGATGACCAAACCTCTGTCTCTGGGATGGTGCACTGGTACGAGTCCTCCACTGTCCTGGAACTCTCAGCGTCTCTGGAATATGTGCCTCGCCAACTGGAGCTGCAACCACGGGTGCTATGTAGGTGATGGATTGCTGCATGCTGATCGCAAAGGACAACTGAGTAACAGGGGTGACAACCTCCTGTCGCATCGCTCTAACGACATCAACCAATGAACTCATAGTCTGGCGGAAGTCCTGCATCTCTGCCACAAGCCTATTGATACTATATGTCGAAGGCTAAACCGTCTGCACCGGTGCAACTGGAGTGCCATCCTGGTCAGTGCTCGTCTCACCCGAGCTAACTCTGACCTCGGCCCTCGCTGCATCACTCTGAGTCCCCATAGTCATCGGCGGCAAGGCTATAAGTAGAGATAAGATTCGATAAGAATACGGAATCGAATCACAAGGATATGAATCATCAAAGAAGGAATTTCAAGCAATTTGTACTTAGGTCACTTTAGGCGAAGTACCGCATTGTGGGTATGCTGCAGACATACACACACTACGTTACTCTGCTTAAGCTACCTACTCCATCATACCAAGGTCATCCTACACTCCGAAAGGTAAAACCTAGCGCTCTGATACCAAGTTTGTCACGACCCGAAATTGGCACGTGGTGGCCCTAATACTACGCAACGTCTAAAGACGTAATGCAGTAAAAGGAAGGCAAAACCCAGAAATCTAAACCATGAAAATGCGGAAAAATAATAAAAGTTCTGAAATATTTGAAATCGCAACCCAGATTCTTTAAAAGTCCAACTTCGTTCTTTAAAATTTTGGCAACACCCCCTTTGTAAGAACTAACCCCAAAATGGGTACAACGGATAAGATAAATAAAGCAATCCCAAACGGGAGTAAATACACGCCCAAAGGCGCAAAACAATCACTACCATAAATATACGACGCCGTAGCGAAGAAATAAAGACAATAGAAATAAAGCTGTATAAAAGACAACAAATCCACAAATAATATACAATAAGGTCCTCACCAGGTCTCTAAGTCAACAACATAATAGTAGATGGAGAGTACAAGATACAATGAATGTACAATACAAAATATAGATAACCACCAAAACCCACCTAAGCAAAATAGCACACTGTGAGCCGATGCGGTATTTGTAGCAAAAGATGATAGATGAATAGCCTGCCTCGACTACTCTGGGGAACACCCTGCAAAACAACTGTGGCACAACGGGGGTGAGTTTCCAACTCGTGAAAAGTAGATAACATATGCAGGTAATCGTAGGAATGTACGTACAGCATGAATCTAAGATATGCAAATTACAGTAATAACAGGTCATGTGAATGCAGAATAATGGAAAGTACACTAGCAGGTACAATCAATATGTGAAGCAATAATAACATGACAATAGTATGCTATAATCATGCAATAGGGATATGAGAATGTAGATATGCAGCAATCATGAAGGGTACACTAACAGGTACTCCTAATACATGGAACAGTGCATAAGCAAATAGGTATGAGGTATGGAGCAAAATATGTCATTTCCACGGAAACCTGACATCGTGGCAGGATCACAATCCATCAAGACACTCAAATCCCAATTCCTCAAATCAGCCCCCAAGTTGGGCTCTCATATCATATAAGTCTCACATCTCCCCAATGTACAATATCGAGTAATCTCCTATATCCCGAATGTACAAATCAGTAATCTCATATGTATTCGGTATCCAATCTCAATGAATCACCTAATATCCCAAATCAAATCCCAAGTGAAATTCTAACATCCTAAATATATATTTGCAGAAATAAATATGATGGGGTCAATACACATATATTAGCGTCCCACTCCACTAATATTGGTGTAAGGGTATATATAACAACGGCTAAATCCCCTGTTATATATACAAAGGTGCTAAAAGAAATATCATGAAAACAATGTGCCAAGCATCGACACAGAAATACTGATCTATCAGATGCTGTCACCAAGACTAGCATCCTGATAGGCACGAATCATACGCTATCCCGGAAAGCACGAGTGCCTTGCTCTGACCCTCGCCTTCCCACATATCTGTAAGTCCATGCTACCTCTCCCGGTACTTTCGGGCATGCGGAATTTGGTAAAAAACGATTTTTATAGAGGTGGTAACATGGACCTATAACCCGGATCTTGGTTAAACATTTAACTAACAACCTAACTACGAGTTTCTAACTACTCGGTTAGGGGGTTATACCTTGCTTGTCTTGAACTCCTTCGTCTTCAAGCTCCGATGGTGGTCCGGATTGGCTTCTTCCCGTCGTTTCCGTACGCCGAAGATATATCCACCTGAAAGCTCCAACCTTTGGCTCCTTCTTCGAACTTTGAAGAAACTAGTTCACTCGGTTTGCTAAACCTTGTGAACTAGAATGAGTAGAGAAGAGTTTGTATGGGATTTTATCTATGGTTCTTGATTCTCAACTCATGAGATATGTGAACCATAGAGTCAAGAGAGGGAGCAAGAGGAAGAGGGTGAAAGCAAGAGCAAGAGAGCTCAAGAACAAGAGAGAGAATGAGCAAGTAAGAATGAATAAGTCTTTTGTCTTTCACTCTCTCATAATCCAAAACCATCATAACTCATTATACCAAATCAAGTGTTATGTGATGGTTGAAGCAACCATAACCATATCATTTCATGCACTCATTTTGCACAAATGAGCAAGCAAGCAAAAGTCTTTGCCATGAAATGATGGCTATGGTTATCATGATGGTCAACTAGTCAAGCCTAGTCAACCGGTCAACAAAGTCAACAAGTCAACAAAAGTCAACAAGTCAACAAAAGTCAACAACCATGTCACCATAATACTTAATTAATATAATAGTTAATCACATATCATATTCTCATTAGGGTTGAGCAAAAAGTCAAAAGTCAACGGTCAACTGTCAATAACCCTAATGAGAATCCGCTGCCTCTGTCTCCCCGTCAACTGTGCATACACACCCGCATCCGCGTTCCGAGGAACACGAATGCAAACTGGATAAATCCAATCCCAATACGCACACTAGGATCTGGCTTAAACCAAAGCCCGCTAGTGTAAACTGTCCGGACACTGTACGTGCACAAGTGCACGGATGTGACCGAACCCTGTCGTAAAACCATGCGACCTGTCGCAAAACCATGCGACCTCTACTCTTTTGCCAAAAGGCGAAAAGCTTTCTGTGTGGGACTCTAAAGACTCGACACTACGCTGGCAGTGGGTTTAACCACAGACCGCAAGCGGCACTAGCTGTGCATAACGGTCCCCAGGTAATGCCGACAAGAAGACTGACGAGGCGAAACCCATCTGAACTCCTACTGAGCCTGAATGTGACATTCTCCGTACAGTCCGGTCTGTTCGTCTGATACATCGCATGGCGGGCCTAGGGGGCGGTAAACGTCAGTCCCCCAATAGCGGTACAAGTCGTGCCGGAGTGAAGCCCAAAACACCCTGAGATAACACTGGAAGCCTACCAGTATATCTCGATTGCCCTGGCCAGGGACTACTCGTGTAATGGCTCTCCTAGACACAGCGCGATGTCAACCCCAATACCGGGAGAGACGAATCCTGTCTAACCGTCACTACCTCCAAGTGCTTCAGGACTGCACCCAATTACTACCTGTTTGCACGACTCCTTTGAGCCGTGGTAGGGTAGTAATCAAAGTGCAGTGGGAACACACTCGAGGCGAAGTGACAGTGTCAAGTCAGCGGACTAAGCTGTACTCATGTCACCTGGGAACTGATAACTGACGATAGGCATAATACCAACTAGTCAGTTCCCGACGAGTCCTGTCCAGTGTACCCGTAACCTAACGAGCACCCGCATACTATCTCAAGTACGACGTACTGACGGCTGTGGGACAGACCGTCTCCCACACTGGGATGAGAAGCGCATGCGCTGGTCTACTCCGGAGTATCGATGCCCTGTCTCGATAGTCCTGCGACTAGGGACCTGCATAAGGATGTGCTTATAGATTACCCAGCCCCACTAGTGTGACGGCCATCACATCGCTGGTAATCAAGCAAAGATCCTAAGGGCTCCACTAATGTGTATAGGCGATATACTAAAATAAACACATGTACACATTGAAGTAGAAACAAACCAAATAGCATACTACTATTTTGAGCAAGATTGTATATACAAGGTGAATATTCCAAGCTTCTATTAAGTAATATACAAACTAGTATGATACAGTAATGGCCTCTAGGGCATATACACTAACAATATCCATACATACATGACTCCCAACGGTATCCCCGTGATCCCCGCCGAGTCATTAGTACTGTCACCGGTAGGTACTCGCCCGCTTCCAGGCTCAATCGGCAAAGTCCATCGATCATCTTGCCGAGGGGAACCATACCGGGCCCCACCATGTACCCTCATACGGCACCCACTCCTCGTATGGGGTATATAATCAGAACCGATAAAACTTTTGGTCGCTGCGCAAATATCATATCAAGGAAACCGGGTTTTTCAATGTATGCATAATTTCATGAACTCCCGCGGTTCCCAAATCCAGAAAACATCATGTAAAATCCAAATAAAAATGTGCAAATCCAGGAATAAATATGTGCGATATATCTGAAATGCGAGCATATAAATGAAAATATGTAGCTGAAACCAGATGTATGCGAAATCAATAAGGTACAACTAAGTATAGGTGTCTACCTATAAGTAAATGATATGGTATACCCAACTGGGTATAAGTAAAATATGAGCAAGGTATCTATGTAGCTAAATGTCAAATGTGATAAGTAATATAAGATCTATAATGGTTTGTGTGTGACATGGCAAGTATTGACGGTGTGTGTGTAGCATACAATCCGTGCTCGTGCAACATGAACCGTCAATAATATGTGTAGTGTCCTACAGCTACTAGTTACAGTACAACTATATCTAAGTATATAGGGTAAAGGCGTATTTCTAACAATGACGTAGAATATGCGACAAGTATTCGAATTCTAGCCCAGACGCATAACGCCATGCGGGCGATTCCCCTGTAGATGTTAAATCTACTCACCTACGCTCCTAGCTAGGTGAATCCTACCATCTGTTCCCCTCAGTAACAGTGTCCGTAGTCCCCGCCTGCAAACCTGAAAATGAAACAAGAATTTCATATATTAGCAAAATACCTCGGAAAACGCGATATCGAACCCAAACGAGAAACTCGCGTCACGAACTAAACGCGCGTGTGCACGATACGCTAAATCGTGTGTATACGCGTCTAACACTACCGCGACACGCCGCGACACGCTGGATCACAGAACCCACTCACGTATTGCGCGTATCGCGCAAACACAATCATGACATAACCAAAATTCCATACCAAACACCATATTTAGCACTAACTCACATAAATCACAAACCGAAGCTAAACTATACACAAGGTAAGCAAACAAGGAAATTGGGTTCAAGAATTATACCCTATGAAACCCTAGGAAGCAGGTGAAGGAGTGTATGGAGGAAGAAGAGCTGCAGCAAGTTGCTGGGGCTCCTGCTGCTGCTGTTGCTTCCTGCTGCTGCTGCTGTCTGCTGATGCTGATGCTGATGATGGCTGCTGCTGATGTTGCTGTTGTGGCTGCTGAAGCTGCTTGCTTCAGGTGCTGGTGTGTGTGTGTGTGTGTTTGAGAGTGAGAGAACAAAGGAAATGAGAGAGAGGATGAGAATGAGAGAAATTCAAACACCCTCCTCATCTCATTCTCTCTCACTTCATTTAATGGGCATGGCACAAGCCATGTAGCCCCATGCCCTCCCTCTCTCTCAAGGTCAACGAAGAAAGTCAAATTTAAATCCTTTTTCTTTTTTCTTTTTTTTTTTTTGAAAACAACCATCCATACTTAAAACACATAACACTTAACTATAAATTTTAAAACTAGGTTAAGGCAAATGGGTTAATCCACCATGATTGCTAATCATGGTTTAACCCCACTTAACACCCTAGTCATCATGCACAAGTGTGTGCAAAGCTAGAAAAATTCTAATAAAATATTCATTAATTAGAATAAAATAATTAAAAACCAATTTGGTAAACTTTTTATTGAAAACCATATATTAAAATATAATTATCCACAAAACACATTCTAAGGTGTTACAATCTCCCCCCCTTAAAAGAAATTCGTTCCCGAATTTAAAAATATACTACTACGCGTACCTTCAAAGAGAGGATTACAACTCTTAAATCTCGCTCGCAGCCTCCCAAGTGATTACCTCACTATACGGCTACGTCCAAGAAAAACCCTTCACAGATGGCAAGACCCTTGACCGACGTTTCTCCAGCTGCCGAGCCATTAACATAAATGGCTGCCGGTGAGCGAAACGATCGCGTCCAAGCCAAATCATATGAGAAAGGTCATGAAGGTAATTGTAAAGTATCATCACAACGAATACGGGGTGAAAACTCAATAATCTGGGCAGAAGTGCCAAATTAAAGGCAACGAAACTAACCTGCTTATAAGATCTCAAAAGGACCTAAAATCCTGGGACAAGCTTCCCAAAATCCAACACGTCATTCATCGGGAAAAAAATTCCGTAGGAATACATGATCTACCACAGCGCACTTAAGTCTACGACCAAAACGGTCGGTATAAGACCTCTGTTTGCACAGGGCTAATCTCATCCTGACCTGAAACAACCGGATCATCTCCGAAGTCTCTGGAGTAGCTGGGGTCCAAAATCCTACTTACGCAGAGTCAGAAAAACAACAGACTGGTGATCGACACGATCTAACCCCTAAACCTAAAGGTTGCTAATTGAAGTGTCTCCTGATATCAGCTATCGAAGAAGAATCCTAACAATAGCGTGGGACGATCCCTAACTGCCGACAACAATTAACACAAACGCACAACATAACAAAGAACAACTGAGCAAACTGAGTATAACCGGACGACAAGAATCCGAATGGAGTCACACCCTGACTAACTTGGATAGAAATCATAACGAAATTCGTGGAGATCTGCTCCCACTCCTACTTCGGAATGGTTAAAGGTTTGCAACTCTCCAGCCGGCCTCGTATGCTCAACCCAAACACACAACAAGACAGACACTTTGAAACGAAACCCGAAACTTCTCTTTACATCCCTGCCCACCTGTAACTATCTCACAAGTCACGTCAATGTTGGTGGAACTTGAATGAATACAGAGAGTTGATTGATGTGTTTGCTCTAGGATTTCACGTCTCCACCCGATAACATCAGGTACACAAACGCGTCCCAAACTTAGCACACCCGTGTCACAAATCAAGGTCTCCGAATCATTACCCGGCCGAGTATGCTCAAGTATCTCTGACGTACGAGCATCGGCGGGCAGTGTCTCGCGAAAGCGATTAAGGAAAAGTGGTCGGGCACGGACATGAGAAAGCTGTCCCCTCAGTAGAGACGAACTTAAGCTGTACTCAACGATCGCACAAGAACTGTAAATCTGCAGAAGACTATCACAATAATCAAAATCCGCTGCAGGAAGATGTACATTAAGCTCTGGTGATCCATGAAAATCTGACACGACTCTCGAACAAATAATGTCTCCGAATCTTCAACGCAAAACTACCGCGGCCATCTCCAGATCATGAGTGGAATATCCTTCTCATACTTCCTCCTGATGTAGGGAAGCAAAAGTGATAACTCTATAGTGTCACCTCACTACGCAATCGAGCCCTCTCAAGAAACATTACAGTTAACCAACAAAGTCGCCCGAACCAGAAAGCAAAGAAAGAACTGATGCAGTTGTTAACCGAATCTTCAACTGCCGAAAACTCCGCACACATGCCTCAGTCCAAAGAAAAGAAACCTCCATTCCGGTCAATTCAGTCAACGGTGCAACACTACACTAGCAATCCTGCATGAAACGGCGGTAAAAACCTGCTAAGCCCAAAAATCTGCGGACCTCCGTCCTGCTCACAAGTCTTGGCCTAAGCTGTACGGCCACGATCTCCATCGAAACCATACAAAACCGTCTCCCGTGACTACAAGCCCTAGGTGTCAACACAAACAAGCCTGGAGAAACACTCCGAGAATCTAGCAAACTGCTGGTGCTTGTTGGAGATAGTGCCCTCAGAGTCAATTATTAGGTCACAGGTACGTGATTGTAATGATTGAGGGAGGACCTATCCCGGTAGGACAGTCTTACTCGAGATGATAGTATGCTATCTGGTTTACCTTTATCATCGTGTACTGCTTTAGGTGACATGACACGTCGCTATTACACGTTGATAGAGCCCCTAGGATTCTTGCTTGACCACCAGCAGTATGAGGGCGATCATATAAGTAGGAGCTGGGGGTCTATAAGCTTATCCTTAAAAGGTCCCTAGTCGTGGGAGTTTCGAGACTGGGCATCGATACTCCATTAGTAGACTAGTGTATACAGTCGAGACCCCGACGAGGGGCGGTGGCCGGTCTCACAAGCCACTGGTGTCAGTTGGATCACCTAAGATGTATACAGGTGCTCATTGGGTTATGAGTACACCGGACAGGACTCGCCGGGAACATGCTAGTTGGTCATATACCAGACGTCAGATGGCAGTTCCCTGGTGACATGTGTGCAGGTTAGTTCATCGACCTGGGGATCGTCATTTGTCTCGTGTGAGTTCCCACTGTACTTTGATTACTACCCTACCACGGCTCAAAGGAGTCGTGCAAACAGGTTTTAGTTGGGTACAGTCCCGAGCCACATGGAGGCAGTGAGCGTATCTTCAGAGGTTCGTCTCTCCCGGTATTGGGGGTGAGGTCGTGCTGTGTCTAGGAGAGCCATTACACAAAGTCCTTGGCCAAGGCAAGGAGATTTACTGGTAGGTATTCCAGTAGTATCTCAGGGTGTTCTGGGCTACACTCCGACACGACTTGTACCGCTTTTGGGGGTCTGACTTTTACCAACCCCCTAGGCCCGCCATGCGATGCTCATAGACGAACGGACCGGACTGCACGGATATTGTCACTGACAGGCTCAGTTGGGTGTCGGGGTGAGCTTCCTCATCGACGTCACATTTGGTCAGTACCTGGTAGCCCGTCACGTATTGGCTTATACCTCTGACGTGCTAGTGGTTAAATCCACAACCAAGGTGTTGACGAGTCTTTAGAGTCCCCCACATTCAGTTACTCAGCTTTCGGGCGAAAGGTTGTAGAGGCCGTATGGAGATATGGCAAGGTCCGATCAGATACGTGCGGTATTGCACGGATCAGGATCGGACAGTCTGTACTATAGGCCGTATGGTTATATGGCAGGGTTCGATCAGATACGTGCGGTATTGCACGGATCAGGATCGAACGGATATTACTGGCCGGCTTTGGTATAAGCCGGATCCTAGTATTGTACAGTGTAGAGTTTGTCTCATTGCATTTGTATTTCGGTCGAAATACAGATGCGGGTGTGTATGCACAGTATCGGGGTTTTCCTGTGATTTATTACGGGACCAGTTTTCTGGAGTTGCCAGTTTGTTTTCCGTTTCGGCCAATTTCCTTTGTTCCGTTCTTTGGCCGAAGTTTGGTGGAGGAGGGCTTATTTGCATTGTTGCAAATAGGCAATTGTGGAGGGGGGTCTTTGCATATTTCCTTGTATCATGATGGCTCCCCTTACCTTGACTTTCTCTAGTTGATCATGGCTTGACTTTTTGCCATCATGGTTGCACTTTACCTTGACTTTGGTTGTGATGATGGGAGAGGAGATGGTTGTTGAGTGTTGGGCTTTACAAGCCATCATTTCTCTTTGCATCATTGTTGAAGCCACTCTCTCTCTCTCTCCAATCACACAAAATTGGGGGGGGCCAGCCATTCCATGGCAAGGGGTTCATTTCATTTGAAAAGAGAAAAATGTTACTCTCTTTTTCTTTGCATGCTATACCTTTCCCCACCTCTCTCCAAGCTCTCTCTTCCTCCACTACAATGGCATCTCCATAAACCCCAAATGAGACTTCTTCTACTACACATTCTACAGCGATTCTTGGGCACGTCGAGTAGCCGGCTTCGTGCCCGAGTTGCCTCGGCATTGAGGTGGGAGCCCGTAAACGATGTAGGCAACGTGGTGCACTTCCGGCGACGAGGATGAGACGGACGGAGATCCCGCGAGGAGATCGGATTGGAGATGAAGACCTGAGGACTTGGATCGTATGGTATATATCTCTAACCCATCTTGTTAAGTAGCTTAGACTAGTTAATGGTTCGATCCGGGTTTAGTACGCGGTGGTGCCGGTTTGCTAAGTCCGCAAAATTTAAGTTATTCACCGCTTCCGCATTCCGGCGTCGGATTGACGGCCGGGGCGCCGCCGTGCACTTACAGTGGTATCAGAGCCTCGCCATTAACTTAGTCTAGCTTTGTGTAATGTGTTTTTCTGTTCCGATCGATCGAAATGTCCGAAAACCCCAATACACCCACGACAGTTTCTGTTGAAATTTTTCTGTCTCCAAAAATTTTTCAGGTTGCATAAAGGTACTGTGCTAGAAATTCTAAGAACACTGTTCAAATTCGACGCACTAATCTTCTTACTTGACCGCGGAAGGGCGGCCAAAACCCACGTTTGGCCGCGCTTCCGCCGCAGTCTACAGGGATCAGTGGGTTGGGTTTTTACAGTGGGCTTCTGGGCTTAAATTAGGGGTTTTGGGATATTAAAATTGGGTCCAGGTTTTCTTTAACTGCTACAGTATTCTTTGTGGGCCCACTTGTTAAAGTTTGATCAATCGGATATTTTAAACACATTTTTCACAGTATTTACATTATATCTGCGACCGTGAATGTCACTCGATCGGTAAATCCGGTCTAACTGCTATAGCCCGGTTAGACGGATTTGCGAACGTGACTTTCACGTTGATGTTCTATGTATTTGCTGTGATGTTGCGGATCGGTCGTGGGGGATAGCCTGGATGCAATGCTAGTACTGTGCTGTTGTATTATGTACATTTGATATTGCGGGGCGAGCGTCCGACATGTGGACTGCCGTCACTGCCTGATTGTATTATTATTTTGGGGCACGACCTGGTTGCGGTCGATGTACCCGGTGTATGTATATTTTACTTTCTGTACTAGGATTGCCCCGCGGAGGGGTGCACGGATAGCCGGGTTCTGGAGGGCAACAAGCCCGCATCTCATGGCATTGAGACGGAAGGGGCTTCACCCTAGGATTGGCGGGCTATTCGCCGCACTCGTAGGGGGTACAGGTTGACCCAGGAGGGGTGCCCAAGTTGCCGGATTCCGTGAAGTGCTGGGTGGTCCATTCACGGCGCTGAAGGGGGCTGCCTCGCTTCAGGTTTTGGCGGGTGACTTGCCGCGCCCGTAGGGGTCTAGGATTTCATTGCACAGGCTATCCACACGACCAGGGGAACGTCGGGTTTCAGTAGTGGCTCTGTGAAACCCGGGGATCCCAGATATCTGTATTGTTTCTGTGATGCTGTACATTTCTGTGATGTTGCATTTTATTCACGCCTTGAGCGAATATAATATATTGGTATATATATTAGTAGATGTTGTATATGTTTTGCATCCGCGCTAGTCCAGTCCCCGCTCTGTCGTTAGTAAGCTAACCTAACGGGTAATGACGGGACCCAGTGGCAAATGCGGATGGCATATACGTACATCAGTATATTTTCGTTCTTTTTGGTGTGATCAATTGATGGAACTGCATTGATTCGGATCAATGCAAGTTAAAACAAACCTAATCTGATGTTGTTGGAACATTTTTCAAAAAGCTGTTATTGCAAGGACGTTCACTTTTGTTTTGCATCGTGGTATTCAGTTGGAATATCCTGCTCCTCAGTCGACGAGGCAAGGGCCGAGATCCCTTCACCGGGAGTGACCTCTTGGACAAAAGGTTTGCGTCAGGGCATTAACTTCACTATAGCCGATTACTTTTGCTTTGCACCGTGGTATTCAGTTGGAATATCCTGCACCCCATTCTACGGGGAAAGAGCCGAGATCCCTTCACCGGGAGTGACCTCTTTAGCAACGGTTTTCGTCACTATATTTTCAAAAAAGCTATCCGTTCCTTCAACGATATCAAGTTCATTACGTTAAAGGTTTTCGCCAGAAACCATTCGTAGCCCTCCGTCGTTTCAGACGGGTAGCACGTAGTATTCATGCTATGTTTGTTGACCTTCGTCAAGGCATAGTGTATGGTAGCTGCTTGTTACCTTTCTGCTGCATAGATAGATGCGTTGGTTTGGGACAGTCGTATAGCCTTGTTGACCTTCGTCAAGGGCTTGTACGGGTGGATTCAGATTAACCCTGGATAATGACGGGTAGAACTTGACATGTGACTTATGATTTGTTGACCTTCGCCAAGGTCATAAGAGCATGGGGCAGAAATCACATCGGGAGTTTCAAAAGTACTGAAACTTGCCAGATATGCGCATACCTTCTGGAGTGTGATACCGTGAGCGGATTCCGTCACGTTATCATGCGATGAGAGTTGGATCCCGATTCCCACTGATGAGTTAGTATACTCCTCGGGTGACCCCGACTAATTCTTCTTTCAGGTTTGGAGGAGAATTTGAGGTACAGTGGGAGGATTCCAGATTAGATAAATTGGTGACCATTCTGATCTAGGTTAGAGTGCACGCTGAGTGTTTCTTTTCTCTCTCTCTTTGGCAGCGACCATTGACCCGACCCTAAGACTTTGACTCAGTGACCAAGTTGACCGAACCTTCTTAAACACTGGCTTTTGGATTGTCAGAGTTGCAGACCTCATTGCCACTCCTACTTTTACCCTTTTCTCCAGGACACCCCGTATTACTACGAACGTCCACTTCCATTGGACAAAACCATCGTATGGTTAGATACGAACTCGAAAGAATTATTCGAGGATGGTTTCCGGTTCTGGAGAAAACGGATAGGATTATTCAGTTGTCTTTTCCTTTTACCCTCTCTCAGGTTACGAGTACTCCTTGGTTTAGGGGTAGTACACCTATTACGCAAATTGGATTGTCTTCTTCCAAACCTTAGGCTGGTGCCGACCGGTAGGGAATGAAGAAAACCAATTAGCATAACGATGGTGTGCAGAAGGTATTAAGTTCAGACAAAGCAAGGGATTAGTAAGAGGGCAAAGTAAATTGCAACAGATATTCACGACCAAACCAAATATTTCGTTACCACTCCCACATCACCTTTGTATTTCTCCAGGACACTCCGTATCACTACGAAGATCCACAGTTTATTTGGATACTCCATCGTATGGTTATATACGAACTCGAATGGAACTTGTTCCAGTTCGGGGATGGATTCTGGTTCAGGAGAAATAGGAATAAGGTTTATTCGGTTGTCTTTTATCTTCACCCTCTCTCATTGCGAGTGTTCCTAGGATTGGGACAGTACACCCATTATGCTTATTGGATAGTCTTCTTCCAAACCATAGGCTGGTGCCGAACGGTAGGGAAGGAAGAAAACCATTTGGCCTAAAGGGGTGTGCAGAAGGTAAAGACTAAAGACATATGAAGGGATTTGGAGAGGTGGCAAAGAACTATACGGTTACAGTCGTGAATCTGGAAGAGGCATTACTAGGAATACCAGAATACCCCATCGGAACATTTCAATGTTTCAGTTTCACTGTGTAATGTTAAAGGAAAACTGATTTCCCGATTAGATACTTACTCCAGGGTATGTATTTACCAGATACGATTCTCACATCTGTATGGTTTTACAGATGATGAGTGGGATTAAGTTATTGGGAATTGGGTGATTATCCTCATTATATCGGGATTCGTTGTAATCGGTGATATTTGAGGAAATCACCTGGGTTGTTTGCCGGTCGGCAAATATTTGGTTTTGAATATCCGCTGTTATGCACCAATTTCAAATTGATATATCTGTACGTCTATTTTCATAGAGTGAGATATACCTTTCTGAAATTATGTCTACGACATTTACCTATATCAGTGGATGGTTAGGTAAGGAGCATTAAACAGCGGTGTAATTCTTCTTAACCATAAGTACAGTTTTCAACCTACGACACACAGTGAATGAGTTATCAGACTCAAGGGACTTATACAGAGTATTGTATGTTGTCCAGTTTCCATTAGGACAGAGGGGTTGGTCCTCGTACTATATTCGGTTTACTTATGACTTCTCTAGTTTTTAGACAAGTGTTTCGTGGAAACACAGGGTCCGAATTTGGAGAAGTTATAGGTATTTGAATAGAGTAAAGAACCAGGTGTAGCAAGTATCGGGATTCTTCAAAGTGATCGAGGATGTAGATACTTGTATATGGTATTCAGTTGATAGTAATGATAAAGAGATCTTGCTTCTCTTTCAGGTTACTCATAATTGGAAGTATTCCTAAGTTGAGTAACGCTGATCGGCCTCCTTCCATTTAGTTGACATGCGCTGGGGACAGCTGCATGATTTGAATCTAGTTCAATTAAATCAGTGCCTCTGTTTCTATATTGGATATAGAACAGTTCATATCTTAACGATGTTAAGGTACGGGAAGTTGTCCGGTTTATGATTAAAACCAGACACGGGACAACTCAAGGCACGTTTCTGTAATGGCTGTTTGTGGGTTGACCCAGGCTTTGACGAGGGTTGACTTTCTACCGTCTGGATGAACAATAGCAATATTGTTCTAGACTCGCCACAGTTTTAATAAAAATGGATTTTTTCAGAAAACAGTAGTGGGAGTATGGTAGAACTGGAAGTGATTCCAGAACCACAAACGATTACTGAAGATTTGATAAGGAACCTAAAGATTCAATCTGGATTGACATTCCATTGGCCACTCCGCAGATAAGGTGGGTAACTTCAGGCACCCGAGAGGTACTTCGGTAGTCTCAAGGACGGTGACAGGGAAGTTCTTGTTTACCCACAATTACCATTGCTGTTGTTCCAGGCTGCGAGACCCGGCGGGAGGATGAGTATAGCGTCGTTCTGAACTCGTTTTAGAAGTGTACGTCTATATGACTCTGCCAGAGGGTTGTCGTAGTCAGTGGGAGCAGTGGAAGCATTGGTGGACAGGTTGCTTATGTCTATTTATAGACTAGAGCAGATGTAGCGGAGAAAGATCATCTATTTCTGACGTGACAGTCATGGGTTTGACTTCATCAGAATAGGGGATGGATCTGTTGAGAAGGTAGTAGGGTGTGATATCCTGGTATTTGGATGATATACACAGAGTAGGAAAGGAAACTCCTACACTACGATCGGTTATAGTTTGGTCGTCACACAGTTGTTTCTCCACAAAGGAAATGGATTTTATATCAGACATACTGGTTACTAGATCTATGGTCTTAGATCTAGATTTGGGTGGTTTCCCAATCAGGGTACTTGACAGCATTCTAAGAGTATTTAGGATGGACGACTCCTGGCACGGTAGTGTACCTGCAGGTAACGGAGTCACCCTCTCTAAAGGTGTCTTACAGACTAAAGGGGAGAGGGATGTGCATGATTGGCAGATCACTTGCTTAGGCAATTGAGTCAATCATGAGATGTCAAGTACCACACCAGATGTTGTTCTTGCACTAGATGCAATAACTTGACATTAATCCAATCCTGGAGAAACAGTCGGAAGCAGTTTTAGAACATAAGTGGATGTTCTAGGGAGATGATAACGACAGCCTCATTCAGGAGACAGTTATCATTCCAGGCTTCCAAGATGACATGGACGACAAGAAGGTTGTCAGAGTTATAGTTTTCCTTCTGATGAGGGGCAGTATTTTGGACAGGTGGTCCAAGGCAATACTGAGGGAGGCATGGCGCGCAGGATACTGATTAAGTTCAGTTGACGATACAGTCTAAGAAGTTTGGATTTGGAGTTCATTTATGAGCTAGGTCCCATCAGACATCCAGACATATTCTGAGACAGGTATTGCTCATTTCGGGAGATAGGTTTCTCCGCGAACTTGAGATATAGAGAGACATAGAAAGAAACAACTAAGCGGATCCACTCACTGAGGCTATTCCTCGAACGCAATAGTTCCGCAAACGAGCTTTGTGAGACTGACTAGTAGAGGAGTTGGATGTTCGGTATCACACGGGCTGTGAGTATGCGACATCGCAATAATTAGCCTTGAGTGCAAGTGGGAGATTGTTGGAGATAGTGCCCTCAGAGTCAATTATTAGGTCACAGGTACGTGATTGTAATGATTGAGGGAGGACCTATCCCGGTAGGACAGTCTTACTCGAGATGATAGTATGCTATCTGGTTTACCTTTATCATCGTGTACTGCTTTAGGTGACATGACACGTCGCTATTACACGTTGATAGAGCCCCTAGGATTCTTGCTTGACCACCAGCAGTATGAGGGCGATCATATAAGTGGGAGCTGGGGGTCTATAAGCTTATCCTTAAAAGGTCCCTAGTCGTGGGAGTTTCGAGACTGGGCATCGATACTCCATTAGTAGACTAGTGTATACAGTCGAGACCCCGACGAGGGGCGGTGGCCGGTCTCACAAGCCACTGGTGTTAGTTGGATCACCTAAGATGTATACAGGTGCTCATTGGGTTATGAGTACACCGGACAGGACTCGCCGGGAACATGCTAGTTGGTCATATACCAGACGTCAGATGGCAGTTCCCTGGTGACATGTGTGCAGGTTAGTTCATCGACCTGGGGATCGTCATTTGTCTCGTGTGAGTTCCCACTGTACTTTGATTACTACCCTACCACGGCTCAAAGGAGTCGTGCAAACAGGTTTTAGTTGGGTACAGTCCCGAGCCACATGGAGGCAGTGAGCGTATCTTCAGGGGTTCGTCTCTCCCGGTATTGGGGGTGAGGTCGTGCTGTGTCTAGGAGAGCCATTACACAAAGTCCTTGGCCAAGGCAAGGAGATTTACTGGTAGGTATTCCAGTAGTATCTCAGGGTGTTCTGGGCTACACTCCGACACGACTTGTACCGCTTTTGGGGGTCTGACTTTTACCAACCCCCTAGGCCCGCCATGCGATGCTCATAGACGAACGGACCGGACTGCACGGATATTGTCACTGACAGGCTCAGTTGGGTGTCGGGGTGAGCTTCCTCATCGACGTCCCATTTGGTCAGTACCTGGTAGCCCGTCACGTATTGGCTTATACCTCTGACGTGCTAGTGGTTAAATCCACAACCAAGGTGTTGACGAGTCTTTAGAGTCCCCCACATTCAGTTACTCAGCTTTCGGGCGAAAGGTTGTAGAGGCCGTATGGAGATATGGCAAGGTCCGATCAGATACGTGCGGTATTGCACGGATCAGGATCGGACAGTCTGTACTATAGGCCGTATGGTTATATGGCAGGGTTCGATCAGATACGTGCGGTATTGCACGGATCAGGATCGAACGGATATTACTGGCCGGCTTTGGTATAAGCCGGATCCTAGTATTGTACAGTGTAGAGTTTGTCTCATTGCATTTGTATTTCGGTCGAAATACAGATGCGGGTGTGTATGCACAGTATCGGGGTTTTCCTGTGATTTATTACGGGACCAGTTTTCTGGAGTTGCCAGTTTGTTTTCCGTTTCGGCCAATTTCCTTTGTTCCGTTCTTTGGCCGAAGTTTGGTGGAGGAGGGCTTATTTGCATTGTTGCAAATAGGCAATTGTGGAGGGGGGTCTTTGCATATTTCCTTGTATCATGATGGCTCCCCTTACCTTGACTTTCTCTAGTTGATCATGGCTTGACTTTTTGCCATCATGGTTGCACTTTACCTTGACTTTGGTTATGATGATGGGAGAGGAGATGGTTGTTGAGTGTTGGGCTTTACAAGCCATCATTTCTCTTTGCATCATTGTTGAATCCACTCTCTCTCTCTCTCCAATCACACAAAATTGGGGGGGGGCCGGCCATTCCATGGCAAGGGGTTCATTTCATTTGAAAAGAGAAAAATGTTACTCTCTTTTTCTTTGCATGCTATACCTTTCCCCACCTCTCTCCAAGCTCTCTCTTCCTCCACTACAATGGCATCTCCATAAACCCCAAATGAGACTTCTTCTACTACACATTCTACAGCGATTCTTGGGCACGTCGAGTAGCCGGCTTCGTGCCCGAGTTGCCTCGGCATTGAGGTGGGAGCCCGTAAACGATGTAGGCAACGTGGTGCACTTCCGGCGACGAGGATGAGACGGACGGAGATCCCGCGAGGAGATCGGATTGGAGATGAAGACCGGAGGACTTGGATCGTATGGTATATATCTCTAACCCATCTTGTTAAGTAGCTTAGACTAGTTAATGGTTCGATCCGGGTTTAGTACGCGGTGGTGCCGGTTTGCTAAGTCCGCAAAATTTAAGTTATTCACCGCTTCCGCATTCCGGCGTCGGATTGACGGCCGGGGCGCCGCCGTGCACTTACAGTGCTCTCCCAGTATCTGCATAACAAATCCTCAAGTGCTACTCCTGTCCCTCAAGACACATTAAATAGACCATAATGTCGTAAATAACACAACAATAACTGGTCGAGGAACGGCCTGAAGAAATCTGGTTCATCACATCTACGAATGCTGCTAGGGCATCAGTGAATCCAATGATTCACCAAAACTCACAAAGCCCGTAGCACGCACAAGGCAGTCTTCGGAATGTCATCATTCCGAATCCGCAAAATGATGACCTGTTCCCGAACAAACTTAAAAAATGTCTCACACTCTGGAGCTGATCGAAGAAATCGTCAATGCGAGGTAAAGTATACCTATTCGCACCGTAAGCCGGTTCAATCGACGACCCATCAATCCACCACCGCAATCTGTCGTCTTTCTCCTTGATGAACAGAAATAGGAGCTTCCAAAAGCGAAACACTCAGACGCACAAAACTCCCCAAACAACAACTCTGCAGCTGATCCTTAAGCTCCCTAAGCCTTGCCGACTCATCTGGAACAACGTCGGAAAACTCTCGCACGAAGGAAAACCGGTCCAACAAACCCACTGTGGCTTCGGTATCACTAATGAATGCCAAGAATCCACGACATCTCCTCAAAAGCCGACTAGCGAAAAGGCTGAATTCAAGCTGTGAGAGGTGGCGCAACTATCCACCTGCACTGCAAGAATTGACTCGCCGGGAAAAACAAAACCTAACTGTTTTCCTCACGGTAGTCTACAGACGCCTAGCATGTAGCTAACCAGTCCGTGCCCAGGAGAACGTCAAATCCAACATCCCTAGAAGGATCGAAACGACGAACAAATCTCTAGCTCCTATCTGATTGGCACACAACTGAAATACGTGTCACGCAACAAAAGAATCGCTGACAGAACTTAATACAACAAACGACTAATCTACCTAACACGACTCTCGTCCCAACCACGGCACAAGTGTGGAAAGCAAACAAATACATCAAAAGAACATGCGAATTTAGGATACCTGAAAACTTTGCATTGGACGCCTGCGCGTCCCGATGAGTAGAAGCAAACTCCTGTGTCTGCCCTCTACCCGCAACTGGGTGAACTCCTCGGGTAAACCGAGCCCTCTGCGCAAACCTTCCGCGTCCATGGCCTCTCTGAGTACGATCATGACACCGTGCTGAGGAACAATCCCTGACGAAGTGCTGAAGGCTTCCGTATCGAAAACTTCCACGCGCTGACTGCTGACCCTCCTGGGGATGAGAGCTGAATGACTGTCCTCGTCCAAAGCCTCTGCTACTCCCGTGACGGCCATGAAATCAGTCTCGATGACCAAACCTTTGTCTCTGGGATGGTGCACTGGTACGAGTCCTCCACTGTCCTGGAACTCTCAGCGTCTCTGGCATATGTTCCTCGCCAACTAGAGCTGCAACCACGGGTGCTATGTAGGTGATGGACTGCTGCATGCTGATCGCAAAGGACAACTGAGTAACAGGGGAGACAACCTTCTGTCGCATCGCTCAAACGACATCAACCAATGAACTCATAGTCTGGCGGAAGTCCTGCATCTCTGCCACAAGCCTATCGATACTATATGTCGAAGGCTGAACCGTCTGCACCGGTGCACCTGGAGTGCCATCCTGGTCAGTGCTCGTCTCACCCGAGCTAACTCTGACCTCGGCCCTCGCCGCATCACTCTGAGTCCCCATAGTCATCGGCGGAAAGGCTATAAGTAGAGATAAGATTCGATAAGAATACGGAATCGAATCACAAGGATATGAATCATCAAGGAAGGAATTTCAAGAAATTTGTACTTAGGTCACTTTAGGCGAAGTACCGCATCGTGGGTATGCTGCAGACATACACACACTATGTTACTCTGCTTAAGCTACCTACTCCATCATACCAAGGTCATCCTACACTCCGAAAGGTAAAACATAGCGCTCTGATACCAACTTTGTCACGACCCGAAATTGGCACGTGGCGGCCCTAATACTACGCAATGTTTAAAGACGTAATGCAGTAAAAGGAAGCCAAAACCTAGAAATCTAAACCATGAAAATGCGGAAAAATAATAAAAGTTTTGAAACATTTGAAATCGCAATCCAAATTCTTTAAAAGTCCAACTTCGTTCTTTAAAATTTTGGCAACACCCCCTTTGTAAGAACTAACCCCAAAATGGGTACAGCAGATAAGATAAATAAAGCATTCCCAAACGGGAGTAAATACACGCCCAAAGGCGGAAAACAATCACCACCACAAATATACGACGCCGTAGCGAAGAAATAAAGACAATAAAGATAAAGCTGTATAAAAGACAACAAATCCATAAATAATATACAATAACGTCCTCACCAGGTTTCTAAGTCAACAACATAATAATAGATGGAGAGTACAGGATACAATGAATGTACAATACAAAATACAGATAACCACCAAAACCCACCTAAGCAAAATAGCACACTGTGAGCCGATGCGGTATTTGTAGCAAAAGATGATAGATGAATAGCCTCCCTCGACTACTCTGGGGAACACCCTGCAAAACAACTATGGCACAACGGGGGTGAGTTGCCAACTCGTGAATAGTAGATAACATATGCAGGTAATCGCAGGAATGTACGAACAGCATGAATCTAAGATATGCAAATTACAGTAATAACAGGTCATGTGAATGCAGAATAATGGAAACTACACTAGCAGGTACAATCAATATGTGAAGCAATAATAACATGACAATAATATGCTATAATCATGCAATAGGGATATGAGAATGTAGATATGCAGCAATCATGAAGGGTACACTAACAGGTACTCCTAATACATGGAACAGTGCATAAGCAAATAGGTATGAGGTATGGAGCAAAATATGTCATTCCCACGGAAACCTGACATCGTGGCAGGATCACAATCCATCAAGACACTCAAATCCTATTTCCTCAAATCATCCCCCAAGTTGGGCTCTCATATCATATAAGTCTCACATCTCCCCAATGTACAATATCGAGTAATCTCCTATATCCCGAATGTACAAATCAGTAATCTCATATGTATTCGGTATCCAATCTCAATGAATCACCTAATATCCCAAATCAAATCCCAAGTGAAATTCTAACATCCTAAATATATATTTGCAGAAATAAATATGATGGGGTCAATACACATATATTAGCGTCCCACTCCACTAATATTGGTGTAAGGGTATATATAACAACGGCTAAATCCCCTGTTATATATAGAAAGGTGTTAAAAGAAATATCATGAAAACAATGTGCCAAGCATCGACACAGAAATACTGATCTATCAGATGCCGTCACCAAGACTAGCATCCTGATAGGCACGTATCATACGCTATCCCGGAAAGCACGAGTGCCTAGCTCTGACACTCACCTTTCCACATATCCATATATACATGACTCCCAACGGTATCCCCATGATCCCCGCCGAGTCATTAGTACTGTCACCGGTAGGTACTCGCCCGCTTCCAGGCTCAATCGGCAAAGTCCATCGATCATCTTGCCGAGGGGAACCATACCGGGCCCCACCATGTACCCTTATACGGCACCCACTCCTCGTATGGGGTATATAATCAGAACCAATAAAACTCATGGTGGCTGCGCAAATATCATATCAAGGAAACCGGGTTTTTCAATGTATGCATAATTTCATGAACTCCCGCGGTTCCCAAATCCAGAAAACATCATGTAAAATCCAAATAAAAATGTGCAAATCCAGGAATAAATATGTGCGATATATCTGAAATGCGAGCATATAAATGAAAATATGTAGCTGAAACCAGATGTATGCGAAATCAATAAGGTACAGCTAAGTATAGGTGTCTACCTATAAGTAAATGATATGGTATACCCAACTGGGTATAAGTAAAATATGAGCAAGGTATCTATGTAGCTAAATGTCAAATGTGATAAGTAATATAAGATCTATAATGGTTTGTGTGTGACATGGCAATTATTGACGGTGTGTGTGTAGCATACAATCCGTGCTCGTGCAACATGAACCGTCAATAATATGTGTAGTGTCCTACGGCTACTAGTTACAGTACAACTATATCTAAGTAAATAGGATAAAGGCACATTTCTAACAATGACGTAGAATATGCGACAAGTATTAGAATTCTAGCCCAGACGCATAACGCCATGCGGGCGATTCCCCTGTAGATGTCAAATCTACTCACCTACGCTCCAAGCTAGGTGAATCCTACCATCTGTTCCCCTCTGTAGCAGTGTCCGTAGTCCCCGCCTGCAAACCTGAAAATGAAACAAGAATTTCATATATAAGCAAAATACCTCGGAAAACGCGATATCGAACCCAAACGAGAAACTCGCGTCACGAACTAAACGCGCGTGTGCACGATACGCTAAATCATGTGTATACGCGTCTAACACTACCGCGACACGCCGCGACACGCTGGATCACAGAACCCACTCACGTATCGCGCGTATCACGCAAACACAACGAACTAGTAATACGATAAATTGCCCCAGATTTTCCTACAGGTCAAATCTTACAAAACTACACATGCCAAAATACTAGAAAACACTGCAGAGAACCCTAGCCAAGACCCCAACACCCCAGCCCCCTACCTGGCCGCAATTAGCGGCCAATCCTATTAAATCTGCGGCCATGGTGAAGCTTTTGGGGCTTGTGTTCTGGTGGTGTGTTCTAGACCTAGTGTGCATGCTCCAGTATTCTCAATTTTGTTCGGAAGGATCCGGGTCAAAAGCAGATCACAGAAAGCCATAAAATCGCTTAAAAACACCGATTTGCACACAAAATAGAAACCCTATGGTATTTTAGTGAAATCCAGGGTTAAACTCAGTTAAGGTGACCTTAATAACACTAAAATAGGTAGGGTTAACCAACACAATCATGACTTAACCAAAATTCCACACCAAACACCATATTTAGCACTAACTCACATAAATCGCAAACCGAAGCTAAACTATACATAAGTTAAGCAAACTAAGAAATTGGGTTCAAGAATTATACCCTATGCAACCCTAGGAAGCAGGTGAAGGAGTGTATGGAGGAAGAAGAGCTGCTGCAAGTTGTTGGGGCTCCTGCTACTGCTGTTGCTGCCTGCTGTTGCTGCTGCTGCTGTCTGCTGATGCTGATGCTGCTGATGGCTGCTGCTGATGTTGCTGTTGTGGCTGCTGAAGCTGCTTGCTTCAGGTGCTAGTGTGTGTGTGTGTGTTTGAGAGTGAGGGAACAAAGGAAATGAGAGTGAGGATCAAAATGAGAGAAATTCAAACACCCCCCATATCATTCTCTCTCACTTCATTTAATGGGCATGGCACAAGCCATGTAGCCCCATGCCCCCCCTCTCTCTCTCAAGGTCAACAAAGAAAGTCAAATTTAAATCCTTTTTCTTTTTTTTTTGAAAACAACTATCCATACTTAAAACCCATAACATTTAACTATAAATTTTAAAACTAGGTTAAGGCAAATGGGTTAATCCACCATGATTGCTAATCATGGTTTAACCCCACTTAACACCCTAGTTATCATGCACAAGTGTGTGCAAAGCTTGAAAAATTCTAATAAAATATTCATTAATTAGAATAAAATAATTAAAAACCAATTTGGTAAACTTTTTATTGAAAACCATATATTAAAATATAATTATCCACAAAACACATTCTAAGGTGTTACATGCACAAAACGGCGATAATAACCAGCTAAGCCCAAAAAGCTGCGGACCTCAGTCACCGATACAGGTCTGGGCCAAAGCTGTACAGCCTCGATCTTCCTCGGGTCCACAAAAATACCATCACCAGTCACCACATGACCCAGGAAGTCAACTCTATTAAGCCAAAATGCGCACTTTGAGAATTTAGCATACAGCTGGTGCTCTCTAAATATCTGCAAAATAATGCTCAAGTGCTGCTCATGCTCCTCACGACTCCTAGAGTAGACCAGTATGTCATCAATAAACACTATAATAAACTGGTCGAGGAACGACCTGAAAATCCGGTTCATCAGATCCATGAACGCAGCTGGCGCATTGGTGAGTCCGAACGACATCACCAAAAACTCATAGTGCCCATAGCGCGTACGAAAAGCAGTCTTCGGAATGTCATCATTCCGAACCCGCAACTGATGATAACCCGAACGTAAATCAATCTTTGAAAAATGTTTCGCACCCTGGAGCTGATCAAATAAATCGTCAATGCGAGGTAAAGGATACCTGTTCCGCACCGTAACTCGGTTCAACTGACGATAATCCACACATAGCCTCAAACTGCCGTCCTTCTTCTTGACGAACAGAACAGGAGCTCCCTACGGAGAAACACTCGGACGCACAAGTCCCAAATCAATCAACTCTTGCAATTGATCATTAAGATCTCTAAGCTCCGCCGGAGCCATCCGATAAGGCGGTATAGAAATAGGCCCCGTGCCAGGAATCAGATCAATGCAGAACTCTATATCGCGCTCTGGCGGCAACCCAGGTAACTCATCGGGAAAGGCATCGGGAAATTCTCGCATGGTAGAAACCTGATCCAATGACTCCACTGTGGCTCCAGTATCATGAATGAAAGCCCAGAGTCCCCGACATCCCCTCCTCAAAAGCCGACTAGCGCACAGGACAGAAATCAAACTGTGAGGGGCGGCACCACGGTCCCCCTGCACAACAAACTCTGACTCGCCGGGAAAACAAAACCTAACTGTCTTCTCTCGGTAGTCCACGGAAGCGTAGAAAGTAGCTAACCAGTCCATGCCCTGCAGAACGTCGAAGTCTAACATCTCCAGAAGGATCAAGTCGACGGGCAAAACTCTGTCTCTTAAACGCACAGCACACGACTGGAACACATGTCGTGCAACAAACGACTCTCCTACAGGAGTAGCCACGACCAGTGGCTGATCTAGCCAACAAGACTCTCTGCCTAACCTCGGCACGAAGTGCATAGAAACATATGAATGCGTAGATCCCGGATCAAAAAGAACATATGCATCATAAGAACATACAGAAAGGGTAGCTGAAACCACAGCATTGGACGCATGAGCGTCCTGGTGAGTCAAGGCAAACATCCAAGCCTGCCCTCTACTGGCAACTGGCTGACCTCCGCCTCTACCATCCCGCCCTCTTGGTACAAAACCCCCGCTACCACGACCTCGCTGAACAGGAGTCTGATGCAGCGCAACAACCGGCATAAGGGGCAATGCCCTCTGAGGTGGAGAAGGTGGTAAGGTAACCTGCGGTACAGCTGCTTCGCTCACACATGGCTCAGCACAATCTCAAACCCGATGACCCATACTCCCGCACCGGTAACATCCAGATACAAACCGCTGACCCTCCTGAGGGTAAGAGATAAAAATCCGACCTCGTCCCGAACCTCCATTATCTGAACGGGAACTGTCATAATGTTTAAACTCCCGCCTCACCGACGGATCACCAGTGCGAACCTTCTTCGGTTCCGGAGCAGTTGACGATTCAGAAAGACGCTCCTCAACCAATAGGGCTGCATCCACTGATGCTGCATATGTGTCGCAATGCTGAATGCTGATGGCTAGGAACAACTGGGTAAGCAGGCCTCAAAAAAACCTCTTCACCCTCATCTCCTCTATCGCCACTAATTACGGAGCATACACCGACTGCTCGGTAAACAGTACATCATACTCGGACACCGTCATCCCCAGAGTCTGACGTAACGACTCAAATTTGCGTGCTCGCACATCCCAGACGCTCGGTGGAAGAAAACGGGTGAGAAACACCATCAGAAACTCAGCCCAGGTCATAGGAGCAAGACCAGCGGCTCTGCCCTTCTCTAAGGACTCAAACCACTTCTGGGCCAGACCCTCCAGACGAAAACTGGCAAACTCCACCCATCTCTCATCGGAACATCGGAGTGAACGACAAATCCTGGCCATCCGGTCCATGAACGACTGCGGATCCTCAGTAACAACGGTGCCAGTAAACACCGAAGGCCTCAGCCTCATAAAATCTGTCAGTGACACGGTAATAACCTCCAGAGCTGTAACTATGGCTGTCGGAACTGTAGGTACCATCGTGGTCCCTGTAGCGGGTGGAACAACTGCCTGCCCCTGCGCTCGAATGGCCTCTACTAAATTCCCCACTATCTGGCGCAGATCCTGCATACCAGCCCCAATCATAGCAATATGCTCTGGTACAACAGGCGTACCGCCCTGGTCAGTCCTCGCCTCAGACGAGTCCACTCTGACCTCGGCCCTCGCGGCCGCTCTCTATGCCCTCGTAGTCTTCGGTGGCATATGGGCTGGAAATTGAAACAAGATTCGATAAGGAAACGGAAATCGAATCACAAAGATGTATATCATCACGGAAGAATATCAATCAATAAGTTCTAAGGTCACTTAGGCGGAGAACCGTGTCGTAAATATACCGCGGAACATACACACGCTACGTCACTCTGCTTAAGCTACCTACTCCATCATACCAAGGTCATCCTATACTCCGAAAGGTAAAACCTAACGCTCTGATACCAACTTTGTCACGACCCAAAACTTGGCCCGTAACCGGCACTTAAACTACGTAACGTCTACAGGCGTAAGCAACTCAAGTAATCCGAAAACCCAGAAATCTAAACCACCCAAAACTGGATCAACGGAGAAAACATAGTTTAAAACATTTAGAAAATCACGAGTAAAATCTCTAACTCTAGTTTTCATTCTTGAATATTTCGGCAGCACCTCCTTTGTAAAAACTAGCCCCGAAAACGGGTACAACACAGATAATATATAAAGCATCCTAAATGGGAGCAAAATCATGCCCAACAGTGGATACAATCACCACAACATGTATACGACGCTGAAGCGAAGAAATATCAAAGGAAACTGCATAAAGAGGTAAAACTTTCCAACATAACCGGCTCCCACGAGCACGGCACCCAAAGTAACCAAATATACAATACAGAGTCCTCATAAGTCGTCTCTAAGACATATACAAATAGTGGTATATGGAGAATAATAGATCCAACAAAAAGATATACAAAGTACAGACAGATAACCGCAAACCCACCTAAAAGCAAAGGCCTCACTGCCTAATGTAGCAGTATCCGCAAAAGTAGAGATGATAAGACGCCCTGCCGCGACTACTCAGAGGGAAAGTCCTGCAAACACTGTGGCACAACGGGGGTGAGTTGCCAACTCGTGAATAGTAAATAACATCATACTGAAATCGCAAGTATGCACTAACAGTAATGATCAATAATATGTAAACTGGTAGCATGAGTATGACAATATGAATATGCAACTATCATGATCAAGGTACACCACCAGGGTACTATATCTACATGAATCAATGCATATCAACTGAATACTGAGTGCGGGATAGTAAATAATCTCATGTACAAATCATAAGCATGGAAAAACACGGTGTAACTCAACAACACCCTAAATCCCAAAATACTCAGATCGGCCCTCAGATCGGCCCTCAAATCCTGTAAGTCTCCTGGAACCTGAGTGTCAAACATCAACACTCTAAAACATCATGAAAACTAGTGTCTAACATCGACACGTAAATACTCGTATCCATACGTTCCTCGAAACCCAAGTATCCCACTTCGACACTTGTGTTCCACGTATCGGACTTTCTGATATTCATACGTTCCTCGAAACCCAAGTATCCTACCTCGACACTTGTGATTACACGTATCGGTCTTTCCAAATCCATATATCTCACGGAATATAAGTGCCTAACATCGACACTTGAAATTCCCGTATCGCATGAAAACATATCTCAAATGCGTAAATCCATATGAAATATCATATGCAACATAAAACATCAATATGAGCATATCACGGGAAAAGTCCGCTATTTAAATGCATCTAGTCATTAAATATATCTCGCGGTTCCCAAAATCAAAATCCAAAACACATATATATACAGCGTCCTATTCCACCGATATATATGTTATAAAACTGATCATGTAACAATAGCAAATTATATGTGCGAGCATGTAAATATGGTATGGCATATGTATAGGTATGTAGGTACACAGGTATGCTATATGTCATATGCGCTATCGCACAAGTATAACTGTTTCAATGTTGCTAACTAATAGCATGGTATATCAATGAGCATTTGTGTTGTGCATACATGGCAATTACCGACAGTGTGTGTGTAGTGTACAATATATACAGTATCAGGCACAACAAGTAACTATATGCAATGTGAATTATGCAATATCTCTATATAAGCACATAAACATACGGCTAATATCATATCATATCTAGCCCCGACGCTTAGAGCCATACGGGAGATTTCCCCGTAGATGTTAAATCTACTCACCAATGGTCTCCAGCTATGAATATCCGACCACCTGCTTCCCCTTGTTCGCAGTGTCCGAAGTCCCCGCTTGCGATGCTATAATTTCACAAACACAAGAAATAATGCGAACATCTCAGAATCGATCAATATAACGCAAAACTACGTATGCAAAAACGCGCCAACACACTAAACTAACTCGCGAGTGTACGTCTAGTGGCTAACGTGCGCAACGATATCTCAAAACCTAATTGAGTACAACAGCAGCACAAGCTCACGACTCGTGTCGCAATACGTATCACGCAGACTCAAAACACTAGATTATAGGTAATCATTCCCAGATTTTGCATACTGAATTTACTAAAGAAGTAAACAGTACAAAACACCCCTCGCCAATAGCAGACAACAACCCACAGAAGACCAACCCCATCCCTCTCCTACCAAGCCGGCGTCGCCGGATCGCGCCTTAGGGGTCGCTGGCCCCGGCTGATGAGGTGGTCCCCGTCACTCACGTGGTGTTTCAGGTTCACTAGTACATCTCTATAATTCTGTTTGGTCAAACACTAAATTCTCCAGATCACAGCAGGTACAAAGTCTCTAAAAAGACACTTAAAACCCGATATTGCACTAATCGATATAAAAAGCGTTCTACACTATAACCAACGAACAAAACAACATACAAACTCCTAATTAACAATGTAGGGCTTATATCTAACAATCATTCTCACAAGATTCAAGCTTTCCTAGCTCCAAGTGATCCAAGATGCTAAAACTCAAGACTTGAAGTATATTTTGTGATATGTTTGGAATTTTGAGGATTTAATGTGCTAGAATGATGCAAGAATGGAAAAGAAATGAGCAAGGGCAGTAGAAGGAGAGGGATCTCGGCCAAGGGAGTGAGGTGGGAGTTTGGTGAGGGTTTCCTAGCAATTACCAACCTTAAATTCCATTAAATGCATTCATATTCAAACATGCACACATGCATGCATCTACAAATCTATTTCTTTTCTTTTCTTTAAACCCTTAATCCTAGTCCACACAAATATCTAGATATGTGAGAAGGTTTTGGATTAACTCAACTTAAATTAAAGAAAAGATCACCTAACAGAAATTTCCCAAAATGTGTATACCGCATTAATATAACATTAAAATTGGGAAAAATTCATATTGAACCAAAACGTTCCATATACCCCCAAAGCTTGCGCACTAGCTTTATTTTAGCTAATCTAGGTGTTGGCAAGTCTATATGGTTGTTTGGTCACATTCGGGTTAAAACGGAAAATACCGACAAACTTACCCTAAAACGGACAAATTCTCAAAACGATTTCTAAAACGTTACATTCATAGTATTCGTGCTGCGTTTGTTGACCTTATCAAGGAGTAGTGTGCGGTAGCTATTTATGCTTATCTGCAAAAGCATATGATGCGATTGAGTTAGGGTAGTCATGTGACTTTGTTGACCTTGTCAAGGGTCATGCGGGTAGGTTTAATTCAATCGAGAAATGACAGGTTGAACTTGACTTGCGGTCTATGGTTTGTTGACCTTTTTAAGGTTATAGATCGCTCAGGGAAAAATATTTTTGGGAATTTCAAGTGTTGAAATTTGCAATGAGATTGCATACCTTCTATGAGATAGTTGGATCCCGATACCCGCTGCGAGTAAGAGTTACTCCTGGGAGAGCTTTACACATTACAATTAGCCGATCAAGTAGGTGTCTAGAAAGGTGTCAACGGGGTTATGCCTCTGGGAAAACGAGGTTTATTTTAATTAGGTCCGTGCGAAAGCACGGGGAACCTCCCTCAAACTACCAGCACTGGCCTGGCTGAATGATTGGCGAACTTGTAGGGTGTAATTATACCCGGCTAGTCTTTCCTTTTAGGGTTTGAAGGAAGATTTGACTAAAACAGTAGGAGACATTCTGATTAGATATATTAATAACCAATCCAATCTTGCAAGAGCGCACGCAGATTGTTTTCTTCTCTCTCTCTCCTGGTTGCGACTATGTCACGTCTTAATTAAGATAATAATACAGATGTATTGACCGAACCCGCTTGTTATACTGCGCTAGGGAACGTTGGTCCTTCTCCAACTTATAATTGTTATAAGACCGAGCGGGAAATAGGGGATTACCGGAATTCCCGTGCCGCCTAAACGGAGAAAGTGCATGCTGATGCATCTTCTTCGGGTGTGTTCATTACCGAGAACTGTTTCTCAGTATACTTTATGTCCTGGGTATGAGATACCGGATCAGGATCCCACATATGTAATCTGTTACATGGGCTAAAGATAGGTAGAGAACTGAGAACGGGTGATAAGTTTCATGAGTTGGAAATGATGCAAGTTTTGCAGCAAAGTCTGTTGGCAGTTATCACCCAGTATTACCAGAATACATTGATTCTGAACGAATGTTATTAGATACCGAACCTGATATACAACATCATATCAGTCTCTTTATTAGTAAAGTAGGTTATAATTTTGTATTGTTGGATAATGTTTTGAAACATTTCCTATATCCAGAGTTGATCGGTTCAGGCACGTTATCTAAAAGCATAGACGTTCTAAATCAAACCACAGTTCTTAACGTACAGAACACACACAAGAGGAAGAGTTCAGAAATGAATTAATACTTCTTGAGGCATTATAGACTAGGTCATCTCGATGCGACCTGATTTGAAGAGATTCTGCGTGTTTAAGTTTAATTACCGCAATCAGGACGGTTTTGCTTTGCAGCTAGCCGGATGAGTACGGGTCGATCCACAGAGAGATGGGAGTCTTTTTCTTAATGTCTTGACGAGTTAAGTCCAAATATGTTGGATTTGTTTGAGTTTAGCTAATTAAAAATGAATGATAAGAGAACTTGTTAAGGGTAGGATTTGGTTGGTTTAAGTTAGGAGGATCGCTCACTTGATTCTTTTGCCACTTCTTAATATTGATGTTACGGTAATTGGCAACAACGGGGATTAGGACGACTAAGAGAAAACTTGCGAGTATAAGCTAGGCTTTCCAACACTTCGTTTTCTCTTTTTGGTCCTTGTCCGTCCGTTCTTGGCTCTTAGCCACAACCTCAGGTTGATTCAACCACAACCGGTCTCACTAGGGTATCACCGCTATTATGAAGAATAGGATGCCGTAGGGAGCGGATTGTGGATCAATTAACGAGAGTTCAAATCAAGATATATGTAAAAGAGAAAAGTGAGGGAGTTTTCCGTCTTTCAAACTTTCCAATTCCTACCCTAACAAGTGAAAAATTACTCACTCATTAGAAATGTTAAATGAAAATAAAACAAAGAAAGAGGGTAATAAGAATTGAGGTAGAAAATCACAACTAGCTATTCGGGACCTCACTTAGGCAAGGATCACACTAAGCATCATGGTTGTAAGGATAACCGAAAAATGGAAGAAAATTAAAACGACAATTTTAAGAAATAACAACAACTACGTTTAACAATAAAAATTACAAGCAACATAAGAAACGGAATTACAAATTACACAAATAGATAAAGAACACTTCTTGCATGCTTCACACTCAACAAAACCTCTCACAAGCTTTAATGGAGGAAGATGGAGGAACATGGACTTTTATTAGAAACTAAATAATTCTAATACAAAAATTACACATGAAAACTAACTCCCCTCTCATGGTTCTGCTCTGGGCTATTTATAGGCCTGAGTTTGGGATTTTAGCAAAACAGTACAAACCTACACACATTTACAGAAAACACCCCAAAGTTTCACACTGCAACGACACGTGTCCGCCGCGCATGCGCGGCCAAAGCTGAGGTGGCGCGGCGGAAGGGCGGCGGGTTGGTGGCCAAACCTTGGTCGGTTTTTTCTATGGTCTTCTGCTCATTTTTCCTGATCTTTGAACACTTTACATTGCAATAATTCAACCAGAAAATCTCCAGATTTCTGATCCAAGACTTCTTCATTTATTTCACTTTTGACTTTCACCATTTTTGACTTTAATTTTTCCTTTAGTCCCAAATGACGACTCTTTTCGTCCCCTCTTCTGAACTGGTACGGGACGGATGCTGGAACCCGGCTTTTATCTGTTTGTGACAGATGTTCTGGATTTTGCCGTAAATGTGGTGATTTTGTCGGATTTGCTCACTCTTGGACTGGAAACCTGTAATCTGTAACATGTAGCAAATACAGATAAAAAGCACCTACATGTATGCAATGTGATTAAGAATGGGCGGTTCAGATATACAAAAATATGCGATGAACACGACCCGACAAGCTAAAGTTACATTTAGATGCATATTTAAATTAGTTTGAATTTGCAACTTGTGAAACTTGCCGGTCATGTCACAAAGATAAGATGACCACAACTCTGTTTATTGGAAACAGAGAAAGAGTCAGTGAACTCTTGGGATTGATACACAATGATGTATGTAAAGTCCCCTGTCTACATATGCGAGGACCGGTTCTTTATACTTCATTACATTCACTGATGATCTCTCAAGATTCGGACATATGTTCCTGTTGAAACACAAGTCCGAAACTTTTGAGATAATCACAGAATATAAGTTAGAAGTAGAGAACCAAAATGGGTATAAGTATTATGTCCTTTGATGAGATCAAGGAGGAGAATACTTGAGCACGGAATTCCGGGACTATTCTAAAGGATAATGAGATTCTCTCTCAGCATTACTCCTCCGAATACACCACAGCACGTCGGTGTATCGAGGCGGAGCAATCGCACCCTATATGATATGGTGTGCTCTATGACGAGTACTACTGAGATGCCTATTTTCTTTTGGGGTTATGCACTTGAGAAGTTGCATACCTATTGAATAGGGTTCCAACCAAATCAGAAGCCTACCACTCCATATGTGATATGGTATGGGAAGAGCCCATCTCTTAATGATGTTAAGATTTGGGGTTGTCCGGCCTATGTCAAAAGCAAAATCCGGACAAGCTCGAGGCAATGATAGTTCTGTGGAAGTTTATTGGATATCCCAAGCATTCGCAAAGGAATATCTTCTACCAAACCGAGGAACAAAAGATGTTTTGTTTCTCAGCATGCCACCTTTGTGAAATGGAATTTCTTGTGAAGTAATTACTGGTCATGAGGTAAAATTGGAAAGAGTTCCAGCTATACAAAACTGCAGCTGATGATTTTGTAGAACCCGAAGGATTCAGTAGATTCCAACGAACCTCAGCCTCTCCGACGATCTAATAGGGTTCCTCACCCAATTGAGAGATACTTCGGTTTTCTCTATGACAGTGCGAGCGAGGATTGCATCTTGAGATGATGACCCAACTTGTTTCGAGCAGTCCATCAGGAGTGGGGACTTTGTGAGAATGGCTGGATGCTTAGCGATCTGAGATGGAATCCTTATACACCAACAAAGTATGGACTTTGGTTGCTTTATCTGAAGGGTTAAATCCCCATCAGGAGAAAGTATACCTTGAGAAGATTACTTGGTGTACATGAAAGAGTTGAGACTTTCAAAGCTATGCTTAAGTCCATCCAGATCCTACTTGCCACGGCTACATACCATGACTACGATATCTGGCGGTTGGGTGTCATGACTGCTTTTCTAAATGTTAATTTGGAAGAGGGCGTCTATAAGTACACAGCCAGAGGGCTTCGTAAATAGTGGGAGCAGCGGAAACATGTGCAAGATGTTTTATGTGATAAATCAGGCATCGCGGAGTTGGAACGTCTGTTTTGATGTGGTAGTCAAAGAGTTTGACTTCATCAAAATGGTAGATGAACCTTGTATATACAAAAAGGTAGTAGAAAGTATAGTGGCGATCTTCGTAGAATACGTGGATGTCATACTCTTGATAGGGAAGGAGTTTCCTATGCTACGCTCGGTCAATCTCCTCTTATCACAAAGATTCCCCATATAGGATCAAGGTGATACCTCCTAAATCCTGGGTGATGGATCTATGAGATAGATCTAATTGGATGTTAGGATTCTCACTAGTTGTAGTGAGATGGTATCAACCGATCCTGGGGAGAATCACTGGAAAGGTTCCAGGGTGATAAGGACGACTGAATGTCAGTCGCAGGCATTGTCTTTACCCTCAGTAGAGGGACGGTATGTTGGAAGAGTTCCAAGCTAGATACTGTGACTTACTAGACGATTAAAGACAAGATACATCGTTACCAAGAATGCTACCAAAGAGGCAGTCTGGATATATTTTAGTTCATGAGATGAACTTCATTCCTGCCATTGTGTGACAATGGAGTTATGGCTTATGCCAAGGAACCCCGTCCCATCATAGATCCAGACATATTCTTAGGCAGTATCGCCTGATCATGGAGATGGTTGATCTCCATGGAGATCAAGGTTAGGAGAGTAGACACAGAGGACAACAGCGTGGATCCATTCACAAAGGCCTATTTCCCAATAGAGATTTTTATGGGATGGTTGAGTATGAGATACTTCAACCACAACAGATTGTTGAGTAAGCGATACCACAACAGATGGCCCTAGTGCAAGTTGGAGATTGTTAGTTATATGTATGCCCTAGAGACCATTACTGTACATATGATGTATATTGTAGTGGATGCTTGGACATATATAGGGAGGACTTTCTTGCTCGACATGATAGTATGCTATCTGGTTACTCTTTATCTTAACATGTACTCTGATAGTCTCTATGTTACATGTTGATAAAGCCCTTAGGATGAGTACTTGACTACCAGGACTATGATGCAGACCATACTAGTGGGGACAGTGTAGCCGCCAAGTACATCCTTCAAATGTTCCTAGTCGTAGGTGTATCGAGACAGGGCATCGATATACAAGAGTAGACTAGCGTATGCGCTTCTTGACTCGTCTGATGGGCGATGGATGATCCCGTATCCATTGGTGTTTGACATCAGAGAAGGTATATGGGTGCTCAGTGGAGACTGGGTACACTGGACGGACTCGCCGTGAACTCCCAGATGGTATTATACTTCACGTCAGATGGCAGTTCTCTGGTGACACTGGTACAAGTTAGTCTGTAGACCCGAGATCGTCATAGAGTCTTCTGTGATTCCCACTGTGCTTTGATTTCCATCATACCATGTCCAAGAGGGCATGCAAAAAGGTGGCTTTTGGGTATAGTCCCGAATCACATGGAGGCAATGAGCGATAGGAGGGGATTCGTCTCTCCAGGTGTAGGGAGTTGATGTTGCGCTGTGTTAGATTGACTATAACTAGAAATCCCTGGCTAGGGTTGCTGAGATTTATTGGTAAGTGTTATCAGTGGTTTCTCGAACTGTTATGGACCACATATCGACACGACTTATCAAACTACTAGGTTCTGACGTTTACCATCCCTAGGCGAGATATGCGACATATCAGATGAAGAGACCGGACTGTACGGGAGTGTTACTAATTGGATTCACGGGAGAATGTACAGGCTTGCTTGTTGATCTTCTGATTGATCAATACCTGGATGGCTGCTACGTTTAGCTGACCGCTTGCAGCTTGTGGGTGTTTTATATGATCATCACCTACTGCCGGCATATTGACGATTCTTCCTACATAGAGGTTTCCTGGCTAAGGCAAAACGAAGTAGGAGCACATATGTGATATGTGCGGGAACGAGAACAATACGTGTATGTGATACCGTATTAGATTCTCGCGATATGAGATATCGGCCGGGTATATGTGATATAGCCGGGTCATCGGATCAAGTGTTGATTCGATAAACTGATACAGATTATATTAGTCGGTTATTTATGAAATAGCCGGATTATCGGATCAAGTGTTAATTCGATAATTTAATGTATAATTATATATTTGATATATTAAATTACATTAACTAATATTAGCTCACTAAAAGATTCTTTTTCTCACTCGGGTAATACATTGATATATATGCAATATATGTTAATTGTATTATTTTATTTTGTTACAATAAATATTGTATATGTGATATATAATATTATAACATGTTATGGTTATACATGCAACATGTTTTGTGGATTTAAAATATGGTTAAGGTTTGGATTAGGGTTAAGTTTTCATGAAGCTTTCAAGAAGCTTCTTGAAGCTTTGACTTTGACCTTGATATTTTGCATAGATATTTTTTTAACCCAACCCAACCCTTTAACCATTGTTGATTCTCTACATGGGTTAAGTCTTCATACTTAACCCATGGCTGCATTTCTAACCTCACACTTGATTCATTACTCATCACAAATGGTTTTTCTTCTTCTTCTTCTTCCTCTTTGATGAAAAGCTTTCTAGTTTTTTCAAAAGTGATGAAAATGAGTGAGATAAAGAAAACAAATGAGAGCTAAATTCCTACTTCATCATCCTCATCTATTCTAGCCACTTAGATTAGGGTGTTTGCTTTGCTAATACTTGATTAGTGAAGCAAAAGCTTGGGCTTGAGTTTCTTCAAGGTAGATCATCTTTGTTATCGAAGATCGGAAGCAAGATTGCATCTTTCTCTTCAAGGAGCCTCTCTAGAGTTCGGGTACATGATGATTGCGGCGAAGGGACCTCAACACGGAGCTTATGAAGCGAAGGAACAGACTACAAATGTTGAAATCCCAAACTCTTAGAAGTAAATTTGTTTACTTGCTTTTTGTTTCGCCTAATCTCTAGTCTAAGATCTTGGTTAGGGTTGTTCGGCACTTGGAAAATTTGAATCGGGCATGGTTGATCCCTTGTAGAACCTTATGATAGTGCCTAGTAACCCTACACTTCTCAAGTACTTTAAGAATGTCCTCGACATCTTCCAGTGATTCTCCCAAGATCCAATTGATTCCTAATCACTACACCTAGTGAGTTAGCTACATCTGGTCTTGTACAAAACATCGCATACTCTGATAGAGCCTACTGCCGAAGCATAGGGTATCTGTTGCATACGAGCTCTCTCCAAATCAGTCTCGGAAGACATCCTTTTGGAGAGAGTGATTCCTAAGGTAGTGGGTGAACCACCACGCATAGAATCCTCCATACTAAACACCTTTAGTATGGTGTTAATGTACCTGGATTTGGGACACTCCCAATATCCACTTAAATCTATGACCATAGATCATAATCTACAAGATGTAGTAGGTATCATCCAGATCATCTATTGAGAATCGTCATGATAAGAGGAGCTTCACCGAGCGTAGCATAGGAAACCATTTCCTATCAAGAGTATGTCATCTATGTACAATACATGGAAGACAACCTTACTCTCTACAACCTTCTTGTATATACTAGGTTCATCAACATTTTTGATGAAGTCAAACTCTTTGACTGCCACATCAAAACAGATGTTCCAACTCCGCGATATTTGCATTGATTCTGATGGACTTAAGCATAGCTTTGAAAGTCTCAACTTTTCCATTTACACCAAGAATCTTCCCAAGATCAAATTGCTCCCAATGGGTTTTACCCCTTCAGGTGCAACATTCAAAGTCATACTTTGTTGGTGTACATGGATTGCATCTTTGATCGCATAGAATCCATCCTTTTTACAGAGTCACCACTCGTGATGGCCTGTATGAACCTACTTGGGCCATCATCTACCATGATGCAATCCTCGCTCCCACTGTCACTGAGAAGACCGTAGTATCTCTCAAGTGGTTGAGGAACCCTACCAGATTCGTGGAAAGGCCGAGATTCGTTGGAGACTATTGAATCCTTTGGTTTCACCAAATCATCAGCTGTTAGTTTGCCTTGCTGGAACACCTTCCAGTTCAACCTCATGATCATAAATTTCTTCATAAGAAATACCATTTCTCAAAAGGTGCCATGCTGAGAAACAAAACATCTTTTGCTCCTCAGTTAGGTAGAAGATATGTCCTCACAATTGTTTGGGATATCCTAACAAACTTATACAGAACTGACCTTGCCTCAAGTTTGTCCGGGTTTTGTTTTTCAACATAGGCTAGACAACCCCATATCTTAACACGTTTAAGACATGGTCTTTTCCCATTCCATATCTCATTTGTATTGGTAGGCTCTGATTTGGATGGAACCCTATTCAATAGGTATGCAGCTTTTCAAGTGCATAACACCTAAAAGAAAACAGGAAACTCAGCAGTACTCATCATAGAGTGCACCATATCTCATAGGGTGCGATACCTCTGCCCCGATACACCATTGTGCTGTGGTGTACTCGAAGGAGTAAGCTGAGAGAGAATCCTATTCCCTGTTTAGAAAATCCAGGAACTCCATGGCCAAGTATTCGCTTCCTCGATCATATCGAAGGACTTAATACTTCTACCCGTCTGGTTCTTCAACTTCATGCTCATATTCCTTGAATTTCTCAAAAGTTTCAGACTCGTGTTTTAACAGGAACACATGTCCGAATCTTGAAAGATCGTCAGTGAATATAATGAAGTACAAAGAACCAACCTTGGCATTTGTAGACTTAGGACCGTATACATCATCATGTATTCGTCCCAAGAGTTCACTAACTCTTTCTCTGTTTCCAGTAAACGGTGTATTGGTCATTTTACCTTTGAGACAAGGCTGGCAAGTAGCATAAAATGAAAATTCAAACGAATTCTCATATTCATGCTTATGTAACTTAGCTGGTCGTGTCGCATTGATATGACCTAGTCTACAATGCCTTAAGAAGGATTCGTTCATTTCTGAACTGATCCTTTTGTGTGTGTTTTAGATACTTTGAACTGTGATTTTATTTAGAACGTATATGCTATTATATAACATGCCTGATCCAATCAACTTTTGATTCAGGAAAATGTTCACAATATTATCCTCTAATACATAATTATATCCTTCTTTAACTTATTAAAGAATCTGATGTAATGTTGTATATCAGGTTCGGTATCTAATAACACTTGTTCAGAATCAATGTATTAATATAAAGTGATATTTGCCAACTGACTTCGCTGCAACAATTGCACCATTCTCTACACTTTAGAGATATATCACCCATTCTCATTTCTCTACGTATCTCCAGCCTATGTAACATATTACATATGCGGGATCCTGATCCGGTATCACATACCCAAGACGTAGATGATACTGTGAAACAGCTCTCGGTAATGAACACACCCGAAGAAGATGCATCATCATGCACTTTCTTCGATTGGGTAGCATGGGAATCCGGATATTCCCCTATTTCCTGCTCGGACTTATAACAATTATAAGATTGAGCGGAACCAACGTTTCCTACAACGGTATAATAAGCAGGTTCGGTCAACGCATCCATATTATTATCTTGTTTCAGGCGTGACATGGTCGCTACCAGGAGAGAGAGAGAAGAAAACACTCTGCGTGTGCTTTTGCAAGATTAGATTGGTTTTTATTTTATCTAATCAGGATGGCATCCACTGTTTTAGTCAAATCTTCCTTCAAACCTTAAAAGGTAAGACTAGCCGGGATTAATTACACCCTACAAGTTCGCCAATCTTTCGGCCAGGCTAGTGTCGGTACATTGAGGGAGGTTCCCCATGCTTTCGCACGGACCTAATTAAAATAAACCTCGTTTTCCCATGGGCGTAACCCCGTTAACACCTTTCTAGACACATACTTGATCGGCTAATTGTAATGTATAATACTCTCCCAGGAGTAACCCTTACTCGCAGTAGATATCGGGATCCAACTAACTTATAGAAGGTATGCAATATCATTGCAAATTTCAACACTTGAAATTCCCGATAATATTTTACCCCTAGCGTTCTATGACCTTGACGAAATCCAGCGAACCATAGTCCACTAGTCAAGTTCAATCCGTACATTTCTTGATTGAATTAAACCCACCCGCACGACCCTTGACGAAAGCCAACAAAGTCGTATGACTACCCTAATCCAATCACATCATATGCTTAAGCAGATAAGCACTAGTTAGCTACCGCACACTACGCCTTGACGAAAGCCAACAAACATAGCACGAATACTAAGTAGTACTTATCTGAAATGATGGAGGACTACGCAGGTTTTTATGAAAAACCATTTGCGTAATGAACTTGATATCGTTGTAGAATCAAGTGATTTTCAAAAAGGAGTGTTTTTGAGTCTTTTACTTGTTTTGCTAAAGAGGTCACTCCCGGTGAAGGGATCTCGGCTCTTTCCTTATCGAATAAGGTGCAGGATATTTCACAAATACCACTATGCAAAGCAAAAACTATAGATGCAATCAAAAGACAAACCGAGTGGTTTGTAGCATCTGCTAGTTTCGCTAAAGAGGCACTCCCAGTGAAGGGATCTCGGCTCTTTCCTTATCGAATAAGGTGCTGGATATTCTAAAAGGAATACCGCTATGCAAAGAAAGAAATAGAGCTACCAGTTTTCGAGACAAGTTTCTACAACATCTTTAGCTTTCTTTTTATTTCATTAATCTCATTAATGAAGTCCCATTATTTATGCTTCACAAGCATCACCGAAGAAACGAAAGCAATAGTATTAATTATATCTCATATATATAATATAGGCATTCGTCTAAGAACATATCAAATAATCACATCACAGAATATCAGCAGCAGAAGAACATATATGAAATATTGGATATTCTAGGAATTCCGTGTTTTATTTAAGCCATTAAAAACATGGATTCCGCGGTCATGATGAATATCCAATCCCACATCCCTAGACCCCTACGAGAGCAGCAAGCAACCCTACCATTTCTAGAGTTAGGAGAACCGGTCTCGACTCCTCGAGATAGTCTCCTACTGGACCCTAGAACCCGGTTACTTGTGCTCCCCGTCTTGAGTCTATCTTAATGCGGAAAAGTAAATAATATACAACAATGGTGACATCATTCTCAACCCGGAAGTGCCCTAAAAAAAGAATATTACATACAAGTTTTTACATGAATGAAAATGAAAAACTCTCATCTGACATAAAAAACCCCGGCGATTCAAAACACGATAATCTAATATAACATATCACAGCAACACATAACATCACAAGTCATCAACGTAAGTAAATATTCGTATCCCAATTGTCGTTGACATATAGCACCGAAATCGGCGATACACCACATATTACACTTACGGTCGCAGAAAAGAAAATGTCAAACTACAACATTTGGAATCCATAATCACCTTAGACATCATAAACCAAAAATATCACATACTTCGGATTTCATGCTTAACAATATAAAATCCAAATATTGTATCAAAAACACAGAAAGCTAGGAGAAATTTAAACGATTCGATTGAATCAACGAATTCCCAAATTTCCAAGAAAGCTCAATACTTGAGCACTGTTAAAATTAACCAGAGACATACCACCGTACCTACAAACCTACAGCTGAAGTCCCGACCCAAGCCTCTCAAGTGGCGCCGCGGATCCGCTGCCAAAACTATGTTTTGGCCGCGGATCCGCGGTCACTTAGACGAGTTAGGGTTTCGTTCTTCAGGTGTGTCCATAGAATTCCCTGCATGTTTTTCTGAATATTTTTAACATGGAAATATCCAACTTTTGGAAAAATTTCCAGAGAGGGGGTCCGTTTCGGGTTTTCGGGGTTCGATCGGAATTCTAACTTCGTCTAGACAATGCCTAATGCTCTAGCTTGGCTCTGATACCACTGTAGGGTTAGCTTACCACCTTAGCAAGGTTTTGGCAAGCATCAAACATGCAATTTAAAATTTTTTGGGTGCTAATCAAACCAACCAAGTAATCGAACTAGAGAATTAGGGTTAAACATAATATGTAAACAACTTTACATCTAAGTGAATGCAGAATACAACCTTTGCAGACCGGTCCTTCACTTCTAAAGCTCCGTGTAGTAAACCCTTCGCCCCTAGTAGTGAACATCCGAACTCTAGTAAGAATCACATGTAGAAATGAACAAGCTTGCTCAATGCCTTCGAAACCGAATATGATCTGTGTCGACGAGACTCAAGCTCATGCTACCTCTTCACTAATGGTGAGATTAGTGAAGCAAACACCCTAAACTAAATGGCTGATAGTAGATTATGATGAAGTAGGATTTTTTCTCACTTTAGATTTAGTTTTCTCACAATATTTCATCACATTGTCAAAAGCTAGAAGCTTCAAGAGGAAGAAGAAGATGAAGTGATGAAATGATGAAAGAATATCTCATTTTGTTCAAATGCAACCATGGGTGAGTATAACAACCATATACTAACTCATGTAGAGAGTTAACCATGGTAATGGGTTATTTGTTAGGTCACAAAATATCTTAAGTAAAAACAAAGGAGTGGACTTAGTCAATGCTTATCAACAAGCTTCTACAAGCTTCTAGCTATGATTAAATCCACTAATTTGTAATTTCTTAATGATAAATGAAAGCCTAACATAAACCCTAGTATGGTATGAGTCTCATACATACATGTTGCATGTGTAACCTAGCATGACACACTAAAATATATCACATATATTTATGTGTGCAAAAACAATACAATTATCATATATCACATATATATTAATGTATCATAATAAGAAAAATGAATACTTAAGTGAGCCAATATTAGTTAATGTAATTTAATATATCAAATATATTAATTCTACATTAAATTATTAAATACACATTTGATTTAATAATCCGGCTATATTAAATATAACCAACTAATATTAAATGTAACAACTTATCGAATCAACACTTGATCCAATAACCTGGATATAACACATATAAACTTTGATGTCACATATCACGAGAATAGAATGCGGTATCACATACGCACATTAATCTCGGTCCCGTACATATCACAAATGTGCTCCTACTCCGTTTCGCATGAACCAGGAAATCTCTGTGTAGGATTCTAAAAACTCGTCAATACGCCGGCAGAATGTGATGATCATATCAAACACCCACAAGCCGCAAGCGGTCTGTTAAACGTAACGGCCACCTGGGTATTGAGCGATCAGAAGATCAACAAACAAGCCTGCTATAATTCCTGCGAATCCAATCAGTAACACTACCGTACAGTCCGGTCTCTTCGTATGATATGTCGCATATAACAGCCTGGGGGTGGTATAACGTCAGACCACAATAGCCTGATAATTCATGCCGATGTAAGGTCCATAACGGTTCGAGAAACTACTGATAAAAATTACTAGTAAATCTCAACAACCCTGGCCAGGGATTTCCTGTTATGGCCAATCGAGAATAGCGTAATATCAACTCCCACTACCGGAAGAGATGAAACCCCTCCTATCGCTCATTGCCTCCATATGACTCGGGACTGTACCCAAAAACCACCTTTTTGCACGGTCTCTTGACCGTGGAATGGTGGAAATCAAAGCACAGTGGGAATCACACAAGACTCTATGACGATCTCGGGTCTACAGACTAACTTGTACCAGTGTCACCAGAGAACTGCTATCTTACGATATGTATAATATCATCTAGGAGTTCTCGGCGAGTCCGTTCAATGTACCCAGTCTCTACTGAGCACCCGTATACCTTCTCTGATGTCAAACACCAATGGATATAGGATCATCCATTGCCCATCACATGGGTCGAGAAGCGCATACTCTAGTCTAGTCTGGAGTATAGATGCTCTCTCTCGATACTCCCTCGACTAGGAACTATTATAGGGTGTACTTGCAGACTACCCTTGGCCTTACTAGTATGATCTACATCATAGTCCTGGTAGTCAAGTACACATCCTAAGGGCTTTGTCAACATGTGAGAGCAAGGCAATATTACGTATACAAGTCAGCATGTTAAGACAAAGAGCAACCAGATAGCATACTATCAAATCGAGAAAGAAAGTCCTCCCTATAAATGTCCAAGCATCCACTACAATATACATTCTATGTACAGCAATGGCCTCTAGGGCATACATATAACTAACAAAACCCGATTCGAGGAGCGGGAGGCACCGTCTGCGAGTACATGGTGGACCCGGTATGTTACCCCGGGGCAAGAAATGATTTTCGTGGTGTAGAGATGACCCTGGCAGAGAGAGCACAACCTACCGGTGATAGTATTGAGCTTTGTGGTTATCCGGAGGATACCGACCAGAGTCGTGAGATGATACGGGCCGATCCATATTGACGGAGCCCGAGGGCCGATCCGAACTGACGGAGCCCGAGATATTGATATGGGCCGATCCGGACTGACGGAGCCCGAGATATGAGGATTTGCGTGTCGATGCTGGACACTCAGGTTCCATGATTTTGATGTGTCATTGATGGACACACGTTGGTTGATATCCTCGTATTTACATGCATATGCTTTCATGATATTTACATGCATGAGGTTGTTGTGTCATTGAAGGACACGCAGATGTTAACCACATGCTGGTAGGCATTGATTATATTGTTAGAACATATGCAGATACGGTCACCCTAGATATTATTGTATTACCTTTATGATATAGTTGACCCAGAAATCATTGTTTTATTCGATTTATACCTGATGATGTTTTCTACTTGTTAGTGATATGTATGCCCTAGAGGCTATTACTGTACATATGATATATATTGTAGTAGATGCTTAGACATATATATAGAGGACTTTCTTGCTCGACATGATAGTATGCTATCTGGTTGCTCTTTATCTTAACATGTGCACTGATTGTCTCTATGTTACATGTTGATAAAGCCCTTATGATGAGTACTTGACTACCAGGATTATGATGCAGATCATACTAATGGGGACAGTGTAGTCTCTAAGTACATCCTTCAAATGTTCCTAGTCGTAGGTGTATCGAGACTGGGCATCGATATACCAAAGTAGACTAGCGTATAGCTTCTCGACCCAGCTAGATGGGCGATGGATGATCCTATATCCATTGGTGTTTGACATTAGAGACAGTATACGAGTGCTCAGTGGAGACCGGGTACACTGGACGGACTTGCCGGGAACTCCCAGATGGTATTGTACCTTACGTCAGATGGCAGTTCTCTGGTGACACTGGTACCGGTTAGTCTGTCGACCCGAGATCGTCATAGAGTCTTGTGTGATTCCCACTGTACTTTGATTTCCACCTTACCGCGTTCAAGAGAACGTGCAAAACGGTGGCTTTTGGGTACAGTCCTGAGTCACATGGAGGCAATGAGCGATAGGAGAGGTTTCGTCTCTCCCGGTATTCGGAGTTGATGTTGCGCAGTGCTCGATTGGCTATAACAAGAAGTCCCTGGCAAGGGCTGCTTTAGAGATTTACTGGTTTGTGTTACTAGTAGTTTCTCGTCCCATTATAAGCTTCATATCGACACGACTTATCGAGTTACTGGGGTATGACGTTTACCACCCCTAGACGGGATATGCGACATATCAGACGAAGAGACCGGACTGTACGGTAGTGTTACTGACTGGATTCACAGGAGTATGAGCAGGCTTGCTTGTTGATCTTCTGATCACTCAATACCCAGGTGGCCGTTACAATTAGCAGACTGCTTGTGACTTGTGGGTGTTTGATATGATCATCACCTACTGCCGGCGTATTGACGAGTCTTTAGAGTCCTACACAGGGGTTTCATGGCTCAAGCGAAATGGAGTAGGAGCACATATGTGATATGTACGGGACCGAGATTGATACGATATGAGATACCGTATTCTATTCTCACGAGTTATGACATTGGTCGGTTATATGCGATATAGCCGGGCTATCGGATCAAGTGTTGATTCGATAACTTGTTACACATGATATTAGTCGATTATATGTGATATAGCCGGATTATTAAATCAAGAGGTTATTTGATAATCTAATGTATAATTATATATTAGATATGTTACATTACATTAACTAGTATTAGCTCACTTATGATTCTTTTCTCACTTGGTTTGTGCAAATTGTATATATGTGATATATGCAAGTATACATTATTTTGTGTCATGCTTGATGATACATGCAAGATGGGTGTATGACACTTAAACCATGCTAGGGTTAAGTTAGTATTTTATTTATTTCTTAAGTTATAGCAAAAGAGAGAAGACTTGGTCAATGTTGTCAAGCTTGGATGAAGCTTGTAGAAACATTGACAAAGTCCACTCTTTTGTCATTTCTTAGGATATTAGTTAACCCAACCCTTAACCTTAGCCCTTGGTTTATTCTCTACATGAGTTAGGCATGAGGGCTTAACTCACCCATGGTTGCAATAATTCATTTTGATGAATTAATATGGTGAGTTCTTTCTTCTTCTTCTTTTCCTCAAAAAAGCTTTCTAGCTTCACTGGAGGTATGAGAAAAAATGTGAGAAAATCAAATCTAAAGTGAGCCTACTTGCTACTTCATCATTCTCTACTACTTGCCATTTAGTATAGGGTGTTTGCTTCACTAATTTCACAATTAGTGAAGAGATAGCTTGGGTTAGTGTCTCCTCGACGTAGATCATCTTCGACCACGAAGACATCGAAGCAAGCATGTTCGTTTCTTCATGGGAGCCTCTCTACAGTCCGGAGTTCACGATCGCAGTGAAGGGACTACTACACGGAGCTATTGAAGTGAAGGACCGGTCTACAAAGGTTGTATTCCTTGCTCACTATACTTGCAAAGTGTTTGCATTTTATATTCTGTCGATTTCTAGTTAACGATTCTTAGTTAGGGTTAGCTAAAACGGCAAATTTTTGAATTTGGCATGGACGATGGCTCCCGAAACCTTGCTGCCGTCTTAGGTAACCCTGCAGTGGTATCATAGCCATGCTATAAATTTATACGGATTTTGTTAAGATTACGAAACCAAAATACTGCAAAACTTTCAACGCCTAAACCTTCTCTCTGTCGAATTTAAAAGGATGTCAAAAAATTTTTTAAATAAGTACAGAGTGCTATATGTGATATAACATGGACACTGACAAAATTTGAGGCATTTTGGGGAAAAGTGGCCGGCCCCATATACCTAGATCTCGGCCAAATCCAAGCAGTCCGCCCTGAAATTTTGTCTGTGTTCCAGAGACTGGGTTTTGGTGTTTCAGGTGTTGTTTATTTTTGCTAATTTTACATGTGATGTAATCTGACACTATAAGCAATTCAGAGTGTTTCGTATTCGTAGTTTTAACATTGTTTCGGGTGATTCACATATTGTCTAGACGAACTTAAAAAGTTCGATCGAATGTCAAAAATCCATTTTTCCAAGTTTAACGTATTCGGAAAAATATGCAAGTGATTCTGTAGACCCTCTAGAAGAACGAAACCATAAGTTGATTATATGACCGTCAGAACCGCCACTAAATCCTAGGGTTTGTGGTAGTTCAGCGTTGTCACTTGTGAAACGTTGGTTTGACCCTTCTACGGCTGGTTCATAGGTACTGTGGCATCTTCTGGGTATTATTAAAACTGTGCTCATGTGTTGAGCTGTCGGGAAATTGTGGGACATTGATGAACCAATCAAAAAGTTTAATGTCGTCCGGATATTATGTGATGGGATACAATATTTGAAATCCATAAGTAGTTATGAGATAACTAGTTTGAATTTTATAAATCTAGCAGTTTAGTCTCGTTTGATCGGTTGACACGGAATTTTGATGTGATCAAAAGTCCGTCGCAATCACGTGGCGTAAGAGGGTACTCGCCGGGTAAACATAATAGATAGCCACGCCCCATAGCCCCGACTAAGTGACTGTAGGAGAACCCCATCGCCAAAAGCATCCGTTCGGGTGCTCGCGGAAGCGGTTTTCCGTCTTAGTGCACTTCGTCGACGGCATCGGAGGGGTGCGGCCGTCTACTAAAGTTTCCAACGAGCATTCGATCAAGATGTCGGGAATCTTGTTGAATTGCCCGACTAGATATTGAAAAGTGTTTTCGAGATCGAGACTAAAATGCGGGGTTTATAATTGTTAGGCATGCGATGTCTAAGGAATTCATTTGGTTAGGCATGTGATGTCTAAGGTGATTGCGGATTCCAACTGCTATAGTTTTTCACTTTCTTTTCTGCGACCGTAAGTGTAATATGTGGTGTATCGCCAGTTTCGTTGCTATATGCCAACGACAATTGGGATACGCATATTTACTTACGTTGATGACATGTGATGTTATGTGTTGCTGGGTTATGTTATATTGGATTGTCTTGTTCTGAATAGCCTGGAGTTTTATGTGAGATGAGAGTTTTTCATTTTCATTCATGTAAAATTCATTGCATGTAATATTCTTTTATTGGGGCTCTTCCGGGTTGAGGATGATGTCACCATTGTATATTATTTACTTTTCCGCATTAGGATAGACCCAAGGCGGGAAGCATATGTAACCGGGTTTTGGTGTCCAGTGGGAGACCATCACGAGGAGTCAAGACCGGGTTTCCAAACTCTAGGAATGGCAGGGTTGCTTGCCGCTCTCGTAGAGGTCTAGGGGTGTGGGATTGGCAATTCATCACGACCGTGGAATCCGTGTTTTATACAGGCATGATTTAAAACACGGAAATCCTAGTATATCGAATATTTCATATGTTGTTTTCTGCTGCGATATCTGTGATGTGATCATTTGATATATTGTTGAGATAGATACTGGATATAGTATATATGATATATTATATAGACGTTGCTTACGTTTTACACCCGCGCTAGCACTGCCCCCACTCTGCCGTTAGTTACCTAACCTAACGGTGTATGAGGGGACATCGAGGCGAATGCGGATGGCATAAGCGTACGTTGTATTTATCTGTGATGTTTAGGTAACTTAAAATGATGTGACTTCATTAATGAGATTAATGAAATAAAAGAAACCTAAAGATGTTGTGGAATCGAATTTTCAAAAATAGGTAGCTCTAGTTGTTGCTCTGCATAGCTGTGTTCCTTGTAGAACATCCAGCACCTTATTCGATAAGGAAAGAGCCGAGATCCCTTCACCAGAAGTGACCACTTTAGCAATAACTGGCAGATGCTACAACCCTCGGGTTTTGTCTTTTGATTGCTTTTATAGTTTTTGCTTTGCATAGTGGTATCTGTGAAATATCCTGCACCTTATTCGATAAGGAAAGAGCCGACAATCCCTTCACTGGGAGTGACCTCTTTAGCAAAACTAGTAAAAGCACAAAAAATGCTCCATTTTAAATCATTTGATCCTACAACGATATCATGTTCATTACGCAAAGAGTTTTCTTAAAAACCTATCCTAGCCCTCCATCATTTCAGATAGGTACTTCATAGTATTCGTGCTACGTTTGTTGGCTTTCGTCAAGACGTAGTGTGCGGTAGCTATTTATGCTTATCTGCATAAGCATATGATGCGATTGAGTTAGGGTAGTCGTGCGACTTTGTTGCCTTTCGTTAAGGGTCGTACCGGTAGGTTTAATTCAATCAGGAAATGTACGTGGTTAACTTGACTAGCACCCTATGGTTTTTTGGCTTTCATCAAGGTCATAGGATGCTAGCGGTAAAATATTATCGGGAATTTCAAGTGTTGAAATTTGCAATGAGATTGCATACCTTCTATGAGATAGTTGGATCCCGATACCCACTGCGATTAAGAGTTACTCCTGAGAGAGTTTTACACATTACAATTAGCCTATCAAATAGGTGTCTAGAAAGGTGTCAACGGGGTTACGCCTCTAGGAAAATGAGGTTTATTTTAATTAGGTCCGTGCAAAAGCATGGGGAACCTTCCTCAAATTACCGGCACTGGTCTGGCTGAAAGATTGGCGAACTTGTAGGGTGTGATTAATCCCGACCAGTCTTTCCTTTTAGGGTTTGAAGGAAGATTTGACTAAAACAGTGGGAGCTATTGTGATTAGATAAATTAATAACCAATCTAATCTTGCAAGAGCATACGCTGAGTGTTTTCTTCTCTCTCTCTCTCCAGGTAGCGACCATGTCATGCCTTAATCAAGATAATAATACGGATGTATTGACCGAACCCGCTTGTTATACTGAGCTGGGGAACGTTGGTCCCGCTCCAACTTATAATTGTTATAAGACCGAGCAGGAAATAGGGGATTACCAGGATTCCCGTGCCGCCCAAACGGTGTATGATGATGCATCTTCTTCGGGTGTGTGTTCATTACAGAGAACCGTTTCTCAGTTTCCTTTACGTCCTGGGTATGAGATACCGGATCACGATCCTGCATATGTAATAAGTTACATGGGCTACAGATAGGTAGAGAACTGGGAATGGGTGATATGTTTTAATAGTTAAAAACGGTGCAATTGTTGCAGCCATGTCTGTTGGAAGTTATCACCATGTATTACCAAATACATTGATTCTGAACGAATGTTATTAGATACCGAACCTGATATACAACATCATATCAGTTTCTTTATTTAGTAAAGAAGGATATAATTTTGTATTGTTGGATAATGTTTTGAACATTTCCTATATCAAGAGTTGATCGGTTCAGGCACGTTATCTAAAAGCATATACGTTGTAAATCAAACCACAGTTCTTAACATACAGAACACACACAAGAGGAAGAGTTCAGAAATGAACGAATCCTTCTTGATGCATTGTAGACTAGGTCATATCAATGCCACCCGACTAGCTGAAGTTAAATAAAGATGCATATTTAAATCAGTTTGAATTTACATCTTATGAAACTTGCCAGTCATGTCACAAAGATAAGATGACCATAGCTCTGTTTATTGGAAACAGAGAAAGAGTTAGGCGAACTCTTGGGATTGATACATGATGATGTATGTAGGTCCCCTGTCTACACATGTCAGGACTGGTTCTTTGTACTTCATTACATTCATTGATGATCTCTCAAGATTCGGATAAATGTTCCTGTTGAAACATAAGTATGAAGCTTTTGAGAAATTCAATGAATATAAGTCAGAAGTAGAGAACCAAAACGGGTATAAGTATTATTTCCTTTGATGTGATTAGGTAGGAGAATACTTGAGCACGGAATTCTTGTACTATTCTAAAGGAGAATGAGATTCTCTCTCAGCATTACTCCCCCGTATACACCACAGCACGTCGGTGTATCGGGGTGGAGCAATCACACCTTATGTGATATGGTGTGCTTTATGATGAGTACTACTGAGTTGCCTATTTCCTTTTGGGTGTTATGCACTTGAGAAGCTGCATAACTATTGAATAGGGTTCCAATCAAATCTGGTGCCTACCACTCCATATGTGATACGGTAAGAGAAGAGCCCATCTCTTAAGGAAGTTAAGATTTAGGGTTGTCCGGCCTATGTCAAAAGAAAAATCCGGACAAGCTCGAGGCAAGATCGGTTCTGTGGAAGTTTGTTGGATATCCCATGCATTCGCAAGGGAATATCTTCTACCAAACTGTTGAGAAAAAGGTGTTTTGTTTTCTCAGCATGCCACCTTTTGGAAAGGGAATTTCTTGTGACGAAATTAGTGGTCATGAGGTAGAATTGGAAGGAGTTCCAGCTATACAAACAACAGCTGAAGATTTGGTAGAACCAGAGGATTCAATAGTTTCCAACGAACCTCAGCCTCTCCGCCGATCTAGTAGGGTTCCTCATACACCTGAGAGATACTTCGGTTTCTCTATTACAGTGGTAGCGAGGATTGCATCATGAGATGATGACCCAACTAGTTTCGAGCAGGCCATCAAGAGTGAGGAATCTGTAAGAATGGCTGGGTGCTAAGCGATCTGAGATGGAATCCATAAACACCAACAAAGTATAGACTTTAGTTGCTTTATCTGAAGGGTTAAATCCCCATCAGAAGCAAGTATATCTTAAGAAGATTACTTGGTCTACATAGAAAAGTTGAGGCTTACAAAGCTATGCTTAAGCCCATCCAGATCCTACTTGCAATTGCTACATACCATTACTACGATATCTAGTGGTTGGGTGTCATGACAGCTTTTCTAAATAATGATTTAGAAGAGAGCGTTTATAAGTACACAGCCAGAGGGTTTCGTAGACAGTGGGAGTAGCGGAAACATGTGCAAGTTGCTTTATGGGTTAAAGCAGGCATCGCGGAGTTGGAACATCTATTTGATGTGGTAGTCAAAGAGTTTGACTTCATTAAAATGGTAGATGAACCTTGTATATACAAAAAGGTTGTAGGGAGTATGGTGGTGATCCTCGTATTCTATGTGGATGACATACTCTTGATAGGAAAGGAGTTTCCTATACTATGCTCGGTCAATCTCCTCTTATCACATAGATTCTCCATATAGGATCAAGGTGATACCTCCTTAATCCTGGGTTTTGGATCTATAAGATAGATCTAATTGGATGTTAGGATTCTCACTAGGTGTAGTGAGATGGTATCAATCGATCCTGGGGAGAATCACTGGATAGCTTCCAGGGTGATATGCTTAATTGAATGTCAGTAACAGGCATTGTCTTTACCCTCAGTAGAGGGACAGTATGCTGGAAGAGTTTCAAGTTAGATACCGTAACAAACTAGACGATAAAGGCTGGATACATTGCTACCAAGGATACTACCAAAGATGTAGTCTGGATGTATAAAAGTTCATGAGATGAACTTCGTTCCTACCATTGTGTGACAATAAAGTTGTGGTTTTGGCCTAGAAACCCCCGTCCTATCAGTGATCCAGACATATTCTAAGGTAGTATCACTTGATCATAGAGATGGTTGATCTCTAGCGAGAACGAGGTTAGGAGAATAGACACAGAGGACAACAGTGCGGATCCACTCACAAAGACCTATTTTCTAGTAGAGACTTTTATGGGATGGTTCAGTATGAGATACTACAACCACTGCTGCTTGTTGGGTATGAGCTACTACAACAGATGGCCCTAGTGCAAGTGGGAGATTGTTAGTGATATGTATGCCCTAGAGGCCATTACTGTACATACGATGTATATTGTAGTGGTTGCTTGGACATATATATGGAGGACTTTCTTGCTCGACATGATAGTATGCTATCTGGTTTCTGTTTATCTTAACATGCACACTGATTGTCTCTATGTTACATGGTTATAAATCCCTTAGGATGAGTACTTGACTACCAGGATTATGATGCAGATCATACTATTGGGGACAGTGTAGTAGCTAAGTACATCCTTCAAATGTTCCTAGTCGTAAGTATATCGAGACAGGGAATCGATATACCAGAGTAGACTAGCGTATAGCTTCTCGTCCTATGTAGTTGGGCGATGGATGATCCCATATCCATTGGTGTTTGACATCAGAGACAGTATATGGGGGCTCAGTGGAGACTGGGTACACTGGACGGACTCGCCGAGAACTCCCAGATGGTATTATACCTCACGTCAGATGGTAGTTCTCTGGTGACACTGGTACAGGTTAGTCTGTATGCCCGAGATCGTCATAGAGTCTTATGTGATTCCTACTGTGCTTTGATTTCCACCTTACCACGTTCAAGAGAATGTGCAAAACGGTGGCTTTTGGGTATAGTCCCGAGTCACATGGAAGCAATTAGGGATAGGAGGTCTTTCGTCTCTCCCGGTATTCGGAGTTGTTGTTGCGCTGTGCTCGATTGGCTTTAGCAGGAAGCCCTGGCCAGGGCTGCATTAGAGATTTACTGGTAAGTGTTACCGGTAGTTTCTTGACCCGTTATGAGCCTCATATCGACACGACTTATCGAGTTACTGGGGTCTGACGTTTACCACCCCTAGACGACTAGTGTTACTGACTGGATTCACAGTAGTATGAGCAGGATTGCTTGTTGATCTTCTGATCGCTCAATACCCAGTTGGCCGTTACGTTTAGCAGACCGCTTGCGGCTTGTGGGTGTTTGATATGATCATCACCTACTGCCGGCGTATTGACGAGTCCTTAGAGTCCTACACAGGGGTTTTCTTGCTCAAGCGAAATGGAGTAGGAGCACATATGTGATATGTGCGGGACCGAGATTGATACGATATGAGATACCGTATTCTATTCTCGCGAATTGTGATATTGGTCGGTTATATGAGATATAGTCGGGTTATCGGATCAAGTGTTGATTCGATAACTTGTTACACATGATATTAGTCGGTTATATGTGATATAGCCGTATTATTAAATCAAGAGTTGATTTGATAATCTAATGTATAATTATATATTAGATATATTACATTACATTAACTAGTACTACCTAATTTATGATTCTTTTTTCGCTTGGTTTGTGCATGTTGTATATATGTGATATATGCAAATGTACATTATTTTGTGTCATGCTTGATGATACATGCAAGATGGTTGTATGAGACTTAAACCATGCTAGGGTTAAGTTAGGGTTTTATTTATTTCTTCGATTATAAAAAGAGAGAGAAGACTTGGTCAATGTTGTCATGCTTGGATGAAGCTTGTATAAACATTGAAAAAGTCCACTCTTTTGTCATTTCATAGGATATTAGTTAACCCAACCCTTAACCTTAGCCCTTGGTTTATTCTCTACATGAGTTAGACATGAGGGCTTAACTCACCCATGGTTGCAATAATTCATTCGGATGAATTCATATGATGAGTTCTTTCTTCTTCTTCTTCTTCCTCAAAAAAGCTTTCTAGCTTCAATGGAGGTATGAGAAAAATGTGAGAAAATCAAATATAAAATGAGCCCACTTCCCACTTCATTATCCTCTACTACTTTCCATTTAGTATAGGGTGTTTGCTTCAAAAATTTCACAATTAGTGAAGAAATAGCTTGGGTTAGTGTCTCCTCGACGTAGATCATCTTCGGCCTCGAAGTCATCGAAGCAAGCATGTTCGTTTCTTCATGGGAGCCTCCCTAGAGTCCGGAGTTCACGATCGCAGTGAAGGGACTACTACACGGAGCTATTGATGTGAAGGACCGGTCTACAAATGTTGTATTCCTTGCTCACAAGATTTGCAATGTGTTTGCATTTTATATTCCATCGATTTCTAGTTAATGATTCTTAGTTAGGGTTAGCTAAAACGGAAATTTTTTGAATTTGTCATGGACGATACCTCCCAAAACCTTGCTGCTCACCCCCGTTGTGCCACGGTTCTTGCAGGTTAGCCGCATGGATCAGTAGAGGCAGCACTGGCACACAGCTTACATTCGGGTGATTTGCTTGGGTAGGTGGTACATGTTGGATCGTGCCACTTTTGTATTATTATTCCTATTGTATCTAGTCAACTCCATCAATTAGAAACTAGTATTTGTATATGTAGTAAGACTTAGACAGACTTGTGGTTGTGAGACTTAGAACGAGGGTTTATGTTCGCTACTTGTGTGTTTGATGTCTTGCTTTACATTTTCCTTTGTGTTGATCTTCGCCGTTGGGTGTCGTATACCTATATTCTATCTTGCGTGGTTGTGATTCCGCCGATTGGCGAAGAGCTAGCTCCCACTTGGGGATGCCTTTTATTGTTATCATGTATATGTGGTTTTGGATCAAAATTTACAAAAGAGGTGCTTCCCAAATTTTTAAACGACGGAACATGTTTTTCAACTAATAAATTACACTTGCATTTTTCATGTTCCTCTATTTATGCATTAAGAAAATATTTGATTTCACCATACCTTTATTTCAAAACTTCACCTCTTTATTTTATTTAAAAGGGTTTAGATTTCTGGAATTCGGCTTACTTGAATTACGTTACACCTGTAGGTGTGGCGTGATTTAAGTGCCAGTCACGAGCTTAAATTTTTGGGTCGTGACAAAGTTGGTATCAGAGCGCTAGGTTTAACATTGGTTTGAGTCTAGGTTTGACTATATGGAGTCTAGAGCGTAAGCTTTTTCGGATTCCTAGGCTTGACCTTACGAAACTTAGACTTGAACAGGGGGTATTAGACCCAAACTTTCGTTACATAGGCTGACCCTGATCGATGGAGTAGGTAGCTTGAGTAGAGTGACGTACCATACGTATATTCCACGGCATATTTACGATACAATACTTCACATAAGAAACCTTATAGTGTACATATTTTGAGATCTGTAATTCTCTTTGTACCCATGATTATACATCCATTTGAGATCCTTCATTCTATTCATTTCCATGATCATACTCTCACTGATTCCGTTCCTCCTTATGATCATGTATCCATTCTAGATCTGTTGATTCCTTTCATTCCGTTGATCTGTTTTCATCGATACATGCTTGAGGTTCCTGTCATCGTAGTTTGAGCGCAGATTGAGCTGCTGCTAGTGATGCGGTCAGGGCGATATCGTCATGGACGAGAACTGACCATCCTGTTTTCTGGTGACATGGGAACGTATGGATTTAGTATTTGTGTCGTGACCTCTTGTTGAGGCGTGTGTTCGGTTTTGCGCCGGATGATCAGGCCATTGTTAGAGGCTGCCTGCTGTGAGAAGACTGTTGATTTATTGGTTTATCTTTTGCATACGTATGCGCGTTTTAAAATCAAAATTAAGAATATACCGCAATCAAGAACGGTATCGCTTGGTAGCTAGCTGGTTGAGTACCGGTCTGTCTACAGGGAGGACTAGTTCTTTTCTTATTGTTCTTACGAGTTAAGTCCAAAAAAATTAGTGGTTTTGTTTTAAGATAAAAGTTGATAAAAAGCTTGCTAGGGTTAGGATTAGGTTAGTTCGAGATAGGGATCTTCTCGCTTCATTCAATGCCTTAGTTATGAATAAAGGTGTTAGGGTAATCGGCAACAACGGGGATTAGCACGAATGGGAAGAAACATAATTTCTTCCTTTTGGTCCTTGTCCGTCCGTTCTTGGCTCTTAGCCCTACCTCCAGTTAATTCAATCATACCCGGTCTAACTAGGGAATCACCGCTATCACGTAGGATAGGGTGCCTTAGTGAGCGGTGTGTGGTTGATTTAAAATAAGTCATTTCAATAAAATTATATGGGAAAAGAAAGGATTGAGAGAGATTTCCATCTCTTAAACGTTCCCTCTCCTAACCCTAACAAGTGAGGGATTACTCATGCATTAGGAAGTTAACAATAAAATTCATTTTTTTATAATTTTTATATTAGAAAACTAAATTGCAGATATTAAAAGAACAGATAAAAATTGCAAGAATTAAATTCAGATAATAAAAGAATGCGAGATAAAAACAAAAACTCTTACTGTATTGATGACCTTTAGAATGCATAACAATTGAATTTAGATCTAGAAAAAAGGCAAAGAGATGCATCCCAGAAAAGGCACCCAAAAGAGGCACCCTTTATTTGGCTTTGAACCCTTCTATTTATAGATAGAAAATACCCTAGGTTTACATTATGATCCATACATGAAATTACAAAACAACCCCAAAAACCGAATCAAAGCTCCGACACCCCACTGACACGTGCAGAGCACGGCCGCGGAACCGTGGCAGAATAGCCTGTTTGGCCGCGGATCCGCGGCCATTTGGTGGGCTCATGGGCCCAATTCTTTAGGGTTTCTTCAAGTTGCTTTTATCTTCTGTTTTCTTCCCTTGGTCTCTCAGAATCTTTTCTACTTTCTTACAGATTTCCAACAGTGCAGAATTCTGTGGACTTTTACCGTAAGCTTCGCGTTGATGTCTTGAATCTTGTACCGCCTTTGTGCATTGAACTGTCTACTGATCTTCATTTGTTCCTTGAATTGGTAGGTGGCATCATACGGATTCATCTATTGTTGGTCGTAGTCTCACTTATGTAGCGTCTTTTCATGAATTTCACTGTATTGTTCTGAGAACCTATAACCTGCAACTATTTAGCAGACATGGATCAAAAGCACCTACTTATTTGTAATATGATTAAGAATGGGAGATATAATAATGCAAAATTCTGATATGAACAAATACCCCCAAACTTATCTTTTGCTCGTCCCGAGCAAAGTCATTTTTATTCTCAACAAAATCCTAACCTCACTTTCGCGGGGAATCGCGATTGCACTGAGCTCGTGCAACAAGCCGTTAAACCTCTAGGTGTCCCTAGTAGGAGGAGTGTTTTCTCCTGAGGGTTTTCAGCGGATACTACCCACAAAATCCGATCAATTTGGCCTGTTGACTTTCATTCTTCAATTCTGTATTCTAGCAAGAAATTCTATTATTTTCAACTTAGAAATCATCAACCCATATTTTTCACACTCACTTTTCATTTAACTTAAGATCGTATATGTTTTGCAAATTTATTAAGCTTTCAGCATCTTTTGAATTTTCCTTCTAAGGTTCTATCTCAACTTAGGATTTTTTACCATCTCTACTGAAGGTAAAAGCCCTATCTTTCATTCCTATCTCTCATCCAAACCCCAATCATATGCCCCTACGTGTGCGTATGTATCACACCTACACTTGGAAATTCAATTCAAGTTATCATACTCTTGTCCATCGTCCAAAGTACTTTTAGTTGGTGAATTTTAGATGAAATTGCTCACACATCCTTCATGCGGCCGTTCATACTTCTTGAGGTACTAACGAACGATTACAAAATGTGTTTGCGCATTAAGGCGTAATTTCTCGTCTTGTAATACCTAAGGCTTTAGCAGTGACTCCCAAACCCGTTGGTTTAAGGCACTAGGTGATAAAGCACCCTCGCTATATATTTTTTATTTTATGCAGCCTTAATTAATTACAAAACCAAAGTTCATTTTTTTTATTCACACTTGTACTTTTTATTTTCTTTTCCTTCATACTAATGATTTTAGACAAGAGCATTTCAAGGTATCCTCCACTATTCCAAGTTTCAAGGTGCGTGTATGTTCTAATTGTAGGGTATATATTTTCAGAATATAGACATAAGGTTAAGAATTATTTTTCAGACTTACACTTCAAATAGAAATTTCAATACTCTTCCCTTATTTTGACTTAGCCCAAGAACTGAACTCAAAATTTTCCTATTTCTAAATAAACTATAAGGACATATATTTTCTACAGTTAAACTTTAAGAAATGTTATTTTTAGGGTTTTTAATTTACTAAGTTTAGGATCTAGTTTTTCCCTACCATTCAACCATCATATTGAACTTAAGTCAAATATGGTCAAAATAGAAATTTTCAATTTTATTTTATTTTTTTAATTTTTGATTTTTATGGGTTTTAAATTAAGTATACAAATGGAAAAATATACACATGAATGTGAAGGATGAAAGCTTACCGAGCACACCTCCAAACTTAAACTTGACAGTGTCTTCACTGTCAGGCTACACTAAGAGGGGTCAAAATTGTTGTCACTCCCCTGTTTTCTTTCAATTTTTATTTTTATTATTAACAGAAAAAGAAAACAAAATATATATACCCAAAAGGATCCCTCCAAACTTAAGTGAAACATTGTTTCTACTGTTGCCATTTTTTAAATCTCATAAACTTGTAAACTTGGGAGGAAAAATTTATTAACGAGGACATGAAATATGATCGTGAAAATCTCCCCCAAACTTATTTTTAGCTCACCACTTTGAGTTAGAAAAAAAATTATTTTCGAGAGCCAAATTATACCCCCACCCCCAAACTTGAGTTAAATAATATTAAGCTTTTAAAGAAAGGGTTCAAAGTTATTGGTCAATACCAAGCTTTGCAAAGACCAAAAGTCAACACCAACCATCTGAAGAATTTATCAATGTAACGTATAGGTCGGTGGAAGAAAATGTTATATAGAGCCAAGAAGAAGTGGGGAAGTGATAAGTGGTGGTATGGAAAGGGTTTGCATGAATGTGAATGTGAGGAGATAAGAGATGATGATAAATAAAAATGAGAATGATCAGAAATGAGTGGAATATTGGTATTCTCGTATTTTATAAGAAGAAAGGGTGGTGGTTCAACTTCTATAGGCGGAGGTTGATTAATAACAAAATTCTTGTTGTTTAGGAATGCATGTTCGTCAGCGAAAAGTTCTTAAAACTCTCATCGATGTAATTGAACATTTTACTGTCAGTATGTTTTGTGCCAGAATTTATCATACTTGATTTTTCAAAAATTATGGAAGTAGGAGACTCGAAAAACTAATCTACCCCATTTTCAAAAGTATCCAAATCAAGTTGGCTTTCTGGAATGATCAAAATTGAATTATCGGATTGTGATTCATCAACACTCACTGAAATTATAGGAAAAATAGAAGAAGAAACTGAGAAAGTGGGAGAAAGAAGTTGAATACGAACTTGAGGGTGGAGATGGAGTGTATAAATTAGCACAATTTGTAATGACCGATGTGTAAAAAGCGATTGTGCTAATCTATCAACCCTCTGAGAAATGAGGTCAAATCCCTCAAGATTCGTGTGAAAACATGGGTACGTCGAACTTGTTAAACCAGACATAAAAAATGAAAGTGCAATGGTTTCTTGCAAGGTTGGAACGAGCATGGAGGGAAGTGATTGAGGAAGGGTATCGGTAAAAGATTCAGGAGGGTGTGCGCAGTCAATGAAAAAGATAGAATGAATTGGAAAATCCGATTCCTCAAGTAAAACTGCTTCATACTCAATAATTTTCTCAATACTCTCCTCATAATTTAGCTTATCCATGCAATTCTCATCAAAATCAAGACGCATATGAAGTTCGGGAAAAACAGTTAATGACTCGAGATGATGAATTGGAGAGAGAAACTCATCCAAATCTGTGGGTTTATCATCCAAAATATTCCCAGCGTCTATATCCACAATCAAGTGAAAATCAATTTTTCAGACACCTCATCAAAAGCATGGATATTAATCAATTCAGGTTCTAGAGTGGAGGTGTAGAGGTCAAAAGGATTGGTGATGGTTTCACTCGAAAGGGACCCTTCACAATCAGATAAATCAAACACTACAAAGTCGCACAACTCATTAAACGTTTTATTTTCATCTGGTGAATCATTTGGAATACTTGATAGACATTCAAAACCGGAATTGTGGGATTCAATTGGGGATGGGTAGATTTGATTTGGAAGGGTGCACAGCTCACTCTCTCCACTCAAATTATCAATCTTTCCAACCGCCTCATCAGATATTGGAAAATTTGGTGCTAGTTGGAAACTAGCTATCGGGTCACTAGATTGTATAAGCGCGGCCATGGACGCATTCAAATCCCTCATCTGTTGGCATGACGCTACCATAAAGTCTTCCAATGACTGTTCCAGACTAGACATGGGTTGTGACGGGGTTTCAGTAAAAGATTCAAAGTTGTTTGGATACGTGAAACTCCTAAATGGCTGTGTTGAAGCAATGTCTAGGGAAGGTGCAAAAGTCGGGTAGGACTGGTAAATGGTTAGACAGGAGTAGGATCAATATTTGGATAAGAAGGTGAATGTAATTGTTGATCCAAAGAATTCGCAGTGGTGAAAGGAGTGAAAGATCGGTTACGAGATTGTTCAATATGTTCAGCAATAGACATGGGTTTCTGAGTTACAACAGGACTCGAAAAAGGGGCATCAACGTAAGAAGGTGGTGAAGGTTGAAATGGTTGATATAATGTGGATTGCGGAGTCCAACTGGTTGTCCTAGACGCGTCTATTCGATCTTTTAAAGAGATTTTGGGCATGGAGGGGTCGTTCGAAATTCGACCAAAATAAGAAGCGTAGGAAGTAATGTCTGGTTGAGGGTACCAAAGTTCGGCAAGAGTTTTGTGAGGTGGGGTACCCATGATGTGATGAGAGAAAGGAGAAGAAAAAGAATGTGATTTTATTTTATTTTATTATTTTTTTCCTTAAAAAATTGTTTGTTTTTGGAGTTTTGAAATTTTTGAAAGTGGTTTTTTAGAAAGAGTTTTTGCAAAATTTGTACGGAACTACGGCACAATTTCAAACAACCACAGTTTAAATATGCACAATCAAACCTAGAGCTAGGCTCTCCTAAGTCAATTAGACTGCTCCTAACTGTTCCAAAGTGACAAGTTGGGAGATATCCCTCAAATTGCCTCTTCACCGCCAATCGTGGCCAGGTAAGCACAAATGAAGAAAGGAGAGATCCGCTCATGAATCACCGTGAGACGGGCCTTTTAAAATTACTATTTTCACTTGTCTAGCGTAGGAACCACAAAGTCGGGTTTAGATAAACGACTGAATGCCCACAACCTTCCTTTGTCCTAATGAGCGCGACAGACCTTAATTGGTTGAGTCTAGATATTTTTAAATTAACTCGAGGGTGATGCATATGCTTTTTGTGATTTCTGGGGTCTTAGGAAGGGTAATGAAATCCCCACCCAATCTGGATTAGTGTTATAGCCCCTTAAAAGTCCGTATTAATTATGGAAAGCAGTTAACACACTAAAAATTTAAAACACTTGCAATTTTTTTTATTTGGCAGCGCAAAGAATCCTGCACAAAAACAATTTATTAGAGAGGGAGAAGAAGTTGCTGTGGAAAGAATACCTGCAGGAAATTTTTTTTCCAGTGGAGTGCAGATGAGAGGAGAGGAGAAAAGAGATACTCACATAGAATTTTTAACTGCTGACGTTACAGATTGACCGCGGTTCCACGGTCAAATGTTTGAATCTGCCGCGGTTCCGCGGCTGTTTAGTTGGTTTATATCTCCAAAATTTTTCTCTGTGTTGTTTAGATTCTCCCCTGTCAGTTTAGATCCTCTGTTTCTTGATTTGTTCACTGGGCTTGCTCCAGATCTGAAACAGAGTTTGCTCCAAGCCTACACACTTGCACAAAAACCTTTCAAAAAGAACAAGCTGATTTTTATTTTATTTTATTTTTTTTTGTTTTAAAAAAAATTCATTTTTTATAATTTTTTTTAAATATTTTTTTATTAACCCGAAATTACACAAAGAAAGAGACTACCGTCTCCCCGGCAACGGCGCCAGTTGATTGAGATGTTGTTTACTGCGTGCGTTTTAAAATCAAAATTAAGAATACTGCAATCAAGACGGTGTCGCTTGGTAGATAGCCGGTTGAGTACGGGTCGATCCACAGGGAGAAAGATTCCTTTTCTTTATGTTTTAACGAGTTAAATCCAAAAAATTGGTGGTTTTGTTTTAAGATCTAAGAATGAGATAAAAGTTGATAAAAAGCTTGCTAGGGTTTGGATTAGGTTAGTTCGAGATAGTGATCTTCTCGCTTCATTCAATGCCTTAATTATGAATAAAGGTGTTAGGGTAATTGACAATAACGGGGATTAGCACGACTGGGAAGAAACTAAGTTTCTTCCTTTTGCTCCTTGTCTGTCCGTTCTTGGCTCTTAGCCCTAACCTCCAGTTAATTCAATCACATCCGGTCTAACTAGGGAATCACCGCTATCACGTAGGTTAGGGTGCCGTAGTGAGCGGTGTGTGGTTGATTTAAAAAGAGTCCTTTTAATAAAATTATATGGGTAAAGAAAGGATTGAGAGAGATTTCCATCTCTCAAACCTTCCTTATCCTAACCCTAAGAAGTGAGGGATTACTCACTCAATAGGAAGTTAACATTGAAATTCAATTTTTTTAATTTTTATATTAGAAAACTAAATTGCAGATATTAAAAGAACAGATAAAAATTGCAAGAATTAAATTCAGATAATAAAAGAATGCGAGATAAAAATAAAAACTCTTACTGTATTCATGACCTCAAGAACGCATTACAAATGAATTTAGATCTAGTAAAAAGGCAAAGAGAGGCATCCTAGAAGAGGCACCCAAAAGTGGCACCCTTTATTTGGGTTTGAGTCCTCCTATTTATAGATAGGAAAAACCCTAGGTTTACATTCTGATCCATACATGAAATTACAAAACAACCCCAAAAACCGAGTCAAAGCACCAACACCCCACCGACACGTGCAAAGCACGGCAGCGGAACCGCGGCAGAATAGCGTGTTTGGCCGCGGATCCGCGGCCATTTGGTTGGCTCATGGGCCCAATTCTTTAGGATTTCTTCAAGTTGCTTTTATCTTCTGTTTTCTTCACTCGGTCTCTCAGAATATTTTCTACTTTCTTCCAGATTTCCAATAGTGCAGAATTATGTGGACTTTTACCGTATGTTTCGCGTTGAAGTCTTGAATCTTGTACCGCCTTTGTGCATTGAACTGTCTACTGATCGTCATTTGTTCCTTGAACTGGTAGGTGACATCTTACGGATACATCTATTGTTGGTCGTAGTCTCACATTTGTAGCGTCTTTTCATGAATTTCACTGTATTGTTCTGAGAACCTGTAACCTGCAACTATTTAGCAGACATGGATCAAAAGCACCTATTTATTTTTATTATGATTAAGAATGGGCGATATAATAATGCAAAATTCTGATATGAACATTGATGTACAGCCTATCTCAGAGTTTGTGATGTCTTATATCTTGCCGACAGATGACCCAGCTGTTACTAAGATTGATGGGATGTCGCATCCCGAGCTTATGAGCTGAGATCGCTGGAGCTTTAAGGCAAAGATGCGACAGATGATAGCTAGTCAATCTTGAGTTAAGAGACGAAGGTGATTCGTCAGAATTGATGCGCCGACGCAGGCCCAATTGAATTGAAGATTTCCAGTATGGAGAATGTTACTCAGATCTAGAGTAGATCGATCCAGAGATGACGTTGTTCGTTGGATGATCCGATAGGAGATCAGTAAGTGGACCGGCTTCAGATAGATGATCTCACCCAGATGCGTTGTGAGTTGATCGAGAGCGGATGAATAAAGTATGTTCCTTCGATAGTTGGGAAGAGTTCCCGAGGATGTGTTCGGCTAGATATCTTCTACATAGTGATGAAGATACCGAGTTTGTGATTTTGATTCCGTGTGAGAGACTCCGGATTGACTGTAGCCGAGAACATTTGCAGTACGCAGATACCATGACGCGACGTCGGAGTGGACGATAATAATGATGAGTGGAACAAGAGGTTCGTGCGAGATGTTAATGAGCTGTTGTTACTCCCCGTTGAGGTTATAGATATGATATGTGTACAGAGGCGTTGGGATACGTCAAGTTTTCGAGGAAATGTTGTACTGAGAACGCAGATGTCTAAAAAACAAGAAAAATTTTGTAAGAGTACCAGCCTCCGTATAGTTCGGCATAGGCGTGATCGGAAGAGACTTTGAGCAGGTTCCTTCCAGGACACTGCTGCGATAAGAGTTGCACCAAGGATCAGTTGTGTCACGTGTATTCAAAGTGTAGGGTTCCTAGGCACACTAGTGAGGTCTCACAAGGCATCAACCATGCCAATTTCAAAAATTCTAGGTGCCGAGAGACCCGACTACGGACCGTTGGCTAGAAAACTAGGCGAAAAAGCTAACTAGTTAACACTTAACTAAGAGATACGGAAATACAAGCTTTGTAGATCCGGTGCTCCACCTCCATAGCTCCGCAAAGAAGTCGTCTCCGCTGTCCAAATCAAATCCGGGCTCTAGCGTCGGCTTTATCGAAGAATGGGCAAGCTAGGTCGTCGATGTCCATGCCGAAGATGATCTATGTCGAGGCATCGCTAGATCAAGCTCACAACTTCACCAAGTCATGAAACTTGTGAAGGAAACACACTCTACTACTTAGCAAGAGGTAGAGGATGAAGAAATAGGAAGTGGGTAGACTTTAGAATTGGATTTCTCACTCTTTATCATCAATCACCATTGATGACTACAAGCTTTTCTTCTTGAGTTCGAGGAAGAAGAAGAAGAAAATGATATCATAAGTTAATCAAAAATGAAAAGTAAAAAGAATACTTATCATAATTGAACCATGGTCAAGTGTAGAGAATAAATCATGGTTAGTGGGATGGTTAGGGTTAAGCATGAGACAAAATGGTCACTTGGTCAAAGTCTTCATGAAGCTTCATGAACAAAACAAAAGAAGCCACCATTTTCTCATTTGCTTTTCATTTTCCAAAATGAATAAATGAATAAATAAATAGATATGAAAATGTAAACCCTAACCATTACATAACCATGGTTTAAACTTTACACAAAACACAAGTAAACATGTATCATCAAACATGATACAATTAAGTGCACAAAAAAACATATCGCATATGCAATGCGCACACCCGAGTGAGAAAATCCATTTAAAGTGAACCGATACTAGTTAATGCAAAGTAATATATCAAATATATAATTATGCATTAAATCATTAAATCAACTCTTGATTTAACGATCCGGTCATATCGCATATAACCGGCTAGTATCCAATGTATCGGCTTATCAAATCAATCCTTGATTCGATAATTAGGTTATATCGCATAAAACCATTCGACACATTGATCGCGAGAATGAAATACGGTATCACATACACGCATTACTCTCGGTCCCGCACATATCTCATATGCGCTCCTTTTTCGTTTCGCTTGAACCAGGAAACCTCTGTGTAGGACTCTAAAGACTCGTCAATACGCCGGCAGCAGGTGATGATCATATCAAGCACCCACAAGCCGCAAGCGGTCTGCTAAACGTAACGGCCACCCGGGTATTGAGCGATCTGAAGATCGACGAGCAAGCCCGCTCACACTCCAGTGAATCCAACCAGTAACACTACCGTACAGTCCGGTCTGATCGTCTGATATGTCGCATATCTCGCCTAGGGGTGGTAAACGTCAGACCCCAATAGCTCGATAAGTCGTGTCGATGTGAGGTCTATAACTATTCGAGAAACTACTGGTAACACTTACCAGTAAATCTCAGCAACCCTGGCCAGGGATTTCCTGTTATAGCCAATCGAACACAGCGCAACATCAACTCCCTATACCGGGAGAGACGAATCCCCTCCTATCGCTCATTGCCTCCATGTGACTCGGGACTGTACCCAAAAACCACCGTTTTGCACGCCCTCTTGGACGTGGTAAGATGGAAATCAAAGCACAGTGGGAACCACACAAGACTCTATGACGATCTCGGGTCTACAGACTACTCTGTACCAGTGTCACCAGAGAACTGCCATCTGACGTGAGGTATAATACCATCTGGGAGTTCTCGGCGAGTCCGTCCAGTGTACCCAGTCTCTACTGAGCACCCGTATATCATCTCTGATGTCAAACACCGATGGATATGGGATCATCCATCGCCCATCTGTATGGGTCGAGAAGGTATACGCTAGTCTACTCTGGTATATCGATGCCCCGTCTCGATACACCCACGACTAGGGACTTTGAAGGATGTACTTATAGACTACCATGTCCCCACTAGTATGATCCGCATCATAGTCCAGGTAGTCAAGCACACATCCTAAGGGCTTTACCAACATGTAACAGAGAGACAATCAGTATACACGTTAAGGTAAAGTTCAACCAGATAGCATACTATCATGTCGAGCAAGAAAGTCCTCCCTATATATGTCCCAGCATCCACTACAATATACATCCTATGTACAGTAATGGCCTCTAGGGCATACATATAACTAACACAAAGGGTAAGAGGCCGACGCCAGTGACGTGCTGCTTTACGAGTGGTCATACTAATTGGCCGAGAGATGACCAGAGGAGTACCAGAGCGGAATCGTCTCAGTTAGCACACCTGTCCGGGCTGATGAGCCGATGGATTGCGAGATCGGTAATCCATAGAGAAATGAAGACCCAGAGACAGAGGACGCCAGACCGTGAGCAAGAGGCAAGCGGATGTTCTTGCTCTGCCAGCTTTGGGCGCACCAACATTTTTCGACATTGTAGGGGGTGTACCTCAATGTCATTTGTTGCGATTTACGTTTGTGATCTGATTATCACGCTTATATCGCTTGGATTTGAGTTTTTAAGATTGGGTTTCATGATATTGTTTTCATGCACCATGGCACCTACTGGGTATTTACATTTTGTGCATAGTTATTGCACTTGATATATGTTTTATACACCATTGTGTTGGTTTATGATTTGTACATATTTATGGCAATTGATGTTGATTTTGTGCCTTGGTAGCACGTGTTTATGATTTTGTGGATTTCATTCACTTGATTTGATTTTGTCCATGTGGTACGCACTCGATTTGATTATTGCACTCGGTATAGCTCGCATATGCTTGCAGTGCATTGATATCTATTTTGTACACACAGTTGCACGCATTTATGATTTTATACACCCCGGTACACTCGGTGTGGGTTTTATACGCATTTAAGTTATTGATGAGTTTCCGTGCATTTGTTGCACTAGATTGGTATTTCGTGCAATAGATGCATCGGGTTTGTATTTCGTGCACTAGATGCACCGGGTTTGTATTTCGTGCACTAGATGCACCGGATTTGTGTTTCGTGCATTTGTTGCACTGGATTTTCGTTTCGTGCATTTGTTGCACTAGATTTTCGTTTTGTGCATTTGTTGCACTGGATTTATACTCCGTACATCGGTTGCACCCAATTTATGTATTTGAGCATTTGTTTCACCTAATTTATTTTTGTGCGCGTTTGCACTTGACGTTCGTTTTTCGTGCGCCTTACCGCACTGGGCATTTATACGGACCTGATGCGCTTAGCTTGGATTATTGCGCATATTAGGCGCTTAGTATTGGATTTTGTGCGCATTGGATGCACTTGATTTAGATTTTATTCGTGCATGTTTGATGCACTTGATTTAGATTTTATTCGTGCATGTTGGAAGCACTTGATTTCGATTTCATTCGTGCATGACGGATGCAATTGATTTGGATTTTCGCGCATATTGGGCGCATGATATGAGATGTGATTTTGTGCACACCGGATGCAATCGATTGAGATTTTCATTAGTGCATGTTAGTTGCATCGGGTTGAGATTTTCGTGCATTATAGATGCACTAGATATTGTTGTCATGCACATCCGTTGTACTGGACAGATGGTTTCGTGCACACCCGTTGCACATAGTTTGGTTTTGTGCACATTCGTAGCACTTGTATTTGGCTTTGATTTCCGTGTGCACCAGACGCACGTGATCGTTGGATACACATTTTGAGGCTAATTTTGCTCTTGAACACTTTGTTTTCATGATGGGCACTATATTATGTAGTAGCCGAACATGACTGATCTGAGGACAGTACCTGTGTACCTTGCATGCATAAAAAGTTTACCCAGAGGTTTTCGAAAAGGAGCTATAGTCTTGCTATTTCCTACGTGCCCGTAAGCGAAACGAACGTTTACGAAGGAAAACATTTTGGGATATTTTTAAAGGGCGGAACGTATATTTTTGCAAAACCTATATGAACATATGTTTATTACTTTACAAATGAGCGTCCGTCACTTGTGCTGTGAGTTACGCATCAAACGGCGATTCAGAAAAGATTTTGCATGTGTTTTATTCTGTTTTAGAAGATTTTTCACGGATGCGTACTATAGATGTATAATAGTATTCGACTTGTGTATATTGGATTTCGTTAGTGGATTTCGAGATCTGCATCTCCATTGTAACTCCGATGATTTGCGTGCAACTCCAAAGATTTCCGTGACCCCTGATGGAGTTCGATTTTGAGTTTCATACTCATTTTCTGGCACACACGAGGCGCTGTGGTATTTCTGTATCTTCCGTGATTTCGGAGCCCCGTTGATTTGAGCTCATTATTGAAATGTTTTAGTACTTGGGGGTTTAAATTTAAATTCGGGGACCGAATTTATTTAAGGGGGGAAGATTATAACATTTCAGAAAATATAAAATATTATATTTGGAATTTAATATTAAAATAATATATTTCGCGAAAACTACCCGATTTGCGAATTTGGGGTTTTCGTAAAATGGTATAAATATATACCAATAATTGTGAAATAATAGGAGATTAAAATAATTTATTCATTTGAAAAATATTTATTGGATTCGGCATTTTTATAATTAATTATATGCAGTTGAAATAAAAATTGATTAATGCACTACTAATTGCAATTAAACCAAATCCGTGTTTCTACATTTTTCCATGGTTAGTGCACCATGATATGTTGCATTTTAGTTGCATGTTTTTTCCTTGATGTTTGTTGATATTTGGTTTTAAGAAAAGAAAGTGTATTATTGAGTGTAAGAGAGTGAGGTGAGAATAAAAGATAGAGAGAGGGCTGCCCATCTCCTTCATCCCCCATTGTTTTCCTTTCACCTCGTTCATCCTCATCTCCCTCCACCTCTACCTCCAAGTATCATCTCCATTTATTCACCAAAACCGTACACCCTCTTCATTAAAAATGATCCCCACTACATCCTCAACACATTGGACCTTGCATGTTTGACTTTTGGAGACTTTGGGATGCTAGGGTTTTTGCTTAAGTTGCATCCATGAGGTATAATTCCTTTCATTTATCTTAGTTTTAGTTTCTTGCACCCTAGTTTAGTTTAGAATGTGATTTGGTTAGGGTATGTGATGTTTGGAAAATTCAAAAGAAGGGTTGGGTGATTATGTGGAATTATAACCTGTAGTGGGTGTTTACTTAAACCCTAGTGGTGTTTTACTGGCTAAGACCATAGATTAGCATCAAAACACGAAGTTAGAATTTCCCGATATCGACTATTTGGCAGATTTTGAGTGTATATGGGAATCTGGAGTGACCCGAGACCACCATAATTCAAGTTGCCGTTACAGAGATGTGTGTAGGTGATTTAGAGCATAACCTAAAGAACCGTGACCCCAACTCAACTATAAGGCCGCAAATAAATTCCCCGTGGCCGCAAATTTTGGCCACATCAGAGGGAAATTGGGATATTTTTGGTAAGCAGCTTTGTTTTGTGATATTTAGAGAAACCCAATATGCAAAATTCCCTAGTTCGGCCTAGGGTGAAATCTGGGAGTGGTTTTCCTAGGTTGCTGTTTTCGTGTTTTGCGATTCTGAAACTTAGGTTTTGGTATTTGATATTGTAGTTGGTCGTTGGATGTTTGTACGTCAACGACGAGGGATAATTGGATTTTTTTGCATGCCTAGGCTATAGGTTCTAACCTATGAGTGCACCGTGTGCCGTATTGGTTTTTCGGACTTGATGTTAATAGCGATTGCAATTGTGTATTTATTGTAGGTACCTTCGCATGGATTCCGAGATGACGAAGCACATCGACTACGGATGAACAAGGAGTTCAGCAGGTGAGTAGATTTATATCTATGTGGGAAGTCGGGTGGATGGTGTATAGCACCCCCGCAATTGTAAAATGGAAACTGATATATAGGATATGGTTAGAGAAACCTATTCTAGGAACCTATGGATGTGATTAAAGGTTTAGTATGAAATGGTATGATTTATAAGGATGTCTCGAAGATATATATAAGGATGTGAAAAGTGAATGTGAATCACGATATATAGATATGTAGTTGCACGAGATTAAGTATGAGGTTTAGAGTAGCATGACATGAGATTTATTTGATAGAATGTATATGTAAAATGACTTGATGTGAGATATTATTGTGATGAAAAGAGTATACGATGCGATATGATGACTTGGTTTGATATGTCGTTATATGGATGCGAGTCGATATGAGATGATTGATACCTTTGCATGTCCCGTTATACGAGATTGATACGGATGCGACCTGAGAGATAGGGGTGTGTGTGTGTGTGTGTGTGTGTGTGTGTGTGTGTAGAGAGAGAGAGAGAGATAATGATGTGAATAATGAGTGATATGCCGTATGAGACGTTAGGTCCGTACCCTCATTGTCATATAGGTTGATAGGATCCCTAATAGCTTAATGTCGCTGTATGATGGATACTGTACGTGATGAGTTTTACTTGATGATTGATCCATACCCTTGACTAGAAGATGCCGTACGATGGATTGTATCGTACGTGATGTTATGAGGCAGATGTCGATCGATAGATTCACTGACTCGGATGTGTGATAGAGATGTACACCTTATAGCATTGCACTCACGATTTACTTTATGCTACGTTCATGTCATTCTCATTGCATTACATATACCCACGCTAGTACACCTACACCATTATTGATGATGCGTATGTTACACTTACACAGATTTGCCAGCTTACACACTTCATCATCGATAATTGCTATGTCACTTACACAGTAGAATTGCCACATCATTATGCTAGGTTGCATGATATACTTGCAATGCTCACATCATTATAATATGTCGCATGATATACTAATATGCTCACATCACTGTTCTATGTTGCATGATATACGGATATGCTCACATTTCTGTTATATGTTTGCATACATCATGCTTTACGATTATTTGCATTGAGATGTTGTTTTCATGAGATTCTAGATTTGAGAATCGTGGTTATATTTCAAAAGAAAGTATGTATTGTTTTAAAAACCCCGGTTTCTCTTGATATGATATTTCGAGACGTCCACCATGTGTTTCTAGGTTCTAAGATTGGCTTGTGAAACCCGATTTGACGAGCGGGAGGCACCGTCTGCGGGTACATGGTGGACCCGGTATGGTACCCCAAGGCAGGACATGATTTTCGTAGTATAGACGATGAGCCTGGCAGAGGGAGCACTACCTACCGGTGATAGTATTGGGCTCGACGGTTATCCGGAGGATACCGACATGAGTCGTGAGATGATACGAGCCGATCCGGACTGACGGAGCCTGAGGGCCGATTCGGACTGACGGAGCCGGAGATATTGATATGGGACGATCTGGACTGACAGAGCCCGTGGGCCGATCCGGACTGAAGGAGCCCGAGATATGAGAATTTGCATGTCGTTGCTGGACACGGGTTTCATGATATTTCGAGTGTCGATGTTGGACACTCAGGTTCTATGATTTTGATGTGTCATTGATGGACACACGTTGATTGATATCCTCATATTAACATGCATATGCTTTCTTCATATTTACATGCATGATGTTGTTGTGTTATTGATGGACACGTCGATGTTATCCACATGCTCATAGGCATTGATTATATTGTTGGCATATATGCAGATACGGTCACCCTAGATATCATAGTATTACCTTTATGATATAGTTGACTTAGGAATCGTTGTTTTATTCGATTTCTACCTGATGATGTTTTCTACTCATGAGTTGGCAACTCACCCCCGTTGTGCCACAGTTCTTACAGGTTGACCGCATGGATCAGTAGCGGCAGAGCTGGAACACAGCTAACATTCGGGTGATTTGCTTGGGTAGGTGGTACATGTTGGATCATGCCACTCTTGTATTATTATTCCTATTGTATCTAGTCACCCCCATCAATCAGAAACTGGTATTTGTATATGTAGTAAGACTTTGAAAGACTTGTGGTTGCGAGACTTAGAGCAAAGGTTTATGTTCGCTAATTGTGGGTTTGATGTCTTGCTTTACATTTTCCTTTGTGTTGATCTTCGTCGTTGGGTGCCGTATACCTATATTCTGTCTTGCGTGGTCGTGATTCTGTAGATTGGCGAAGAGCTAGCTCCCACTTGGGGATGCCTTTATTGTTACCATGTATATGTGGTTTTGGATCAAAATATACGAAGGAGGTGCCGCCCAAATTTTTAAAAGACGGAACATGTTTTTCAACTAATAAATTCCACTTGCATTTTTCATGTTCCACTATTTATGAATTAAGAAAATGTTTGATTTCACCATACCTTTATTTCAAAACTTCACCTCTTTATTTTATTTAAAAGGGTTTAGATTTCTGGGCTTCGGCTTACTTGAATTACGTTACGCCTGTAGGCGTGGCGTGATTTAAGTGCCGGTCACGAGCTTAAATTTTTGGTTTGTGAAACCAATTATCCTAAGTGTGGTGTACAGAAGGAAATAAGTAAAGACAAATAAATGGATTAGAAAGAGGGCAAAGTAAATTACGACTGCTATCATTCATGACGAAGCCGCGTATATCATCGCCACTTCTACTTCACCTTTGAATTTCTTCAGAACACCCCGTATCACTACGAAGATCCACATTTATTGGATAATCCATCATATAGTTACATACGAACTCGAAGGAACTTGTTCCAGTTCGAGGATGGATTCTGGTTCTGGAGAAATCGAATAAAGATTATTCAGTTGTCTTTTATCTTTACCTTCTCTCAGGTTGCGAGGGCTCCTCGTATTTAGGAGAGTACGCCTATTATGCTTATTGGATAGTCTCTTTCCAAACCATAGGCTGGTACCGAAAGGTAGGGAAGGAAGAAAACCATTTAGCCTAAGGATAGTGTACAGAAGGTAATAAATAAAGACAAATAAAATGATTGTAGAGATGGCAAGAAAATATACGGTTACAGTCATGAATCTAGATAGTGGAAGAGGCATTACTTGGAATACCACGATACCCCATCGAAACATTTTCATGTTTCAGTTTCACTGTGCATTGTTAATTGAAAACTGATTTCCAATTTAGATTCTGACTCCAGGGTATGTATTTACCAGTTTTTATTCTCATATCTGTATATCGTTACAGATGATGAGTATAAGTAGAATATTGGGAATTAGGTGATTATATCCTCATTATATCGTAATTCGTTGTAATTGGTGATATTTGAGGAAATTACCAGGGTTTTGCCTGACGGCAAATATTTGGTTTTGAATATCCGATGTTATGCACCAATTCCAAACTGATATATATGTACGTTTATTTTATAAAATGGGGTATAACATTTTGAAATTATCTCTGTGATATTTACCTATATTAGTTGGTGATTAGGTAAGGAGCATTCAACAGAGGTGTAATTCTTCTTAACCATAGTACAGTTTTCAACCTACGACGCACAGGGTTTGAGTTGTTAAACTTAGGGAACTTATACAAAGTATTGTATGCTTTCCAGTGTCCATTAGGATAAAGGGGACGGTGCTCATACTATATTCGATATACTTTTGACTTCTCTAGTTTTAAACAAGAAATACAGTGTCCAAGTTTTAAGAAGTTAAAGGTATAAGAATAAAGGAGAGAACCATGTGTTGCAAAGTATTAGCATTCTTCAAGGTGATCGAAGATGTAGATACTTGTGCTAGGTATTCCTTTGATAGTAATGTTTTTGAGAACTTGTTTCTCTTTCAGTTTGCTCATATGTGGATGTACTACTAAATGAGTGATGATGATTGGCCTCCTTCTATTTGGTTGATATGCACTGGAGACTGCTACATGATTTTGAATCTGGTTCCAATTAAATTTGTGCCCATGTTTCTATAGCGGATATAGAATGGTTCATATCTTAACTATGTTAAGGTATATGGAGTTGTCCGGCTTATGCTTAAATCTAGAATCCGGATAAACTCAAGGCATGTTTCAGTAATCGCAGTTTGTGGGTTATCCCGGGCTTTGATGAGGGTTAACTTTCTATCATCTAGAAGATCAATAGTTATATTGTTCTTTACTCGCCACCATTTTCAGTAAAATGGATTCTTTTCAGAAAATATTAGTGGGAGTATGGTAGAACTGGAAGTGAATCCAGAACCACAAACGGTTACTGAAAAATTAGTAGGACCTAAAGATTCAATATTCCATTAGCCTCTCTGCAGATTTGGTGGGTAATCTCAGACACCTGAGAGGTACTTCGGTCTCCTCAAGGACGGTGACAGGGAGGTTCTTGTTTATCCAAACTTGCCACTACTGTTGTTCTAAACTATGAGATCCGGCATGAGGATGAGTATAGCGTCGATCTAAACTAGTATTAGAAGTGAACGTGTATATGACTCTGCCAAAGGGTTGTTGTAGTCAGTGGGAACACGGGAAGCATAGTGGGCAAATAGCTTATGTCTATTTATAGACTAAAGTAAGTATAGCAGAGATAGATCATCTATTTTTGATGTGAATATCATAGAGTTTGACTTCATCAGAATAAGAGATGGATCAGGTAAGAAGGTAGTAGGGTGGGATGTCTTGATATTTGGATGACATAGATTAAATTGGAAGAGATCTTCCTATACTACGATCGGTTATACTATGGTGGTCATAAAGGGTTTCTCCACAATGGATATGGATATAATATCAGGGATTTTGGTGACTAGATCTATGGTTTTAGATCTAGATTTAGGAAGTGTCCCAATTTGGGTACTTTGACATTATTGTAAAGGTGTTTTAGAATGGTTGACTCCTGGCAAGGTGGTGTACCTGCAGGTGATGGATTCACCCTCTCTAAAGGGTTTCTTACAGACTAAATTTGGCGAGGGATTTGCGTGATTAGCATATCACTTGCTTAGGCAATTGAGTAATCATGTAATGTCAAGTACAACATCAGATATTGTTTTTGCACAGGTTGCAAAAAGTATATATTAATCAAAACCTCGAGAAATGGAGGGAAGCAGTTTTGAATATAAGTGGATGTTCTTAGGATATGGTAACGACAGCCTCCTTCGGGAAGCAGTTATCAGTTCAGGCTTCCAAGGTGACCTGTATGATAGAGAGACTGTCTGAGTTATAGTTTTTCCCTCTTTTGAGGGGCAGTATGTTGGACAGGTGGTACAAGCGGATACTGAGAAAGGCATGGTGCAGGATACTGATTAAATTCAGTGGATGATACAGTCTAAGAACTTTATCGGATTTGGAGTTCACTTGTGAACTAGGTTTCATCAGATATCCAGACAAATTCTAAGACAGGTATTGCTTATTTCGGGAGATAGTGGTTCTCCGCGATGTTGAGATATAGTGAGATATAGAAAGAAACATTGGAGCGGATCCACTCACTGAGGCTATTTCTCGAACACAATAGTTTCACAAACAGGCTTTGTGAAACTGATTAGTAGAGGAGTTGGGTGTTCGGTATCACACGGGCTGTAAGTATTCGACACCGTAATAATTAGCCTTAAGTGCAAGTGGGAGATTGTTGGCTATAGTGCCCTCAGGTCAATTATTGAATCGCAGGCACGTGATTGCGATGATTGATGAAGGACCTATATCGGTAGAACATTCATACTCAAGATGATAGTATGCTATCTGATTTATCTTTATCATCATGTACATGCTTTAGGTGGCATTACAGTTCACTATTACATGTTGATAGTGCTGGGTTCGCTTAGCACCCCGACAGGTTTCGGCAAGAATCAAGTATGCAAATTTAAAAAGTTTAGGGTGCCGAGCGAGCCTGACCAAGGACCTAACTAGAGAATTAGGGTTTAACTAAGCAAGTAAACAACTTTACTCTAAGTGAACAAGGAATACAATCTTTGTAGACCGGTCATTCACTTATAAAGCTCCGTATAGTAGTCTCTTTTCTCCAAGTAGTGGTGTCCTGAACTCTCTTTAGGCTCCACTAGGCGAAAGGAATGAGCTTGCTAAAGATCTTCGAGTCCGAAGATGATCTACGTCGAAGAATCGCTAACTCAAGCTACCTCTTCACTAATTGATGAACTAGTGAAGAAACAACCTATACTAAATGGCTAGTTTGGTATAGATAGGTGAAGTAGGAATTTTGCTCACTTTAGAATTATTTTTCTCTTTTTCTTTTCCTTTTCAGAATAAAACTAGAAAGCAAAAATGGAGATGAAGAAGAAGATGAATGAATGAACCCTTTCAACCATGGGTGAGAAAATATAAGATATATAAACTCATGTAGAGACTTAACCAAGGCTAAAGATAAAGGTTAGGTTAATAAATATCTAGAGTAAAACAAAATTAGTGGACTAAGTCAAGATTTCCATAAGCTTCTACAAGCATCACAAACCATGGCATTTTCCACCTAATTTTGTTTTATCCCTTAATAATTAATCACCCAATTTATCTTTAGTTAGGTATGAGTCTCATACACCCATGTCCAATATATCATCAAGCATGACACAATAAATATATTAACATATATCACATATGTATTAAATGTATAAGCAGAAAAGAAATTCTTAATTGAGCTAATATTAGTGCACACCATGAAAACGCGATACTGTAACATTTCAGAGAATATAAAATATTATTTTTGGAATTTAATATTAAAATAATATATTTCGTGAAAACTATTCGATTTGCGAATTTGGGGTTTTCGTAAAATGGTATAAATATATACCAATATTTCGGAAATAATTGGAGATTAAAATTATTTATTCATTTAAAAATATATTCATCGGATTTGGGCATTTTTATAATTAATTATATGCAAGTTTAAATTAAACTAGATTAGTGCACTACTAATCATCATTATGCCAAATCTGTATTTTTAATTAGCCATGGCTAGTGCACCATGTCATGTTGTATTTTGTTGCATGTTGTTTCATTGTGTTTCTTTCATTTGTATTTGGATTTTTCTTTATTTTGTGAGAAAGAAAAAGGAGGAAAGAAAAAGTCAATGAGTATGGGCATGAGAGAGAGAGTGGCATGGCATGCCATGTGAGAGAGTGAGGGTGGGAGAGAGAGAGACCATTGACCTCATTCATTTCCTTCATCCATTTCCTTCATCCATTATTTTCTTCATCATCTTCATCTCCTTCTTCATCTCTTCCTCCACCTCCTCTACCCCATGGCAACCACCCTAAATCATCACCAAAACATCACACCCCCTTCACAAAAGTTGATCCCCACCTCTTCCTAAACCCTATGGACCTCTCATGTTTCGATTTTGGAGACTTTGGACATTTAGGGTTTTTCTTGAGTTGCTTCCAAGAGTCATAAATTCCACATCCTACCTTGTAATTAGTTTTCATTGCATCCTAGTGTAGTTTAGTGTTAAACTTGTGTAGATTGTGATCTTGGAAATTTCCAAGTTGATGTTTAGTGAATTGTGGACTTGTTAAGGGCAATAGAGAGTAGTGAGTGTTTATAAGACCTTAAAGATTGCTTTTCTGAACCAAAACAGAGATTAGAACCCGATACACGAACTTAGGATTTACCCCGTGTCGGTTTTGTGAAGTTTTTTGGCCTACAGTGAATCTGGAGCTAAATGCGATATTTTTAAGAAAATCAAGCATGTCCGTTAACCTAGATTAACCACTAGAAGACCACCACCAAGGTACGAACCCTAATCTCCTCTGCCCGGCATCACCGGATTTTGAGGCAATCTCACCGGGTCCCCTTCTTGATATGGTGTTTGGATTTTGCCTGTAGCTCATTTACCCTAAAACCTATCTCCTGTATTGTTTGTTTAATCCCAATTAACCTGAGCCAAAATCTGGGAGCTATTTGTGAGTTCTTTGGCAAAGTTTTCTGATATTTGAATTCTTGGGTTTTATATTTGAGATTTGATTTGGTTGTTGGGCGTTTGTACGTCAACGTTATTTGGTTGATTTTACATGTGTAGGCTATAGGTTCTAACCTATAAGCACTTCATGTGCCGTATCGGTTTTCCGGACTTGGTTTTAATAACGTTATGATATGTTGATATGTTGGGACCCTCACGTGGACTTCTGAGACGATGAAGCACATCGACTACGGCTGGACAAGGAGTTTCGCAGGTGAATAGATTTATATTTACTGGGGAAGTCGGGTGGATGGCGTATAGCACCCCCGCAATTATAAAATGGAAACAGATATGTAGAATATAGTCGGAGAAACCTATACTAGGAACCTACGGATGTGATCAAGGGATTTAGTGTGTAATGATACGATAGATAAGGATATCTCGGATTGATATATGAGGATATGAAATGTGGATGTGAATCATGATATATATGTAATTGAAGAGAATAAGTATGAGATTTATAGTGGCATGACATGAGATCGATAAATACAACATGAGAATGAGATAAATGTGTTATGAAGTTAATAACATATGATGTATATGCAAAATGACTTAATGTGAGATATTGACGTGATGAAAAGAGAATATGATGATATAATATGACTTGGCTTAATATGTCGATATACGGATGCGAGGCGATATGAGAATAAAGATACTTTTGCCAAGACATGATATGAGATTGTTACGGATGTGACTTGAGAGATATGTGTATATATATTTATGAGAGTAATGAGTGATATGCCGTACGAGACTTTAGATCCGTACCCTCATTGTTGTATAGGTCGATGGAACCCCTATTTGTTTAATGCTGCCGTACGATGGATCACCGTACGTGATGAGTTTTACCTGATGATTGATCCATACCCTAGACTCGAGGATGCCGTACGATGGATTATACCGTACGTGATGATATAAGACAGGATTGCCGACTGATAAATCCATGGACTCGGATATGTTATAGATATTTTAATCCCTTAGATAGATGTTAGATTAGATACGAATATTTTATAATGTGGCGCTTAGGGTTTACTTTTCTGCTATGTTTATTATATTCTTATTGCATTGTATATACCGGTGCTTCCATTATTTGTTATGATATCGTCTGCTAGTACACCTGCTCAATTATAGATGATGTGTATGTTACACTTACATAGATTTTCCGGTTCACACAATCATCATTGGTAATTGTTATGTCACTTACACAGTCAAATTTCTATATCATGCCATTACTCTTAATCGTTCAGTATTACCACATGACACGTTGCATGATATACTGATATGCTCACATCACTAATATATGTTGCATGATATACTGATATGCTCACATCACTATTCTATGTTGCATGATATACTGATATGCTCACATTTCTGTTCTATGTTTGCATACATCATACTTTACGATTATACGCATAGAGATGTTGTTTTCATGAGATTCTGGATTTGAGAACCGTGGTTATATTTCAAAATAAAGTATGTATTGTTTTAAAAACCCGGTTTCTCTTCATATGATATTTCGATGCGTCTACCATGAGTTTTCTCGGTTATGAGCTATGTGATACCCGATTCGAGGAGCTGGATGAACCGTCTGCGGGTACATGTGGACCCGGTATGGTACCACGGGGTAAGAAAGGTATGTTGTGCAGTAGACGATAAGCCTGGCAGAGGGACTACTACATACCGGTGATAGTTTGACCTAGCGGTTATACAGAGGATACCGACCGGAGTGGTGAGATGGATATATGGGCTAATCCGTACTGACGGAGCCCATAGGCCGATCCGGACTGACAGAGCCCGAGATATGAGAATTTACGTGTCGATGCTTGGCACGGGTTTCATGATGTTTTGAGTGTCGTTGTTGGACACTCAGGTTCCATGACTTTGATGTGTCGTTGATAGACACACGTTGGTTGATATCCTCATACATACATGCATATGCTTTCATGATGTTTCGAGTGTCGATGTTGGACACTCAGGTTCCATAATGTTGATTGTGTTATTGATGGACACGTGGATGATACCCACCTGCATATAGGCATATGATTGAGATGTTTATTTGTATATGTCATTAGCATTGATTATATTGTTGACATATATGCAGGCATGGTCACCTTTGATATCCTAGTATTACCTTCATGATATAGTATGACCTAGGAAATCGTTATGTATTCGATTTCTACCTGTTGATGTCTTCTACTCAAGAGTTGGCAACTCACGCCCGTTGTGCCATGGTTTCCTGTAGGTTTGACCGCTTGGGATTGTAGGGTTAGTATAGCACCTTGTGAAGGTTTTGGCAAGCATCGATCATGCTACTTTAAAATTTTGAGTGCTAAACAAACCCTAACCAAGATCTTAACTAGAGTATTAGGATTAACATAGCATGTAAACAACTTTACATCAAAGAGAGAGGGATTACAACCTTTGTAGTCCGTTCCTTCGCTTCATAAGCTCCGTGTTGAGGTCCCTTCACTATGATCATCGAGTACCCGGACTCTAGAGAGGCTCCATGAAGAAAAAGATGCAAGCTTGCTTCCAATCTTCAACAACTAAGATTATCTACCTTGAAGAATCTCAAACCCAAGCTCATGCTTCACAAATCAAGTATTAGCAAAGCTAACACCGTAATCTAAGTGGCTAGAATAGATGAGGATGATGAAGTAGGAATTTAGCTCTCTTTTGTTTTCAATTTCTCACTTTATTTCATCACCAAAGAAAAAGCTAGTTAAGGATTTCTTCATGAAGAAAAAAGAAGAAGATGGAGCAAAACCTTTTCTGATGAATAATGAAAATCATTGTTATGGTTACAAATCAACCAAGGGTTAAAAATGAAGGCTTAACCCTTGTAGAGAATTAACTAGGGTAAAGGGTTTGGGTTGGGTTAAGAAATAACTAAACAAAATATCAAAGGTCAAAATCAAAGCTTCAAGAAGCTTCAAGAATAAATTGAAATAGATGCATAAGAAATTGAAAATACTACACTAATTGTGAAGGGATTAACTCATTTGACACTCATGAATCCTCTACAGCGCCAAAATGCAAACTTTCTTGGTCCAAAGTGTAGCTTGAGAGCTTGTGGTCATTTTTTATGAAGAGGAGATGGGGTTTTGGTGAACTTTTTGTGATGAAATGAGTTTTGAAGAGGGGGAAGGAGGAGGTGCTTCCATGATGAAGGAGAAGGCGAAGAAGATGAAGAGAATGAAGTGGAGAGAATGGCCCAAGTCAAAGAAACCCCTCTCACTCTCTCTCTTGCCCATACCTCCCATACTCTTTTGTTTATTCATTTTCCCTTTTCCTTTTTCTTTTCTTTTCTTTTCTTTTCTTCTCTTCTCTTTGCAATAGTAAACCCAAAACAAATAACCATACATCCAAAAATCATGTAGGAAAAATGTAACAAGTGTTAAAATGAATGTGCATGTCATGTGCACAGAACACGCTTAAAGCCCGATTAACAATTTTCAATCACGATTAGCACAAAATTAGTGTATAATAAATCTTAAAATTTCATAATTTACATAAATCATATAAAGCGCCCTCTTTTTAGTAATTTCCATAATTTTCCAAATTTTTCCTAATTTATTGGTATTTAATTATACCGCCTTATTAAAATATTCATTATTTTATTATTTAATTACAAAATTCCCAAAAATAATATTTTATTTTTTTTGAAATGTTACACATAGACCCAAAACTCAGGATTTAGGAGGTATCACATTGATCCTATATGGAGAATCTATGTGATAAGAGGAGATTGACCGAGTGTAGCTTAGGAAACTCCTTTCCTATCAAGAGTATGGCATCTACGTATAATACGAGAATGACCACCATACTCTCTACTGCCTTTTTGTGTATACAAGGTTCATCTACCATCTTGATGATGTCAAACACTTTGACTACCATATCAAAACAGATGTTCCAACTCCGCGATGCCTGCTTTATCCTGTAAAGCAACTTGCACACTTTCCCGCTGCTCCCATTATCTATGAAGCCCTCTGGCTGTGTACTTATAGACGTTCTCTTCTAAATCATCATTTAGAAAAGCAGTCATGACACCCAACCGCCAGATATCATAGTCATGGTATGTAGCAATGGAAAGGAGGATCAGGATGGACTTAAGCAAAGGTACTGGAGAAAAGGTTTCATCATTATCCACGCCTGGTCGATGACGAAAACCTTTTGCAACAAGTCTAGCTTTGAAAGTCTCAACTTTTCCATCTACACCAAGCAATCTTCTCAAGATATACTTGCTCCTGATGGGGATTTAACCCTTCAAATATAGCAACCAAAGTCCATACTTTATTGGTGTACATATATTCCATCTCAGATCGCTTAGCATCCAGCCAGTCATACAGAATCGCTACTCTTGATGGCATGCTCGAAACTAGTTTGGGTCATCATCTCATGATGCAATCCTCGCTCCCACTATCATCGAGAAACCGAAGTATCTCTCAGGCGGATGAGGAACCCTACCAGATTGGTGGAGAGGCCGAGGTTTGTCGGGAACTATTGAATCCTCTGGTTCTACCAAATCATCAGTTGTTGTTTGCATAGCTGGAACTCCTTCCAGTTCTACAGAACTGACCTTGCCTCGAGCTTGTCCGGATTTTGCTTTTGACATAGGCCGGACAACCCCAAATCTTAACTTGCTTAAGAAATGGGCTCTTCCCATACCATATCTCATATGGAGTGGTAGGCATTGATTTGATTTGAACCCAATTTAATAGGTATGCAGCTTCTCAAGTGCATAACTCCCAAAAGGAAAAAGGTAACTCAGTAGTACTCATCATAGAGCGCACCATATCAAATAGGGTACGATTGCTCCGCCCCGATACACCGTTGTGCTGTGGTGTATACAGAGGAGTAATGCTGAGAGAGAATCTCATTCTCCTTTTGAATAGTCCAAGAATTTCATGCACAAGTATTCTCCTCTCTAATCAGATCAAAGGACATAATACTTATACCCGTACTGGTTCTCTACTTCGGATTTATATTCTATGAATTTCTCAAAAGCTTCAGGCTTACGTTTCAATAGGAACACATGTCCGAATATTAGGAGATCATCAATGAATGTAATAAAGTAAAAAAAACTAGTCCTGGCATGTGTAGACAGCGGACCACATACATCATCATGTATCAATCCCAAGAGTTTACTAACTCTTTCTCTGTTTCCAGTAAACAGAGCTATGGTCATCTTATCTTTATGACATGACTGGCAAGTTTCACAAGAAGTAAATTTAAACTGATTTAAATATGCATCTTAATGTAACTTAGCTAGTCGGGTCGCATTGATATGACCTAGTCTATAATGCCTCAAGAAGGATTCGTTCATTTCTGAAGTCTTCCCCTTGTGTGTGTTCTGTATGTTAAGAACTGTGATTTGATTTAGAACGTATATGCTTTTAGGTAACGTGCCTGAACCGATCAACTTTTGATATAGGAAATGTTCAAAACATTATCCAACAATACAAAATTATATCCTTCTTTACTAAATAAAGAGACTGATATAATGCTGTATATCAGGTTCGGTATCTAATAACATTCGTTCATAATCAATGTATTTAGTAATACAGGGCGATATTTGCCAACTGATTTGGCTGCAACAATTGCACCAATCTCTATACTTAAAGACATATCACCCTATTCTCAGTTCTCTACCTTTCTGTAGCCCATGTAATAGATTACATATGCGGGATCCTGATCCGGTAACAAATACCCAGGACGTAGAGGATACTGAGAAACAGTTCTCTGTAACGAACATACCCGAAGAAGATGCATCAACATGCACTTTCTTCGTTTGGGCGGCATAGGAATCCTGGTATTTCCCTATTTCCTGCTCGGTTTTATAACAATTATAAGTTGGAGCGGGGCCAACGATCCCCAGCTCAGTATAACAAGCGGGTTCGGTCAATACATCCATATTATTATTTTGATTAAGGCATGACATGGTCGCTACCAGGAAAAAGAGAGAAGAAAACACTCTGTGTGCGCTCTTGCAAGATTAGATTGGTTATATATTTTATTTAATTAAGATGGCTCCCACTGTTTTTTATCAAATCTTCCTTCAAACCTTAAAAGAAAAGATTAGCCGAGATTAATTACACCGTACAAGTTCTCCAATCTTTCAGCCAGGCCAGTGCTGGTACTTTGAAGGAGGTTTCCCATGCTTTCGCACGGACTTAATTAAAATAAAGCTCATTTTCCCAGGGACGTAACCCCGTTGACACCTTTCTAGACACCTACTTGATCGGCGAATTATAATGTGTAAAACTCTTCCAGGAGTAACTCTTACACGCAGTGGGTATCGAGATCCAACTATCTTATAAAAGGAATGCAATCTCATTGCAAATTTCAACACTTGAAATTCCCGATAATATTTTACCCTAGCAACCTATGACCTTGACGAAAGCCAACAAACCATAGGCTGCTAATCATGTTCAACTTGTACATTTCTTGATTGAATTAAACCCACCCGCACGACCCTTGACGAAAGCCAACAAAGTCGCACGACTACCCTAACTCAGTTGCATCATATGCTTTTGCAGATAAGCATAAATAGCTACCGGACACTACGCCTTGACGAAAGCCAACAAACGTCCAACGAATACTATGAAGTACTTATCTAAAATGACGGAGGGCTACGACAGGTTTTTAAGAAAACCTTTTGAGTAATGAACTTGATATTGTTGTAGAATCGAGTGATTTTGAAAAGGAGTGTTTTTGAGGCTTTACTAGTTTTTCTAAAGAGGTCACTCCCGGTGAAGGGATCTCGGCACTTTCCTCGTCGAATGAGGTGCAGGATATTTCACAAATACCACTATGCAAAGCAAAAACTATAGAAGCAATCAAAAGGCAAACCGAGGGTTGTAGCATCTGCTAGTTTCGCTAAAAAGGTCACTCCCGGTGAAGGGATCTCGGCTCTTTCCTTATCGAATAAGGTGCTGGATATTCTACAAGGAATACCGCTATGCAAAGAAAGAACTAGAGCTACCAGTTTTTAAAACAAGTTTCTTCAACATCTTTAGGTATCTTTTCTTTCATTAATCTCGTTAATGATGTCCCATCATTTAAGTTACCTAAGCATCATAGATAAATATAACGTATGCTTATGACATCCGCATTCGCCTCGATGTCCCGTCATGCACCGTTAGGTTAGGTAACTAACGACAGAGCGGGGCAGAGCTAGCACGGGTGTAAAACATAAGCAATGTCTATATAATATATCATATATATATATATATATACAGTATCTATCTCAACATATCAAATGATCACATCACAGATATCGCAGCAGAAAACAACATATGAAATATTGGATATACTAGGATTTCCGGTTTTTATATTAAGCCTGTATAAAACACGGATTCCACGGTCGTGATGAATAGCCAAACCCACATCCCTAGACCCCTACGAGAGCGACAAGCAACCCTACCAGTTCTAGAGTTAGGAGACCCGGACTCGACTCCTCGAGATGGTCTCCCACTGGACTCTAGAACCAAGTTACTTGTGCTCCCCTCCTTGGGTCTATCCTAATGCGGAAAAATAAATAATATACAATGGTGACATCATCCTCAACACGGAAGTGCCCCAATAAAAGAATATTACATATATTGAATTAAAATGAAAAACTCTCATCTCACATAAAAAAAACCCGGCTATTCAAACACGACGATCCAATATAACATATCCCAGCAACACATAACATCACATATCATCAACGTAAGTAAATATGCGTATCCCAATTGTCGTTGACATATAGCAATGAAACCGGCGATAAACCACATATTACACTTACGGTCGCAGAAAAGAAAGTGAAAAACTACAACAATTAGAATCTGCACTGCCCTTAGACATTATAAACCTGGAATATCACATATTCTGAATTTCATGCCTAACAATGCAAATTTTACATTTTGGTCTCAACCATGAAAACACTTTTCAAAGGAAGTCGGGTAATTCAACAAGATTCCCGATTTCACCCGAGACCGAAATGTTAAACTTGCACGCAACTAGATAGATTCCAATTATTGTATCCCATCACATGATATCCGGACGACGTTAAACATTTCGATCGATTCATCAAAGTCCCACAATTTCCCGTTAGCTCAACACTTGAGCATAGTTTTAATAATATCCGGAACATGCCGCAGTACCTATGGACCAACCGTAGAATGGCAAACCCAAGCCTCACTCATGTCGCTACGGAACTGCGGCAAACCCTAGGGTATGACCACGGTTCCGTGATCCAAAAAAGTCGAGTTAGGGTTTCATTCTTCTAGAGGGTCCACAGAATTACTTGCATGTTTTCCGAATACGTTAAACTTGGAAAAATGGCTTTTTGACATTCGATCGAATTTTTTAACTTCGCCTAGATAACTTGTGAAAACCCAAATACAATGTTAAACTATGAATACAAAACACTCCGAATTGTTTATAGTGTAAAATTACATCACATGCAAAATTAGTAAAAACAAACAACACCTGAAACATCAAAACCGAGTCATTGGAGCACTGACAAAATTTGAGGGGGGGCTTAGATTTTGCCCGAGATGGGGGTATATGTGGCCGGCCAAAAATTCACCAAACTGACCCAAATTTCACCAGTGTTCATGTTATATCACATACAACACTCGTTACTTGTTTGAAATTTTTTTTGAGGTAAATAAAAAATCGACAGAAACCGTATTTGGTGTTTCAAGTTTCGGAGCAGTTTCGGTTTCGTAATCTAACAAACACCGTCTAATACTCTAGCCCAGCTCTGATACCACTGTTGGGATTCCTCAGCACCCTACTGGGTTTTCACAGCAACTACCCTGCCACATTTAAAAATTCTAAGGTGCTAATCAATCCTAAGCTAGGATCAAGCTAGAGTAAATAGACAAAATGAAACATGTAATCTAACATTACAAGTTATGAACAAATTACAAGTGTGAACAAGGAATACAACCTTTGTAACCGGTCCTTCACTTCTAAAGCTCCGTGTTGACATCCCTTCACTGCGATCATGGATCTCCCGAACTCAAGTATGGGTTCCTCGGAGAAATGAACAAGCCTGCTCATAGTCTTCGAGGCCGAAGATGATCTACGTCGAGGAGACTCAAACTCAAGCTAACCCTTCACTAGGTCATGAACTTTTTGAAGAGAACACCTATAATACCTAAGCAAGTGTATAGTATGATGAAATAGGAAGTGGGCTCGCTTTAGATTTTACTTTCTCACTCATTTTCACCATTTTTCAAGAAGCTATAGAGCTAGAGGAAGAAGATGAAGCAAATGAAGAATGAACTCAAGAATAAAATCAAGTAGTGAATGAGGCAACCAGGGGTGATTTAATATCATATATTAAACCCTTGTAGAGACTTAACCATGTGTTAGGATAATGGTTAGGTTAGTAAATATCTTAAGCTAGACAAATTATTTGACTTAATCAATGGATTCTTCGAGCTTCTCCAAGCTTCATCCATAAACTAATTTCCAACTAATTTGATTAACGTAAAATAATAAAACCCTCCATTATCATATAGCATGGTGTGAGTCTCATACACCAATGTTGCATGTGGCATCAAGCATGACACAAACATGTACACAAGTATATATCACATATATACTTAATACATAATCAAGTGAGAAAAACAATCTTAAGTGAACCAATACTAGTTAATCTAAAGTAATATATCAAATATATAATTATACATTAAATCATTAAATCAACACTTGATTTAATGATCCGGTCATATCGCATATAACCGATTAATATCATGTGTATCAATTTATCGACTCAACACTAGATTCGATAACCCGGCTATATCGCATATAACCGACCGATGATATAAATTGCGAGAATAGAATACGGTATCACATACTCGTATTAATCTCGGTCCCGCACATATCACATATGTGCTCCTACTCTGTTTCTCTTGAGCCAGGAAACCTCTTTGTAGGACACTAAAGACTCGTCAATACGCCGGTAGTGGGTGATGATCATATCAAACATCCACAAACCGCAAGAGGCGTGCTAAACGTAACGGCCAGCCGGGTATTAAGCGATCAGAAGATCAACAAGCAGGCCTTCTCATACTCCTACGAATCCAATCAGTAACACTTACCGTACTGTCCAGTCTGTTCGTCTGATATGTCGCATATCTCGCCTACGGGTGGTAAACGTCAGACCCCAGTAGCTTGATAAGTCATGCCGATGTAAGGTCCCTACCGGGCGAGAAACTATTGATAACACTTATCAATAAATCTCATCAACCCTGACCAGGGATTTCAGTTATGACCAATCGAGCATAGCGCAACATCAACCCTCAATACCGGGAGAGACGAATCCCCTCCTATCGCTCATTGCCTCCATGTGACTTAGGACTGTACCCAAAAACCACCTGTTTGCACAAATCAGTAGCGCGGGGGTAGGGTGGAAATCAAAGCACAGTGGGAGACACACAAGACTCTATAACGATCTCGGGTCGACAGACTAACCTGTACCAGTGTTACTAGAGAACCGCTATTTGACGTGAGGTATAATACCATCTAGGAGTTCTCGGCGAGTCCGTTCAGTGTACCCAATGTCCACTGAGCACCCGTATACCATCTCTGATGTCAAGAACCAATGGATATGGGATCATCCATTGCCCTTCACATGGGTCGAGAAGATATACGCTAGTCTACTGTAACATTCTGAAATTTTGGAAATAAATAAAAATCAATTAATTAAATAATAAAATGTTAAATTAAAAAAGTTATTAAAACCAAATTAGACAATTTCAAAAGATGTATGTAAAACAAATTAAATTAAAATTTTAGTATGCAACATAAATAAATTATAAGGGTTTTAATGTGAATTTTAGCTTCATTTTAATAAAAAAGGTGTTTTATAATAACATAAGTTGTGAAGGGTTTTTATATAAGTTTAGGATATTGTGTAAATTGGGTTTTAATTAAGGGTGTAAATGAAAAAGGTGTAGAAAATATTTTAGCTCAGAATTTTATTACAAATTAAAAAAAATTGATGAGATAATGCAAGGACACCTCCTACTTGCATGCGCGCACACACACACAACACCTCCTCCTTGCATGAGGATGGCACCCTTTAGCTTTTGACACCTCCTCCTACACCTTAGCGTTCTCTTTCCTCATATATAACATGTGTTCAGATCTATTAGCTAATTTTAAATCTGAAAACTTAAAAGAAAGAAAAAGATAACTAGAGCAAATAAAGAAGAACCAAAGAAAAGAGATGAGATAAGCTACGTTCTAGGATTTCCATTATCAAGCTAAGGACTTGGAGCATGTGCATCTTGGAGGGACTTCTTCCAGCCAGTTGATTATGGGTAAAATCCTTACTCAAGGTAGGATTTAGTTCTGTAATTAGTTTAAAATAGAAATCCCATGTTTATAATATCGTATTTTAAGCAAAACCGAACCCTGTAGAAATCTGCTATAGTTTAGATAAACATCAACTTAACCAAACAGTGCCAAAATGTTGTATGTTGGACTTAGAACAAACCATACGAGCACGAGCCCAAGGAGCTCGGATTTGGCCGGCGACCAGCAATAGAATTCCGGCGTCGCCGGATTTTTGATGAGGGTTGGTGTTTTGAGTTGTTGGGTAGGTCTCTGTATGGGTTTTTGGTTACTTTGGTATTGTTTAATCAAGTTAGTTTAACTGTATATAAAATCTGGGAACTAATATCGGAAAACAGATAAAAATTCTAAAATACGACACGGGTAAAGCGTATCGCGTTCTGTTTTCTGTCACGATGCAGCGTTGGGTTAAATTTCAGTGAGGTTAAGGGTTAGATCGTTTGTAATTGTCATGCGTAGTATATTTAGCAAGTACAAACTTGTGTTTTCTTGATTTTACCGTATTGGAATGTAGCCATTTTCTTATACAAGTTAAATTTAATATTAGATTTGAGTTCGGGAGTTTCGGAGGCAGCAAGGAAAGGAAAAGGATTGGCAATTCCTGAGTAGTTACGACGTATTTCCGGTGAGTAGACTAAACATGTACCGGGGAATTTTGTAAAGATGGCGTGTTACGCCCGTAGTTTTATTTAAAAGAAAGTTTTATTTTTGTATGCTAAGTTACTAATATGCATTCTTATGCAAACCTATGCATCACTATGGTAATAGATGTCGAACACTGCACAATTATCGACGAGTTATGCCGCTCGTGCACACTTTTACATGTTATACTACACCTCGTCGATATTAACATGTCACTTTTACACAAAATATTCATCTTGTTAAATATGATTCCTATCATACCATAATTATTAACAATAGTAGTAATTTGTATAAATGACATCATGTGTATCATCCGAGTATTCTAAGTGGTTATAAGAAGTTTTTGTATTATTGAGAATTTATGATTTGGATTTTCCTGTACTATTACATAAATCCAGTGATTTCATGATTGATGTGATATGTCCACCATGAGATATTTTCTGATTTGGTTTTATTCCGGACCGAGTAGGGGAGCTATACGGTCGCGGATTTTACGTTATCCAAACTGAGTGGTGGAGATATACAGTTGAATACATGGTGGACCCGGTCGAGACCGAGGGGCAGGATAGCCGCATTTGAGGCGGGGGAGCCTAGCGAGGATACTTGATACCAGAGATAGTTGTGAAATACGGCGGATATCTAGATGATACCGACCGGTATTATTGATTATAGGATCGTTCTCGGAATGATGCATGAGAGAAATGAAAGTTTTGTGTCGATGGTGGACACGGAAAGATGAATTTTATTGGGAATAAATGATGAGATTTCAATTTTGGTTTTATGATTTGTAGTACAGATTCATGCTTTTCACATGCTATCATACATCATACTTGCTCTCATTTCAGTTGGTTATGATCGTCATATTTACATTATTAACCGTTGTATTTTAATTATATTCACTGAGTTGGCAACTCACCCCCGTTGTGCAACAGTTCCTTGCTGGGGTAGAGTGGACGGATAGCAGCGGTGCAGAACAACTTTTTCACCGTTTATCGCATCTTTTGATAGGTGGGTTACATGTGTAGTAACCTTCTCTTTTGGTATTGTATTTTGGATCTAGAAAATCTCCTTAAGACTTTGTACTATGACTTAGAATGAGAGATGGGTATATGTATATTATTTGACAGATCAGATCGTTGTTATGTTAGAAGATATTTCTTTTATTTATGTCTGGGATTCTTATTGATATCCTATATACTAAGTATTTATTTCCGCTGTTGTTATTGTTAATCCCAACTAGGGATGCAACCAAATATAACAATTTATAATTGTTTTTATTATGAATTCACCAGTGAGTTATTGTTAAGATCTTAATTCAATAAAATGGTAATCTTTACTTAAAACTAAGTTTTCATGAAAATTCCGCAAAAAGGATTTGGTCTTGGTTTTTCAGCTTACTCGGGTTGTGTAAATATCTTTAGATAATACACAATCTAAGTGTCGGTCACATCCAAATTTTGGGTCGTGACAAAATTGGTATCAGAACTTAGGATTAACCTTACGGAATCGAGTAGTGAATTAAGATAAGTTGACGTGAGTCCGTGATTTAGGATGACTTTTGGTTTGATCGAGTAGGTGATTTAGGATGAGTGCAATACCGTGCGTATGTTCCGCGGCATATTTACGTTACCATACTCAGCCTAACTAACCTTAGGATATGTATCTTGATTTGTCCTTCCTTTAACTCTCTATTATTGATTATTCCTATTCGTAAGCCTTATCAACTCTCGTTTCTTGTTCCAGTTGCTATGGCTATGCGAGCTAGGCGAGCCATGGCCAGAGATGCAGCTAGGGCGAGTCTGCCTGTGACGGCGACTGTTACACCGGACGTTCCGGCAGTGCCTGAGCATGTTGATCCTCCTCTTCCAGATCTCATGACTAGGATAGAGGAAGGCATGTTAGGATGCAGCGAGTGGTAGGACAGTTAGCTGAGGCTACTCGAGTATAGAGACAGGATCCAGCACCGACCATGGAAGAGTCCGAGGTACAGCCCACGCAGACGGTCGCACTTGTAGATACGAGGGTGATAGAGGTATCGCTTTCAGAGTTTATGAGGTTGAGACCTCCGGTATTTACAGGGACCGATGTAGCGAAGGATACTCAATTCTTTCTTGATAGGATGGTGAGGATAGGCAAATCATTGCAATGTTCTGATGTGAGGTCAGTTGAGCTGACTAGTTTTCGTTTGGAGGGACTTGCACAGGAGTGGCGTGAGTCGATGGAGAGAGGGAGAGCTACGGGTCTTCCTCCGCTGTCGTGGACCGAGTTTTCCGAGGTCTTTCTTGCCAGATTTCTTCCACAGTGTGTGAGGGACGCTAAAGCTAGCAGTTTTGAAGCGTTGCGGAAATCTGCGAGTATGTCGGTGGCAGATTATGATTTACGATTCACGCAGCTCTCGCGCTATGCTCCATATTTAGTTCCTACGGAGGAGCTTCGGGTGAAGAGGTTCCTAAGGAGTCTGGACACGCAGTTGTATCTATCTATAGGCTCCCAGTATTTTGATACGTATGCACAGGCCACGGATGGAGCGATACGAGTGGAGGAGCATTTGAGCGAGGCGGTGGTTGTTCCGGAGCCAAAGAGGAATAGACCGATCGGGCCGACGACTAGGTAGTTTGGCAGAGGTAGAGGCAGATACACTCCAGGCCACAGTCTCGGACGAGGTTGGACCCAGGGCCAGATGTTCAGTTCTTTATCCCGAGGATCAGAGGACCCCGTCTATATGTTTTAGTTGCGGACTCCTAGGACATTATGCGAGGGATTGTAGATTCCTGGAGGAACCGTTGTTCCACAAGCTATGTTACCCCCTCCACCTTCGATGTAGATGGCTTTATTTCCTCCCCTAGTTGGCACTACGCGCCAGGCAATTGCACCACGAGGTCGAGGCTATGCAGGACGCTCTTAGAGAGGTCGAGGAGATAGAGGTAGAGGACGACAGGATGCGGGCAGGGGCCAAGCACCGGTTTTTACGCTGACTCTAGAGGATGCCCAGGCATCAAATGCAGTTGTGACAGGTACTCTTGCAGTATGTTCGTTAGATGCACATATTTTATTTGATACCGGTTCTACACATTCTTATGTATCTTCACACTTTGCCCTTTCTTTGGGGAAAGAGTCGTCGTTGTTAGAGTTACCGTTAGTGGTGATTACTCCGGTGGGAGATTCATTTATAGTTCAACACATATACAGATCATGTTCTGTACGTATTGGTGATAGAGATTCGCTAGTTGACTTGATTCTCCTGGATATGTTAGATTTTGATATACTTCTCGGCATGGATTGGTTGGCCGCTTGTTATGCCTATATAGATTGTCGGAGGAAAGCGATTAGATTTTGTTTTTCAGGTGAACCGAACATTGTTGTGCAGGGGGACTGTGATATAACTCCTGCCAACCTGATTTCTGCTCTTTGTGCGGGACGACTCTTGAAAAAGGGTTGTCATGGGTTCTTAGCATTTGTTCAGGATTTAGCAGCCGCTGAGATTCTGTTGGACCAGGTTCCGAACGCACGAGAATTTCCGGATGTATTTCTTGCTGAATTACCAGGATTGCCACCCGAACGCGATATTGAATTTTGCATTGACTTAATTCCGAGTACGGGGGCTATTTCTATACCACCCTATCGGATGGCCCCTACGGAGTTGAAGGAACTCAAAAGCCAGTTGCAAGAATTGTTAGATAGAGGACTTGTTCGTCCTAGTGTATCGCCATGGGGAGCTCCTATCTTATTTGTAAAGAAGAAGGACGGTAGTATGAGACTGTGTATCGACTACCGACAGCTGAACCGGGTCACTGTGCGAAATAGGTATCCACGACCACGTATCGATGACTTGTTCGATCAGTTGCAAGGAGCTGGCTACTTTTTGAAGATTGATTTGCGGTTACGGTATCACCAATTGAGGGTTCAGAAAGATGATATTTCGAAGACTTCTTTTCGCACACGATATGGGCATTATGAGTTTCTGGTGGTGTCGTTTGGACTCACCAACGCCCCAACAGCCTTTATGGATATGATGAACTATATCTTCAGGTCCTTCCTTGATCAGTTTATTATAGTATTCATTGATGATATTCTCGTTTATTCCCGGAGCAGAAAGGAACACGAGCAGCATTTACGTATCACGTTGCAGACCTTAAAAGAGCATCAGCTATTCGCTAAATTCTCAAAGTGTGCTTTTTGGCTGGATAGTGTAGATTTCTTGGGATACGTAGTTACTAGAGCTGGAATACGTGTGGACCCAAAGAAGATTGAAGCGGTACAGCACCGGCCCAGACATGTGTCAGTTACTGAGGTTCGGAGTTTCTTAGGTCTGGCGGGTTATTACATACGTTTTGTGCAGGATTTCTCTCGAATCGCTGCCCCGTTGACCGTATTGACTAGGAAGGAGGTTTCATTTCTTTAGACAGATGCATGTGAACAGAGTTTTCAGCAGTTGAAGACGCGCTTGATGACTGCACCAGTCTTATCTTTACCTTCCGGGTCAGGTGGTTTTGTTGTGTATTGTGATGCATCTCGAGTAGGTTTAGGCTGTGTATTGATGCAGCACGGCAGGGTTGTAGCTTATGCTTCACGATAGTTGATGAGGCACGAGCAGAACTACCCCACTAATGATTTGGAGATGGCTGCTGTGGTATTCGTACTAAAGATTTGGAGGCATTACTTGTACGGAGAGTCGTGCCAAATCTTCATAGATCATAAGAGCTTGAAGTATATTTTTCAGCAGAGGGATCTGAACCTAAGGCAGCGTAGATGGATGGAACTGGTGAAAGATTACGATTGTGAGATCTTGTGTCATTTAGGCAAAGCGAATGTTGTAGTAGATGCTTTGAGTCGGAGACCTGGAGGTAGCTTATCTCACTTGCGCACCTTGGAGAGATAGTCTTCTATAGACTCGTAGATTTTATGTGATAGTCGTATACAGTTTGGGTTCACATCGGCAGGAGGACAGTTAGCACATGTTCGCACCCATCCTCAGTTATTGGATCGTATTTGAGAGACACAGGCCGCAGATGCTCGTATGACGGAGATTATGGATCAGGTTAGGCAGGGCAGGGAGTCAGAGTTCGTGATAGATGACCGTGGAGTATTACGTTTTGGAACTCGTCTTTGTGTGCCAGATTCGGATGGACTAAGACGTGAGATCTTAGAGGAGGCCCATAGATCAGCATATAGTTCATCCTAGTTCCACCAAAATGTACCATGACTTGAGGGATGTTTATTGGCGAGAAGGAATAAAGAGGGACGTTGCGGAGTTTGTTTCGAGATGCTTGACTTGTCAGCAAGTCAAGGCCGAGAACCAGAGGCTGGCAGGAGAGTTGCAGCCCTTGCCCATTCCGGAGTGGAAATGGGAACATATTTCCATGGATTTCGTTATGGGTCTACCCAGGACTAGTAGAGGGTATGATTCTATTTGGGTGATTGTAGATAGATTGACAAAGGCAGCTCACTTTCTTCAGGTGAAGACGACGTATGGGTTTGCACAGTATGCTCAGATTTAAATCGATGAGATTGTACGATTACATGGAGTTCCGACGTGCATGGTATCAGATCGAGGTACCCAGTTTACTAGCAGGCTATGGCAGAAACTTCAAGAAGCTCTCGGTACACGATGGAGTTTTAGTACAGCTTTTCACCCATAGACGGATGATCATTCAGAGCGGACCATTCAGATTTTAGAAGATATGCTTCGAGCTTGCAGCCTTGATTTGGGTGGTAGTTGGGATCGTCACCTACCTTTGATAGAATTTTCGTACAACAATAGTTTTCAGGAGACGATCCAGATGGCACCCTTTAAAGCTTTGTATGGGAGGAAATGTCGATCACCCGTTTGCTAGACGGAACTGAGCGAGAGTAGCATTTTGGGACCGCAGATAGTACAGGAAATTACAGAAAAGATTCAGCTGATATGAGACAGAATGAGAGCGGCCCAGCGTAGACATAAATCATATGCAGATCGACGATGTCGTAGACTCGAGTTTGAAGTAGTAGATCATGTGTTCCTTCATGTATCTCTGATGAAAGGTGTGATGCGTTTCCGGAAAAAGGAGAAGCTCACCCCCAAATATGTTGGCTCTTACGAGATTCTGGAGAGAGTGGGTGCTGTAGCTTATCGTTTAGCACTTCCACCTAGTTTTTCCGATGTGCATCCAGTGTTTCATGTTTTGATGCTTTGCAAGTATCTTCACGATCCTTCTCACGCGATCCAGCATCAGACCTTACAGCTTGAGCCGGATTTTTCCTACACAGTGCAGCCAGATGCTATTCTAGATAGGCAGGCAAAGAAACTGAGATCGAGGATACTTCCATCTGTAAAGGTTCTTTGGCGAGGAACAAATCGCAAAGAGATTACTTGGGAGACTGAAGATGCGACGCGAAAGAAATTTCTACATCTTTTTGAAGGTACGTCTAGTTAAGTTTTAAATTCGGGGACCGAATTTTCTTAAGGGGGGAATATTGTAACATTCTGAAATTTTAGAAATAAATAAAAATTAATTAATTAAATAATAAAATGTTAAACTAAAAAAGTTATTAAAACCAAATTAGACAATTTCATAAGATGTATGTAAAACAAATTAAATTAAAATTTTAGTATGCAAGATTAATAAATTATAAGGGTTTTAATGTAAATTTTAGCTTCATTTTAATAAAAAGTGTGTTTTATAATAACATAAGTTGTGAAGGGTTTTTATATAAGTTTAGGATATTGTGTAAATTGGGCTTTGATTAAGGGTGTAAATGAAAAAGGGGTAGAAAAAATTTTAGCTCAGAATTTTATTACAAATCAAAACAAATTGATGAGATAATATAAGCACACCTCCTACTTGCATGCACACACACACACAACACCTCCTTCTTGCATAAGGATGGCATCCTTTAGCCTTTGACACCTCCTCCTACACTTCACCCTTTTCTTTCCTCATATATAACATGTGTTCAGATCTATTAGCTAATTTAAAATCTGAAAACTTAAAAGAAAGAAAAAGAAAACTAGAGCAAATGAAGAAGAACCAAAGAAAAGAGAAGAAATAAGCCAAGTTCTAGGATTTCCATCATCAAGCTAAGGACTTGGAGCTTGTGCATCTTGGAGGGAGTTCTTCCAGCCAATTCCTTATAGGTAAAATCCTTACTCACGGTAGGATTTAGTTCTGTAATTAGTTTAAAATAGAAATCCTATGTTTATAATATTGTATTTTAAGCAAAACCGAACCCTGTAGAAATCCGCTATAGTTTAGATAAATATCAACTTAAACAAACAGTGCCAAAATGTTGTATGTTGGACTTAGAACAAACCATAGGAGCACGAACCCAAGGGGCTCGGATTTGGCCGGTGACCAACAATAGGATTCCGGCGTCGCTGGATTTTTGATGAGGGTTGTTGTTTTGAGTTGTTTTGTAGGTCTCTGTGTGGGTTTTTGGTTACTTTGGTATTGTTTAATCAAGTTAGTTTAACTGTATATAAAATCTGGGAACTAATATCGGAAAAGATATCAAAATTTTAAAATACGACACGGGTAAAGCGTATCGCGTTCTGTTTTCTGTCGCGATGCAGCGTTGGGTTAAATTTCAGTGAGGTTAAGAGTTAGATCATTTGTAATTGTCGTGCGTAGTATATTTAGCAAGTACAAACTTGTGTTTTCTTGATTTTACCGTATCGAAATGTAGCCGTTTTCTTATACAAGTTAAATTTAATATTAGATTTGAGTTCGGGAGTTTCGGAGGTAGCAAGAAAAGGAAAAGGATTGGCGATTCCTGAATAGTTACGACGTATTTCCGGTGAGTAGACTAAACATCTACCGGGGAATTCTGTAAAGATGGCGTGTTACCGCCCGTAGTTTTATTTAAATAAAAGTTTTACTTTTGTATTCTAAGTTACTAATATGCATTCATATTCATACCTATGCATCACTATGGTAATAGATGTAGAACACTGCACAATTATCGATGAGTTATGCCGCACGTGCATACTTTTACATGTTACAGTACACCTCGTCGATATTAACATGTTACTTTTACACTAAATATTCATCTTGTTAAATATGATTCCTATCATACCTCAACTATTAACAATAGTGGTAATTTGCATAAATGACATCATGTGTATCATCCGAGTATTCTAAGTGGTTATAAGAAGCTTTTTGTATTATTGAGAATTTATGGTTTGGGTTTTACTGTAATATTACATAAATCCAGTGATTTCATGATTGATGTGATATGTCCACCATGAGATGTTTTATGATTTGGTTTTATTCCGGACCGAGTGGGGGAGCTATACGGTCACAGATTTTACGTTATCCAGACTGAGTGGGGGAGATATACAGTTGGATACATGGTGCACCCGGTCGAGACCGAGGGGCAAGATAGCCGCATTTGAGGCGGGGGAGCCTAGCGAGGATACTCGATACCGCAGATAGCGAGGATACTCGATACCGCAGATATCTAGATGATACCGACCGATATTATTGATTACAGGATCGTTCAAGGAATGATGCCCGAGAGAAATAGAAGTTTTGTGTCGATGGTGGACACGGAAAGATGAATTTTATCGGGAATAAATGATGAGATTTCAATTTTGGTTATGTGATTTGTAGTACAGATTCATGCTTTCCATATGCTATCATATATCATACTTGCTCTCATTTCAATTTGTTATGATCGTCATATTTACATTATTAACCGTTGTATGTTAGTTACATTCACTGAGTTGGCAACTCACTCCCGTTGTGCAACAGTTCCTTGCAGAGGTAGAGTGGACGGATAGCAGCAGTGCGGATCCACTTTTTCAGCGTTTATCGCATCTTTTGATTGGTGGGTTACATGTGTAGTAACCTTCTTTTTGGTATTGTATTTTGGATCTAGAAAATCTCCATCAGACTTTGTACTATGACTTAGAATGAGAGATGGGTATATGTATATTATTTGACAGATGAGATCGTTGTTATGTTAGTAGATATTTCTTTTATTTATGTATGGGATTCTTATTGATATCCTATATACAGAGTATTTATTTCCGCTGTTGTTATTGTTAATCCCAACTAGGGATGCAACCAAATTTAACAATTTATAATTGTTTTTATTATGGATTCACTAGTGAGTTATTGTTAAGATCTTAATTCAATAAAACGATGATTTTTACTTAAAACTAAGTTTTCATGAAAATTCTGCAAAAAGGATTTGGTCTTGGTTTTTCGGCTTACTCGGGTTATGTAAATATCTTTAGATAATACACAATCTAAGTGCCGGTCACATCCAAATTTTGGATCGTGACATCTACTCTTGAATATCGATACCCCGTCTCGATATTCCCACGACTAGGAACATTGAATGTTGAACTCATGGACTACCCATGTCCCACTAGTATGATCTGCATCATAATCCTGGAAGTCAAGTACACATTCTAAGGGCTTTATCAACATGTAACAGAGAGACAGTAAGTATACATGTTAAGATAAAGAGCAACCAGATAGCGTACTATCAAGTCGAGCAAGAAAGTCCTCCCTATATATGTCCCAGCATCTACTATAATATACATCTCATGTACAATAATGGCCTTTAGGGCATACAAACAACTAACAAGGTAGATGTAGAATTAGATACCTATATTTTATAATGCGGCACTTAGGGTTTATTTTTCTGCTACGTTTATGATATTCTCATTGCATTGTATATACCGGTGCTTCCATTATTTGTTATGATATCGTCTGCTAGTACACCAGCACAATTATCGATGATGCGTATGTTACACTTACAAAGATTTGCCGGCTCAGACACAATCATCATCGGTAATTGCTATGTCACTTACGCAGTCAAATTTCTATGTCATGCTATTACACTTAATTGTTCAGTATTACCACATGACACGTTGGCATGACATACCGATATGCTCACATCACTATTCTATGTTGCATGATATACTGATATGCTCACTCACATCACTATTCTATGTTGCATGATATACTAATATGCTCACATTTCTGTTCTATGTTTGCATACATCATGCTTTATAATTATACGCATTGAGATGTTGTTTTCATGAGATTTTAGATTCAAGAACCGTGGTTATATTTCAAAAGAATGTATGTATTGTTTTAAAAACCCGGTTTCTTTTGATATAATATTTCGATGCGTCCACCATGAGTTTTCTCGGTTAGGAGCTATGTGATACCCGATTCGAGGAGCTGGATGAACCATTTGTGGGTACATGGCGGACCCGGTATGATACCCCGGGGCAAGAAAGGTATGTTGTGCAGTAGACGATGATCCTTACAGAGGGACTACTACCTACCGGTGATAATTTGGACCTGGCGGTTATCCGGAGGATACCGACCGGAATCGTAAGATGGATATATGAGCCGATCCGGACTGACGGAGCCCGAGATATGAGAATTTACGTGTCGATGCTGGGCATGGGTTTCATGATGTTTCGAGTGTCATTGTTGGACACCCATCTTCCGTGACTTTGATGTGTCGTTGATAGACACACATTGGTTGATATCCTCATACATACATGCATATGCTTTCATGATGTTTCGAGTGTCGATGTTGGACACTCAGGTTCTATGATGTTTATTGTGTCATTGATGGACACGTGGATGATATCCACCTGCATATAGGCATATGATTCGGATGTTAATTTGTATATGTCATTGGCATTGATTATATTGTTGACATATATGCAGGCATGGTCACCTTAGATATCATAGTATCACCTTCACGATATAGTATGACCTAGGAAATCGTTATGTATTCGATTTTTACCTGCTGATGTTTTCTACTCACGAATTGGCAACTCACCCCCGTTGTGCCACAGTTTCTTGCAAGTTTGACCGCTTGGGATCAGTAGCGGTATCGCTGGCACACAGCTTCATCCATGCTGTTTTGTTTGGTAAGTGAGACACATATTGGATCGTTCCCACTCTTGTACTTTTACATTCTATTTTATCTAGATAACTCCATCTATCAGAAACAAGAATTTGTATATTAGTAGACTTAGACAGACTTATGGTTGCGAGACTTAGAGCGACGGGTGTTATGCTAGCTTCTTGGAGGTTTTGATGTCTTGCTTAATTATTATTCTTCTGTGTTGATTTTTGCCGTTGGGCGTCGTATATATCTCATTTCTTACTTGCGTGGTTGTGATTCCGCCGATTGACGAAGTGCTAGCTCCCGCTTGGGGATGCCTTTTATATTGTTATGTATTTGTGGTTTCGGTTCAAAATATACCAGGGAGGTGCTGCCCAAATTTTTAAAGACGAAAAATGTTCTCAACTTTAGTACATTCTACTTGCATTTCCTTATATCATTTGTTATGCATTTATAGATAAACTTTATTTCATTATAACTTTATTTCAAAACTGCACCCCCACTATTTTCCGTAAAAAGGTTTAGATTTTCTGGGCTTCGGCTTACTTGAATTACGTTGCGCCTTCAGACGTTGCGTGATTTAAGTGTTGGTTGTTAGTTATATGTATGCCCTAGAGGGCATTACTGTACATACTGTAACACCTTAGGAATGCGATTAGTATTAATTAAGCGATAATACGGGTTTTTAGTAAAATGTTTACAAATTTGGGTTCCTCACATTTTATAACATTTAATTAATAATATATTTTTATTTGTTATGGCTTGCACACATATGTGCATATTAATGTGGGGGTGTGTTTGAGTTAATCTAGTTTAGTGATCATGACAACTGATTGATCATTCTTCGTGTGTATGGAAAAGTTTTAGTCACAACCAAAGAAATTTATACCGCAATCAATTAACGGTGTCGATGTAGAGCGTTAATGAATACGGATCGTTCACTGAGATGTGTGTTTTGATCGATTTTGTTTTAGATGAGTCAAAATGAAAAGATAAAAGAAATTTTCAAGAAAATTGATTCAAGATTTGTGAAATTTAGTTTCAAGAATCATAAAGAACTAGATCTAAAATCAAGAAATACTAAAGATCAAGAAAATGTCCAAATCGTTTGAATTATCAAGATTTGTAAAGAGGTTTGTAGGAATCGATCCAATTGATAGTGATGATGAATACTTATGATTACAAATTCTTATCCATTGAAGATTTGCTGCTAGATCGATGACGATCAACGAGATTTAGGGATCTATTGAAGAAACTAGGGTTTCTTCATCATCATCCCTTATCCCTTCGTTGATTAGCATTCAAATTCTAGCCTCTAGGAAATTCAATCATCGATCGTTGATCTCTAATTTAGAGCGAGAACATTCAAGAAAGCATCTCGCTCAAAACTTGGTCATCGTTGATTCAATTTCCTAAAGTTTACAAAACTCATAAGACTTAAGAATCGTTCAAGAATTTAATCATCATCATCTATCTATTTTCTCGATTTCTCCTCAAGCGGAGTTTTCACTCAAACATCATGAAAAAGAAAACAATATAGAATTGATAACTCTTCATAATGCTCAAATATAAAGAAAAACAAGATCATGAATTTTCACCTTTTATTAATCAACGTTTCGTTATAATTCACTCAAAGATTACAAGATTTTGAGGAGAGAACTCAATCGTCGTAACTAGCTTTGCATCGTCTTCTTGAGTCACGGATTGTCATGGATCTCTTGCTCGGATGAAGATCGGCGTTGCTTCAAAAGGCTCGTTGAATGCTTGCTTGATTTGGTTCTCGTTGAATCTTGATTTGGATCAAATTGTGCCACTCAATTTGATTTAGAAATGATTTGGAGCTCACTACAATTCTTTTACAACTCGAATGATGAACAACCTTTGTAACGAAGCACTAAGTCTCTTTTTATAGCTTTCCCCTTTAGCATCCCCTAGAAGCTAGGTTTAGCTTCCCTTGGAAGCTTGGTTGTTATGAAGCTTGCACAAGAAGGTTGGTAGTTGTAGAGAAGCTTCGAGATTAAGGTAGTTAGCTAGCTTGCTTAAGAAGCTTGGTAGGTATTAAGCTTGCACAAGAAGCTTGGCTGTTAGAAGGGATGTTTCTGGAGAACTCTAGGAACTGAAGTGTCTTGATGAAGTTTTGTAGTTGAGAAGAGAGGCCTCGGGAAAAAATATGACGCCGACGAGTCAACTCGGCCGCGGATCCACGATGGATCGGCCTGACTCGGCCGCGGATCCACGGCCGTTTAGAATGATCTCTGCATGAAATCTTCACGGTATTTTTATGTTGGCTTTATGGCACTTTTCTGATTTCTGGAATATTTTTATATTTTCTTGTTCACTGCCAGATTTCAAGTCTTTGACTTGACATATTTTTATCAGCACTTTTATGATTCCGGCTCTTTTACCTGGAGAATTTCCTGCACACAATCTCGAGACAAGTGTTGACATACAAAAGATCATGCGTGCAATAATAAACACACAATTTCCCTCAAAATGCCGGTTATAATGTATAACACATGTTATTTTATATTTTACAGACAAATTGCTAATATGTGCTATATTCATACCAAACACCTTTAGATGATTGTAAAGAGTATGGAAATTGATGTGTTAAAAATGCAATATTTTCGACTGATCAACAACATTAAGTTAATGCTAATCCTTACTTTACTTTAAACCTATCCTTGCTTAAACCTTAACCCTAACCCTTGATATTTTGAGTGAGAGAAGATATTTTTTCTATGTGTTTTGGATTGGATAAGAGGTGGCATGGTGAGTCATGGTGAACTTAATGCTTGCATTAAGTGATGGTAGTATACTTATCCTCTCACCCTACACTCATATCTCTCTCTTTTCTTCACACCCTCTCTCATTCTCTCTCACTTATCTCTTTCTCATTATTTCTTCATCTTTCTCTCAAACACTTGTCCATTTCATCACAAAACCATCACAAACTTCACAAAATCTCACCCAAATCATTTCATAAACCTTGTTTTGCCTCTTGGATGCCTTGGAGCTTAGAAAGCTAGAATTTTTGAGCTTGTGCGAGTAGGTAATGAACTCTATCTGTTAATTAAGTCCTTTAATGTTGTGTAGCTTGTAAGATTCAGTTTAGAACGCGTAAAGTTTCGTTTCGTGCAAATATCGTATTTTTAGTGTAGATTTGGGTCTCGGATGATCTACTATCAAACCAGGTATTTGTTGGAAAAATTCCCATCACAGTGACAATGTGTTGTGACCTAGATGTTAGTTATGTATATGCCCTAGAGGCCATTGTTGTATATATGATGTATATTATAATGGATGCTTGGATATATACAGAGAGGATTTTTCTTGCTCTTCATGTTGACTTGTATTGGTTTACTGTCTTTCTCTCACATATTGATAAAGCCCTTAGGATATGTACTCGACTACTGGGATTATGATGAGATCATACTAGTGGGGCCACAGTAGTCGATGAGTACATCCTATAAATGTTCCTAGTTGAGAGTATATCGAGACGGGGCTTCGATACACCAGAGTAGACTAGCGTATACGCATCTTGACCCATATGATGGGCGATGGATGATCCTATATCCATCGGTGTTTGACATCAAGGATGGTGTACGGGTGCTCAGTGGAGACTGGGTACACTGGACGGACTCGCCGAGAACTCCCAGATGGTGATATACCACACGTCAGATGGCAGTCCTCCGGTGACACTGGTACAGCGTAGTCTGTAGACCCGAGATCGCCATAGAGTCTTGTGTGATTCCCACTATGCTTTGATTTCCACCTTACCACGTCCAAAAGGACGTGCAAAATGATGGCTTTTGGGTACAGTCCCGAATCACATGGAGGCAACGAGCGATAAGAGGGGATTCGTCTCTCCCGGTATAGGGAGTTGATATTGTGCTATGTTCGATTGGCAATAACTGGAAGTCCCTGGCCAGGGCTAATATAGAGATATATTGGTAAGTGTTACCAGTAGTTTCTCGACCTGTTATGAGCCTCACATCGACACGACTTATCGGTTACTGGGTTCTGACGTATACCACCCCTAGACTTGATATGCGACATATCAGACAAACAGACCGGACTGTACGGGAGTGTTACTGATTGGATTCACAGGAGAACGGACAGGATAGCTTGTTGATCTTCTGATCGCTCAATACCTGGGTGGCTGTTACGTTTAGCTGACCGCTTGCAGGTTGTAGGTGTTTGATATGATCATCACCTGCTACCAGCGTATTGACGATTCTTTAGAGTCCTACACAGAGGTTTCTTGGCTCAGGCAAAACGGAGTAGAGGCACATATGTGATATGTGCAGGACCGAGGATAATGCTTTATGTGATACCGTACTATATTCTCGAGATATTTAGATATGAACCGGGACATCGGATCAAGTGTTGACTCGATGAATCGGTACATGATATATTAGTCGGTTATATTCGATATAGCCGGATCGTCGGATCAAGTGTTGATTCGATTATTTAATGTATAACAATATATATGATATATTGTATTACATTATCTAATATTGGCTCGCTTTATTATTTCATTTTCTCACCGGATTAATACATTGATATATATATGATATATGTTAATTGTATTATTTTTTTTGTTGCAAATATATAATATATATGTGATATATATTATTGTGACATGATATGATTTATTGTGAAACATGTTTAAGGATGATAAAAAGAGATTAGGGTTTGATTAGGGTTAGCTCCTTCTTGATTATTCTAGAAGGATTTCCTTTTTGTCTTGGTTAAGATATTATGGTTGATACTTATCCTTGACTCATACTTAACCTAACAAAACCATAGCTCTAGTTTATTCTCTACAAAGGTTAAGCCTATCATCCTTGACCATGGTTCCATATCAATCATATATTCTTATCTACTATTCATCACAAAAGGATTATTCTCATTATTCTTCATCTTCTTCTCTCTCGAGTTTGAGAGAGAGCTCACTTGTGATTTCTTTTATGATGAGTTTTTGTGAGAAAATGATATAAAAAGAAAGCATAAATACTACTCCATCATCCTCATTTAATCTAGCCCATTAGATTAGGGTGTTCACCTCATTAGAGTGAGAGAGCTTGAGCTATTGCAACTTCGACGTAGATCATCGGAGAAAAGGAATACGACAAGCTTTCATGGATCGTTCGAGTCGTGGAGCCTCTCTTGAGTCCGGGAGATCGTGGATCGCGGCGAAGGGACTTCTACTCGGAGCTTGTGAAGCGAAGGAGCGGACTACAAAGGTTGTAATCCATCACACTTATGTTTAAAAATGTTATTTTGCATGTTAAACCCTAATAATCTAGCAAAGATCCCGGCTTTGGGTTGTTCGGCACATCTAAAATTTTATTCGGGCATGTTTGATGCTTTATGAATCTTCACAAGAGTGCCTAGGAACCCTACAGTGGTATCAGATCCTAGCTAGAGCATTAGGCGACGTGTTTACGAAGTTAAAACTCCGAACGAACCCGAATACGTCAAAATCAACCCCTCTATGGATATTTTTTCAAATCTGTGATTTTTCCGAATTAAAAATACCTAAAAAAATTAGCAGGGAAACATAAGCACTTCTGTGAAAAACGAGCCCCTGTTCCGTACAAACCGCCGCGGAACCGCGGCCGTACCTCGCTTGGGCCGTGGATCCGCGGCAGTATTGATGAATCAAGGACTAATTTTTGCACAGTTATTTCTTTTTCTGTGATTTAATTTTTATGGGTATTTCTGACTCAAGTGTTGAGAATTCTGGGGTTTATTTTATAATCGTAGATTCGATCGGAATATTTAAATTCGTTATATTTTCCGGATATTTAGAAACTGTTAAAATGTTCGAACGGATATCATTAACTCAATTTTTCCCGGCACGAAAAATATTCAATTTTTTAATTTTTATCGGGTTTAAATCTTTCGGAAAAATATGCTAGTAACACGGTGGACCCTCTAGAAGACAACAAATCTTAACTCGATTATGTGACCGTCATGAACTGCCTTTTGAACCTTCGGGTTTGGGGCAGTACGGCGTGCCACATGTGAGGCGTTGGCTTGACCCTTCTACGGCTGGATCACTGGTACTGTGACATATTCTGGGATTGTTTGAACTCCGCTCAAGTGTTGAGCACTTTAGGAAATTTTGGGTATTTGATTATCTGTTCGAAAAGTTTAATACTGTCTATTTATCTGGAATGTGATACAATATGTGGAATTCATTGTGTTAGGCATGAAATGCGAAATATGTGATATTTCGGATTTGCGATGTCTAAAGTGATTGTGGATTCCAAATATTGTAGTTTTACAATTTCTTTTCTGTGACCGTAAGTGTAGTATGTAGTTGTATTGCCGGTTTTCGTTGCTATACGACAACGACGATCGGTGTATGCATACTTACTTACGTTGATGATATGTGATATTATGTGTTGCTGTGATATGTTATATTGGATCGTCGTATTCTGAATAGCCGGCGGTTTTATGTGAGATGAGCGTTTTTATTTTCATTCATGTAAAATTCTTTTGTATGTAATATTCTTTTATTGGGGCACTTCCGGGATGAGGTTGATGTCACCCTTGTATATTATTTACTTTTCTGCATTAGGTAGACCCAAGGAGAGGAGCCTAAGTAACCGGGTTCTAGGGTCCAATTGGAGGCCATCTCGAGGAGTCGAGACCGGGTCTCCTAACCCTAGAATTGGCAGTGTTACTTGCCGCTCTCGTAGGGGTCTAGGGATGTGGGTTTGGCTATTCATCGCGACCGTAGAATCCTTGTTTTATACCGGCTCGTATTGAAAACACGGACATCCTAGTATATCCAATATTTCATATATGTTCTTCTGCTGCAAAGTTCTGTGATGAGATCATATTACTGCCTGAGACGAATGTTTATACTATATATATATATATATGCTGATATATAAATATTACTGCTTTCGTTTCTTCTGTGATGCTTAGGAAGCATAAGCTGATGGGATTTTTTATTAATGAGATTAATAAAAAGAAAAGAAACCAAAAAGATATTGTAGAATCAAAACTTTATAAAAAGGGTAGCTACAGTTTTGCTTTGCATAGAGGTATATATGATATACCCTGCACCTTATTCGATGAGGAAAGAGCCGAGATCCCTTCACCGGGAGTGACCTCTTTAGCGAAACTGGCAGATGCTACAAAACTCGGTTTGTCTTTTGATTGCTTTTAGAGTTTTGATTTGCACAGTGATATATATGATATGTCCTGCACCTTATTCGATGAGGAAAGAGCCGAGATCCCTTCACCAGGAGTGACCTCTTTAGCAAAACTAATGAAAGCCTAAAAAACACTCCATTTCAAAATTTCACTTGATTCTACGACGATATCAAGTTCATTACGCAATAGGTTTTCAGAAAAACCTGTCGTAGCCCTCCGTCATTTCAGATAAAGACTATTTAGTATTCGTGCTGCGTTTGTTGACCTCTGTCAAGACGTAGTGTGCGGTAGCTGACTAGTAATTATCTGTAAAGCATGTGATGTGATTGGATTAGGGTAGTCGTACGACCTTGTTGACGTCTGTCAAGGGTCGTGCGAGTGGGTTTGATTCAATCAAGAAATGACGGGTTGAACTTGACTAGTGCACTATGGTTTGTTGACCTCTATCAAGGTCATAGCACACTAGGGGCAAAATATTATCGGGAATTTCAAGTGTTGAATTTTGCAATGAGATTGCATACCTCCTATGAGATAGTTGGATCCCGATACCCACTGCGTGTAAGTGTTACTCCTGGGAGAGTTTTACACAGGACAATTAGCCGATCAAGTAGGTGTTTAGAAAAGTGTTAACGGGGTTACGCCTCTGGGAAAACGAGGTTTACTTTAATTAGGTCCGTGCGAAAGCACGGGGAACCTCCCTCAAGTATCGACACTGATCTGGCTGAAAGATTGACGAAATTGTAGGGTGTAATTAATCCCGGCTAATCTTACCTTTTAGGGTTTGAAGGTAGATTTGATAAAAACAGTGGGAGGCATCCTGATTAGATAAGATAATAACCAATCTAATCTTGCAAGAGCATACGCTAAAGTGTTTTCTTTTCACTCTCTCCAGGTAGCGACCATGTCAGGCCATAATCAAGATAATAATATGGATGTATTGACTGAACCCGCTTATTATACTGAGCAGGGGAACGTTGGACCCGTTCTTTCTTATAAGAGTTATAAGACTGAACAGGGAATAGGAGAATATCTGGATTCTCAAGCCGCCCAAAAGAACATGCATGTTGATGCATCTTCTTCATGTGTGTTAGTTATTGAGAACTATTTCTCAGTTCACCCTACGTCCTGGGTATTAGATACCGGATTAGGATCCCACATATGTAAATTGTTACATGGGCTACGTAAAGGTAAGGAACTGGGAAAAAGTGATCATTCCGTTCAAGTAGGGAACGGTGTAAGTATTGCAGCCAAAGCAGTTGGCGAATATCACCTAGTATTGCCAATTCGTAATACACTGATTCTAAATGAGTGCTATTATATACCGAATATGATGTGCAACATTATATCAGTTTTTTTATTAAGTAAAGAAGGATATAATTTTATAGTAAAGGATAATGTTATGAACATATTCCCAGATCAAAAGTTGATTGCATCAGGCTCGTTACATAATGGCATATTCATTCTAAATCAGAATACAGTCCTCAATATACAAAACACACACAAGAGGAAAAGTTCAGATATGAACGAATCCTTCTTGTGGCATTGTACACTTGGTCATATCAATGCGACACGACTGGCTAAGTTACATAAAGATGGATATTTGAATCCGTTTGAATTATCATCTTATGATACTTGCCATTCATGTCTCAAAGGAAAAATGACCAAAGCTCCGTTTAGTGGACACGGAGAAAGAGTTACGGAACTCTTAGGACTGATACATAGTGATGTATGCTGTCCCATGTCTACGTATGCCAGGAACGGTTCTTCCTACTTCATTACATTCACTGACGATCTCTCTCGATTCGAACATGTGTTCCTGATGAAACAAAAGTCTGAAGCTTTTGAGAAATTCAGAGAATATAAACACGAAGTAGAAAAACAAACAGGCAAAAGTATTAAGATCCTTCGATCTGATCGAGGAGGAGAATATTTAAGCAATGAGTTTCTATATTATCAAAAAGAGAATGGGATTCTCTCTCAGCTTACTCCTCCTTATACACCACAGCACAATGGTGTATCGGAGCGGAAGAATCGCACCCTATTAGATATGGTGCGCTCTATGATGAGTACAGCTGAGTTACCTATTTCCTTCTAGGGGTATACGCTTGAGACAGCAGCATACCTATTAAATCAAGTTCCAACTAAATCTGTACCTACCAAACCAAATGAGATATGGAGTGGGAAGAGACCATGTCTTAAACGAGTTAAGATATGGGGTTGTCTGGCCTATGTCAAAAGGCAAAATCCAGACAAACTCGAGGCACGGTCAGTTCTATGTAAGTTTGTGGGATATCCTAAACATTCAAATGGATATTTTTTCTACCACAGTGAACAACAACAGGTGTTTATTGCTCAACATGCCACCTTTTTAGAAAATGAATTTCTTGCAAAAGAGAATAGTGGCTCTGAGGTAGAACTGGAAGAAGTTCCAGCAACATAAACTGTAAATGAAGATTTAGTGGAACCAGAGGATTCGATAGTACCCGACGAACCCCAGCCTCTCCGTCGATCTAGTAGAGTTTCTCGTCCACCTGAGAGATACTGCGGTTTTCTCATTGATGTTGGAAGTGAGGATTGCATCATGGAAGATGATGACCCGACTAGTTTCGAGCAGGCCATCACGAGTGGTGACTTTGTGAAATGGCTGGATGCAATGCGATCTGAGATGGAATCCATGTACACCAATAAAGTATGGACTTTGAAAAATGCTCCTGAAGGGGTAAAACACATTGGGTGCAAGTGGATTTTTAAAAAGAAATTTGGTGTAGATGGAAAATTTGAGACTTTCAAAGCTAGACTTGTAGCAAAGGGATTTCGTCAACGACCAGGTGTGGATTATGACAAATCCTTTTCTCAGTGGCTATGCTTAAGTCCATCCGGTTCTTACTTGCCATTGCTGCATACCATGACTACGAAATCTGGCAAATGGATGTTAAGACCGCCTTTCTAAATGGTGATTTAGAAGAGTGCGTGTACATGAATCAGCCAGAGGGCTTCGTAGATAGTGGGAGCAGCGGAAAGGTGTGCAAACTGCTTAAATCCATTTATGGGTTAAACCAAGCATCGCGGAGTTGGAACATCTGTTTTGATGTTGTAGTCAAAGAGTTTGACTTCATCAAAAATATAGATGAACCTTGTATCTATAAAAAGGTAACAGAGAGTAAGGTTGTCTTCCTCGTATTGTACATGGATGACATACTCTTGATAGGGAATGCTATTCCTATGCTGCAATCAGTCAAGCTCTTCTTATCACAAAGATTCTCAATGAAAGATCTAGGTGATGCCTCCTGCATATTGGGGATTAGGATCTATAGAGATAGATCGAAAAGGATACTGGGATTGTCCCAATCCAGGTACATTGACACCATACTAAAGAGGTTTAGTATGGAAGAATCCAAGCGTGGGAACAAACCCATGATCTCTGGACTCACACTCTCAAAAGAGATATCTCCCAAGACTGATTTGGAGAGAGCTCGAATGCAAGGGATACCCTATGCTTCGGCAGTAGGCTCTATCATGTATGCCATGCTGTGTACCAGACCCGATGTTGCATACTCACTAAGTGTAGTGAGTCGGTATCAAGCAGATCCTGGAGAGAGTCACTGGACAGCTGTGAAGAACATTCTCAAGTACTTGCGAAGGACTAGAGACATGTTCTTGGTGTATGGCAACGGAGAACTCCGGGTGGAATCCTTTACCGATTCCAGCTTCCAAAGTGATAAGGACGACTCTAAGTCGCACTCGGGATTTGTCTTTACCCTCAATGGAGGGGCGGTATGTTGGAAGAGTTCCAAACAGGATACCGTTGCAGACTAGACGATGGAGGCTGAATACATCGCTGCCTACGATGCTGCCAAAGAGGCTGTCGGGATGAAGAAGTTCATTAGTAAACTTGGTGTGGTTCCATCCATTGAGTATCCAATACCTCTGTATTGCGATAACAATGGAGCTGTGGCTTTAGCCAAGGAACCTAGGTCCCATCAGAAGTCCAGACATATTCTGAGGCGGTATCACCTAATCAGGGAGATAGTTGATCGCCGGGAGATCGAGGTCAGGAGAGTAGACACGAAAGATAACACTGCGGATCCACTCACGAAGGCCATTCCCCAGATACAGTTTGAGAGATTATTCGGGATGCTAGGTATGAGATACTACAGCAGCTGGCCTTAGTGCAAGTGGGAGATTGTTAGTTATGTATATGCCCTAGAGGCCATTGTTGTACATATGATGTATATTATAATGGATGCTTGGATATATACAGAGAGGACTTTCTTGCTCGTCATGATAGTATGCTATTTGGTTTCACTTTATCTTAACATGTTGACTTGTATTGGTTTACTGTCTTTCTCTCACATGTTGATAAAGCCCTAAGGATATGTACTCGACTACTGGGATTATGATGAGATCATACTAGTGGGGCCACGGTAGTCGATGAGTACATCCTATAAATGTTCCTAGTCGAGGGTATATCGAGACGGGGCATCGATACACCAGAGTAGACTAGCGTATACGCATCTTGACCCATATGATGGGCGATGGATGATCCCATATCCATCGGTGTTTGACATCAAGGATGGTGTACGGGTGCTCAGTGGAGACTGGGTACACTGGACGGACTCGCCGAGAACTCCCAGATGGTGATATACCACACGTCAGATGGCAGTTCTCCGGTGACACTGGTACAGCGTAGTCTGTAGACCCGAGATCGTCATAGAGTCTTGTGTGATTCCCACTGTGCTTTGATTTCCACCTTACCACGTCCAAAAGGGCGTGCAGAACGGTGGCTTTTGGGTACAGTCCCGAATCACATGGAGGCAAGAAGCGATAGGAGGGGATTCGTCTTTCCCAGTATAGGGAGTTGATGTTGTGCTGTGTTCGATTGGCTATAACTGGAAGTCCCTGGCCAGGGCTGATATAGAGATATATTGGTAAGTGTTACCAGTAGTTTCTCGACCTGTTATGAGCCTCACATCGACACGACTTATCGGTTACTGGGGTCCGACATATACCACCCCTAGACTTGATATGCGACATATCAGACGAACAGACCGGACTGTAAGTGTTACTAATTGGATTCACAGCAGAACGAACAGGCTAGCTTGTTGATCTTCTGATCGCTCAATACCTGGGTGGCTGTTACGTTTAGCTGACCGCTTGCAGGTTGTGGATATTTGATATGATCATCACCTGCTACCGGCGTATTGACGATTCTTTAGAGTCCTACACAGAGGTTTCTTGGCTCAGGAAAAACGGAGTAGAGGCACATATTTGATATGTGCAGGACCGAGGATAATGCGATATGTGATACCGTACTATATTCTCGCGATATTTAGATATGAACCGGGACATCGGATCAAGTGTTGATTCGATGAATCGGTACATGATATATTAGTCGGTTATATTCGATATAGCCGGATCGTCGGATCAAGTGTTGATTCGATGATTTAATGTATAATAATATATATGATATATTGTATTACATTATCTAATATTGGATCGCTTTATTATTTCATTTTCTCACCGGATTAATACATTGATATATATGCGATATATGTTAATTGTATTATTTTCTTTTGTTGCAAATATATAATATATATATGATATATATTATTGTGACATGATATGATTTATTATGAAACAGGTTTAAGGATGATAAAAAGAGATTAGGGTTTGATTAGGGTTAGCTCCTTCTTGATTATTCTAGAAGGATTTCCTTTTTGTCTTGGTTAAGATATTATGGTTGATACTTATCCTTAACTCATACTTAATCTAACCAAACCCTAGCTCTAGTTTATTATCTACAAAGGTTAAGCCTATCATCCTTGACCATGGTTCCATATCAATCATATATTCTTATCTACTATTCATCACAAAAGGATTATTCTCATTATTCTTCGTCTTCTTTTCTCTTGAGTTTGAGAGAGAGCTCACTTGTGATTTCTTTTGTGATGAGCTTTTGTGCGAAAATGATATAAAAAGAAAGCATAAGTACTACTTCATCATCCTCATCTAATCTAGCCCATTAGATTAGGGTGTTCACCTCATTAGAGTGAGAGAGCTTGAGCTATTGCAACTTCGACGTAGATCATCGGAGAAAAGGACTACGACAAGCTTTCATGGATCGTTCGAGTCGTGGAGCCTCTCTTAAGTCCGGGAGATCGTGGATCGTGGCGAAGGGACTTCTACTCGGAGCTTGTGAAGCGAAGGAGCGGACTACAAAGGTTGTAATCCCTCACACTTAGGTTTAAAGATGTTATCTTGCATGTTAAACCCTAATAATCTAGAAAAGATCCCGGTTTTGGGTTGTTCGGCACATCTAAAATTTTATTCGGGTATGTTTGATGCTTTATGAACCTTCACAAGAGTGCCTAGGAACCCTACACTAGAATCCACCATAAAAACCTGAGACAATTCCATGAAAAGTAGGCCGCAATTTTATTGCTTCTGGCCATAATTTGGGGCCGGACTGGGGTGTTTGGGCTTGGGTTTTGGTCTGGGGGTCTTTGGGGTTGAGTGTGGTCTTGTGGTACATGCAACTTTTAGAAATTGTTTGTGTAGAAAAATCTGGGATCACTTTGCTAGTTTCTAGTGTTTCGATTACACGTGTTACGTTATCCGATACGGTTCATGTCTTTGTGTATCTGTTGCTCTTGGGTTAGTTTCGTAGGGTCGCTATGCGCGTTAGCCACTAGACGAACACTTGAGAGTATATTTGGAGTTGATGTGTCGGTCAAACGTAGTGGTTACGTGTTATTAGTCGATTGCTAATATGAACTCGTTATATTGTTGTTTTATGATCCAGGATCGTAGGCGGGGACTTCGGACGCTGCGAAGAAGAGAAAGCGAGTGGTTGGCTTTACTTAGCCCCAGGATCATCAGTGAGTAGATTTAATATCTACAGGGGAATCGCCCGCATGGCGTTATGCGTCTGGGCAAGATTAAATGATATGATTCTTGATATTTAGTATATGGACATTGATTGTGCATGTGTACCCTTGTTTCATACCTCAATTTCCTATTCGCATATGGATATAGTATTGTTGAGACACAACACCATTATTGACGATTCATGTTACACGAGCACTAATTGTATGCCACACACACTCCGTCGATAATTGCCATGACACGCACAACCCTTATACATGCGAGATATAGTTGACACTTTTACATATGTGATAGTGTATTGGTTAGGGACATTGAGACATTGATTCATATTCTTTTGTGCATATGACATATAGCATACCTGTATATCTGTATGCTTACACATATGCCTTGCCTTGTCTGCATGCTAGCTACCTATATACCTATATGGTATTGTACCATTAGAGATAGGTATATACATATATGAAACACAACAACATGTACATCTTGCATACATACTTACATGTACACGTACCTAGCTTGATATAGCTACACATATACCTGGAGGGTATTGTATCATTATTGACATGTATATACACATACCTAGCTTGATATAGCTACACACATACCTGGAGGGTATCACATCATTATTGATATGTAGATACACATATCTTTCTATACCGACATGATTACGCATACCTGGATATAGCTACATGTCCACCTTTATATGATGTTGTATGGATTTTGGAGAACTTAGGAACCGCATGATATATTTAATAACTCGTTGCAGTTAAATAGCGGTTTTTCCTTTATATGCTCATATTACTGTTTCATGTTTCATATATTATATTTCATAGATTTACGCATTGAGATATGGATTTCATATGATGTTTTACTCCTGCGTATATATATCAGTGGTATGGGACGCTGATATATATATGTATATATATATATCAGTGGTATGGGACGCTGTTATATATGTACACCTACATAATATATCATCATAATGATCTATGCAATTATACTTATTCATTAATTTATGTTTTCTGGATTTGAGGACCGTGGTAGTTTCATGAAATTATGCATTATTTGAAAAACCCGGTTCCTCTTGATATGATATTTCGATACGTTCATCATGTGATTTCTCGGTTCTGAGATTGGCATGTGATACCCGATTCAAGGAGCGGAAGGCACCGTCTGCGGATACATGGTGGACCCGGTATGGTACCTCAGGACGAGAGGTGATTTCGTGGTGTAGACGATGAGCCTGACAGAGGGACCATTACCTACCGGTGATATTATTTGGACTCGGCGGATATCTGGGGGATACCGACCGGAGTCATGTACGTATTGTAAGTCCACGTTACCCATCCCCGGTTCTTTGGGGTTGCGGAAATGATGAAAAACGATTTTCTACGGTAGGGTAACATGGACTCAAAAATGGATCTTTGTTAAACTAACTATCTAACAACCTAACTAGGAGTTTTACCTACTCGGTTAGGGGGTTATATCTTAACTTGAACTCCTTCTCTTCGACTCCTTGTGGTGGTCGGAAGGTTCTCTCCTCGTCGTCACCTTGTGCCAAAAATGGATCCACCCGAAAGCTTCTACCTTTGGCTCCAACCTCAATCTAGAAGAAACTAGAACACTTGGTTTGCTAAACCTTGTATGCTAGGATGATAAGAGAAGTGTTTGGGTTTTTATCTCCAAGGAAATGGTTCTCAACACATGAGAGGGAGTTTCCTTGAGCTAGAGAGAGAGCAAGAGGAAGAGGGAGAGCTTGAGGATGGGAGAGAATGAGAATGATAGAATGAGCAAAAACTTTTTCACCCTTGCTCTCATAATCCAAAAAATAATCATAACAAATAATAATAATTGAGTATTATGTGGTGGTTGTTATCATATCAAATGGCAATATCATTTCATGTATTAAATGCAATTTGTGAACAAAGCAAGCATGCAAAGGTCAATGCCATGAAATGATAGCCATTGTCATGATGATGGTCAACAAGTCCAACCTAGTCAACCGGTCAACGAAGTCAACAAGTCAACAAAGTAAACCTTTCAACCCTACCATGGCACAATAATACTTAATTAATATTGTTATTAATCATATTTCTAATTCTTATTATGGTTTAGCAAAAGTCAACAGTCAAAAACCCTAATGAGAATCCTCTGCCTCTGTCTCTGTCAACCGTGCATACACACCCGCATCCGCGTTCCGAGGAACACGAATACAATCGAGATAAAACCAATCCCAAAACGCATACTAGGATCTGGCTTAAACCAAATCCCGGTAGTAATAACTGTCCGGACACCAAACGTGCACAAGTGCACGGATGTGACCGAACCCTGTCGCAAAACCATGCGAGCTCTACACTTTTGCCTAAAGGCGAATAGCTCTCTGTGTGGGACTTTAAAGACTCGACACTACGCTGGCAGTGGGTTTAACCACAGACCGCAAGCGGTACTAGCTGTACGCAACCGCCCCCAGGTAGATGCCACTAAGAAGACTGACGAGGTGAAACCTATCTGAACTCCTACTGAGCCTGAATGTCACAATATCCGTACAGTCCGGTCTGTTCGTCTGAGAATATCGCATGGCGGGCCTAGGAGGATGGTAAACGTCAGTCCCCTAATAGCGGTATAAGTCGTGTCGGAGTGTAGCCCAGAACACTCTGAGATAACACTGGAAACCTACCAGTATATCTCGCTTTCCCTGGCCAGGGACGACTATGTGTAACGGCTCTCCATGACAGAGCGCGATATCAACTCCCAATACCGGGAGAGACGAATCCTGTCTAACTGTCACTGCCTCCAAGTGCTTCGGGACTGCACCTAACTACTACCTGTTTGCACGACTCCTTTGAGCCGTGGTAGGGTAGTAATCAAAGTATAGTGTGAACACACTCGAGGCGAAGTGACAGTGTCAAGTCAGCGGACTAAGCTGTACTCATGTCACCTGGGAACTGATAACTGACGATAGGTGTAGTACCAACCAACAGTTCCCGATGAGTCCTGTCCAGTGTACTCGCAACCTAACGAGCACCCGCATACTATCTCAAGTACGACGTACTGACGGCTGTGGGACAGACCGTTTCCCCTGCTGGGATGAGAAGCGCATACGCTAGTCTACTCCGGAGTATCGATGCCCTGTCTCGATCGTACTATGACTAGGGACCTGTATAAGGTTGTGCTTGTGGATTACCCAGCCCCCACGAGTGTGACTGCCATCACAACGCTGGTAATCAAGCAAAGATCCTATGGGCTCCACTAATGCATATAGGTGATATACTAAAATAAACACATGTACACATTAAAGTAGAAACAAACCAAGTAGCATACTACCATTTTGAGCAAGATTGTCTATACAACTGTGAATATCCCAAGCTTCCATCAAGAAATATACAAACTAGTATGATACAGTAATGGCCTCTAGGGCATATACACTAACAATCTCCCACTTGCACTAAGGACATGTACTGGCGTATCGAAGACCTATCATCTCGATCAGCCGCTCGAACTGAGTCTGGGGTAAGGCCTTCGTGAGTGGATCAGCAGTGTTATCTTCCGTAGCAACACTCCGAACCTCGATCTCCTGGCGATCCACGATCTCCCTGATCAGGTGATACCGCCTCAAGATGTGTCTGGACTTCTGATGGGACCTGGGTTCCTTCGCTAAAGCTATAGCCCCGTTGTTCTCGCAATACAGAGGTATTGGATCAACAATGGACGGAACCACCTGAAGTTCCGTTAAGAACTTCCTCATCCAGACGGCTTCTTTTGCGGCATCAGCAGCAGCGATATATTCCACTTCCATCGTCGAGTCAGGAACGGTTTCCTGTTAGGAACTCTTCCAACACACCACCCCTCCATTGAGGGTAAAGAAAAAACCCGACATGGACTTGGAATCATCCTTGTCACTCTGGAAGCTGGAGTCAGCAAAGGCCTCGATCTGGAGGTCTTTTCCGCCGTACACCAAGAACATCTCCCTAGTCCTTCTCATGTACTTGAGAATGTTCTTCACCGCTATCCAGTGTTTCTCCCCAGGGTTTGACTGATACCGACTTACTACACTCAGTGTATAAGCTACATCTGGTCTGGTACACAACATCGCATACATTATAGAGCCTACCGCAGAAGTGTAGGGTATAATAGACATGCGATCCCTTTCCAAATCAGTCTTGGGAGACATCTCTTTGGAGAGGGTGATTCCGTGACAAGCCGGTAGGTTACCGCGCTTGGAATCTTCCATACTGAATCTTTTCAGTATGGTGTCGATGTACCTGGACTGCAAGACTCCTAACATCCTATTGGATCTATCACGATGGATCCGGATCCCCAGAATGTAAGTGGCATCACCCAGGTCTTTCATGGAGAACCTGTGTGACAAGAACTCTTTGACAGATTGTAGCATAGGAATGTCATTTCCTATCAAGAGAATGTCATCCACGTATAAAACGAGTAATATGACAGTTCGTGCTACAAATCTACTATAGATGCATGGTTCATCTGGATTTTTGATAAAGCCAAATTCTTTGATCGTCTCATCAAAACAGATGTTCCAACTCCGCGATGCCTGCTTTAGTCCATAAATGGACTTAAGCAACTTGCACACCTTTCCGCTGCTCCCACTCTGAATGAAACCCTCTGCCTGGTCCATATAGATACACTCCTCTAAATTTCCATTTAGAAAAGCGGTCTTTACGTCCATCTGCCAAATCTCATAATCGTGGAAGGCAGCAATGGCAAGAAGGATCTGAATGGATTTCAGCATAGCCACTGGAGAAAAGGTTTCGTCATAGTCCAAACTGGGTCTTTGACGAAAACCCTTTGCAACAAGTCTAGCCTGATAGGTCTCAACCTGTCCATCTACACCAATCTTCCTCTTGAAGATCCATTTGCATCCTACGGGTTTTATCCCATCTGGAGAAACGTCCAAAGTCCATACTTTGTTGGTGTACATGGACTCCATTTCGGTCCGCATTGCATCCAGCCATTTTACCGAGTCAACGCTCTGAATGGCCTGCTGGAAGCTAGTCGGCTCATCATAATCAATGATGCAATCCTCTCTATCCCCGTCTATGAGAAAACCGTCGTATCTCTCGGGCGGATGAGACTGCCTACTCCTCCTGCGGAGTGGCGCAGGAATGTCCTGTTCTTTCGAACCCTCTGGTTCTACTAAGCTTTCAGTAATAGTCTGTGGTTCTGGAATTTCTTCCAGTTCTATTGCGCTCCCACTTATTTCCTTTTCTAAGAACCGGTGTTCCAGAAAGTGGGCATTACGAGAAACAAAGACCTTTTGTTCCTCTGCGTAATAGAAAATATACCCCCTGGAGTTCTTTGGGTATCCCACAAACTTGCACAGTACTGAGCATGCCTCGAGTTTGTCAACATGCTGCTTTTTGACAAAAGCTGAACATCCCCAGATCTTCAGATATTGAAAATAGGGTTTCTTCCCACTCCATATCTCATATGGTGTGATAGGCACAGTCTTAGTTGGAACTCGGTTTAAAAGGTATGCAGTAGATTCTAGCGCATATCCCAAGAATGATCGCGGTAACTTAGCGTTACTCATCATGAAACGTACCATATCCAATAGGGTTCGGTTCCGTCTCTCCGATACACCGTTATGTTGCGGAGTGTACGGAGGAGTAAGCTGAGAGAGAATTCCATTCTCTTTTATGTAATCCAGGAACTCGGCACTTAAGTATTCACCACCTCGATCAGATCTTAGTGTCTTGATACTTTTGCCTTTTTGTCTTTCTACTTCATTCTTATATTCCTTGAATTTTTCAAAGGCTTCAGATTTATGCTTCATTATGAAGACATGTCCGAACCTTGAAAAATCATCCGTAAAAGTAATGAAGTAAGAATAACCGCTTCGCGCATGCGTAGACATTGGACCGCACACGTCACTGTGTACGAGCCCCGAGAGCTCGCTCGCTCTTACTCCGTGTCCAGTGAACGGAGTCTTTGTCATATTTTCTTTGAGACAGGATTGACAAGTTGCATATGAATGATATTTGAACGGATCCAAATATCCTTCTGTATGTAACTTCGTCAAACCTTCTCTCATTGATGTGACCCAGTCTACAAGTCCATAAGAAAGCATGAGTGATTTCTGGAGACTTTCTTTTGTGTGTATTCTGGAAATTGAAAATCTGTGGTTGGTTTAATACGTATATACCATTGTTAATGTACCCGACCCAATCAAAACTTGATTAAGGTGAATGTTCACAACATTACTTACAAATGCAAATTCATAACCTTCTTTAGATAATAAAGATACAGATATGATATTACAGGTTGCATTGGGTACAAAATAACAGTCATGCGAAACCAAAACATGTCCATCTGACATTCCCAGGTGATAGTCCCCCACGGACTCAGCATCCATGCCAGCTCCGTTTGCAACTCTGAGGGTCATATCACCTGCCTTCAAAACCCTACGCCTTCTCAGTGCCTGCATAGAATTACAGATATGAGATCCTGATCCGGTATCCAATACCCAGGAAATAGAGTTTATTGATAGACAGTTTTCAATAACATACACACCTGAAACCGAAGCCACAACTTGCTTCGGATCGTGGTTTCTGGCCTTCCAAGCCCTGCAATCTTTCTTCTAGTGTCCACTCTTATGACAATAAAAGCATTCCTCTTTCGCCACAAGCTTCCCCGCTACCTTTGTTGCTTTTGCCTTTCCCTTTGCTTCCACTTTACTAACACCGCCCCTTGGTTTGGCGGGGGCTTTCTTCTTCTTTCCCTTGTCTTTCGCCTTGGACTTAGAAGAGGAAGATCCTCCTATAAATAAAGTGGATGTTTCCCTACCTTTCTGTAAGGTGCCCTCTGCACTCCTCAGCATGTTGAGGAGCTCCGGAAGTTCAACTTCTTTTCCTTGCAAGTTAAAGTTCAGGATAAACTGGGCGTAAGTGGAAGGAAGGGACTGTAGAATCAAGTCCGTATAGAGCTCATTCTCCAATGTGGTCCCAAGGTCCGTGAGCTCTTCAATGAAGCCAATCATCTTAAGCACGTGTTCCGCTACCGATGATCCGATGGCCAATCTTGCCGAAAACAGCTTTTTCGACACTTCGTATCTGGCGATACGAGATTGCTCTCCATACAGTTCTTTTGTATGGAGAAATATGGATTCGAGGTCCATATTCTCGTGCCTCCTCTGATGTTCATTGTCCATAGAGGCAAGCACGAGGCACTTGGCCTTCGCGCAATCGATCTTCCAAGTCTTACGGATTTCCTTATCCGCGACGCTGGAGGTGGGACCTGGGACAGGGGGAGCTTTGGTGGTAAGAAGATACCCCAGCTTGTCATAAGTGATTTCCATTTTGACATTCCTGAGCCAATCTTTGTAGTTTGGCCCTGTCAGTATGTTTTTATCTAGAAGTAACTTAAGTCCGGTCATGACGATTGGTCGCTGCAATTAGGAGAGAGAGAAGAAACACTCAGCATGATGCTCTTATAACTTTAGAGTGGTTTTTAGTTTGTCTAAACAGGATGGCTCCCACTGTTTCTCGAATTCCTCCTCAAACCAAAAAGGAAGAATTAGTCGGGATCAATCTCACCGTACAATACTTGCTTAACCGTTCAGCCAGGCCAGTGTTGGTACTTCGAGGGAGGTTTTCCAACGCTTTCGCGAAGTTCCTTAATTAAATAACCTCTTTTCCTTGGGGGCGTAGCCCCGCTAACACCTTTCTAGACACCTACTTGGTTTATAGCATTGATCATTAAGTGAGAAATTTCCCGAGGAGTAGCATATACTCACAGCAGGATCGGGATCCAAATATCATCGCGTGACAAAACTGAAGGCATCCTACCAGAATAATCACACTCCAAATGGTATGCAGCGCTAGCAAATTTCAAGTTCTTTTGAAAATCTCGATGTGGATTTTTGCCCCATGCTCTTATGACCTTGGCGTAGGTCAAAATGTCATAAATCACATGTCAAGTTCTACCCATAATTATCCGGGTTAATTTGAACCCACCCGTACATACCCTTGACGTAGGCCAAAATGGCAGTACGACTGTCTCAAACCAACACATTCTATCTATGGAACAGATAAATATCCGGCAGCTACCAATCACTATGCCTTGGCGTAGGTCAAAATACATAGCTTGAATACTACCGAATATTTAACTGAAATGATGGAGTGCTACGAATGGTTTTGGTGAAACCGTGAACGTAGGGAACTTGATATAATCGACGGAACGAGATAGCTTTTAAAAGGAGTGGTTAAAGCTCCGCATTTAAAAGTTGGTTTTTGAAAAGAACCGAGTGATTTTGAAAGTGTTCCAACGACTTTTACTTGGTTTATTTTCTTGCATTAATTTTAATGTGTCCCATCATTTAATCCTACCATTGTAGAAAACAACGAAAATATGACGTACGCGTATGCCATCCGTATTTGCCACGGGGCCCCGTCATTACCCGTTAGGTTACTTAACTAACGATAGAGCGGGGGCTCTACTAGCGTGGATGAAAAACATAAGCAACGCCTAAATAGATATCATATATAGATATATACATTCGTCAGATGAAATGATAGCCATTCCAGATCACAGATGAACACATTGGATATACTAGGAATCCGCATTCTGTACGAGCTTGTAACGAAAAGCAGATTACACGGTCGCAATGAATAGCCAATACCCCACCCTAGACCCCTACGGATGCAGCAAACTACCCGCCAAATACCCGAAATGAAACAACCTCCCTCAACAACGTGAGTAGGCCACTCAACACTTCGAGGTACCCGGTAGTTTTTGCACCCCTCCTTGGGTCTATCCTAGGAGCAAAAACAGTAAAAGAAATTATACAATGGCGGATACAACCTCATCCCGGATGCGCGGCCAAATAAATAATATTACATCAATTACAAATTACATGAATTGAAAGATAAATAAAACTCTCATCTCACAAGCCCCGGCTATTCATCCGCGATAATCCAACGAATTCACATACCATCAACATTACAGATCACAGATATGTATGACCCCCACTAATCGACGTATCGTGATTAGCAGACGTTCAATACATATATCACATCACAGATATAAACCCGTTAGCTAAAGTGTTTAGAAGTTCGATCAAAATACGGATTTTTAAACCCCGAAAACAAATTTTTCTTTCTGGAAAATCTGGGCAGAAAAAACATATTGTAAAAATCCCAAAATACCCCACTAAACACACTGCAGGAAAAATTTCCTACGACCGAGTCAACTCGGTCGCGGATCCACGGCGGGAGCACGCTCCAGCCGCGGTTCCGTGGCGCTTTGAACGAGTTAGTGGACAATTTTTCTTGCTTGTTCTTTAAAAACCCTGAGCCGATTTTTAGTACATGATTTATTATTTTTTGAACAGAAATAAAAATCGGCAGAAAGTTGATATTTCGGGTATGTTTCGTGATTTTTTCCCCGATCGAACATCTAGTTACTTTGCTAACATGTTAGATAGTGTTTAACTAGGCTCTTATACCACTGTAAGTCCAAGTTACCCGTCCCCGGTTCTTTGGGGTTGCGGAAATGCTGAAAAACGATTTTCTACGGTGGGGTAACATAGACTCAAAAATGGATCTTTGTTAAACTAACTATCTAACAACCTAACTAAGAGTTTTACCTACTCGGTTAGGGGGTTATACCTTAACTTGAACTCCTTCTCTTCGACTCCTTGTGGTGGTCGGAAGGTTCTCTTCTCGTCGTCTCCTTGTGCCGAAGATGGATCCACCCGAAAGCTTCTACCTTTGGCTCCAACCTCAATCTAAAGGAAACTAGAACACTTGGTTTGCTAAACCTTGTATGCTAGGATGAGTAGAGAAGTGTTTTGGGTTTTTATCTCCAAGGAAATGGTTCTCAACACATGAGAGGGAGTTTCCTTGAGCTAGAGAGAGAGCAAGAGGAAGAAGGAGAGCTTGAGGATGGGAGAGAATGAGAATGATAGAATGAGCAAAAACTTTTTCACCCTTGCTCTCATAATCCAAAAAATAATCATAACAAATAATAATAATTGAGTATTATGTGATGGTTTTTATCATATCAAATGGCAATATCATTTCATGCATTAAATGCAATTTGTGAATAAAACAAGTAAGCAAAGGTCAATGCCATGAAATAATAGCCATTGTCATGATGATGGTCAACAAGTCCAACCTAGTCAACAGGTCAACGAAGTCAACAAGTCAACAAAGCCAACCTTTAAACCCAACCATGGCACAATAATACTTAATTAATATTATTATTAATCATATTTCTAATTCTCATTAGGGTTTAGCAAAAGTCAACAGTCAAAAACCCTAATGAGAATCCTCTGCCTCTGTCTCTGTCAACCGTGCATACACACACGCATCCGCGTTCCGAGGAACACGAATACAATCGAGATAAAACCAATCCCAAAACGTATACTAGGATATGGCTTAAACCAAAGCCCGCTAGTAATAACTGTCCGGACACCAAACGTGCACAAGTGCACGGATGTGACCAAACCCTGTCGCAAAACCATGCGACCTCTACTCTTTTGCCTAAAGGCGAATAGCTCTCTGTGTGGGACTCTAAAGACTCGACACTATGCTGGCAGTGGGTTTTACCACAGACCGGAAGCGGCAATAGCTGTGCATAACGGCCCCTAGGTAGATGCCGATAAGAAGTTTGACGAGATGAAACCCATCTGAACTCCTACTAAGCCTGAATGTGACAATCTCCGTACAGTCCGGTCTGTTCGTCTGAGAATATCGCATGGCGGGCCTAGGGGGCGGTAAACATCAGTCCCCTAATAGCGGTACAGGTCATGTCGGAGTGTAGCCCAGAACACCCTGAGATAACACTGGAAACCTACCAGTATATCTTGCTTGCCCTGGCCAGGGAAGACTATGTGTAATGGCTCTCCATGACACAGTGCGATATCAACTCCCAATACCGGGAGAGACGAATCCCGTCAGACCGTCACTGCCTACAAGTTCTTCGGGACTGCACCCAACTACTACCTGTTTGCACGACTCCTTTGAGCTGTGGTAGGGTAGTAATCAAAGTACAGTAGGAACACACTCGAGGCGAAGTGACAGTGTCAAGTCAGCGGACTAAGCTGTACTCATGTCACCTGGGAACTGATAACTGACGATAGGTATAGTACCAACCAACAGTTCCCGATGAGTCCTGTCCAGTATACTCTCAACCTAACGAGCACCCGCATACTATCTCAAGTACGACGTACTGACGACTGTGGGACAGATCGTTTCCCCTGCTGGGATGAGAAGCGCATACGCTAGTCTACTCCGGAGTATCGATGTCCTGCCTCGATAGTCCTACGACTAGGGACATGTATAAGGATGTGCTTGTGGATTACCCAGCCCCCACGAGTGTGACTGCCATCACAACGCTGGTAATCAAGCAAAGATCCTAAGGGCTCCACTAATGTGTATAGGTGATATACTAAAATAAACACATGTACACATTAAAGTAGAAACAAACCAAGTAGCATACTACCATTTTGAGCAAGATTGTCTATACAACTGTGAATATCCCAAGCTTCCATCATGTAATATACAAACTAGTATGATACAGTAATGGCCTCTAGGGCATATACACTAACACGTATGGATACGTGGATTACGAGTGTCCAAGCTGGGCAGTCGAGTTTCCGAGAGACGTATGGTATGTACATATCAGGGCCAGTCGTGGTGACGGCACCTGATAGAGGAGTATTTATTTGTCGATGCTAGAGACTAGTTTTCATGATGTTTTCGGGTGTCGATGTTAGACACTCAGGTTTCATGAGACTTATAGGATGTGTTTTATTTCATACTCCGCATTTATTGGATATGCATTGGTTAATGTATTAGTAGTACCTGATAGAGTATCTTTCATGACTGTTGCATATACAAATTGTCATATTATTGCTTCATGTATTAGTTGTACCTGATAGAGTACCATTCATGACTGTTGCATACATATGGCCATTTATTGCTATTAGCTTGCATGTGATAGATTCGCGCCGTACATGCATACTTGCGATTACCTGCATATGTTATTTACTATTCATGAGTTGGCAACTCACCCACGTTGTGCCACCGGGTTTGCAGGTTGTTCCTCAGAGTAGTCGAGGTAGGGATTCTACCTATTGCATCATCTTTTGCTGCGGATACCGCTACGACTGATTGTGTGCAGTTTTGCTATAGGTGGGTTTTGCGGTTATCCGATGTTGCTCATTATATATCTTTGTACCATGTACTCTCCATCTACCGATTTCATGTATTGACTTAGAGACGTGATGTGAGGACGATATTGTCTATTATTTGTGACTTGGAGATTTTTATGTTGTTCACTTTATATCGTCTTTTTCTTCGCTACGGCGTCGTATATTTGCTTGTGGTGGTTGTTTTCCGCCTTTGGACGTGGATTTACTCCCGTTGGGGTTGCTTTACTTATATATTTATGTTGTACCCTTTTTGGGGGCTTTTTTTACAAAAGAGGTGCTGCCAAATTTTTAAAGGAAATTTGTATTTGAGATTTCAAAAGTTTTAACAATGTTATTATCACTTACTACTTTTGATGGTTTAGATTGCTGGGTTTTTGGCTTACTTGAATTACGTTACGCCTGGAGACGTTACGTAATTTAAGGGCCGTCACTTGCTAAATTTTGGGTCGTGACAAAGTTGGTATTAGAGCGATAGGTTTTACCTTTTGGAGTGTAGGATGTCCTTTGAATGATGGAGTTGGTAGTTTAAGCAGAGTGATGTAGCGTGTGTAAGTCCGCGGCATACTTACGACACGATATTCCGCCTAATTGACCTAAGTGCTAATTGCTTGAAATTCCTTCCATGATGATACATACCTTTGCGATTCGATTTCCATGTTCTTATCGAATCCTATTTCCATTTATAGCCTTTTGCCGCCGATGACTTTGAGGGCTCAGAAAGAGGCAGCGAGGGCCGAGATCAGAGTAGACTTATTTGGTACGAGGACTGACCAGGACAATACGCTCGTTGCACAGGAGCAGATTGATCCGCCTTCGATAGATCGTATCGCTAGGCTTGAGGTAGATATGCAGGACTTGCGCCAGATGATGAGGTCATTGGTTGAGGCCAGTCGAGCGCGGCGACAGGAGGTTGTCACCCCTGTTACCCAGTTGTTCCTTGCTATCTGCACACAGCATTGTGTCACGTATACAGTAGCAGTGGATAGAGCCTGTTTAGCTGAGGAGCGTCTTCCCGAGACTTTGGGGGTTCCGAGACTGAGGAGGGCTCGTACAGGTGTATCAGCCCAGAGACAGAGGCTTAGTCACCGAGACAAATTTCGTTTACGTCGTGGAAGTAGCAGAGGCTTTGGACGAGGACATTCGTTTAGCTCTTATTCGCAGGAGGATCAGCAGCCATCGTATGGATCTTTCCGGTGTGGGAGTTTCCATTACCTCGTCAGAGATTGTACTTTGGTACGCAAGAGGAGGACAGCTGTACCACATGATACCTTACCACCTTCACCTCAGGGAGAGTCGCCTGTTGCACCTGTTGTTGATCCGCGTCAGACTTATGTTCAGAGAGGTCGTGGTTGTGGAGGGTTTGTTCCGAGTGTACAGGATGGTAAAGGAGGAGTTCAGCCAGTTGCGGATAGAGGGCAGACACGAGCGTTTGCTTCTAATCATCGGGACGCGCGGGCTTGCAATGCAGATTTTTCAGGTATTCATAATTGTATGCTCTTTTGTTGAACATGTTTGTTTAGTTCGGGATCTATGCACTCGTTGTTCTACACACCTTTGTGTCGTGGTTGGGCTGAGAGTCGTGTATGCTAGATCAGCCGTTTGTTGTATTTACTCCTGTTAGTTATCCTTTAGTTGCGCGACACGTGTTTCGGTCATGTGCCAATTGGGTAGGAGATAGAGATTCGTCCGTCGATTTGATCCTTCTTGAGATGTTGGACTTTGACGTTCTCTGGGGCACGGACTGGTTAGCTACGTGCTATGCGTCTGTGGACTGCCGCGAGAAGACAATCAGGTTTTGTTTTTCTGGCGAGTCGGTTCTTATTGTGCAGAGGGGACAGTGGTGCCGCCCCCTCACAGCTCGATATCAGCCTTTTTCGCTAGTCGGCTTTAGAGGAGAAGATGCCGTGGATTCTTGGCTTTCATTTGTGATACGAAGCCATAGTGGGTTCGTTGGACCGGGTTCCTATCATGCGAGAGTTTTCCGATGTTGTTCCAGATGAGCCGACGGAGCATAGGGAGCTTAAGGATCTGCTGCAGAGTTGCTAGATAGGGGGACTTGTGCGTCCAAGTGTTTCGCTTTGGGAAGCTCCTATTCTGTTCGTCAAGGAGAAGGACGACAGTTTGAGGTTGTGTATTGATTGATCGTCAATTGAACCGAGTTATGCTGTAGATTTGGGTATCCTTTACCTCGCTTGCCGATTTCTTCGATCAGCTCCAGGGTACAGGACATTTTTCTAAGTTTGTTTTGGATCAAGTCATCATTGTTGCGGGATCGGAGTGATGACATTCCGAATACTGCTTTTGTGCGCGCTATGGGCATTATGAGTTTTGGTGGTGTCGTTGGACTCACCAATGCCCTAGCAGCATTCGTGGATATGATGAACCAGGATTCTTCAGGCCGTTTCTCGACCAGTGGATTGTTGTGTTATAAATGACATTCTGGTCTTTTCTAAGAGTTGTGAGCAACGTGAGTAGCACTTGAGGATTTGCTTTGCAAACGTTGGGAGAGTACCAATTGTTTGCTAAATTCTTGAAGTGTTCCTTCAGGCTTGATAGTGTTGAATTTCTAGATCATGTGCTTACGGGAGACGGTTTTCCTATGGACCCGAGGAAGATCGAGGACGTACAGCTTGGCCCAGACTTGCATCAGGGACTGAGGTCCGCAGATTTTTGGGCTTAGCCTGTTTTTACCGCCGTTTCGTGCAGAATTTCTTGAGTATCGCTACACCATTGACCGTACCAACAAGGAAGGGGTTCCTTTTCTTTAGACTGTGGCATGCGAGCCGAGTTTTCAGCAGTTGAAGACTTGGTGGATGATTGCACCAGTTCTATCCTTATTTCTGGATCAGGCGACTTTATTGTTTACTGTGATGTTTCGCGAGTGGAGCTCGATTGTGTACTGATGTAGCATAATAGAATTATCGCTTATGCTTCCCGATAGTTTGAGGAAGTACGAGCAGGATTTATCCTACTCATGATCTCGAGATGGCCGTGGTGGTCTTGCTTTGGAGATTTGGGGACACTACTTGTACGGAGAGTCATGTCAGATTTTCACGGACCACCAGAGCTTTGTGTATATCTTCCTGCAGCGGGTTTTGATTGTTGAGACAGCGTCGTTGAATGGAGCATGTAAAGGATTGTGATTGTGAGATCCTTTATTACCCGTGGCAAGGCGATTGTGGTAGATGATGCATGAGTCATCGCCCCGAGGGTAGCTTGTTCCAGTTGTGCGCGGTTCAGAGACGGTCTTATGCAGATTTACAGTTCTTGTGTAACCGTTGATTACATCTTATTTTCGCCTCTACTGAGGGGATAGCTTGCTCATGTCCGTGCCCGTCCACTTTTACTTAATCGTCGTCGTGAGGCACAGCCTGCCGATACTCGTTTGTTTGAGAACCTTGAGCATGCTCGGCTGGGTAGAGATTCGGAATTCTTGATTTATGACCAGGGTGTGCTATGTTGGGACTCGTTGTGTGTACCGGATATTGATTGGTAGAGACGTGAGGTCCTGGAGCAGGCACATCAGTCAGCTTTCTGTGGTCATCCAAGTGCCACCAAGATGTAACGTGACTTGAGAGTCGGTTACTGGTGGGCAGGGGCGAAGAGTGAAGTTTCGGATTTCGTTTTGAAGTGCTTGGCTTGTCAGCGAGCTAAGGTTGAGCATTTGAGGCCGGCTGGAAAGTTGAAACCTTTTTACCGTTCCAGAGTGGGGATGGGAGCAGATCTCCATGAATTTCGTTGTGGTGTCTATCCAGGGCTAGTCGAGGGTATGACTCCATTCGGGTGATTTTTGTCCGGTTATGCTCAGTTTGCTCAGTTGTTCTTGTTAGTGTATATGCCCTAGAGGCAATTACTGTATCATACTAGTTTGTATATTACTTAATGGATGCTTGGGATATTCACCTTGGATATACAATCATGCTCAAAATAGTAGTATGCTACTTGGTTTGTTTCTACTTCAATGTGTACATGTGTTTATCTTTTTATATCACCTATACGCATTAGTGGAGCCCTTAGGATCTTTGCTTGATTACCAGCGTTGTGATGGCAGTCACACTAGTGGGGCTGGGTAATCTATAAGCACATCCTTATGCAGGTCCCTGGTCGCAGGACTATCGAGACAGGGCATCGATACTCCGGAGTAGACTAGCTCATGCGCTTCTCATCCCAGTGTGGGAGACGGTCTGTCCCACAGCCGTCGGTACGTCGTACTTGAGAGAGTATGCGGGTGCTCGTTGTGTTACGAGTACACTGGACAGGACTCGTCGGGAACTGACTAGTTGGTATTATGCCTATCGTCAGTTATCAGTTCCCAGGTGACATGAGTACAGCTTAGTCCGCTGACTTGACACTGTCACTTCGCCTCGAGTGTGTTCCCACTGTACTTTGATTACTACCCTACCACGGCTCAAAGGAGTCGTGCAAACAGGTGGTAGTTGGGTGCAGTCCCGAAGCACTTGGAGGCAGTGACGGTTAGACAGGATTCGTCTCTCCCGGTATTGGGGGTTGACATCGCGCTGTGTCTAGGAGAGCCATTACACGAGTAGTCCCTGGCCAGGGCAAACGAGATATACTGGTAGGCTTTCAGTGTTATCTCAGGGTGTTTTGGGCTTCACACCGACACGACTTGTACCGCTATTGGAGGACTGACGTTTACCGCCCCCTAGGCCCGCCATGCGATGTATCAGACGAACAGACCGGACTGTATGGAGAATGTCACATTCAGGCTCAGTAGGAGTTCAGATGGGTTTCGTCTCGTCAGTCTTCTTGTCGGCATCTACCTGGGGACCGTTACGCACAGCTAGTGCCGCTTGCGGTCTGTGGTTAAACCCACTGCCAGCGTAGTGTCGAGTCTTTAGAGTCCCACACAGAAAGCTATTCGCCTTTAGGCAAAAGAGTAGAGGTCGCATGGTTTTGTGACAGGTCGCATGGTTTTGCGACAGGGTTCGGTCACATCTGTGCACTTGTGCACGTACAGTGTCCGGACAGTTTACACTAGCGGGCTTTGGTTTATGCCAGATCCTAGTTTACCTTTTTGGATTGGATTTATCCAGTATGCATTCGTGTTCCTCGGAACGCGGATGCGGGTGTGTATGCACAGTTGACGGAGAGACAGAGGCAGAGGATTCTCATTAGGGTTGTTGACCGTTGACAGTTGACTATTGACTTTTTGCTCAACCCTAATGAGAATATGATATGTGATTAACAATTATATTAATTAAGTATTGTGGTGACTGGTTGTTCAGGGGTTGACTTTGTTGACTTTGTTGACTTGTTGACTTTGTTGACCGGTTGATTAGGTTGGACTAGTTGACCATCATGATGACTATGGCTATCATTTCATGGCAAAGACTTTTTACTTGCTTGTTTCTTTTGTGAGAAATGAGTGCATGAAATGATTTAGCCATTTTGACTTGAACCATTTTACACAATACTTGATTATTATTTTTGTGATGATGGTTTTGGATTATGAGAGCCAAATGAGAAAAGTCTTCTCTCATTCTTTCATGCTCATTCTCTCTCTTGTTCTTGAGCTCTCATCTTCCTCCTCTTGCTCTCCCTCTCTTGATTCTATGGTTCACTTGTCTCATGAGTTGAGAACCAAGAACCATAGATAAAATCCCATACAAACTCTTCTCTACTCACTCTAGTTCACAAGGTTTAGCAAACCGAGTGAACTAGTTTCTTCAAAGTTCGAAGAAGGAGCCAGAGGGTGAAGCTTTCAGGTGGATCTATTTTCGGCGCAAGGAGACGACGGGGAGAAGCCGGTTCGGACGACCATCGAAGCTTGAAGACGAAGGAGTTCGAGAAAAAGAAAGGTATAACCCCCTAACCGAGTAGTTAGCAACTCGTAGTTAGGTTGTTAGTTAGATGTTTAACAAAGATCCGGTTTTGAGTCCATGTTACCACCTCTAAGAAAATTATTTTTCACCAAATTCCGCATGCCCGAAAGTACCGGGAGAGGTAGCATGGACTTACAGTGGTATCAGAGCCTAGTTAAACTCTATCTAACATGTTAGCAAAGTAGCTAGAAGATCGATCAAAGAAAAGTCGCAAAACGAACCCAAAACTGTCAAGTTTCTGCCGAAATTTTTTCTGTTCAAAAGTTGATAATTTTCATCTTAAAAATCGGCTCAGGCTTTTGTGTGAACACCCACCAAATTTGGTCCAACGATCGAGTCAAAGAGCCGCGGTTCCGCGGCCGAGTTGACTCGGCCGAGGTCCAAGTTTGGTGCAGTGTTTTTCTGGGGTTGTTTTAGGATATTTGGAATATATATTTTCTGCCCAGATTTTCCAGAACGAAAATTTTATTTTTGGGGTCCTGAAAATCCGTATTTTGATCGAACTTCTAAAAGACTTAAGCTGACGGGTTTTTCTGTGATGTGATATTTGTATTGAACGTCTGCTAATCGCTATATGTCGATTAGTGGGGGTTATACAAATCTGTGATCTGTAATGTTGCTGGAATGTGTATATGAATATGTTGGATTGTCGCGGGTGAATAGCCGGGGGTTGTGAGACGAGAGTTTTCTTTCAATTCATGTAAATTTGTAAATTGATGTAATAATTATTTGTATGGCCGCACAACCGGGTCGGGGTTGTAGCCGTCATTGTATAATTTCTTTTTACTGTTTTTGCTCCTAGGATAGACCCATGGAGGGGGTGCACAAACTACCGGGTATGCCGAAGTGCCGAGTGGCCTACTCACGGAGTTGAGGGATGTTGCTTCGCTTCGGGTACTTGGCGGGTAGTTTGCCGCGCCCGTAGGGGTCTTGGGTGGGGTATTGGCTATTTACATCGACCGTGTAATCTGCTTTTCGTTACAGGCTCGTACGAATTGCGGATTCCTAGTATATCCAATGTGTTCATCTGTGATCTGAAATGGCTATCATTGCAATATATCTATATATGATATTATTTAGGCGTTGCTTATGTTTTACAGCCGTGCTAGCCCTGCCCCCGCTCTGTCGTTAGTTAAGTAACCTAACGGGTAATCACGGGGCCCCATGGCGAATGCGAATGGCATAAGCGTACGTCATATTTTGGTTGTTTTCTGCAATGGTAGGATTAAATGATGGGACGCATTAAAAGAACTAATGCAAGAATATCACGCATTAAAAGAACTAATGCAAGAAAATAAACCAAGTTAAAATCGTTGGAACACTTTCGGAAAACCACTCGGTTCTTTTCAAAACTAACTTTTAAATGCGGAGCTTGAGCCACTCCTTTTAAAAGCTATCTCGTTCCATCGATTATATCAAGTTCACTATGTTCACGGTTTTGCCAAAACCATTCGTAGCCCTCCATCATTTCAATTAAATATTCGGTAGTATTCAAGCTATGTATTTTGACCTCACACCAAGGCATAGTGATTGGTAGCTGCCGGATATTTATCTGTTGCATAGATAGAATGCGTTGGTTTGGGACAGCCGTACTACCATTTTGGCCTACGTCAAGGGTAGGTACGGGTGGATTCAAATTAACCTGGATAATGATAGGAAGAACTTGACATGTGACTTATGACATTTTGACCTCACGCCAAGGTCATAAGAGCATGGGGCAAAAATCCACATCGGGAGTTTCAAAAGAACTGAAACTTGCTAGTGTTGCATACCATTTGGAGTGTGATGATTCTGGTAGGATTCCTTCAGTTTCGTCACGCGATGATATTTGGATCCCGATCCTACTGTGAGTATATGCTACTCCTCGGGAAATTTCTCACTTAACGATCAATGCTATAAACCATGTAGGTGTCTAGAAAGGTGTTAGCGGGGCTATGCCCCCAGGGAAAAGAGGTTATTTAATTAAGGAACTTCGCGAAAGCGTTGGAAAACCTCCCTCGAAGTACCGACACTGGCCTGGCTGAACGGTTAAGCAAGTATTGTACGGTGAGATTGATCCTGACTAATTCTTCCTTTTTGGTTTGAGGAGGGATTTGAGAAACTGTCACGACCCGCAGGGTACGGATCATGACCGGCACTTAAGTTTACGAAACGTCTAAAGACGTCCGTAAAATAAGTAAGCCAAAGCCCAGAAAACAAAACCAATTAAGCAAAAGAGTGAAGGAAAACCAATCCATTGAAAGCGAGTTTATTAAATAAGTCATGTAAAACCCTTTTTAAAAACAATACCAATTTTTCCGAAAATTTCGGCAGAGTCTCCTTTGTAAATACTGGCCCTCAAAATGGGTACAACAAGAATAAATATGAATCCAACAAAATAGGGCATCCCCAAGCGGGAGCTAGCTCTTCGCCACAAGGCGGTCACAAATCCCACGCAATATAAAACGACAGCATGCAAAATAATCATAAAGAAGCATAAGAAAACAGCATGTCGACTCAAGTGAGCTCGACCCCAAAATACAGCATAAAAGTCCAAAAATCTCACAGTCTCATCTCTAGGTCAATATACAATAATACTGGTAGATAGAGTAGATGGAGTACACTAGATACAAAGAATATACAAGGTGGTACAAAATAGTAATATAACCCACCTAAGAGCAAAACCTCGAGTCCAGACAAAGGAGGCAAAAGAACAAGTGCGCCCGCCGCTACTGCACTGACGGAGCGGACCTGAAAAAAGCTTTGGCACAACGGGGGTGAATTGCCAACTCGTGAGTAATAAATAACATCTACACAGGCTATCGAATGCATGCACACAAGCATCCTAGCATCTAAATACAGGTAAGGCAGGACATAATGGCAAGTATGTATGCAATATGGATATACTAGCAGGTATGAATGCAATGCGAATCAGCTCGTGATCTGAATGTGTAAGTATAAGAAATCATGTTTTTCCCTTTAAGAATGTCTTTTGAAATACCAGCACAATACCAATAGAATCAACAAGAACCTGTGTCCAGCATCGACACCTCAAAACTGTCTCAAATCTCATATCAATGTATCTCTGGCCTCAGCCGTCCGGCTGACCCATCTCAAATATCAATATCTTATCATCTAGCGGCCACGGTCGGTATCCTCTGGATATCCGCCGTCCCAAACAGTCACCGGTAGGTAATCCGTCCCCTGCCAGGCTCAACGTCAACACCACATTCCTCTTGCCCCGGGGTACCTTACCGGGCCCACCATGTACCCGTGACGGTTCCTCCACTCCTCGACACGGATCTCGAAAACCACAGCAAACTTATGGTGGACGACACTTACATCACTAGAAAACCGCAATTTACATATTTAAAAAAATATAATAAGTTTAGAAATTTTGCGGCTTTCCCCCGAAATCCAGAAATATCATAAAATCTTAAGAAATCCTCATAAGTGTATATGTCAATGGTGATGAATGCATATGGTATCAATAATTAAGCTACGATGTATGATTAATAGACTAGGCATGAACAAATAATATGATGAGGTACATGCACATGAATAGCAATCCTACGATTTCATTTGAAGGAATTAAAGGCAATAGCACAAGTTTAAGTATCAATTAGTAAGAGGTTTAAATTTAAAGGTTATCTAGTGTGGTGGCATGGCAATTACCAGGGTGTGTGTGTAAGCATGAATAGTGCTCGTGCTGCATATAAAAACCCTGGCAATGGTGCAGGTGTCCTAGAAAATGGTTTCGCATATGTATGTCAATATAATGCATGGATGCAGCAAATAATCATATAAGTATTTCACCCCTAATTACTAACATCACTAAGAATCTTGTAAGTTACTAAAACTATCGGGCGGCTTGCGCCATCCAACGATAGTCCCCCGTAGATGTTACATCTACTCACCGGAATCCCTGGCTAGCTGTGTCCAATCACCGCTTTCCCCTTTCGTGCCGCGTCTGACGTCTCCGCGATCGAACCTGGAATTTACATCAACACTAACCATAAGGTTACATATCAAGAACGACGCAAAACCCAAACGAAACTACTAATGTTCACTAGCTAGGTACAACGTGCGCAGGGTGCGCGGAACATACGCGAAAATCGCAAAAACTGCCAAAAAACGCCGATTTGGTCGCCCGGCAAAACTAAAACCCGACTACTCAAAACTCCGCACTCACGCATCCTAAACGTCATAGGAGATGCTAAAAACATCCCCAAGGTATCACAAATAATTCACCAATTAATTTTAATAAAAACCTAGTAAGCACAAAACTTGAAATTTTGGTGCAAATATCGAAAATTAGCGATACGGTTATCACAATCCAACACAATATCCAACCACACAACTAGTTAGCCACAATCACATAAATTCAACTCATTTATCATGCTTCAAAACCCATTTTCCATACATAAACCCTTTCTTGGATTTCCTAAAACAATAATTTACAACCAAAATCACACTTTTAAAATTTAGTAGATTAGCGTAGTTTAAAGACCACATAACAAGGTAACCTCTTACATTAGGTTGTGTAGGAACTAGATAGCAAATAATTTAATTAACCTAATAATGGTTTCAAGAACACTAGTGTAATTTTTCAACCATTCACTTTAAAAGAACAAGATTAGAAATTAGCAATGAAATTTAACACTAAAACAATTTCATTCAAGGAATCAAACCATAAGTAGTTAAATGGGTCAAAATTATACCTCAATTTGAGATCTAGCAAGAATAAATTTGCTTCAAATGATGGCCTCAAGCATCAAGATCCAAGCTAGGGAGGTGAAGGAAAAGAAAGATGAAGGATGGGTTTAATTTGCAAGCTTTAATTTGCAATTTTGTTGAATTAAACTTGAAGAATTTTGAAGAAAATGAGAGCGAAGGAGAAGGAAAATAATGGAAATGGGGGAGGGTGCAGGTCTCGTCCAGGAGAGGTAAGGGGAGGGTGTGGGTGTGTGGGAAAAGTCATGAGTCAACTACCCCAAAAGTCAATGCACCATACTTTAACAAACTATATTTAAAATAAATTCATAAACAAACCAATTCAACACATGAAAGAAAACCAAAATGAGGCCAGAAATTTCTGGACCTGATCAAGGTGGGGCTGTCCTAGGGCTGAGGGAAGAGAGAGAGGGGTTTTACAAAAGAAATTTTATGCAAAAAGACCCCCTACAAGTCAAAAATTGCAAGTTTTAGCTTTAAATTCAATAAATTCGTTTCCTATCATAAAAATTAGTTAAAAATCAAAATAAAATACTAAAAATTTATGTTACAACTAGATTTTAATTAACATAATTTTAAAGATTAAAATTAGCTCAGAAAAATTTGTATTTATCGCTAATTTAATGTATTTTCTTACCGGCTTAAAATAATATTAAAAAATTGAAAAATTAGGGAAAATTTTTAAACGACCAGAATTTCATAATTAACTCATTAGCTACTAAAAACAAGCAATTACCTATCCATTTTAGGTATAATTTGCCCTAAACTGCAAAATAACGAGATAGACGGTTTTCGGAAAAATACCGAATTTTCACCGATTTTCAGGAAAACACCAAAACGACTTTTCAAGACGCTACAATCTTCCCCCCTTAAAGAAATTCGGTCCCCGAATTTAAAAATATAGCTACACGTACATTCAAAGAGATGGGGATATTTCTTCCTCATCTCGCCCTCGGTCTCCCAGGTAACCTCCTCGCTGCTCGGGCTACGCCAAAGGACCTTGACGGTTGGTATAATCTTCGACCTCAACTTCTTCACCTGCCGATCCAGGATGGCCACCGGCTGCTCTGCAAAAGAAAGGTCGCACTCTAGCTGGACTGTCGGGTGCTGAATCGCATGCGAAGGGTCGTGAAGGTACTTGCGGAGTATCGAAACATGGAAGACGGGGTGAACATCGGGAAAGCTGGGAGGAAGAGCCAAACGATAAGCAACTGCGCCGACACGCTCAAGGATCTCGAAGGGACCTATGAATCTAGGGCTAAGCTTCCCCTTTCGTCCAAAACGCATCACGCCCTTCATCGGAGAGACTTTCAGAAAAACATGGTCGCCAACTGCGAACTCTAATCTGCGACGGCGCCTGTCTGCATAGGATTTCTGTCTGCTCTGAGCTGCCCTCATCCGGTCTCGAATCAACTGTATCTTTGATGTCGTCTCCTCAACAAGATGCGGCCCCAAAATACTGCTCTCGCTGAGCTCTGTCCAACAGACGGGCGACCTGCATCTCCTCCCATACAAAGCCTCGAAAGGTGCCATCTGAATAGTATCCTGGAAGCTGTTGTTGTAGGAGAACTCCACTAGAGGTAAATGACGATCCCAGCTACCACCAAAGTCTAAAACGCACGCTCTGAGCATGCCCTCGAGAGTCTGAATGGTCCGCTCTGACTGTCCGTCGGTCTGCGGATGAAATGCTGTGCTGAAGCTCAAACGAGTGCCTAAAGCCTCCTGGAGTCTCTGCCATAGTCGGCTGGTAAACTGAGTGCCTCGATCTGACACGATACAAGTCGGTACGCCATGTAGTCGCACGATCTCGTCAATATAGAGCTGAGCATACTGAGCGAAGCTGAAAGTGGTCTTCACTGGTAGGAAGTGAGCCGCTTTCGTCAATCTATCCACGATCACCCAGATGGAGTCGTACCCTCGACTGGTCCTGGGTAGACCCACAACGAAATCCATCGAAATCTGCTCCCATTTCCACTCTGGAATGGGTAACGGCTGTAGCTCTCCTGCGGGCCTCTGGTGCTCTGCCTTGACTTGCTGACAAGTCAGGCATCTCGAAACGAACTCCGCAATGTCCCTCTTCATCCCGTCCCACCAGTAGGTCTCTCTCATATCATGGTACATCTTGGTGGAACCGGGGTGGACACTATACACTGATCGGTGTGCCTCCTCAAGAATGTCGCGCCGCAATCCATCAGTATCTGGTACGCACAGTCTGGATCCATATCGTAAAATCCCCTGATCGTCAATCACAAACTCGGAAAATCTGCCCTGTCCCATCTGTGCCATGATCTCTGAGCAACGGTCGTCACTGCGCTGTGCCTCATATATACGGTCAAGCAACTGTGGGCGTGCACGAACATGCGCGAGCTGTCCCCCTGTCTGAGTGAACTCGAACTCCACTTGGCTGTCGCATAAAATCTGCCAATCTGCTGACAACTGCCTCTGCACTGCGCGCAAACACGATAGACTACCCCCGGGCCTCCTACTCAACGCATCTGCCACCACATTCGCCTTGCCTGGGTGATATAAGATCTCGCAGTCGTAGTCTTTCACCAACTCCATCCAACGACGCTGTCTGAGATTCAGGTCTCGCTGCTGAAATATGTACTTTAAGCTCTTGTGATCGGTGAATATCTGACACGACTCGCCGTATAGGTAATGTCGCCAAATCTTCAGTGCAAAGACCACTGCAGCCATCTCCAAATCATGAGTGGGGTAGTTCTGTTCATGCTTCTTCAACTGCCGAGAAGCATAAGCGATCACCCGGCCATGCTGCATCAATACGCATCCTAATCCCACTCGCGAAGCATCACAGTAGACAACAAATCCGCCTAATCCCGAAGGCAAAGATAATACCGGCGCCGTAGTCAAACAAGTCCGTAGCTGCTGAAAATTGCGCTCGCACTCCTCTGTCCAGACGAAAGGAACTCCCTTCCGGGTCAAACCGGTCAACGGTGCAGCTATACGGGAGAAGTCCTGAACAAAACGCCTGTAGTAGCCCGCCAGGCCTAGAAGACTACGGATCTCAGTAACCGATGTAGGTCGGGGCCACTGCTGAACAGCCTCCATCTTCTTCGGGTCCACACAAATGCCGTCTCTCGTAACCACGTGACCCAAGAATCCGACGCTGTCCAGCCAGAATGCACACTTGGAGAACTTCGCGAACAGCTGGTGCTCCCTCAGAGTCTGTAACGTAATCCGCAAGTGTTGCTCGTGCTCCTCTCTGCTCCGGGAGTACACCAAGATATCGTCGATAAACACGATGATGAACAAGTCAAGATACGGCCTGAATGTACGGTTCATCAAATCCATAAATGCTGCTGGGGCGTTGGTGAGTCCGAACGACATCACCAAAAACTCGTAGTGGCCATAGCGTGTACGGAAGGCTGTCCTCGGTATATCCTCCTGTCGAACTCGCAGCTGATGGTATCCTGATCGCAAGTCGATCCTCGAAAAATATCCCGCACCCTGAAGCTGGTCGAACAAATCATCAATGCGCGGCAACGGATATCTGTTCCGAACGGTAACTTTGTTCAGCTGGCGGTAGTCGATACATAAGCGCAAACTTCCATCCTTCTTCTTGACAAACAGGACCGGAGCACCCCACGGAGAAACACTAGGTCGAATAAGCCCCTTATCTAACAAATCCTGCAACTGATCCTTCAGCTCTCGAAGCTCTGCCGGGGCCATCCGATAAGGCGGTATAGAAATAGGCCCCGAGCCGGGAATCAAATCAATGCAGAACTCAACCTCGCGCTCAGGCGGTAGCCCAGGTAGCTCATCAGGGAAAACATCAGGGAACTCAGAAACAACCGGGACCCGGTCCAACGGAACCTCTGCAGCTCGAGTATCACAAATAAACGCTAAGAATCCCTGACATCCCTTCCGCAAGAGCTGACCAGCGCGAATAGACGAAATTAAGCTGGGAAGGGTGACACTGCGGTCTTCCTGAATAACAAGGACTGGCTCTCCCGGAAAGCTAAATCTGACTGCCTTCTCACGGCAGTCCACCGAAGCATAACAAGTGGCCAGCCAGTCCATGCCCAGAAGCACATCAAAGTCCAACATATCGAGGAGAATCAAATCAACTGATGAATCCCTCTCCCCGATACGAACGGAACACAAACGAAAAACAAACCGAGCGACAAACGACTCGCCTACCGGAGTAACAACAACAAGCGGATGATCTAACGACGATGACTCACGGCCCAACATCGGTGCAAAGTGTGTAGAGACGTACGAATGTGTGGAACCTGGGTCAAATAATACCCGTGCGTCGAAAGAACAAACTGGCAAGGTACCTGTCACAACGGCATTGGATGCCTGCGCATCCTGCGGTGTCAAAGCAAATACTCGGGCCTGTCCTCCACCGATAGCGGGCTGACCTCGACCTCGGCCTCTGCCTCCTCGTCCTCTCTGAACAGGACCGCTTCGTCCACGGCCTCTGGGTGCACCTAACTGGCGTGGAGCATCGCCGGTTGTAGGAAGTAGGGCTCTCTGAGGAGGGGGTGGTGATGGTGGTAGGGTCACGTGCGGAACTGTCGCTGCTCCCTGTCGTCTCGCCGGACAGTCTCTGACAAGATGGTGCAAACTCCCGCACCCAAAACACCCTGGCGACGGCTGCTGTCCCTGGGGATAAGAACCATATAACTGTCCCTGCCCAAATCCTCTGCCAGGCCTATCTCTCGGAAAGAATCTGGCGCGCTGCCTCTCAGACGGTACATCGGTGCGAATCCTCTTCGGCCCAGAAATGGCCGAAGTCTGTGATATGCGTGCCTCCATCCGCAATGCCGTATCCATAGCAGCTGAATAAGTGTCGTAGTGCTGGGCGCCAATGGCAAGATATAGCTGGGCATCAAGTCCCTGTACTAACCTCTTCACCATCTTCTCCTCGGTATCCACCAAATACTGAGCGTATCGGGATAACTGTGTAAACTGGATGTCATACTCAGACACCGTCATCCCAGGTGTCTTGACTAAGGCCTCGAAGCTACGAGCTCTGGCGTCACGAACGCTCTCTGGAAGGAAACGGGCTAGAAAGACCGCTGTAAACTCGACCCAAGTCATAGACGGTAGACCTGCAGCTCGACCTCTCAAGACTGACTCCCACCATGTCTGCGCGAGACCCTCTAGTCGGAAACTCGCAAGCTCTACCCATCGATCATCCGAACATCTCAACGAACGGCAGATCCTGACTAAACTGTCAAGGAACGTCTGTGGGTCCTCCGCTGCCTCAGTGCCGGTGAATACTGGAGGTCTCAGCCTCATGAAATCCTGTAGTGAAACCGGGATGGTCACGGTGGTAGTAGTAGGAGCGGGTATCATGGTCGTCTGTGATGTAGTAGGTACGTCATCCGGTCTCGGTGTACGACTGGCTGCAACTAGGGATCCTACCATCTGATGTAGCTCCTGCATGCCTTCCATCATCTGTTGCAACTCCTCCATACCAGTCTCGAGCCTACCCATACGGCCTGGGGAAGGTGGATCGGTCTGTCCCTGCGGCGTAGGCATACCACCCTGCTCAGTCCTAGCCTCGGACGAGCCAGCTCGAATCTCGTCTCTGGCGGTAGCCCTCTGTGCCCTCGTAGCCTTCGGCGGCATCGTGGCTGTTACAGGAAAACGGATAATAAGAACAGTGCAAAAGAATCATAGGATACACGGAATTGAAGAAGGAATTTCAAGCAAGTATCCTAAAGTCACTTAGGCGGAGTACCGTATCGCAAGTATGCCTCGGACATACACACGCTACGTTACCCTACTTAAGTCACTTACTCCATCTACCAAGGGTCATCCTACACTCAAAAAGGTAAAACCTATCGCTCTGATACCAACTTTGTCACGACCCGCAGGGTACGGATCATGACCGGCACTTAAGTTTACGAAACGTCTAAAGACGTCCGTAAAATAAGTAAGCCAAAGCCCAGAAAACAAAACCAATTAAGCAAAAGAGTGAAGGAAAACCAATCCATTGAAAGCGAGTTTATTAAATAAGTCATGTAAAACCCTTTTTAAAAACAATACCAATTTTTCCGAAAATTTCGGCAGAGTCTCCTTTGTAAATACTGGCCCCCAAAATGGGTACAACAAGAATAAATATGAATCCAACAAAATAGGGCATCCCCAAGCGGGAGCTAGCTCTTCGCCACAAGGCGGTCACAAATCCCACGCAATATAAAACGACAGCATGCAAAATAATCATAAAGAAGCATAAGAAAACAGCATGTCGACTCAAGTGAGCTCGACCCCAAAATACAGCATAAAAGTCCAAAAATCTCACAGTCTCATCTCTAGGTCAATATACAATAATACTGGTAGATACAGTAGATGGAGTACACTAGATACAAAGAATATACAAGGTGGTACAAAATAGTAATATAACCCACCTAAGAGCAAAACCTCGAGTCCAGACAAAGGAGGCAAAAGAACAAGTGCGCCCGCCGCTACTGCACTGACGGAGCGGACCTGAAAAAGGCTGTGGCACAACGGGGGTGAGTTGCCAACTCGTGAGTAATAAATAACATCTACACAGGCTATCGAATGCATGCACACAAGCATCCTAGCATCTAAATACAGGTAAGGCAGGACATAATGGCAAGTATGTATGCAATATGGATATACTAGCAGGTATGAATGCAATGCGAATCAGCTCGTGATCTGAATGTGTAAGTATAAGAAATCATGTTTTTCCCTTTAAGAATGTCTTTTGAAATACCAGCACAATACCAATAGAATCAACAAGAACCTGTGTCCAGCATCGACACCTCAAAACTGTCTCAAATCTCATATCAATGTATCTCTGGCCTCAGCCGTCCGGCTGACCCATCTCAAATATCAATATCTCATCATCTAGCGGCCACGGTCGGTATCCTCTGGATATCCGCCGTTCCAAACAGTCACCGGTAGGTAATCCGTCCCCTGCCAGGCTCAACGTCAACACCACATTCCTCTTGCCCCGGGGTACCTTACCGGGCCCACCATGTACCCGTGACGGTTCCTCCACTCCTCGACACGGATCTCGAAAACCACAGCAAACTCATGGTGGACGACACTTACATCACTAGAAAACCGCAATTTACATATTTAAAAAAATATAATAAGTTTAGAAATTTTGCGGCTTTCCCCCGAAATCCAGAAATATCATAAAATCTCAAGAAATCCTCATAAGTGTATATGTCAATGGTGATGAATGCATATGGTATCAATAATTAAGCTACGATGTATGATTAATAGACTAGGCATGAACAAATAATATGATGAGGTACATACACATGAATAGCAATCCTACGATTTCATTTGAAGGAATTAAAGGCAATAGCACAAGTTTAAGTATCAATTAGTAAGAGGTTTAAATTTAAAGGTTATCTAGTGTGGTGGCATGGCAATTACCAGGGTGTGTGTGTAAGCATGAATAGTGCTCGTGCTGCATATAAAAACCCTGGCAATGGTGCAGGTGTCCTAGAAAATGGTTTCGCATATGTATGTCAATATAATGCATGGAAGCAGCAAATAATCATATAAGTATTTCACCCCTAATTACTAACATCACTAAGAATTTTGTAAGTTACTAAAACTATCGGGCGGCTTGCGCCATCCAACGATAGTCCCCCATAGATGTTACATCTACTCACCGGAATCCCTGGCTAGCTGTGTCCAATCACCGCTTTCCCCTTTCGTGCCGCGTCTGACGTCTCCGCGACCGAACCTGGAATTTACATCAACACCAACCATAAGGTTACATATCAAGAACGACGCAAAATCCAAACGAAACTACTAATGTTCACTAGCTAGGTACAACGTGTGCAGGGTGCGCGGAACATACGCGAAAATCGCATAAACTGCCAGAAAACACCGATTTGGTCGCCCGGCAAAACTAAAACCCGACTACTCAAAACTCCGCACTCACGCATCCTAAACGTCATAGGAGATGCTAAAAACATCCCCAAGGTATCACAAATAATTCACCAATTAATTTTAATAAAAACCTAGTAAGCACAAAACTTGAAATTTTGGTGCAAATATCGAAAATTAGCGATACGGTTATCACAATCCAACACAATATCCAACCACACAACTAGTTAGCCACAATCACATAAATTCAACTCATTTATCATGCTTCAAAACCCATTTTCCATACATAAACCCTTTCTTAAATTTCCTAAAACAACAATTTACAACCAAAATCACACTTTTAAAATTTAGTAGATTAGCATAGTTTAAACACCACATAACAAGGTAACCTCTTACATTAGGTTGTGTAGGAACTAGATAGCAAATAATTTAATTAACCTAATAATGGTTTCAAGAACACTAGTGTAATTTTTCAACCATTCACTTTAAAAGAACAAGATTAGAAATTAGCAATGAAATTTAACACTAAAACAATTTCATTCAAGGAATCAAACCATAAGTATTTAAATGGGTCAAAATTATACCTCAATTTGAGATCTAGCAAGAATAAATTTGCTTCAAATGATGGCCTCAAGCATCAAGATCCAAGCTAGGGAGGTGAAGGAAAAGAAAGATGAAGGATGGGTTTAATTTGCAAGCTTTAATTTGCAATTTTGTTGAATTAAACTTGAAGAATTTTGAAGAAAATGAGAGAGAAGGAGAAGGAAAATAATGGAAATGGGGGAGGGTGCAGGTCTCGGCCAGGAGAGGTAAGGGGAGGGTGTGGGTGTGTGGGAAAAGTCATGAGTCAACTACCCCAAAAGTCAATGCACCATACTTTAACAAACTATATTTAAAATAAATTCATAAACAAACCAATTCAACACATGAAAGAAAACCAAAATGAGGCCAGAAATTTCTGGACCTGATCAAGGTGGGGCTGTCCTAGGGCTGAGGGAAGCGAGAGAGGGGTTTTACAAAAGAAATTTTATGCAAAAAGACCCCCTACAAGTCAAAAATTGCAAGTTTTAGCTTTAAATTCAATAAATTCGTTTCCTATCATAAAAATTAGTTAAAAATCAAAATAAAATACTAGAAATTTATGTTACAACTAGATTTTAATTAACATAATTTTAAAGATTAAAATTAGCCCAGAAAAATTTGTATTTATCGCTAATTTAATGTATTTTCTTACCGGCTTAAAATAATATTAAAAAATTGAAAAATTAGGGTAAATTTTTAAACGACCAGAATTTCATAATTAACTCATTAGCTACTAAAAACAAGCAATTACCTATCCATTTTAGGTATAATTAGCCCTAAACTGCAATATAACGAGAAAGACGGTTTTCGGAAAAATACCGAATTTTCACCGATTTTCAGGAAAACACCAAAACGACTTTTCAAGATGCTACAGAAACATTGGGAGCCATCCTGTTTAGACAAACTAAAAACCACTCTAAACTTGCAAGAGCATAATGCTGAGTGTTTCTTCTTCTCTCTCCTAATTGCAGCGACCAATCGACATGACTGGACTTAAGTTACTTCTAGATAAAAACTTACTGACAGGGCCAAACTACAAAGATTGGCTCAGGAATATCAAGATGGCAATCACTTACGACAAGCTGGGGTATCTACTTACCACCAAAGCTCCCCCTGCCCCTGGTCCCACTTCCAGCGTCGCGGATAAGGAAATCCGTAAGACTTGGGAGATTGATAGCACGAAGGCCAAGTGCCTCGTACTTGCCTCTATGGACAATGAACATCAGAGGAGGCACGAGAATATGGACTTGGAATCCATATTTCTTCATACAAAAGAACTGTATGGAGAGCAATCTCGTATCGCAAGATACGAAGCGTCGAAAAAGTTATTTTCGGCAAGGATGGCCGTCAGATCATCAGTAGCAGAACACGTGCTTAAGATGATCGGCTACATTGAGGAGCTCGCGGACCTGGGGACCACATTGGAGAGTGAGCTCTATACGAACTTAGTTCTCCAGTCCCTTCCTTCCACTTATGCCCAGTTTATACTGAACTTCAACTTATAAGAAAAAGAAGTTGAACTTTCAGAGCTCCTCAACATGCTGAGGAGCGCAGAGGGCACCCTACAGAAACGTAGGGAAACATCCACTTTGTTTGTAGGAGGATCATCTTCTTCTAGGTCCAAGGCGAAAGCCAAGGGAAAGAAGAAGAAAGCCCCCGCCAAACCAAGAGGCGGTGTTAGTAAAGTGGATACGAAGGGAAAAGCTAAAGCAACAAAGAAAGCGGGGAAGCTTGTGGATAAGGAAGAATGCTTCTATTGTCATAAGAAAGGACACTGGAAGAATGATTGCAGGGCCTGGAAGGCCAGAACAGAGGAATTGAAGCAGGTTGCAGCTTCAGCTTCAGGTGTGTATGTTATTGAAAACTGTCTTTCAATAAACTCTACTTCCTGGGTATTGGATACCGGATCAGGATCTCATATCTGTAATTCTTTGCAGGCGTTGAGAAACCGTAGTGTTTTGAAAGCAGGTGACATGACCCTTAGAGTTGCGAACGGAGCTAGCATGGATGCTAAAGCCGTGGGGGACTATCACCTGGGAATGTCAGATGGACATGTTTTGGTTTTGCGTAATTGCTTTTTTGTACCCAACGCAACTTGTAATATCATTTCTGTATCTTTAGTTTCTAAAGAAGGTTATGAATTTGCGTTTGTAAGCAATGTTGTAAACATTCACCTTAATCAAGTTCTGATTGGGTCATGTACATTGAGCAATGGTATATACGTATTAAACCAACCACAGATTTTCAATGTCCAGAATACACACAAAAGAAAGTCTCCGGAAGTAAATCAGACTTTCTTGTGGCATTGTAGATTGGGTCACATCAATGAGAGAAGGTTGACGAAGTTACATACAGAAGGATATTTGAATGCGTTCGAATATCAATCGTATGCCACTTGTCAATCCTGTCTCAAAGGAAAGATGACAAAGACTCCGTTCACTGGACACGGAGTAAGAGCGAGCGAGCTCTTAGGACTCGTACACAGCGACGTGTGCGGTCCAATGTCTACACATGCGCGAAGCGGTTATTCTTACTTCATTACTTTTACGGATGACTTTTCATGGTACGGTTATGTCTTCTTAATGAAACATAAGTCCGAAGCCTTTGGAAAGTTCCAGGAATATAAGAATGAAGTAGAAAAACAGACCGGCAAAAGTATCAAGATTCTAAGATCGGATCGAGGTGGAGAATACTTAAGTGCCGAGTTCCTGGACTATTTAAAAGAGAACGGAATTCTCTCTCAGCTTACTCCTCCATACACTCCGCAACATAACGGTGTATCGGAGAGACGGAACCAAACCCTATTGGATATGGTACGGTCCATGATGAGTAACGCTGAGTTACCGCTATCATTCTGGGGGTATTCGCTAGAATCAGCTGCATACCTTTTGAACCGAGTTCCCACTAAAACTGTGCCTACCACACCTTATGAGTTATGGAGTGGGAAGAAACCCTATCTTCAATATCTGAAGATCTGGGGATGTCCGGCTTTTGTCAAAAAGCAGCATGCGGACAAACTCGAGGCACGCTCAGTACTGTGCAAGTTTGTGGGATACCCAAAGAACACCAGGGGGTATCTTTTCTACCACGCAGAGGAACAAAAAGTCCTTGTTTCTCGTAATGCCCACTTTCTAGAACACCAGTTCTTAGAAAAGGAAATTAGTGGGAGCGCAGTAGAACTGGAAGAAATTCCAGAACCACAGACTATTACTGAAAGTTTAGTGGAACCAGAGGGTTCAAAAGAACAGGACATTCCTACGCCGCTCCGCAGGAGTAGTAGGCAGTCTCATCCGCCCGAGAGATACTACGGTTTTCTCATAGACGGGGATAGAGAGGATTGCATCATAGATTATGATGAGCCTACTAGCTTCCAGCAGGCCGTTCAGAGCGTTGACTCAGTAAAATGGCTGGATGCAATGCGGACCGAAATGGAGTCCATGTACACCAACAAGGTATGGACGTTGGACATTGCTCCAGACGGGGTAAAACCCGTAGGATGCAAGTGGATCTTCAAAAGGAAGATTGGTGTAGATGGACAGGTTGAGACCTATAAAGCTAGACTTGTTGCGAAGGGTTTTCGTCAAAGACCTGGTTTGGACTATGACGAAACCTTTTCTCCAGTGGCTATGCTGAAATCCATTCGGATCCTTCTTGCCATTGCTGCCTTCCATGATTATGAGATCTGGCAGATGGACGTAAAGACCGCTTTTCTAAATGGAAATTTAGAGGAGTGTGTCTATATGGACCAACTAGAGGGTTTCATTCAGAGTGGGAGCAGCGGAAAGGTGTGCAAGTTGCTTAAGTCCATCTATGGACTAAAGCAGGCATCGCGGAGTTGGAACATCTGTTTTGATGAGACGGTCAAGGAATTTGGCTTTATCAAAAATCCAGATGAACCATGCATCTATAGTAGATTTGTTGCGAGAACTGTAGTATTCCTCGTTTTATACGTGGATGACATTCTCTTAATAGGAAATGACATTCCTATGCTACAATCTGTCAAGGGGTTCTTGTGACACAGGTTCTCCATGAAAGACCTGGGTGATGCCTCATACATCCTGGGGATCCGGATCCATCGTGATAGATCCAAGAGGATATTAGGACTTTCACAGTCCAGGTACATCGACACCATACTGAAGAGATTCAGTATGGAAGATTCCAAGCGCGGTAACCTACCGGCTTGTCATGGGATCACCCTCTCTAAAGAGATGTCTCCCAAGACTGATTTGGAGAGGGATCGCATGTCTATTATACCCTATGCTTCTGCGGTAGGCTCTATAATGTATGCGATGTTGTGTACCAGACCGGATGTAGCTTATGCACTGAGTGTGGTAAGCCGGTATCAGTCAAACCCTGGGGAGAAACACTGGATAGCAGTAAAGAACATTCTCAAGTACCTGAGAAGGACTAAGGAGATGTTCTTGGTATATGGCGGAAAAGACCTCCAGATCGAGGCCTTTGCTGACTCCAGCTTCCAGAGTGACAAGGATGATTCCAAGTCCATGTCGGGTTTTGTCTTTACCCTCAATGGAGGGGCGGTGTGTTGGAAGAGTTCCAAACAGGAAACCGTTGCAGACTCGACGATGGAAGCGGAATACATCGCTGCATCTGATGCCGCAAAAGAAGCTGTCTGGATGAGGAAGTTCTTGAAAGAGCTTCAGGTGGTTCCGTCCATTGTTGATCCAATACCTCTGTATTGCGACAACAACGGGGCTATAGCTTTAGCGAAGGAACCCAGGTCCCATCAGAGATCCAGACACATCTTGAGGCGGTATCACCTGATCAGGGAGATCGTGGATCGCCAGGAGATCGAGGTTCGGAGAGTCGCTTCAGAAGATAACACTGCAGATCCATTCACCAAGGCCTTGCCCCAGACTCAGTTCAAGAGGATGATCGAGATGATAGGTCTTCGATACGCCAGTACATGGCCTTAGTGCAAGTGGGAGATTGTTAGTGTATATGCCCTAGAGGCCATTACTGTATCATACTAGTTTGTATATTACTTAATGGATTCTTGGGATATTCACCTTGTATATACAATCTTGCTCAAAATAGTAGTATGCTACTTGGTTTGTTTCTACTTCAATGTGTACATGTGTTTATCTTTTTATATCACCTATACGCATTAGTGGAGCCCTTAGGATCTTTGCTTGATTACCAGCGTTGTGATGGCAGTCACACTAGTGGGGCTGGATAATTTATAAGCACATCCTTATGTAGGTCCCTGGTCGCAGGACTATCGAGACAGGGCATCGATACTCCGGAGTAGACTAGAGCATGCGCTTCTCATCCCAGTATGGGAGACGGTCTGTCCCACAGCTGTCAGTACGTCGTACTTGAGAGAGTATGCGGGTGCTCGTTGGGTTACGAGTACACTGGACAGGACTCGTCGGGAACTGACTAGTTGGTATTATGCCTATCGTCAGTTAACAGTTCCCAGGTGACATGAGTACAGCTTAGTCCGCTGACTTGACACTGTCACTTCGCCTCGAGTGTGTTCCCACTGTACTTTGATTACTATCCTACCACGGCTCAAAGGAGTCGTGCAAACAGGTGGTAGTTGGGTGCAGTCCCGAAGCACTTGGAGGCAGTGACGGTTAGACAGGATTCGTCTCTCCCGGTATTGGGGGTTGACATCGCGCTGTGTCTAGGAGAGCCATTATACGAGTAGTCCCTGGCCAGGGCAAACGAGATATACTGGTAGGCTTCCAGTGTTATCTCAGGGTGTTTTGGGCTTCACTCCGACACGACTTGTACCGCTACTGGGGGACTGACGTTTACCGCCCCCTAGGCCCGCCTTGAGATGTATCAGACGAACAGACCGGACTGTACGTAGAATGTCGCATTCAGGCTCAGTAGGAGTTCAGATGGATTTCGCCTCGTCAGTCTTCTTGTCGGCATCTACCTGGGGACCGTTACGCACAGCTAGTGTCGCTTGCAGTCTGTGGTTAAACCCACTGCCAGCGTTGTGTCGAGTCTTTAGAGTCCCACACAGAAAGCTATTCGCCTTTATGCAAAAGAGTAGAGGTCGCATGGTTTTGCGACAGGTCGCATGGTTTTGCGACAGGGTTCGGTCACATCCGTGCACTTGTGCACGTACAGTGTCCGGACAGTTTACACTGGCGGGCTTTGGTTTAAGCCAGATCCTAGTGTACCTTTTTGGATTGGATTTATCCAGTATGCATTCGTGTTCCTCGGAACGCGGATGCGGGTGTGTATGCACAGTTGACGGAGAGACAGAGGCAGAGGATTCTCATTAGGGTTGTTGCCCGTTGACAGTTGACTATTGACTTTTTGCTCAACCCTAATGAGAATATGATATGTGATTAACAATTATATTAATTAAGTATTGTGGTGACATGGTTGTTGAGGGGTTGACTTTGTTGACTTGTTGACTTTGTTGACCGGTTGACTAGGTTGGACTAGTTGACCATCATGATGACTATGGCTATCATTTCATGGCAAAGACTTTTTACTTGCTTGTTTCTTTTGTGAGAAATGAGTGCATGAAATGATTTAGCCATTTTGACTTGAACCATTTTACACAATACTTGATTATTATTTTTGTGATGATGGTTTTGGATTATGAGAGCCAAATGAGAAAAGTCTTCTCTCATTCTTTCATGATCATTCTCTCTCTTGTTCTTGAGCTCTCATCTTCCTCCTCTTGCTCTCCCTCTCTTGATTCTATGGTTCACTTGTCTCATGAGTTGAGAACCAAGAACCATAGATAAAATCCCATACAAACTCTTCTCTACTCACTCTAGTTCATAAGGTTTAGCAAACCGAGTGAACTAGTTTCTTCAAAGTTCGAAGAAGGAGCCAAAGGTTGAAGCTTTCAGGTGGATCTATCTTCGGTGCCAGGAGACGACGGGGAGAAGCCGGTTCGGACGACCATCGAAGCTTGAAGACGAAGGAGTTCGAGAAAAAGAAAGGTATAACCACCTAACCGAGTAGTTAGCAACTCGTAGTTAGGTTGTTAGTTAGATGTTTAACAAAGATCCGGTTTTGAGTCCATGTTACCACCTCTAAGAAAATTGTTTTTCACCAAATTCCGCATGCCCGAAAGTACCGGGAGAGGTAGCACGGACTTACAGTTCTTCGGTAAGTTTGCGCGTTTGCATGGAGTTCCTTCATGCATTGTATCCGATAGAGGCATCCAGATCGCTAGCCGTCGTTGGCAGAACCTTCAGGAAGCCTTGGGTACTGGTTGAGCTTTAGCTCCTGTTTCCATCTGTAGGCTGATGGTCAGACAGAGCGGACTATACAGACTCTGGGGATATGCTTGTGCATACATACTAATTGTTTGTTGGTTGTTAGGATCGTCACTTGCCATTGATAGGGTTCTCCTACGATAACAGTTATCAGGAGACGTTTCAGACGGCAACTTTCAGGCCTTGTGTGATAGGTTGTGTCAATCGCCAGTCTGTTTTACTGACTCCGCGAGAGCAGGATTTTGGACCCCGGCTAGTCGAGAGGCTTCGGAGAAGATCCAGTTGATTCAAGTCAGGATGAGGTGTCATGACCCGAAATGGCACGCGACTGGCACTTGAATCATATGAAGTCTATAGGACCCCATCTAATTCAAGTAAGCCAAAATCCTAGAAATCTAAACCATTTTAAAGAAGAAGTGAAGAAAACTTATTTTAAAGCAAGTGGTTTTAATAACATAAGCCAAAGTATGCATTTATAAAATTTCAAGTCTTTTCTGAAAATTTTGGCAGAGTTTCCTTTGTAAATACTTGCCCCAAAAGGGGTACAACATGAATAATATGAATAAAAGAATCCCCAAGCGGGAGCTAGCTCTTCGTCAATTGACGGTCACAACCACGTAACCAATATAATATACAACGCCAAGGGTGAGGATCAAAACTCAAAAGGAAACTCAAACTCATCAAGAAAACCATAATAATTCACGCGCGACTCTAAGGTCGAAATAATACAACTGGATTTCTATGTCTGAAATAAATATACAAGTCTGGTTGATGGAGCTTACTAAATACAACTGAATATAAATGTACAATGGTGGTCACGAAGTGAGTGAACCCACCTACCAAAGCAATCACCCTGAATGGGAGCAGTGTGCCAGAAAGCCGCAATGAAACCTGTACGGCAAAACCTGCAAGAAACTGTGGCACAACGGGGGTGAGTTGCCAACTCATGAGTAGAAAACATCACAGAGCAGAAATCGTATGTATGACTCAATCCTAGGTCAATAAGATCAGTAATGTATATCCTTAATATGATAAAGTCTGAAGCATGATAAGGTGGCAAGGGTAAACATCACTACATAAGTGTAATACCAAGTGCTCGTGTCAGTGCCTTAGGTAGAAACATATCATAAATATGAGTTATGATCAATGTAATCAACATTAATCAGTGTCAACTATATCATGAAGTCTATAAGTATGTGGATATCATCCAACTATGAAATCAATGCCTGTATGCATATGGATCTCGTCCACGTGTCAACCAATGACACAACAACATCATGCATGCAAAGGTCATAAAAGCTTATGCATGAAAATATGAGGATATAAATCAACGTGTATCCCTCGCGACACATCAAAATCATGGAACCTGAGTGTCCAGCATTGACGCTCAAAACATCATGAAACCCGTGTCCAGCATCGACACGTAAATCCTTATATATCTCAGGCCCCGCATCCTCAGATCGGCCCTCATATATATCTCACCTCAGGCGCCGCCTACTCTGGTCGGCCCTCATATCCATCTCATGACTCCGGTCGATATTCTCCGGATAATTGACGGGTCCTAAATACTATCACCAGCAGGTAGTGCCCCCCTGCCAGGCTCACCGTCTAACAATACGAGTCTTCTTGCCCCGCGGTACCTCACCGGGTCCACTATGTACCCACAGATGGTGCTTACTGCTCCTCGAATCGGGTTTCACATGCCACTCTCAGAACCGAGAAAACAAATGGTGGACTCACTGAAATATCATATCAAGAGAAACTAGGTTTTTAAAACAATACATACTCTCTTTTGAAATAACCACGGTTCCTAAATCCAGAAATCTTATGAAAACAACATATCTCAATGCGTATAATCATAAAGCATGATGTATGCGACATCTAACAGAAATGTAAGCATATCCGTATATCATGCAACACGGAACAATAATATGCATATATCAAGGGAAAACCGCTCTTTCAAATGAATCCAGTTTAAAAATATATCTTGCGGTTTCCAAATCTCCAAAATCAAGCCAGAATCATCTATGTATGTGCCAATATGTATGTACGTAATTATGGGTGTACAATATGTATGTACGCAAGTATGGGTGTACAATATGTATGTACGCAAGTATTTCATGCAAGAAGTCATATCCTGATGCAACATTCCTACTGTGTAGTGACATGGCAATTATCGATGATGAAGTGTGTGAGCCGGCAAGCAGGTGTACGTGAAGCATACGCATCATCGGTAATGGTGCTGGTATCCTGACAGCATGGGTTTAATATAACATAAATCACAAGTATATAAGCATGCAATGCGCTAAAAACAACATGAATATATGGAAATGGAAAGTAAATGCAACAATAAGGAATCTACATTAGTTATACAAGTCATGCAGTTTTTCATTTGAAATCACACGAATCGTGGTGTTTGGGAAAATAGGGGATACGGTGTTTTTTAAGAAAAAAAGGTACGTCCTTTGAAATATCCGTAGAATCCCTTGTCATGACTTTTAAATACTCACGATTCGTTAGTTTTGAAATTGGTATGACTCGAGTCTAGTCTAACGTGTACAAGTAACTACAGGATTAAACTAACAGGCTAATCGAAAAGGTACGAAAACCACCTAAATCTGAGTCGATACATATAAATATAATAGTCGGTAATCCCGCCTCAATAGTATCACATACGATACAATATACAATATGACATCCTTGAGTCAAGAGTGCGGATCTCTCATCAATATATAGCTCGTACGGTAAATCCATCGTACGGCATCCCAAATCTGGGTACGGATCAAATATCACATTTATCTCATCAATTATCTGGTATCCTTATCGTCTTATCTCATGAACTGGGGGTACTGATCCAAGCCTAGTACAAACCGATACCATCAACATATGTATGTGTGCGTGTGTATGAAAACACATCGCCTAAAGACCCGCTATAACAACATGTCGTATCTCGTAATACGAACCAAAACATATCAACGATCTAATGGCATCATGCACAAATCTCATCGACTCATCTCCAAGTACCATATACTATACTCATCATCAATGTACAGGTATACGTATACAAACACACACACACACACACACACACACACACATAGTCCTATACCTATGTGTGTGTGTGTGTATATACATATCGCCATATACGCACAAGTAAAACAAAGTAGCAAGTGCGTGTGTGTGGGGTGTAAACCTTATTCTAGGGCTCACGACTAAACTAACTAACGACACTATCATCCAATTATACTAAAATTACCCATGACTCCCAAAGTCTATCTAGATAATCATAATCTCAAAATAAACATATGAATATAACCATATAATATGTACCATACACTACACTACGAACTGCGGGGGTGCTATACGCCATCCACCCAACTTTCCCGTAGATATATATCTACTCACCTCGATTTTTGCGTGCCGAATTCGATATCGCCATCCTCTTCTTCATCGTATGAAATCAACGTGAAGCTACCTACATATATAACACAATCGCAATGCGTATTAAAATCAAGGCGGAAAACCAAAACAGCACACGTCTCACTCATAGGTTAAAAGCTATAGCCTCGCATGCAAAACACAACCAATAACCCTAGTCGTTGACGTTCAAACGCCACACGACGGAAACAAAGCATCAAATACCAAATCCAAATTCACAAAAAGCCACAAAACGAATTCAGAAACATTGAAAACACTTCCAGATTTGCCATGGGTGACAATTGGGACATTTTGCATATAGGGGAGGTCTTATTTACTGCAACTGGAGCCATGGACCAAACCTGGGGCCTATACAAATAATCCAGGCCGCAAATTGCGGCTCCTAGGGTTAAATCTACGGCCATGAGGAGGTATTTAGGGCTCGGGTCTCTATGGTAGCTTCCTGGTCGCCTGCACATCTCTCAGTCTTCGCTAAATAATTTTCAGGTCACCCGAGTGTCAGCAGATCTCCAAATACACCTCAAATTTCCATAATTTCCCAATATCGAGGTTTCTAAGTTTGGGAATTGGGGGTTTACTTTATGGTTTCAGTCCAATATATTATCCCTACAGGGGTTTAAGGTCACTTTTAACCTCAATTACACCTTTTGATTCAAATCAAACCCTAATCCTTAACTTGGAATTTTCAAGTTCACTAAACCGAACTAAAACATTTCTAAAAATGCAAGGATACTAATGTGAATCTAAAACAATACTAATAGTGATGAAATTATCTCATTTGGCAACTCAAGAATTTTCTTGAGTTGCCCCAAGTCTTTAAAATCCGATTTTTCTTGGTCCAACGTGTTTGTAGTGGGCTTGTGCATGTCTTTTGTGAAGTGGAGATGAACTTTTAAGATGGGATTGACGGTGTTTGAGGTGGTGAATGTAGTGGAGGAGAAAGGGCTGCCATGGGGTTTGAGAGGGGGGAGAAAGAATGAAAAGATGAAGAGGGAACAATGAGCCATGGTCTAAGGTTGACCCCTCACTTCTCGCACTTGCCCATACCCATTTGTTTGGTGTTTTTTTTTCCTTTCCTTTTGTTTTGTTTTCTTTATCTTTTCTTTTCTTTTCACAATAGAAACCCAAATGAGCCATGGTTACAAAAATGTAACAAAGTGAAAAAGACATGGTGCATGTCATGTGCACAAAACAAACTTAATGCACGATTAGTGATATTTAATCGCCATTAGCATTAAAATATAATATAATTAATTATAAAAATTCATAATTTGCCTAAATCACATAAAACACCTTCATTTCCATAATTCCTATAATTTTCCAAATATTTCCCAATTTATCGATATTTAATTATACTGCATATTCAAAATATTCACAATATTTATTACTTAATTATATAAATTCCCAAAATAATAATTTTTTTTCTGAAATGTTACATGAGGGCAGCCCAATGCAGACAGAAGTCTTATACCGATCGTAGTTGTCGCAGACATTAGTTCGCAGTGGGAGATCATGTATTCTTACGGATTTTTCCGATGAAATAGCGTGTAGAGTTTTGGGAAGCTTAGTCCCAGATTGTAGGTCCTTATGAGATCCATGAAGCGAGTTAGTACCGTTGCCTATAATATGGCACTTCCGCCCAGATTTTGAGTATTCATCCCGTATTCTTTGTGTTGATACTTTGCAAATACCTTCATAACCCTTCTCACATGATTCAGCATCAGACCGTTTAGCTTGGACGTGATCTTTTCGTTCACCGGCAGCCGATAGTGTTAGTGGATCGGCAGGTGGAGAAACTTCGGTCAGGGGTCTTGCCATCTGTGGAGGTTTTTCTTTGGCGTAGCCGTATAGTGAGGTGATCACTTGGGAGGCTGCGAGCGAGATTTTTGAGTTTTGTACTCATCTCTTTGAAGATATGCATAGTGAGAATTTTAAATTCGGGGACGAATTTTCTATAGGGGGAGATTGTAACACCTTAGGAATGCGATTAGTATTAATTAAGCGATAATGCTGGTTTTTGGTAAAAAGTTTACCAATTTGGGTTCCTCATATTTTATAACATTTATTTAATAATTTATTTTTATTTATTATGGCTTACACATACATGTGCATGTTAATGTGGGGGGGTGTTTGTGTTAGTCTAGTTTAGTGACCATGACAACATTAAGTTAATCATAATCCCTACTTTACTTTAAACCTATCCTTGCTTAAACCTTAACCCTAAACCATGGTATTTTGAGTGAGAGAAGATATTTTTTTCTATGTGTTTTGGATTGGATGAGAGGTGGCATGGTGAGTCATGGTGAACTTAATGCTTGCATTAAGTGATGGTGTTTCACTTACCCTCTCATCCTACACTCACCTCTCTCGCTTTTCTTCACACCCTCTCTCATTCTCTCTCACTTATCTCTTTCTCATTATGTCTTCATCTCTCTCTCATCTCAACTGAACACTTGCCCATTTCATCACAAAACCATTACAAACTTCACAAAATCTCACCCAAATCACTTCATAAACCTTATTTTGCCTCTTGGATGCCTTGGAGATTGGAAAGCTAGGATCTTTAAGCTCGTGGGAGTAGGTAATGATCTCTATATGTTAATTAAGTCATTTAATGTTGTGTAGCTTGAAAGATTCTGTTTAGAACGCGTAAAGTTTCATTTCGTGCAAATATCGTATTTTTAATGTAGATTTGGGTCTCGGATGATCTGCTATCAAACCAGGTATTTGTTGGAAAAGTTCCAACCACAGTGGTCATGTGTAGTAACCTAGAACCGACCATAAAAACCTGAGACAATTCCATGAAAAGTAGGCCGCAATTTTATTGCTTCTGGCCGCAATTTGCCGCCAGACTGGGGTGTTTGGGTTTTGGTTTTGGTCTGGGGGTCTCTGGGGTTGTGTGTGGTCTTGTGGTACATGTAAATTTTACAAATTGTTTGTTTAGAAAAATCTGGGATCACTTTGCTAGTTTTTAGTGTTTCGATTACGCGTGTTACGTTATCCGATATGGTTCGTGTCTTTGTGTATCTGTTGCTCTTGGGTTAATTTCGTAGTGTTGCTATGCGTGTTAGCCACTAAACGAACGTTTGAGAGTATGTTTGGAGTTGATACGTCGGTCAAACGTAGTGGTTACGTGTTATTAGTCGATTGCTAATATGAACTCGTTATATTGTTGTTTTATGATCCAGGGACGCAGGCGGGGACTTCAGACACTGCGAAGAAGGGAAAGTGAGTGGTTGGCTTTAATTAGCCCAAGGATCATCAGTGAGTAAATTTAACATCTACAGGGGAATCGCCCTCATGGCGTTATGCGTCTGGGCTAGAATAAATGATATGATTCTTGATATTTAGTATATGGACATTGATTGTGCATGTGTACCTGTTAGATATGTATGCCCTAGAGGCCATTAGTGTATAGTACTAGTTTGTATAATATATTTTGGAAGCTTGGGATATATATATACGGTTTTACTACAGTCTTGTTCGATATAGTAGTATGCTACTTGGTTTGTTTCTATCTTAGTATGTGTATATGTTTCTTTTAACATTTCGCTGAAACATATTGATGGAGCCTTTAGGATCTTTGCTTGACTACCGGCGTTGTGATGGCGATCACACTAGTGGAGGCTGGGTAGTCTATAAGAACATCCTTATTCTTGGTACCTAGTCATAGGATTATCAAGACAGGGCATCGATACTCTAGAGTAGACTGGTGCATACGCTTCTCTTCCCAGTATGGGAGATGGTCTGTCCCACAGCCATCAGTACGTCGTACTGGAGATAGTATGCGGGTGCTCGTAAGGTTACGAGTACACTGGACAGGACTCGTCGGGAACTGTTGGTTGGTATTATACCTATCATCAGTTAACAGTTCCGAGGTGACATGAGTACAGCTTAGTCCGCTGACTTGACACTGTCACTTCGCCTCGACGGTGTTCCCACTGTTCTTTGATTACTACCCTACCACGGCTCTACTGAGTCGTGCAAACAGGTAGTAGTTGGGTGCAGTCCCGAAGCATTTGGAGGCAGTGACGGTTAGACAGGATTCATCTCTCCCGGTATTGGGGGTTGATATCGCGCTGTGTCTAGGAGACCCATTACACATAGTCGTCCCTGGCCAGGGCAAGCGAGATATACTGGTAGGTTTCCAGTGTTATCTTAGGGTGTTCTGGGCTACACTCCGACATGACTTGTACCGCTATTACGGGACTGACGTTTACCACCCCCTAGGCCCGCCATGCGATATTCTCAGACGAACAGACCGGACTGTACGTAAATTGGCACATACAGGCTCAGTAGGAGTTCGGATGGGTTCACCTCATCAGTCTTCTTATCGGCATCTACCTGGGGACCGTTACGTACAACTATTACTGCTTGCAATCTGTGGTTAACCCCACTGCCAGCGTAGTGTCGAGTCTTTAGAGTCCCACATAGAGGGTTACTCGCCTTTGGGCAAAACAGAGTAGAGGTCGCATGGTTTTGCGACAGGTTTCGTTCACACTCGCGCACTTGTGCACGTTTAGTGACCGGGCATTTATTACTAGTGGGCTTTGGTTTAAGCCAGATACTAGTATTTGTTTTGGGATTGGTTTTGTCTCATTGTATTCTTGTTCCTCGGAACGCGGATGCGGGTGTGTATGCACAGTTGATAGAGGCAGAGGCAGAGGATTCTCATTAGGGTTGTTGACCGTTTGACTTTGGTTGACTTGTTGACCGTTGACTTTTCCCAAACCCTAATGAGAATGATAAATATGATTAATAATGATAATTAAGGATTATTGTGTTATGGTTAGGTTGAACATTTGACCATGATGGACATTTTGACCCTTGTTGACATTTTGACCATAATCATTTCATATCAAAGATGCCTCTTGATCTTTGCAAATTGCATTTATTATGAAATTATAATGGTCATTCCATACTCACCATCACATTTTCTTTTTAATTATTATTATTAATCTTATATTCTCTCATATGAGCATGGTTGTAAACAAGAGAGCTCTCATTCTATCATTTTTCTTCTCTCTCTTTGCAAAAGCTTTTCTTTTTCCTCTCTCAAAGCTTAAGTGTTCCATGTGTTGGAAATCATAAGTTTTGAGACAAAGCCACAATAACACATCTCTACTCATTCTAGGGTATTAGGTTTAGCAAACCAAACACCTTAGTTACCTCTAGGTTGAGATAGGAGCTCAACTTCGAGGCCCTCGGGTGGATCTATCTTCGGAAAAGAGGAGACGAGAAGGAGGAGCCGTTCAAACTACCACAAGGAGAAAGCAAGGAGGAGAACAACAAGAAAAGAAGGAGTTCAAGTTAACATATAACCCCTAACCGAGTTGGTAAAGCTCGTAGTTGTTGCTAGTGTGTTGTTTAGCAAAGATCGGGGTTTTCTAGTCCATGTTACCCTTTCATGAAAAATTTGATTTTTACCGTTTCCGCAACCCCGAAAGGACCGGGACGGGTAACGTGGACCTAACAGTACCCTTTTTGCATACCTCAGTTTCTTATTTGCATATGGATATACTATTGATGAGACACAACACCATTATTGACGGTTCATATTACACGAGCACTAATTGTTTGCTACACACACTCCGTCGATAATTGCCATGACACTCACAACCCTTGTACATACGAGATATAGTTGACACCTATACATATGTGATATTGTATTGGTTAGGGACATTGAGACATTGATTCATATTCCTTTGTGCATATGAAATATAGCATACCTGTATACCTACATGCTTACACATATGCCTGGCCATGTCTACATGCTAGCTACCCATATACCTATATGGTATTGTACCATTAGAGATAGGTATATACACATATGAGACACAGCTACATGAACATCTTGCATACATACTTACATGTACACGTACCTTGCTTGATATAGCTACACATATACCTGGAGGGTATTGTATCATTATTGACATGTATATACACATACCTAGCTTGATATAGCTACACACATATCTGGATGGTATCACATCATTATTGATATGTAGATACACATATCTTGCTATACCGACATAGTTACGCATACCTGGCTATAGCTACATGTTCACCTTTATATGATGTTGTATGGATTTTGGAGAACTCAGGAACCACATGATATATTTAATAACTCGTTGCAGTTAAATAGCGGTTTTTCCTTTAAATGCTCATATTACTGTTTCATGTTGCATATATTATATTTCATAGATTTATGCATTGAGATATGGATTTCAAATGATGTTTTACTCCTGCGTATATATATCAGTGGTATGGGACGTTGATATATATATATATATATATATATATGTATATATATATCAGTGGTATGGGACGATGTTTTATATGTACACCTACATAATATATCATCATAATGATCTATGCAATTATACTTATTCATTAATTTATGTTTTCTGGATTTGAGGACCGTGGTAGTTTCATGAAATTATGCATTATTTGAAAAACCCGGTTCTTCTTGATTTGATATTTCGATGCGTTCACCATGTGATTTCTCGGTTCTGAGATTGGCATGTGATACCCGATTTGAGGACCAGGAGGCACCGTCTGCGGGTACATGGTAGACCGGGTATGGTACCCTGGGGCGAGAGGTGATTTCGTGGTATAGACGATGGGCCTGACAGAGGAACCACTACCTACCGGTGATATTATTTGGATTCGGCGGATATTTGGGTGATACCGACCGGAGTCCTGTACGTATGGATACGTGGATTACGAGTGTCGAAGTTGGGCACTTGGGTTTCTGAGAGACGTATGGTACGTATATCAGGGCCAGTCGTGGTGACGAAACTTGATAGAGGAGTATTTATGTGTCGATGCTAGACACTAGTTTTCATGATATTTTCGGGTGTCGATATAAGACACTCAGGTTTCATGAGACTTACAGGATGTGTTTAATTTCATACACTGCATTTATTGGATATGCATTGCTTCATGTATTAGTAGTACCTGATAGAGTACCTTTCATGACTGTTGCATATACATAATATCATATTATTGCTTCATGTATTAGTTGTACCAGATAGAGTACCTTTCATGACTGTTCCATACTGATCAGTCAAAAATATTGCATTCTTAACACATCAATTTCCCTACTCTTTCAAATCATCTAATGGTGTTTGGTGTAAATATAGCACGTATTAGCAATTCGTCTGTGAAATATCAAATAACATGTGTTATACATTATAACCGGCATTATGAGGGAAATTGTGTGTTTATTACTACACTCATGATCTGTTGTATATCAACACTTGTCTCGAGATTGTGTGCAGGAAATTCTCCAGGTAAAAGAGCCGGAATTGCTAAAAGTACTGATAAAATACATCAAGTCTTTGACCTGAGATCCGGCAGTAAACAAGAAAGTATAATGAGATTCCAGACATAAAATAAAGCCCGTAGGATCAGTACCAAACCAACCTGAGACTTTCATGCAGAGATCACCTCATATGGCCGCGGATCCGTGGCCGAGTCAGGCTGATCCGCCGCGGATCCGCGGCCATTCTTACTCGTCGGTGGTATGAACCTTTTGCAGGGCTCTTCTTTTAACGGTCAAGCTTCTCCAAGACGATTTAAAGTCCCCAGATTTCTCCAGAAGCTTCCCTTCTAACAGCCAAGCTTCTTGTGCAGGTTTGATACCTACCAAGCTTCTCATGCAAGCCTCATAACAACCAAGGTTCCTTGAGAAGATTGACCTAGCTTCTAGGGGAAGCTTGAGGGAAAACTATAAAAGAGCACTTAGAGCTTCATTACAAAGGTTGTTCATTTGTTGAGTAGTTATTGATTAGTTGTTCAATAAATCTACACACATCTTGAGTGACACAACTTGTAATCAAAACCCTAACCCAATCCAAATCCAAAGACAAAACAAGATTCATCGATAAGCGTCTCAAGAAAGCCTTCAACGAGCCTTTGAAGTAACGTCGATCTTCATCCGAGCAAAAGATCCATGACGATCCGCGACTTAAGAAGATCGATGCGAAGCTAATTTCGGCGGATCTAGTTAACTCCTCAAATCTTGTAATCTTTGAGTGAATTGTACCTAATCGTCGATTAATAAAGGTGAAAATTATAAATCTTGCTTTTTTCGTTACATTCTTGCATTATGAAAATTTATCGATTCTTGATTCTTCCATTTTTCATGATGTGTGAGTGAAATCTCCGCTTGTAGCAGAATCGAGAGAATAGGTAGATGATGATGATTAAATTCTTGAACGATTCTTAAGTCTTATGAGTTTTGTAAACTTTAGGAAATTGAATCATCGAAGACCTAATTTGAGCGAGATCGCTTTCATGAATGTTTTCTCTCCAAATTAGAGATCAACGATCGGTGATTCAATTTACTAGAGGCTAGAATTTGAATGATAATCAATGAAAGGACAAGGGATGATGAAGGAGAAACCCTAGTTTCTTCAATAAATCCCTAAACCTCGTTGATCGTCATCGATCTAGCAACAAATCCTCAATAGATGAGATTTCGTAATCTTTAGTTTTCATGATCACTACTTATTTGATTGATTCCAACAAGCTACATTATAAATCTTGATAATTCAATTGGTTTGGACATTTCCTTGATCTATATGAATTCTTGATCCTAGATCTATTTCTTTATGATTCTTGAAACTAAATTTCACAAATCTTAAATCATTTTCTTTTATCTTTTCTTTTTAACTCAACTAAAACAAATTCAAACAAATTCACACTTTCTCAGTAGGCGATCCGTTCTCATTGACGAAACTACAATAGACACCGTCAATTGATTGCGGTATAAATTTCTTTGGTTGTGAAACATTTCAAAACACACACGAAGATGATCAATCAATTGGCGCCGTTGCCATGGATCGTGTGCTAATTTGTTCATTTTGGTTAATTGGGTTGAAAAAATTTATTATTACATTAGAATTTTTAGATCAAAATTCGCATCAAATGCTTTACGATATGTTGTGAATTGTTGCAAGGGAATCTAGAAATCTCTGGAGCGAGAGGAAAAATTTTCAGAGCATCTCAGATAGTTCAGTGAGTCAACAGGAGTCTCTGTAAAATTTTTTGTGCAAGTATCTTCTCAAAGGACCGCGCAACCGCGGTCATAGGTAGCTTCTTGCGGCAGATCCGCGGCGAGATAGCTGCTTCAGTGTGCCAAAATTTTTAGGTCCATTTCTGTATTTCTTATCTCCTCCCTGCTCTATTCCATTAACCAATTTCTGCAGGATTCTTTGGAAAAATTCGCAGAGCTGGAAAAAGAAATTGTTGCGTGTTTGATCTTGGTTGTTTGCATTTTTAAATATGGAAATTAAGTGGCAAAGGCCAAATTCAGATTATGTGGGGATTTCATTACCCTTCCTAAGCCCCAATAATCACAAACTTGCATCCGCATCACCATCATTAACTAAAATATATCTAGACAAGACTCTAAGGAATTTCACGCTCATTTAGGACAGAAGAAGGTCGTGGGTAATCTATTGCTTATCCGCGTTTATTTTGTGGTGTCTAAGGCAAGTGTGTCTAAGGCAAGTGGTTACTTAATTAGGCCCACTACTTACGAAGTGGAGAACCTCCCACTTACCCGGCACTTATGATTGGTAGAGATTCTGCGTGTTCAAGTTTAGTTAATTACCGCAATCAAGACGGTTTCGCTTGTAGCTAGCCGGTTGAGTACGGGTCATCCGCAGGGAGATGGGAATCTTTTTCTATGTGCTTTAACGAGTTAAGTCCAGTTTTCCAGATTTTGTTGTGATTAATTAAGTGTTAAAATGATATGTAAAGAGAGCTTGTTAGGGTTAGGATTAGGTTAGTTTGAGTTAGGAGTCGCTCACCTCTTTCGTTGCCACTCTTAATATCGGTGTTACGGTAATCGGCAACAACGGAGATTAGCACGACTAGGAAGGAACTTGCGAGTATAAGCTAGGCTTTCCAACGCATAAGTTCTTCCTTTTGGTGCTTGTTCGTCCGTTCTTGGCTCTTAGCTATAACCTCCGGTTAATTCAACCACAACCGGTCTCACTATAGAATCACCGCTATCATGTAGGATAGGGTGCCGTAAGGAGCGGATTGTGGTTCAATTAACGGGAGTCGATTTAAGATGTTGGACAAGGAAAGAGTGAGAGAGATTTCCTTCTCTCAAACTTCCCTTATCCTACCCTAACAAGTATGGAAACTACTCACCCATAATACGGAAAAATAAAACAAAAGAGGAAGATAGAAAGAAGGAGATTAGAAGATAACAACTAGCTATTTGCGACCTCACCTTGGCAAGGATCAAGCGTAAGCGTCATGGTTGTTTAAGGATAAAGGAAAAGAGAAAAGAAAGAACAACAAGAAACAACAACAACTAAGTTAACAAATGAAAATTACAAGCAATAATAATTTAACTAAAGAACAAGACAAGATATAATAACACAAGGAACTTCTTTATTCATCATTCTTCACTCACAAAAGCTCACTACAAGTTTTTCAATGGAGAAGAGATGAGAAGAGGAAGAAGAAACAAGTATTCTAAACCTAGAAAAATACAAGATTATGCACACCCTTGCTTCACAAGCTTCTGGGCTATTTATAGGCAGGGAAAAGGAAATCTAGGGCAACAATCAGAACAAATATGAAAAGACCAAAAACCCCCTAAAAAATAGTCAACTGCCGCCACTATGTGGCCGCGGAACCGCGGCCTAGACCCCCTATTGGCCGCGGTTCCGCGGCCATTTCGAGGAGTTGGCTCCTCGGGCTTTGTGGGTTGTCCTGGTTTGCTTTTCTCTGTAGTTTGGCATATGATTTTTCTGATAAACTTTCCATATTTCTTCCAGAATTTCTGTTGATCAAAAGGTGATTGAAAGTGGATCTTTTGCCATGATTTCTTCGAGCTCCGCGTAGATTTCTTGGATCTTGTGCTTCCATTGAGCCTTGTGCATGAAAATGACATTTGAATTGCCATTTTGTCTCCTAAACTGGTGTGTGGCAACAGACGGATAAAGAGCGGAGATCCGTGTTTTATCTGTGGTTGGCAGGAACCCGGGTTTTGTCGTGTTTTTCCATGAATTTCACCGTTTCGAGCCGAGAACCTGTATCCTGTAATTGACTAGAAAACACGGCTCAAGAGTACCTACCGATAAGCAATGTGATAAAAATTGGGCGGTATAAAAATGCAAAAATCTGATATGAACAAATACCCCCAAACTTATCATTTGCTCATCCCGAGCAAAGCCAATTTTATTCACAAAAAATTTCCTAACCTCACTTTCGCAGGGAACGTGATTGCACTGAGCATGTGCAACAAGCCGTTAAACCTCTAGGTGTCCCTAGTTGGAGGAGTGTTGTCTCCTGAGGGTTTTCAGCGGATACTACCCACAAAATCCGGTCAAGTTGGTTTTGTAAAATAACTAAGATTCAAACCCTAAAGTTTTGTTTCAGATAATAACAATTCTATTATCCTAAGTCTAGACCGTCGAACCTTTATTTTTCACACCTCGCTTCTTATTTAACTACAGATTTTATATGTCTTTACGTGCAGTGCAAATAGTGTCGTTAAGTTTCCAGAAGGATCGATTTACGTCATCATGTCACACAATAAAGCCCAGATAAAAATTTTGAAAGGATCACATAAGTTTTATAAAGAGTTAAGAATTTTTCAAGTTTCGTTTTCCAGTAAAGTTTCAACTTTAGAATTTCTATCTTCCTTAACAGGAAACTAGGTCTTATTTTTCACTCCACCTTTTTCTTGTTTTCATTTCATACACACCTCTGTGAACGTGCAATAGTCTTTATCATAGAATAAAACCTTCATATCTCCGCTAAAATTTTTATAAAAGCCTGTCTTTTATCAAAATTATTCTCACACAAAGAACCGTTAGGAATTTGAACTCGGAGAGAACACTTGCTTGACTTTGTTTTAATCTGGACTTTCTAGGCTTCTTAGCGAGCTTTGGGCCAATGCTCCCAAACCAGTTGGCTTTAGGGCATTAGGTGTAAAAACACCCCAGCGGACTTAATTACTCAAGTTACCTAGGTCCACAAACAAAAGACAGTTTGGCGTGAAAATCATGATGATTTAATACGAACGAAGATATAGCCAGCAGTTCAATTATTTTTTTGGATAAAAGACGTGTTTAGTGGGTTTTGGTGTGTAATCATTCCAATCAAGTTCCAGATGGGTTATTTTTCAGACTTAGTTCCAATTAAGGCATCAATAACATTCCTTCATATTCACTCACTTCATAAACTATTCTTGATATTACTTATTTCCGAACAAACCTATTTGATCCTTAGAAAATCATTTATCCATTTAAAAGTTTTTAGACATAAAAAGACTTGTCATCTAATTTCCAAAACTCACGACACGTGTAGTGTGATGTAAAGATGTATAACAGCTATAGTTAACTTCAAAGGAGAGTTATCTTTCAGGTTTTCAAAATCTAAACTTAAGATTTAGTTATTCTTATCTTATTAAACAAAAACCGTCGAAATGTTGAATCAGAGTTCTCCCACTAGCTAACTTGATCAAAAAGTTTTTATGTTTTTAGAAAATTTTCAGATTTTTATGGATTTTAATATGTAGATGCAGAATATACATATGAATGCGAAGGTAAGAAATGCGTACCGAGCATACCCCCAAACTTAAACTGGACGGTGTCCTCACTGTCATTGCATGAAGAGATAATTTGAAGGGTCAAAATTGTCGGTTAGCGATATACAATTTTTTTTTGTTTTTGTTTTTAAAGAAAAGAAAAAAAAAAGAATATCCACAAATATATACAAAATGGTATATACATACCCGCAAATTTATTTGGAACAGTGTCCACTGTTCTTGGCTGGATAACCGAAGTTTGGTGGTAGGCAGAGGAAGATTATGCAGGGTAAACCGGCTCCTGTAAGACCAGGAGCTCCTCTGTTGGTTCGGCGCTAAGGTACGGTTTTAGTCGGTGTCCGTTCACTTTGAAGAATGAACCGTCCTTTGGATTTTCCAAATCCACAGCGCCCTGCGAATATACATTCCGCACAAAATACGGCCCTTTCCAGCGAGATCTGAGCTTTCCTGGATGGAAGTGAAGTCGGGTGTCGTAAAGCAGTACCTGCTGACCAGGTACGAAGGTTTTGCGCAAAAGGTGTTTATCGTGAAACACCTTCGTTCGATTCTTAACGACAACCGCGTTATCGTAAGCCTCATCCCTAAGCTCGCTCAGTTCGTTCAGTTGCAGCTTCCGATGGCTGCCCGCATCTTGGAGAGACAGATTCATCTCCTTTATCGCCCAAATTGCGCGATGCTCTATTTCGACAGGTAGGTGGCAGGCTTTTCCGTACACAAGCCGATAGGGAGACATGCCAAGGTCGGTCTTATAAGCGGCTCGAAATGCCCATAGGGCATCAGTGAGTTTTAGCGACCAATCCTTACGGTTCTTAGAAACCGTCTTCTCCAGTATCTGCTTGATTTGCCGATTTCAAACTTCGGCCGCTCGCAGGTTTGGGGGTGGTAGGGCGTAGAGAGCTTATGATTAATGGAATATTTCCGCATCAAGGCCTCGAAAGTCTTATTGCAGAAATGACTTCCATTGTCGCTAATGATCGCTCGGGGGTGCCCAAACTGGGAGAAAATGTTTTCTTTAAGAAACCTAACGACAACCTTGTTTTCGTTAGTCCGGCTGGGCACAGCCTCGACCTATTTAGAGACGTAATCAACAGCGAGAAGAATGTACAAGTTCCCGAAAGAGCTGGGAAACGGCCCCATGAAATCTATCCCCCAAACATCGAAAATCTCCACAACCAAGATCGGTTGGAGCGGCATCTCGTTCCTCCGGGATATCCGGCCCAAGTGTTGGCACCGGGAGCAAGTCTTGCAATAGTCATGAGCGTCTTTGAAGAGTTGTGGCGAGTAGAAACCACATTGCAAGATCTTCTCAGCTGTCTTTCTGGGGCCAATATGCCCGCCACACGCTTGATCGTGGCAAAATGACAGCACACTCTTGAATTTCTCGTCAGGGACACACCGACGAATAATCTGGTCGGGACAGTAGTTGAATAAATAGGGTTCGTCCCAGTAAAAGTGTTTTACTTGGGATAAGAAGCGAAGTCTGTCCTGACTTGACCATTCAGTCGGTAGTAATCCCGTGGCCAAATAGTTCACAATATCTACGAACCAGGGTTCGCAAGATACTGTCAAGAGTTGTTCATCCGGGAAAACGTCATTGATCGGAATTGGAAGCGAAGGCGAAGAAGGAAGTCGTGAGAGATGGTCGGCAACTACGTTTTCACATCCTCGTTTGTCCTTAATGACAAGGTCAAACTCTTGAAGCAAGAGGATCCAACGTATTAACCGAGATTTTGCATCTTTCTTCGCAAAAAGATGGCGCAGAGCAGAATGGTCTGTGTAGACAATGACTGGAGAGCCGATGAGGTAGGGCCTGAACTTCTCTAAAGCAAATACAACAGCTAAGAATTCCTTCTCAGTTGTTGTATAATTGAGTTGGGCGTCGTTCAGGGTTCGGCTCGCATAATAGATTACGTGCGGCATCTTGTTTATTTGTTGTCCAAGGACAGCACCAATGGCAAAGTCGGATGCATCGCACATAATCTCAAATGGGTGCGTCCAGTCAGGCGAAGAAAGAACGGGAGCAGAAGTGAGTGAGCGTTTCAATGACTCGAATGCAGTCACACAGCTCGAGTTGAAGTCGAATGGCGTATCCTTGGCCAGCAAAAGTGTCAAGGGCCTAGCAATCTTGCTAAAGTCCTTGATGAACCGTCTATAAAAACCGGCATGGCCAAGGAAGGCTCGGATATCTCTGACGCATCGGGGAGGAGGTAGATTGGAAATGACCTCAATCTTTGCTTTGTCAACCTCTATGCCATTTTGCGAGATGATATGTCCTAAGACAATACCTTCACGCACCATGAAGTGGCACTTCTCCCAATTCAAAGTGAGATTCTTGTCCTTACATCGGGTAAGGACAGCGTCAAGATGCAGCAAACACTCGTTGAAGGAATCGCCGAAGATGGAGAAATCATCCATGAAAATCTCCAGAAATTTTTCCACCATGTCTGAGAATATTCCCATCATACACCACTGGAAGGTAGCGGGCACATTGCATAACCCAAAGGGCATGCGACGATATGCAAACGTGCCGAAAGGACAAGTGAAAGTGGTCTTGTCCTGGTCTTTTTCGGCGATGTGAATTTGATTATAGCCAGAGTAACCATCAAGAAAGCAGCAGTACTCGTGTCCGGCCAATCGTTCAAGCATTTGGTCAATGAAAGGTAGCGGAAAGTGGTCCTTCCGCGTTGCGGCGTTGAGTTTTCTATAATCGATGCATACTCGCCACCAAGTTTGGGTGCGAGTAGGGATTAACTCGTTCGCCTCGTTGGTTATGACCGTGATGCCCGACTTCTTGGGGACAACATGAATGGGGCTAACCCACTGGCTATCAGAGATAGGGTAAATGATACCACTATCTAGACATTTTACGATCTCCTTCTTCACAGCCTCTTTCATGACTAGATTGAGACGTCTTTGTGGATCCCGGGCTGGTTTGGCATCATCCATCAGATGAATGTGATGCTCAACGATCAGGGGACTAATCCCCTTCATGTCCGCCATGGACCAGCCAAAAGCTTGCCTGTTGCTGTGCAAGACCGCGAGAAGGGCTTTCTCTTGCTCGGGAGCTAGAGAAGCCGAGATGATGACAGGTAGGGTCTCATTCTCATCTAAGTAAGCGTACTTAAGGTGAGACGGCAAAGGCTTGAGTTCAAGCGTCGGAGGTGAAACGATTGAAGGCAAGATTGGTGCAAAAGTCTCGAACTCAAAGGACTCCAGCGAAGGTTTAAAACGAGTGTAAGCGACCGAGTCGGATGGTTCAGGTAACTCATCCGAAAATTCGAAGGATTCAAACTCGGGTTGCGAGCGGCTAAGATCGTTCATGAACGTGAAACACTCGTAGTCGTTGTCGGGCGCAGAAACAGCAGCAGGTTCGAGGAGGAACGCACTAGTAGCGTCAAGATTATCGTGATCAAACAGAAACTCCTCGAATTCACATTCTTCTGGGGTGATCTCCTGGATCGAGCAGACGTCCAGTATATGAGCATTAGGTTTGGCGGGCTAATTCCCCAACCTAAAAATGTTGAGTTCAATCGTCATGTTTCCAAAAGAGAGGTTCATCGAACCATTGCGACAATTGATCACAGCATTTGAGGTTGCAAGGAATGGGCGACCGAGTATCACCGGAATTTGATTCCGGGGGTTAGCTACAGGCTGTGTGTCTAATACAATGAAGTCAACGGGGAATATGAAGTCCCCGACTTTCATTAACACATCCTCTAGCTCACCCCTAGGATGGGTGATCGATCGGTCGGCCATTTGGAGAGTGCAGTGCGTGGGTTTCAGCTCTCCTACGCCTAATTGCTCGTATACTGAGTACGGAAGCAGGTTAACACTGGCACTAAGATCTTATAGTGCGCGGTTGATGTTCTTATCCCCAATGGTAATAGAAATCGTAGGACAGCCAGGGTCCTTCCGTTTTTGTGGTAAAGATTGGGTAAGGGCATCACTCACAGCACTAGCCAAGAAAACTTTCTTGGGTACCCGAGACTTCCTCTTTTTCGTGCACAAGTCCTTTAAGATTTTCGCGTAGGACGGGACTTGTTGGACAGCATCTAAAAGAGGAATGTTATTGTTAACCTGCTTAAATAACTCCAGAATCTTCTCCATTTGAGGATTTTGTTTATTAGACCTCAACCGGTTTGGAAATGGGACGTTTTTAAAATTGGTTGAGTCTAATGCTTGTAGAGGAGATTGTGGAGAAGGAACGGATCCCAGAACAGGTGTTTTCGTGGAGTGAGAAGTGGGTCCATTCAAAGCAGAAGAAGAGGAAGGAGAGCCTTATGAAGAACGGAGAATAGGCTCAGAAGACGAAGAAGCAGGAGACGAAGAAGAAGAAGTAGAAGAAGAAGCGGCCGGGGTGTCATCATTGATCCGTGTGCCGATGTTGTTTTGCAGCATCCTTCCCGATCTCAATGTGGTCACGGCACTCACATTATGATTCTGTTGTTCAAGAGCAACATGTACATTCTATGGGTGACCGGGATTTGGGAGTGGTTGGGACGGAAGCTTCCCCTTCTCTCGCTCTCTTAAGGCCGCATTCAGTTGTGCAATCTGGGCCTCGATGGTTTTGATGCTTTGCCCATGAGCGGCAGTGTGTTGCACTAAGGACTGAATGGAAGACTGGATGTTTGCGGTGGATTGAGTCGATTGTTTGACGAACGCCTCCAGACTTCGTTCGAGCGAGGAAACCTTATCGTTGTTTAACGGAACAAAGTTGTTTGGTGGAAAAGAATTGTTGGGTGCAAAGTTGTTCGTCTGATTTTGGAAAGGTTGGGGTTGGAAGGGTTGCTGAAACTGCTGTTGAGTTTGTTGTTGCGCTTGTTGTTGCGACGGAGGGGCCCTTTGGAAATTGTTGCCTTGGAATTGATTCTGATTCTGATTCCAGGCGAAATTGGGGTGGTTCCTCCAACCGGGATTGTAGGTGGAAGAGTATGGATCATTCCTCGGTCTTTGCTGAAATGCAGCATTAACCTGATCCTGTCCTTGCGATGGTGGATTGTAAGGACACTCTTCGGTCAAGTGAGAAGGATCGGAACAACAAGCACAAATGGTACGAAGGGGAAGAACAGGGGTAGGAGCAGGAGAAGAGAATTTGCTCTCTATCGCTTCAAGCTTTCTCGTTATTGCAGCCATTTCAGCTTTCATCGCAATAGAGACATCAAGTTGGTGAATTCCTACCCTAGACTGACTGGTAGAAGTGGAGGTAGAAGAAGAAGAAGTCGGTCTGGTGCTCTCCCATTGTAGCGTTTGCTCCGCAAGGTCGTCAAAGAACGGCCATGCTTCCTCGTCAGATTTCGATAGGAAGTGGCCCTGACAGATGGTTTCCAACAACTGCTTCGTTGCTGGGTTCAGGCCCTCGTATAAGGTTTGGCAAAGTTGCCATTTCTCTATACCGTGGTGAGGACACTGAACAAGAAGGTCTTTGTACCGGTCAAAGCACTTCCAGAAGGGTTCAGAAGGAAGCTGAGAGAATTGGTTGATTTCATTGCGGATCCTTGCGGTTTTATGATTCGGATAAAAATTTTTGAGAAACGCTTTAACAAACTCGTCCCAACTGGTTATGGAGTGGGAAGCGGTGTTATACAGCCATTTTTCAGCAAGATCGCATAAAGTGAACGGAATGACCCGTAGACGTATAGCATCGTCCGACAGTTGGGTGGTTTTCATCATGGCACAAACGTTTTGAAATTTATTGATGAAGATATAGGCATCTTCAGATTCAAGCCCATGAAATCGTGGAAGCTTGTTGATGAAGTGGGGCTTAATTTCAAAATTATCCCCATTGGCCGGCGGAAGAGAAAGGCAGGTGGGAAGTGCAGAACGGGTGGGATAGAAACGATCCTGGAGAGCGATTCGCTGCGGCGCTACAACAGGTGGTGGTGGTGGGTTATTGGTCTCCGTAGGAGGTGGAGCCAATCCAGGGGTAGTCAAAGAGATGTTCGGATTAAATCCTGACATCGCGGAAGAAGAGGTTGGTGAAGGTGAAGGTGAAGATGTATGAACAGAATTCCGGTCAACGTCGGAGTTGGCCGGCAAAGGTAAAGGTGAAAGAGGAGTGGACGGAGTTTCGACGTCTGAGTCGATCGCGTAGTCGGTAGCGACTAACGTAACGTGGACTAGACGGGCGCTAGTGTCCCGAGTCCAAGCGGACATACACTAAACGAGTTTAGTATAGTCAAAGCGGAGAAGGTGAGGGTAAGAAAACGTCAATGGAGAAAGGCGATGGGTGGTGGTGGGTGGTGGGTGAAAAATGGATTTTTGGCGACAAAGGGCAAGTTTTTATAAAAGTTTTTGATTTTTTTCCTTTTTTTCCTTTTATTTTTAGAAAGGGCTTTACAGAAATAAGTACGGATTTACGGTTTTAAGCAATCACAAACAAGATATGCACAATCACACCTACATCTAGGGTCACCTAGGTCAGCTAGACAGCTCCTAACTGTTCCAAAGAACTAGAAACAGGACCTCAAACCGCCTCTTCTCCGCCAATTGCGGCCAGATAAGTGCCAGGTAAGTGGGAGGTTGTCCAACGCTTTCGCGAAGTTCCTTAATTAAATAACCACTTGCCTTCGTCACACTTGCCTAGACACCGCAAAGTCAGGATAGGATAAACGGCCGATGCCTGTAATTAGTCCTCTGTCCTATTGAGCGCGAAGTCCTTAGGGCTGAGTCTAGTATTTTTTAATTAATAATGTTCAATGCATATGCTTTTTGTGATTTTTGGGGTCCTGGGAAGGGTGATGAAATCCCCACCCAATCTGAATTGGTTTCAAGCCCCTTAAGTCCGTATTAATGAATGCAAAGCGATAACAAATCAACTGCAACCAATTTTTATTTTTAGCGCGGCGCAAAGATTCCTGCACAAAAACAGTTTATTGGAAGGGGGAAGAGAGTTTGCGCAAAGAATTCTGCAGAAAACACAGTTTATTGGAGTTCAGAGGAGTGGGGAGAAGACAAGAAGTACTCACAGTGATTTTGAGTTGACGAAGCCACCAAGTGGCCGCGGTTCCGCGGCCTAAGCCCTCTTATGCCGCGGTTCCGCGGCAGGAACAGGGAGTTGGGCTTACAAATTTTTTTGGAGGTGCTGGTCTTGGTCTCCTCTACTTGTCTGGATGTCCTGAATATTTATTTACTCACTGTATCTGCTCCAGAATGTTTCAGTAGACCGTTTGCTTCGTTTTGATCCGTCGCGGTGTAGCCGCGAGATGTGGGTCTATCTTCCCACGTCTTTGGCACTGAACTTGAATTTCGAATATCCCACGTCTTTGGCACTGAACTCGAATTCCGTATTGTCCTGCACACTTGCACAAAAACTAATCAAAAATAACAAAAAGATTTTCTACAAAGTATATTTTTTTGTTTTGTTTTTTCGGTTATATTTATATTCACAAGTTAACCCGAAAATACATAAAGAAATAAACTACCGTCTCCCCGGCAACGGCGCCATTTGATTGGTAGAGATTCTGTGTGTTCAAGTTTAGTTAATTACCGCAATCAAGATGGTTTCGCTTGTAGCTAGCCGGTTGAGTACGGGTCATCCGCAGGGAGATGGGAATCTTTTTCTATGTGCTTTAACGAGTTAAGTCCAGTTTTCCAGATTTTGTTGTGATTAATTAAGTGTTAAAATGATATGTAAAGAGAGCTTGTTAGGGTTAGGATTAGCTTACTTTGAGTTAGGAGTCGCTCACCTCTTTCGTTGCCACTCTTAATATCGGTGTTACGGTAATCGGCAACAACGGGGATTAGCACGACTAGGAAGGAACTTGCGAGTATAAGCTAGGCTTTCCAACGCATAAGTTCTTCGTTTTCGTGCTTGTCCGTCCGTTCTTGGCTCTTAGCCATAACCTCCGGTTAATTCAACCACAACCGGTCTCACTACGGAATCACCGCTATCATGTAGGATAGGGTGCCGTAGGGAGCGGATTGTGGTTCAATTAACGGGAGTCGATTTAAGATGTTGGGCAAGGAAAGAGTGAGAGAGATTTCCTTCTCTCAAACTTCCCTTATCCTACCCTAAAAAGTATGGAAACTACTCACCCATAATACGGAAAAATAAAACAAAAGAGGAAGATAGAAAGAAGGAGATTAGAAAATAACAACTAGCTATTTGCGACCTCACCTTGGCAAGGATCAAGCGTAAGCGTCATGGTTGTTTAAGGATAAAGGAAAAGAGAAAAGAAAGAACAACAAGAAATAACAACAACTAAGTTAACAAATGAAAATTACAAGCAATAATAATTTAACTAAAGAACAAGACAAGATATAATAACACAAGGAACTTCTTTATTCATCATTCTTCACTCACAAAAGCTCACTACAAGTTTTTCAATGGAGAAGAGATGAGAAGAGGAAGAAGAAACAAGTATTCTAAACCTAGAAAAATACAAGATTATGCACACCCTTGCTTCACAAGCTTCTGGGCTATTTATACGCAGGGAAAAGGAAATCTAGGGCAACAATCAGAACAAATATGAAAAGACCAAAAACCCCCTAAAAAATAGTCAACTGCCGCCACTATATGGCTGCGGAACCGCGGCCTAGACCCCCTATTGGCCGCGGTTCCGCGGCCATTTAGAGGAGTTGGCTCCTCGGGCTTTGTGGGTTGTCCTGGTTTGCTTTTCTCTATAGTTTGGCATATGATTTTTTTGATAAACTTTCCATATTTCTTCCAGAATTTCTGTTAATCAAAAGGTGATTGAAAGTGGATCTTTTGCCATGATTTCCTCGAGCTCCGCGTAGATTTCTTGGATCCTGTGCTGCCATTGAGCCTTGTGCATGAAAATGACATTTGAATTGCCATTTTATCTCCTAAACTGGTGTGTGGCAACAGACGGATAAAGAGCGGAGATCCGTGTTTTATCTGTGGTTGGTAGGAACCCGGGTTTTGTCGTGTTTTTCCATGAATTTCACCGTTTCGAGCCGAGAACCTGTATCCTGTAATTGACTAGCAAACACAGCTTAAGAGTACCTACCGATAAGCAATGTGATAAAAATTGGGCGGTATAAAAATGCAAAAATCTGATATGAACAACTTACCTGGCCACAGAAGGGATAAAGAGGCAGTAAAGGATCTATCTTGCGACTTGTCTTCTGGAAGTCTACGAGCGGTCTAGTGAGTTGACCTAGGTGACCATTAGATCTCGGGTTACTTGTGCATTTTTGTGATTTGATTTTTTTTTCAAAATCCATCTTTTTCAAAACAAACACCAAACCAAATTTTTTTCCATAATTATCACAACGCTGCCACTTGTGCTAAATCATTTAGTGCATGCTCGGCTGGACACGGGATTCTAGTGCCCTTCTTGTCCGCGTTGCGTCTATCGACTCCGAAGTCGGTATTTGTACATCTTCTTTTTCCTCACCACACACCACATCCACTTCGATGGAAGGATCTCCATCGAACTTCCTTAACACCACTCTGCCACCGTCCGCTGGTGCGCAGAATCCGCCCCGTATTTCTCTCCAAGAGAGATGCTACCCTATGCGAGGTCCTCTTTCTACCTGTCTCACAATTCCACCAGCCAATGGGGACAATTTTGAAATAAAACCACAATACATCAATCTTTTACCCAAATATCACAGTCTCGAGTCTGAAGACGCATATGTCTTTATTACCAAATTTGAAAATGTATACGCTATGATGGGCACTTCACAGCTTTATGTGGATGCTATGAGATTACGTCTTCTCCCGTTCACTTTGTGCGATATAGCTGAGAAGTGGCTTTATAACACAGCCGCACATTCTATTTCAAATCGGGGAGAATTCGTAACAGCTTTCCTAATGAAATTATACCCTAATCATAAGACAGCTCGAGTCCGTAGCGAAATAAATCAATTTACCCAGCTTCCAAATGAACCATTCTCGAAGTGTTTTGAACGCTTCCAGGATCTGTTAGTTCAATGTCATCATCACGGAATTCCTAGATGGGATCTGTGCAGAATCATATATGAGGGCATTAATCCTACAACAAAACAGACCCTTGAATCCATGTGTCAAGGCACCTTCATGAATAAAGATGATGGTGAAGCCGGGAGATTTTTAGAAGATTTCGCTGAAAGAATTTTACAGTGGGAGAGTGTAAACCAGCCGTCATCTAGGGGTGGTATTCATCAACTTTATGTTTCCATAGGAGTTAGAGCTGAAATGGCAGCAATGCAAAAGAAACTCGAAGCTATGAAACATAAATTTTTAATAGTCTCCCTAAATCAGATGTCACTCTCCAAAACTGTCTGTGGATGCTGTTCTGATCCATCCTATCTTATGGAAGAATGTCCTTTAAATTATTCGTTTCAAGTTCAAGAGCATACCAATGCTCCTTTTCAGCAAAGACCTAGAAACGATCCGTATTCTTCCACTTATAATCAGGGTTGGAGGAATCACCCTAACTTTGCTTGGAACCAATCACAAACTCAAAACACGGTTCCAAATCAAAATAATTTCTAAAGGGGTCTTCCACCAGAACAGCAACCACTACAACTGACTCAGCACCCTTACCAATCACAAACTTTCAAAATCCGGTCAACACACCTGCACCGTATAATCCTTTGCAGTTGATCGGTACTGATAATTCCTCTTCACTTGAACGAACTTTTGAAATGTTTATGAAACATTCCATTCAAATATCGGCTGAATTTAAGTCTTCCCTCAATAAGATACAGAAAAACTCTGACTCCCAAAGTGAGAGTATTAAATCGATGGAAGCACAAATTGCACAATTAAAAGCCGAAATGAGTGCTAGAGAGAAAGGGAAACTTCCGTCTCATCCCCTACCGAATCCTGGGCATTCACAACACTACAATGAGAATGCCATTACAACGTTGAGATCCGGAAGAGTGCTGAATAATCAAGTCGGTGATGAGATTGATAATCATGATGAATTAATCAATAACACTCCGTCTTTCACTTCCATTTTTCCTTCCACTTCCACATCCACTTCTACTCCTGACCCTTGTTCGTCTACCCCACCACCTTCTTGCGAGCATATTCTTCGTTTTCCTCATGGCTCGAACGCTCAGCATACCTCTTCTAGTCCACCAAAGACGATCCCCACTTCTATTATGGGATCAGTTCCACACACACCACCTTCTCTAATGTTGGACCCAGCTCTTATTGCTAAAGCTCCTTATCCGAATCGATTAAGAGGTAACAAATCGAGTCTACATATGGAGAAGATTATAGAAATGTTTAAACAGGCTAACATCAATATCCCTGTCCTAGATGCTATCCAACAAGTCCCCGCTTATGCAAAAATTCTCAAAGACTTGTGCATTAGGAAGAGGAGGACTCAAGTGCCAAAAAAGGTCTTCATGACTAATAATGTTAGCACTGCTTTTACCCCACAGTTACCAAAGAAACGTAAGGACCCAGGATGTCCAACGATATCAATTTCTATTGGGGTAAAAACATTAACCGTGCTTTACTTGACCTTGGCGCAAGTGTTAACCTTCTTCCATATTCGATCTACGAGCAGTTAGGGATTGGAGAGTTGAAACCAGCTCATTGCACTCTCCAAATGGCAGACCGTTCAATCACCAAACCTAGGGCTGAACTGGATGATGTGTTGATAAAAGTCGGGGAATTTATATTCCCTGTGGACTTTATTGTTCTTGATACACAACCTGTAGCAAACCCACAAAACAAAATTCCGGTGATTTTGGGTCGACCATTCCTTGCCACGTCCAATGCTGTCATTAATTGTCGAAACGGTTCTATGAACCTATCTTTTGGAAAAATGACAATTGAACTGAACATCTATAAAATTGGAAGTCAGCCATTTGAACCCTCTGCACACATATTTGATGTCTTTTCTGTCCACGAGATTGCTTCCGAAAGCTGTGAAGTTGATGAACTTTGTTTTGAAAATCTCAACGACACTAGCACATCAATGTTTGATCTTGCACATCTTAGCGAGGACACCTTTTCCACTCCTGAGTCTGAAACTCTTGACTCATCACTTTCCGAGTCTGTATCTTTTGCAGGCTACGAGCTTCTTCGTGACTCTGAATGTCATTCTTTTACCCCACCTTCTATAGTTTCTCCCCCAGCATTAGATCTCAAACTTTTACCTTCTCATCTTAAATATGCATATTTAGGTGAGAATGAGTCTTTACCCGTGATCATATCCGCTTCTCTAGCCTTAGTGCAAGAGAATGCGCTTTTGACAGTACTGAGATCTAAAAGGCAGGCGTTTGGTTGGACTATGGCTGACATCAAAGGGATTAGTACCTTGATTGTTGAACATCATATACATATGATGGGTGAAGTCAAGCCAGCCCGAGAACCACAGAGACAGTTAAACCCCGTCATGAAGGATATACGATCCTTTCTTCGTCATGTAGGCTTTTACAGGAGATTCATTAAGGATTTTAGCAAAATTGCTAGACCTTTAACTCTTCTCTTGGCCAAGGACACAACCTTTCACTTTGACTCGGATTGTGAGGCTGCATTTGACTCACTTAAACACTCTCACTACAGCCCCCGTTCTATCATCTCCAAATTAGAACCACCTGTTTGAGCTTATGTGTCATGCATCAGATTTTGCAGTTGGTGCAGTCTTAGGACAGCACATTGAAAAGATGCCACACGTGATTTATTATGCAAGAAAGACCCTGAATGATGCTCAAATTAATTATACAACTACCGAAAAGGAACTTTTGGCAGTTGTATTTGCATTAGAAAAATTCAGGTCTTACTTGATTGGCTCACCACTTGTTGTGTACACTGACCACTCCGCCTTGAAATATCTTTTGGCGAAGAAGGATGCTAAAGGAAGGCTAATACGTTGGATCCTTATATTACAAGAATTTGATCTTGTTATTCGAGATAAGAAAGGATGTGAAAACGTAGTTGCCGACCATCTTTCACGCATCGCTTCTTCACCTGTGACCCTACCGATCAATGCTTCTTTTCCAGACGAACAACTCTTGAATGTATCTACTGAACCTTGGTTCAGGGATATTGTGAATTATCTTTCTACGGGACTTATTCCCCGCGAATGGTTGAAACAGGACAAACATCGATTTCTATCCCAAGTAAAACACTTTTACTAGGATGAACCTTATCTGTTTAAGTATTGTCCTGACTGGATCATTCGCAGATGTGTCCCTAATGATGAATTCAAGAGTCTTCTATCTTTTTGTCATGATCAGGCATGTGGGGGTCATTTCGGTCCTTGAAAGACGGCGGAAAAGGTTTTGCAATGCGGTTTTTATTGGACGAGTTTATTCAAAGATGCATTTCATCATTGCAAAACCTGTGCACAGTGTCAACATACGGATATGATTTCTCGGAGAAATGAGATGCCACTTCAACCCAACTTAGTGGTTGAAATTTTTGACGTTTGGGGTATTGATTTTATGGGTCCTTTTCCCAACTCCTTTGGGAATTTGTACATATTGCTTGCGCTTGATTACGTCTCGAAATGGGTGGAAGCTCTTCCTTGTCGTGCTAATGACAAAAAGGTTGTCATTAAATTCTTAAAAGAAAACATCTTTTCGCAATTTGGACACCCACGTGCTATCATTAGCGATAACGGGACACATTTCTGTAATCGGTCTTTCGAGAATTTGATGCGGAAATACGCAATCAACCACAAACTTTCCATACCCTATCATCCCCAAACGAGCGGGCAAGCTGAGGTTTCAAACAGACAAATCAAACAGATTTTGGAGAAAACAGTTTCTAAAAATCGAAAAGATTGGTCAACCAAATTGACGGATGCTCTTTGGGCGTTCCGAACTGCATATAAAACCGATCTAGGTATGTCTCCTTACAGACTAGTGTTTGGAAAGGCTTGTCACCTTCCGGTCGAGATTGAGCACAAAGCAATGTGGGCCATTAGAGAACTTAACATTGACTTAAATCAAGCCTGCACTTTCGGAAGCTGCAATTAAACGAGCTAAGCGAACTCCGCGATGAAGCTTACGATAATTCTGTGATTGTAAAGAGTCGGACTAAGGTATTTCACGATAAAAACATTTTGAGAAAAACTTTTACACATGGTCAACAAGTCCTTCTTTAAGATTCACATCTCCATCTTCATCCGGGTAAGCTACGATCTCGGTGGAAAGGACCTTTTGTTGTGCGGTATGTATAATCGCATGGGGCATTTGAGGTTGAAAATGTTGAAAACGGTACAATTTTCAAAATAAATGGACATAGATTAAAACCGTATTTTTCCACTGACCACACGGAGGAGCTCCTGTTTTTACAGGAGCCGCTTTATCTTGAATAAAATTCCTCCGTCTTGCCTCCATGTCTTAAAAAATACAGTATCATCTTTAGAATGGAGGTGAGTGAAAAGAATAAGTTTGGGGGAGATTTTCATGTTCATATATTATTGCCCCCGTCTATTAATTTCCTACCAAGCTTGCAGGTTTTTGAAATTTAACAGACGATAACAGTGAGGACACTGTTCTAAACAAGTTTGGGGGAGGTTTGTGTTTATTTACGCATCACTTTGCATCATACTTTGCATAAGCACAAAACAAATAATGAAAAAAAATAGTGTACATAAATAAGATAATAAAAGATTAGATAGTGAAAAATTACACCCAAAAGATTAGAAAAATTTAAGAAAACCTATAAAGTTATAAGTTTTCTTAAACAAAACTAGTAATAAGTAGTTATGAGCCGTTGTCCCAAGGGTTGGTAAGATGAAGGAAGTCACTAATATGAGGATAAAAGTAAGTCTGAAAAATAGTTCTTATTCTGGAAGCCAAACATTTGAATGTTGATACCCTATTATACGCACTTAAACACGTCTTGAAACTCGGGATGGTAGAGGATACCTTGAAATGCTCTTGTCTAAAAGCCAAAGCATGAAGGAAATAATAAATGAAGCATAAAAAGTTAAAATGGTATAGAAAAATGAACACTGGTTTTGTAAACACCAAGGCAGCAATAAAAAAATATAGCGAGGGTGCTTCATCACCTAGTGTCTTAGACCAACTGGTTTGGGAGTCACTGCTAAGCCTTAGGTGTTGCAAGACGAGGAAAACACTAATACACCTAATCAGCAAGCACATGAGTAATCGGTCGGTTAGTACCTCAAGAAGTATTAACGGTCGCACGAAAAATGTGTGAGCAAATTCATCTAAATATTCACTGATTAAAAAGTACTGAGGTAGATGGACAAGAGTATGATAGCTTGAAGTGAATTCTCCGAGTGTAGGTATATTCTTTACACACACGTAGGGTTATATAATCGATGCATGGAAGAAAGGTAGGGATGAAGAATAAAGATGATATTTTATTGAGGGATGATGCGATTTCTAACATCTTTTCATGACTATTAAGATAGGGTTCATGACAACTGAAAAGCTATTGTAGTTGGAAACTCTGATTTTCAAAGTCTTTCTTTTACAATTCATATCTTTATATGTAACTTTCACGGTCTTTCTTTTATTATTGGATTTTGTTGGTGCAATCCGCTGAAAACTCTCAGGAGACAACACTCCTCCTACTAGGGACAACTAGAGGTTTAAAGGCTTGTTGCACGTGCTCAGTGCAATCGTGTTTGCCTAAAAAATTGTGCTAGTTAGTTTCTCTTTTTCTTTATTTTCTCCTTCTCCTAAAAATAAAAGAAGTTTGCTCGAGACGACCAAAATTAAGTTTGGGGGAATTTGATCGGTCAAAAATATTGCATTCTTAACACATCAATTTCCCTTCTCATTCTAATCATCTAAGGGTGTTTGCTGTAAATATAGCACATATTAGCAATTCATCTATGGAATATCAAATAACATGTGTTATAAATTATAACCGGCATTATGAGGGAAATTGTGTGTTTATTACTACACGCATGATCTTTTGTATATCAACACTATTCTCAAGATTGTGTGCAGGAAATTCTCCAGGTAAAAGAGCCGGAACTGCTAAAAGTACTGATAAAATACATCAAGTCTTTGACCTAAGATCTGGCAGTAAACAAGAAAGTATAATGAGATTCCAGACATAAAATAAAGCCCTAAGGATCAGCACCAAACCAACCTGAGACTTTCATGCAGAGATCACCTCATATGGCCACGGATCCGCGGCCGAGTCAGGCCGATCCGCCGCGGATCCGCGGCCGTTCTGACTCGTCGGCAGTAAGAACCTTTTGTAGGGCTCTTCTTTTAATGGCCAAGCTTCTCCAAGACGCTTCAAAGTCCCTAGATTTCTCCAGAAGCTTCCCTTCTAACAGCCAAGCTTCTTGTGCAAGTTTGATACCGACCAAGCTTCTCATGCAAACCTCATAACAACCAAGCTTCCTTGAGAAGATTGACCTAGCTTCGCTGGGAAGCTTGAGGGAAAACTATAAAAGAGCACCTAGGGCTTCATTACAAAGGTTGTTCATTAGTTTAGTAGTTGTTGATTAGTTGTTCAATAAATCTACACACAAGTTGAGTGACACAACTTGTAATCAAAACCCTAACCCAAATCCAAATCCAAAGCCAAATCAAGATTCATCGAGAAGCGTTTCAAGCAAGCCTTCAACGAGCCTTTGAAGTAACGCCGATCTTCATCCGAGAAAGATATCCACGATGATCCGCGACTCAAGAAGATCGATGCGAAGCTAATTTCGGCGGATCTAGTTGCCTTCTCAAATCTTATAATCATTGAGTGAATTGTACCTAATCGTCGATTAATAAAGGTGAAAATTATAAGTCTTGCTTTTCTTTACATTCTTGCATTATGAAAATTTATCGATTCTTGATACTACCATTTTTCATGATGTGTGAGTGAAATCTCTGCTTGTAGCGGAATCGAGAGAATAGGTAGATGCCGATGATTAAATTCTTGAAAAATTCTCAAGTCTTATGAGTTTTGTAAACTTTAGAAAATTTAATAATCGAAGACCTAATTTGAGCGAGATCTCTTTCATGAATGTTTTCGCTCCAAATTAGAGAACAACGATCGGTGATTCAATTTACTAGAGGCTAGAATTTGAATGATAATCAATGAAAGGACAAGGGATGAAGAAGGAGAAACCCTAGTTTCTTCAATAGATCCCTAAACCTCGTTGATCGTCATCGATCTAGCAACAAATCCTCAATAGATAAGATTTCGTAATCTTTAGTTTTCATGATCACTGCTTATTTGATCGATTCCTATAAGCTACTTTACAAATCTTGATAGTTCATTGGTTTGGACATTTCCTTAATCATTATCAATTCCTGATCCTAGATCTATTTCTTTATGATTCTTAAAACAAAATTTCGCAAATCTTAAATCAGTTTCTTTTATCTTTTCTTTTTAACTCAACTAAAACAAATTCAAACAAATTCACACTTTCTCTGTGGACGATCTGTTCTCATTGACGAAACTACAATAGACACCGTCAATTGATTGCGGTATAAATTTCTTTGATTGTGAAACATTTCAAAACACACACGAAGATGATCAATCACATACATATGGCCATTTATTGCTATTATCTTGCATGTGATAGATTCGCGCAGTACGTGCATACTTGCGATTACATGCAGATGTTATTTACTATTCACGAGTTGGCAACCACCCCCGTTGTGCCACAGGGTTTGCAGGTTGTTCCTCAGAGTAGTCGAGACAGGGCTTTTACCTATCGTATCATCTTTTGCTGCGGATACCGCTATGGCTGACTGTCTGCAGTTTTGTTATAGGTGGGTTTTGCGGTTATCCGATACTGCTCATTGTATATCTTTGTACCATGTACTCTCCATCTACCACTTTCATGTATTGACTTAGAGACGTGATGTGAGGACAATATTGTATATTATTTGTGACTTGGAGATTTTCATACTGTTCACTTTATATCGTCTTTTTCTTCGCTACGGCGTCGTATATTTTCTTGTGGTGGTTGTTTTTTGCCTTTGGGCGTAGATTTGCTCCCGTTAGGGATGCTTTACTTATATATTTATGTTGTACCCTTTTTGGCAGCTTGTTTTAGAAAGGAGGTGCTTCCCAATTTTTAAAGGAAATAAATTGGGACTTTAAAGAATTTGATTAAGATTTCAAAAGTTTTAACAATGATATTATCACTTATTACTTTTGATGGTTTAGATTGCTGGTTTTCTGGCTTACTTGAATTACGTTACGCCTGGAGACATTACGTAGTTTAAGGACCGTCACGTGCTAAATTTTGGGTCGTGACACATACGATGTATATTGTAGTGGATGCTTGGACGCATATAGGGAGGACTTTCTTGCTCGACACGATAGTATGCTATCTGGTTGCACTTTATCTTAACATGTACACTTATTGTCTCTCTATTACATGTTGATAAAGCCCTTAGGTTGAGTACTTGACTACCAGGATTATGATGCATATCATACTAGTGGGGCAATAGTAGTCGGTAAGTATATCCTTCAAATGTTCCTAGTAGTGGGAGTATCGAGACGGGGCATCAATATTCCAGAGTAGACTAGTGTATGCGCTTCTTGACCAATATGATGGGCAATGGATGATCCCACATCCATTGGTGTTTGACATCAGAGAAGGTATACGGGTGCTCAGTGGAGACTGGGTACACTGAACGGACTCGACGAGAACTCCTACATAGTATTATACATATCGTCAGATAGCAGTTCTTTGGTGACACCGGTACATATTAGTCTGTCGACCTGAGATCGTCATAGAGTCTTATGTGATTCCTACCGTGCTTTGATTTCCACATTACCACGTTCAAGAGATCGTGCAAAACGGTGGTTTTTGGGTACAGTCCCGAGTCACATGGAGGCAATGAGCGATAGGAGAGGATTTCATCTCTCCCGGTATTGGTGGTTGATGTTGTGCTATGCTTGATTGGCCAAAACAGGAAATCCCTGGCCAGGGTTGCTGAGATCTACTGGTAAGTGTTATCAGTAGTTTCTCGAACCATTATGAGCCTTACATCGTCATGACTTATCAGGCTATTGGGGTCTGACGTCCATGCTGAGATATACGACATATCAGACGAAGAGACCGGACTGTACTGTAGTGTTACTTATTGGATTCGCAGGAGTATGAGCAGGCTTGCTTGTTGATCTTCTGATTGCTCAATACCTGGGTGGCCGTTACGTTTAGCAGACCGCTTGCGGCTTGTGGGTGACTGATATGATCACCACCTACTGCCGGCGTATTGACAAGTCTTTAGAGTCCTACACAGAGGTTTCCTGGCTGAGGCGAAATGAAGTAGGAGCACATATGTGATATGTGCGAGGCCGAGATTAATACGTGTATGTGATACCGTATTCCATTCTCACGATATGTGATATCGGTCGGTTATATGTGATATAGCCGGGTTCTCGAATCAAGTATTGATTCGTTAAGTTGATACCCATGATATTAGTCGGTTATATGTGATATAGCCGGATTATTAAATCAAGTGTTGATTTAATAATTTATTGTATAATTATATATTTGATATATTATTTTACATTAACTAATATTATCTCACTTAAACATTTCTTTTTCTCACTTGTGTGCACTTAGTATATATGTGATATATATATTAATGAACATTTTTTGTGTCATGCTAGATGCCACATGCAACATGGGTGTATGAGAATCACACCATGCTTGATATAATGAAGGGTTTTATTTATTTAAATTTAATCAAAATTAGATGGAAATTGGTTTAATGGTTGAAGCTTGGAGAAGCTTGTGGAACCATTGACTAAATCCACCAATTTTGTTTTACTTAAAATATTTATTAACTCAACCATTAGATTAGCCATGGTTTAGTCTCCACAAGGGTTAATATATGATATTAACTCACCCATGGTTTGCATTCTACACTTTAGTTTTTCCCTGGTTGCTTTTCTTCATCTCCTTCCTCTAGCTCTATTGCAATTTGGGAGGTGAAGAAAATGAGTGAGAAAAATATTTCTAATGTCAGTAAAATTCCTACTTAATCATCCTTTACTAGATTAGCCATTTAGTTTAGGGTGTTTGCTTCACTAATTTCATATTAGTGAAGAGGTAGCTTGAGTTGTTGTCTCCTCGACGTAGATCGTCTTCGGTCTCGAAGACTTCAAGCAAGCTTATTCATTTCACCATGTGGAGCCTCATTAGAGTCCGGAAGATTACAACTTGGAGCGAAGGGACTACTACACGGAGGTATTGAAGTGAAGGATCGGTCTACAAAGCTTGTATTCTTTGTTCACTTAGATGTAAAGATGTTTACATGCTTGTTTCATCCAATTCTCTAGTTAAGATTCTAGGGTTAGGGTTCTTTAGCGCAATAAATTTTTGAAAACGGCATGGACGATACCTCCTGAAACCTTGTTGCCGCCCTAGGGAAACCTGTGTCACGTGTTAAATTACGAGTCGTGACAGATACCCATGACTAAAATCAGCCTCAAAAGGCATATCCAACATTACGTGCGTCTGGTGCGCACGGAAAACCAAAACCAAATACAAGTGCCACGAATGTGCAAAAAAGCCAAACTAAGTGCTACGGGTGTGCATGAAAGCATCTATCCAGTGCAACGAGTGTGCATGAAAACAATATCAAGTGCATCTAGAATGCACGAAAATCTCAATCCAGTGCAACTATCATGCACGAATGAAAATCTCAATCAAGTGCATCCGGTGTGCACAAAATCTCATACCGTGCGCCCAATATGCACGAAATCCAAATCAAGTGCGTCAGGTCTGCACAAAATGCCCGGTGCAGTAAAGCGCACGAAAACGAAAGTCAAGTGCAAACGCGCACATAAACATAAATCTGGTGCAACCAATGCACGAAATATTAATCTAGTGCAACAAATGCACGAAAACACATCAATATCCCAAATGCTCACAAAAACAACACTGAGTGTACCAAGGTGTATAAAATCTTAAACGTGTGCAACTGCGTGCACAAAATACGTATCAATGCACTACAAGCACATGTGAGATATACCGAGTGCAAAAATCAAATCAAGTGCGTACCACATGCACAAAATCAAATCAACTGTATGAAATCCATGAAATCATAAACACGTGCAGCCAGGCACAAAATCAATATCAAGTGCAACTGATATGCACAAATTACAAACCGATGTAACGATGTATAAAACATAAATCAAGTGCAATTACCGTGCATAAAAGAAAATATCCAATAGGTGCAGCCATGGTGCACAAAAACATAAATCACGAAACCCAATCATCGAAACTCAAATCCAAGCGATAAAAGTGTGATACTTGGATCACAAAACACAAATTGCAATAAATGATATTGAGGTACACCTCCTACAATGTCGAAAAAACCGGTGCGCTCAAAGCTTGGCAGAGCAAAATCATCTACTTGCCTCCTGCTTATGATCTGGCGTCCTCGGTCTCTGGGTTCTTGTTTTTCTCTCTGGATTAAAAATCTCGCAATCTCTCGGCTTGTCAGCCCTGTCAGGTGTACTAACAGAACAGTTCCTCTCTGGCACTCCGTTGATCCTCTCTTGGCCAATCAACAAGACAACTCACAAACGACACGTTACTGACTGCGGCATCTGGCCCTCCGAATACACGCAATACAACCGATCCTCGTGCAAATCTTCATCGCTGCGGCATCCTGGAAGAACAATGCTTAGGTCTCTTCCAATCTCACCTATGCTGAGCTGTACGGAGGTTGGCACTCTTTACTTATTCCTTTTCTCATAACCGGACAGCTGCGTCCTCAGCACGGTTTTCTTCTAGAAATTTGGCCCTATCCAATGCCTCTGCATACATATCAATCCTATGGAATCCTTGGGGAGTAACAGTAGTTCATTAACATCTCGCACGATCCTCTTGTTCCACTCATCGTTATTATCATCTACTTCGACGTCATCTCTTGTTATCTTCGTACGGCAATTCGACCTCGGCTGCAGTCAATCTAGAGTCTCTCACAATGACTTAAAATTATGAACTCGGTATCTTCACCACTCCATGGAAGATATCTAGCCGAATACGTCCTCGGGAACTCGTTCTAATCATCGGAGGAATACACTTTATTCATCTATTCTCGATCAACTCACAATGCATCTGGGTGAGGTCCTTTTATCTGAAGCTGGTCAACTTACCATCTCACATCAGGCATCCAATGAACAACGTCCTCTCTTGACCGATTTACTCTAGATCTGAGTAAGATCTTTCAACTGGAATCCTTCAACTCAACTGAGCCTGAGTCGGCACATTAAATCATACGAATCATCTTTGTCTCTCTATTCAAGATGGACTAGCGGTCCTCTGTCATATCTCTGTCGAAAAGCTCCAGTGGTCTCAACTTTAAAACTCTGGAGGTGACATCCCATCAATCTCAGCAGCAGCTGGGTCATCTGTCTGCATGGTAGACAACATCACGACCTCTAGGGTAGGTTGTACATCAACAGCCCTCTCAATCTGGCAGCATCTATCAATGGCTCGATCGTCCAGTACAGATCCGAACACTCGCCTCTAACGAGAGATCTCAACACAAACACTATACCTACACGTTCCTATGTCACCAGAAAATATCATGGTCCGTCCTCGTCTGTGACGAGCTCTCCTTGACCGCAACTCTAGTAGCAGCTCAATCTGCGCTCAAACCATGGTGACATGAACCTCAAGCAAGTATTGATGAAGATAGATCAAAGGAATGAAAGAAATCAACAGATCCCAAATGGATATATGATCATATGAACGAAGAGAATCACAGATCTCAAGATAAGTACATCGTAAGGTCACTTAAGCGGAGTATCGTATTGTAAGTATGCCGCGGAATATACGCACGGTACGTAACTCTACTCAAGCTACCTGCTCCACCAATCAATGTCAACCTATGAAACGAAAGTTCGGGTCTAATACCCCCCGTCAAGTCTAAGTTCAGTAAGGTCAAGCCTAGGTTAAACCTAATGCTCTAATACCAATTTTGTCACGACCCAGAATTTAGCGCCTGACCGGCACTTAAATCATGCAGCGTCTAATGGCGTAACGTAATTCAAGTAAGCCGAAGCCCAGAAACCTAAACCTTTTGCGGAAAATAGTGGAGGTGCGGTTTTGAAATAAAGGTATAATAAAAATCATGTTTTCCTTTAATGCATAGATAATGAACCTGAAAGAGCAAGTGGATTATACTATAGTTGAAAACATTTTTCGTCATTTTAAAAATAATTTGGGCAGCATCTCCCTAGTATATTTTGATCCAAAAACTACATACAAGCAATATATATAGGCATCCGCAAGCCGGAGCTAGCTCTTCGCCAAACGGTGGAATCACAACCTCGCAAATAAGCAATAGATATATACGATGCCCAACGGCGAAAATCAACACAGAAAGAATAATAAAGCAAGATATCAAAAACTTCAAGGAAAGCGAACATACCCCCATCGCTCTATGTCTCGCAACTCATGTCTTCTAGTCTATTAATATACAAATTCTAGTTTCTGATTGATGGGGTTTATCTAGATACAACAGAATAATAAGTACGAGAGTGGACACGATCTAATATGTGTCCCACCTACCATAGCAAAACACCGTGGATGAAGCTGTGTGCCAGCGATACCGCAACTAATCCCCAGCGGTCAAACCTGCAAGAACTGTGGTACAACGGGGGTGAGTTGCCAACTCGTGAGTAGAAAACATCAGCAGGTAGAAATCAAATACACAACGATTTCCTAGGTTATACTATAACATAAAGGTAATACTATGATATCTAGGGTGACCATGTATGCCTATATGTCAACAATCGAATCAATGCGAATGACATATATGTTAGTGTATATACCCTAGGGGCCATTATTGTATCATACTAGCTTGTATATTACTTAATGGAAGCTTGGGATATTCACAGTTATATTAACAGTCTTGCTAAACATGGTAGTACACTACTTGGTTTATATCTATCTAAATATGTGTATATGTTAGCATATCGAGAATACATATTGATAAAGCCCTAAGGATCTTGCTTGACTACCAGCGTTGTGATGGCAGTCACACTAGTGGGGGCTGGGTAGTCTACAAGCATACCCTTTTTCAGGTCCCTAGTCGTAGGATTATCGAGGCAGGGCATCGATACTCCGGAGTAGACTAGTGTGTATGCTTCTCATCCGAGTTGGGGAGATGGTCTATCCCACAGCAATCAGTATGTGGTACTGGAGATAGTAAACAGGTGCTCGTTGGGTTACGGGTATACCGGACTGGACTCGCAGAGAACTGTTGGTTGGTATTATACCCGTCGTCAGTTAACAGTTCTCTGGTGACATGAGTACAGCATAGTCCGCAGACTTGACACTGCTGCTTCATCTCGAGTGTGTTCCCACTGTTCTTAGATTGCTACCCTACCACGGCTCAAAGGAGTCATGCAAACAAGTAGCAGTTGGGTGCAGTCCCGAAGCACTTGGAAGCAGCGGCGGTTAGATAGGATTCGTCTCTCCCGTTATTGGGAGTTGATATCGCGCTGTGTTTGGAGAGCCATTACGTAAAGTCCCTGGCCAGGGCAAATGAGATTTACTGGTAGGATTTCCAGTAGCTTCTCAAAGTGTAATGGGCTTCGCTCCGACACGACTTATACCGCCTTTTAGGGGACTGATGCTTGCCGCCCCCTAGGCCCGATATGCGATAGTCCTAGACGAACAGACCGGACTGTACGAAGATTATCACATCAGGCTCAGTAAGAGTTCGGATGGGTTTCTTCATCGGCTTTCTTATCGACATCTACCTGGGGACCATTACGTACAGCTAGTACCGCTTGCGGCCTGTGGTTAAACCCACTGCCAGCGTAGTGTCGAGTCTTTAGAGTCCCACAAAGAGAGTTTGCCTGCTTCAGGCGAAACGATATAGAGGTCGTATGGTTTTACGACATGGTTCGGACACATACGTGTTTTTACACACGTACGATGTTCGGACAGTTTATACTTGCAGGCTTTGGTTTAAGCCAGATTCTACTATTTGATTATTGGATTTATACAGTCTCAGTATTTCCGTGTTTTCATGGATGGGAGGGGCATTCTCGTAATTAGTCGAGAAGCTTCAAGAAGATTGATGAGTTGGAGGCTTAGGTGGAATTTGCATTAAATGGATTAATGACTCATGGTGTGATGCATCCAAATGAGTTAATGAAGCATTTATTGCTTAATGACTCATTAGATGATTCACACAAGGTGAGTTAATGAAGCATGGTTGATATTATCATATGTTATTCATTTAATAATTATCTTGCTTCATATATTCACAAATGAGATATTATTCATATCATTCTCACTCACACCTTCTCTCTCCTCAAGCTCTCTCTCTTCAAGAACTAACCCTAATCCTCTCATGTGTTGAGATCCTAGGGTTAGCAAGACTAATAGATCCCTAATCCTCTTCTATATCCTCTAGGTTACTTTTATTAGCACTCATAGCCACCTAGTTACCTCAAGTGAGAGGTTAAAGCTTGGAGAAGTAGCTCTCGGGTGGATCTTCTATCACATCGAGAAGGCCGATGAGGAGGTGATCAACGAGAACAAGAAGGACTTGATTCATTAGGTATAATCATCTATCATAGTAGCTAATCACTTCTATATAGTTATTAGTTAGGGTTTAGCAAAGATCCGTAAAGTTTGTCGATGTTAGTTTAAACAAAATGATTGTTTTACCTATTCCGCTTCCCCGCATCATGTGGGGTGTCCAACGTCGACTTATAGTGGTATCAGAGCCTCGCTAAACCATAACTAACTTGTTGGCAAAGTCGTTAGAAATTCGATCGCAAAACGAACCCGAAAAAACATCATTTTCACCATGTTTCCGCCCATTTTAAAACGGGGTCTAAAAATTTTTCAAGGACCCTTAAAAATACAAGCAGGGAATTTTAAGAATTGTGAAGAAATTTGTGACTGTGACTCGACCATAGCGCCGTGGAACCGCCGCCGATCCAAGCGATCCGGCGCGGATCCGCGGCCGAGTTGACTCCGAGTCAACCCATATTTGCTCAGTTATTCTTCTGTGTTGATGTTGCGTTTTCTGGGATGATTTGTTTCTGCTTAGGTTTTATGTGCACAGGGAATTATTTGGAGTAGATTCATTTGTGTTTGCTTGATCGAAATTCTAAGATGTTTGGCTAACTTGATTATATTTGTGGTGCGTTTAATGTGTTCGTAAACCTACCCTAACTGCTAGTATGTCGGTTAGCAGGGGGTTGCACAATTCTGTAAAGGTTTTTACTGGTTTATGAATGTGGACTTGTTGGATTGTCGTGATTGGATAGCCGGGGATGTGAGACGAGTGTTTCTTTCATTCAAATGTAATTTGTAGATAGTTGTAATATTCTTTTGCGGGGCACATCCGGGTTGAGCTTGTAGCTACCGTTGTATTATTTCATTTACTGTTTTCTGCTCCTAGGATAGGCCCAAGATGGGGTGCACAAACTACCCGGTACTTTGAAGTGCTTAGTGGCCTACTCACGTTGTTGAGGGAGACCGCTTCATTTTGGGTACTTGGCGGGTAGTTTGTCGTACCCGTAGGGGTCTAGGATGGGGTTTTGGCTATTCAACGCAACTGTGTAATCCGTCTTTCTTTGCAGGCTCAAAAGGAATACGGATTCTTAGAAAATCCAATATGTTCATCTGTGATCTGGAATGCCTATTATTGCGTCTGACGAATGTACAATATCTATATATGATATCTATTAGGCGTCACTTATGTTTTACACCCGCGTTAGCCCAGCCCCTGCTCTGTCTTTAGTTAAGTAACCTAAAAGGGTGAATGACGAGGCCCAGTGGCGAATGCGGATGGCATAAGAGGACGTTGTATTTTCGTTGTTTTCTGCTATGATAGATTAATTGATAGGATGCATTATATTAATGCAAAGAAAATAAACCAAAGATGAATCGTTGGAACAGTTTAAAAGAAACCACTCGGTTATTTTTAAAACAGAAGATATTTTTAATTGCGGAGCTTTAACCACTCCTTTTAAAAGGTATCAGGTTCCTTCGATCATATCAAGTTCACTACGTTCACGGTTTCGCCAAAACCATTCGTAGCCCTCCGTCATTTCATTTGGGTATTTAGTAGTATTCAAGCTATGTATTTTGATCAACTCCAAGGCATAGTGTTTGGTCGCTGATGGGTATTCATTTGTTGCATAGATAGATGAGTTAGTTTGGGACAGTCGTATTATCATTTGGCCAACGTCAGGGGTATGTACGGATGGGTTCAATATAACAAGATGATGATGGGTAGAACTTGACATGTGACTTATGACATTTTGACCAATGCCAAGGTCATAAGAGCATGGGGCAGAAATTTATATCGGGAATTTCTAAAGAAAGTGAAATTTGCTAAGAGTTGCATACCATTTGGAGTGTGATAATTTTGGTAGGATTCCTTCAGCTTTATCACACGATGATATTTGGATCCCGATCCTACTGTGAGTATCCGCTACTCATCAGGAGATTCGTCACTTAACGATGAATGCTATAAACCAAGTAGGTGTCGAGAAAGGTGTCAGCGGGGCTACGCCCCCCGAGAAAAGAGGTTATTTAATTAAGGAACTTCGCAAAAGCGTCGTAAAACCTCCCTCGAAGTACCGACACCGGCCTGGCTGAACAGTTAAGCAAGAATTGTACGGTGAGAATAGTCCTGACTAGTTCTTCCTTTTTGGTTTGAGAAAGGATTCGAGAAACAGTAGGAGCCATCCTGTTTAGATAAACTAAAAACAACTCTAAACTTGCAAGAGCATCATACTAAAGTGTTCCCTCTCTCTCTCATTGCAGCGACCCAGAACATGACAGGGCTTAAGTTACTATTAGATAAAAATATTTTGACAGGGCCAAACTATAAAGATTGGTTCCGGAATGTTAAGATGGCAATTACTTATGACAAATTATGGTATGTCCTTACCACTAAGGCACCTGCTGTCCCTGGTCCAGAATCCAGTGTCGCGGATAAGGAAATCCGCAAGACCTGCGAGATTGACTGCGCGAAGGCCAAATGCATCGTGCTTGCCTCTATGAATAATGAACATCAGAGGAGGCACGAGAAAATGGATCTAGAATCCATATTTCTCCACACCAAGGATTTGTATGGAGAGCAATCTCGTATAGCTAGATACGAGATCTCGAAGAACTTGTTCCAGTCGAGGCTGGCCGTTGGATCATCTGCAGGAGAACTTGTCCTTAAGATGATTGGCTATATAGAAGAGCTCGCGGACCTAGGGACAACTTTAGAGAACGAGCTATATACAGACTTGGTTCTTCAGTCCCTTCCTTCCACCTACACCCAGTTTATTCTGAATTTCAATATTCAAGGAAAAGAAGTTGAACTTCCAGAACTCCTTAACATGAGGAGTGCAGAAGGCACCTTGCAGAAAGCAAGGGAAACACCCACTATGTTTGTTCGCGGTGCTTCCTCTTCCAGGTCTAAGGCAAGGGCCAAAGGAAGGAAGAAGAAGGCCGCTACCAAACCGAGAGGTGGTGTTGGTAAGGTAGAAGCTAAGGGAAAGACAAAGGTTGCGGTGCCAGTAGTGGCAAAGGATGAGTTCTTCCACTGTCGTAGGAAGGGCCATTGGAAGAAAGATTGCAAAGTATGGATTGCCAAGAACCGGACCCGAAGCAAGCCGTGGCTTCAGCTTCAGGTGTGTTTGTAATTGAAAATTGTCTGTCAATCAACTCTACTTCCTGGGTATTGGATACCGGATCAGGATCTCATATATGTAATTTATTGCAGGCACTGAGAAACCGTAGAGTGCTGAAAGTTGGTGATATGACCCTCCAGGTTGCTAACGGAGCTAGCGTGGATGCTGTGTCCGTAGGGGATTATCACCTTGGATTGACGAGTGGACATATTTTGGTTTTGCATAACTGTTTTTGTGTACCCAGTTTAACGTGTATTATCATATCAGTATCGTTGTTATCAAAAGAAGGTTATGATTTCACGTTTGTAAGCGATGTTGTTAACATCCACCTTAATCATGGTTTGATTGGGTCCGGTACACTAAATAACGGTATATATGTCTTAAACCAATTACAGATTTTCAATGTCCAGAACACACTAAAAAAAAGTCTCCAGATATAAATCATGCTTTCTTATGGAATTGTAGACTAGGTCACATCAATGAGACAAGGTTAACTAAGTTACATAGAGAAGAATATTTGGATCCGTTCGAATATCAATCTTATGCCACTTGTCAATCATGTCCCAAAGGAAAGATGACGAAGACTCCATTCACTGGACATGGAGTAAGAGAGAGCGAGCTCTTAGGACTCATACACAGCGATGTATGTGGTCCAATGTCTACACATACAAAAGGCGGTTTTTATAGTTCCTTACTTTTACGGATTATTACTCTAGGTATGGATTCATTTTCTTGATGAAACATAAATCCGTGGCCTTTGAGAAATTCCAAGAATATAAGAATGAAGTAGAAAACCAAACCGGCAAAAGTATTAAGACACTGAGATCTGATCGAGGTAGTGAATACTTAAGTGCCGGGTTTCTGGGTTACCTAAAAGAGAAAGGAATTCTCTCTCAGCTTACTCCTCCATACACTCCACAGCATAACGGTGTATCGGAAAGACGGAACTGAACCCTATTGGATATGGTACGTTCCATGATGAGTAATGCTGAGTTGCCGCGATATTTCTCGGGTTATGCGCTAGAATCAGCTGCATATCTTTTGAACAGGGTTCCTACCAAGACTGTGCCTACCACACTATATCAGATGTGGAGTGGGAAGAAACCCTATCTTCAGTATCTGAAGATATGGGGATTTCCGACTTTTGTTAAAAAGCAGCATGCGGACAAACTCGAGGCATGATCGGTACAGTGTAAGTTTGTGGGATATCCAAAGAACTCCAAGGGGTATTTTTTCTATTACGCAGAGGAACAAAAGGTTTTTGTTTCTCGTAATGCCCATTTTCTAGAACAGTAGTTTTCAGAAAGGAGACAAGTGGGAGCGCAATAGAACTGGAAGAAATTCCAGAACTACAAACTGGTGCTGAAAGTTTGGTAGAACCAGTAGTTCCAGAAGAACAAGACATTCCCGCACCCCTCTGCAGGAGTAGTAGGCCGTCTCATCTGCCTGAGAGATACTATGGTTTTCTCATAGACGGGGATAGAGAGGATTGCGTCTTTGATAATGATGAACCTACTAGCTTCCAGCAGGCCATCCAGAGCGGCGATTCAGTAAGATGGCTGGATGCAATGCGGACAGAGATGGAGTCCATGTACACCAACAAAGTATGGACTTTAGACTTTGCTCCAGTTGGGGTAAAACCCATAGGATGCAAATGGATCTTCAAGAAAAAGTTTGGTGTATATGGACAGGTGGAAACCTATAAGGCTAGACTTTTTGCAAAGGGTTTTCGTCAAAAACCTGGTTTGGACTATGACGAAACGTTTTCTCCAGTGGCTATGCTCAAATCCATTCGGATCCTTCTTGCCATTGCCGCCTTCAATGATTATGGGATCTGGCAGATGGACGTAAAGACGGATTTTCTAAATGGTAATTTAGAAGAGTGCGTCTATATGGATTAGCCAGATGATTTCAATTAGAGTGGGAGCAGCAGGAAAGTATGCAAGTTGCTTAAGTCCATTTATGGACTAAAGCAGGCATCGCGGAGTTGGAACATCTGTTTTGATGAAACGGTGAAAGAATATGACTTAATCAAAAATCCAGATGAACCATGTATATATAGTAAAATTGTAGCACGAACTGTCGTATTCCTTGTCTTGTACGTGGACGACATTCTCTTTGTTAGTGTATATGCCCTAGAGGCCATTACTGTATCATACTAGTTTGTATATTACTTGATGGAAGCTTGGGATATTCACAGTTGTATATACAATCTTGCTCGAAATGGTAGTATGCTACTTGGTTTGTCTCTACTTTAATATGTGCATGTGTTTCTTTTAGCATATCGCTGTTATACATATTAGTAGAGCCCTTAGGATTTTTGCTTGATTACCAGCGTTGTGATGGCGCTCACACTCGTGGGAGCCGGGTGATCTATAAGCACATCCTTATACAGGTCCCTAGTCGTTGGACTATCGAGACAGGGCATCGATACTCCGAAGTAGACTAGCGTATGCGCTTCTCATCCCAGCGTGGGAGACGGTCTGTCCCACAGCCGTCAGTACGTCGTAATTGAGATAGTATGCGGGTGCTCGTTAGGTTACGAGTACATTGTACAGGACTCGTCGGGATCTGTTGGTTGGTATTATACCTATCGTCAGTTATCAGTTCCCAGGTGACATGAGTACAGCTTAGTCCGCTGACTTGACACTGTCACTTCGCCTCGAGTGTGTTCCCACTGCACTTTGATTGCTACCCTACCACGGCTCAAAGGAGTCGTGCAAACAGGTAGTTTTTGGGTGCAGTCCCGAAGCACTTGGAGGCAGTGACGGTTAGACAGGATTCGTCTCTCCCGGTATTGGGGGTTGACATCGCGCTGTGTCCAGGAGATCCATTACACGAGTAGTCCCTGGTCAGGGCAAGCGAGATATACTGGTAGGTTTCCAGTGTTATCTCAGGGTGTTCTGGGCTACACTCCCACACGACTTGTACCGCTATTAGGGGACTGGCGTTCACCGCCCCCCTAGGCCCGCCATGCGATGTATCAGACGAACAGACCGGACTGTACTGAGATTGTCACATACAGGATCAGTAGGAGTTCAGATGGGGTTCACCTCGTCAGTCTTCTTATCGACATCTACCGGGGGACCGTTACGTACAGCTAGTGCCGCTTGCGATCTGTGGTTAAATCCACTGCCAGCGTAGTGTCGAGTCTTTAGAGTCCCACACAGAGAGCTATTCGCCTTTAGGCAAAATGAGTAGAGGTCGCATGGTTTTGCGACAGGGTTCGTTCACATCCGCGCACTTGTGCACATTTGCTGTCCGGACAGCTTATACTAGCGGGCTTTGGTTTAAGCCGGATCCTAGTATATGATTTGGGATTGGCTTTTTCTCATTGTATTCGTGTTCCTCGGATCACGAATACGGGTGCGTATGCACAGTTGCTTGAGACAGAGGGAGAGGACTTTGATTAGGGTTAATGACTATTGTCATTTTATTAACCCTAATGCTTATGTGTGTATTATTGTTAATTGATATTAGTTTAATAATTGTGCATGGTTATGGTTGTTGACCATTTGACCTATCTTGACTTGTTGACCTTGTTGACACTTTGCCCATCATCATTTCATTTGGAAGATGCTCTTTGATCCTTGCAAATTGCATTAAAAATGAAATGATAATGGTCATGTCTTGATTAAGCCATGACAATTATCTCACTAATTATCTAATTAAAATAATTCACACATATATGTGAGAATGGTGATTTATTCTCTCATTCTATCATTTACTTTCTCTCTCTTGTTCTTCCTCTCCCTCAAGCTCTCCCCTCTCATGTGTTGAGAAACACTTGAGCTTGAGAAAAACCCTCTCTTGATAATCTCTACTCTCATCTAGGGTTCAAGGATTAGCACTTCTTGCACCCTAGTTACTTCTAGCTTGGAGTTGAAGACAAAGGTCGAGGCTTTCGGGTGGATCTTTCTTCGTCGTGAGAAGACGACAAAGGTGACCTCCTTCCACCACTCCAAGGAGCAAGGAGAGAAGGACATAAAGCCCAAGGTATAACCTTTCTAGCACTTAGCTAGTTTCTAGTTAGCTTTAGCTTGTTTTTGTTTAGCAAAGATCCTTCATAGTGTAGTCCATGTTGCCTAAGCTCAAAAAAATTCGATTTTTATTCCGTTTTCCGCCTCCCCGCAAGTACCGGGGTGGGCAACGTGGACTTACAGTGGTATCAGAGCCTAACTAAACATAAACTAGCTAGGTAGTAGAGTGTATCGAAGTTCGAATCGGAAAAATCGAAAAACCGAGTTTTCAAAACCCTAAGTTTCTGTTAAAATTTTTTCTGTTCAAAATAAAATTTGTCATACTCCAAAAATCATCTCAGGGTTTTGTGAAGAAAGCCACCAAAAACGATCCAAAGATTCGACCAAAGAGCCGCGGTTCCGCGGCAATAGCAAGCTATTGCCGCGCAACCGCGGCCATCTTGGCTCTTCTCTGGGTCGAGTTTGGTGCAGTGTATTTCTGGCTTGGTTTTAGGATTTTTAAGATGGTTTATATGTGCCCAGGTTTTCCAGAATAGAAATTTGTTTTTGGGGCCCTATAAATCCGTATATTTTTCCGAACTTCAATACACTTTGACTAAAAGGTTATATCTGTGATGTTTATATGTATTGAACGTCGGCTAATCGCTATATGTCGATTAGTCGGGGTTATACATATCTGTGATCTGTGATTGATGATGGTATGTGTATATGAATAGGTTGGATTGTCGCGGATGAATAGCTGGGGTGGATGTAAGATGAGTGTTGCTTTTTCTTTCATTCATTGTAATATGTAAATTGATGTAATATTATTATTTGTTTGGCCGCACAACCGGGTCGGGGATGTAGCCGTCATTGTATAATTCTTTTTACTGTTTTTGCTCCTAGGATAGACCCATGGAGGGGGTGCACAAACTACCGGGTATCTCGAAGTGCCGAGTGGCTTACTCACGGTGGTGAGGGAGGTTGCTTCGCTTCGGGTACTTGGCGGGTAGTTTGCCGCACCCGTAGGGGTCTTGGGTGGGGTATTGGCTATTCACCGCGACCGTGTAATCCGCTTTTCGTTGCAGGCTCGAACGGATTGAGGATTTTTAGTATATCCAATGTATTCATCTGTGATCTGTAATGTCTATCATTGCTATATATTTATATATGATAACTATTTAGGCGTTGCTTATGTTTTACAGCCGCGCTAGCCCAGCCCCCGCTCTGTCGTTACTTAAGTAACCTAACGGGTGATGACGGGGCCCCGTGGCAAATGCGAATGGCATAAGCGTACGTCATATTTTGGTTGTTTTCTGCAATGGTAGGATTAAATGATAGGACGCATTAAAAGAACTAATGCAAGAAAATAAACCAAGTAAAAGTCGATTGGAACACTTTGAAAACCACTCGGTTCTTTTCAGAACTAAACTTTTAAACGCGGAGCTTGAACCACTCCTTTTAAAAGCTATCTCGTTCCATCGATTATATCAAGTTCACTACGTTCACAGTTTCGCCAAAACAATTCGTAGCCCTCCGTCATTCCACATGAATGGTCAAAAAGTATTCAAGCTATGTATTTTGGCCAAAGTCAAGGTATAGTGATTGGTAGTTATTGGGTATTCATGTGCAGCATATATAGATGCGTTGGTTTGGGACAGTCGTGCTTCCATTTTGGCCAAAGTCAAGGGTAGGTACGGGTGGGTCCAAATTAACCAGGAGAATGATGGGTAGAACTTGACATGTGACTTATGATATTTTGGCCAAAGTCAAGGTCATAAGAGGATGGGGCAGAAATCCACATCGGGAGTTTCATAAGTACTGAAACTTGCTAGCGCTGCATACCATTTGGAGTGTAATAATTCTGGTAGGATTCCTTCGGTTTTGTCACGCGATGATATTTGGATCCCGATCCTACTGTGAGTATATGCTACTCCTCGGGAAAACTCTCACTTAACGATCAATGCTATAAACTTAGTAGGTGTCTAGAAAGGTGTTAGCGGGGCTACGCCCACAAGGAAAAGAGGTTACTTAATTAAGGAACTTCGCGAAAGCGTTGGAAAACCTCCCTCGAAGTACCGACACTGGCCTGGCTGAACGGTTAAGCAAGTATTGTACGGTGAGATTGATCCTGACTAATCCTTTCTTTACGATTTGAGAAGGGATTCGAGAGACAGTGGGAGCCATCCAGTTTAGACAAATTAAAAACCACTCTAAACTTGCAAGAGCATCATGCTAAAGTGTTTCTTTTCTCTCTCCTAATTGCAGCGACCATTCAACATGACCGGACTTAAGTTATTACTAGATAAAAACATATTGACAGGGCCAAACTACAAAGATTGGCTCAGGAATGTCAAGATGGCAATCACTTACGACAAGTTGGGGTATATCCTTACCACCAAAGCTCCCCCTGTCCCAGGTCCCACCTCCAGCGTCGCGGATAAGGAAATCCGTAAGACATGGGAGATAGATTGCGCGAAGGCCAAATGCCTCGTACTTGCCTCGATGGACAACGAACATCAGAGGAGGCACGAGAATATGGACCTTGAGTCCATATTTCTTCATACAAAAGAACTGTATGGAGAGCAGTCTCGTATCGCAAGATACGAAGTGTCGAAGAAGTTATTTTCGGCAAGGTTAGCCGTCGGATCATCGGTAGCGGAACACGTGCTTAAGATGATTGGCTACATAGAGGAGCTCGCGGACCTTGGGACCACGTTGGAGAATGAACTCTATACTGATTTGATTCTCCAGTCCCTTCCTTCCACTTAGGCCCAGTTTATTCTTAACTTCAACATGCAAGGAAAGGAGGTTGAACTTTCCGAACTTCTGAACATGTTGAGGAGTGCTGAGGGCACCCTACAGAAAGATAGGGAGACATCCACTTTGTTTGTAGGAGGATCTTCCTCTTGTAGGTCCAGGACGAAAGCCAGGGGCAAGAAGAAGAAAGCCCCCGCCAAACCAAGAGCCGGTGTCAGTAAAGTGGATACGAAGGGAAAAGGAAAAGCAACAAAGATAGCGGGAAAGCTGGTGGGGAAGGAAGAATGCTTCTATTGTCATAAAAGTGGTCACTGGAAACAGGATTGCAAGGCTTGGAAGGCCAGAACACAGGATTTGAAGCGAGTTGCAGCTTCAGCTTCAGGTGTGTATGTTATTGAAAACTGTCTATCAATAAACTCTACGTCCTGGGTATTGGATACCGGATCAGGATCTCATATCTGTAATTCTTTGCAGGCGTTGAGAAAGCGTAAAGTTTTGAAGGCAGGTGACATGACCCTCAGAGTTGCAAACGGTGCTAGCATGGATGCTGAGGCCGTGGGGGACTATCACCTGGGATTGTCGGATGGACACTTTTTGGTTTTGCGTAGTTGTTATTATGTACCAAATGCAACCTGTAATATCATTTCTGTATCTTTATTATCTAAAGAAGGTTATGAATTTGCATTTGTAAGTAATGTAGTGAATATTCACCTTAATCAAGTTTTGATTGGGTCAGGTACATTGAACAACGGTATATACGTATTAAACCAGCCACAGATTTTCAATGTCCAGAATACACACAAAAGAAAGTCTCCAGAAATCGATAAAACTTTCTTATGGCATTGTAGACTGGGTCACATCAATGAGAGAAGGATGACTAAGTTACATGCAGAAGGATATTTGGATTCGTTCGAATATCAATCGAATGCAACTTGTCAATCCTGTCTCAAAGGAAAGATGACAAAGACTCCGTTCACTGGACACGGAGTAAGAGCGAGCGAGCTCTTGGGACTCGTACACAGCGACGTGTGCGGTCCAATGTCTACACATGCACGAAGCGGTTATTCTTACTTCATTACTTTTACGGATGACTTTTCAAGGTACGGTTATGTCTTCTTAATGAAACATAAATCCGAGGCTTTTGAAAAATTCCAGGAATATAAGAATGAAGCAGAAAAACAAACAGGCAAAAGTATCAAGGCACTGAGATCTGATCGAGGTGGTGAATACTTGAGTGCCGAGTTCCTGGGTTACATAAAAGAGAATGGAATTCTCTCTCAGCTTACTCCTCCATACACTCCGCAACATAACGGTGTATCGGAGAGACGGAACCGAACCCTATTGGATATGGTACGGTCCATGATGAGTAACGCTGAGTTGCCGCGATCGTTCTGGGGATATGCGCTAGAATCAGCTGCATACCTTTTGAACCGAATTCCAACTAAGACTGTGCCTACTACACCATATCAGATGTGGTGTGGGAAGAGACCCTATCTTAATCACATTAAGACATGGGGATGTCCAGCTTTTGTAAAAAAGCAGCATGCGGACAAGCTCGAGGCACGCTCAGTACAGTGCAAGTTTGTGGGATATCCAAAGAACTCCAAAGGATATTTCTTCTATTGCGAAGAGGAACAAAAGGTGTTTGTTTCTCGCCATGCCCACTTTCTAGAACACCAGTTCATAGAAAAAGAATTAAGTGGGAGCGCAATAGAACTGGATGAAATTCCAGAACCACGAGCTATTACTGAAAGCTTAGTAGAACCAGAGGGTTCGAAAGATCAGGACATTCCCACGCCACTCCGCAGGAGTAGTAGGCAGTCTCATCCGCCCGAGAGATACTACGGTTTTCTCATTGACGGGGATAGAGAGGATTGCGTCATAGATTTTGATGAGCCTACTAGCTTCCAGCAAGCCATTCAGAGCGTCGACTCGGTAAAATGGCTGGATGCAATGCGGACCGAAATGGAGTCCATGTACACCAACAAAGTATGGACGTTGGACATTGCTCCAGATGGGGTAAAACCCATAGGATGCAAGTGGATCTTCAAAAGGAAGATTGGTGTAGATGGACAGGTTGAGACCTATAAAGCTAGACTGGTAGCAAAGGGTTTTCGTCAGCGACCTGGTTTGGACTATGACGAAACCTTTTCTCCAGTAGCTATGCTGAAATCCATTCGGATCCTTCTTGCCATTGCTGCCTTCCACGAATATGAGATTTGGCAGATGGACGTAAAGACAGCTTTTCTAAATGGACATTTAGAGGAGTGTGTCTATATGGATCAGCCAGAGGGTTTCATTCAGAGTGGGAGCAGCGGAAAGGTGTGTAAGTTGCTTCAGTCCATTTATGGACTAAAGCAGGCATCGCAGAGTTGGAACATCTGTTTTGATGAGACGGTCAAGGAATTTGGCTTTATCAAAAATCTAGATGAACCATGCATCTATTGTAGATTTTTAGCGAGAACTGTAGTATTCCTCGTTTTATACGTGGATGACATTCTCTTAATAGGAAATGACATTCCTATGCTACAATCTGTCAAGGGGTTCTTATCACACAGGTTCTCCATGAAAGACCTAGGTGATGCCTCATACATTCTGGGTATCCGGATCTACCGTGACAGATCCAAGAGGATATTAGGACTTTCGCAGTTCAGGTACATCGACACCATACTGAAGAGATTCAGTATGGAAGATTCCAAGCGCGGTAATCTACCGGCTTGTCACGGGATCACCCTCTCCAAAGAGATGTCTCCCAAGACTGATTTGGAGAGGGATCGCATGTCTGTTATACCCTACGCTTCTGCGGTAGGCTCTATAATGTATGCGATGTTGTGTACTAGACCGGATGTGGCTTATGCACTGAGTTTGGTAAGCAGGTATCAGTCAAACCCTGGGGAGAAACATTGGATAGCAGTAAAGAACATTCTCAAGTACCTGAGAAGGACTAAGGAGATGTTCTTGGTGTATGGCGGAAAAGACCTGCAGATTGAGGCCTTTGCTGACTCCAGCTTCCAGAGTGACAAGGATGATTCCAAGTCCATGTCGGGTTTTGTCTTTACCCTCAATGGAGGGGCGGTGTGTTGGAAGAGCTCCAAACAGGAAACCGTTGCTGACTCGGCTATGGAAGCGGAATACATCGCTGCATCTGATGCCGCAAAAGAAGCTGTCTGGATGAGGAAGTTCTTGAGAGAACTTCAGGTGGTTCCGTCCATTGTTGACCCAATACCTCTGTATTGCGACAACAACGGGGCTATAGCTTTAGCGAAGGAACCCAGGTCCCATCAGAAATCCAGACACATCTTGAGGCGGTATCACCTGATCAGGGAGATCGTAGATCACCAGGAGATCGAGGTTCGGAGGGTTGCTTCAGAAGATAACACAGCAGATCCATTCACCAAGGCCTTGCCCCAGACTCAGTTCGAGCGGCTGATCAAGATGATAGGTCTTCGATACGCCAGTACATGGCCTTAGTGCAAGTGGGAGATTGTTAGTGTATATGCCCTAGAGGCCATTACTGTATCATACTAGTTTGTATATTACTTGATGGAAGCTTGGGATATTTACAGTTGTATACACAATCTTGCTCGAAATGGTAGTATGCTACTTGGTTTGTCTCTGCTTTAATATGTGCATGTGTTTCTTTTAGCATATCGCTGATATACATATTAGTAGAGCCCTTAGGATTTTTGCTTGATTACCAGCATTGTGATGGCGCTCACACTCGTGGGAGCCGGGTGATCTATAAGCACATCCTTATACAGGTCCCTAGTCGTTGGACTATCGAGACAGGGCATCGATACTCCGGAGTAGACTAGCGTATGCGCTTCTTATCCCAGCGTGGGAGACGGTCTGTCCCACAGCCGTCAGTACGTCGTACTTGAGATAGTATGCGGGTGCTCGTTAGGTTACGAGTACACTGGACAGTACTCGTCGGGATCTGTTGGTTGGTATTATACCTATCGTCAGTTATCAGTTCCCAGGTGATATGAGTACAGCTTAGTCCGCTGACTTGACACTGTCACTTCGCCTCGAGTGTGTTCCCACTGCACTTTGATTGCTACCCTACCACGGCTCAAAGGAGTCGTGCAAACAGGTAGTTTTTGGGTGCAGTCCCGAAGCACTTGGAGGCAGTGACGGTTAGACAGGATTCGTTTCTCCCGGTATTGGGGTTTGACATCGCGCTGTGTCCAGGAGAGCCATTACACGAGTAGTCCCTGGCCAGGGCAAGCGAGATATACTGGTAGGTTTCCAGTGTTATCTTTGGGTGTTCTGGGCTACACTCCGACACGACTTGTACTGCTATTAGGGGACTGACGTTCACCGCCCCCTAGGCCCGCCATGCGATGTATCAGACGAACAGACCGGACTGTACTGAGATTGTCACATACAGGCTCAGTAGGAGTTCAGATGGGGTTCACCTCGTCAGTCTTCTTATCGACATCTACTTGGAGACCGTTACGTACAGCTAGTGCCGCTTGCGGTCTATGGTTAAACCCACTGCCAGCGTAGTGTCGAGTCTTTAGAGTCCCACACAGAGAGCTATTCGCCTTTAGGCAAAATGAGTAGAGGTCGCATGGTTTTGCGACAGTGTTCGTTCACATCCGCGCACTTGTGCACGTTTGCTGTCCGGACAGCTTATACTAGCGGGCTTTGGTTTAAGCCGGATCCTAGTATATGATTTGGGATTGGCTTTTTCCCATTGTATTCGTATTCCTCGGATCACGAATACGGGTGCGTATGCACAGTTTCTTGAGACAGAGGGAGAGGACTTTCATTAGGGTTAATGACTATTGTCATTTTATTAACCCTAATGCTTATGTGTGTATTATTGTTAATTGATATTAGTTTAATAATTGTGCATGGTTATGGTTGTTGACCATTTGACCTATCTTGACTTGTTGACCTTGTTGACACTTTGACCATTATCATTTCATTTGGAAGATACTCTTTGATCCTTGCAAATTGCATTAAAAATGAAATGATAATGGTCATGTCTTGATTAAGCCATGACAATTATCTCACTAATTATCTAATTAAAATAATTCACACATATATGTGAGAATGGTGATTTATTCTCTCATTCTATCATTTACTTTCTCTCTCTTGTTCTTCCTCTCCCTCAAGCTCTCCCCTCTCATGTGTTGAGAAACACTTGAGCTTGAGAAAAACCCTCTCTTGATAATCTCTACTCTTATCTAGGGTTCAAGGATTAGCACTTCTTGCACCTTAGTTACTTCTAGCTTGGAGTTGAAGCCAAAGGTCGAGGCTTTCGGGTGGATCTTTCTTCGACGTGAGAAGACAACAAAGGTGACCTCCTTCCACCACTCCAAGGAGAAAGAAGAGAAGGACATAAAACCCAAGGTATAACCTTTCTAGCACTTAGCTAGTTTCTAGTTAGCTTTAGCTTATTTTTGTTTAGCAAAGATCCTTCATAGTGTAGTCCATGTTGCCTAACCTCATAAAAATTCGATTTTTATTCCGTTTTCCGCCTCCCCGCAAGTACCGGGGTGGGCAACGTGGACTTACACTCTTGATAGGAAATGACATTCCTATGCTACAATTTGTCAAAGGATTCATGTCACACAGGTTCTCCATGAAAGACCTGGGTGATGCCTCTTACATTCTGGCGATCCGGATCTATCGTGATTGTTCCAAGAGGATGTTGGGACTTTCGCAGTCCAGGTATATCAACACTATACTGAAAAGATTCAGTATGGAAGATTCTAAGCGCGGTAGTTTGCCGGCTTATCACGGAATCACCCTCTCCAAAGAGATGTCTCCCAAGACTGATTTGGAAAGGGATCGCATGTCTATTATACCCTACGCTTCTGCGGTAGGCTCTATAATGTATGTGATGTTGTTCACCATACCAGATGTAGCTTACGCACTGAGCGTGGTAAGCCGGTATCAGTCAGACCCGGGGGAGAAGTACTGGATAGCAGTAAAGAACATTCTAATGTACCTGAGAAGGACTAAGGATATGTTCATGGTTTATGGCGGAAAAGACCTCAAGATCGAGGCTTTTGCTGATTCCAACTTCCAGAGTGACAAGGATGACTCCAAGTCTATATCAGGTTATGTCTTTACCCTCAATCGAGGGGCGGTGTGCAGGAAGAGTACCAAGCAGGACATCGTTGCTGACTCGACGATGGAAGCGGAGTATATCACTGCTTGCGATGCCGCAAAAGAACAGTCTGGATGAAGAAGTTCCTACCAGAACTTCAGGTGGTTCCTACCATTGTTGATCCAATACCGCTGTATTGTGACAACAACAGGGCTATAGCTTTAGCAAAGGAACCCAGGTCCCATCAGAAGTACAGACACATCTTAAGGCGGTATCACTTGATCAGGGAGATCATAGATCGCCGGGAGATCGAGGTCCGGAGAGTTGCTACAGAGGAAAACACTGCAGATCCATTCACAAAAGCCTTACCCCAGACTCGGTTTGAGAGGCTATTCGAGATGATAGGTCTTCGATACACCAGTACATGGACCCAGTGCAAGTGGGAGATTGTTAGTGTAGGGTTCCTAGGCACTCTTATGAAGGTTCATAAGGCATCAAACATGCCCGAATAAAATTTTCGATGTACCGAACAACCCAAAGCCGGGATCTTTGCTAGATTATTAGGGTTTAACATGCAAGTAAACATCTTTACTACTAAGTGTGAGGGATTACAACCTTTGTAGTCCGCTCGTTCGCTTCATGAGCTCCGAGTAGAAGTCCCTTTGCCGCAATCCACGATCTCCCGGACTCAAGAGAGGCTCCACGACTCGAACGATCCATGATAGCTTGTCGTATTCCTTTTCTCCAATGATCTACGTCGAAGTTGCAATAACTCAAGCTCTCTCACTCTAATGAGGTGAACACCCTAATCTAATGGGCTAGATTAGATGAGTACGATGGAGTAGTATTTATGCTTTCATTTTATATCATAATCTCACATGAAATCATCACAAAAGGAATTTCTAGTAAGCTTTCTCAAAGCTAAAGAGAGAAGAAGATGATAGATAATGAGAGTGATCCTTTTGTGATGAATAGTAGATAAGAATATATGATTGATCATAGAACCATGGTCAAGGATGAGAAGGTTAACCTTTGTAGAGAATAAACTAGGGCTAGTGTTTGGTTAGATCAAATAATGAGTGATAAGATAATATCAACCATAATATCTTACAATTGACAAAAGGAAAGCTTCTAGATGGTGCAAGAAGGAGGTAACCCTAATCAAACCCTAACCTTGCTTAATCTCCACTAAACATGTTCTATTATCAACCATATCATGTCACAATAATATATATCACATATATATTTTATATTTGCAACAAAAGAAAATAATACAATTAACATATATCGCATATATATCAATGTATTAATCCGGTGAGAAAATGAAATAATAAAGCGAGCCAATATTAGGTAATGTAATAAAATATATCATATATATTTTTATACATTAAATCATCGAATCAATACTTGATCCGACAATCCGGCTATATCGAATATAACCGACTAATATATCATGTACCGATTCATCGAATTAAACACTTGATCCGATGATCCGGTTCATATCTAAATATCGCGATAATATAATACGGTATCTCATATCACATTATCCTCGGTCCTGCACATATCACATATGTGCCTCGACTCCGTTTTTCCTGAGCCAAGAAACCTCTGTATAGGACTCTAAAGAATCGTCAATACGCCGGTAGCAGGGGATAATCATATCAAACACCCACAAGATGCAAGTATAAGTCAACGGTAGCGCCCTGGCCGTCTAATAGACGCCAAATGCGGAACAAAAACTTTTAACTGGCGCTATCGTATACTATAACCCGGATCTGCCATTATTACTAAACTAACAAACTACAAAGAGGGTAGAAAGGTTATACCGAACGATCCGAGTCCTTCGTTCTTTAACCATCATCCCACGCTCCGTTGCGGCTGCTCCGATCTCGTCGATCTCCGATCTGCTCGTCTAGGAGGCAGTACGTTAACGGATCTTTAAACGGGCTCCCGCCTCTGACTCGAGGCAACTCGGTCATCAAGTTTGCTAAAAGAGATGACCAAGATTGATGTAGAGAATGGGAAGAATACATTGTCTCACTTCGTCCAAAGCCGTGGACGAACGGTTAATGAAGTTGCCACTCGAAATGAAATGGAATGTGAAATGAGTTATCAAATTTCCATACATCCAAAACCATAGTCTTTTTAATCAAAATCAATCTCTCTCTCCCACTCACAATGGGGGGCCGACCATAATATAGAGGAAGAGGGTGAGTGTAGGAGGAAAGGGGGTGACCACAAGGATAAATATCATGAAGAAATATCCTAAGGTTAACAAGAAACATTAATGCTAAAAGATGAGTCATTAAAACCTAGTCATCATATAATTAATGCAAACAAAGGTTCATGAACCTAGTCACCATTCTAGAAGCATCTAGAAGCACGACTCACCCTCACGACTCACCAGAGTGACGGAAAGGTAAATCCGCATTTAACCGAATGTCAAATACGGAAACTGGAAACTGGCAAGTTCCAAAAGCGATCCTGAAACTAATTTCAGGATAACCCCGTAATAGTATAAACATACACGCATTTGTATTACGACCGAATACAAATGCAACTGAGACAAAGATATTATATCTACACAGTATAATACTCGGATCTGGTTTAAATCAAAGCCCACCAGTATTATCTGCCCAAAATATGACACGTGCGTAAACGCACGTGCATTTTCCGAACCCTGCCATAAAACCATACGGCCTCTACAACGTTTCGCCCGAACTTGGGAAACTGTCTGTGGGGGACTCTAATGACTCGTCAGTACCCTGGCAGTGGGTTTAACCACAAGCCGTCAGTAGCACTAGATGTGCATAACGGCTGCCTATGGACTGACCTCAAGGGAGGCCGATGAGCGAACTCATCCGAAAACCCTACTGAGCCTAACAGTGACAATGTATATACAGTCTGGTCCGTTCGTCTATGAGTATCTTATATCGGCCTAGGGGGCTGGTAACGTTAGACCCCCAAAAGCAGTATAAGTCGTGTCGGAGTGTAGCCCAATAACACCCTGAGATACTACTGGAATACCTACCAGTAAATCTCCTGCCACGGCCATGGGCTTTGTGTAATGGCTCTCCTAGACACAGCACGATCTTACCCCAATACAGGGAGAGACGAATCCCCTGCAGATCCACTCACTTGCCTCCATGTGGCTTGGGACTTTACCCAAAAAATACCTGTTTGCATGACTCCTTTGAGCCGTGGTAGGGTAGAAATCAAAGCACAGTGGGAACTCACACGAGATAAATGACGACCTCAAGTCGATGAACTAACGTGTATACATGTCACCAGGGAACTGCTATATGACGATATGTATAATACCAACTAGCATGTTCCCGCCGAGTCCTGTCCGGTGTACTCATAACCCAATGAGCACCTGTATACATCTTAGGTGATCCAACTGACACCAGTGGCTTGTGAGACCGGCCACCGCCCCTCGTCGGGGTCTCGACTGTATACACTAGTCTACTCCAGAGTATCGATGCCTTGTCTCGAAACCCACGACTAGGGACGACAATTAACGATATGCTTATAAACCACCCAACTCTCATGTATATGATCGCCATCATACTGTTGGTAGTAAAGCAAGATACTAAGGGCTCTATCAAAGTGTAACAGTGATCAGTCACCTGAACCTGTACACGACTGATAAAGGCAAACCAGATAGCATACTATCATCTCGAGTAAGACTGTCCTACCAGTATAGGTCCTCCGCAATCATTGCAATCACGTGCATGCGATCCAATAATCGACTTTGAGGGCACTATAACCAACAATCTCCCACTTGCACTTAAGGCTAATTATTGCGATGTCGCATACTCATAGCCCGTGTGACACCGAACATCTAACTCCTCTACTAATCAGTTTCACAAAGCCCGTTTGTAAAACTATTGTGTTCGAGAAATAGCCTCAGTGAGTGGATCCGCCCTGATGTTTCTATCTATGTCTCTCTAAATCTCAAGTTCGCGGAGAAAGCCATCTCCCGAATTGAGTAATACCTGTCTTAGAATATGTCTGGATATCTGATGGGACCTTGTTCATAAATGAACTCCAAATCCAAAATTCTTAGACAGTATCAATCACTGAACCTAATCAGTATCAAGCACCATGCCTCCCACAGTATCCTCTTAGACCATCTGTCCATAATACTGTCCCTCGTCAGAGGGAAAACTATAACTCTGACAATCTCTCTGTCATCCATGTCACTTTTGAAGCCTGGAATGATAGCCGTCACCCGAAGGAGGCTGCCATCATCAAATCCGTAGAACATGCACTTATGTTCTAAAACTGCTTCCTTATGTTTCTCCAGGATTGGATTAATACAAACTTATTGCATCTAGTGCAAAAACAATATCTGGTGTGACACTTGACATCTCACGATTGACTCAATTGCCTAAGCAAGTGATCTGCCAATCATACACATCCCTCTCCCCTTTAGTCTGTAAGACACCTTTAGAGAGGGTGACTCCATCACTTGCAGGTACACCACCATGCCAGGCGTCACCTATTCTAAAAAACTATTAGAATACTGTCAAAGTACCCACATTGGGAAACTACCCAAATCTAGATCTAAAACCATAGATCTAGAAACCAGAATGTCATATATTATATCCATATCCTGTCTGGAGAAACAACTGTATGACCACCACAGTACAACCGATCGTAGTATAGGAATTTTACTTTCTACTCTGTGTATGTCATCCAAATACCATGACATCACACCCTAATACTTTCTTAACAGATCCATCCCATATTCTGATGAAGTCAAACCTATGACTGTCACATCAAAAATAGATGATCTATCTCCGCTATATCTGCTCAAGTCAATAAATAGACATAAGCTACCTGCCTACTATGCTTCCGCTGCTCCCACTGACTACGACAACCCTCTGGCAAAATAATATATACGTGCACTTCTAAAGCTAGTTTAGAACGACGCTATACATAACCTCCTGCCGGGTCTCATAGCCTGGAACAACAGTAGTGTCAAGTCTGGGTAATCAAGAACCTCCCTGTCACCATCCTTGAGGCTACTGAAGTACCTCTCGGGTGTCTGAGGTTACCCACCATGTCTGCGGAGTGGTTAATGGAATGTCAAACCTGATTGAATCTTTAGGTCCGATTAAATTTTCCGTAATCGTTTGCGGTTCTGGAATCACTTCCAGTTCTACCATACTCCCACTACTGTTTTCTGAAAAAATCCATTTTACTAAAACTGTGGTGAGTCAAGAACAATATCACTATTGATCTTCCAGATGGCAGAAAGTCAACCCTCGTCATAGCCTGGGCCAACCAACAAACAGCCATTACAGAAACGTGCCCCGAGTTATCCAGAGTCTGGTTTTAAGCATAAGCTGGATAACTCCCCGTACCTCAACATCGTTAAGATATGAACCATTCTATATCCAATATAGAAACTTTGGCACTTATTTAATTGGAACCAGATTCAAATCATGCAACTGTCTCCAGTGCATATCAACTTAATGGAAAGAGGCTAATCATCATTACTCAACTTAGGAATCCTTCCAATTATGAGCAACCTGAAAGACAAACTAGTTTCTCGAAACCATTACTTGAATGCTAATCACAAGAATCTACATCTTCGATCTCTTTGAAGAATACCGATACATGCGATATGTGGTTCTCTACTTTATTCTTATACTCACAACTTCTCAAAACATAGACATTGTATTTCTATTAAACACTTGTCTAAAAACTAGAGAAGTCACTAGTAAGCAGAATATAGTACGAGGACCTACCCTTTTGTCCTGATGGACACTTGGACAACATACAATACTCTGTATAAGTCCGCTGAGTTGAACAACTCAAAACCTGTGCGTCGTAGATGGAAAACTGCACCCAGGCGATTTCCTAAAATATCACCAATTACAACGAATTCCGATATATTGAGGATAATTACCTAATTCCCAATAACATACTCCCACTCATCATTTGTAAAACTATACAGATATGAGAATGAAACCTGGTAAATACATACCCTTGGAGTAAGTATCTAATCGGGAAAAACAGTTTTCCTTTAACAATGCATTGAAACATGAAAATGTTTCGTAGGGGTATCCTCATATTCCTAGTAATGCCTCTTCCATAATCCAATTCATGACTATAACCGTATATTTCTTTGCCATCTCTCCAAATCCCTTTATTTGTCTTTAGTCGTTATCTTCTGTACACCATCGTTAGGCTAAATGGTTTTCTTCCTTCCCTACCGTTCGGCACCAGCCTATGATTTGGAAGAAGACTATCCAGTAAGCATAATAGGTGTACCCTCCTAACCAAGGAGTACTCGCAACTTGAGAGAAGGTGATGATAAAAGACAACTGAATAATACCTTATTCTTTTAAAGGTGAAATAGGAGTGGCGATGAAGTACGCGGTTTGGTCGTGAATGATAGCAGTCGCAATTTACTTTGCCCTCTTTCTAATCCCTTTATTTTGTCTTTACATAATACCTTCTGCACACCCTACTTAGGCTAATTGGTTTTCTTCATTCCCTACCTTTTGGCACCTGCCTATGGTTTGGAAGAAGACTATCCAATAAGCGTAATAGGTGTACTCTCCTAAACCAAGGAGCTCTCGCAACTTGAGAGAAGGTGTTAATAAAAGACAACTGAATAAACCAATACTATTTCTCCTGAAACTTGATCCATCCTCGAAGAAGTCCCTTCGAGTTCGTATATAACCATACGATGGATCTATCCAATGGAATTGGATGTCCGTAGTAATACGGGGTGTTCTGAGAAATGCAAAGGGTAAAAGAAGGAGTGGCAATGACTTATGCAACTTAGACAATCCAAAAGCCAGTATTTTAAGAAGGTTCGGTCAACTTGGTCACTGAGTCATAGTCTAGGGTCGGTCAAAGGTCGCTGCCAGAGTGAGAGAAAAAAAAAACACTCTGCTTGCACTCTAACCTAGATCAGAATGGTTATCACTTTATCTGATCAGGAAACCTCCCACTGTACTGTCAAATTCTCCTCCAAACCTAAAAGAAGAATCAATCGGGATCACCCGAAGAGTAAACCAACTCATCAGTGGGAATCGGGATCTAACTCTCATCGCATGATAACGTGATGGAATCCACTCACGTTATCACACTCCAGAAGGTATGCGCATACTTGGCAAGTTTCAGTTTCTTTAGGAACTCCCGATATGATTTTTGCCCCATTCTCTTATGACCTTGGCTTTGGTCAAAATGTCATAAGTCACATGCCAAGTTCTACCCGTCACTATCTTGTCAATTTGAACCCACCCGCACATGCCCCTGACTTTGGCCAATCGGCAGAACGACTGTCCCAAACCAACTCATCTATCTATGCAACAAATGAATACCCAACAGCTACCAAACACTATGCCTTAACTTTGGCTAAAATGCATAGCTTGAATACTACTGAAGACCCAAAAGAAATGACGGAGGGCTACGGCTGGTTTTTAGAGAAAAACCTTTAACGTAACGAACTTGATATCGCTGAAAGAACCTGATAGCTTTTTATAAAAAAAATAGTGGCGAAAACCTTTGCTAAGGAGGTCATTCCCGGTGAAGGGATCTCGGCTCTTTCCTCGTAGAATGAGGTGCAGGATATTCCAACTGAATACCGCGATGCAAAGCAACTTGTAAACAACTATAGTGAAGTTATTACCCTAACGCAAAATTCTGCCCAAGGGGTCATTCCCGGTGAAGGGATATCGGCACTTGCCTCGTCGAATGAGGTGCAGGATATTCCAACCGAATACCTCTATGCAAAACAAAAGGAAACGTCTTTGTAATAACACTTTTTAAAATTGTTCCCAAAACTGCCAAATAGGTTTGTTTTCCTTTGCATTGATCAGAATCAACGCAGTCCTATCATTTAATCACACCAGAAAAGAACGAAAAATAAAATGTACGTATATGCCATCCTCATTGGTCACTGGGTCCCGTCATCACCCGTTAGGTTACTTAACTAACGACAGAGCGGGGACTGAACTAGCGCGGGTGCAAAACATATACAACATCTACTAGTATATATACCAATATAAAATAATCGCTCTAGGGATGATAATATGCAACATTACAGAAAAGTAATAAGCATCACAGAACAATACAGATAAACTGGGATCCCCGGGTTTCACAGAGCCGCTGCTGAAATCCGACATTCCCCTGGTCGTATGGATAGCTTGTGCAATGAAACCTAGACCCCTACGGGTGCGGCAAGTTACCCGCCAAAACCTGAAGCGAGGAAGCCCCCTACAGCAAAGTGAATGGACCACCCTGCACTTCACGGAATCCGGTAACTTGAGCACCCCTCCTTGGGTCATCCTATACCCCCTACGAGTGCGACGAATAGTCTGCTAATTCTAGAGTGAAGCCCCTCTGCCTCTCAAAGCTATGAGATGCGAACCCGTTGCCCTCCAGAACCCGGCTATCCGTGCACTACGTCGCGGGGTAAAACCTTGTACAGAAATGAAAAATATGTACAACGGGTACATCAACCTCAGCCCGGTCATGCCCCAAAAGAATATTATACAAACAGACAGAGATGGCAGTCCACATGTTGGACGCTCGCCCCGCAATATTAAATGTACAAATAAATTCAAACTGCACTACCATTGCATACTGCTATCCACCACAACAAATCCGCAACATCACAGCACAACACAGAACATCAACGCGAATGTCACGTTCGCAAACCCGTCTAAAAGAACTATAGCAATCAGACGCGGTTTATCGCTCAAATGACATTCACGGTCGGATATATAATGTAAGTACTGTAAACTAACATGTTTAAAATTTCGATTGACTAAATATCATGAAGTGGGCCCCACGTACATCTGCTGTACAGTAACAAAATCTGGGCCAAAAGATATATACCAAAAACCACAATTTCCACAGAAGAAGCCACTGTGCAAATTTGGACCAATGATCACACAGACTGGCCGTGGATGCGCGGTCAAACCCTAGGTTTGACAGCGATTCCGCGGCGCTTTTGAAGGGTCACGTGACCAAATTTGTACAGATAGCTTAGAAAACCCTGCTTAATTTTCTGTGATATGTAAAATATTTTTAGACCAAATTTAAAATCGACAGAAACATTGAACAGAAAAATTGTAGTTTTTGATATTCGGTCCGATCGAAGTTCTAAACGCGTTAGCACAAGTTAGTAAAGCATAATGGTGAGGCTCTGATACCACTGTAAGTCTACGGTAGCGCCCCGGCCATCTAACAGACTCCAAATGCGGAATAAAAACTTTTAACTGGCGCTATCGTATACTATAACCCGGATCTGCCATTATTGCTAAACTAACAAACTACAAAGAGGGTAGAAAGGTTATACCGAACGATCCGAGTCCTTCGTTCTTTAACCATCATCCCACGCTCCGTTGCGGCTGCTCTGATCTCGTCGATCTCCGATCCGCTCGTCCAGGTGGCACCACGTCAACGGATCTTTAAACGGGCTCCCGCCTCTGACTCGAGGCAACTCGGTCATCAAGTTTGCTAAAAAAGATGACCAAGATTGATATAGAGAATGAGTAGAATACTTTGTCTCACTTCGTCCAAAGCCGTGGATGAACGGTTAATGAATTTGCCACTCGAAATGAAATGGAATGTGAAATGAGTTATCAAATTTCCATACATCTAAAACCATAGTCTTTTTAATCAAAATCAATCTCTCTCTCCCACTCACAATGGGGGGCCGGCCATAATATAGAGGAAGAGGGTGAGTGTAGGAGGAAAGGGGGTGACCACAAGGATAAATATCATGAAGAAATATCCTAAGGTTAATAAGAAACATTAATGCTAAAGGATGAGTCATTAAAACCTAGTCATCATATAATTAATGCAAACAAAGGTTCATGAACCTAGTCACCATTCTAAAAGCTTCTAGAAGCACGACTCACCCTCACGACTCACCAGAGTGACGGAATGATAAATCCGCATTTAACCGAATGTCAAATACGGAAACTGGAAACTGGTAACTAGCAACTTCCAAAAGCGATCCCGAAACGAATTTCAGGATAACCCCGTAACAGTATAAATATACCCGCATTTGTATTACGATCGAATACAAATGCAACTGAGACAAAGATAATATATCTACACAGTATAATACTCGGATCCGGCTTAAATCAAAGCCCACCAGTATTATTTGGCCGAAATATGACACGTGCGTAAACGCACGTGCATTTTCCGAACCCTGCCATAAAACCATACGGCCTCTACAACGTTTCGCCCGAACTTGGGAAACAGTCTGTGGGGGACTCTAATGACTCGTCAGTACCCTGGCAGTGGGTTTAACCACAAGCCGTCAGCGGCACTAGCTGTGCATAACGGCTGCCCATGGACTGACCTCAAGGGAGGCCGATGAGCGAACTCATCCGGAAACCCTACTGAGTCTAACAGAGACAATGTATATACAGTCCGGCCCATTCGTCTATGAGTATCGCATATCGGCCTAGGGGCTGGTAACGTCAGACCCCCAAAAGCAGTATAAGTCGTGTCGGAGTGTAGCCCAATAACACCCTGAGATACTACTGGAATACCTACCAGTAAATCTCCTGCCACGGTCGTAGGCTTTGTGTAATGGCTCTCCTAGACACAGCACGATCTCACCCCCAATACAGGGAGAGATGAATCCCCTGCCGATCTGCTCACTTGCCTCTATGTGGCTCGGGACTGTACCCAAAAAATACCTGTTTGCACAACTCCTTTGAGCCGTGGTAGGTTAGAAATCAAAGCACAGTGGGAACTCACACGAGACAAATGACGACCTCAGGTCGATGAACTAACCTGGACACATGTCACCAGGGAACTGCTATCTAACGATATGTATAATACCAACTAGCAGGTTCCCGGCGAGTCCTGTCCGGTGTACTCATAAGCCAATGAGCACCTATATACATCTTAGGTGATCCAACTGACACCAATGGCTTGTGAGACCGGCCACCGCCCCTTGTTGGAGTCTCGACTGTATACACTAGTCTACTCCGGAGTATCGATGCCCTGTCTCGAAACTCCCATGACTAGGGACCACAATTAAGAATATGCTTATAAACCACCCAACTCTCATGTATATGATCGCCATCATACTTTTGGTAGTAAAGCAAGATCCTATGGGCTCTATCAAAGTGTAACAGTGATCAGTCACCTGATCCTGTACACGACTGATAAAGACAAACCAGATAGCATACTATCATCTTGAGTAAGACTGTCCTACCAGTATAGGTCCTCCGCAATCATTGCAATCACATGCCTGCGATCCAATAATTGACTTTGAGGGCACTATAACCAACAACAAGCGGTCAGCTAAACGTAACAGCTACCCAGATATTGAGCAATCAGAAGATCAACAAGCTAGCATGTACGTTCTCCTGTGAATCTAATCAGTAACACTCCCGTACAGTCTGATATGTCGCATATCAAGTCTAGGGGTGGTATATGTCAGACCCCAGTAACCGAAAAGTCGTGTCGATGTGAGGCTCATAACAGGGCGAGAAACTACTGGTAACACTTACCAGTAAATCTCTATATCAGCCCTGGCCTAAGACTTCCAGTTATAGCCAATCGAACACAGCACAACATCAACTCCCTATACCGGGAGAGACGAATCCCCTCCTATCGCTCATTGCCTCCATGTGATTCGGGACTGCACCCAAAAGCCACCGTTTTGCACGCCCTCTTAGAAGTGGTAAGGTTGAAATCAAAGCACAGTAGGAATCACACAAGACTCTATGACATTCTCGGGTCTACAGACTACCCTGTACCAGTGTCACCGGAGAACTGCCATCTGATGTGTGGTATATCATCATCTGGGAGTTCTCGGCGAGTCCGTCCAGTGTACCCAGTCTCCACTAAGCACCCGTACACTATCCTTGTTGTCAAACACCGATTGATATGGGATCATCCATCGCCCATCATATGGGTTAAGATGCGTATACGCTAGTCTACTCTGGTGTATCGATGTCCTGTCTCGATATACCCTCGAGTAGGAACAGTTATAGGATGTACTCATTGACTACTGTGGCCCCACTAGTATGATCTTATCATAATCCCAGTAATCGAGTACAAATCCTAAGGGCTTTATCAACATGTGAGAGAAAGACAGTGAACCAATACAAGTCGACATGTTAAGATAAAGTGAAACCAAATAGCATACTATCATGATGAGCAAGAAAGTCCTCTCTGTATATATCCAAGCATCCATCATAATATACATCATATGTACAACAATGGCCTCTAGGGCATATACATAACTAACAATCTCCCACTTGCACTAAGGCCAGCTGCTGTAGTATCTCATTCATAGCATCCCAAATAATCTCTCAAACTGTATCTGGGGAATGGCCTTCGTGAATGGATCCGCAGTGTTGTCGTTCGTATCTACTCTCCTGACCTCGATCTCCCGGCGATCAACTATCTCCCTGATCAGGTGATACCGTCTAAGAATATGTCTGGACTTCTGATGGGACCTGGGTTCCTTAGCCAAAGCCACAGCTCCATTGTTATCGCAATACAGAGGTATTGGATGCTCAATGGATGGAACCACACCAAGTTCACTAATGAACTTCTTTATCCAGACAGCCTCTTTGGCAACATCGTTGGCAGCGATGTATTCAGCCTCCATCGTCGAGTCTGCAAGGGTATCCTGTTTGGAACTCTTCCAACATACCGTCCCTCCATTGAGGTTAAAGACAAATCCCGAGTGCGACTTAGAGTCGTCCTTATCACTTTGGAAGCTGGAATTGGTAAAGGACACCACCCCGAGTTCTCCGTTACCATACACCAAGAACATGTCTCTAGTCCTTCGCAAGTACTTGAGAATGTTCTTCACATATGTCCAGTGACTCTCTCCAGGATCTGCTTGATACCGACTCACTACACTTAGTGAGTATGCTACATCGGGTCTGGTATATAGCATCGCATACATGATTGAGCCCACTGCCGAAGCATAAGGTATCCCTTGCATGCGAGCTCTTTCCAAATCAATCTTGGGAGACATCTCTTTGGAGAGAGTGAGTCCAGAGATCGTGGGTTGGTTCCCACGCTTGGATTCTTCCATACTAAACCTCTTTAGTATGGTGTCAATATACCTGGATTGGGATAATCCCAGTATCCGTTTAGATCTATCTCTATAGATCATGATTCCCAATATACATGAGGCATCACTTAGATCTTTCATTGAGAATCTTTGTGATAAGAAGAGCTTGACTGATTGCAGCATAGGTATATCATTTCCTATCAAGAGTATGTCGTCCACGTACAATACGAGGAAGACCACCTTACTCTCTGCTACCTTCTTATAGATACAAGGTTCATCTATATTTTTGATGAAGTCAAACTCTTTGACTACAACATCAAAACAGATGTTCCAACTCCGCGATGCTTACTTTAACCCATAAATGGATTTAAGCAGCTTGCACACCTTTCCGCTGCTCCCACTATCTACAAAGTCCTCTTGCTGAGTCATGTAGACGCACTCTTTTAAATCACCGTTTAGAAAGGCGGTCTAAACATCCATTTGCCAGATTTCGTAGTCATGGTATGCAGTAATGGCAAGTAAGATCCGGATGGACTTAAGCATAACCACTGAAGAAAAGGTTTCGTCATAATCCACACCTGGTCGTTGACGAAAACCCTTTGCTACAAGTCTAGCTTTGAAAGTCTCAACTTTTCCATCTACACCAAATTTCTTTTTAAAGATCCACTTGCTCCCAATGGGTTTTACCCCTTCAGGAGTATTTTCTAAAGTCCATACTTTGTTGGTGTACATGGATTCCATCTCAAATCGCATTGCATCCAGCCATTTCACAGAGTCACCACGCGTGATGGCCTGCTCGAAACTAGTCGGGTCATCATCTTCCATGATGCAATCCTCACTTCCACCATCAATAAGAAAACCGTAGTATCTCTCAGGTGGATGAGAAACCCTGCTAGATCGGCGGAGAGGCTGGGGCTTTTTGGGTACTACCGAATCCTCTGGTTCAACTAAATCATCTGTTCTAGTTTGTTCTGCTAGAACTTCTTCCAGTTCTACCTCAATGCCACTAATCTGTTTCATAAGAAAACCTTTTTCTAAGAAACTGGCATGTCGAGAAACAAACACCTTTTGTTCCTCGGAGTTGTAGAAGATATACCCTCGCGAATGTTTGTGATATCCAATAAACTTACATAGGACAGACCTTGCCTCGAGCTTGTCCGGATTTTGTGTTTTAACATAGGCCGGACAACCCCAATTCTGAATAAAATTAAGACATGGTCTCTTACCATTCCATATCTCATATGGAGTGGTAGGCACTGATTTGGTTGGAACTCTATTCAATTGGTATGCAGCTGTCTCCAGTGCATATCCATAGAAGGAAATAGGTAACTCAGCAGTGCTCATCATAGAGTGCACCATATCTAATAGATTGCGATTCCCCCGTTCCAATACACCGTTGTGCTGTGGTGTATAAGGAGGAGTAAGCTGAGAGAGAATCTCATTCTCTTTTAGATAATCTAGGAACTCATTGCTCAAGTATTCTCCTCCTCGATCAGATCGAAGAATCTTAATACTTTTGCCCGTTTTGTTCTCTACTTCGTGCTTATATTCTCTGAATTTCTCAAAAGCTTAAGACTTGTGTTACATCAAGAACACATATTCGAATCTTGAGAGATCGTCAGTGAATGTAATAAAGTAGGAAGAACCATTCCTGGCATGCGTAGACATGGGACCGTATACATCACTATGTACCAGTCCTAAGAGTTCCGTAACTCTTTCTCCATGTCCACTAAACGGAGCTTTGGTCATTTTTCCTTTGAGACATGAATGGCAAGTATCATAAGATGATAATTCGAACGGGTTCAAATATCCATCTTTATGTAACTTAGCTAGTCGTGTCGCATTGATATGACCAAGTCTACAATGTCACAAGAAGGATTCGTTCATTTCTGAACTTTTCCTCTTGTGTGTGTTTTGTATATTGAGGACTGTATTTTGATTTAGAATGAATATGCCATTATGTAACGAGCCTGATGCAATCAACTTTTGATCTAGGAATATGTTCATAACATTATCATGTACTACAAAATTATATCCTTCTTTACTTAATAAAGAAACTGATATAATGTTGCATATCATGTTCGGTATATAATAGCACTCATTCAGAATCAGTGTATCACCACTTGGTAATACTAGGTGATATTCGCCAACTTCTTTGGCTGCAATATTTGCCACATTCCCTACTTTAACGGAATGATCACCTTTTCCCTGTTCTCTACCTTTACGTAGCCCATGTAACATTTTACATATGTGGGATCCTGATCCGGTATCTAATACCCAGGACGTAGGGTGAACTGAGAAACAGTTCTCAATAATTAACACACCTGAAGAAGATACATCAACATGCATGTTCTTTTGGGCGGCTTGAGAATCCAGATATTCTCCTATTCTCTGTTAAGTCTTATAACTCTTATAAGAAAGAACGGGTCCAACGTTCCCATACTAAGTATAATAAGCGGGTTCAGTCAATATATCCATATTATTATCTTTATTATGGCCTGACATGGTCGCTACCTGGAGAGAGAGAGAAGAAAACACTTTAGTGTATGCTTTTGCAAGATTAGATTGGTTATTATCTTATCTAATCAGGATGTCTCCCACTGTTTTTATCAAATCTACCTTCAAACCCTAAAAGATAAGATTAGCCGGGATTAATTACACCCTACAATTTCGTCAATCTTTCAGCCAGATCAGTGTCGGTACTTTGAGGGAGGTTCCCCGTGCTTTCGCACGGACCTAATTAAAGTAAACCTCGTTATCCCAGAGGCGTAACCCCGTTAACACTTTTCTAGACACCTACTTGATCAGCTAATTGTCCTGTGTAAAACTCTCCCAGGAGTAACTCTTACTCACAGTGGGTATCGGCATCCAACTATCTCATAGGAGGTATGCAATCTCATTGCAAATTTCAACACTTGAAATTCCCGACAATGCTTTTGCCCCTAGCGTCCCATGACCTTGACGGAGGCCAAACTACCCATAGGGCACTAGTCAAGTTCAACCCGTTTATTTCTTGATTGAATTAAATCCACCCGTACGACCCTTGACGGAGGCCAAACTACGCCGTACGAATACCCTAATCCAATCGCATCGTATGCTAGCAGATAAGCACTAGTTAGCTACTATACACTACGCCTTGACGGAGGCCAAACTACCGCAACACGAATACTAAGTAGCACTTATCTGAAATGACGGAGGGCTACGCAGGTTTTTCAGAAAAATCATAAGCGTAATGAACTTGATATCGTTGTAGAATCATTTGGTTTTTGAAAAAGGAGTGTTTTTTAGGCTTTTCTAGTTTCGCTAAAGAGGTCACTCCCGGTGAAGGGATCTCGGCTCTTTCCCCATCGAATAAGGTGCAGGATATATCACATATATCACTGTGCAAAGCAAGAACTATATAAGCTGTCAAAAACTAAACCGTGAGTTTGTAGCATCTGCCAGTTTCGCTAAAGAGGTCACTCCCGGTGAAAGGATCTCGGCTCTTTCCTCATCGAATAAGGTGCAGGGTATATCATATATACCGCTATGCAAAGCAAAACTGTAGCTACCCTTTTTTTATAAAGTTTTGATTCTACAACATCTTTTAGGTTTCTTTTCTTTTTATTAATCTCATTAATAAAATCCCATCATCTTATGCTTCCTAAGCATCACAGAAGAAACGAAAGCAGTAATATTTATATATCAGCATATATATATATAGTATAAGCATTCGTCTCAGGCAGTAATATGATCTCATCACAGAACATTGCAGCAGAAGAACATATATGAAATATTGGATATACTAGGACGTCCGTGTTTTCAATACGAGCCGGTATAAAACACGGATTCCACGGTCTCGACGAATAGCCAAACCCACATCCCAAGACCCCTACGAGAGCGGCAAGTTACACTGCCAATTCTAGGGTTAGGAGACCCGGCCTCGACTCCTCGAGATGGCCCCCCACTGGACCCTAGAACCCGGTTACTTGTGCTCCCCTCCTTGGGTCTACCTAATGCGGAAAAGTAAATAATATACACTGGTGACATCAACCTCATCCCGGAAGTGCCCCAATAAAAGAATATTACATACAAATGAATTTTACACGAATAAAAATAAAAACCCTCATCTCACATAAAACCCTCGGCTATTCTGAACACGACGATCCAATAGAACATATCACAGCAACACATAATATCACATATCATCAACGTAAGTAAGTATGCATACACCGATCATCGTTGATATACAGCAACGAAAACCGGCAATACAACTACATACGACACTTACGGTCACAGAAAAGAAATTGTAAAACTACAATATTTGGAATCCACAATCATTTTAGACATCGTAAATCCGAAATATCGCATACTTCGCATTTCATGCCTAACTATATGAATTCCACATATTGTATCACATTCCAGATAAATAGACAGTATTAAACTTTCCGAACAGATAATCAAATACCCAAAATTTCCTAAATAGCTCAACACTTGAGCGGGGTTCAAATAATCCCAGAATATGTCACAGTACCGGTGATCCAGCCGTAGAAGGGTCAAGCCAACGCCTCACATGTGGCACGCCGTACTGCCCCAAACCCTAAGGTTTAGAGGCAGTTCAAGATGGTCACATAATCGAGTTAAGGTTTGTTGACTTTTAGAAGGTCCACCGCGTTACTTGAACATTTTTCCGAAAGATTTAAACCCGATAAAAATTCAACACTTGAAAGTTTTTCGTACCGGGAAAAAGTGAGTTAATGATATCCGCTCGAACTTTTTAATAGTTTCTAAATATCCGGAAAACATAACAAAATTAAATTTTCCGATCGAATCAACGAAACTACGAAATGAACCCCTCTCTGGATATTTTTTAAAAACTGTGATTTTTATGAATTAAAAATACCAAAAAAATTCAGCAGGCAATTTTAAGAATAACAGTGAAAAACGATGATGTCATCCTTACAAACAGCCACGGAACCGCGGCCGTACCTTGCTTGGGCCGCGGATCCGTGGCAGTAATGTTTGATTTGACCCTTCTGTTTTCACAGGAATTCCCTATGCTTCTTATATACTTTCTGGGCATTTTTTATTCTGACTCAAGTGTTGAGTGTTCTGGGGTTTATTACGGGAGTGTTACTGATTGGATTCACAGGAGAACGTACAGGCTAGCTTGTTGATCTTCTGATCGCTCAATACCTGGGTGGCTGTTACGTTTAGCTGACCGCTTGCAACTTGTGGGTGTTTGATATGATCATCACCTGCTGCCGGCGTATTGACGATTCTTTAGAGTCCTACACAGAGGTTTCTTGACTCAGGCAAAATGGAGTAGATGCACATATGTGATATGTGTAGGACCGAGGATAATGCGATATGAGATACCGTATTATATTATCGCAATATTTAGATATGAACCGGATCATCAGATCAAGTGCCGAAGCATAGGGTATCCCTTGCATGCGAGCTCTTTCCAAATCAATCTTGGGAGACATCTCTTTGGAGAGAATGAGTCCAGAGATCGTGAGTTGGTTCCCACGCTTTAATTCTTCCATACTAAACCTCTTTAGTATGGTGTCAATGTACCTGGATTGGTACAATCCCAGTATCCGGATAAGTCGTGTCGATGTGAGCCTCATAACAGGTCGAGAAACTACTGGTAATGCTTACCAGTAAATCTCTATATCAGCCCTGGCCAGGGACTTCCAGTTATAGCCAATCGAACACAGCACAACGTCAACTCCCTATACCGGGAGAGACGAATCCCCTCCTATCGCTCATTGCCTCCATGTGATTCGGGACTGCACCCAAAAGCCACCGTTTTGCACGCCCTCTTGGACGTGGTAAGGTGGAAATCAAAGCACAGTGGGAATCACACAAGACTCTATGACGATCTCGGGTCTACAGACTACCCTGTACCAGTGTCACCGGAGAACTGCCTCTGACGTATGGTATATCACCATCTGGAAGTTCTCGGCGAGTCCGTCCAGTGTACCCAGTCTCCACTGAGCACCCGTATACCATCCTTGATGTTAAACACAGATGGATATGGGATCATCCATCGCCCATCATATGGGTCAAGATGCGTATACGCTTGTCTACTCTGGTGTATCGATGCCCTGTTTCGATATACCCTCGACTAGGAACAGTTATAGGATGTACTCATCGACTACTGTGGCCCCACTAGTATGATCTCATCATAATCCCAGTAGTCGAGTACAGATCCTAAGGGCTTTATCAACATGTGAGAGAAAGACAGTAAACCAATACAAGTCAACATGTTAAGATAAATTGAAACAAAATAGCATACTATCATGACGAGCAAGAAATTCCTCTCTGTATATATCCAAGCATCCATCATAATATACATCATATGTACAACAATGGCCTCTAGGTCATATACATAACTAACAGTTAGTGTATATGCCCGAGGGGCTATTATTGTATCATACTAGCATGTATATTACTTAATAGAAGCTTGGGATATTCACAGTTATATTAACTGTCTTGGTAAACATGGTAGTACGCTAGTTGGTTTATATCTATCTTAATATGCATATATATTAGCATATCGAGAATACATATTGATAGAGCCCTTATGATCTTGCTTGACTACCAGCGTTGTGATGGCAGTCACACTAGAGGAGGCTGGGTAGTCTACAAGCACATCCTTTTCAGGTCCCTAGTCATAGGATTATCGAGACAGGGCATCGATACTCCAGAGTAGACTAGTGTGTACGCTTCTCATCCCAGTTGGGGAGATGGTCTGTCCCACAGCCATCAGTACGTGGTACTGGAGATAGTATACAGGTGCTCGTTGGGTTACGGGTACACTGGACAGGACTCGCAGGGAACTGTTGTTTGGTATTATACCCATCGTCAGTTAACATTTCTCGGGTGACATGAGTACAGCATAGTCCGCAGACTTGACACTGCTGCTTCGTATCGAGTGTGTTCCCACTGTTCTTAGATTGCTACCCTACCACTGCTCAAAGGAGTCGTGCAAACAGGTAGCAGTTGGGTGCAGTCCCAAAGAACTTGGAGGCAGTGGCGGTTAGATTGGATTCGTCTCTTCCGGTATTGGGAGTTGATATCGCGCTGTGTTTGGAGAGCCATTACGCAAAGTCCCTCGCCAGGGCAAACGAGATTTACTGGTAGGATTTCCAGTAGCTTCTCAAGGTGTAATGGGCTTCGCTCCGACACGACTTATACCGCCTTTTAGGGGACTGACGCTTGCCGCCCCTAGACCCGATATGCGATAGTCCTAGATGAACAGACCAGACTGTACGAAGATTGTCACATCAGGCTCAGTAGGAGTTCTGATGGGTTTCCTCATCGGCCTTCTTATCGACATCTACTTGGGGACCGTTACCTACAGCTAGTACCGCTTGCGGCCTGTGGTTAAACCCACTGCCAGCGTAGTGTCGAGTCTTTAGAGTCCCACATAGAGAGTTTCCCTACTTCAGGCGAAACGATATAGAGGTCGTATGGTTTTACAACAAGGTTCGGACACATACATATTTTTACGCACGTACGATGTTCGAACAGTTTATACTAGCAGACTTTGGTTTAAGCCAGATTCTAGTATTGGATTATTCGATTTATACAGTCTCAGTATTTCCGTGTTTTGACGGATGGGAGGGGCATTCTCGTAATTAGTCGAGAATCTTCTAGAAGATTGATGAGTTGGAGGCTTAGGTGGAATTTGCATTAAATGGATTAATGACTCATGGTGTGATTCATCCAAATGAGTTAATGAAGCATTTATTGCTTAATGACTCATGAGATGATTCACACAAGGTGAGTTAATGAAGCATGGTTGATATTATCATATGTTATTCATTTAAAAATTATCATGCTTCATATATTCACAAATGAGATATTATTCATATCATTCTCACTCACACCTTCTCTCTCCTCAAGCTCTCTCTCTTCAAGAACTAACCCTAATCCTCTCATGTGTTGAGATCCTAGGGTTAGCAAGACTAATAGATCCTTAATCCTTTTCTATATCCTCTAGGTTACTTTGATTAGCACTCATAGCCACCTAGTTATTTCAAGTAAGAGGTTAAATCTTAGAGAAGTAGCTCTCGGGTGGATCTTCTATAACATCGAGGAGGCCGACGAGGAGGTGATCAACGAGAACAAGAAGGAATTGATTCATTAGGTATAATCATCTATCATAGTAGCTAATCACTTTTATATAGTTTTTAGTTAGGGTTTACCAAAGATCCGTAAAATTAGTCGATGTTAGTTTAAACAAAATGATTGTTTTACCTATTCCGCCTCCCAGCATCATGTGGGGTGTCTAACGTCGACTTACAATATATATAAATAACATCTGAAACGTATGCCTGCATGCATGTGGATAGCATCCACGTGTCCATCAGCGACACCAAAAATATCATGGAACTAGAGTGTTCAACAACGACACTCGAATCATCATAAAAACATATGCATGTATGTATAAGGATGTCAACTACGTATGTCCATCAACGACACATCAAAATCATGGAACTTGAGTGTCCAACACCGACACTCGAAATTTCATGAAAACCCGTGTCTAGCATCGACACGTAAATCCTCATATCTCAGGCGCCGCATACTCAGATCGGCCCTCATATCTATCCCATCTCAGGCGCCGCAAACTCAGATCGGCCCTCATATCCATCTCACGACTCCGGTCTATATCCTCCGGATAACCGCCGGGTCCAAAAATATCACCGGTAGGTAGTAGTCCCTCTGCCAGGCTCATCGTCTACTGCACAGCATACCTTTCTTGCCCCGGGGTACCATACCGGGTCCACCATGTACCCGCGGACGGCTCATCCAACCCCTCGAATCGGGTATCACATAGCTCAGAACCAAGAAAACTCATGGTGAACGCCTCGAAATATCATATCAAGAGAAACCGCGTTTTTAAAACAATATACAATTTCTTTTGAAATATAGCCACAGTTCTCAAATCCAGAGATCAACATCTCAATGCATATAACCATAAAGTACGATGTATGCAACATAGAACAGTAATATGAGCATATCAAGTATATCATTCAAGCATGTCATATGATAGTACGGAATAATGAATGTACTTACGGTTATGAGTAATATCATGATACAGAAGTTCTACAGTGCAAGTGGCATGGCAATTACCGATGATGAATGTGTGTGAGCCGGCAAATCTGTGTAAGTGTGACATGTGCATCATCGGTAACTGTGCAGGTGTACTAACAGATGATATTATCTATCAATAAGTACTGAGAACATCACACATGAATTTCGAGGGATAAACCGATATAAACATGCACAATAATCAGATGGAAATCTTTATATCGGCAATCCCGCCTCATAGCATCAAGTGTCGCAATATCCTCGATCATCGTCCTCAATTCACGAGTGCGGATTAATCATCCGGTATATCTCATCGCGTACGGTAATCCATCGTACAATGTCATCAATCTAGATTAAGGATCTATCGTCCTATTCATCAATAAGGATACGGATCTATAATCTCGTACGGCATATCTTATCAATCACATAACACATCTATATCCATTTCATATCGTAATATTGATCTCATGTCATATTAGTATTGATCTCACATCAAGTCACTATAAATCTCATACTTGTCCCTTTTCAATTTTATACTTATCACGATTCACTTTCTTATTTCATATTCTCATATATCAATCTGAGTCATCTAAATCTATCATCTCAATATCCCCCATCGCGTTATCCTGTATATATATATATCAATTTCTCATATATCACTCCGAGTCATCTATATCTATCATCCGAATGTCCCACTTTACGTTATCATGTATACATATATCATATTTTCAAGCCAATATATCCATTATTGTCAACATTTATCACACATCTTTTACTAAAACCTTTAATCATGTCCGTAAGTTCGTAGCATATCCTTTCTCCAAATTATAATTTATACAACGAACTTTCCATATCAAAGGTTACGGGGGTGCTATACGCCATCCACCCGACTTCCCCCGTTGATATAAATCTACCCAGCTGGTAAACTCCTTGTTTCGCTTTAGTCGATGTGCTGCGTCATCTCGGAAGTCCACACGGATGTACTTACAATCAAACACATTGAAGTGTACTTAAAACCAAGTCCGGAAAACCGATACGGCACACGAAGTGCTCATAAGTTAGAACCTATAGCTTACACATGCAAGGACAACTAAATAACCCTCGTCATTCACGTACAAACGTCTAACGACCAAATACAATATCAAATACCAAAACCCAAGTTCAGAAATCGGAAAGCGAAATTCAGCAACAGAGAAAATCACTCCCAGATTCGACCCTCAGCCAAATTAGGGAATTTTGCATATAGGGTTGCTCTAGATATCATATAAAGGAACCATACACCAAAATCCAACACAATCCATCTAATTGTGGCCGCAATTTGCAGCCACGAGTAATAAATCTGCGGCCTAACATGAAGGGGAGGGGTTCAGGTTTCTTGGGTAGGTTCTAGGCTGCTTGCTCGTCTCTCAGTAATGGCAACTTAATTTATGGTCGTCTCGGGTCATCCCAGATGCCTATATAGCATCGCAAACTATCGAAATTCCAATGTCCGGAAATTCTAACTTCGTGTTTTGGGTTCTAGTCTTAGAATTGGTTCATAAAATCATCACGTAAGTCTTGCAACCACTCACTAAACCTCACTTGCATCATTACAAATCAAATCACCTACTAAAACTCAACCTAGAAAATTCTAAGATCATTAAACAGACTAAATCAAACCCTAACCTAACTAGGAGGTAAAGAAAAAAATAGTCAAGATGAGAAATGAACGTTATACCTCATGGATGCAACTCAAGAAAAACCCTAGATGCCCAAAGTCTTCAAAATCAAAACTTGAGCTTGCCATGGGGTGTAGGATGAAGTGGGGATCATTTTTTGTGAAGGTGGCATGGGGTTTTGATTAAGATTTGAGGTGGTTTCATGGAGGTAGAGAAGGGTGAAGGAGGAGGAGAAGGAGATGAAGAAAATGGTGAGAAATGAAGAAGGAAGAAGAATGGATGAAGGGTCGAGTATGTAGGAGCCATACCCTCTCTCTCTCTCTTATCACATGCCATCATGTGTCCCCTCTCTCTCCCCCCTCAATTATTCTCTTTTCTTTTCTTTCTCTCTTTTTCCAAATAAATCACAGGTCACAAATACAAATAAACAACATGCAACATGAAATGGTGCATTAGCCATGGAAAATGTAAATAAAAATACGGATTTGGCTTAATCGCGATTACACTAATCAAGTTTAATTAAACTTGCATATAATTAATTATAAAAATGCCAAAATCCGATAAATATCTTTATAATTAATAAATCATTTTAATCTCCAATTATTTCCCAAATATTGGTATATACTTATACCATTTTACGAAAAACTCATATTTGTAAACCGAATAGTTTTTGCAAAATATATTATTCTAATATTTAAATTCCAAAAATAATATTTTATATTTCTGAAATATTGCATTAAGTCACCTACTCTATCAACCAAGGTCAACCTACACGACGAAAGTTCGAGTCTAATACCCCATCGGCCAAGTCTAAGTTTCGTAAGGTCAAGCCTAGGTTCTGAATATAAATATACGCCCTAGACTCCGCATAGTCAAACCTAGACTCGAACCAAGGTTAAACCTAACGCTCTGATACCAATTTTGTCAGGACCCGGAAAAGGCACGTGACTGGCACTTGAATCATGTGAAGTCTATTGGACCCCACATAATTCAAGTAAGCCAAAAGCCCAAAAAATCTAAACCTTTTAGGGGAAAATAGTGGAGGTGAAGTTTTGAAATAATGTTTTTACTGAAATCACGTTCTTTCTTTAAAACATAGATAATAATATACGAAAACACAATGTTTGTATCTAACTTGAAAACATTTTCGTTATTGAAAATTTGGTTAGCACCTCCTTTGTAATTTTTAATCCAAAAACGAATACAAGCAATAATATATATAAGGCATCCCCAAGCGGGAGCTAGCTCTTTGCCAATTGGTGAAAACAACCACGCAAGTAATGCAAATATACAACGCCGAAGGTGAGGATCAAAACTCAGCAATAAAGTAAAGAAAACTAAGCATCATCAGGAAAACCAGAAACAATAATATGCACTCCTGCGTGACTCTAAGGCCGAAAGAATATACAAACTATGGTTTCTAAGTCTACTAAATATACATAGTCTGCTTGATGGTGCTTTTAACTAGAAACAACTTAAATAAAATACACAAGTATATAATAGTGGTCATGATGCAATGTGCCCCACCTAACAACGCAATCATCCTGAAGGAAGTAATGTGCAAGCAAGCCGCAACGGAACATGTACGGAAAAACCTGCAAAAAACTGCGGCACAATGGGGGTAAGTTACCAACTCGTGAGTAGAGGACATCAGCGAGTAGAAACCAAATGTATGACCATCTCCTAGGTCATACAGTACAATACAATAATAATAGTAACACGACAACATCGAGTAACAATAGAGATAATAAGATAGACATATGTGTTGGCTATAGTGCCCTCAAGTCAATTATTGGGTCGCAGGCACGTGATTGCAATGATTGAGGGAGGACCTATACTGGTAGAACTGTTTTACTCGAGATGATAGTATGCTATCTGGTTTTTCTTTATCATCGTGTATATGCTTCAGGTGACACTACATATCACTATTACATGTTGATAGAGCCCATAGGATACTTGGTTGACTACCAGCAGTATGATGGCGATCATATACACGAGAGTTGGGTGGTCTATAAGCACATCCTTAAAATGTCCCTAGTCGAGGGAGTTTCAAGACTAGGCATCGATACTCCAGAGTATACTAGTGTATACGGATCGAGACCCCGACGAAGGGCGATGGCCGGTCTCACAATCCATTGGTGTCAGTTGGTTCACCTAAGATGTATACGAGTGCTCATTGGGTTATGAGTACACCGGACGGACTCGCTGGGAATATGCTAGTTGGTATTATACCTATTGTCAGATAGCAGTGTAAGTGCACGGCGGCGCCCCGGCCTCCATCCCGAGGCCAAATGCGGAAGCGATGGTTAACTTTAATTTTCTTGAAATGGCACCACCGCGCACTAAAAACCCGGATCGTACCATTAACTAGTCCTAGCTAACTACAAGATGGGGAAGAGAGATATACCGACTGATCCGTTTCCTCCGGTCTTCTCGTCGTCGTCCCGATCTCCCGCGGAAGCTCCGGTCTCCACCTCGTCGCCGGAAGGGCACCACGTCGCCGGCTTCTTTTACGGGCTCCCACCTCTGTACCGAGGCAACTCGGGCACGAAGTTGGCGAGCTGACGTGCCCAAGGTTTGCTGTAGAATGCGTGTAGTGCTCATGTCTTATTTTAGGGTTTGTAGAATTGCCATATGGTGGAGGTATGAACTATGGAGTTTTTCTTAGGAATTTCGGTGAAGGAAAATGATATGAGATCATCCAAATATCACCCACTACAAAATGGGACAGCCCCCCCTCTATGTGGCCGGCCATGACCAAAAATGGTGAGAGAGTGGTGAGTGAATGGGGGAGAGCCTCTCAATAATAATGCAAGAGGGAAAACAATGTTATCATGAAAAAGAAATGATTACAAAATCAAACCCATACTCCAAAACAACCATCATTACAAGCATGATGACTCCAAAAGGTCAAGCCATCATGAACAAAGAAAGTCAAGTGATGGTGCATCATCATGATCCAACAAAATGCAAAGAACACCCTCCACAAATACTTATTTGCACAAATGCAAATAAGCCCTCCTCCACCAATCTTCGGCCATTGAAAGATACAAAGAAATATGGCAGAAACGGAAAGCAAACTGGCAACTCCGGAAAACTGGTCCCGTAATAAATTACAGGAAAACCCCGATACTGTGTATACACACCCGCAGTATTCCGACCGAAATACAAATGTAATGAGACAAAATCTACACTGTACTATACTAGAATCCGGCTTAAACCAAAGCCGGCTAGTAATATCCGTTCGATCCTGATCCGTGCAATACCACACGTATCTGATCGAACCCTGCCATATCTCCATACGGCATCTACAGCTTTTCGCCTGAAAACTTGAGCAACTGAATGCGGGGGACTCTAAAGACTCGTCAACATCTTGGTTGTGGATTTAACCACTAGCACGTCAGAGGTATAAGCCAATACGTAACGGGCTACCAGGCATTGACCAAAAGGGACGTCGATGAGCGAACTCATCCTGACACCCTACTGAGCCTGTCAGTGACAATATCCGTACAGTCCGGTCCGTTCGTCTATGAGCATTGCATGGCGGGCCTAGGGGGTTGGTAAAAGTCAGACCCCCAAAAGCGGTACAAGTCGTGTCGGAGTGTAGCCCAGAACACCCTGAGATACTACTGGAATACCTACCAGTAAATCTCCTGCCTCGGCCGAGGGCTTCGTGTAATGGCTCTCCTAGACACAGCGCGACCTCACCCCCAATACCGGGAGAGACGAACCCCTGAAGATCCGCTCACTGCCTCCATGTGGCTCGGGACTGTACCCAACTAAAACCTGTTTGCACGTCTCCTTTGAGCGTGGTAGGGTAGTAATCAAAGTACAGTGGGAACTCACACGAGACAAATGACGATCCTCAGGTCGATGAACTAACCTGTACACATGTCACCAGGGAACTGCCATCTGACGTCAGGTATAAGACCAACTAGCATGTTCCCGGCGAGTCCTGTCCAGTTTACTCATAACCCAATGAGCACCTGTATACATCTTAGGTGAACCAACTGACACCAGTGGCTTGTGAGACCGGCCACCGCCCCTCGTCGGGGTCTCGACTGTATACACTAGTCTACTCTGGAGTATCGATGCCCTGTCTCGAAACTCCCACGACTAGGGACCTTTTAAGGATGTGCTTATAGACCACCAGCTCCCACGTATATGATCGCCCTCATACTGCTGGCAGTCAAGCAAGAATCCTAGAGGCTCTATCAACGTGTAATAGCGACCTGTCAGGTCACCTAAAGCAGTACACGATGATAAAGATAAACCAGATAGCATACTGTCATCTCGAGTAAAACTGTCCTACTGGGACAGGTCCTCCCTCAATCATTGCAATCATGTGCCTGTGATCCAATAATTAACTCTGAGGGCACAATCTCCAACAATCTCCCACTTGCACTCAAGGCTAATTATTGCGGTGTCTCATACTCACAGCCCGTGTGATACCGAACACCCAACTCCTCTACTAGTCAGTCTCACAAGGCATGTTTGCGAAACTATTGCGTTCGAGGAATTGCCTCAGTGAGTGGATCCGCTTTGAAGTTTCTTTCTATGTCTCTCTAAATCTCAAGTTCGCGGAGAAAGCCATCTCCCGAAATGACCAATACCTGTCTTAGAATGTGTCTGGATGTCTGATGGGACCTAGCTCATAAATGAACTCCAAATCCAAACTTCTTAGACTGTATCACAAACTGAACTTAATCAGTATCCTGTGCCATGCCTCCCTCAGTATTGCCTTGGACCACCTGTCCAAAATACTGCCCCTCATCGGAAGGAAAACAATAACTCTGACGACCACCCTGTAGTCCATGTCACCTTGGAAGCCTGGAATGATAACTGTCTCCCGAATGAGGCTGTTGTTATCATATCCCTAGATCATTCACTTATGTTCTAAAACTGCTTCCGACTGCTTCTCCAGGATTGGATCAATGTCAACTTATTGCATCTAGTGCAAGTAAAACATCTGGTGTGGTACTTGACATCTCATGATTGACTCAATTGCCTGAGCAAGTGATCTGCCAATCATGCACATCCCTCTTCCCTTTAGTCAGTAAGACACCTTTAGAGAGGGTGACTCCATTACCTGCAGGTACACTACCGTGCCAGGAGTCGTCCATTCTAAATACTCTTAGAATGCTGTCTAAGTACCCAGATTGGGAAACCACCCAAATCTAGATCCAAAACCATAGATCTAGTAACCAGTATGTCTGATATAATGTCCAAGTCCCATGTGGAGAAACTACTGTGTGACGACCAAAGTATAACCCATTGTAGTACAGGAATATCACTTTCTACTCTGTGTATGTCATCCAAATACCAGGACATCACACCCTATTACCTTCTCAACAGATCCATCCCCTATTCTGATGAAGTCAAACCTATGACTGTCACATCAGAAATTGATGATCTATCTCCGCTATATCTGCTTTAGTCTATAAATAGACATAAGCTACCTGTCCACCAATGCTTCCGCTGCTCCCACTGACTACGACAACCCTCTGGTAGAGTCATATACACGTACACTTCTAAAGCAAGTTTAGAACGACGCCATACTCATCCTCCAGCCGGGTCTCACAGTCTGGAACAACAGCAATGGCTAGTGTGGGTAAACAAGAACCTCCCCGTCACCGTCCTTGAGGCTACCGGAGTACCTCTCGGGTGCCTGAAGTTACCCACCAAATCTGCGGAGTGGCCAATGGAATGTCAAACCAGATTGAATCTTTAGGTTCCTATCAAATCTTCAGTAATCGTTTGTGGTTCTGGAATCACTTCCAGTTCTACCATACTCCCACTACTGTTTTCTGAAAAAATCCATTTTTAATAAAACTGTGGCGAGTCAAGAACAATATCACTATTGATCTTGCAGATGGTAGAAAGTCAACCCGCGTCATAGCCTGGGTCAACCCACAAACAGCCATTACAGAAACGTGCCTTGAGTTATCCAAAGTCTGGTTTTAAGCATAGGCCGGATAACTCCCCGTACCTTAACATCGTTAAGATATGAACTGTTCTATATCCAATATAGAACCAGAGGCACCGATTTAATTGAACCAGATTCAAATCATGCAGCTGTCTCCAGTGCATGTCAACTAAATGGAAGAAGGCCGATCAGCGTTACTCAACTTAGGAATGCTTCCAATCATGAGTAAGCTGAAAGAGAAGCAAGATCTCTTAATCATTACTATTAACTGAATACCATACACAAGTATCTACATCTTCGATCAACTTGAAGAATCCCGATCCTTGTTACACCTGGTTCTCTACTCTATTCAAATACCTATAACTTCTCAAAATTCGGACCCTGTGTTTCCACGAAACACCTGTCTAAAAACTAGAGAAGTCATAAGTAAACCGAATATAGTACGAGGACCAACCCCTCTGTCTTGATGGACCTTGGACAACATACAATACTCTGTATAAGTCCATTGAGTCTGATAACTTATTCACTGTGTGTCGTAGGTTGAAAACTGTACAATGGTTATGAAGAATTACACCGCTGTTTAATGCTCCTTACCTTACCATCCACTGATATAGGTAAATGTCATAGACATAATTTCAAAAAGGTATATCTCACTCTATGAAAATAGACGTACAGATAGATCAATTTGAAATTGGTGCACGACAGCGGATATTCAAAACCAAATATTTACCGACCGGCAAACAACCCAGGTGACTTCCTCAAATATCACTGATTACAACGAATCCCGATATAATGAGGATGATCACCTAATTCCCACTAACCTACTCCCACTCATCATCTGCAAAACCATACAGATGTGAGAATCATACCTGGTAAATACATACCCTGGAGTAAGGACTAATCGGGAAATCAGTTTTCCTTTAACTGTACACAGCGAAACTGAAACATTGAAATGTTTCGATGGGGTATCCCGGTATTCCTAGTAATGCCTCTTCCAGATTCACGACTGTAACCGTATAATTCTTTGCCACCTCTCCAAATCCCTTTTTATGTCTTTAGTCATTACCTTCTGCACACCCCTTTAGGCCAAATGGTTTTCTTCCTTCCCTACCGTTTGGCACCAGCCTATGGTTTGGAAGAAGACTATCCAATAAGCGTAATGGGTGTACTGTCCTTATCCTAGGAGCACTCGCAATGCGAGAGAAGGTGAAGATAAAAGACACCTGAATAAATCTTATTCCTATTTCTCCTGAACCAGAATCCATCCCCGAACTGGAACAAGTTCCTTTCGAGTTCGTATATAACCATACGATGGAGTATCCAATAAACTGTGGATCTTCATAGTGATACGGAGTGTCCTGGAGAAATACAAAGGTGAAGTGGGAGTGGTAATGAAATACCTAGTTTTGTCGTGAATATCAGTCGCAATTTACTTTGCCCTCTTACTAATCCCTTGCTTTGTCTTTACTTAATACCTTCTGCACACCATCGTTATGCTAATTTGTTTTCTTCATTCCCCACCGTTCGGCACCAGCCTAAGGTTTGGAAGAAGACTATCCAATTTGCGTAATAGGTGTACTATCTCCTAAACCACGGAGTACTCGCAACCTGAGAGAAGGTAAAAGGAAAAGACAACTGAATAGTCCTATCCGTTTTCTCCAGAACCGGAAACCATCCTCGAATAAATCCCTTCAAGTTCGTATATAACCATACGATGGTTTGGTCCAATGGAAGTGGACGTTCGTAGTAATACGGGGTGTCCTGGAGAAAAGGGTAAAAGTAGGAGTGGCAATGAGGTCTGCAACTCTGACAATCCAAAAGCCAGTGTTAAGAAGGTTCGGTCAACTTGGTCACTGAGTCATAGTCTTAGGGTCGGGTCAATGGTCGCTGCCAAAGAGAGAGAGAAAAGAAATACTCAGCGTGCACTCTAACCTAGATCAGAATGGTTACCAATTTATCTAATCTGGAAACCTCCCACTGTCACCTCAAATTCTCCTCCAAACCTGAAAGAAGAATTAGTCGGGGTCACCCGAGGAGTAAACTAACTCATCAGTGGGAATCGGGATCCAACTATCACCGCGTGATAACGTGACGGAATCCGCTCACGTCATCACACTCCAGAAGGTATGCGCATATCTGGCAAGTTTCAGTTCTTTTGAAACTCCCGATTAGATTTTTACCCCATGCTCTTATGACCTTGACTTTGGCCAACATATCATAAGTCACATGTCAAGTTCTACCCGTCATTCTCCAGGTTAATTTGAGCCCACCCGTACATACCCTTGACTTTGGCCAAAATAGTAGTACGAGTGCCCCAAACCAACGCATCTATCTATGCTGCATATGAATACCCAATAGCTACCAATCACTGTGCTTTGACTTTGGCCAACATACACAGCTTGAATACTATTGACCACCTATATGAAACGACGGAGGGCTACGAATGGTTTCTGGCGAAAACCTTTAACGTAATGAACTTGATATCGTTGAAGGAACGGATAGCTTTTATAAAAATATAGTGACGAAAACCATTGCTAAAGAGGTCACTCCCGGTGAAGGGATCTCGGCTCTTTCCCCGTAGAATGAGGTGCAGGATATTCCAACTGAATACCACGGTGCAAAGCAAAAGTAATCGGCTATAGTGAAGTCATTGCCCTGACGCAAACTTTTTGTCCAAGGGGTCACTCCCGGTGAAGGGATCTCGGCCCTTGCCTCGTCGACTGAGGAGCAGGATATTCCAACTGAATACCACGATGCAAAACAAAAGTGAACGTCCTTGCAATAACAGCTTTTTGAAAAGTGTTCCAACAACATCAGAATAGGTTTGTTTTTAACTTGCATTGATCCGAATCAACGCAGTCCCATCAATTGATCACACCACAAAGAACGAAAATATACTGATGTACGTTTATGCCATCCGCATTCGCCACTGGGTCCCGTCATTACTCGTTAGGTTAGCTAACTAACGACAGAGCGGGGACTGGACTAGCGTGGATGCAAAACATATACAACATCTACTAATATATATACCAATATATTATATTCGCTCAAGGCGTGATAAAATGCAACATCACAGAAATGTACAGCATCACAAAACAATACAGATATCTGGGATCCCCGGGTTTCACAGAGCCACTACTGAAACCCGACGTTCCCCTGGTCGTGTGGATAGCCTGTGCAATGAAATCCTAGACCCCTACGGGCACGGTAAGTTACCCGCCAAAACCTGAAGCGAGGCAGCCGCCTTCAGCAACGTGAATGGACCACCCAGCATTTCACGGAATCCGGTAACTTGGGCACCCCTCCTGGGTCAACTAGTACCCCCTACGAGTGCGGCGAATAGCCCGCCAATTCTAGAGTAAAGCCCCCTCCGTCTCAATGCCATGACATGCGGGCTTGTTTCCCTCTAGAACCCGGCTATCCGTGCACCCCTCCACGGGGCAATCCTAGTACAGAAAGTAAAATATACATACAACGGGTACATCGACCGCAACCTGGCCATGCCCCAAAAAAATAATACAAACAGGCAGTGACGGCAGTCCACATGTCGGACGCTCGCCCCGCAATATCAAATGTACATAATACAACAAAACAGTACTAGCATTGCATCCAGGCTATCCCCCACGACCGATCCGCAACATCACAGCAATACACAGAACATCAACGTGAAAGTCACGTTCGCAAATCCGTCTAACCGGGCTATAGCAGTTAGACAGGATTTACCGATCTAGTGACATTCACGGTCGCAGATATAATGTAAATACTGTGAAATAATGTGTTTAAAATATCCGATCGATTAAATTTTATCGAGTGGGTCCCCAAGCAATACTGTAGCACTCACAGAAATTCTGGGCCCAAAAAAAATATTCCAGAAACCCTATTTTCACCCCAGAAGCCCACTGGAAAAATTTGAAGCATTGATCCCTCCATACTGCGGCGGAACCGCGGCCCCAAGTGGGGTTTGGCCGCGGTTCCGCGCCCCCTTAAAAGATCACTATGTCGAATTTCTCCAGAATTCTTAGGACTTTCAGTACATCACTTTTGTACAACCTGAAAAAATTTTGGACTTAAAAAAATTTCGACAGAAACTGATATGCATGAAAACGCGGGTTTTGGGATTTTGTTCGATCGGAAATGTAAAACACAGTAGACAAAGCTAGACTATGTTAATGGTGAGTCTCTGATACCACTGTAAGTGCACGGCGGCGCCCAGGCCTCCATCCCGAGGCCAAATGCGGAAGCGATGGTTAACTTTAATTTTCTTGAACTGGCACCACCGCGCACTAAAAGCCCGGATCGTACCATTAACTAGTCCTAGCTAACTACAAGATGGGGAAGAGAGATATACCGACTGATCCGTTTCCTCCGGTCTTCTCGTCGTCGTCCCGATCTCCCGCGGAAGCTCCGTTCTCCACCTCGTCGCCGGAAGGGCACCACGTCGCCGGCTTCTTTTACGGGCTCCCGCCTATGTACCGAGGCAACTCGGGCACGAAGTTGGCGAGCCGACGTGCCCAAGGTTTGCTGTAGAATGCGTGTAGTGCTCATGTCTCATTTTGGGGTTTGTAGAATTGCCATATGGCGGAGGTATGAACTATGGAGTTTTTCTTGGGAATTTTGGTGAAGGAAAATGATATGAGATCATCCAAATATCACCCACTACAAAATGGGACAGCCCCCCCTCTATGTGGCTGGCCATGACCAAAAATGGTGAGAGAGTGGTGAGTGAATGGGGGAGAGCCTCTCAATAATAATGCAAGAGGGAAAACAATGTTATCATGAAAAAGAAATAATTACAAAATCAAACCCATACTCCAAAACAACCAACATTACAAGCATGATGACTCCAAAAGGTCAAGCCATCATTAACAAAGAAAGTCAAGTGATGGTGCATCATCATGATCCAACAAAATGCAAAGAACACCCTCCACAAATACTTATTTGCACAATTGTAAATAAGCCCTCATCCACCAATCTTCGGCCATTGAAAGATACAAAGAAATATTGCCGAAACGGAAAGCAAACTGGCAATTCCAGAAAACTGGTCCCGAAATAAATTACAGGAAAACCCCGATACTGTGTATACACACCCGCATTTGTATTCCGACCGAAATACAAATGTAATGAGACAAAATCTACACTGTACTATACTAGGATCCGGCTTAAACCAAAGCCGGCTAGTAATATCCGTTCGATCCTGATCCGTGCAATACCGCATGTATCTGATCGAACCCTGCCATATCTCCATACGGCCCTTACAGCTTTTCGCCCGAAAACTTGAGCAACTGAATGTGGGGGACTCTAAAGACTCGTCAACACCTTAGTTGTGGATTTAACCACTAGCACGTCAGAGGTATAAGCCAATACGTAACGGGCTACCAGGCATTGAGCAAAAGGGACGTCGATGAGAGAACTCATCCTGACACCCTACTGAGCCTGTCAGTGATAATATCCGTACAGTCCGGTCTGTTCGTCTATGAGCATCGCATGGCGGGCCTAGGGGGTTGGTCAAAGTCAGACCCCCAAAAGCGATACAAGTCGTGTCGGAGTGTAACCCAGAACACCCTGAGATACTACTGGAATACCGACCAGTAAATCTCCTGCCTCGGCCGAGGGCTTCGTGTAATGGCTCTCCTAGACACAGCGCGACCTCACCCCCAATACTGGGAGAGACGAACCCCTGAAGATCCGCTCACTGCCTCCATGTGGCTCGGGACTGTACCCAACTAAAACCTGTTTGCACGTCTCCTTTGAGCGTGGTAGGGTAGTAATCAAAGTACAGTGGGAACTCACACGAGACAAATGACGATCCTCAGGTCGATGAACAAACCTGTACACATGTCACCAGGGAACTGCCATCTGACGTCAGGTATAAGACTAACTAGCATGTTCCCGGCGAGTCCTGTCCAGTGTACTCATAACCCAATGAGCACCTGTATACATCTTAGGTGAACCAACTGACACCAGTGGCTTGTGAGACCGGCCACCGCCCTTCGTCGGGGTCTCGACTATATACACTAGTCTACTCTGGAGTATCGATGCCCTGTCTCGAAACTCCGACAACTAGGGACCTTTTAAGGATGTGCTTATAGACCACCAGCTCCCACGTATATGATCGCCCTCATACTGCTGGCAGTCAAGCAAGAATCCTAGGGGCTCTATCAACGTATAATAGCGACCTGTCAGGTCACCTAAAGCAGTACATGATGATAAAGATAAACCAGATAGCATACTATCATCTCGAGTAAGACTGTCCTACTGGGACAGGTCCTCCCTCAATCATTGCAATCATGTGCCTGTGATCCAATAATTGACTCTGAGGGCACAATCTCCAACAAGCAGTTCCCTGGTGACATGTGTACAAGTTAGTCTATCGACCTGAGATCTTCATTTGTCTCGTGTGAGTTCCTACTGTACTTTGATTACTACCCTAACATGGCTCAAAGGAGTCATGCAAACAGGTTTTAGTTGGGTACCGTCCCGAGCCACATAGAGGCAGTGAGCGGATCGTCAGGGGATTTGTCTCTCCCGGTATTGGGGGTTGATGTCACGGTGTGCACGGATGGCCATCACCAGAAATCCTTGGCCAAGGTAGTCGAGAATTACTGATCTAGGATCGGTAATTTCTCAGGTGGTGATAGGTTTCATACCGACACTGAATGTCAAGTTATTGGGGGTCTGACTTTAACCACCCCCTAGACTCGATGTGCGATACTTATAGACGAACGGACCGGACTGTACGGATATTGTCACTGTCAGGCTCAGTAGGGTTTCAGGATGAGTTTGCTCGTCAGCCTCCCTTTCGCTCAATACCTGGACAGCCGTTACGTACAGCTAGTGCCACTGACGTGCTTGTGGTTAAACCCACTGCCAGCGTATTGATGAGTCTTTAGAGTCCTAAACAGAGCATTTCCCTAGTTCAGGCAAAACGTTGTGGAGGCCGTATGGTTTTATGGCAGGGTTCGATCATATACATGCACTTGTGAACGGATCATGATCGGACCGATAATACCAGTGGGCTTTGGTTAAGCCGGATCCTAGTATTATATTGTTGGATTATTTTCATCTCGTTGTATTTGTATTCAGTAGGAATACGGATGCAGGTATGTATATATGGATGAGGGGATTCTTGTAATTCGTTACGAGTTTAGTTTAGAAGTTGCCATTCTCTTTTTTCCTTTAAACATTTGGATTAATGTTTGTTGTGTGGAAATTGTGAGGTTAAGTTTTGGAATTGAGCATTGATGGCGCATGTGCACACTTGGTGACTCATGGTGTTGGGTCTTGTTTTGGTTTGGTGAGATGTGATTGTGAGAGGTAGATCTTTTCTTTTGGTGTGGGATTTTTCTTCAGTTGCTCACAAAATTCTCACAACACGGAACACTCACAACTCAAGAAAAGAGCAGAGACATTTTGTTCACTCTCTTTTTATTTTTATGCCAAGTCTTAAGCTCACAACTTCCTCCAATGGCTTCTTCTTCACCTCCACCCATTCCATCTCATGTGTTGAGAATCCTTGGGTGTATTGAGACAAAATGATCACGAACACTCTCTACTTCATCTTAGGTATCTAGCCTAGCAAACTGGATGCCCGAGTTGATTCGGTTTTGAAGTGGGAGCCCGTATTACTAATCCTCGATGTGGATCGTCTTCGACCAGGGAGACTGGAGACCGAACTTCATCGAGGCAGCCATGAGGAGCTTGGGAAAAAGTTGAAGACCGAAGGACACGTATTGATTGGTATAACCTCTCCAAACACTTTTTATAGAATTAGTATAGGGTTAATGGTACGATCCGTCGATTATGGTTCCGTTAGCACCGGGTTTTAAAAGTTTTTGTTCCATATTTTGGCCACGGATTGATGGCCGGGGCGCTGGAGTAACCCAACATGGTATCAAAGCCAACCCATTAACCGCATACTAGTTGTATTAAACAATGTTAAAGTATCGAAACCGAAACAACTCCGAATCAATACCAACAAGTATTCCATTCTCTGTCGAATTTTAAATGGTCTTCTAAAAATATTTTAGTAACTGCAGAAGACTACTTATTTGACCACTAGAATACACACAAAATACGAGCACCAAATGACATACCATGGCCGGCCACACTAGAAAAAAAATCCGATCTGGCCGGTTCAAATTTGGATTTTGGACTTGAATTTTTGTGTGTGGTCTAGTCTTTGGAATATTGGTTCAGTGGTATTGTTAGTTTAGCCCAGTTTGGATATGGTTTTATCTAGTTGTTTGGGGCTATTCGGGGTTATTTCGAAGTCGATATTTCTAACACCGTTTAAACTTTACAGTACTTACATTACTATCTGCGACCGTGAATGTCATTAGAGCAGTACAACTTGTCTAAATGTTATAGTTCTTTTAGACGGGTTTGCGAACATGACATTCACGTTGATGTTCTGTATTGTGCTGTGTTTGTTCGCTGGATCGTCGTGGTGGATAGCTTGGGTGCAATATTTGTACAGTTCAGTTTTATTTGTACATTTGATATCGCGGGGCGAACGTCCGACATGTGAACTGCCGTCACTGCCTGCTTGTATATTATTTGTTTGGGGCACGATCGGGTTGAGGTCGATGTCACCGTTGTACATATTTTCTTTTCTGTACTAGGATTACCCCGCGGTGGAGTGCACAGATAGCCGGGTTCTGGAGGGCAACGGGTCCGCATCTCATGGCGTTGAGACGGAGAGGGCCCCACTCTAGAATTGGTGGGCTATTCACCGCACTCGTAGGGGGTATAGCTTGATCCAAGGAGGGGTTCTCAAGTTACCGGGTTCTGTGAAGTGCCGGGTGGCCCATTCACTTTGATGAAGGGGGCTGCCTCGCTTCTGGTTTTGGCGGATAACTTGCCGCACTGGTAGGGGTCTAGGTTTTCATTGCACAGGCTATCCACACAATCAGGGGAATGTCGCGTTTCAGTTGCGGCTCAAAGGAAACCCTGGAATCCCAGATTATCTGTATTGTTCTGTGATGTTGCATTTGTCATACCTGGAGCGATTATTATATATTTCTATATATATACTAGTAGATGTTTTATATGTTTTTCACCCGCGCTTGTCCAGTCTCCGCTCTGTCGTTAGTTAAGTAACCAAACGGGTGATGACGAGACCCAGTGGCGAATGCTGATGGCATATACGTACATCATATTTTCATTCTTTTCTGGTATGATTAATTGATGGGACTGCGTTGATTCAGATCAATGTAAGGAAAACAAACTTATTCGATGTTGTTGGAACAATTTAAAAAAACTGTTATTAAAAGGACGTTTTCTTTTGTTTTGCACAGCGGTATTCGGTTGTGAATATCCAGCACCTCATTTGACCAGGCAAGAGCCGAGATCCCTTCAACGGGAGTGATCCCTTGGGCAGAAGTTTGCGTCAAGGTAATAATTTCACTATAGTTGATTACTTTTTGCTTTGCATCGTGGTATTCAGTGGGAATACCCTGCACCTCATTCGACGAGGAAAGAGCCGAGATCCCTTCACCGGGAGTGACCTCTTTAGCAAAGGTTTTCGCCACTATATATTTGTAAAAAGCTATCCGGTTCCTTCAACGATATCAAGTTCATTACGTTAAAGGTTATTCGCTAAAAACCATTCATAGCCCTCCGTCATTTCAGACGGGTAGCACTTAGTATTCATGCTATGTTTGTTGGCCTTTGTTAAGGTATAGTGTATGGTAGCAGTTTGTTACCTTTCTGTTGCATAGATAGATGCATTGGTTTGGGACAGTCATACAGCCTTGTTGGCCCTAGTCAAGGGCGAGTACGGGTGGGTTCAAATTAACCAGGACAATGACGGGTAGAACTAGACATGTGACGTATGATTTGTTGGCTTTAGTCAAGGTCATAAGTGCATGGGGCAAAAATCACATCGAGAGTTTCAAACATACAGGAAACTCGCCAGGCATGCGCATACCCTCTGGAGTATGATAACTTGAGTGGATTCCATCAGGTTATCATGCGATGATAGTCGGATCCCGATACCCACTGATGAGTTGGTTTACTCCTCGGGTGATTTTAGATTATCCCGAATAATTCTTCCTTTGGGTTTGGAGGAGAATTTGAAGATATAGTGGCAGACATCCTGATTAGATAAAATGATTAACCATTCTGATCTATGTTAGAATGCACGCTGAGTGTTCCTTTTCTCTCACTCTTTGGCAGTGGACATGTCCCAACCCTAGACTAGAACAAAGAAATCAAGTTAACCGAACCTTCTTAAAACAAATTGACTTTTGGATTGTCAGAGTTGCATACTTCATTGCCACTCCTACTTTTACCCTTTGCTTTTCTCAGGAACATTCCGTATCACTACGAAGATCCCATTTTTATTGGATATGACCATCGTATAGTTATATAGGAACTCGAAGAAACTTGTTTCAGATTCGAGGATTGTTTCCGGTTCAGGAGAAAATGAATAAGACTATTCAGTTGTCTTTTCCTTTTATCTTCTCTCAGATTGTGAGGGCTCCAAGGATTAGGAGAGGGTACACCTATTGTGATTATTGGATAGTCTTCTTCCAAACCATAGGCAGGTGCCGAAAGGTAGGGAAGGAAGAAAACCGATTAGCCTAAGTGTGGTGTACAAAAGGTAATAAGTAAAGACAAAATTAAGGTATTAGAAAGAGGGCATAGAAAATTGCGACTTCTATAATTCACGACCAAACCGCGTATATCATCGCTAATCCTACTTCATCTTTGAATTTCTCCAGAATACCCCGTATCACTACGAAGATCCACAGTTATTGGATAATCCATCGTACTCGGAGGAACTTGTTCCAGTTCGAGGATGGATTCTGGTTCAGGAGAAATTGAATAAGGATTATTCAGTTTTCTTTTATCTTTACTTTCTCTCAAGTTGCGAGGGCTCCTAAGATTAGGAAAGAACACCTATTACGCTTATTGGATAATTTTCTTCCAAAGCATAGGCTGGTGCCGAACGGTAGGGAAGGAAGAAAACCATTTTGCCTAAGGGTGGTGTACAGATGGTAATGAGTAAAGACAAATAAAGGGATTTGGAGAGATGGCAAAGAAATATACGGTCACAGTCATGAATATGGATAATGGAAGAGGCATTACTAGGAATACCCGGCAGCCCCTTCGAAACATTTTCATGTTTCAGTTTCACTATGCTTTGTTAATTGAAAACTGATTTCCCAATTAGATCCTAACTCCAGGGTATGCATTTACCCGGTTTGATTCTCACATCTGTATGGTTTTACAGATGATGAGTGGGAGTAAGTTATTGGGAATTAGGTGATCATCCGCATTATATCGGAATTCGTTGTAATTGGTGATATTTTAGGAAATCGCCTTGGGTTTTGCCTGACAGCAAATATTTGGTTTTGAATATTCGTTGTTATGCACAATTTCAAACTGATATATCTGTACGTTTATTTCATAAAGTGAGATATAACTTTTTGAAATTATGTCCATGACATTTACCTATATCAGTTGATGGTTAGGTAAGGAGCATTAAACAGTGGTGTAAATCTTCTTAACCATAAGTACAGTTTTCAACTTACGACGCACAGGGTTTGAGTTATTCAACTCAGAAGACTTATACAAAGTATTGTATGTTGTCCAGTGTCTATTAGGACAAAGGGGTTGGTGCTCGTAGTATATTCTGTTTACTTGTGAGTTCTCCAGTTTTAGACAGGTATTTCGTAGAAATGCAAGGTCCAAATTTTGAGAAGTTATAGGTACAAGATTAAAGTAGAGAACCATGTGTTGCAAGTATCAGGATTATTCAAGGTGATCAAAGATGTAGATACTTGTGTTTGGTATTCAGTTGATAGTAATGGTTTTGAGAACTCACTTCTCTTTCAGGTTACTCATATTTGGATGCACTCCTAGTTGAGTAATGTTGATCGGCCTCTCTCCATTTAGTTGACATGCACTGGAGATAGCTGCATGATTTGAATCTGATTCCAATTAAATCAGTCCCTCTGTTTCTATATTATATATATAATGGTTCATATCTTAACGATGTTAAGGTATATGGAGTTGTTCGGCTTATGCTTAAAACCAGACTCTGGATAACTCAAGGCACGTTTCAGTAATGGCAGTTTGTGGGTTAACCCGGGTTATGACGAGGGTTAACTTTCTACCATCTGGAAGATCAATAGTGATATTGTTCTTGACACGCCACAGTTTTAGTAAAATGGATTTTTTGAGAAAAACAGTAGTGGGAGTATGGTAGAACTGGAAATGATTCCAGAACCACAAACGATTACTGAAAATTTAATAGAATCTAAAGATTCAATCAGGTTTGACATTCCATTAGCCACTCCGCAGATATGGTGGGTAACCTTAGGCGCCTGAGAGGTACTTCGGTATCCTAAAAAACGGTGAAAGGGAGGTTCTTTTTTACTCAGACATGCCATTACTGCTGTTCTAGACTATGATACCCGGCAGAAGGATGAGTATAGCGTTGTTCTAAAGCCTACTTTAGAAGTGCACGTGTATATGACTCTGCCAGAGGGTTGTTATAGTTAGTGGGAGCAGCGGAAGCATAGTGGACAAGTAGCTTGTCTCTATTTATAGACTAAAGTAAATATAGCGGAGATAGATCATCTATTTTTGATGTGATATTCATAGGCTTTGACTTCATCAGAATATGGGATGGATCTGTTAAGAAGGTAGTAGGGTTTAATGTCCTGGTATTTGGATGACATACACTTTGTAGGAAGTGAAATTCCTATACTACGGTCGGTTATACTGTGGTTGTTACACAGTGGTTTCTCCACAAAGGATATTGATATAATATCAGGCATTCTGGTTACTAGATCTATGGTTTTAGATCTAGATTTGGGTAGTTTCCCAATCTGGTTACTTAGACAGCATTCTAAATGCATTTTAGAATGGATGACTCCTGACATGGTGGTGTACCTGCAAGTGATGGAGTCACCCTCTCTAAAGGTGTCTTACAGACTAAAGGGGAGAGGGATGTGCATGATTGTCATATCACTTGCTTAGGCAATTGAGTCAATCATGAGATATCAAGTACCACGCCAGATATTGGTTTTGCACTAGCTGCAATAACTTTATATATTAATCCAATCCTGGAGAAACGTTCGGAAGAAGTTTTAGAACATAAGTGGATGTTCTAAGGATATGATAACTGCAGCCTCCTTCGGGAGACGGTTATCATTCCAGGCTTCCAAGGTGACCTGGATGACAGAGTGACTGCAGAGTTATAGTTTTCCCTCTTATGAGGGGCAGCAGTTTGGATAGGTGGTCCAAGCGGATACAGAGGGATGCATGGTGCAGGATACTGATTAAAATCAGTGGACGATACGGTCTAAGAAGTTTGCTGGATTTGGATTTCATTTGTGAACTGGGTCCCATCAGATATCCGGACATATTCTAAGACAGGTATTGTTCATTTCGGGAGATGGCTTTCTCCGTGAACTTGAGATAAAGAGAGACATAGAAAGAAACAATGGAGCGGATCCACTCACTGAGGCTATTTCTCGAACGCGTGTCACGACCCAAATTAGGCACATAACCGGCACTTAGACTACGTAACGTCAGCAGGCGTAACACAATTTAAGTAAGCCGAAAACCTAGCAATCTAAAGCATTACAAGAAGTAAAGGATAGAAACACATTAAAAATCTCAAGTAAGAACTTAAAGCTTAAGTTTGTTTTTCATAAAAATTTCGGCAGCACCTCCTTTGTAAAAGCCAGCCCGGAAACGGGTACAAACATAAGATATAAGTAAAGCATCCCCAAACGAGAGAAAATCTCTCCCAAAGGCGGAAACAACCACCACAACAGATATACGATGCCGTAGCGAAGAAATGAGATAATCCACAAAAATAAAAGCAGGCTCACACGATCACGATAACCAGAGTCATAAGAATATACAACATCGATCCTCACAACTCGTCTCTAAGTCAATACATGAAGGTGGTAGATGGTGAGTACTAGATATAAAAGATATACAATATACATCATCGGATAACCGCAACGTACGTATAGTAAAAGGCTTCACCACCAACCGTAGCGGTATCCACAAAGGTAGAGATAATAAGGCGCCCTGCCGCGACTACTCAGAGGATCAGACCTGCAAAACACTGCGACACAACAGGGGTGAGTTGCCAACTCATTAATAGAAAATAACATCATACTGTAATCGCAAGTATGCACTAACAACGATAAATCTATCACATGAAATCTGATAGCATAAGTATGGCAATATGAATATGCAACTATCATGATCAAGGTACACCGCTAGGGTACTATATCTACATGAATCAAATGCATGTCAAATAAATCCTGAGTGTGGGATAATTAATAAACCTCATGCACAAATCATCAGCATGGAAAAACCTGGTGTCTATCAATAACACCCTAAATCCCAAAATCCTCAGACCCCGTCACCAGGACTGGCCCTCATATCCTGTAAATCTCATAGAACCTGAGTGCCCAACATTAGCACTCTAAATCATCATGAAATACTCGTGTCCAGTATCGACACATAAATCCACATATCATATATGTACATCTCACGGAACCTGAGTGTCCAATATCGACGCTCGCAATCCATGGAACCTGAGCTCGCAATCTACGGAACCTGAGCTCGCAATCCACATATCCATACGTCTCACGGAACCTAAGTGTCCAATCTCGACACTCGCAATCCACATATCCATATCGAGAGAAACAGGGTTTTCAAAACAATACACATTTCTTGAAATATCCCCGCGGTTCTCAAATCCAGAATATCACATGAAATCCATATTTCAAAGCGTAAATCCATGTAATATGATGTATGCAACATAGAACAACAATATGAGCATATAAAGGAAAAATCCGCTATTTAAATGCATCAAGTCATTAAATATATCACGCGGTTCCCAATTATCCAAAATAAAACGCAACATCAGGTGAAGTGAACATGTAGCTATAGCAAGTATATGTGCAAGCATATAGGTATGCATGTATGCTAATTTCATATGTGCCATCGCACAAGAATAAATGCCTTAATGTCGCTAACCAATAGCAAGGTATATCATATGAATATTTGTGTTGTGTGTATCATGGCAATTAGCGTCGGTGTGTGTGTGTAGCATACAATTGGTGCTCGTGCAACATGAACTGTCAATAATAGTGCAGTATCCAATGGGTACAAGTCCAGGAACAACAAGTAATAATATGAAATGATGTCCATGCACAATCTCTATATGTGCATATAAGCATGCAGCTAATATCACATCATATCATATCTAGCCCTGACGCTTAACGCCATACGGGCGATTTCCCAGCAGATGTTAAATCTACTCACAGACAATCGCGGACTAGGTAGATCCAATCATTCGCTTCCCTTTCTTCACAGCGTCTGAAGTTCCCGCCTGCGATCCTATTAACACAAACATAGCAAGTGCAAAAATCTCAGAAATCGACCAATATCACTAAACGAGATTAACACTAACTAACCCTCACATTAACATGCACATGTGTGTGCAAGCCAAAACAAATAATAATAAAATATTAATTAATTGTTAAAAAATGTGAGGAAACCGATTTGGTAAACTTTTCCCTAAAAACCCGCATTAACGCTTAATTAACACTAATCGCGTTCTAAGGTGTTACAATCTCCTCCCTTAAAGAAATTCGACCTCGGATTAAAATTCTTACTAAACGTACCTTCAAAGAGATGAGGGAATTTCTTCCGCATCTCGCTCTCGGCCTCCCAAGTGATCTCCTCACTAGTCGGGCTACGCCAAAGAACCTTTACAGAGGGTAAGACCTTTTATATAAGTTTCTTCACCTGCCGATCCAATATAAATACCGGCTGCTCGTTGAACGAAAGATCGTATTCAAGCTGAACGGTCTGATACTGAATCATGTGAGAAGGGTCATGAAGGTGTCTACGAAGCATCGGCACATGGAACACGGGGTGAACATCCAAAAAGCTGGGCGTGAGCACCAAACGATAAGCAACAGTACCAACTCGCTCAAGGATCTCGAAAGGACCTACAAATCTGGGACTGAGCTTCCCTTTTTTCTCAAATCTCATAACGCCCTTCATCAGAGAAATCCGCAGGAATACATGATCCCCCACTGCAAACTCAAGTCTGCGACGATAACGGTCAGCAGAAGACTTCTGTCAGCACTGGGCTGCTCTCATCCTGTCCTGAATAAGGTGGATCTTCTCCGTAGTCTCCTGAACTAGCTGGGGTCCCAAAACCGTATTCTCACTGAGTTCGGTCTAACAGACTGGCGATCGTCACTTCCTACCATACAAAACCTCAAAAGGTGCCATATGAATAGTCTCGTGGAAGCTGTTGTTGTAGGAGAACTCAATCAATGGCAAGTGACGATCCCAACTGCCACCAAAATCAAGCACGCACACCCGAAGCATATCCTCTAGAGTCTGTATAGCCCGCTCTGACTGACTATCGGTTTGCGGATGGAAAGCGTTGCTAAATCTCAAGCGGGTACCCAAAGCTTCCAGAAACTTCTGCCAAAGACGGCTTGTGAACTGGGTGCCCCTGTCGGATACGATGCAAGTGGGAACGCCATGCAAACGCACAATCTTATCTATATACAACTGAGCATACTGAGCATAACCGAAAGTGGTCTTCACTTGAAGGAAGTGAGCCGCTTTCGTCAAGCAGTCAACAATCACCCAAATGGAGTCATACCCCGTGGTAGTTATATGTATGCCCTAGAGGCCATTACTGTACATACGATGTATATTGTAGTGGATGCTTGGATATATATATGGAGGAATTTCTTGCTCGACATGATAGTACGCTATCTGGTTACTCTTTATCTTAACATGTACTCTGATTGTCTCTATGTTACATGTTGATAAAGCCCTTAGGATGAGTACTTGACTACCAGGACTATGATGCAGATCATACTAGTGGGGACAGAGTAGTCGCCAAGTACATCCTTCAAATGTTCCTAGTTGTGGGAGTACCGAGATAGGGCATCGATACTCCAGAGTAGACTAGCGTATGCACTTCTTGACCTATATGATGGGCGATGGATGATCCTATATCCATTGGTGTTTGACATCAGAGAAGGTATACGGGTGCTCAGTGGAGACTGGGTACACTGGACGGACTCGCCGAGAACTCCCAGATGGTATTATACATCACGTCAGATGGCAGTTCTTTGGTGACACTGGTACAGGTTAGTCTGTAGACCCGAGATCGTCATAGAGTCTTGTGTGATTCCCACTGTGCTTTGATTTCCATCATACCACGTCCAAGAGGGCGTGCAAAAAGGTAGCTTTTGGGTACAGTCCCGAATCACATGGATGCAATGAGCGATAGGAAGGGTTTCGTCTCTCCCGGTATAGGGAGTTGATGTTGCGCTGTGTTCGATTGGCTCTAACTGGAAATGCCTGGCCAGGGTTGCTGAGATTTACTGGTAAGTGTTATTAGTAGTTTCTCGAACTTTTATGGACCTCATATCGACACGACTTATCAAGCTATTGGGGTCTGACGTTTACCACCCCTAGGCGAGATATGCGACATATCAGACGAAGAGACCGGACTGTACGGGAGTGTTACTGATTGGATTCGCAGGAGAATGTACAGGCTTTCTTGTTGATCTTCTGATCGCTCAATACCTGGGTGGCTGTTACGATTAGCTGACCGCTTGCAGCTTGTGGGTGTTTGATATGATCATCACCTACTGCCGGCGTATTGACGATTCTTTAGAGTCCTATACAGAGGTTTCCTGACTCAGGCAAAACGGAGTAGGAGCACATATATGTTATGTGCGGGACCGAGAACAATACGTGTATGTGATACCGTATTAGATTCTCGCGATATGTGATATCGGCCGGGTATATGTGATATAGCCGGGTCATCGGATCAAGTGTTGATTCGATGAACTGATACAGATTATATTAGTCGGTTATTTGTGAAATATCCGGATTATCGGATCAAGTGTTGATTCGATAATTTAATGTATAATTATATATTTGATATATTAAATTACATTAACTGATATAAGCTCACTAAAAGATTCTTTTTCTCACTCAGGTAATACATTGATATATATGCGATATATGTTAATTGTGTTATTTTATTTTGTTACAATAAATATTGTATATGTGATATATAATATTTTAACAAGTTAAGGTTACTAATGCAACTTGATTAGTGGAGATTAAACATGGTTAAGATTTGATTTGGGTTAATTCTTTCTAGTTGCTTCTAGAAGATTTGCTTTTGTTTTAAGCAAAGATATTTGTTACGATATTTTTGTAGATATTTAGTTAACCCAACCCAACTCTTTAACCATGTTTCATTCTCTACATGGGTTAAGTTATCATACTTAACCCATGGCTGTATTTCTAACCTCGCATGGATTCATTATTCATCACAAAGTAATTCATCTTCTTCTTCCTCCTTGCAATGCTTTCTAGCTTTGATTTTAGTGATGAAAATGAGTGAGATTAAGAAAACAAATGAGGGCAAAAATCCTACTTCATCATCCTAATCTATTCTTGCCAATTAGATTAGGGTGTTAACTTTATTAATAAGTGAGAGCTTGTGTTAATGAAACTTCAAGGTAGATCATCTTTGTTATCGAAGATTGGAAGCAAGCTTGCATCTTTCTCTTCGTGGAGCCTCTCTAGTGTCCGGGTATTAGATGATCGCAGCGAAGGGACCTCAACACGGAGCTTTAGAAGTGAAGGACTGGACTACAAAGGTTGTAATCCCAAACTCTTAGAAGTAAAGTTGTTTACTTGTTTTGTTTCGCCTAATCTCTAGATTAAAGATCTTGGTTAGGGTTGTTCGGCACGTCTAAATTTTAAATCGGGCATGGTTGATGTCTTATAGACCCTTGTGAGAGTGCCTAGTAACCCTACAGTGGTATCAGAGCCAAACTAGAGCTTTAGGCGAAGTCTTGACGAAGTTTAAAGTCCGATCGAACTCCGAATACCCGTAAAATCCTAGTTTCTGGAAACTTTTTTAAAAGATGATTTTTTTTCATATTAAAAATACTCAGAAAATTATGCAGGGTATTCTAGGAATTACTGTAAAAAACGAGCCAATAATCTCTTTAAAGCGCCGCGGAACCGCGGCAATACCTGATTGAAACGATTTCCGATTGTGTATGTAGAAAATTATGTAGAAATTAGCACCAAAAATTATTTGACCGCAATCAATAACGGTGTCGATTGTAGCGCGTTAGTAAGTGCGGATCGTCCACAGGGAAAGTGTAATCATTTGTGTTTCGAATTAGATGAGTCGAAAATTTAAAGAAAAGAAAAGAAACAATTCATGATTTAAAGAATTGAAGTTCAAGAATTAGTAAAATCTAGTCTAAATCAAGAAACAACAAAATCAAGAATTGAGAATTTGTGAATTAATGATTTCCAATCCAAATATCAAGAATCGAAGTGAGGCTCGTAGGAATTGATCAGATCTATAGATGTGATGAAATCTAGTGATTACGTATTCTTATCCATCGATGAATTGATACTAGATCGATGATGATCAACGAGAATTAGGGATTTCTTGTGAAACTAGGGTTTCATCATTTATCCCTTGTTCCTTCGTCGATATCATTCATATTCTAGCCTCTTGTAAATTCAAGAATCGATCGTGGATCCCTAATTTCGAGCGATCACAATCAAGAAAGCATCGCAACGAAACAAGGTCGTCGATTCTTCAATTTACAAGAGTTTACAAAACTCGTAGGACTTAAGAATCGTTTTAAGATTTGTTAGACTATCATTCTATTGATCGTCTCGACTCATTTACGAGCGGAGTTTTACTCAAACATCACAACAAGAACCACAATCACAAATTGAGATCGAATCATGATGCAAGAATTTAAAGAAAGCAAGATTAAAGAATTTCACCTTTTATTTATCAACAATTCCGTTTACAATTCACTCAAGAACTACAAGAGGAAGAACTCGATCGTCGATTTGGCTTCGCTCGTCTCCTTGAGTCGCGGATCAGCTTGGATCACTTGCTCGGTTGAAGATCGGCTCCGCTCCTAAAAGGTTGAAGGCTTCTTGCTTGAATGGTACTCGGGATCTTGAATTTGGTTTTGGATTTTGAATTAGGGTTTGGCACAAGTCGTGTCACTCAACTTGTGGTAGAAATGGGGGAAGATGAAGAACTAATGAACAAACTTTTAACCCTAGATCTAGGCTCCTTTTTATAGACCATCAAAAACCCTAGATCTAGGATTTCAAATTTGAATTTCCCTCCAAAAGTTTGTTAAAGAGAGCCTTCTAGATGAAGCTTGTTAGGCCAAGCCTTCTAGATGAAGCCACGTACAGAATCGGGAGTCTTCTGGAAGCTTGTACCGTTATTGGAGACACGTGTAAGAAATTTGAACCCTTGATGACGTCAAGCCGCCGCGGATCCGTGGAGCAAGCAGGCTCCCGCCGCGGATCCGTGGCTCTTTTTAGGCCTTGGTGCTTGTGTCTTCTGATATTTGTTTGGGCTGACATTTGGGCCTTTTTCTGATATGTTGAATTTAATATTTCCCTCTAGATTGCTACCAGCTCTCAAGTCTTTGAGTTGGCGTAATTTTTGATCAGCACAATGACAATTTTGGCCTTTCTTCTGGATTTTCCTGCACAGACTCCAAAACTAGTGTTGCGCTACACAAGAATGATGCGATGCCTTGATAAACAGTCAATTTCCTTAAGAAATGCCGGTTTTAGTATACAATACATGTAATATGGTATTTTAGGGATGTTTTGCTAATATGTGCAATATGAATACCGAGCACTTCTAGATGAGTGCAAATGATAGGGAAATTGACGTGTTAAAAATGCAGTATTTTCGACTGATCAAATTCCCCCAAACTTATTTTTCGGTCGTCTCGAGCGAACTGTTTTATTAAAAAGAGAAGGAGAAAATAAAGAAAGAAAAAAAAACTAACTAGCACACTTTCGTAGGCAACACGATTGCACTGAGCACGTGCAACAAGCCTTTAAACCTCTAGGTGTCTCTAGTAGGAGGAGTGTTGTCTCCTGAGAGTTTTCAGCGGATTGCACCCTCAAAATCCAATAACAAAAGGAAGATCGTGAATATTACATTTAAAGACAAGAATTGTAAAAGAAAAACTTTGAAAATTAGGGTTTCCAACTAAGCTAGCTTTTCGGTTGTCATGAGCCCTATCTTAATAGTCATGAAAAGATGTTAGAAATCACGTCCTCCCTCAATAAAACATCGTCTTATTCTTCATTCCTATCTTTCTTCCAAACATCGATCATATAACCCTACGTGTGTGTAAAGACATCCCTACACCCATAGAATTTAATTCAAGCTATCATACTCTTGTCCATCCACCTCAGTACTTTTTAATTAATGAATATTTAGATGAGTTTGCTCACACACTTTCATGTGACCGTTAATCCTTTTTGAGTTACTAACCGACCGATTACTCATGTGCTTGATTATTTGGTATTTTTCCTCGTCTTGCACCACCTAAGGCTTAGCAGTGACTCCCAGACCAGTTGGCCTTAGGGCAGTAGGTGAAGAGGCACCCTCGCTATATTTTTTTATTGCTGCCTTAGCGATAAAAAAACCAGTGTTCATTTTTCTCACCATTTTTATATTTTTTTCATTTTTTTTCCTTCATACATCGGCTTTTAGACAAGAGCATTTCAAGGTATCCTCTACTATCCCGGGCTTCAAGACATGTGTAAGTGCGAATAGTAGGATATCAACGTTCAAAATGTTTGGCTTCCAGAAAAGGAACTATTTTTCAGACTTATTTTTATCCTCAGATTAGTGACTTCCTTCATCTTACTAACCCTTGGGACAACGGCTCATAACTACTTATTACCAGTTCGTATAAGAAAACTACTAATTTTCTTGGTTTTCTTAAATTTTTCCAATCTTTTGGATGTAATTTTTCACTATCTAATCTTTTATTATCTTATTTACGTACAAAATTTTTTATATTTTTGAAATTTTTTAAAAATTTTATGGGTTTTCAAAAATGTTTTGTGCTTATGAAAAGTATGATGCAAATGATGCGAAAATAAGCACAAACCTCCCCCAAACTTGTTTTCAACAGTGTCCTCACTGTTGCCATCAGCTAAATCTCGAAAAACCTGTAAGCTTGGGAGGAAATTTATTAATGGGGGCAAAATATTTAAGTGAAGATCCTCCCCAAACTTATTTTTGGCTCAAAATTTTTTAAAAATTTTCTTTTCAAAAGCCCAATTATACCCCCCCAAACTTGAGTTAAGCAATGTTAATCACATGAGGGGGTCAAAAATCATTGGTCGATGCCAAGCTTTGCAAAGACCGAAAGTTAAAACCAACCATTCGAAAATTTTATCAATGCAGTGCTCTGGTTGGTGGAAGAATAAGTGGGGAAAGGGTAAGGGGTGGAATAGAATGTGTGTGCGTCTCATTTTGGAGAGACGATGCAGTGAATGTGATGGATTACTCGCATTCTTTTTACAGTTCAGAAGAAGGGGTGGAGGTTCAATTTCATTGATTGGGAGATGATTCATCTCAACACCCGTGTCATTCAAAAATGCGAGTTCATCAGCGAATATTTCCTCAAAAGTTCCATCAATACCCCGAAGAATAATGTCATTACAAATCGCGGGGTGATCTTCAGACTCTAAAAGAAGTTCATAATCAGTGTCAGTTGGTGATCCGGATATCTCGGTGGAAGAGTCCGTATGTGTATGATACATAGTTGGGTCAAACAACAACGTATGAAAAGAGTCAAGATCAGTATCATGAGGATCATCAAATTCGCTGTTGTCGACATCCATTAGGTCGACAGAACAGACCTGAGCAGTAGATTCGGAGGGTACACTTCCCAACTTGTAAATGTTTAGCTCTATTGACCTATTCCCGAAGGATAGGGTCATAGAACCATTACGACAGTTGATGATAGCGTTGGAAGTGGCCAAAAAGGGGCGACCTAAAATCACCGGAATTTGATTCCGTGGGTTCGCTACAGGCCGTGTATCAAGTACAATAAAATCCACAGGGAATACAAATTCACCGATTTTTATTAACACATCCTCCAGTTCACCCCTAGGTTTGGTGATTAATCGGTCAGCCATCTGGAGAGTTATGCTCGAAGGCTTTAACACTCCGATACCTAGTTGCTCATAAACCGAGTATGGAAGCAAGTTAACACTAGCACCCAGGTCTAGTAGAGCACGGTTGATGTGTTTTCCCCCGATAGTAATAGAAATAGTAGGACAACCAGGGTCCTTACGTTTCCTTGGTACTTGTTGGGGGAAAGCCGTGTCTACAGTCTTTGCCATGAATATCTTCTTGGGCACTTGAGTCTTCCTCTTCCTAGTGCACAAGTTCTTAAGAGTTTTCGCATAAGACGGAACTTGTTGAATAGCATCTAATAATGGGATGTTGATGTTAACTTGCTTAAACATGTCCATAATCTTCTCCATATGTGGACTCGATGTGTTAGCCCTTAACCGATTAGGATAAGGTGCTTTAGCAATAAGCGCTGGGTCCATTATAGAAGAAGGAAGTGTGTGTGGACCCGATCCCAGAATAGAAGTGGGGATCGTCCGTGGAGAACTAGAAGAGGTGGGCTAAGGTGGCGAGCCTTTGGGAAAACAGAGAATAGGCTCGTGAGAAGGTGGTGGGGTAGAAGAACTGGGGTCAGAATTAGAAGTAGAAGTGGAAGGAAAGGTCTCAGCCAGGGTGTTATTGATAGATTTTTCGGTATCATCAAACTCTTCCCCAACGTGATTGTCAAGCACTCTTCCAGATCTCAACGTGATTACATTCACATGATGTGAATAGCCAGGATTGGGTAAAGGTTGAGCTGGAAGTTTCCCTTTCTCTCTTGCCCTCATTTCGGCTTTTAGTTGTGCAATTTGTGCTTCCATCGATTTGATATTCTCATTTTGAGAGACAATGATCTTCATCACATTCTCGACGGAAGATTGCAAACTTGCCGTCCCGTGGATGGATTGTTTCATGAAAGTATCCAAGGTTTGTGCTAGTGCAGAGGTATTATCTGTACCGGTCAATTGCAAAGAATTTTCATGTGGTGCAAAAGTGTTGGCCGGATTTTGGAAGTTTTGTGATTGGTAGGGGTGCTGACTCAATTGAAGTGGTGGTTGCTGTTGTGGTGGAGGGACCCTTTGGAAATTGTGTTGGTTTGGAACCGTGTTTTGAGATTGTGATTGTTTCCAAGCAAAGTTAGGGTGATTCCTCCAACCCTGATTATATGTGGAAGAACATGGATCGTTTCTAGGTCTTTGAAAAGCGGCATTGGTTTGCTCATGGCCTTGAAACGGAGAATTTAGTGGACATTCTTCCGTCAAGTGAGAAGGATCATAACAGCATCCACATTCAGTTTTGGAGAGTGACATTTGATTTAGGGCGGTAGCTAAAAATTTGTTTTCCATATTGTCGAATTTCTTGTGTAAAGCTGAAATTTCAGCTCTAACTCCTATGGAAACATCATTGCCATCCCTAGACGATTGACTCACACCTTCCCACTGTAACGATGTTTCAGCGAAATCTTCTAGAAATTTCCAGGCTTCCCCATCATCTTTGGTCATGAAATTGCCTTGACATATTAATTCAAGGGTCTGTTTTGTGTTAGAATTAATGCCCTCATAAATGATTCGGTACAAATCCCATCTAGGGATTCCGTGATGTGGACATTGGACTAACAAATCCTTGAAGCGTTCAAGACATTGTGAAAATGTTTCATTTGGAAGCTGGGTGAATTGATTTATTTCGCTGCGGACTCGAGCTGTCTTATGATGTGGGTAGAATTTTTTTAGGAATGCTTTTACGAATTCTTCCCAGTTTGAAATGGAATGTGCGGTTGTGTTGTGAAGCCACTTCTTGGCTATATCGCACAAGGTAAATGAGAGAAGACGAAGACTCATAGCATCCATAGAAAGCTGTGATGTACCCATCATTGCGCATATATTTTCAAATTTTGTGATAAAGGCATATGCGTCTTCAAACTCGAGACCGTGAAATTTTGGTAGAAGGTTTGGGGTTTAATCTGAAAATTTTCCCCGTTGGCTGGTGGAATGGAGAGACAGGTCGAAAGAGGACCTCGTGTAGGATAGCACCTCTCTTGGAGAGAGATGCGGGGTGGATTCTGCGCACCAACGGACGACGGCAGAGTAGTGGTAAAGAAATTCGATGGAGAATCGTCCATCGAAATGGGTGTGGTGGTGGGTAAAGAAGAGGTAAATGTAGAAATACCGACTTTTGGGTCGATCAGGGGAACACGGACTTAACGGGCACTAGAATCCCGTGTCCAGCATATCTTGCACTAAAAAGGGTTAGTACAAGTGGCAGCGTGACTTATAATTAGGGGAAATGATAAATGTGTTGGTGTTTGTTTTGAAAATTTTATGGATTTTCGAAAAAATGATGCAATCACAACAAATGCAACAAGCAGAACCCTAGAATCTAGTGGTCACCTAGGTCAAAGCTCTAGACCGCTCCTAACTGCCAAAAGACAAGTCGCAGGATAAATCCTCCACTGCGTCTTTGTCTCACCAGTGGCCAGGTAAGTGCAAGGTAATTGGGAGGTTCTCCACTACGTAAGTAGTGGGCCTAATTAAGTAACCACTAGCCTTTCGACACACATGACTTAGACACCATAAAAGAAACGCGGATAAGCAATGAATTACCCACGGCCTTCTCCTGTCCTAAGTGAGCGTGACGGTCCTTAGAGTCCTCTCTAGATCTTTTTTAGTTAATGAGGGTAAATACGGATGCAAGTTTGTGATTTTTGGGGCTTAGGAAGGGTAATGAACTCCCCACCTAATCTGGATTTGGCCGTGCCCCTTAAATTCCGTATTAATATGCAAACAACCAAGATCAAAACACGCACAATTTATTTTGCTTTTTGTGGCGCTGCGAATTATTTGCAAAGAAACCTGCAGCAAATTATTATTGGGAGCATACAAAGGAGGAGATAAGAAATATAGAGACTCACAGAGCAATTTTGGTGCAGTGATGACGTCATCACGCAGCGGAACCGCCACAGATGCTCCCTAATGCCGTGGAATCGCGGTTGATAGTGCTGTTCACTGCACAAAAATTCTTCAACAAGCTCCTGTTCAATTCCTTAGCTCTTTGGAATTCTCTGAAAATTTTTATCCAAGCTCCAATGATTCCAGATTTCCTCGCAACAAATCACAACAACACATTTAGAGTTTGCGCGAATTTTGATCTAAAAATATAGATGGAATAAACTTTTCAACTCAAATTTCAAAATACGAACAATTAGCGCATAATCCCCGGCAACGGCGCCATTTGATGGAAACGATTTCCGATTGTGTATGTAGAAAATTATGTAGAAATCAGCACCAAAAATTATTTGACCGCAATCAATAACGGTGTCGATTGTAGTGCGTTAGTAAGTGCGGATAGTCCACAGGGAAAGTGTAATCGTTTGTGTTTCGAATTAGATGAGTCGAAAATTTAAAGAAAAGAAAAGAAACAATTCATGATTTAAAGAATTGAAGTTCAAGAATTAGTAAAATCTAGTCTAAATCAAGAAACAACAAAATCAAGAATTGAGAATTTGTGAATTGATGATTTCCAATCCAAATATCATGAATCGAAGTGAGGCTCGTAGGAATTGATCGGATCTATAGATGTGATGAAATCTAGCGATTACGTATTCTTATCCATCGATGAATTGATACTAGATCGATGATGATCAACGAGAATTAGGGATTTCTTGTGAAACTAGGGTTTCATCATCTATCCCTTGTTCCTTCGTCGATATCATTCATATTCTAGCCTCTAGTAAATTCAAGAATCGATCGTGGATCCCTAATTTCGAGCGATCACAATCAAGAAAGCATCGCAACGAAACTAGGTCGTCGATTCTTCAATTTACAAGAGTTTACAAAACTCATAGGACTTAAGAATCATTTTAAGATTTGTTACATCATCATTCTATTGATCGTGTCGACTCCTTTACGAGTGGAGTTTTACTCAAATATCACAACAAGAACCACAATCACAAATTGAGATCGAATCATGATGCAAGAATTTAAAGAAAGCAAGATTAAAGAATTTCACCTTTTATTTATCAACAATTCCGTTTACAATTCACTCAAGAACTACAAGAGAAAGAACTCGATCGTTGATTTGGCTTCGCTCGTCTCCTTGAGTCACGGATCGGCTTGGATCACTTGCTCGGTTGAAGATCGGCTCCGCTCCTAAAAGGTTATAGGCTTCTTGCTTGAATGGTATTCGGGATCTTGAATTTGGTTTTGGATTTTGAATTAGGGTTTGGCACAAGTCGCGTCACTCAACTTGTGGTAGAAATGGGGGAAGATGAAGAACTAATAAACAAACTTTTAACCCTAGATCTAGGCTCCTTTTTATAGACCATCAAAAACCCAAGATCTAGGATTTCAAAATTGAATTTCCCTCCAAAAGTTTGTTAAAGAGAGCCTTCTAGATGAAGTTTGTTAGGCCGAGCCTTCTAGATGAAGCCACGTGGAGAATCGGGAGTCTTCTGGAAGCTTGTACCGTTATTGGAGACACGTGTAAGAAATTTGAACCCTTGATGACGTCAAGCCGCCGTGGATCCGCGGCGCAAGCAGGCTCCCACCGCGGATCCGCGGCTCTTTATGGGCCTTGGTGCTTATGTCTTCTGATATTTGTTTGGGCTGACATTTGGGCCTTTTTCTGATATGTTGAATTTAATATTTTCCTCCAGGTTGCTACCAGCTCTCAAGTCTTTGAGTTGGCGTAATTTTTTATCAGCACAATGACAATTTTGGCCTTTCTTCTGGATTTTCCTGCAAAGACTCCAAAACAAGTGTTGCGCTACACAAGAATGATGCGATTCCATGATAAACAGTCAATTTCACTAAGAAATGCCGGTTTTAGTATACAATACATGTAATCTGGTATTTTAGGGATGTTTTGCTAATTTGGGCAATATGAATACCGAGCACTTCTAGATGAGTGCAAATGATAGGGAAATTGACGTGTTAAAAATACAGTATTTTCGACTGATCAATACCTTAGCTAGCGCGGCGGTTCCGCGGCCATACAAGGGGATTAGGGTTTGATTTTGCTACAGTAACACCCGTAGGTACTTTTTCTTGTTTCTGGGAATTTTAATTCTGCTCAAGTGTTCAGTTTTCTAGGATGTATTTGGGAACTCATTGATTCGATCGGATAGTTAAACCTCGTTTAAGTTTTTCGGGTAATTTTATAACGTGTTAAAAAGTACGAACGGATATCAATAACTCACTTTTTCCCTGTCGGAAAATTTCCAAGTGTTGGATTTTTTCCTTAATTCAAGAACATTCTAAGTCGTGCAGGTAACGCGGTGGACCCTCTAGATGAACACAAACCTTAACTGGATTATGTGACCATCTGAACCGCCTCTAAACCTTAGGGTTTGGGGCAGTACGGCGTTGCCACATGTAAGGCGTTGGTTTGACCCTTCTACGGCTGGACCATCAGTACTGTGGCATGTGATGGATACTTTTTGAACCCCGCTCAAGTGTTGAGCTATTTGGGAAATCTTGGGTGTTTGTTTATTCGATCGGAAAGTTTAATATTGTCTATTTATCTGGATTGTGATACAATATTTGGAATCCATAAGTAGTTATGAGATAACTAATTTGAATGTTATAAATCTAGCAGTTTAGACTCAGATGATCGGTTGCCACGGGATTTTGATGCGATCAAAAGTCCATCGCAATCACGTAGCGTACGCGGATACTCGCCGGGTAAACTTAATAGACAGCCATGCCCCATAGCCCCGACCAAGTGACTGTAGGAGAACCCCGTCGCCAAAAGCATCCGTTCGGGTGCTCACGGCAGCGGTGTTCCGCCTTAGTACACTTCGTCGACGGCATCTAGTGGTGTGGCCGTCTACTAAAGTTTGCGACGAGCATTCAATCAGGATGTCGGGAATCTTGTTGAATTGCCCGACTTGATATTGAAAAGAGTTTTCGATAATGAGACTAAAATGCGGGGTTTATAATTGTTAGGCATGCGATGTCTATGGAATTCATTTGGTTAGGCATACGATGTCTAAGGAGGTTGCGGATTCCAACTGTTGTAGTTTTACACTTTCTTTTCTGTGACCGTAAGCGTAGTATGTGGTGTATCGCCGGCTTCGTTTCTATACATCAACGACAATCGGGATACGCATACTTGCTTACGTTGATGATATGAGATATTATGTGTTGCTGTGATATGTTATATTGGATCATCGCGTTCTGAATAGCCGGGGGTGTTATGTGAGATGGGAGTTTTTCTTTTTCATTCATGTAAAATTCGTTGTATGTAATATTCTTTTATTGGGGCACTTCCGGGCTGAGGATGATGTCACCATTGTATATTATTTACTTTTCCGCATTAGATAGACCCAAGGCAGGGAGAACAAGTAACCGGGTTCTAGGGTCCAGTAGGAGACTATCTCGAGGAGTCGAGACCGCGTCTCCTAACCCTAGAATTGGCAGTTTTGCTTGCCGCTCTCATAGGGGTCTAGGGATGTAGGTTTGGCTATTCATCGCGACCGTGGAATCCGTGCTTTATACAGGCTCGTATTAAAACACGGACCTCCTAGTATATCCAATATTTCATATATGTTCTTCTGCTGCAATGTTCTGTGATGAGATCATATTACTGTCTGAGACGAATGTTTATATTATATATATGAGATATATGTTATATTGCAGATTTCGTTTCAAATGTGATGCTTATGAAGCATAATAAAATGGGACTTCATTAATGAGATTAATGAAACTAAAAGAAACCTAAAGATGTTGTAGAAACTTGTCTCAAAAACTGGTAACTCTAGTTCTTGCTTTGCATAGCGGTGTTCCTTGTAGAACATCCAGCACCTTATTCGATAAGGAAAGAGCCGAGATCCCTTCACCGGGAGTGACCTCTTAAGCGAAACTAGCTGATGCTACAAACACGGTTTGTTTTTTATTGCTTATATAGTTTTTGCTTTGCATGGTGATATTTGCGAAATATCCTGCACCTTATTCGATAAGGAAAGATCCGAGATTCCTTCACCGGGAGTGACCTCTTTAGCGAAACTAGAAAAGCCTCAAAAAAACTCCATTTAAAATCACTCGATTCTACGACGATATCAAGTTCATTACTTCAAGGGTTTTCTTAAAAACCTGTCGTAACCCTCCGTCATTTTAGGAAGTAGAGTACTTAGTATTCGTGCTATGTTTGTTGACCTTAGTTAAGGCACAGTATACGGTAGCTAAGTGATGTCTTTCTATATATAACATATGATGTGATTAATTAGGACAGTCATATGACTTTGTTGACCATAGTAAAGGGTCATGTGGGTGGGTCTAAATTAACAAGAAATGACGGGTAGAACTTGAGTAGTGCTTATGATTTGTTGACCATAGTTAAGGTCATAAGTCACTAGGGGTAAAATATTATTGGGAATTTCAAGTGTTGTAATTTACAATGAGATTGCATACCTTCTATGAGATAGTTGGATCCCGATACCCGCTACAAGTAAGAGTTACTTTTGGGAAAGTTTTACACATTACAATTAGCCGATCAAGTAGGTGTCTAGAAAGGTGTTAACGGGGTTACGCCCCTGGGAAAACGAGGTTTACTTTAATTAGGTCAGTGCGAAAGCATGGGGAATCTCCCTCAAAGTACCGGCACTGGCCAGGCTGAAAGATTGGCGAACTTGTAGGGTGTAATTAATCCCGGCTAGTCTTTCCTTTTAGGGTTTGAAGGAAGATTTGACTAAAACCGTGGGAGACATCCTGATTAGATATATCTATAACCAATCTAATCTTGCAAGAGCATACGCTGAGTGTTTTCTTCTCTCTCTCCTGGTTACGACTATGTCACACCTTAATCAAGATAATAATACGGATGTATTGACCGAACCCGCTTGTTATACTGCGCTAAGGAACGTTGGTCCCGCTCCAACTTATAATTGTTATAAGACAGAGCAGGAAATTGGGGATTGCCAGAATTCCCGTGCCGCCCAAACGAAGAAAGTGCATGTCGATGCATCTTCTTCCGGTGTGTTCATTACACTGAACTGTTTCTCAATATCCTTTACGTCCTGGGTATTTGATACCGGATCAGGATCCGACACATGTAATTTGTTACATGGGCTACAGATAGGTAGAGAACTGAGAACGGGTGATAAGTTTCATGAGATAGAAACGGTGCAAGTGTTGCAGCCAAGTCTGTTGGTAGTTATCACCCTGTATTAACAAATACATTGATTCTGAACGAATGTTATTAGATACCGAACCTGATATACAAAATCTTATCGGTCTTTTTATTAGTAATGAAGGATATAATTTTGTATTGTTGGATAATGTTTTGAACATTTCCAATATCAAGAGTTGATCGGTTCAGGCACGTTATCTAAAAACATAGACGTTCTAAATCAAATCACAGTTGTTAACATACAGAACACACACAAAAGGAAGAGTTCAGAAATAAACGAATTCTTCTTGAGGCATTGTAGACTAGGTCATATCAATGCGACCCGACTAGCTAAAGTTACATAAAGATGCATATTTAAATTAGTTTGGATTTATATCTTGTAAAACTTGCCAGTCATGTCACAAAGATAAGATGACCATAGCTCCATTTATCGGAAATAGAGAAAGAGTTAGTGAACTCTTGGGATTGATACATGTTGATGTATGAAAGTCCCCTGTCTACGTATGCCAGGACCGGTTCTGTGTACTTCATTACATTTACTGATCATCTCTCAAGACTCAGACATATGTTCCTGTTGAAACACAAGTCCGAAACTTTTGAGATAATCACAGAATATAAGTTAGAAGAAGAGAACCAAAAACGAGTATAAGTATTATGTCCTTTAATGAGATCAAGGAGGAGAATACTTGAGCACGGGATTCCTGGATTACTCTAAAGGAGAATGAGATTCTCTCTTAGCATTACTCCTTCGTATACACCACAGTACCTCGGTGTATCGGGGTGGAGCAAACACACCCTGTTTGATATGGTGCGCTCTATGATGAGTACTACTGAGTTTCCTATTTCCTTTTGTGAGAAGCTGCATACCTATTGTAGGGTTCCAATCAAATCAGATGCCTAGCACTTCATATGTGATATGAAATAGGAAGAGCCCATATCTTAAGTAAGTTAAGATTTGGGGTTGTCCGGCCTATGTCTAAAAGCATAATCTGGACAAGCTCGAGGCAAAGTCAGTTTTGTGGAAGTTTGTTGGATATCCCAAGCATTCGCAAGTGAATATCTTCTACCACATCGAGGAACAGAAGATGTTTTGTTTCTCAGCATGCCACCTTTGTGAAAAGGAATTTCTTGTGATGAAATTAGTGGTAATGAGGTAGAACTAGAAAGAGTTCCAGCTATACAAACTGCAGCTGATGATTTAATAGAACCAAAGGATTCAATAGTTTCCAACGAACCTCAGCCACTCCGCCGATCTAGTAGGGTTTCTCACCCACCTGAGAGATACTTCGGTTTCTCTATGACAGTGGGAGCGAGGATTGCATCATGAGATGATGACCTAACTATTTTCGAGCAGGCCATCAGGAGTGGGACTTTGTAAGAATGGCTGGATGCTTAGCGATCTGTGATGGAATCCTTATACACCAACAAAGTATGGACTTTGGTTGCTTTATCTGAAGGGTTAAATCCCCATCAGGAGCAAGTATATCTTGAGAAGATTACTTGGTGTACATGGAAAAGTTGAGACTTTCAAAGCTATGTTTAAGTCCATCCAGATCCTACTTGCCACGGCTACACTCCATGACTACGATCTCTGGCGGTTGGGTGTCATGACTGCTTTTCTAAATGATGATTTAGAAGAGAGCGTCTATAAGTACACAGCCAGAGGGCTTCATAGACAGTGGGAGCAGCGGAAACGTGTGCAAGATGCTTTATAGGATAAAGAAGGCATTGTGGAGAAGGAACGTCTGTTTTGATGTGGCAGTCAAAGAGTTTGACTTCATCAAAATGGTAGATGAATCTTGTATATACAAAAGGGTAGTAGGGAGTATGGTGGTGATCCTCATAGAGTACGTGGATGACATACTCTTGTTAGGGAAGGAGTTTCCTATATTACGCTCGGTCAATCTCCTCTTATCACAAGGATTCTCTACAGGATCAAGGTGATACCTCCTAAATCCAGGGTTATGGATCTATGAGATAGATCTAATTGGATGTTAAGATTCTCACTAGTTGTAGTGAGATGGTATCAATCGTTCCTCGAGAGAATCACTGGAAAGGTTCCAGGGTGATAAGGACGACTGAATATCAGTCGCAGGCATTGTCTTTACCCTCAGTGGAGGGACGGTATGTTGGAAGAGTTCCAAGATAGATACCGTGACTTACTAGACGATTAAAGGCAAGATACGTCGTTACCAAGGATGCTACCAAAGAAGCAGTATGGATAAATATAAGTTCATGAGATGAACTTCGTTCCTACCATTGTATGACAATGGAGTTGTGGCTTATGCCAAGAAACCCCGTCCCATCAGAAATCCAGATATAATTCTTAGGCAGTATCACCTGATCTTGGAGATGGTTGATCTCCAGGGAGATCGAGATTAGGAGAATAGACAAAGAGGACAACAGCGCGGATCCACTCATAAAGGACTTTTTCCCAGTAGAGACTTTTATAGGATGGTTTAGTATGAGATACTTCAACCACAGCTAATTGTTGGGTATGTGATACCACAACTGATGGCCCTAGTGCAAGTGGGAGATTGTTAGTTATATGTATGCCCTAGAGGCCATTACTGTACATACGATGTATATTGTAGTGGATGCTTGGACATATATAGCGAGGACTTTCTTGCTTGACATGATAGTACGCTATCTGGTTACTCTTTATCTTAACATGTACTCTGATTGTCTCTATGTTACATGTTGATAAAGCCCTTAGGATGAGTACTTGACTACCAGGACTATGATGCAGATCATACTAGTGGGGACAGAGTAGTCGCCAAGTACGTCCTTCAAATGTTCCTAGTCGTGGGAGTACCAAGATAGGGCATCGATACTCCAAAGTAGACTAGCGTATGCGCTTCTTGACCCATATGATGGGCGATGGATGATCCCATATCCATTGGTGTTTGACATCAGAGAAGGTATACGGGTGCTCAGTGGAGACTGGGTACACTGGACGGACTCACCGAGAACTCCCAGATGGTATTATACCTTGTTGGATATATGTATGCCCTAAAGGCCATTATGTGATAGTTGATGTATCTATACATGTATATATATTCAGTTTGCATTCTTGCTCGACATGATAGTATGCTATCTGGTTCTTCTTTATCTGACATATTGATTTGATCATGCTTTTATTCATTCATACATGCTGATAAAGCCCTGAGGATATCGGTTTGACTACTCTGATTATGATGGAGATCATACTAGTGGGACATCTGTAGTCTATAAGCATATCCTGGAACGTCCCTAGTGGTAGGTATATCGAGACGGGGCATTGATATACCAGAGTAGACTAGCGTATATGATACTAGACCTATACGATGGGCGATGAATGTTCCCACATTCATCGATGTTTGACATCAAGATCATATACGGGTGCTCAGTGGTGACTGGGTACACTGGACGGACTCACCGAGAACTCCTATATGGAATTATATCTATCGTCGGATAGCAGTTCTCAGGTGACACTGGTACAGGTTAGTCTGTAGACCCGAGATCGTCATGGAGTCTTGTGTGTTCTCCCACTGTACTTTGATTGCCATCCTACCACGGCTCTACTGAGTCGTGCAAACAGGTGGCCGTTGGGTACAGTCCCGGGACATACGAAGACAATGAGCGATAGGAGGGGTTTCGTCTCTCCCGGTATTGGGAGTTGATGCTGTGCAGTGCTCGACTGGTCATAACAGCAAGTCCCTGGCCAGGGCTGCTGAGATTTGCTGATAAGTGTTATCAGTAGTTTCTCGATCTGTTATAGACCATTCACCGACACGACTTATTGAGTTATTGGGGTCGACGTGACCATCCCTAGGCTCGATATGCAGCATATCTGATGAAGAGACCGGACTGTACGGTAGTGTTGCCGGATGGCTCGACGGGAGTTGTAGCAGGTTCGCTTGTTGTCTTCTGATCGTTCAATACCCGGGTGGCCGTTACGTTTAGCTGACCGCTTGCGGCTTGAGGGTACTTGATATGATCATTACCCTCTGCCGGCGTATTGACGAGTCTTAGAGTCCCACAGAGGAGTTACCCAGTCCAGGCGAAACGTTGTGGTGCGCATATGCGATATGCGCATGCACCCGATTGAAATGTGCGTATATGATACCGAACATTGATTGGGTGAACTGCTTTTGGTGGGGTCATATGAGATATGACCGGATTGATAAATCAAGTGTTGATTTATCATTTAACCATTAGTTTTCTCACTTAAAACCTTTCTAGGGTTTGATGGATGTATGCATGCATGCATGTGTTTCTTTCTTCTTTTCTAGTTTCATGCACATGTAAATGTGCATACATGTACACATACATACATCAAACCATCATGGTTGATTATATATGGAAATGGTGGCAATATAAGCTTCACACCATAGATTAAACAATGGATAATTATTTAATTTTGGTTTAAAGTAAAATGAAAAAGGAAAGGATAAACATTCTTGCTTCTACATTCTTCTTCTAACCTAACCTAGCTCAACTACCACTAAACTATGGTTATCCTTCTCTTTATCATTCTAAACCCAAGTTAAATTAACTATCTATCATTTAATCATGGTTGAAGTCAAGAAGGAATTAAATATATATAGTGATATATATTTCTTTCTCCTTTTTAACTCAAGGGTTATCTTTTATCTCTTGTTAATATTAGCCACCATCTTCATCTTCCTTCATCTTTTCTTCTCTAGTCTTTTCTAGTGAGTGAAATACAACCAAAAAAAAAGGTTTTTGGAGTGAGAAACCCAACCACAACATCATTCTACACAAGCTTAGCCGCTTTGTTTAGAGTGTTCTTTTCGGTTTGTCGAAATTGCGAGCTTGGACGGAGTGCTCCATGGTGGATCGTCGTGGATACAAGGGGACATCAAAAGGACCTTCGTTCAACACCTTAGAGACCAAGGAGTCCAGCGAAGGGGAGCTACAAAGGTTGTAGCCTTCAAACCCTTAACTTTACTAGCTTAATGTTTAATAACCCTAATTTTCTAGGATCGATCCACTTGCTTGTTAGTTTAGCACCTTAAAAATTATAACTTTGGGTCATGTGATGCTTCAAAACACTTCATAGGGTGCTATACTAACCTTACATACCTCACGTCAGATGGCGGTTCTCTGGTGACACTGGTATGGTTAGTCTGTAGAGGGCATGCAAAAAGGTGGATTTTGGGTACAGTCCCGAATCACATGGAGGCAAAGAGCGATAGGAGGGGTTTCGTCTTTCCCGGTATAGGGAGTTGATGTTGCGCTGTGTTCGATTGGTTATAACTGGAAATCCCTGGCCAGGGTTGCTGAGATTTACTAGTTAGTGTTATCAGTAGTTTCTCGAACTGTTATGGACCTCATATCGACACGACTTATCAAGCTATTGGGGTCTGACGTTTACCACCCCTTGGCGAGATATGCGACATATCAGACGAAGAGACCGGACAGTACTAGAGTGTTACTGATTGGATTCGCAGGAGAATGTACAGGCTTGCTTGTTGATCTTCTGATCGCTCAATACCTGGATGGCTGTTACGTTTAGCTGACCGCTTGCAGCTTGTGGGTGTTTGATATGATCATCACCTACTGCCGGTGTATTGACGATTCTTTAGAGTCCTACAAGAGGTTTTCTGGCTCAGGAAAAATGAAGTAGGAGCACATATAAGATATGTGCGGGACCGAGAACAAACGTGTATGTGGTACCGTATTAGATTCTCGCGATATATGATATCGGCCGGGTATATGTGATATAGCCGGGTCATCGGATCAAGTGTTGATTCGATGAACTGATACAGATTATATTAGTCGGTTATTTGTGAAATAGCCGGATTATCGGATCAAGTGTTGATTCGATAATTTAATGTATAATTAAATATTTGATATATTAAATTACATTAACTGATATAAGCTCACTAAAAGATTCTTTTTCTCACTCGGGTAATACATTGATATATATGCGATATATGTTAATTGTATTATTTTATTTTGTTACAATAAATATTGTATATGTGATATATAATATTGTAACAAGTTAAGGTTACTAATGCAACATGATTAGTGGAGATTAAACATGGTTAAGATTTGATTTGGGTTAATTCTTTCTAGTTGCTTCTAGAAGCTTTGCTTTTGTTTTAAGCAAAGATATTTGTTATGATATTTTTGTAGATATTTAGTTACCCCAACCCAACTCTTTAACCATGTTTCATTCTCTACATGGGTTAAGTTATCATACTTAACCCATGGTTGCATTTCTAACCTCACATGGATTCATTATTCATCACAAAGTAATTCATCTTCTTCTTCCTCCTTGCAAAGCTTTCTAGCTTTGATTTTAGTGATGAAAATGAGTGAGATTAAGAAAACAAAAGAGAGCATAAATCCTAATTCATCATCCTAATCTATTCTTGCCATTTAGATTAGGGTGTTCACTTCATTAGTAAGTGAGAGCTTGTGTTAATGAAACTTCAAGGTTGATCATCTTTGTTATCGAAGATTGGAAGCTAGCTTGCATCTTTCTCTTCGTGGAGCCTCTCTAGAGTCCGGGTACTCGATGATCGCAGCGAAGCGACCTCAACACGGAGCTTTAAAAGTGAAGGACCGGACTACAAAGGTTGTAATCCCAAACTCTTAGAAGTAAAGTTGTTTACTTGCTTTCTTTCGCCTAATCTCTAGTTTAAAGAATTTGGTTAGGGTTGTTCGGCACGTCTAAATTTTAAATCGGGCATGGTTGATGCCTTATAGAACCTTGTGAGAGTGCCTAGTAACCCTACATTCCCGACTAGTCCTGTGAAGACCCACAACAAAGTCCATGGAAATCTGCTCCCATTTCCACTCAGGAATGGGTAAAGGCTGCAACTCTCCAACCGGTCTCTGATGGCCGGCCTTGACTTGCTGACAAGTCAGGAACCTCGAAACGAAGTCCGAAACATCGCGCTTCATCCCTTCCCACCAATAAATGTCTCTCAAGTCATGGTACATCTTGGTGGAACCTGGATGAACGCTAAAGGTTGACTGATGTGCCTGCTCTAGGATCTCGCGTCTCAACCCATCAATATCTGGTACACACAAGTGAATCCCATAACGTAGCATACCCTGGTCATCAATCAAGAACTCTGAATCTGTACCCTGTCGAACAAGCTCAAGAATCTCAGACAAACGGGAATCACTGGGCTGCGCCTCACGGATACGATCAAGTACAAGTGGACGGGCGCGGACATGAGCAAGCTGTCCCCCGGTGGAAGTGAATTCAAACTGCACTCTACCATCGCACAAGATCTGCCAATCTGCAGAAGACTGTCTCTGAACGGCACTCAACTGGGACAAGCTACTACCGGGCCTACGACTCAAAGCATCAGCTACCATATTCGCCTTGCCCGGGTGATAAAGGATCTCACAATCATAATCCTTCACAAGCTCCATCCACCGGCCCTGTCTCAGATTCAGGTCCCACTGCTGGAAGATGTACTTCAGGCTCTTGTGGCCTGTGAAAATCTGGCACGACTCCCCGTACAAGTAGTGTCTCCAAATCTTCAACGCAAAGACCACTGTGGCCATCTCAAGATCGTGAGTAGGGTAATTCTGCTCTTGCTTCTTCAGCTGCCTAGAAGCATAAGAAATCACCCTATCATGCTACATCCGAACACAACCGAGCCCCACTCGAGAAGCATCACAGTAAACAACAAAGCCACCCGATCCAGAAGGCAAAGATAGAACTGGTGCCGTCATCAATCGAGTCTTCAACTGCTGAAAACTCTGCTCACACGCATCAGTCCAAAGAAAAGGAACCCCTTCCAGGTCAGTCCAGTCAGCGGTGCAGCGATACTTGAGAAATCCTGCACGAAGCGGCGGTAATAACCAGCTAAGCCCAAAAAGCAGCGGACCTTTGTCATAGATACAGGTCTGGGCCAAAGCTGTACAGCCTCGATCTTCCTCGGGCCTACAAGAATACCGTCTCCCGCCACCACATGACCCAGGAAGTCAACTCTATCAAGACAAAATGCGCACTTTGAGAATTTAGCATACAGCTGGTGCTCTCTCAATGTCTGCAAAGCAATCCTCAAGTGCTGCTCGTGCTTCTCACGACTCCTAGAGTAGACCAGAATGCCATCAATAAACACAACAATAAACTGGTCAAGGAACGGCCTGAAAATCCGGTTCATCAGATCCATGAACGCTGCTGGGGCATTGGTGAGTCCGAACGACCTCACCAGAAACTCATAATGCCCATAGCGTGTACGAAAAGCAGTCTTCGGAATGTCATCATTCCGAACCCGCAACTGATGATAACACGAACGCAAATCAATCTTAGAAAAATGTTTCGCACCCTGGAGCTGATCAAACAAATCGTTAATGCGAGGTAAAGGATACCTATTCCGCACCGTAACTCGGTTCAATTGACGATAATCAATATACAACCTCAAACTGCCGTCTTTCTTCTTGACGAACAGCACAGGAGCTCCCCAAGGAGAAACACTCGGACACACAAGTCCCTTATCAAGCAACTCTTGCAATTGATCTTTAAGCTCCATAAGCTCTGCCGGAGCCATCCGGTAAGGCGGTATAGAAATAGGCCCCGTGCCAGGAATCAGATCAATCCAAAACTCAATATCGCGCTCTGGCGGCAAACCAGGTAACTCATCGGGAAAAACGTCGGGAAACTCTCGCACGATAGGAACCCGGTCCAACGACTCTACAGTGGCTCCAGTATCAGAAATGAAAGCCAAGAATCCCCGACATCCTCTCCTCAAATGCCGACTAGCGCAAAGGGCTGAAATCAAATTGTGTGGGGCGGCACCACGGTCCCTGTGCACAACCCGAACAGACTCGCCTGGAAAAATTAAACTGACTTTCTTCTTACGGCAGTCCATAGACACATAACAAGCTGCTAACCAGTCCATGCAAAGGAGAACGTCAAAGTCCAACATATTTAGAACGATCAAGTTGACGAACGAATCACTATCTCCTATACAAACGGCACACGACTGAAACACATGTCGCGCAATAAAAGAATCGCCAACAGGAGTAATCACAACAAGTGGCTGAACTAGCAAACACGACTCTCGTCCAATCCTTTGCATGAAGTGTGTAGAAACATACGAGTGCGTAGATCCCGGATCAATTAAAACATGTGCATCAAAAGAACATACAGAAAGAGTACCTGAAACTACAGCATTGGACGTCTGCACGTCCTGATGAGTCAAGGAAAACACCCGAGCCTGCCTTCTACCCGCGACTGGCGGACCTCTGCCTCTACCACCCCGCCATCTCGGCACAAAACCACCGTGACCACGACCTCCCTGAACATGAGTCTGACGCGGAGCAACAACAGGCATAAGAGGCAACGCCTTCTGAGGTGGTGAAGGTCATAGGGTAACATGTGGTACAGCTGCTCTGCCTTCACGTGGCTCAGTACAATCTCGAACACGATGACATAAACTCCCGCACCGGAAACATCCAGATGAAAACTGCCGACTCTCCTAGGGATAAGAGCTAAAAAGCTGGCTTCGTCCCGAGGTTCCACTACCCCCAGTATCTGGACGGGAACTGTCATGGCATCTAAACGCCTGCCTCCATGCTGATACACCAGTACGAACCCTCTTCGGTTCTGGAACAACCGACGTCTTAGAAAGACGTTCCTCCACCAATAGGGTTGCGTCAACCGCTGCTGCATACATGTCACAATGCTGAACGCTGATAGCAAGGAACGACTGGGTAAATAGTCGAACAAACCTCTTAACCTGCATCTCCTCAGTAGCTACCAAATACGGAGCATACACAAACAGCTCGGTAAACTGCACATCGTACTTGGCCACCATCATACCCGGAGTCTGGCGTATCGACTCGAAACTGTGCGCTCGAGCATCCCTGACTCTCTGAGGAAGAAAACGCGCAAGAAACATCGTCACAAACTCCGTCCAGGTCTTAGGAGAAAGACCTGCGGCTCTTCCCTTATCTAAAGACTCACACCACTTCTGGGCCAAACCCTCCAGATGAAAGCTCATGAACTCTACCCATCTCGCATCGGAGCATCTCAGCGAAGGACATATCCTGGCCATCTAATCGGTAAACGACCGCGGATCCTCAGCTGCATCGGTGCCAGTGAAAATCGGAGGCCTCAGCTTCATGAACTCCGATAACGATACGGTGATCACCTTCGTAGCTGCAGGTACGACTGTCGGAACAGTAGGCACCAACATGGTCCCCGTAACAGGCGGAACAACCATCTGCCTCTGCGCTCGAATGGCCTCAACTAACCACCCCACTATCTGGCGCAAATCTTGCATACCAGCCCCTAGCATAGCAATATGATCTGTCGAAGGTGGATCAATCTACTCCTGCACAATAGGCGTACCGCCCGGGTCAGTCCTCGTCTAGGACGAGTCAACTCTGACCTCGGCACTCGCGGCCACACTCTGTGCCCTCGTAGTCTTCGGCGGCATAAAGACTGGAAATAGAAACAGGATTCGATAAGAACACAGAAATCGTATCTCAAGGATGTATATAATCACGGAAGGAATTTCAAGCAATAAGTCCTAAGGTCACTTAGGCGGAGTACTGTGTCGTAAGTATGCGGCGGAACATACACACGCTACGTTACTCTGCTTAAGCTACCTATTCCATCATACCAAGGTCATGCTACACTCCGAAAGGTAAAACCTAGCGCTCTGATACCGACTTTGTCACGACCCAAATTAGGCACATGACCAGCACTTAGACTACGTAAGTTAAGTAAGCCGAAACCCAGCAGTCTAAACCATTACAAGAAGTAAAGGATAGAAACACTTTAAAAATCTCAAGTATGAACTTAAAGCTTAAGTTTGTTTTTAATAAAAATTTCGACAGCACCTCCTTTGTAAAAGCCAGCCCCGAAACGGGTACAAACAAAAGATATAGGTAAAGCATCTCCAAACGAGAGCAAATCTCGCCCAAAGGCGGAAACAACCACCACAACAGATATACGACGCCGTAGCGAAGAAATGAGATAATCCACATAAATAAATGACGGCTCACACGAGCACGACAACCAGAGTCATAAGAATATACAACATCGATCTGCACAACTCATCTCTAAGTCAGTACATGAAGGTGGTAGATGGAGAGTACTAGATACAAAAGATATACATTGTACATCATCGGAAAACCACAACCCACCATAGCAAAAGGCTTCACAGCCAACTGTAGCGGCATCCACAAAAGTAGAGATAATAAGGCGCCCTGCCGCGACTACTCGGAGGATCAAACCTATAAAACAATGCGGCACAACGGGGGTGAGTTGCGAACTCGTGAATATAAAATAATATCATACTGTAATCGCATGTATGCACTAACATCGATAAATCTATCACATGTAATCTGATAGCATAAATATGGCAATATGAATATGCAACTATCATGATCAGCGTACACCACCAGGGTACTATATCTACATGAATCAAATGCATATCAAATAAATCCTGAGTGTAGGATAATTAATAAACCTCATGCACAAATCATCAGCATGGAAAAACCTGGTGTCAATCAACAATACCCCAAATCCCAAAATCCTTAGACGCCGTCAGCAGGACTGTTCCTCATATCCTGTAAACCTCATGGAACCTGAGTGCCCAACATCGGCACTCGAAAACATCATGAAATACTCGTGTCCAGCATCGACACGTAAATCTACATATCATATATGTACATCTCACGGAACCTGAGTGTCCAATATCGACGCTCACAATCCATGGAACCTGAGCCCGCAATCCACATATCTATACGTCTCACGGAACCTAAGTGTCCATTCTCGACACTCGCAATCCACGTATCCATATCGAGAGAAACCAGTTTTTCAAAACAATACATATTTCTTGAAATTATTCCCCCGGTTTTAAAATCCAGAATATCACATGAAATCCATATTTCAAAGCGTAAATCCATGTAATATGATGTATGCAACATAGAACAACAATATGAGCATATCATGGAAAAATCCGCTATTTAAATGCATCAAGTCATTAAATATATCACACGGTTCCTAATTATCGAAAATCCAATGCAACATCAGGTGAAGTGAACATGTAGCTATAGCAAGTATATGTGCAAGCATATAGGTATGCATGTATGCTATATTTCATATGCGCCATCGCACAAGAATCAATGCCTCAATGTCTCTAACCAATAGTAAGGTATATCATATGAATATTTATGTTGTGTGTATCATTGCAATTACGGACAGTGTGTGTGTAGCATACAATTGGTGCTCATGCAACATGATTTGTCAATAATAGTGCAGTGTCCAATGGGTACAAGTCCAGGCACAGCAAGTAATAATATGCAATGATGTCCATGCACAATCTCTATATGTGCATATAATCATGCAGCTAATATCATATCATATCATAACAAGCCCTGACGCTTAACGCCATACGGGCTATTTCCCCGTAGATGTTAAATCTACTCGCAGTCAATGGCGGACTAGGTAGATCAATCACCTGCTTCCCTTTCTTCGCAACTTCCGAAGTCCCCGCCTGCGATCCTATTAACACAAACATAGAAAGTGCAAAAATCTAAGAAATCGATAAATATCACATACAAACTATGTTTGACCGACGCACCAACTACAATCCAACTCTCAAGTATTCGTCTCGTGGTTAACGTGTGTAGCGACAACCCAACCAACCTAAGTGCAACAGCTATACATGTTCACGAACCGTGTCGTATAACGTAACACGCACATTCAAAACACTAGATTATAGCAAAGTTATCCCAGATTTTGATATACAAACAATTACTGAAAGTTGCAAGTTCCACGAGACCACATACAACCGCAGAGACCCCACGACCAAGAATCAACACCCCAGCCCCCACTCTGGCCGCAATTTGTGGCTAGAACCAATAAATTTTTGGCCTGGATTTTTGGGAATGGGCTCAGGTTTTTATGGTGGGTTCTAGGTCACAACACTAGGTCACTGTGATGGGAACTTTTCGAACAAACACCTGGTTCTACAGCAGATCACAGAGACTCCATAACGACACTAAAAATACGATATTTGCCCGAAACTAAACTTTACGCGTTCTAAACTGAAACTAATAAGCTACACAACTTTAGAAACACCTACTTAACAGATAGAGATCATTACCTAACCACACAAGCTCAAACATCCTAGCTTTCCAAGCTCCAAGGCAACTTAGTGGCTAAACCAAGATTTATGAAGTGTTTTCATGAAGTTTTATGAAGTTTTTGCAAGGATTAGTGAATGGATAGTGAGGGTTTCAGTTGTGAGCAAAGGAGATGAAGAAATAATTTAGTGTGAGAAAGTGAGAAGAGAATGAGAGAATGAGGCGAGAAAAGGGTGAGAGGGTGAGTGTAGGGTGAAGTTATCTCTTAATGTTACTCTCTCCCTCACCTCCATTAATGCTCTCATGACTCACCTAGCCACCTCACTCTCTCAAACCAAACAAAGAAAATATCTCTCACAAATATCTAGGGCAAGGTTAAGGAAAGATTAAATCAAGGCATGGAATGCTTAAGGTGTCATGGTCACTAAACGAGATTAAGACTAACTAACCCTCACATTAACATGCACATGTGTGTGCAAGCGATAAGAAATAATAATAAAATATTAATTAATTGTTATAAAATGTGAGGAAACCGATTTGGTAAACTTTTCCCTAAAAACCCGCATTAACGCTTAATTAACACTAATCGCATTCTAAGATATTACAACGCAATAGTTTCACAAAAGAGATTTATGAAACTGATTAGTAAAGAAGTTGGGTGTTCGGTATCACATGGGCTGTGTGTATACAACATCGCAATAATTAGTCTTAAGTGCAAGTGGGAGATTGTTGGCAATAGTGCCCACAAGTCAATTATTAGATCGCAGGCACATGATTGCAATGATTGAGGGAGGACCTATATCGGTAGAACAGTCTTATTCGAAATGATACTATGCTATTTGGTTTGTCTTTATCATCGTGTACATGCTTCAGGTGACACTACATATCACTATTATATGTTGATAGAGCCCATAGGATTCTTGCTTGACTACCAGCAGTATGATGGCGATCATATACGTGAGAATTGGGTGGTCTATAAGCACATCCTTAAAATGTCCCTAGTCGAGGGAGTTTCGAGACTGGGCATCGATACTCAAGAGTAGACTAGTGTATACGGATCAAGACCCCGACGAGGGGCGGTGGCCGGTCTCACAATTCATTGGTGTCAGTTGGTTCACATAAGATATATACAGGTGCTCATTGGGTTATGAGTACACAGGATGGACCCGCTGGTAACATGCTAGTGGGTATTATACCTATTGTCAGATAGCAGTTTCCTGGTGACATGTTTACAAGTTAGTCTATCGACCTGAGATCATTATTTGTCTCGTGTGAGTTCCCACTGTGCTTTGATTACTACCCTACCACTACTCAAAGGAGTCGTGCAAACAGGTTTTAGTTGGGTACAGTCCCGAGCCACATGGAGCAGTGAGCGGATAGTCAGGGGATTCTTTTCTCCCGGTATTGGGGGTTGATGTAGCGGTGTGCACGGATGGCCATCACCAGAAATCCTTAGCCAAGGTAGTCGAGAATTACTAATTTAGGATCGGTACTTTCTAAGGTGGTGATGGGTTTCATACCGACACTGAATGTCAAGTTATTAGGGGTCTGAATTTATCCACCCCCTAGATTCGATGTGCGATGCTCATAGACGAACGAACCGGACTATACGGATATTGTCACTGTCAGGCTCAGTAGGGTTTCAGGATGAGTTTGCTCGTCGGCCTTCTTTTCGTTCAATACCTGGGCAGCCGTTACGTACAGCTAGTGCTACTGACGTGCTTGTGGTTAAATCAACTGCCAGTGTATTGACGAGTCTTTAGACTCCCACACAAAGGGTTTCTCGGGTTCGGGCGAAACGTTGTGGAGGCCGTATGGTTTTATGGCAGGGTTCGATCATATACGTACACTTATGCACGGATCATGATCGGACGGATAATACTAGTGGTCTTTGGTTTAAGCCGGATCCTACTATTATATTGTTGGAGTATTTTCGTCCTGTTGTATTCGTATTCAGTCGGAATACGGATGCAGGTATGTGTATACTGATAAGGGATATTCTTGTAATTCATTACGATTTTACTTTAGAAGTTGCCTGTCACGACCCGAAATATTAGCTCGTGACCAGCACTTAAATCACGCAACGTCTAAACGCGTAACGTAATCAAGTAAGCTGAACCCAGAAGTCTAAACCTTTTAAGAAAATAAAGAAGGTGAAGTTTTGCAATAAAGGTATAATGAAATCAAGTTTTCTTAAAATGCATAGAAAAGGAACATGAAAATGCAAGTGGAATTTATTAGTTTGAAAATATGTTTCGTCTTTTAAAAATTTGGGCAGCACCTCCTTTGTTTATTTTGATCCAAAACTACAAATACATAACAAGAATAATGGCATTCCCAAGCGGGAGCTAGCTCTTCGCCAACCGGTGGATCACAACTACGCAAAGCAGTATAAGTATGTATACGACGCCCAACGGCGAAGTTCACCACAAAAGGTAAAGAAATAAGCAAGACATCAAAACCACAAGTAGCAGAAATACCCTCGCTCTAAATCTCGCAACCACAAACTCACTAAGTCTCATTACTTATACAAATACTAATTTTGATTAATAGAGTTGACTAGATACAATGTGAAATATAAATACAAGAGTGGGTACGATACAAATGCCCCACCTACCAATGCAAAACACCCAAATGAAGCTATGTGCCAGCGATGCCACAACGGATCCATGCGGTCAACCTGCAAGAACTGTGGCACAACGGGGGTGAGTTGCCAACTCGTGAGTAGAAAAACAACTACGAGTAGAAATCGAATAAACAACGACTCCTAGGTCAACTATATCATAAAGATAATACTATGCTATCTAGGGTGACCGGGTCATCATATGTGCCAACAATATACTCAAAATCTGTAAGTATGTTGATATCATCCAACCATATAATCAATGTATGTATGCATGTGGATCTCGTCCAACCATATAATCAATGTATGTATGCATGTAAGTATGAGGATATAAATCAACAGGTGTCCCTCGCGACACATCAAAATTATGGAACCTGGGTGTCCAACATCGACACTTGAAAACATCATGAAACCCGTGTCCAGCATCGACACGTAAATCCTCATATCTCGGGCTCCGTCAGGCCGGATCGGCCATCGGGCTCCGTCAGTCCGGATCGGCCCATATCATCTCTCGACTCCGGTCGGTATCCTCCGGATATCCGCCAAGCTCAAATACTATCACCGATAGGTAGTAGTCCCTCTGCCAGGCTCACCGTCTGCAGCACAGCAATCCGTTCTCGCCCCGGGGTACCATACCGGGTCCACCATTTACCCGTAATCGGCCCCATCCAACTCCTCGAATCGGGTTTCACATGTCACTCTCAGAACTGAGAAAACAAATGGTGGACGCACTGAAATATCATATTAAGAGAAACCGGGTTTTTAAAACAGTACATGCTTTCTTTTAAAATTTCCACGGTTCTCAAATCCAGAAATCTCATGAAAACAGCATATCTCAATGCGTAAAATCATAGAGCATGATGTATGCGACATATAATAGAAATGTAAGCATATTCGTATATCATGCAATATGGAATAGTGATATGACATATTAAGGGAAAACCTCTCTTTTAAATGATTCCAGTTTTTAAACTATAATATGCGGTTCCTAATATCCCAATAAAACCAGTTATCTATGTAGGTACAATATGTATATGCGCAAGTATAGAGGTACCAATGTATGTGTGCACCAATATGGTGTCACGACCCGAAATGCCACGTGACTGGCCTTTAAATCATATGAAGTCTATAGGACCCCATCTAATTCAAGTAAGCCAAAAGCCCAGAAATCTAAAACCATTTTAAATAATAAATGAAGGATAAGTGGTTTTAATAGCATAAGCCGAATTATGTGTTTTAAAAATCTCAAGTCTTTTCTGAAAATTTCAGCAGAGTTTCCTTTGTAAAAACTGGCCCCAAACGGGGCACAACATGAATAATATATGCACAATGATAAAAAGCATCCCCAAGCGGGAGCTAGCTCTTCGTCATTCGACGGTCACAACCATGCAAGAAATATAATATACAACGCTGAAGGGCGAGGATCAAAACTCAAAAGGAAGCTCAAAATCATCAAGGAAAGCATAATACTACAACGCGCGACTCAATGGTCGAAAGAATGTACAAATGGTTTTCTAAGTCTGAAATAAATACAAGTCTTGTTGATGGAATTTTGCCAGATAAAACTGAAAATAAATAAGTACAATGGTGGTCACGATGCGAGTGAACCCACCTACCAAAGCAATCACTCAGAAAAGAAGCAGTGTGCCAGAAAGCCGCAATGAAACCTGTACGGCAAAAACCTGCAAGAACTGTGGTACAACGGGGGTGAGTTGCCAACTCGTGAGTAGAAAACATCACAGAGCAAAAATCGTATGTATGACTCAATCCTAGGTCAATACGATCAGTAATATATATTCTCAATATGATAAAGTCTGAAGCATGATAAGGTGGCAAGGGTAAACATCTATATATATCAGTGTAATACCAAGTGCTCGTGTTAGTGCCTCAGGTAGCAACATATCATAAATATGGGGTGTGATCAATATAATCATCATGAAATCAGTGTCGACTATGTCATGAAGTCTATAAGTATGTGGATATCATCCAACTATGAAATCAAAACCTGTATGTATGTGGATCTCGTCCATGTGTCAACCAATGACACAACAATATCATGCATATAAAAGTCATAAAAGCATATGCATGAAAGTATTAGGATATAAATAAACGTGTGTCCCTCGCGACACATCAAAATCATGGAACCTGAGTGTCTAGCATCGACACTCTAAAATATCATGAAACCTGTGCCCAGCATCGGCATGTAAATCCTCATATATATCGGGCTCCGTCAGTCCGTATCGGCCCACGGGCTCCGTCAGTCCGGATCGGCCCATATCATCTCTCGACTCCGGTCGGTATCCTCCGGATTTTCGCCGAGCCCAAAATACAATCACCGGTAGGTAGTAGTTCCTCTGCCAGGCTCACCGTCTATATACACAGCATCCCTTTCTTGCCCCGGGGTACCATACCGGGCCCCACAATATACCAGCACACGTCCCACGACTCCTACTCGTATGGGGTATATATATATATCAGAACCGATAAAACTCATAGTGGACGCACTGAAATATCATATCAAGAGAAACCGGATTTTTAAAACAATGAATACTCTCTTTTGAAATAACCACGGTTCCCAAATCCAGAAATCTCATGAAAACAACATATCTCAATGCGTATAATTATAAAGCATGATGTATGCGACATATAATAGAAATGTAAGCATATCAGTAAATCATGCAACATAAAACAGTAATTTGCACATATCAAGGGAAACCGCTCTTTTAAAATGAATCCAGTTTTAAAGTATATCTTGCGGTTCCCAAATCTCCAAAATCAAGCCAGAATCATCTATGTATGTGCAAATACGTATGTATGCAAGTATGGGTATACAATATGTGTGTACGCAAGTATGAGTGTATAATATGTCTGTACGCAAGTATGAGTGTACAATATGTATGTGCGCCAATATAGATGTACAAGTGTCATGACCCGAAAGAGCACGTGGCTGGCCCTTGAATCATATGAAGTCTAAAGGACCTCATCTAATCCAAGTAAGCCAAAAACCCAGAAATCTAAAACCATTTTAAAGAGTAAATAAAGAAAATTGGTTTTTAAGAAGGTGGAAAACATGTTGAAAACAAGGTTTTGAAATAAGTAAGCCGAATATGCATTTTTAAAATCCTCAATGTCTTTTCTGAAAATTTCGGCAGAGTTTCCTTTGTAGATACTAGCCCCGAACAGGGTACAACATGATAAAAGCATATATACAATGACAAAAGGCATCCCCAAGCGGGAGCTATCTCTTCGTCAATCGACGGTTACAACCACGCAAGCAGTATAATATACAACGCCCAAGGGCGAGGATCAAAACTCAAAGGAAAACTCAAATCAGCTTGAAAACCATAATACTACAACGCGCGACTCTAAGGTCGAAATAATACACAACTGGTGTTCTAAGTCTGAAACAATACACAAGTTTGGTTGATGGAATTTCTAGATACAACTGAATAATACATATACAATGGTGGTTCTGATGCAAAAGAATCCACCTACCAAAGCAAATCAGTGTGCCAGAAAGCCGCAATGGAACCTATACGGCAAAACCTGCAAAAAACGGTGGCACAACGGGGGTGAGTTGCCAACTCGTGAATCAAAAACATCACAGAGCGGAAATCGTATGTATGACTCATCCTAGGTCAATGCGATCAGATAAATATATAAACCTCAAATGAATAAGTCTGAAGCATGATAAGGTGGCAATGCAACATCTATACATGAGTGTAGTGCCAAGTGCTCGTGCCAGTGCCTCAGGTAATAACATATCATAAATATGAGGTATGATCAATGTCGACTATATCCTGAAGTCTATGAATATGTGGATAACATCCAACTATGTGATCAATGTCATCAATGTCGATATATGTATATGGAAATCGTCCACGTGTCACCCAGTGACAATAAGCATCATGCATGTAAATATCATAAACATATGCATGGAAGTATGAGGATGTAAATCAACATGTGTCGCTCGCGACATATCAAAATCATGGAACCTGATTGTCAAGCATCGACACTCCAAAACATCATGAAACCTGTGCCTAGCATCGTCACGTAAATCCTCATATATCGGGCTCCATTAGTCCGGATCGGCCCATGGGCTCCATCAGTCCGGATCGGCCCATATCATCTCTCGACTACGGTCGGTATCCTCCGGATATCCGCCGAGCCCAAATACTATCACCGGTAGGTAGTTGTTCCTCTGCCAGGCTCACCGTCTACTACACAGTGATCTGTTCTCGCCCAGGGGTACCATACCGGGTCCACCATATACCCGCAATCGGCCTCATCCGCCTCCTCGATTCGGGTTCACAAGTCGCTCTCAGAACCGAGAAAACACATGGTGGACGCATTGAAATATCATATCAAGGGTAACTGGGTTTTTTAAACAGTTACATACTCTCTTTTGAAATACCCACGTTTCCCAAATCCAGAAATATCATGGAAACAACATATCTCAATGCGTATAATCAAAAAGCAAGATGTATGCGACATGTAAAAGAAATGTAAGCATATCAGTATATCATGCAACATGGAATAGTAATATGCACATATTGAGGGAAAACCGCTCTTTTAAAATAAATCAGTTTGAAGGAGTATCTTGCGGTTCCCAAATCTCTAATCAAGCCAGAATCATATATGTATGTGCAATTACTTATGTATGTAAGTATGGGTGTACAATAGGTATTTACACAAGTATGAATGTACAATAGATGTGTACACAATTGTGAGTGTACAATATGTAAGTACACGAGTATGCCATGCAAGGGTCATATCCTGAATGCAACGGTACTACAATGTAGTGACATGGTAATTATCGATGATGAAGCGTGTGAGCCGGCAAGCAGGTATATGTGTAACATATGCATCATCGATAATGGTGCTGGTGTCCTAACAGCATGATTTTACTATAACAATAACCATTTGCACATGCAATGCGATGCGAATAACAAGAATATGCAGAAATCGACTAATAAACGCAACTGTGATGCATCTGCATCAATATAAAAATGTCATACAGTTTGCCTTTTAAAATAAGACGAATCGGGGATTTTAGTAAAATAAGGGCTACGGTGTTTTTAAGAAAAGATGCGTCATTTGAAAATATCCGTAGTATCCCTGTGCCTATCCTTGAAACAATCCCGATTCGTTAGTTTTGAAATAGGTATGACATCGGCCTAGTCTAACAGCTACTAAGCAACTACAGATCTAGCTAACACGCTAATCGGGAGGGGTATTGAAACCACCTAAATCTGAGTCGATATATATATATATATATATAATAGTCGGTGATCCCGCAACAATAGTATTGTTAGTTATATGTATTTCCTAGAGGCCATTACTGTATATACGATGTATATTGTAGTGGATGCTAGGACATATATAGGGAGGACTTTCTTGCTCGACATGATAGTATGCTATCTGGTTGTACTTTATCTTAACATGTACTCTGATTGTCTCTATGTTACATGTTGATAAAGCCCTTAGGATATGTACTCAACTACTGGGACTATGATGAGATCATACTAGTGGGGCCACGGTAGTCGACGAGTACATCCTATAACTATTCCTAGTCGAGGGTGTATTGAGACAGGGCATCGATACACCAGAGTAGACTAGCATATACACATCTTGACCCATATGATCGGCGATTGATGATCCCATATTCATCGGTGTTTAACATCAAGGATGGTGTATGGGTGCTCAGTAGAGACTGGGTACACTGGACGGACTCGCCGAGAACTCCCAGATGGTATTATACCTTATGTCTGATGGCAGTTCTCCGGTGACACTGGTACAGATTAGTCTGTTGACCCGAGATCGTCATAGAGTCTTGTGTGATTCCCACTGTGCTTTGATTTCCATCATACCACGTCTAAGAGGGCGTGCAAAAAGGTGGCTTTTGGGTACATTCCCGAATCACATGGAGGCAATGAGCGATAGGAGGGGATTCGTCTCTCCCGGTATAGGGAATTGATGTTATTAGTGTATATGCCCTAGAGGCCATTACTGTATCATACTAGCTTGTATATTACTTAATGGAAGCTTGGGATATTCACAGTTGTATAGACAATCTTGCTCAAAATGGTAGTATGCTACTTGGTTTGTATCTACTTCAATATGTGCATGTGTTTCTTTTAGCATATCGCTTATACATATTAGTAGAGCCCTTAGGATCTTTGCTTGATTACCAGCGTTGTGATGGTAGTCATACTTGTGGGGGCTGGGTAATCTATAAGCACATCCTTATACAGGTCCCTAGTCGCAGGACTATCGAGACAGGGCATCGATACTCCGGAGTAGACTAGCGTATGCGCTTCTCATCCCGGCACGGGAGATGGTCTGTCCCACAGCCATCAGTACGTCGTACTGGAGATAGTATGCTGGTGCTCGTTAGGTTACGAGTACACTGGACAGGACTCGTCGGGAACTGATGGATGGTATTATACCTATCGTCAGTTATCAGTTCCCAGGTGACATGAGTACAGCTTAGTCCGCTGACTTGACACTGTCACTTCGCCTCGAGTGTGTTCCCACTGTACTTAGATTACTACCCTACCACGGCTGAAAGGAGTCGTGCAAACAGGCAGTAGTTGGGTGCAGTCTCGAAGCACTTGGAGGCAGTGACGGTTAGACAGGATTCGTCTCTCCCGGTATTGGGGGTTGACATCGCGCTCTGTTTAGGAGAGCCATTACACGAGTAGTCCCTGGCCAGGGCAAGCGAGATATATTGGTAGGTTTCCAGTATTATCTCAGGGTGTTCTGGGCTACATTCCGACACGACTTGTACCGCTATTAGGGGACTGACGTTCACCACCCCCTAGGCCCGCCATGCGATGTATCAGACGAACAGACCGGACTGTACGGAGATTGTCACATACAGGCTCAGTAGGAGTTCGGATGGGTTTATCTCATCGGCCTTCTTATCGATATCTACCTGGGGACCGTTACGTACAGCTAGTGCCGCTTGCGGTCTGTGGTTAAACCCACTGCCAGCGTAGTGTCGAGTCTTTAGAGTCCCACACAGAGAGTTTCCCTGCACTGAGCGAAATGTGTAGTAGCCGTATGGTTTTACGGTAGGGCTGCGATCACTTACGTAAACTTGTGTGCGTATTCTGTTCGGGCAGGCAATACTAGTGGGCTTTGGTTTAAGCTGGATCCTAGTATTGCACAGATGGATTAGTTTTGTTTTCTGTGCATTCGGATTCTACGGAATGCGGATGCGGGTGTGTATACACAGTTTAGAGGAGAGCAGAAGTTGGAGGTGCCTCATTAGGGTTTTGGCAGTTGGTTCGGCCAAAACCGTTATGTGGCAGGCTCATTAGGGTTTTGGCAATTTGTTCGGTCAAAACCATTATGAGCCGGAAACATTATTTACTAATCTTTTTAGTGATAATTTTGTGATGCTAATTGTATTGACCATTTGACCACCATGTGTAGGGTTCCTAGGCACCCTAATGAGTACTCACAAGGCATCGATCATGCCAAATTAAAATTTTAACGGTGCCGAGAGACCCGACTACGGATCGTTTGCTAGAAATCTAGGCGAAAAAGTAATCTAGTTAACAATTAACTAAGGGATACGGATATACAACCTTTGTAGATCCGTTTGTCCACCTCCATAGCTCCATGAAGAAGTTATCTCCGCTGTACAAATCCGAAATCCGGGCTCTTGCGTCGGCTTCATCGGAGAAGAAGCGGGCTAGGTCATCGACGACGTGCCGAAGATGATCTACGTCGAGGCATCGCTAAATCAAGCTCCGACTTCACCAAGTCAAGAAACTTGTGAAGTAAACACACTCTACTACTTGGCAAGAGGTAGAGGATGAAGAAATAGGAGTTGGGTTCACTTTAGAATTGGATTTCTCACTCATCTTCATCAATCACCATTGATGAAGTGGAGGTTTCTTCATGGAAGAAGATGAAGAAGAAGAAGAAAGAATTATGATAAGTTATTTAAAAAGAAAAGAATTTCCAAACTTATCATAATCCTAACTATGGTTATGTGTAGAGAATTAACCAAGGGTTAAAGGAATGGTTAGGGTTAAGGATAAGATAAGAATGGTGGACAAAGTCAAAGCTTCATGAAGTTTCAACTAAACAACAAATAAAGCCACCATTCTTTTCTCTTCTCATTTATTTTCCAAAATGAAATGGATAAATAAATAAGTGAATAAAACAAAACCCTAACCATAATCATGTAACCATGGTTTGATCTTTACACAAAAACCCTAGCATAACATGTATCATCAATCATGATACAATCAACTGCACAAAAGTATATCGCATATACAATGCGCACATCCGAGTGAGAAAATCCATCTTAAGTGAACCGATACTAGTTAACGCAAAGTAATATATCAAATATATAATTATGCATTAAATCATTAAATCAACTATTGATTTAACGATCCGGTCATATCGCATATAACCGGCTAGTATCCAATGTATCGGCTTATCGAATCAATCCTTGATTCGATAATTAGGTTATATCGCATACAACCATTCGACACATTGATCGCGAGAATGAAATACGGTATCACATACACGCATTACTCTCGGTCCCGCACATATCTCATATGCGCTCCTATTTCGTTTCGCTTGAGCCAGGAAACCTCTGTGTAGGACTCTAAAGACTCGTCAATACGCCGGCAGCGGATGATGATCATATCAAACATCCACAAGCCGCAAGCGGTCTGCTAAACGTAACGGCCACCCGGGTATTGAGCGATCTGAAGATCGACGAGCAAGCCCGCTCACACTCCAGTGAATCCGACCAGTAACACTACCGTACAGTCCGGTCTGATCGTCTGATATGTCGCATATCTTGCCTAGGGGTGGTAAACGTCAGACCCCAATAGCTCGATAAGTCGTGTCGATATGAGGCTCATAACGGGTCGAGAAACTACTGGTAACACTTACCAGCAATTCTCTGATCAGCCCTGGCCAGGGACTTCCTGTTATAGCCAATCGAACACAGCGCAACATCAACCCCCTATACCGGGAGAGACGAATCCCCTCCTATCGCTCATTGCCTCCATGTGACTCGGGACTGTACCCAAAAACCACCGTTTTGCACGCCCTCCTGGACGTGGTAAGATGGAAATCAAAGCACAGTGGGAACCACACAAGACTCTATGACGATCTCGGGTCAACAGACTACTATGTACCAGTGTCACCAGAGAACTGCCATCTGACGTGAGGTATAATACCATCTGGGAGTTCTCGGCGAGTCCGTCCAGTGTACCCAGTCTCTACTGAGCACCCGTATATCATCTCTGATGTCAAACACCAATGGATATGGGATCATCCATCGCCCATCTGTATGGGTCGAGAAGCTACACGCTAGTCTACTCTTGTATATCGATGCCCCGTCTCGATACACCCTCGACTAGGGACTTTGAAGGATGTACTTATGGACTACCATGTCCCCACTAGTATGATCCGCATCGCAGTCCAGGTAGTCAAGCACACATCCTAAGGGCTTTACCAACATGTAACAGAGAGACAATCAGTATACACGTTAAGGTAAAGTTCAACCAGATAGCATACTATCATGTCGAGCAAGAAAGTCCTCCCTATATATGTCCCAGCATCCACTACAATATACATCCTATGTACAGTAATGGCCTCTAGGGCATACATATAACTAACAATCTCCCACTTGCACTAGGGCCATCTGATAGCAGTGGTTGCAGTATCTCATACTCAACCATCCCATAAAAGTCTCTCTCTGGGAACAGGCCTTTATGAGTGGATCCGCTGTGTTGTCCTCTGAGTCTGCTCTCCTAACCTTGATCACCTGGAGATCAACCATCTCCACGATCAGGTGATACTGCCTTAGAATATGTCTGGATCACTGATGGGACGGACGTTCCTTGGCATAAGCCACAACTCCATTGTCACACAATGGGAGGAACTTAGTTCATTTCATGAACCAATATACATCCAAACAGCCTCTTTGGTAGCATCTTAAGTAGCGATATATGCTGCCTTTATCGTCTAGTATGTCACGGTATCTAGCTTGGAACTCTTCCAATATACCGTCCCTCCACTGAGGGTAAAGACAATGCCTGTGACTGACATTCAGTCGTCTTTATCACTCTGGAACACTTCCAGTGATTCTCCCTAGGATCAATTGATACTATCTCACTTCAACAAGTGAGAATCCTAACATCCATTTAGATCTATCTCATAGATCCAAAATCTAGGAGTTAGTAGGTATCATTATGATCCTATATGGAGAATCATTGTGATAAACGGAGATTGATCGCGCGTAGCATAGGAATCTCCTTCCCTATCAGGAGTATGTCATCCACGTACTCTACGAGGATCATCACCATACTCCCTACTACCTTTTTGTTTATACAAGGTTCATCTACCATTTTGATGATGTCAAACTCTTTGACTAATTCATCAAAACAGATGTTCCAACTCCGCGATGCCTGCTTTATCCTATAAAGCATCTTGCACACGTTTCCGCTGCTCCCACTGTCTACGAAGCCCTCTGGCTGTGTACTTATAGACGTTCTCTTCTAAATCATCATTTAGAAAAGTAGTCAAGACACCCAACCACCAGATATCGCAGTCATGGTATATAGCCGTGGCAAGTAGGATCTGGATGGACTTAAGCATAGATATTGGAAAAGGTTTCATCATTATCCACGCCTAGTCGATGAAGAAAACCTTTAACAAGTCTGGCTTTGAAAGTCTCAACTTTTCCATGTACACCAAGTAATCTTCTCAAGATATACTTGCTCCTGATGGGGATTTAACCCTTCAGATATAGCAACTAAAGTCCATACTTTGTTGGTGTATCAGGATTCCATCTCAGATCGCTAAACATCCAGCCATTCTTACAGAGTCTTACTCCTGATGGCCAGCTCGAAACTAGTTGGGTCATCATCTCATGATGCAATCCTCGCTCCTACTGTCATAGAGAAACCGAAGTATCTCTCAGGTGGGTGAGGAACCCTACTAGATCGGCGGAGTGGCTGAGGTTCGTTGGTAACTATTGAATCCTTTGGTTCTATCAGCTGTATTTTGTATAGCTGGAACCTTTCCAGTTCTACATAACAGATCTTGCCTCGAGCTTGTCCGGATTTTGCTTTTAGACATAGGCCGGACAACCCCAAATCTTAACTAGCTTAAGACATGGGCTCTTCCCATACCATATCTCATATGGAGCGGTAGGCAACTGATTTGATTTGAACCCTATTCAATAGGTATGCAGCTTCTCAAGTGCATAACTCCCAAAAGGAAACAGGTAACTCAGTAGTACTCATCATAGAGCACACCTTATGATATAGGGTGTATCTGCTCTGCCCTGATATACCATTGTGCTATGGTGTATACAGAGGAGTAATGCTGAGAGAGAATCTCATTCTCCTTTAGAATAGTCCAGTATTTCCGTGCTCAAGTATTCTCCTCCCTGATCACATCAAAGGACATAATACTTATACCCGTATTGGTTCTCTACTTCTAACTTATATTCTGTGAATATCTCAAAAGGTTCGGACTTATGTTTCAACAGGAACGTATGTCTGAATCTTGAGAGATTATCAGAGAATGTAATGAAGTATAAATAACCGGTCTTGGCATGTGTAGACAGGGGACCTACATACATCAACATGTATCATCCCAAGAGTTCACTAACTCTTTCTCTGTTTCCAATAAACGGAGCTTTGGTCATCTTATCTTTGTGACATGACTGGCGAGTTTCACAAGATGTAAATTCAAACTTATTTAAATATGCATCTATATGTAACTCTAGCTAGTCGGGTCACTTTGATCTGACCTAGTCTACAATACCTCAAGTAGGATTCGTTCATTTCTGAACTCTTCCTCTTGTGTATGTTCAGTATACTAAGAACTGTAGTTTGATTTAGAACATCAATGCTTTTAGATAACGTGCCTGAACCGATCGACTTTTGATCTAGGAAATGTTCAAAACATTATCCATTCATACAAAATTATATCCTTTCTTTTCTAACAAAGAGAGTGATATGATTTGGTATATCAGGTTCGGTATCTAATAACATTCGTTCAGAATCAATGTATTGTTAATACAGGGTGACAGTGACCGACAGATTTGGCTGCAACACTTGCCCCGTTTTCTGCCTCATCAAACTTATCACCCGTTCTCAGTTCTCTACCTTTCTGTAGCCCTATGTAACAGATTACATATCTGGGATCCTGATCTGGTATCACATACCCAGGACGTAAAGGATACTGAGAAACAGTTCTGCGTAATGAACATACCCGAAGATGATGCATCAGCATGCACTCTCTTCGTTTGGGCGGCACGGGAATCTTGGTATTCCCCAATTTCCTGCTCTGTCTTATAACAATTATAAGTTGGAGCGGGACCAACGTTCCCCAGCTCAGTATAACAAGCGGGTTCGGTCAATATTCCGTATTATTATCTTGATTAAGGCGTGATATGGTCGCTACCTGGAGAGAGAGAGAAGAAAACACTCAGCGTGCGCTCTTGCAAGAATAGATTGGTTATTATTTTATCTAATCAGGATGGCTCCCACTGCTTTTTATCAAATCTTCCTTCAAACCCTAAAAGGAAAGACAAGCCGGGATTAATTACACACTACAAGTTCGCCAATCTTTCAGCCAGGCCAGTGTCGGTACTTTGAGGGAGGTCCCCCGTGCTTTCGCACGAACCTAATTAATGTAAACCTCGTTTTCCCAGAGACGTAACCCCGTTGACACCTTTCTAGACACCTACTTGATCGGCTAATTGTAATGTATAAAACTCTCCCAGGAGTAACTCTTACTCGCAGCGGGTATCGGGATCCAACTATCTCATAGAAGGTATGCAATCTCATTGCAAATTTCAACACTTGAAATTCCCGATAATATTTTGCCCCGAACGATCTATGACCTTGACAAGGTCAACAAACTATAGACCGCAAGTCAAGTTCAACCCGTCATTTCTTGATTGAATCAAACCCACCCGCACGACCCTTGACAAGGTCAACAAGGCCGCACGACTACCCTAACCCAATCTGCATCATATGCATAAGCAGATAAATACTAGTTAGCTACCGCACACTGCGCCTTGACAAGGTCAACAAACGCAGCACGAATACTAAACAGGATTTATCTGAAATGACGGAGGGCTACGACAGGTTTTTCTGAAAACCTATTGCGTAATGAACTTGATATCGTTGTAGGATAGAATGATTTTAAAATGGAGTGATTTTGAGGCTTTTCTAGTTTTGCTAAAGGAGTCACTCCCGGTGAAGGGATCGTCGGTCCTTTCCTCGTCGAATGAGGTGCGGGATATATCATATATATCACTGTGCAAAGCAAAAACACTAAAAGCAATCAAAAGACAAACCGAGTGTGTAGCATCTGCCAGTCATTGCTAAAGGAGTCACTCCCGGTGAAGGGATCTCGGTCCTTTCCTTATCGAATAAGGTGCAGGATATATCATATATACCGCTGTGCAAAGCAAGAACTGTAGCTACCTGTTTTAATTTTGAAATTCGATTCTACAACATCTTAGGTTTCTTTTATTTCATTAATCACATTAATGAAGTCCCATCATTTAAGTACCTAATCATCACAGATAAATACGACGTACACTTGTGCCATCCGCATTCGCCTCGATGTCCCCTCGTGCACCGTTAGGTTAGGTAACTAACGGCAGAGCAGGGCAGGGCTAGCACGGGTGTAAAACATAAGTAACGTCTATATAATATATCATATATACTATATACTGTATCTATCAAAGAACATCACATGATCACATCACAGATATCGCAGCAGAAGAATCATATGAAATATTGGATATACTAGGACGTCCGTGTTTTCAATACGAGCCAGTATAAAACAAGGATTCCACGGTCGTGATGAATAGCCAAACCCACACCCCAAGACCCCTACGAGAGCGGCAAGCAACCCTACCAATTCTGGAGTTAGGAGACCCGGACTCGGCTCCTCGAGTTGGTCTCCCACTGGACTCCAGAACCCGGTTACTTGTGCCCTCCTCCTTGGGTCTATCCTAGTGCGGAAAAGTAAATAATATACAAACGGTGACTACTTCCGCAACCTGGAAGCGCCCCAATAAAAGAATATTACATAAAAGTTTTTACATGAATGAAAATGAAAAACACTCATCTCACATAAAAACCCCCGGCTATTCAAACACGACGATCCAATATAACATATCCAGCAACACATAACATCACATGTCATCAACGTAAGTAAATATGCGCATCCCAATTGTCGTTGACATATAGCAACGAAACCGGCGATATCACATATTACACTTACGGTCACAGAAAAGAAAGTGTAAAACTACAACAGTTGGAATCCGCAATCTCTTCAGACATCGCATGCCTGACCAAATGAATTCTTTAGACATCGCATGCCTAACAATTATAAACCCCGCATTTTAGTCTCAAAATCGAAAACACTTTTCAATATCAAGTCGGGCAATTCAACAAGATTCCCGACATGCTGATCGAATGCTCGTCGCAAACTTCAGTAGACGGCCGCACCCCCGATACCGTCGACGAAGTGCACCAAGGCGGAACACCGCTACCGCGAGCACCCGAACGGATGCTTTCGGCGACGGGGTTCTCCTACAGTCACTTGGTCGGGGCTATGGAGTGAGGCTGTCTATTAAGTTTACCCGGCGAGTATCCGCGTACGGTACGTGATTGCGACGGACTTTTGATCACATCAAAATTCCGTGGCAACCGATCAAGTGAGACTAAACTGCTATGTTTATAACATTCATTCAGTTATCTCATAACTACTTGTGAATTCCAATTATTGTGTCCCATTCCGGATAAATAGAAAATGTCAAACTTTCCGATCGAACAATCGAACACCCAAGTTTTCCCGAAACAGATCAACACATGAAATAAGTCTAACAACATTCAGTTCGTGCCTCAGTACCGACGGTCCAGCCGTAGAAGGGTCAAGCCAACGCCTCACATGTGGCATGCCGTACTGCCCCAAAGCCGAAGGTTCAAAGGGCAGTCCAAGACGGTCACATAATCGAGTTAAGGTTTGTTGTCTTCTAGAGGGTCCATCGCGTTACTTGCACTACTTAGAACGTCGTTAAACTACGGAAAAATCCAACACTTGGAAATTTCCCGACAGGGGAAAAATTGGGTATTTATATCCGGTCGAACTTTTTAACATATTCTAAAATTTATCCGGAAAGCCACACAGACAAAATTTGATACCCCGATCGAAACACCGAATTCCCAAAACAACTCCAGAAAAATCAACTCTTGAATAAATTTTAAAAATTCCCAGAAAATCCAGCACAATTTATCAGGTATTACTGTGCAAAAAGTACGGAATGATCCATCAATATTGCCGCGGAACCGCCGCAGAAGCAATGCTCCTGCCGCGGTTCCGCCGCAAGTATTACTGTTCAGTGAAAAATTTTTGCATCGTAAATCATAAATTTCCCTGCTGAATTTTTTAGTAATTTTTAATTCTGGAAAAACCCAGATTTTCGAAAAAGTCCAGAGAGCTCATTTCCGGGTAGGGTTTCGGTTCGATCGGGTTTCAAATTCCGTCTGGACTTCGCCTAAGGCTCTAGCTAGGCTCTGATACCACTGTAGGGTTCCTAGACACCCTAATGAGTACTCACAAGGCATCGATCATGCCAAATTAAAATTTTAACGGTGCCGAGAGACCCGACTACGGATCGTTTGCTAGAAATCTAGGCGAAAAAGTAATCTAGTTAACAATTAACTAAGGGATACGGATATACAACCTTTGTAGATCTGTTTGTCCACCTCCATAGCTCCATGAAGAAGTCATCTCCGCTGTACAAATCCGAAATCCGGGCTCTTGCGTCGGCTTCATCGGAGAAGAAGCGGGCTAGGTCATCGACGACGTGCCGAAGATGATCTACGTCGAGGCATCGCTAAATCAAGCTCCGACTTCACCAAGTCAAGAAACTTGTGAAGTAAACACACTCTACTACTTGGCAAGAGGTAGAGGATGAAGAAATAGGAGTTGGGTTCACTTTAGAATTGGATTTCTCACTCATCTTCATCAATCACCATTGATGAAGTGGAGGTTTCTTCATGGAAGAAGATGAAGAAGAAGAAGAAATAGGAGTCGGGTTTCACATGTCACTCTCAGCACCGAGAAAACACATGGTGCACGCACTGAAATATCATATCAAGGGTAACCGGGTTTTAAAACAATTACATATTCTCTTTTTGAAACACCCACGGTTCCCAAAAACCAGAAATATCATGGAAACAACATATCTCAATGCGTATTATCAGAAAGCAGGATGTATGCGACATGTAAAGAAATGTAAGCAACATACACTGAATGCAACAGTACTACAGTGTAGTGACATGGCAATTATCGATGATGAAGTGTGTGAGCTGGCAAAAAAGTGTACGTGGAACATACGCATCATCGATAATGGTGCTGGTGTCCTAGCAGCATGACTGAAATATATCAACAATACAAGCGATGCAATGCAAATAGCAAGAATATGCGGAATCGAATAATCAACGCAACAGTAAAGAACCTGCCTCAATAGATATATCATGCAACCTTGCCTTTTGAAATAAGACGAATCAGGGCTTTTGGTAAAATAAGGGCTACGGTGTTTTAAGAAAAGATGCGTCGTTTGAAAATATCCGTATAAACCCTTCTGCCTATCTTTAAAATATTCCCGATTCGTTAGTTTTGAAATAGGTATGACTCGGGTCTAGTCTAACGCCTACTATGCGAACTACGAACCCAACAATCAAGTCAATCGGGAGGGGTATGGAAACCACCTAAATCTGAGTCGATATACATACATATATATAGTCGGTGATCTCGCATCAATAGTATCACATACGATACAGTATATCATATAACATCCTCGAGTCATGAGTGCGGATCTAACATCAATATAAAGCTCTTACCGTAAATCGTCGTACAGCATCCCAATAGCTGGGTACGGGTCAATATCACATTCATCTCATCACATATCCGGTATCACTACCATCATATCACATCTCAAAAACGAACTCAGTCATATCGCCGAAATCTCACGGCCTCAATCAAACCTCATCGACTCATCTCAATCCCATGTATCATCCTCAATCCGTATATGAACACATAGTCCCATACCCATGTGTAGATATACATACCTCTATATGCGCACAGACAAATGAAAGAATGCATGCAAGTATATGTGTACGTGTATGTGTGGGTGCAACCACTACTCTAGGGTTTCGCACTATACTAAACCAATACATCCTTACCACCAATAATACCATTATTACCCTCAATAATCCTAAACAACACATAATAAATATGTGTGTGTATACGTATTCGTATACATCACCACGGACTGCGGGGGTGCTATACGCCATCCACCCGACTTCTCCCCGTAGATATAATCTACTCACCTTGCTTCTCGTGTGCCGATGCCGATATCGCTATCTTCATCTTCTTCGCCTCAACAACACGTAGGGTACCTACAAGTATATCACAACGCTAAAGCACATAAAAATCACATCGGAAACCAAAATAGCACACGCTACTCGCATAGGTAAAAACCTATCGTCTCGCATGTAAACACGTTCACTATCCACTTGTCGTTGACGTCCAAACGCCACCCGACATAATCGAATCACCAAATACCAAAATCCATGCTAAAACAAGTCGTAAATCTTACACCAACTCAAGCAAATCAACCAAGATTTTACCCTAACTGGAATCAGTGAAAACTAGGCATACCTAGGGTCAAGAATACTGGAAATAGGGCCATGCACAAAAATCGAGGCAATTCCCTCCTGCTCTGGCCGCAATTTTCGGCCAGAAGGAATAAATTGGCGGTCGTACTTTGGAGTTGGGGGCAAGGGTTTGGTGTGGTGGTTCCATGGTTCCTGCACATCTCACTGTCAACTCAGTTTTATTTTTGGGGTCTCGGGGTGATAGCAGATTCTTAAATACGATCACAGATTCACAGTTTTTCTCCGACATAGTCTCATAAATCCGTATTCTGGTTTCAAGTTCAGGTTTGGGTCCAAATTAGCATCACACAAGGGGTTCTAAGGTCACCACAATCCTCAATTTCATCTTTAATTTCAGATCTCACATAAACCCTAACTTGAAGTTTCACAAATCCATCAAACGACACCATATCGACACAAAACTAGTATTGATGCAATAAGAATTGAATTAATAAACTAGGGGTGCAGAAATTACCTCCTTTGGCAACTCAAGAAAATTCTTGAGTTGCTCAAAGTCCTCCAAATCCAATCTTGCTAGGTTCAATGTGTAGCTAGTGAGCTTGGGAGCAAGTTTTGTGAATTGGGATTGGGGTTTTGGGGTTGATTTCATTGTGGATCTAGGGTTTCATGAAGAGGAAGAGGAAGAGAGAGAGGGAGAGGGAGCAGCAGCAGCTCAGTAGAAGAGGGGAGAGAAAATGAGAAAGGAAATAATGGGGGGGCATAGGTCAAAAGAGGTTTGACCTAGACATTCTCTCTCATCCTCATACTTGCCTTTTCCTTTCCTTTTCTTTTCCTTTTTCTTTTCCTTCTCACTCCAATAGTGAACCCAAAAGAACAACCATGGCAATGGAAATGTAACACAAGTGTGGAAAAATGATATGTGCACATTTTTGCACAAAAATGCTAAAAATCCAATTAGAGATTTTTAATCGCGATTAACACTAAATTAGCATATAACTAGTCTTTAAAACTTTAAAATGGCATGATTCTATAAAATACCCTATTTTAGAATTTTCCAAAAATTTTCCCCATTTATTTGTATTTAATTATACCAGAATATTAAAATATTCATTAAAATAATATTAAATTATAAAAATTCCCGAAAATAATATTTTATTATTTTGGAAACGTTACAGATCCCTTCACCGGGAGTGACCTCTTTAGTGAAACTAGCAGATGCTACAAACTCGGTCTGTCTTTTGATTGCTTCTATAGTTCTTGGTTTGCAAAGTGGTATTTGTGAATTATCCTGCACCTTATTCGATGAGGAAAGGGCCGATGATTCCTTCACCGGGAGTGACCCCTTTACCAAAACTAGAAAAGCCTTAAAAACACTCCATTTAAAAATCACTCGATTCTACAACGATATCAAGTTCATTACGCAAAGGGTTTTCTTAAAAACCTATCGTAGCCCTCCGTCATTTCAGATAAGTACTATTTAGTATTCGTGCTGCGGTAGTTTGGCATTCGTCAAGGCGTAGTGTATGGTAGCTAACTAGTATTTATCGGCTTATGCATATGATGCAGATTGGATTAGGGTATTCGTACGGCGTTGTTTGGCATTCGTCAAGGGTCGTGCGGGTGGGTTTATTTCAATCAGGAAATGTACTGGTTGAACTTGACTAGCGGACTATGGGTGGTTTGGCATTCGTCAAGGTCATAGGACGCTAGGGGCAAAATATTATCGGGAATTTCAAGTGTAATGAGATTGCATACCTTCTATGAGATAGTTGGATCCCGATACCCGCTGCGAGTAAGAGTTACCCCCGGAAGAGTTTTACACATTACAATTAGCTGATCAAGTAGGTGTCTAGAAAGGTATTAAAGGGGTTACGCCTCTGGGAAAACGAGGTTTACTTTAATTAGATTCGTGCGAAAGCACGGGGGACCTCCTTCAAAGTACCGATACTGGCCTGGCTGAAAGATTGGCGAACTTGTAGCGTGTAATTAATCTTGGCTAGTTTTTCCTTTTAGGGTTTGAAGGAAGATTTGACTAAAACAGTGGAAGACATCCTGATTAGATATATTAGATAACCAATCTAATCTTGCAAGAGCATACGCTGAATGTTTTCTTCTCTCTCTCTCCAGGTAGCGACCATATCACGCCTTAATCAAGATAATAATACAGATATATTGACCGAACCCGCTTGTTATACTGAGCTGGGGAACGTCGGTCCCGCTCCAACTTATAATTGTTATAAGACAGAGCAGGAAATTGGGGAATACCAGATTTCCCGTGCTGCCCAAACAAAGAAAGTGCATGTTGATGCATCATCTTTGGGTGTGTTCATTACAGAGAACTGTTTCTCAGTATCCTTTACGTCCTGGGTATGAGATACTGGATCAGGATCCCGCATATGTAATCTGTTACATGGGCTACAGATAGGTAGAGAACTGAGAACAGGTGATAAGTTTCATGAGATAGAAACGGTGCAAGTTTGCAGCCAAGTCTGTTGGTCACTATCACCCTGTATTACCAGAATACATTGATTCTGAATAAATGTTATTAGATACTGAACCTGATATACAACATCATATCAGTCTCTTTATTAGTATAGAAGGATATAATTTTGTGTTGTTGGATAATATTTTGAACATTTCCTATATCAAGAGTTGATCGGTTCGGGCACGTTATCTAAAAGCATTGACGTTCTAAATCAAACTACAGTTCTTAGTATACAGATATACAGAACACACACAAAAGGAAGAGTTCAGAAATGAACAAATCCTTCTTGAGGCATTGTAGACTAGGTCATATCAATATGACCCGACTAGCTGAAGTTACATTAAGATGCATATTTAAATTAGTTTTAATTTACATCTTGTGAAACTTGCCGGTCATGTCACAAAGATAAGATGACCATAGCTCTGTTTATTAGAAACAGAGAAAGAGTTAGTAAACTCATGGGATTGATACATGTTGATGTATGAAGGTCCCTGTCTACACATGCCAAGACCGGTTCTTTGTACTTCATTACATTCTCTGATGATCTCTCAAGATTCAGACATATGTTCCTGTTAAAACACATGTCCGAAGCTTTTGAGATATTCACAGAATATAAATTAGAAGTAGAGAACCAACAACGGGTATAAGTATTATGTCCTTTGATGAGATCAGGGAGGAGAATACTTGAGCACGGAATTCCTGCACTATTCTAAAGGAGAATGAGATTCTCTCTCAGCATTACTCCTCCGCATACACCACAGCACATCGGTGTATCGGGGCGGAGCAATAGCACCCTATGTGATATGTTGTGCTCTATGATGAGTACTACTGATTTTCCTATTTCCTTTTGTGAGTTATGCACTTGAGAAGCTGCATACCTATTGAATAGGGTTCAAATCAAATCAGTTGCCTACCACTCCATATGTGATATGGAATGGGAAGAGCCCATATCTTAAGTAAGTTACGATTTGGGGTTGTCCGGCCTATGTCTAAAAAGCAAAATCCGGACAAGTTCGAGGCAAAATCAGATCTGTGGAAGTTTGTTGGATATCCCAAGCATACGGAAGGGACTATCTTCTACCAAACCGAGGAACAAAAGATATTTTGTTTCTCAACATGCCACCTTTGTGAAAGGGAATTTCTTATGAAGAAATTGGTGGTCATGAAGCAGAACTGGAAGGAGTTCCAACTATACAAACTACAGCAGATGATTTGGTAGAACTAAAGGATTCAATAGTTTCCAACGAATCTCAGCCTCTCCGCCGATCTAGTAGGGTTCCTCACCCACCTGAGAGATACTTTGGTTTCTCTATGACAGTGGGAGTGAGGATTGCATCATGAGATGATGACCCAACTAGTTTCGAGCTGGCCATCAGGAGTGTGACTCTGTAAGAATGGCTGGATGCTTAGTGATCTGAGATGGAATCCTTATACACCAACAAAGTATGGAATTTGGTTGCTTTATCTGAAAGGTTAAATCCCCATCAGGAGCAAGTATATCTTGAGAAGATTACTTGGTGTACACGGAAAAGTTGAGACTTTCAAAGCTATGCTTAAGTCCATCCAGATCCTACTTGCCACGGCTACATACCATGACTACGATATCTGGCGGTTGGGTGTCATGACTGCTTTTCTAAATGATGTTTTAGAAAAGAGCGTCTATAAGTACACAGCCAGAGGGCTTCGTAGACAGTGGGAGCAGCGGAAACGTGTACAAGATGTTTTATGTGATAAAACAGGCATCGCGGAGTTGGAACATCTGTTTTGATGTGGTAGTCAAAGAGTTTGACTTCATCAAAATGGTAGATGAATCTTGTATATACAAAAAGGTAGTAAGGAGTATGGTGGTGATCCTCGTAGAGTACGTGGATGACATACTCTTGATAGAGAAGGAGTTTCCTATGCTACGCTCGGTCAATCTCCGCTTATCACAAGGATTCTCCATATAGGATCAAAGTGATACCTCCTAAATCCTGGGTTTTGGATCTATGAGATAGATCTAATTGGATGTTAGGATTCTCACTAGTTGTAGTGAGACGGTATCAATCGATTCCGGGGAGAATCACTGGAAAGGTTCCAGGGTGATAAGGACGACCGAATGTCAGTCGCAGGCATTGTCTTTACCCTCAGTGGAGGGACGGTATGTTGGAAGAGCTCCAAGCTAGATACCGTGACATACTAGACGATTAAAGGCAAGATACATCATTACCAATGATGCTACCAAAGAGGCAGTCTCGATATATATAAGTTCATGAGATGAACTTCGTTCCTACCATTGTGTGACAATGGAGTTGTGGCTTATGCCAAGGAACCCCTATCCCATCAGAAATCCAGATATAATTCTTAGGCAGTATCACCTGATCATGGAGATGGTTGATCTCCAGGGAGATCAAGGTTAAGAGAGTAGATAAAGAGGACAACAGCGCGGATCCACTCACAAAGGCCTTTTTCCGAGTAGATACTTTTATGGGATGGTTGAGTATGAGATACTTCAACCACAGCTAATTGTTGGGTATGTGATACTACAACAGATGGCCCTAGTGCAAGTGGGAGATTGTTAGTTATATGTATGCCCTAGAGGCCATTACTGTACATACGATGTATATTGTAGTGGATGCTAAGACATATATAGGGAGGACTTTCTTGCTCGACATGATAGTATGCTATCTGGTTGAACTTTATCTCAACATGTACTCTGATTATCTCTATGTTACATGTTGATAAAGCCCTTAGGATATGTACTCGACTACTAGGACTATGATGAGATCATACTAGTGGGGCCACGGTAGTCGACAAGTACATCCTATAACTGTTTCTATTCGAGGGTGTATTGAAACAGGGCATCGATACACCAGAGTAGACTAGCGTATACGCATCTTGACCCATATGATGGGCGATGGATGATCTCATATCCATCGGTGCTCGACATCAAGGATGGTGTATGGGTGCTCAGTAGAGACTGGGTACACTGGACGGACTCGCCGAGAACTCCCAGATGGTATTATACCTCACGTCAGATGGCAGTTCTCCGGTGACACTGGTACACAGTAGTCTGTTGACCCAAGATCGTCAAAGTGTCTTGTGTGATTCCCATTGTGCTTTGATTTCCATCATACCACGTCCAAGAGGGCGTGCAAAAAGGTGGATTTTGGGTACAGTCCCGAATCACATGGTGGCAATGAGCGATAGAAGGGGATTCGTCTCTCCCGGTATAGGGAGTTGATGTTGTGCTGTGTTCGATTGGCTATAACCAGAAATCCCTGGCCAGGGTTGCTGAGATTTACTGGTAAGTGTTATCAGTAGTTTCTCGAACTATTATAGACCTCATATCGACACGACTTATCGAGCTACTGGGGTCTGACATTTACCACCCCCTGGGCGAGATATGCGACATATCAGACGACGAGACCGGACTGTACGGGAGAGTTACTGATTGGATTCACAGGAGAATGTACAGGCTTGCTTGATGATCTTCTGAGCGCTCAATACCTGGGTGGCTGTTACGTTTTGCTGATCGCTTGCAGCTTGTGGGTGTTTGATATGATCATCACCTACCGCCGGCGTATTGACGATTCTTTAGAGTCCTACACAGAGGTTTCTTGGATCAGGCAAAACGGAGTAGGATCATATATGTGATATGTGCGGGACCGAGGATAATGCGGTATGTGATACCGTATTGGAATCTCGCGATATGAGATATCGGCCAGGTATATGTGATATAGTCGGGTCATCGTATTAGTCGGTTATATGCGATATAGCTGGATTGTCGGATCAAGTGTTGATTCGATAATTTAATGTATAATAATATATATGATATATTAAATTACATTAACTAATATTAGCACACTAAAAGATTCTTTTTCTCACTCGGGTAATACATTGATATATATGCGATATATGTTAATTGTATTATTTTATATTGTTACAATAAATATTATTTATGTGATATATAATATTGTAACATGATATGATAACTGATGCAACATGATTAGTGGAGATTAAACAAGATTATGGTTTGATTTGGGTTAATGCTTTCTAGATGTTTCTAGAAGGTTTTATTTTGTCATGGAATAGATATTTACAAATGACTCATCTTTAACCTAACCCAAAACCCTACACCCTTGGTTAATTCTTTACAATGGTTTAGAAACCATGGTTGCATTATTGATCATTATCTTCTTTAATTGTTCATCACAAAAGGATTCTATCATCTTCTTCCTTGAGTTCCTTCTTGGAAAAAGCTTTCTAGTTTTTTGCTAAGTGATGAAAGTGAGTGAGAATATGAAAACAAATGAGAGCAAAATTCCTACTTTATCATCCTCATCTACCCTTGCCATTTAGATGAGGGTGTTCACTTCATTTTGTGAGTGAGAGCTTGTGTTAATGAAACTTCAAGGTAGATCATCTATGTTATCGAAGATCGGAAGCAAGACTGCATCTTTCTCTTTGTGGAGTCTCTCGAGAGTCCGGAACACGATGATCGCAGCGAAGGGACCTCAACATGGAGCTTAAGAAGTGAAGGACTAGATCTACAAAGGTTGTAATCCCTCTCACTTAGTGTTAAAGAGTTTAACATGCTTGTTTTCACCTAAACACTAGTTTAAAGATCCGACTGTGGGTTGTTCGGCACGGCTTAATTTTTAATCGGGCATGGTTGATGCCTCGTAGACCCTTGTGCGTGTGCCTAGCATCCCTACAAGTATCACGTAAGATACAGTATATCGTATGACGTCCTCGAGTCATGAGTGCGGATCTATCATCAATATAAAGCTCGTACGGCAAATCATCGTACGGCATCCCAAAAGCTAGGTACGGGTCAATATCACATTCATCTCATCAATTATCTAGTATCCTTATCATCATATCTCATGATCTGGGGTACTGATCTAAGTCTAGTACAAGTCGATACCGTCTATAAAAACTATAAATGCGTGTGTGAAACACACGTCCAAAGGCCCGCTGAATCTTGTGTCGTATCTCAAATACGAACCACATTATATCACCGATCTCATGGCACTATGCCCAATCTCATCAACTCATCTCCAAATATCATCCACTATCCTCATCATCTAGGTATATGTATATATAATACGTAAGCATGTGTGTGCGTGTGGGTGTAAACCTATACTAGGGTCCGCAACTAAGAAACCATACTAGTTTACTTCTACCCCTAATCTATCCATAGTACACCTACACGTCTCTAGAATATCCATGTCACGCAATGAGCTATCATATATAGTATATATATAGTACACTAAATATCGAACTGCGGGGGTGCTATACGCCATCCACCCGACTTCCCCCGTAGATATAATCCACTCACCTTGCATCCTGCGTGTCAGTGTCGATGTTGCCACCATCATCTTCATCGCCTCGGATCACCATGGGGGTACCTACATGTCACACATATCGCATCGCATTAAAACTAAATCAAAACTAAACGACACACAAAACCAAAACGATATACTTAAAAACTTATAGGTTAGAACCTATGCACTACGCTTTCAAAACCATCAAACAATCCTCGATATTGTCATCAAACGCCAAGTAATCGAGGTAAAACGCAATTATACAAATCCAGAATTTAAAATACGCAATACGAAAACACGAATCAAAACAGCAACTATAGAAAAGGGTCCCAGATTTCACCCTAGGTCAAATTAGACAATTTTGCATATACCAAGGGTCTAGTGTACGTGAAATAAAGCTTCAGAACCAACACGAGCCAAAATGGTGGGACCCAGGCCGCAATTTGCGGCCAATTGGATTAAATCTGTGCCAGTTTAGGGAATTAGGGGCTAGGGTTTTGGTGGTAGCTTCCTACTTGCCTGCATGTATCACTGCCCTTGCAAAATAATTTTCAGAGTCTCGGGGTGATAGCTGATTTCATTTAACCCTCACAGAATCCACAAATTTCCGATATCGGCTTTTCTAAATCCGTATTCCGGGTTTCTAGCCTCTGGTTTCGGCCTGGATTCTAGCACTAGGGGGTTGTGTGGCCTCTACTGAGCTCAACTTCACATCACCACTCTCAAATTCCTTTAACCCTAAGTAGAAATCTTCTAAGTCCACAAAACCACTGGATATTGGTTTTAATCTAACACGGGGGTTAATGTAATGGAAACACTAAGCTTATGGTTCAGAAAATATCTCATTCGGCAACTCAAGAAAATTCTTGAGTTGCCCCAAGTGGCCAAAATCCTTGCTTCGTTTGTCCAATGTGTTTCTCTTGAGCTTGTGCATCTTTTTTGTGAAATGGGATTTGGGTTTTGAGTTGATTTTCATGGAGTTTTGTGGCTTGAAGATGGAGGAGGAGGGGGAGGCAGCAGCAGCAGTAGCAACAAGAGGAGGGGAGAGGGAATGAGTGAAGGAAAATGGTGGGGGATGGCTCAAGACAAGGTTGACCCCTCACACTCTCTTTCTCTCTCTCTCACCCATACCTCACACTGTTCCATTCTTTATTCAATTTCTTTTCTTTTCTAATCCTTTTTCCTTCTCTCCTCAATAGTAAACCCAAAATAAAATCCATTCAAAAATGCAACAAGTGTAACAATGATACGGTGCAACGTTTTGCACAAAATACGCTTAAAGCGCGATTAGCGACTTTTAATCGCGATTAGCACTAAATTAGTGTCAAACTAATCATAAAAACTTAAAATTTGCATAATTCACATAAAACACCCTCTTTCTAGTAATTTCTATAATTTTCCAAATTTTTCCCCATTTATCGGTATTTACTTATACCAAAATATTAAAATATTCATTAAAATTAATATTAAATTTTAAAAATTCCCCAAAAATAATATTTTATTTTTCTGAAATATTACAATCTTCCCCGCTTAAAGAAATTCGATCCCCGAATTTGATTTAAAACCCCTCAAATACTAAAACATTTCAGTAAAAGTCCAAGTCGTCGGGGCTCCGAAATCATCAATACATAAAACGCATCATAGCGCAATGCATGCGCATGAGAAATGAGAAGATATCTCAAAATTAAAACTCCGTCAAGCATCCCGCAATCATCGGAGTCATGGTAAAGACACAAATGTCAAATCCGAAACAAAACCAATATGATATATATCATAACCATACATGTAGACATCAAATCTATACATGTAAATATCCGAAGAAATGCATACCAAAATATATCCAGGTACTGTCCCCTGACTAGTCCTGCTCGGTACGAAAACGAATAGCAAATATCATAAAAACGTACTGGTCCGTAAGGAATAAATCCCAAAATGTATATAGGAATACCCTGTGCGTCTGGTGCGCACGGAAATCAAAATCCATATATGTGCCATACATGTGCACAGAAACATCATCTAGGTGCAACGGGTGTGCACGAAACATCTGTCATAGGCAACGTGTGTGCCTGACAGCAAAATCAGGTGCATCTGACATGCACAAGGAATCCCGATTTAGTGCATCTGGTGTGCACCAAAATCGTATCTCAAAACAGGCGCTCAACGCGTGCGAAAATCCAAATCAAATGCACAGAGTGCAAGAAATCAACATCAATATCAGAATCAAAGTCGACGGTATACAATACGGCTCAATCCAAAACAGGTATACCGCGGTATATAAGCTCACAACCATGTGCATCAGCGTGCACAATTCAAATCAAAACACTAAAAGTGCATGAAAACTATGCTGGAAGCATAAATCAAATCACCGACATAAAATAGGCATGAAATCACAATCAATACCTCAAGCGTAATAACTATGCGCAAAATATAAATACCCAGTAGGTGCAACCATGGTGCATGAAAACAGAATCATGGAACTCAGCCATCAAGACCAAATCATGCGAACAGATCGCCCAAAATACCGAAATCTAAGGTGACGGATACGTGATAATCGAATCACAAAATCGCAAATCATAAAAACCATCGTCGATATATCCTCCTTCAAGGTCGAGAAGGTGTCGGTGCATCCAATGCTAGCAGCGCAAGATATCTACTTGCCTCCTGCTCACGGTCTGGCGTCCTCTGTCTCTGGGCCCTTATCTTCTCTGTGGATTACCTATCTCGCAATCCATCGGCTCATCGGCCCTGTCAGGTGTGCTAACGGGGGAGATTTTGTCCTGGCACTTCTCTGGTCGTCTCTCGGTCGATCCTCGCGGCCACTCGTAAAGCAGCACGTCACCGGCGTCGGCCTCTGGTCCTCTGAATGCACATCACACATCTGATCCTGGTGCAAATCTTATTGCAGCAGTGTCCTGGAAGGAATCCTGCTCATGGTCTCTGGGAACAGACATTGTTGAAAGGTGATCGCTTGAAAATCCTGCATGAAAAAAGCATTATTTTTAGTATAAATATAGGTATGTATATTGATTGAGTTCGCATGAACGCTTAACCCGAAATATGGGAGGAGAGATTTGTCCCACCGGGCGTGCCAGAATCTGTAGGGTGTTTTTCGTCACCCCAGTGAGATGGGAATACGCGCGCGCTTGTCAGGCGTACTACAGATTCCCCCTGCCTAGGGTAGGCTGGGGTTTAATGATTGTGGGGATCCGAATCTCCGGCAGGCGCGGACTAAGCTGCCGTTAATTACCCCTCGCTTTTGGGGCGAGGGAACCTCCGATTAACGGGTTAAACTGGTCATGCGAACTCAATGTGCAGTGTACGTGTGTTCTGTTCTGAAGGGGGTTTTGGATATATCGGGAGCCACGCAGAGTTTTTACGGGGGTCCCGCTACCCGGATAGCGGGCTGGGGGTCAAGGGGGCTAGCAGCCCCCTTGCGGGGTTCGGGGCAGCGCCCCGGCCCGAAATTTTTTTTGAGGGGGAGAATGTTGCGGAGTATGTGTATGTGTACATTTATATACAAATGTATATATATACATATATATATAAATAAAGGGGAAAAGGCATCCAAAGGATGCGTGGGGCAGCACCTTGGGCGCTGCGCGCTTAGGTGCTGTGCGCTCAGGCGCAAGCGCGCCACGTGTCGGCACGTGGGCGCTTTGGGCATGAGCGCTGCGCGCAGGAGCGCAAGCGCGCGCGCCACGTGTCGGCACGCGGGCGCTTTGCGCATGAGCGCTGTGTCGACGCGGGCGCTTTGCGCAAGAGCGCTGCGCGCATGAGCGCTAGCGCGCTGCGCGCGCCACGTGTCGGCACGCGGGCGCTTTGCGCAATGCGCGTTGCACGCAGGTGTGCAAGCAAGCGCGCACGCCACGTGTCAGCACGCGGGCGCTTTGCGCACGTGCGCAAGCGCGCAGGTGCGCAAGCGCGCGCGCCACGTGTCGGCACGCGGGCGCTTTGCGCACGTGCGCAAGCGCGCAGGTGCGCAAGCAAGCGCGCGCGCCCACCACGTGTCGGCACGCGGGCGCTTTGCGCCCTTGCGCAAGCGCGCAGGTGCGCAAGCGCGCGCGCCACGTGTCGGTACGTGGGCGCTTTGCGCACTTGCGCTGCGCGCCGGAGAGGACAAGAGGCTTTTAGCCTGAAAAAAGATTTCTCAAAGAGAAATCAGAGAGGAGTCGGGCTCCTGAATGTGTTCTGGGTTTAATGGAAGTAGTTCTTCTTCTTCCTCCTGTTGCTTGCTGGATCTTGAAGATCAAGAGATGTGAAATCTCAAAATCTCTCCTTTTTAAGATCTGATGACAGATCCACGTTCCCCTTTGTGGGTTTTGTGGTGAAAAACTAATTTGTTTTATAAAAAGAAGAGTAAAACTCTTGATTTAATTCAAGAGAAAGAAGAAGGTTTTGGAACCTTCAAGAAGAAGAATAGATCTCAGATCTGGAAACTTTTTTAGAGAGAGAAAAAGTTTTTTAGATATTTTCATTATCTTTGCCTTTATAGGCCATACATTTTACACATAGCCCCTTGGGCTTCACAAAATGGCATTTTTGCCATCACATGGCTCATGTGCCATTTCATTTTTGCACATAAGCCATGGGCTTACAAAATATTGGCTTTATGCCCATTTTGTTTACATTCATGCATAAAAGAATTACATAAAAATTATTTATGACATGATTTATATTTTAGCATGGGGAGGGTCGGCCGCTTCACGTTTCGGACTCGACCCGGGCATGGGCCCACTTGACCCGGGCTTGGGCCCACCTGGCTTGGGGTTGACCTTGACTTTGACTCGGTCAACCGGGGTGTAAATTTTTACCCCAACAAAGTGCCCCCATCAATAAATGCACACCGCACATTTGAGTTGTGTGCATGAAATTGATGGATCTTGAAGCTGAACTTCGAGGTGGAACATCATTGCAGAGGCGAAGCATCATCCCGGGGAGCATGATTCCCGGGGATCGGAGCATCATTTCGACGAGCGGAGCATGATTCCAGGGTTCGGAGCATCATTCCGAAAGGCAGAGCATAATTCCAGAGATCCGAGCATCTTTCCGAAGAGCGGAGCATAATTCCAGAGATCGGACCATCGTTCCGATGGGCGGAGCATCATTCCAATTTGCGGAGCATCATTCCAGGGTTCGGAGCATCATTCCGAAAGGCAGAGCATAATTCCAGAGATCGGAGCATCTTTTCGAAGAGCGGAGCATAATTCCAGAGATCCGAGCATCTTTCCGAAGAGCGGAGCATAATTCCAGAGATCGGAGCATCGTTCCGATGGGCGGAGCATCATTCCAATTTGCGGAGCATCATTCCAGGGTTCGGAGCATCATTCCGAAAGGCAGAGCATAATTCCAGAGATCGGAGCATCTTTTCGAAGAGCGGAGCATAATTCCAGAGATCGGAGCATCGTTCCGATGGGCGGAGCATCATTCCAATTTGCGGAGCATCATTCCAGGGATCGGAGCATCATTCCGATGGGCGGAGCATTATTCCAGGGTTCGGAGCATCATTCCGAAGGGCGGAGCATAATTCCAGGATTCGGAGCATCATTCCGAAAGGCGGAGCATGATTCCAGAGTTCGGAGCATCCTTCCGAAGAGCGGAGCATAATTCCAGGGATCGGAGCATCGTTCCGATGGGCGGAGCATGATTCCAAGGATCGGAGCATCATTCCAATTTGCGGAGCATCATTCCAATTTGCGGAGCATCATTCCAGGGATCGGAGCATCATTCCGATGGGCGGAGCATTATTCCAGGGTTTGGAGCATCATTCCGAAGGGCGGCAGACATTTTGACCGAAGCATAATTTCGATGCAGAGGTTGATTCCCAGGCGAAGCGTAATTTCGACAAGGAAGGCAGATATTTCGAGACGAAGCATTGATTTCGACACGGGATACATTCTGAGACGGAGCATGATTCCGGCGCAGAGCTTGTTGGCTGACTTGATTCCGAGACGAAGCATAATTTCGACAGGGAAGGCAGGTACACCGAGGCGAAGCATCATTTCAACACGGGGTGCATTCTGAGACGAAGTATAATTCCGACGCAGAGCTTGCTGGTTGACTTGATTCCGAGGTGGAGCATAATTCCGACGAGGAGGTCGTTATCCCGAGGCGAGGCGTGATTTCGACACGGGGTACACTCTGGGACGGAGCATGATTCCGCCGTAGAGATTGTTGGTTTGATTTGATTTGGGTTGACATCAGCATCGCTACACTGGAATATGGTACCAGGAGCGAATCATCATTTGTCATGAGAGGATTTGGGAATTGGGGTTTTTATTTGGCATCTGCATTGCTGCACTGGAATAATGCCAGGAGCAACTCATCATGTGCCCCGAGAGGATTTGGATTTGGTTTGTTTGGCATCTGCATTGCTGCACTGGAATAATGCCAGGAGCAACTCATCATGTGCCCCGAGAGGATTTGGATTTGTTTTTTTTTTTGTTTGGCATCTGCATTGCTGCACTGGAATAATGCCAGGAGCAACTCATTATTTGCCCCGGGAGGACTTGGGAGAGATTGGGATCGTTTTACGCCCGTGGATTGTATACGGTTTTGCAGGATGTATGATCCAGACCGTAGGGCCGAAAGAAAAAAAAATATTTCGAGATTTTGTCGGCGTCTGCATCGCTGCACTAGAATATGGTACCAGGAGCGACTCATCATTCGCCACTGGGGTATGGGATTTGGAATTTGGGTTGGCGTCTGCATCGCTGCACTGGAATATGGTACCAGGAGCGACTCATCATTCGCCTTTTGGGGTATGGGGAGCGATGGCTTAGGAGACAGGTTTGGATCCCTATCACCTAAGACTTTTCAATTTTATGGGCCGTGAGGGTCCCATAAAAGCATTTTCTCCCTACGAGTCGTAAGGATCCCGCAGGTGTATTTTCTCCTTAAGAGTCGTGAGGACTCCTAAGTGTGTTTTTCCTTGGTGAGTCGTAAGGATCTCACGAAGGTTTGTTCTCCTCATGCATCGTGAGGACACATGAGTGGGTCTTTCCAATGAAGCATAATTCCAAAGGCGGAGACCAGCCGCGTAACTGGTGGTTGCGGTGGGGCATGGGTATGCTGAGAATTATTTGAGCCCGTGGATTGTATACGGTAGTCAATTTGGGGACTGGCCGTAGGGCTGGAAGAATTTTGGGAAATTGGATTTTTGTTTGGCGTCTGCATCGCTGCACTGGAATATGGTACCAGGAGCGACTCATCATTCGCCGCTTTTTTTTGTTTTTGCTGTTTTTTTTTTTTGCCGCGATTGCTCTATCATTTCAGCTTTTCTTATCGCGAAGGTCGCGATTGCCCTATCATTTCGGCTATTTATTCGCGGTTGCCCCATCATTTCGGCTTTATTTTCATTTTTATTTTTACTCGCTGATTTTTATTGCGAGTTGCCCCATCATTTCGGCTTTTCTTTATTTTTCTTTTATTTACACATTTTTTTTTATTTACATTTTTTTTTACATTCCCAGTTTAACGACTTAGAGGTCGATTGTTTTCAGAGAAAGGCAGATGCCTGAGAGAATCGATTTCACGAAGAACTTCGGTCTCCGTTTGTATGAAATTGGCGGTTGCAGCTTGACTGTTTGTTAACACGCCTTTAGACAGTTCTATCTCTCCTGCCTTGTATTGCTTTTCGACCCAATCTTTGAAGACGAAGCAGTCCTCAATGGCATGGCCTATCACTCTGTGATAGGGGCAGTATTTGGGGTCGTCGGTCCTATTCGCTTCCTGCGGTCTTTTTGACTCTGGGAGTTGTAGACCGTTCTTTAGGGCGTCTTTGAATATTTTACGGATTTTGTCCCTTCTGAAGGAATAGACCTTATCCAGCTTCTCTTTGAGTGGAGATTCTCCTCCCTCTCCGAACACTGGCTTCCGAGGCTGGTTGGCGCTAGGCCCGCTCATCCTTTGCTTATTTCGGTTAGCCGAAGTGTTGAAAGATTCAGAATCATCGGAGTTTCCGCCTTTGCGATTATCGTCCTTTCGGTTTCTCCAGGACCTATTGTTATTTTGGGAGTCAGAGGAGGACTCCTGCTTTGAGCGTTCCAACATCTGGACTTTTCTGGTCAGCTCTTGGAATGTTTTGAGACCCGCGGTACATAGAAACGGGGTCATCCAGTTGTTGAGATTTCCGACAAGGAGACTGACAGATTGGTCCTGCTCTATCGGCGGTTCGCATTTGACGGAGAGATTGCGCCATCGGGTTATAAAATCCGTGCTGCTTTCATTGTTCTTGGGCCTGGTCCTTACGAGCTCGGCAATGGTAATCTTATCGCTGACGCTCATGAACCTCTGCCGAAACAGAGATTCCATTTGGACGAAAGTAGTAACGGAGCCATCTGGTATGCTCGCGTACCAGTCGAAAGCAACATCGGTCAGGCTATTAACGAACTGGCGGAGGAGAAGCGCATCATTGCCCCCAGTATTCCCTCAAGAGGCTTTGAAGTGGGCGATGTGTTGATTCGCATTTCCCGTCCCATCGAATCTTCCGAATTTAGGGATGACATAGCCGCTAGGAAATTCCACCAGATCATACTGAGCAGGATATGGTCTCCCACTACTGCCGATATCTTTTTGCGCTTCGGCTTCGGCCACCAATGTTTTGACTTTGCTGGCAACCAAATCCATGATTTGATCTTAAGTTAGCGGGCTACTGTCATCGGTAGCCAAGACATTTGCTGAGATACGATGCGACTGATTTTCATGCTGTCCGCCCACTTTTGGATTTGAGTGAATAGGCGTCGGTTGCTTTGGGACACCGTTTCCCGGTTCATGAGCTGAGCCCTGTGCTTGATTGGGCGGCTGAGAGGCAAGTTGGGCCGTAAGCCGTAAGACGACATTTGTCAAGTCGTCGATCTTTGAGTAGAGCTTGGCCATCTCCTTATCTTTGCTTCTGAGCTGTTTTCGGAGCTCTTGGAGAAGTTGCTGCTCTGTGGTCTTAGGACGGAAAGTTGGCTCATCTTCGCTTTCCGAGCCTGACTCCTCATGAATTGACGGCTCTCTCTGCCTATCAGCCTCATCGAGAGGGTTTTCATCATCCAGCGGAGGCGGCTGTTCTTGGGAAGTGGCAACCACATTAAAGCCAGATTGGATTTGAGATGTGGTAGCCCCGTCCTTGCTCTTGCTGCGCGTGCCCACCACGTAGACAGTGTGGATAACACATTTAGCCATCCCCTCATCTTTGGCGGGGTAACCCTGTTCTTCGAACCTCATGAGGTTTAGCCTGGCAGTAGCCCTAGCCCTTTTGTTGGCTCTATATCTGAGCCTTTTCTCCCTCAGCTTCTCGATTTTGAAGGCTTGGCCGGCATCTGCTACCCGGGAAGCCATTGTGAGTTGATCAGAGGGGAGCTTAGAGAAGACACCCGATCGAGTAGTGGTCAAGGGCACCGCTGGAGCTTGCTCAGGACGCGTTGTAGCTTTATTGGTGTTGATGGCCTTGCCCCCAGCTGGGGCCAAGGAAAATCGTTCAGACACCGACTTGCGTTTGGGTTGGGGCGCCCTTGAGATCACCACATTTGGTCTCCTGCCTTTCGAGACCGGTTTGTCTGCCACCGGGGCTTGAGGAGCTGGGATGGCGCCAACTGGCATGAACAGAATAGAGCCGAATGGTAGCAGCGGCTCCTCCCATTGTCGCCCGAGACTGGCCAGGAGGACCGTCCTGGAGTCTATCTTCATTGTGTAGGAGACGGGAGCTGAGTTCATCTTCGGAGACATTGTTGAAAGGTGATCGCTTGAAAATCCTGCATGAAAAAAGCATTATTTTTAGTATAAATATAGGTATGTATATTGATTGAGTTCGCATGAACGCTTAACCCGAAATATGGGAGGAGAGATTTGTCCCACCGGGCGTGCCAGAATCTGTAGGGTGTTTTTCGTCACCCCAGTGAGATGGGAATACGCGCGCGCTTGTCAGGCGTACTACAGATTCCCCCTGCCTAGGGTAGGCTGGGGTTTAATGATTGTGGGGATCCGAATCTCCGGCAGCCGCGGACTAAGCTGCCGTTAATTACCCCTCGCCTTTGGGGCGAGGGAACCTCCGATTAACGGGTTAAACTGGTCATGCGAACTCAATGTGCAGTGTACGTGTGTTCTGTTCTGAAGGGGGTTTTGGATATATCGGGAGCCACGCAGAGTTTTTACGGGGGTCCCGCTACCCGGATAGCGGGCTGGGGGTCAAGGGGGCTAGCAGCCCCCTGGCGGGGTTCGGGGCAGCGCCCCGGCCCGAAAATTTTTTTGAGGGGGAGAATGTTGCGGAGTATGTGTATGTGTACATTTGTATACAAATGTATATATATACATATATATATAAATAAAGGGGAAAAGGCATCCAAAGGATGCGTGGGGCAGCACCTTGGGCGCTGCGCGCTTAGGTGCTGTGCGCTCAGGCGCAAGCGCGCCACGTGTCGGCACGTGGACGCTTTGGGCATGAGCGCTGCGCGCAGGAGCGCAAGCGCACGCGCCACGTGTCGGCACGCGGGCGCTTTGCGCATGAGCGCTGTGTCGACGCGGGCGCTTTGCGCAAGAGCGCTGCGCGCATGAGCGCTAGCGCGCGCGCGCCACGTGTCGGCACGCGGGCGCTTTGCGCAATGCGCGTTGCATGCAGGTGTGCAAGCAAGCGCGCACGCGCCACGTGTCGGCACGCGGGCGCTTTGCGCACGTGCGCAAGCGCGCAGGTGCGCAAGCGCGCGCGCCACGTGTCGGCACGCGGGCGCTTTGCGCACTTGCGCAAGCGCGCAGGTGCGCAAGCAAGCGCGCTCACCACGTGTCGGCACGCGGGCGCTTTGCGCCCTTGCGCAAGCGCGCAGGTGCGCAAGCGCGCGCGCCACGTGTCGGCACGTGGGCGCTTTACGCACTTGCGCTGCGCGCCGGAGAGGACAAGAGGCTTTTAGCCTGAAAAAAGATTTCTCAAAGAGAAATCAGAGAGGAGTCGGGCTCCTGAATATGTTCTGGGTTTAATGGAAGTGGTTCTTCTTCTTCCTCCTGTTGCTTGCTGGATCTTGAAGATCAAGAGATGTGAAATCTCAAAATCTCTCCTTTTTAAGATCTGATGACAGATCCACGTTCCCCTTTGTGGGTTTTGTGGTGAAAAACTAATTTGTTTTATAAAAAGAAGAGTAAAACTCTTGATTTAATTCAAGAGAAAGAAGAAGGTTTTGGAACCTTGAAGAAGAAGAATAGATCTCAGATCTGGAAACTTTTTTAGAGAGAGAAAAAGTTTTTTAGATATTTTCATTATCTTTGCCTTTATAGGCCATACATTTTACACATAGCCCCTTGGGCTTCACAAAATGGCATTTTTGCCATCCCATGGCTCATGTGCCATTTCATTTTTGCACATAAGCCATGGGCTTACAAAATATTGGCTTTATGCCCATTTTGTTTACATTCATGCATAAAAGAATTACATAAAAATTATTTATGATATGATTTATATTTTAGCATGGGGAGGGTCGGCCGCTTCACGTTTCGGACTCGACCCGGGCATGGGCCCACTTGACCCGGGCATGGGCCCACCTGGCTTGGGGTTGACCTTGACTTTGACTCGGTCAACCGGGGTGTAAATTTTTACCCCAACAGCTGATACTCTTGCATAATCTTTTCTCGCTCTTTGGCCATCTGCGTCCTCAGCACCACATTTCTTCGGAAACCGGTCGCATCCCAACGCCTCTGTAGGCATATCCGACCTTTAATCTTAACGGGGAGTAACAGCAGCTTGTCAGCATCTCGTATGAACCTCTTGTCCCACTTGTCTGTATCATCGTCTACTCCGACGTCACGTCTCTATCTGCGCACTGCAATTGTTCTCGGCTGCGGTCCATCCGAAGTCTCTCGCAAGGACTCGAAATCACGAACTCGGTATCTTCATCACTCTGTAGAACATATCAGGCCGAACACATCCTCGGGAACTCGTCCCAACCTACGGAGGTATACTCCATACACATCCCTTCTTGATCAATTCACAACGCATCTGGGTGAGGTCCTCTATCCAAACCTAGTCAACTATCTCGTCGACGATGCTGAACTCTGGCCTGCTGGGTGAGCGCAATATGACTACTCCTGGGTCCAGGTCTTCTCGTATAGTATTCAAGAAAGGTCCTGTCGAGGTCTCTCTCAAATCTCGTTTCTGCCGAATTTCCCGGAAGTTATCGTCTTTTCTATATCTGTTTCTTGTTCCGGAACGGCTGCATACTCAACACGACTCCTTCGGGAAGATATATCAATAATCAACGCCTCTGCATGCGTGTCGCATCTCTGATGTCAGCGGAGTGGAACGTCATCTCATCAAGATCTCATACGAATCTCTTACTCCACTTTTCTCTGCAGTCGACTGCTTCGGACTTGTCTCATCGTGGCTGCATGGACTGCGCTCCAACGGCTATGCTCGTATCTGGAGTCTCTCAAGCAATGTGTCCCATCACATAATATCCGAATGATGTCGAACCATCTGATCGACTCGTCAGAACCCCATAATCCCCCAAGAGAAAAACATCTTGAGTACAGTTTAATAGTATCCCAGTACATATCACAGCACCTATGGACCAACCGTGGAAGGGCAAACCCAAGCCTCACAAATGGCACCGCTAAACTGCCGCAAACCATAAGGTTCAGAGGCGTTCCATGGTCATTACTCCGAGTTAGGGTTTCATTCTTCTAGAGGTTCCATAGCAATACTTGCAATGTCTTCCGAATACTTTAAACTTGGAATCGGGTTCCTGACATTCGATCGTCTCTATCGACTCTCAACGAATCTACGTGAAGTCGTCTCTAGCTGAAATCAATCTATCTGATGACCTCGCATCGGGGTAAGCGAACGAACCACATGTCCTAGTCATTCATTCTCGGGTGACTAGCGACCTTCCAACATATCTCTAAGTATATACTCACGCTGCAGTAGCTCCAACATCTGGGCAATATCTCATCATTTGCAGCAACAACTGGCTCATTCGTCGGTACGCTGAACAGCGTCTCAATCATCATGAATAAGCGATATATCAATGGTCATCATATTCTGGCTGGCCTCTAGCAGTAGCCTGATCCTCTGGTGTCGATCAGCATATCCTGGAAATCTCGTAAAAGCGATATGTCAAACGCTCATGGCGCGAAAACACAATAAAACGACACCTCTATACGCAATCGTACGTCTCTGGAATCACGCCCTGGTCAGTCCTCGTCCGTGACGAGCTCAAGCTGACGCACTCTAGCCGTAGCTCTCTCTGCTCGTGTAATCGTGGCTGCAAAATCATAACCAACATCGATGAGGATAGATCATAGGAATGAATATAATATTGTGCAAGGAAATGTACATCCTAAGGTTTCTTAAGCGGAGTAGCGTATCGTAAGTATGCCGCGGAACATACGTACGGTACGTCACTCTACTCAAGCTACCTACTCCATCAACCAAGGGTCATCCTACGCGACGAAAGTTCGGGTATAATACCCTCTCGACTAAGTCTAAGTTCCGTAAGGTCAAGCCTAAGTTCCGTATATATATATAAACGCTCTAGGCTCCGCATAGTCAAATTTAGAATCGAACCAAGGTTAACCTAGTGCTCTGATACCAACTTTGTCATGACCCAAAAGAGCACGTGACTGGCCCTTAAATCATATGAAGTCTAAAGGACCTCATCTAATCCAAGTAAGCCAAAAACCCAGAAATCTAAAACCATTTTAAAGAGTAAATAAAGAAAATTGGTTTTTAAGAAGTAGGAAAACATGTTGAAAACAAGGTTTTGAAATAAGTAAGCCGAATATGCAATTTAAAAATCCTCAATGTCTTTTCTAAAAATTTTGGCAGACTTTCATTTATACATACTGGCCCCGAACGGGGTACAACATGATAAAAGCATATATACAATGACAAAAGGCATACCCAAGCGGGAGCTAGCACTTCGTCAGTCGACGGTCACAACCACGCAAGTAGTATAATATACAACGCCAAAGGGCGAGGATTAAAACTCAAAGGAAAACTCAAATCAGCTTGAAAACCATAATACTAAAACGCGCGACTCTAAGGTCGAAATAATACACAACTGGTTTTCTAAGTCTGAAACAATACACAAGTTTGGTTGATGGAATTTTTAGATACAACTGAATAATACATATACAATGGTGGTTCTGATGCAAAAGAATCCACCTACCAAAGCAAGTCAGTGTGCCAGAAAGCCGCAATGGAACCTGTACGGCAAAACCTGCAAGAAACTGTGGAACAACGGGGGTGAGTTGCCAACTCGTGAATAGAAAACATCACAGAGCAGAAATCGTATGTATGACTCATCCTAGGTCAATACGATCAGATAAATATATAAACCTCAAATGAATAAGTCTGAAGCATGATAAGGTTGCAATGCAACATCTATACATGAGTGTAGTGCCAAGTGCTCGTGCTCGTGCCAGTGCCTCAGGTAATAACATATCATAAATATGAGGTATGATCAATGTCGACTATATCCTGAAGTCTATGAATATGTGGATATCATCCAACTATGTGATCAATGTCATCAATGCCGATATATGTATGTGGAAATCGTCCACGTGTCACCCAATGACAATAAGCATCATGTATGTAAATATCATAAACATATGCATGGAAGTATGAGGATGTAAATCAACATGTGTCGCTCGTGACATATCAAAATCATGGAACCTGAGTGTCAAGCATCGACACTCGAAAACTTCATGAAACCCATGCCTAGCATCGGCACGTAAATCCTCATATATCGGGCTCCGTCGGTCCAGATCGGCCCACGGGCTCCGTCAGTCCGGAACGGCCCATATAATCTCTCGACTACGGTCGGTATCCTCCAGATATACGCCGAGCCCAAATACTATCACCGGTAGGTAGTAGTCCCTCTTCCAGGCTCACCGTCTACTACACAGTGATCCGTTCTCGCCCCGGGGTACCATACCGGGTCCACCATGTACCCGCAATCGGCCTCATCTGCCTCCTCGAATCGGGTTCACAAGTCGCTCTCAGAACCGAGAAAACACATGGTGGACGCACTGAAATGTCATATCAAGGGTAACAGGGTTTTTTAAACAGTTACATACTCTCTTTTGAAATACTCACGGTTCCCAAATCCAGAAATATCATGGGAACAACATATCTCAATGCGTATAATCAAAAAGCATGATGTATGCGACATGTAAAAGAAATGTAAGCATATCAGTATATCATGCAACATGGAATAGTAATATGCACATATTGAGGGAAAACCGTGTAGGGTTACTAGGCACTCTCACAATGGTCTATAAGGCATCAACCATGCCCGATTTAAAATTTAGACGTGCCGAACAACCCTAACCAAGATCTTAGACTAGAGATTAGGCGAAACAAAGTATGTAAAACACTTTAACATCTAAGAGTTTGGGATTACAACCTTTATAGTCCGGTCCTTCACTTCATAAGCTCCGTATTGAGGTCCCTTCGCTGCGATCATCATGTACCCGGACTCTAGAGAGGCTCCACAAAGAGAATGATGCAAACTTGCTTCCGATTTTCGATAACTAATATTATCTACCTTAAAGTTTCTTAAACACAAGCTCTCACTCACAAATGAAGTGAACACCCTAATCTAAATGGCTAAGATAGATTAGGATGATGAAGTAGGATTTTAGCTCTCATTTATTTTCTTAATCTTACTTAAAATCATCACTAATGAAAAAGCTAGAAAGCTTTTCCATTGAAAAAGAGAAGGAAGAAGAAGAAGCTTTTCTTTTGTGATGAATAATGAATAAAACCTATGGTTACAAATACAACTTTTGAGTTACTTTAAATCATGTAGAGATTTAACCTAGGGTGAAGGGTTTGGGTTGGGTTAAATAATATCTTGCAAAAATATCAACACATAATATCTTTGCAAGAAACAAAACATAAGCTTCTAGAAGCTTCAAGAAGAAGTTAACCCAAATCAAACCCTAACCATGTTTAATCTCCACTAATCATGTTGCATTTGTAAACATAACTTGTTACAATATTATATATCACATATACAATATTTATTATAACAAAATAAAATAATACAATAAACATATATCGCATATATATCAATGTATTACCCGAGTGAGAAAAAGAATCTTTTAGTGAGCTTATATTAGTTAATGTAATTTAATATATCAAATATATAATTATACATTAAATTATCGAATCAACACTTGATTCGATAATCCGGCCATTTCACAAATAACCGACTAATATAATCTGTATCAGTTCATCGAATCAACACTTCATCCGATGACCCGGCTATATCCCATATATCCGGCCGATATCTCATATCGCGAGAATCTAATACGGTATCACATACATGTATTGTTCTCGGTCCCGAACATATCATATATGTGCTCCTACTCCGTTTTCGTGAGCCAAGAAACCTCTGTGTAGGACTCTAAAGAATCGTCAATACGCCGGCAGTAGGTGATGATCATATCAAACACCCACAAGCTGCAAGCGGTCAGCTAAACGTAACAGCCACCCAGGTATTGACCGATCAGAAGATCAACAAGCAAGCCTGTACATTCTCCTGCGAATCCAATCAGTAACACTCCCGTACAGTCCGGTCTCTTCGTCTGATATGTCGCATATCTCGCCTAGGGGTGGTAAACGACAGACCCCAATAGCTTGATAAGTCGTGTCGATATGAGGTCTATAACAGTTCGAGAAACTACCGATAACACTTACCAGTAAATCTCAGCAACCATGGCCATGGATTTCCAGTTATAGCCAATCGAACACAGCACAACATCAACTCCCAATACCGGGAGAGACGAATCCCCTCCTATCGCTCATTGCCTCCATGTGATTCGGGACTATACCAAAAAGCCACCTTTTTGCACGCCCTCTTGGACGTCATATGATGGAAATCAAAGCATAGTGGGAATCACACAAGACTCTATGACGATCTCGGGTCTACAGACTAACATGTACCAGTGTCACCAGAGAACTACCATCTGACGTGAGGTATAATACCATCTGGGAGTTCTCGGTGAGTCCGTCCAGTGTATACAGTCTCCACTGAGCACCCGTACACCATCCTTGATGTCAAATACCGATAGATATAGGATCATCCATCGCCTATCATATGGGTCAAGATGCGTATACGCTAGTCTACTCTGGAGTATCGATGCCCTGTCTCGGTACTCCCACGACTAGGAACATTTGAAGGATATACTTGGCGACTACACTGTCCCCACTAGTATGATCCGCATCATAGTCCCGGTAGTCAAGTACTCATCCTAAGGGCTTTATCAACATGTAACATAGAGACAATCAGAGTACATGTTAAGATAAAGTGCAACCAGATAGCTTACTATCATATCGAGCAAGAAAGTCCTCCCTATATATGTCCAAGCATCCATTACAATATACATCATATGTACAGTAATGGACTCTAGGGCATACATATAACTAACAAACCGCTCTTTTAAAATGAATCAGTTTTAAGGAGTATTTTGCGGTTCCTAAATCTCTAATCAAACCAGAATCATCTATGTATGTGCAATTATTTATGTATGTAAGTATGGGTGTACAATAGGTATGTACACAAGTATGAATGTACAATAGATGTGTGCACAAGTATCAGTGTACAATATGTAAGTACACGAGTATGCCATGCAAGGGTCTTATCCTGAATGCAACAGTACTACAGTGTAGTGACATGGTAATTATCGATGATGAAGTGTGTGAGCCGGCAAGCAGGTATACATGGGGAACATATGCATCATCGATAATGGTGCTGGTGTCCTAAGAGCATGATTTTACTATAACAATAACCATTTGCACATGCAATGCGATGCGACTAACAAGAATATGCAGAAATCGACTAATAAACGCAACAGTGACGCATCTGCATCAATATAAAAATATCATACAGTTTGCATTTTGAAATAAGACGAATCGGGGTTTTTAGTAAAATAAGGGCTACGGTGTTTTTAAGAAAATATGCGCCTTTTGAAAATATCCTTAGTATCCCTGTGCCTATCCTTGAAACACTACGGATTCGTTAGTTTTGAAATAGGTATGACATCGGCCTAGTCTAACATCTACTAAGCAACTACAGATCTAGCTAACACGCTAATCGGGAGGGGTATGGAAACCACCTAAATCTGAGTCGATATATATATATATTATAGTCGATGATCCCGCCTCAATAGTATCGCGTACGATACAGTATATCATATGACGTCCTCGAGTCATGAGTGCGGATCTATCATCAATATAAACCTCGTACGGCAAATCATCGTACGGCATCCCAAAAGTTGGGTACGGGTCAATATCACAATCATCTCATCAATTATCTGGTATCCTTATCATCATATCTCATGATCTGGGGTACTGATCTAAGTCTAGTACAAGTCGATACCATCTATAAAAACTATAAATGCGTGTGTGAAACACACGTCCAAAGGCCCGCTAAATCTCGTGTCGTATCTTAAATACGAACCACATTATATCACCGATCTCATGGCACTATGCCCAATCTCATCGACTCATCTCCAAATATCATCCACTATCCTCATCATCTAGGTATATGTATATATAATACATAAGCATGTGTGTACGTGTGGGTGTAAACCTATACTAGGGTCCGCAACTAGGAAACCATACTAGTTTACTTCTACCCATAATCTATCCATAGTACACCTACACACCTCTAGAATATCCATGTCACGCAATGAGCTATCATATATAGTATATATATAGTATACTAAACATCGAACTGCGGGGGTGCTATACGCCATCCACCCGACTTCCCCCGTAGATATAATCTACTCACCTTGCATCCTGCGTGTCGGTGTCGATGTTGCCACCATCATCTTCATCGCCTCGGATCACCGTGGGGGTACCTACATGTCACACGTATCGCATCGCATTAAAACTAAATCAAAACTAAACGACACACGAAACCAAAACAATACGCTTAAAAACTTATAGGTTAGAACCTATGGACTACGCTTTCAAAACCATCAAACTATCCTCGATATTGTCGTACGAACGCCAAGTAATCGAGGTAAAACGCAATTATACAAATCCAGAATTTAAAATACGCAATATGAAAATACGAATCAAAACAGCAACTATAGAAAAGGGTCTCAGATTTCACCCTAGGTCAAATTAGACAATTTTGCATATACCAAAGGTCTAGTGTACGTGAAATAAAGCTTCAGAACCAACATGAGCCAAAATGGTGGGACCGAGGCCGCAATTTGCAGCCAATTGGATTAAATCTGCGGCCAGTTTGGGGAATTAAGGGCTAGGGTTTTGGTGGTAGCTTCCTACTTGCCTGCATGTATCACTGCCGTTGCAAAATAATTTTCAGAGTCTCGGGGTGATAGCAGATTTCATTTAACCCTCACAGAATCCACAAATTTCCGATATCGGCTTTTCTAAATCCGTATTCCGGGTTTCTAGTCTCTGGTTTAGGCCTGGATTCTAGCACTACGGGGTTGTGTGGCCTCTACTGAGCTCAACTTTACATCACAACTCTCAAATTCCTTTAACCCTAACTAGAAATCTTCTAAGTCCACAAAACCACTGGATATCGGTTCTAATCTAATATGGGGGTAAATGTAATGGAAACACTAAGCTTATAGTTTTAGAAAATACCGCATTTGGCAACTCAAGAAAATTCTTGAGTTTCCCCAAGTGGCCAAAATCCTTGCTTTCTTGGGTCAATGTGTTTCCCATGAGTTTGTGCATCTTTTTTGGGAAATGGGATTTGGGTTTTGAGTTGATTTTTATGGAGTTTTATGGGTTGAAGATGGAGGAGGAGGGGGAGGCAGCAGCAGCAGCAACAACAACAAGAGGAGGGGAGAGGGAATGAGTGAAGGAAAATTATGGGGGATGGCTCAAAACAAGGTTGACCCCTCACACTCTCTTTCTCTCTCTCACCCATACCTCACACTGTTCCATTCATTATTCAATTTCTTTTCTTTTCTAATCCCTTTTCCTTCTCTCCTCAATAGTAAACCCAAAATAAAAGCCATTAAAAATGCAACAAGTGTAACAATGATACGGTGCAACGTTTTGCACAAAATACTCCTAAAGCGCGATTAGCGACTTTTAATCGCGATTAGCACTAAATTAATGTCAAACTAATCATAGAAACTTAAAATTTGCATAATTCACATAAAACACCCTCTTTCTAGTAATTTCTATAATTTTCCAAATTTTTCCCCTTTTATCGGTATTTAATTATACCAAAATATTAAAATATTCATTAAAAACAATATTAAATTATAAAAATTCCCCAAAAATAATATTTTATTTTTCTAAAATGTTACAACAAGTAGGTATATACGTAAGTATGAGTGTACAATATGCCTGTGCGTCAATATGGATGTACAAGTATGTATATACGCAGGTATGAGTGTACAATCTGTCTGTGCGCCAATATGGATGTACAAGTAGGTATATACGCAGGTATGAGTGTACAATATGCCTATGCGCCAATATGGATGTACAAGTAGGTATATACGCACGTGTGACTGTACAATATGCCTGTGCGCCAATATGGATGTACAAGCAGGTATATACGCAAGTATGAGTGTACAATATACCTGTGCGCCAATATATCATGGAAGGAGTCATATCCTGATGCAGCAATCCTACTGTGTAGTGACATGGCAATTATCGATGATGAAGTGTGTGAGTCGGCAAGCAGGTGTACGTGGAATATACGCATCCTCGATAATTGTGCTGGTATCCTGACAGCATGGGTTTAATATAACAATAAACACATTTAAACATGCAATGCGATGCGAATAGCAAGAATATGCGGAAATTGAATAATAAACGCAATAGTGAAGAATCTACATCAATATATATATATGTCATACAGTTTTGCCATTTGAAGTAACACGAATCGTGGTGTTTAGAAAAAAATAAGGGCTACCGTAGTTTTAAGAATAGATGCGTCTTTTGAAAATATCCGTAGAATCCCTTGGCCTATCTTTAAAATACTCACGATTCGTTGGTTTTGAAATAGGTATGACTCGGGTCTAGTCTAACATCTACTAAGTAAACTACAGATCTAACTAACAAGCTAATCGAAAGGGTATGGAAACCACCTAAATCTGAGTCGATATATATATATATACATATATAATAGTCGGTGATCTCGCCTCAATAGTATCACATACGATACAATAAATAACATAACATCCTCGAGTCAAGAGTGCGAATCAATCATCAATATATAGCTCGTACGTAAATCCGTCTTACGGCATCCCAATCTAGGTACGGGTCAAATATCACATTCATCTCATCATTTATCTGGTATCCATATCATCATATCTCATGAACTGGGGTACTGATCTAAGTCTAGTACAACTGATACCATCTGCATATATATGCGTGTATGAAAACACACGCCTAAAGGCCCACTAAAATCTCATGTCGTATCTCCTAATACGAACCACATCATATCACTGATCTCGTGGCACCATGCCTAATCTCATCGACTAATCTCCAAATACCTTGTACAATCCTCATCATCCATGTGTAGGTATATATATATATATATATATACATAGCCCCATACCTATGTGTGTGTATATATATATATCCCCATATACGCACAAGTATAACAAGTAAGCATGTGTGTACGTGTAGGTGTAAACCTTATTCTAGGGCTCGCAACTAAACTAACAAGAGACACCATCATCCAATTACACTAAAGTTATCCATGACTCCCAAAGTCTATCTAGATAATCATAACCTCACAATACCATATAAATATATCCATATAATATATATATACCATACACTATGCTACGAACTGCCGGGGTGCTATACGCCATCCACCCAACTTCCCCCGTAGACATAATCTACTCACCTTGCTCTTCGCTTGCCATTGTCGACGTCGCCACGCACTTGCTTGTCGTCTCTAAGTCCTCACGGGGGTACCTACACATCATAACGTATCGTGCCGCATTAAAACCCAATTCAAAACCAAAATGACACGCTAAAATCCTATAGGTTAGAACCTGCGGACTACGCCTATCAAACCACCAAACAACCCTCGATATCGTCGTACAAACGTCAAGTGATCGAGGTAAAATGCAAATACTAAAATCCAGAATCCAAATATGAAAAATATAACTCCGAATAAAAACAACTCCTCATGAAAACGGTCCCAGATTTTACCCTAACTGGAATTAGCAAATTTTGCATACAGGAGGGGTCTAGTTTACTGGAGATGGAGCTATAGACGAAGCACGAACCAAATCCAACCCACCCTGGCCGCAAATTCCGGCCAGATGGAATAAATCTACGGCCCAATGTTGGGGTATGGGGATAGGGTTTCAGTGGGGGGTCCTAGGTTGCCTGCATCTATCACTGTCTTTGCTAAATAATTTTCAGGTCACCCGGGTGTTAGCAGATTACTAAAAACCATCACAATTTCCACAATTTCCGTATCTGTAGAATTTCAAAGTTCGTATTTGGGGTTTTAGTCTCAGGTTTAGTCCATAATAAGATCACAACAGGGGTTGTATAGCCACTACTAATCTCAATTACGCTTTTGGAATCAATTCAAACCCTAATCCTTTTATAGGAATTTCCAAAACTCATTAAACGTCGCCTAATGACCTCTAAACATGCATGGAAGCTAAATTAAACCAAATACTACACTAATGGTTCAGAAATTACCTCATTTGGCACTCATGAGCCCCCTATAGCACCAAAATGCAAACTTTCTTGGTCCGATGTGTTTGTATTGAGCTTGTGCAAGCTTTTTGTGAAGGGAAGTATGTGTTTTGATGTTGTTTTGAGGGTGAAGTGAGGTGGAGGAGGTGGTGGAGGGAGAGGGCAGCAGCTCTTGATGGAGGAGGAATGAAAAGAGATGAAGGAAATGAAGAGGGAAGAGAATGACTCATGGTCAATTGACCCTCTCACCTCTCTCTCTCATGCCCATGCCTAATATTCTAATCCTTTTTGTTTTGTTCTCTTTTCTTTTTTTTCCTTTTCTTTTCTCTTCTCCCATAAAACCCAAAACCATGAATGAAAATGAAGAGAAATCCATGTAGGAAAATGTAACACAAGTGTAAAAATGATATGGTGCATGTTTTGCACAAAACAAGCTTAATGCGCGATTAGCGATATTTAATCGCGATTAGCACTAAAATTGTATATAATAAATCACAATTAACTTAAAATTGCTTAATTCATATAAAACACCCTATTTTTAGTAATTTCTATAATTTTCTAAAAATTTTCCCAAATTTATCGATATTTAATTATACCGCCTTATTAAAATATTCAATATATCTATTATTTAATTATAAAAATTCCCAAAAATAATAGTTTATTTTTATAAAATGTTACAATCTTCCCCCCTTAAAAATATTCGGTCCCCGAATTTAAATTTAAACCCCTCAAATACTAAAACGTTTCAGTAAAAAGTCCAAGTCGTCGGGGTTCCGAAATCATCAATACATAAAACGCATCATAGCGCAATGCATGCGCATGAACAATGAGCAGATAACTACAAATCAAAACCCCGTCAAGCATCTCGCAATCATCGGAGTCATAGTGAAGACACAAATGTCAAATCCAATACGAAAACCAATATGATATAAATCAGAACTATACATGTAAACATCTGAAGGAAATGCATGCCAAACCTTTCATGTTGCTGTGCGATGCGCATATCGCGGCACATTGGCGGACGTATATTGTAAGAAAATAGCTACATATATACTAATCCTTTGTTTAATATGTATGTCCCGCCGTTATTGAAAATAATTTAGAAGGGTTTCATTTATAAAATGTTTCGTGTCATCTCGGACACGTCGGTAAATACTGAGACTATAGCTCCTTTGTGGAAATCCCTTCAGTAACTATCAATGCATGCAAAAATATATTCAGGTACTGTCCTCTGACTAGTCCTGCTCAGTCACTATATCAAATACTAAATATCATAAAAACGTACTGATCCAGCAGAAATCAAATCCAAAATGTGCATAAGAATACTGCGTGCGTCTGGTGCGCACGGAAAAATTGAAATCCATCAATGTGCCATACATGTGCACAAAAACAATATCTAAGTGTGACGGGTGTGCACAAAGCACCTGTCAAAGGCAACGGGTGTGCCTGACAACAAATATGCGGTGCATCTGATATGCACGGAGAATCTCGATTCAGTGCATCTGGTGTGTACCAAAATCGCATCTCATAACATGCGCCCAACATGCGCGAAAATCCAAATCAGGTGCATCCATCATGCATGAATAAAATCTAAATCATGTGCATCCAACATGCACGAAATCATGAAATCCAATATCAAGCGCCGAACATGCGCAAAATCCAATCCAAGCGCACCAAATATGCGCAAGAATCCAAATCAAATGCACAGAGTGCACGAAATCAATATCAATATCATAATCAAAATCGACGGTACACATTAAACCTCAATCTAAATCAGGTATACCGCGGTATATAATCTCACAACCATGTGCATCAGCATGCACAAATCAAATCAAAACTCTAAAAGTGCATGAAAACTATGTCGAAAGCATAAGTAAAATCACATGCGTAACAAAGGCATAAAATCAAAATCAACATATCGAATGACATCAAACCAGAGTCAGGTGTAACCTTGGTCCATAAAATACGTATCAATGCACTGCAAGTATATATGAACTATATCGAGTGCAACAACCAAATCGTGTGCGCGCCATATGCACAAAATCAACCCAACTGTATGAAATCCATGAAATCATAAACATCTTCTACCAAGGCACAAAACGATATTAAGTGCAATCACTGTGCACAAATCATAAATCAACACAACGGTGTATAAAGCATATCTTAAGGGTAATAACTATGCACAAAATATGAATACCCAGTAGGTGCAACCATGGTGCACGAAAGCAAATATCATGAAACTCAGTCATCAAGACTAAATCATGCGAATAGATCGTCCAAAATACCGAAATCCAAGATGACGGATACGTGATAATCGAATCACCAAATCACAAATCATAAATACCGTCGTCAATATTTCCTCCTTCAAAGTCGAGAAGGTGTCGATGCATCCAATGCTAGCAGAGAAAGATATCTACTTGCCTACTGTTCGTGGCCTGGTATCTGGTGCCCTTAGGCTCTTGTCTCTCACTGTAGATTGCTAAGTGCATAGCTCCTCGGCTCAACGGTTCAATATGGAAACGATAATGGAAGCAGTCCGCTCCGGCACATCCTCTAAAGATCTGTAACGACCCCAATATTACTATACCATCGTATTTCTTTCTTTAGTAAAATATTGTATTTATTTATTCATAATATTATTCTGTATATTTTGTTTTCTAGTATATATATATTATTTTATTATTCCAAATATTTTTTTTTCAAACCTAATTTTTAAACTAAATCTTAACCTATTTCAAATTAAACGCAAGACCTGACCCTGCCCATAACCCAAATCCAATCTCATTTTCATTTTCTTTTATAAAACTATGGGCCCAAAAGCACACTTTCTTTTCAAGCAACAACATATATTTAATTCTAATTAAATATGTGCATTTACAATCTTTTAGCTCATTGGTTAAGTCTTTGCATTGTTATTCCATAAGTCACATGTTCAAATCCCCATTCTTGCAATTTTTTTTATTCTTCTCATAACTTACAAATGAGATCTTTCATTTCCAAAATGAATGTTGACCTTTCATTTCTATTTTAATTCCCATATTGAATGCTTATATTATTATCCATAATTCACCATTACACCATATTTATTTGTCCTCCTCTATTTTTTCCTTCCTCACATTTTTCTATCTCTCACTTCTCCCTCTTCACCTAGAGTCCAAGAATAAGAACATGAAGAAGTCTTCAAGAAGGTCTCGCTAGTAACGCGAGGCTATCGGCGGATAGACAATCCCGGTGACAATACCGGCTTGTTTATGTAAGTCCTTTCTCTCTCCTACCCCCCATCTCTTATTTTCCTCTTGTCAAACCTCGTGAACCCCCTATTCTTTTCATATCGTAATCCGTAAAAGAAGATAAATATAAACATAAACATATATATAAGTCTAGATATATATTATTTTATATGGTTTAATAATACCTTATTGCATCTTGTTCAAATTAAAGTGTTTTTAATTCTTTGTTCATGACTATGAATGTTTATTACAAGTTGTGAGAACACAAATTTCATGCCACAATATATCTATAATGTCTCATGAAACCGGTTTGTTTATTAAAAGAAAAATAGAAGCCTGCATAAAATACTAGTTAATCTTTTTGCCGATTTTAGTATACACATCAATACCTTTAGCTCTAAAATAATTTTTAGAAATTAATTTTAACATCTGAAAATTTCAGGAAATTTACATACGATAGATTATATTATTTTGTTCATGCTGTAAATATTTTAGATCGAATCACTTAACGGTTTAGGAATTATATCGTTTTTATTCACTGTTCGTAAAATAGAAAACTGCAGTTTTTGGTCAACTACTATGACACATAACTTAGTATACTGATATCCAAATTGAGAAAACTCAGATGTTTTAGATATCTACATTGAATAATCTATATTTTATTAGTTTTAAGTTTTTACTTAAAACCAACGTAAGAGAAAGAAAACTGCGTTATAATATTAAGCAGCGGATCTGGACAGAATATGTCCTGATTCGCACACTGTTTTTAAATAGTACATAACTCGAAATCCCGATATCTGTTTGTGACAAAATTTAGATTTATAGATGCATAAATGATAAAGGTATAATTTTCTGTATATTAGATTACTTAGGAATGCACGAAACAACCCGATATAGGCTTTGTAATATAATATATAATTGTTGTCCAGAAATCTGAATTTCTGTTTTAAACACTAATGTTAAAATGATCATAACTAGAGTTTAAGAAATCCAAATCGTGCGAATCTTGGTATTTTGGATAAGTACATCGAAAGAACTATAATTTTATGATAATTTTTGTAACCTAAAACCCGATAAAAATTAACTCAAATTGTGTTTTAAAAATATGCGACGATGCTGGACATTTTCTGATCTGTTCTGCGCGACAAAACGAAAATGAGTATATCTCCAAAACCGGTAGTCGTATTTAGGCGTGACTGGATCTCACACATGAACAACACTTAGATCTATATTTTTGTTTATATTCATAAATTGATTAACTTGATTTATTAGTCGTACATAATATTTCTTTACAACATTGTTTATGGTAGTTACTCGAATAATATACTTGACTCATTTCATGCTGTTCGAACATGTATACATGTTTATCTTGATCATTAAATTGTTGTATGTCCATAAAGACGATAATTAAATATTTGAGTTGTATTTTGAAAACTATACAAAATTATTTTTACATAAAACCCTCTCAAGTTATATAAATTACAATAAGGACCCTAGTAAATATAGGTTTAAGCAGAACCAGTCTCTTGAGCCTCAGGGAGCCGGAGATATGGGTGCTTGCCTATCTAAGGTAGACAATCTAACAAACGGTGTTATCAATACGGTAATTGTCTTTGAAAAAGACACAAATCTAGCCGTCCATGTGCAGCAGTTACCGATAACACAAAAACTTAATTCAGGATTCCAATTTCTTTTCTAATTGTTCTGACTCAGACTGAGTCTCATTATAATAAGCTGACTTGAATATGATTCAAGTACAATCAACAATATTACAATTCAATATGAATCCATGAATACATATAATCAATCGGATAAAACTGTTCAATCTATATTGACTGAATTGAACCAAGGATATACTTCCATTTACATGATTCTCCAGTTACTTCCATGATTCTCTAGTTACATCTATTTACTGATATCATAGTTTCGGCAATTCATCCAATTATACAATCTACATTACAAGACATTACAAGTTGCAATACAATACAAATAATACAACTAAGAAAACGCGGGGGTTTAAGGGGTAGATTGGTACGGAAGGTGTTAGAAGTGGCATGAGACAGCAACCATAAGACGTAATTACATCCATGTCGTTGTTCCGTGGTATTATCGACGGAGCCTTGTACTTCCATTTGCATTAGTCTTTGGCATATAGAGACTTCTCTCGTATACACTGGCATCCTTCTGTACCATGCTACAAACAACAGCGTTAACACTAAAAACAATATTACAATAATACCACTTTAAAAGCTACACTCTCTCTGTTACTCTCTGTCTATTCTATTTATCCCTTATCCTTGGGACATACCGAGCAATTTTTCGCTGACGACATTCCTTCTCTTTCTTCTTTGGAATGTTGTCAGGTGATCTGGACACTCAGGAGATCAAGCCTACCACTGAAGATTTGGATCAGCTTGCCTACACTCCAGAGCTCTAGCTTCATTATACACATTTCATTTCAGTACTTTCCATTTCTGTTATGCCACTGTTTAGGCATTGCTTTCATCAAATGTATTTACTTTTCATGCATTGTACAAAAGAATGTTAATAATTAAAGTTGTTGTTTCATTATATCTTGTCTCTTATGCATTTAGTTTTATATTGCTTAGATACGCTTAGCGTATTTACTTCAGAGTAAATACGTAGCGGCCTCGTCGCATCTTCTGCCCGTATACTGGGAAGCGGGGCATGACAGCTTTTGTTGGCGGTCCATGCAGGTCAAAGCTGTATGGAACCCTACCATGCAGTTCAGTTCTGCATGAAGTCTTAAGCAATATAAAAAAATGAAACAGCAACTGAAAACATTCATTACGTTACATATTCCTTGACTACATCTTGAACGCCACCTTCGATTTTCTTGAAGTCCATCTCTCCACTTTTGAATTCTTAATTCTTATTCACCCTTTCTATTTGTATCTTGTAGACTTATTAGCTCAATTAGTTAATGTATCGATCGACGGAGCTCGAAAACAACATCATGCTAATCTTGTTTCCTTACTCTTTCGCAATATCCTTCTTGAGTAATTTCGAGGACGAAATTAATTTTAAGGAGGGTGGGATGTAACGACCCCAATATTATTATACCATCGTATTTTCTTTCTTTAGTAAAATATTGTATTTATTTATTCATAGTATTTTTCTGTATATTTTGTTTTCTAGTATATATATTATTTTATTATTCCATCTATTTTTTTTTCAAACCCAATTTTTTAAACTAAATCTTAACCTATTTCAAATTAAACGCAAGACCTAATCTAGCCCATAACCTAAATCCATTCTCATTTTCATTTTCTTTAATAAAACTATGGGACCAAAAGCCCACTTTCTTTTCAAGCAACAACATATATTTAATTCTAATTAAATATGTGGATTAACAACCTTGTAGCTAATTGGTTAAGTCCTTGCATTGTTATTTCATAAATCACATGTTCAAATCCCCATTCTTGCAATTTTTTTAATTCTTCTCATAACTTACAAATGAGCTCTTTCATTTCCAAAATGAATGGTGACCTTTCATTTCTCTTTTAATTCCCATATTGAATGCATATATTATTATCCATAATTCATCATTACACCATATTTATTTGTCCTCCTCTATATTTTCCTTCCTCACATTTTTCTATCTCTCACATATCCCTCTTCACCTAGAGTCCAAGAAGAAGAACATGAAGAAGTCTTCAAGAAGGTCTCGCTAGTAACGCGAGGCTATCGGCGGATAGACAAGTCCGGTGACAATACCGGCTTGTGTATGTTAGTCCCTTCTCTTTCCTTCCCCCCACTCTTATTTTCCTGTTGTCAAACCTCGTGAACCCCCTATTCTTTTCATATTGTAATTCGTAAGAGAAGATAAATATAAACATATACATATATATAAGTCTAGATATATATTGTTTTATATGGTTTAATAATACCTTATTGCATCTTGTTCAAATTAAAGTGTTTTTAATTCATTGTTCATGACTATGAATGTTTATTACAAGTTGTGAGAACAAAAATTTAATGCCACAATATATCTATAATGTCTCATGAAATCGGTTTGTTTATTAAAAGAAAAATAGAAGACTGCATAAAATACTAATTAATCTTTTTGCCGATTTTAGTATACACATCAATACCTTTAGCTCTAAAATATTTTTTGGAAATTAATTTGTACTTATGAAAATTTCAGCAAATTTACGTATGATATATTATATTATTTTGTACATGCTTTAAAAATTTTAGATCGAATCACTTAACGGTTTAGTAATTATATCGTTTTTATTCACTGTTCGTAAAATAGAAAACTGCAGTTATTGGTCAACTACTAAGACACATAACTCGGTATACCGATATCCAAATTGAGAAAACTCAGGTGTTTTAGATATCTAAATCGAATAATATATATTTTATTAGTTTTAAGTTTTTACTGAAAACCAACGTAAGATAATGAAAACTGTGTTACAAGATTAAGCGGCGGATCTGGACAGAATATGTCCTGATTCGGACACTGTTTTTAAATAGGACATAACTCGAAATCTCGATATCTGTTCGTGACAAAATTTAGATGTGTTGATGCATAAATGATAAAAGTATAATTTTCTGTTTATTATATTACTTAGAAATGCACGAAACAACCCGATATAGGCTTTGCAATATAACATATAATTGTTGTCCAGAAATCTGAATTTCAGTTTTAAACACTGATGTTAAAATGATCATAACTAGAGTTAAGAAATCCAAATCGTGCGAATATTGGTGTTTTGGATAAGTAAATCGAAACACCTATAATTTTATAATAATTTTTTTAACCTGAAACGCGATAAAAATTAACTCAAATTGTGTTTTGAAAATATGCGACGGTGCTGGACAGATTGTGATCTGTTCTGCGCGACAAAACGAAAATAGGTATTTATCCCAAACCGGTAGTCATATTTTGGCGCGACTGGAGCTCACACATGCACAACACTTAGATCTATATTTTTGTTTATATTCATAAATTGATTGACTTGATTTATTAGTCGTACATAATATTTCTTTACAGCATTGTTTATGGTAGTTACTCGAATAATATACTTTACTCATTTCATACTATTCAAACATGTATGCATATTTATCTTGATCATTAAATTGTTGTATGTACATAAAGATGATAATTAAATATTTGAGTTGTATTTTGAAAACTATACAAAATTATTTTTACATAAAACCCTCTCAAGTTATATAAATTATAATAAGGACCCTAGTAAATATAGGTTTAAGCAGAACCAGTCTCTTGAGCCTCAGGGAGTTGGAGATATGGGTGCTTGCCTATCTAAGGTAGACAATCTAACAAACATGTTATCAATAGGGTAATTGACTTTGAAAAAGACACAAATCCAGCCGTCCATGTGCAGCAGTTACCGATAACACCAAAACTTAATTCAGGATTCCAATTTCTTTTCTAATTCTTCTGACTCAGACTGAGTCTCATTATAATAAGCTGACTTGAATATGATTAAAGTACAATCTACAATATTACAATTCATTATGAATCCATGAATACATATAATCAATCGGATCAAACTGTTCAATCTATATTGACTGAATTGAACCAAGGATATACTTCCATTTACATGATTCTCCATTTACTTCCATGATTCTCTAGTTACATCCATTTACTGATATCATGGTTTCGGCAAGTCATCTAATCATACAATCTATATTACAAGGCATTACAATTTGCAATACAATACAAATAATACATCCAAGAAATCGCGGGGTTTAAGGGGTAGATTGGTACGGAAGGTGTTAGAAGTGGCACGAGACAGCAACCATAAGACGTAATTACATCCATACCGTTGTTCCGTGGTATTATCGACGGAGCCTTGTACTTCCATTTGCATTAGTTTCTGGCATATAGAGACTCCTCTCATATACACTAGCATCCTCCTGTACCAAGCTACAAACAACAGCGTTAACACTAAATACAACATTATAACAATATAATACCACTTTAGAAGCTACACTCCTTCTGTTACTCTCTGTCTATTCTATTTATCCCTTATTCTTGGGACTTACCGAGCGATTGTTCGCTGACGACATTCCTTTTCTTTCTTCTTTGGAATGTTGTCAGGTGATCTGGACACTCAGGAGATCAAGCCTACCACTGAAGATTTGGATCAGCTTGCCTATGCCCCAGAGCTCTAGATTCATTGTACACATTTCATTTCAGTACTTTCCATTTTTGTTATGCCACTGTTTAGGCATTGCTTTCATCAGATGTATTTACTTTCCATGCATTGTACAAAAGAATGTTAATAAATAAAGTTGTTATTTCATTATATCTTGTCTCTTGTGCATTTACTTTTATATTGCTTAGATACGCTTAGCGTATTTACTTCAGAGTAAATACCTAGTGGCCTCGTCGCGTCTTCTGCCCGTATACTAGAAAGCGGGGCGTGGCAAGATCTCTGGCCAACTATCTCGTCGACGATGCCAAACTCTGGACAACTAGGTGTGCGTAATATGAACGATCCTGGATCCAAATCTTCTCGTATATTATTCCAGAAAGGTCCTGTCGAGATCTTTCTCAAATCTTGTTTTTGCTGAACTGCTCGGAAGCCATCATCTTTTACTAAATCAATTTCTTGTTCCGGAATGGCTGCATACTCATCGCGACTCCTTCTGGAAGATATATCCATATACAACGCCTCTGCATGCGTATCACATCTCTGATGTCGGCAGAGTGGAACGCCATCTCATCAAGATCTCGTACGAACCTCTTACTCCACTTTTCTCTAATGTCGACTACTTCGGATTCGTATCTTCTTGGCTGCATCGACTGCGCTCCAACGGCTATACTCGTATCTGGAGTCTCCCAAGTAATGTATCCCATCACATGATACCCGAATGATGTCGAACCTTTCGATTGATTCGCCAAGGTTCCATAATCCTCCAAGAGCTTAACATCTTGAGTACAGTTTAATAGTATTCCCGTACATACCACAGCACCTGTGGACCAACCGTAGAAGGGCAAACCCAAGCCCCACTAATGGCACCGCTGAACTGCCGCAAACCCTAAGGTTTAAAGGCGTTCCATGGTAATTATGTCGAGTTAGGTTTTCATTCTTCTAGAGGGTCCATAGCATTACTTGCATTTGTCTCTGAATACTTGAAAGTTGGAAAATAGGCTCCTGACATTCGATCGTCTTTATCGACTCCCAACGTACCTGCGTGAAGTCGTCTCTAGCTGGAATCAATCAATCTGATGACCTCGCATCGGGGTAGGCAACGAATCACATGTCCTAGACCTTCCTCCATGGGTGACTAGCGATCTTCTATCATATCTCTAAGTACAACTCGTGCGGCATAGCTCCAACCATCTGGGGCAATATCTCGTCATTCGCAGCAACAACTGGCTCATTTTTCCGCATGCTGAATAGTGGCTCAATCATCAATTAATAGGTGCATCGACGGTCATCACATTCTGGATGGCCTCTAGCAGTAGCCTGATCTTCTGGTGCTGATCTGCACGCCCAAGAAATCTAGTAAAAGCTATCCATCAAACGCTCATGGCGCGAAAACACAATAAAACGACGCCTCTATGCAATCGTATGTCCCTGGAATCACGCCCTGGTCAGTCCTCGTCCGTGATGAGCTCGTGCTGACGCAACTCTAGCCGTAGCTCTCTCTGCCCGTGTAATCGTGCCAGCAAAATCATAACCAATATCGATGAGGATAGATCATAGGAATGAATATAATACTGTGTAAGAAAATGTACATCCTAAGGCCCCTTAAGTGGAGTAGTGTATCGTAAGTATGCCGCGGAACATACACACGGTACGTCACTCTCCTTAAGTCACCTACTCCATCAACCAAGGTCAACCTATGCGACGAATGTTCGAGTCTAATACCCCTCGACTAAGTCTAAGTTTCGTAAGGTCAAGCCTAAGTTCCGAATATAAACAAACGCTCTAGGCTCCGCATAGTCAAACTTAGACTCGAACCAAGGTTAACCTAACGCTCTGATACCAACTTTGTCACGACCCGAAATGGCACGTGACTGGCCGTTGAATCATATGAAGTCTATAGGACCCCATCTAATTCAAGTAAGCCAAAAGCCCAGAAATCTAAAACCATTTTAAATAATAAATGAAGGAAAACTAGTTTTAAAGAAGTGGTTTTAATAGCATAAGCCGAATTATGTGTTTTTAAAATCTCAAGTATTTTCTGAAAATTTCGGCAGAGTTTCCTTTGTAAAAACAGGCCCCAAACGGGGTACAACATGAATAATATATGCACAATGATAAAAGGCATCCCCAAGCGGGAGCTAGCTCCTCGTCAATCCACGGTCACAACCACGCAAGCAATATAATATACAACGCAGAAGGGTAAGGATCAAAACTCAAAAGGAAGCTCAAAATCATCAAGGAAACCATTATACTACAACGCGTGACTCTAAGGTAGAAAGAATATAGAAATGGTTTTCTAAGTCTGAAATAAATACAAGTCTGGTTGATGGAATTTTACTAGATACAACTGAAAATAAATAAGTACAATGGTGGTCACGATGCGAGTGAACCCACCTACCAAAGCAATCACCCAGAAAGGAAGCAGTGTGCCATAAAGCGGCAATGAAAACTGTACGGCAAAAACCTGCAAGAACTGTGGCACAACAGGGGTGAGTTGCCAACTCGTGACTAGAAAACATCACAGAGCAGAAATCATATGTATGACTCAATCCTAGGTCAATACGATCAGTAATATATATCCTCAATATGATAAAGTCTGAAGCATGATAAGGTGGCAAGGGTAAACATCTATACGTCAGTGTAATACCAAGTGCACGTGTCGGTGCCACAGTGTTAGTTATATGTATGCCCTAGAGGCCATTACTGTACATACGATGTATATTGTAGTGGATGCTTGGACATATATAGGGAGGACTTTCTTGCTCGACATGATAGTACGCTATCTGGTTGCTCTTTATCTTAACATATACTCTGATTGTCTCTATGTTACTTGTTGATAAAGCCCTTAGGATGAGTACTTGACTACCAGGACTATGATGCGGATCATACTAATGGGGACGGTGTAGTCGTCAAGTACATCCTTCAAATGTTCCTAGTCGCAGGTGTATCGAGACAAGGCATCGATATACCAGAGTAGACTAGCGTATGCGCTTCTTGACCCATATGATGGGCGATGGATGATCCCATATCCATCGGTGTTTGACATCAAGGAAGGTATACGGGTGCTCAGTAAAGACTGGGTACACTGGACGGACTCGCCGAGAACTCCCAGATGGTATTATACCTCACGTCAGATGGCAGTTCTCTGGTGACACTGGTACAGGTTAGTCTGTAGACCCGAGATCGTCATAGAGTCTTGTGTGATTCCTACTGTGCTTTGATTTCCATCATACCACGTCCAAGTGGGCGTGCAAAACGGTGGATTTTGGGTACAGTCCCGAATCACATGGAGGCAATGAGCGATAGGAGGGGTTTCGTCCCTCCCGTTATATGGAGTTGATGTTGCGCTGTGTTCGATTGGCTATAACTGGAAATCCCTGGCCAGGGTTGCTAAGATTTTCTGGTAAGTGTTATCAGTAGTTTCTCGAACTGTTATGGAGACATCATATCGACACGACTTATCGAGCTATTGGGGTCTGACGTTTACCACCCCTAGGCGAGATATGCGACATATCAGACGAAGAGACCGGACTGTATGGGAATGTTACTGATTGGATTCGCAGGAGAATGTACAGGCTTGCTTGTTGATCTTCTGATCGCTCAATACCTGGGTGGCTGTTACGTTTAGCTGACCGCTTGCAGCTTGTGGGTGTTTGATATGATCATCACCTACTGCCGGCGTATTAACGATTCTTTAGAGTCCTAAACAGAGGTTTCCTGGCTCAGGAAAAACGGAGTAGGAGCATATATGTGATATGTGCGGGACCGAGAACAATACGTGTATGTGATACCGTATTAGATTCTCGCGATATGTGATATCGGCCGGGTATATGTGATATAGCCGGGTCATCGGATCAAGTGTTGATTCGATGAACTGATACAGATTATATTAGTCGGTTATATGCAATATAACCGGATTGTTGGATCAAGTGTTGGTTCGATAATTTAATGTATAATTATATATTTGATATATTAAATTATATTAACTAATATAAGCTCGGTAAAAGATTCTTTTTCTCACTCGGGTAATACATTGATATATATGTGCGATATATGTTAATTGTATTATTTTATTTTGTTACAATAAATATTGTATATGTAATATATAATATTGTAACGTGTTAGGGTTATTAATGCAACATGATTAGTGGAGATTAAACATGATTAAGGTTTGATTTGGGTTAATTTTTCTAGAAGTTTCTAGAAGCTTTTTGTTTTGTTTTTGCAAAGATATTTTGTTATCATATTTGTTAACCCAACTCAACCCTTGATCATGGTTCATTCTCTACATGGGTTAAGTTATCATACTTAACACATGGTTGCATTTCTAACCTCACTACAATTCATTATTCATCACAAAAGTAATTCATCTTTTTCTTCCTCCTTGAAAAGCTTTCTAGATTTTTGCTTAGTGATGAAAATGAGTGAGATTAAGAAAATAAATGAGAGCTAAAATCCTAATTTATCATCCTAATCTATCCTAGCCATTTAGATTAGAGTGTTCACTTCATTTGTGAGTGAGAGCTTGTGTTAAGGAATGTTCAAGGTAGATCATCTTTGTTATCGAAGATCGGAAGCAAGTTTGCATCTTTCTTTTCGTGGAGCCTCTATAGAGTCGGGATACTCAATGATCGCAGCGAAGGGACCTCAAAACGGAGCTTATGAAGCGAAGGACTGGACTACAAAGGTTGTAATCCCAAACTCTTAGATGTTAAAGTGTTTAACATGCTTTGTTACGCCTAATCCCTAGTTTAAAGATCTTGGTTAGGGTTGTTCGGCACGTCTAAATTTTAAATCGGGCATGGTTGATACCTTGTAGACCCTTGTGAGAGTGCCTAGTAACTCTACAGTGGTATCAGAGCCAAGCTAGAGCTTTAGGCAAAGTCTAGGCGAAGTTTAAAGTCCGATCGAACTCCGAGTACCCGATAAAACCTAGTTTCTGGAAATTTTTCAAAAAGTTGATTTTTGTTCATATTAAAAATTCTCAGAAAATTCAGCAAGTAAATTTATGGATTACTGTGAAAAACGGGTCACTGTAGCCCTAAAGGCGCTGCGGAACCGCGGCCTTAACATGCTTCTGGCGGCGGTTCCGCGGCCGTACTGTGGTGTCAACGATTGATTTTTCTAGTGTTCATCCGTAGCAATTACTACATGCTTCTAGGAATTTTTAATCTTACTAAAGTGTTGAGTTTTCGGGGTTGTATTGGGAGCTCGTTGATTCGATCGGAAAGTTTAACTTCGTTTAAGTGTTTGTCCGGATTATTTAGAACGTGTTAAAAAGTTCGACCGGATATCTATAACTCACTTTTTTCCCCTGCCGGATAATTTCCAAGTGTTGGATTTTTCCATAGTTTAAGAACGTTCTAAGTCATGCAAAGTAACGCGGTGGACCCTCTAGAAGAACACAAAGCTTAACTCGATTATGTGACCGTCTGAACTGCCTCTAAACCTTAGGGTTCGTGGTAGTTCGGCGTTGCCACATGTGAGGCGTTGGCTTGACCCTTCTAAGGCTGGACCATTGGTACTGTGGCATGTGATGGATGTTCTTAAACTAATTTCAAGTGTTGAGAACTATTAGGGAAAACTTGGGTGTTTGATTATTCGATCGGAAAGTTTAACATTGTCTATTTATCTTGATTGTGATACAATATTTGGAATCCACAAGTAGTTATGAGATAACTAATTTGAATGTTATAAATCTAGCGGTTTAGTCTCAGATGATCGGTTGCCACGGGATTTTGATGCAATCAAAAGTCCGTCGCAATCACGTAGCGTACGCGGATACTCGCCGGGTAAACTTAATAGATAGCCATGCCCCATAGCCCCGACAAAGTGACTGTAGGAGAACCCTGTCGCTAAAAGCATCCGTTCGGGTGCTCGCGGCAGCGGTGTTCCACCTTAGTGCACTTCGTCGACGGCATCCGGGGGTGCGGCCGTCTACTAAAGTTTGCGATGAGCATTCGATCAGGATGTCGGGAATCTTGTTGAATTGCTGGACTTGATAATTAAAAGAGTTTTCGATAATGAGACTAAAATGCGGGGTTTATAATTGTTAGGCATGAGATGTCTAAGGAATTCATTTGGTTAGGCATACGATATCTAAGGAGGTTACGGATTCCAAATGTTGTAGTTTTACACTCTCTTTTCTGTGACCGTAAGCGTAATATGTGGTGTATCGCCGGCTTTGTTGCTATACATCAACGACAATCGGGATACGCATACTTGCTTACGTTGATGATATGTGATATTATGTGTTGCTGTGATATGTTATATTGGATCGTCGTGTTTTGAATAGCCGGGGGTTTTATGTGAGATGATAGTTTTTCTTTTTCATTCATGTAAAATTCATTTGTATGTAATATTCTTTTATTGGGGCACTTCCAGGCTGAGGATGATGTTACCATTGTATATTATTTACTTTTCCGCATTAGGTAGACCCAAGGCGGGGAGAACAAGTAACCGGGTTCTAGGGTCCAGTGGGAGACCATCTCGAGGAGTCGAGACCGGGTCTCCTAACCTTAGAATTGGCAGTGTTACTTGCCGCTCTCGTAGGGGTCTAGGGATGTGGGTTTGGCTATTCAACGCGACCGTGGAATCCATGCTTTATACATGCTCGTATTAAAACACGGACCTCCTAGTATATCCAATATTTCATATATGTTCTTCTGCTGCAATGTTCTGTGATGAGATCATAATACTCCCTGAGACGAATGTTTATATTATATATATGAGATATATGTTATATTGCAAATTTCGTTTCAAATGTGATGCTTGTGAAGCATAATAAAATAGGACTTCATTAATAAGATTAATGAAATAAAAGAAACCTAAAGATGTTGTAGAAACTTGTTTAAAAACTGGTAGCTCTAGTTCTTGCTTTGCATAGCAGTGTTCCTTGTAGAACATCCAGCACCTTATTCGATAAGGAAAGAGCCGAGATATTTATGATCTCTTTAGCGAAACTAGCAGATGCTACACACTCGGTTTGTCTTTTGATTGCTTATATAGTTTTTGCTTTGCATAGTGATATTTGTGAAATATCCTGCACCTAATACGATGAGGAAAGAGCCGACGATCCCTTCACCGGGAGTGACCTCTTTAGCAAAACTAGAAAAGGCCTAAAAAACACTCCATTTAAAATCACTCGATTCTACAACGATATCAAGTTCATTACGCAAAAGGTTTTCTTAAAAACCTGTCGTAGCCCTCCGTCATTTCAGATAAGTAATAGTTAGTATTCGTGCTGCGTTTGTTGGCCATTATCAAGGCGTGGTGTGCGGTAACTGATTGCTGCTTATCTGTATAAGCATATGATGTGATTGAGTTAGGGTAGTCGTGCGACTTTGTTGGCCTTTGTCAAGGGTCGTGCGGGTGGGTTTAATTCAATCAGGAAATGACGGGTTGAACTTGACTAGCATCCTATGGTTTGTTAGCCTTTGTCAAGGTCATAGGAGGTTAGGGGTAAAATATTATCGGGAATTTCAAGTGTTGAAATTTGCAATGAGATTGCATACCTTCTATGAGATAGTTGGATCCCGAAACCAGCTGCGAGTAAGAGTTACTCCTGGGAGAGTTTTACACATTACATTTAGCCGATCGAGTAGGTGTCTAGAAAGGTGTTAACGGGATTACGCCCCTAGGAAAATGAGGTTTATTTTAAATAGGTCCGTGCGAAAGCACGGGGAACCTCCCTCAAACTACCGGCACTGGCCTGGCTGAAAGATTGGCGAACTTGTACGATGTAATTAATCCCGGCTAGTCTTTCATTTTAGGGTTTGAAGGAAGATTTGACTAAAATAGTGGGAGACATCCTGATTAGATATACTAATAACCAATCTAAATCTTGCAAGAGCATACGCTGAGTGTTTTCTTCTCTCTCTCTCCTGGTTGCAACTATGTCACGCCTTAATCAAGATAATAATACGGATGTATTGACCGAACCCGCTTGTTATACTGCGCTAGGGAACGTTGGTCCCGTTCCAACTTATAATTGTTATAAGACAGAGCAAGAATTTGGGGATTGCCAGAATTCCCGTGCCGCCCAAACGAAGAAAGTAAATGTTGATGCATCTTCTTCGGGTGTGTTCATTACCGAGAACCGTTTCTGAGTATTCTCTACGTCCTGCTTATGAGATACCGGATTAGGATCCCACATATGTAATTTATTACATGGGCTACAGATAGCTAGAGAACTGAGAACGGGTGATAAGTTTCATGAGATAGAAACGGTGCAAGTGTTGCAGCCAAGTCTATTGGTAGTTATCACCCTGTATTACCAGAATACGTTGATTCTGAACGAATGTTATTAGATACCGAACCTGATATACAACATCATATCAGTCTCTTTATTAGTAAAGAAGGATATAATTTTGTATTGTTGGATAATGTTTTAAACATTTCCTATATCAAGAGTTGATTGGTTCAGGCACGTTATCTAAAAGCATAGACGTTCTAAATCAAACCACAGTTCTTAGTGTACAGAACACACATAAGAGGAAGAGTTCAGAAATGAACAAATCCTTCTTAAGTTATTATAGACTAGGTCATATCAATTTGACCCGACTAGCTGAAGTTACATAGAGATGCATATTTAAATTTGTTTAAATTTACATCTTGTGAAACTTGCCTATCATGTCACAAAGATAAGATGACCACAGCTCTGTTTATTGGAAACAGAGAAAGAGTTTGTGAACTCTTGGGATTGATGCATGATGATGTATGTAAGGTCCCCTGTCTACACATGCCAAGACCGGTTCTTTGTACTTTATTATATTCACTGATAGTCTCTCAAGATTAGCATATGTGTTCCTGTTGAAACACAAGTCTGAACCTTTTGAGAAATTCAATGAATATAAGTCAGAAGTAGAGAACCACAAATGGGTATAAGTATTATGTCCTTTGATGTGATCAGGGAGGAGAATACTTGAGCACGGGATTCCTGGACTATTCTAAAGGGGAATGAGATTCTCTCTCAACATTACTCCTCCGAATACACCACAGCACGTCGGTGTATCGGGGCGGAGCAATTACACCCTATGTGATATGGTGTGCTCTATGATGAGTACTACTGAGTATTATATTTTCCTTTTAGGAATTATGCACTTGAGAAGATTCATACCTATTGAATAGGGTTCCAATCAAATCAGATGCCTACCACTCCATATGTGATATAGTATGGGAAGAGCCCATCTCTTAAGTAAGTTATGATTTGGGGTTGTCCGGCCTATGTATAAAAGCATAATCCAGACAAGCTCGTGGCAAAGTCAGTTCTGTGGAAGTTTGTTGGATATCCCAAGCATTCGTCAGGGAATATCTTCTACCAAACTGAGGAACAAAAGGTGTTTCTGTTTATCAGCATGCCACCTTTGTAAAAGGGAATTTCTTGTGAAGAAATTAGTGGTGATGAGGTAGAACTGGAAAGAGTTCCACCTATACAAACTGCAGCTGATGATTTGGTAGAACCACAGGATTCAATAGTTTCTAACGAACCTCAGCCTCTTCGCTGATCTAGTAGGGTTCCTCATACACCTGAGAGATACTTCGGTTTCTCTATGACAGTGGGAGCGAGGATTGCATCATGAGATGATGACCCAACTTGTTTCGAGCAGGCCATCAGGAGTGGGGACTCTGTGAGAATGGCTGGATGCTTAGCGATCTGAGATGAAATCCTTATACACCAACAAAGTATGGACTTTGGTTGCTTTATCTGAAGGGTTAAATCCCCATCAGGAGGAAGTATATCTTGAGAAGATTACTTGGTGTACATGGAAAAGTTAACACTTTCAAAGCTATGCTTAAGTCCATCCAAATCCTACTTGCCACGGCTACATACTATGACTACGATATCTGGCGGTTGGGTGTCATGACTGCTTTTCTAAATGTTGATTTGGAAGAGAGCGTCTATAAGTACACAGCCAGAGAGCTTCGTAGGCAGTGAGAGCAACGGAAACGTGTGAAAGATGTTTTATGTGATAAATCAGGCATCGCGGAGTTGGAACATCTGTTTTGATGTGGTAGTCAAAGAGTTTGACTTCATCAAAATGGTAGATAAACCTTGTATATACAAAAAGGTAGTAGGGAATTTGGTGGTGATCCTCGTAGAGTACGTGGATGACATACTCTTGATAGGGAAGGAGTTTCCTATGCTACGCTCGGTCAATCTCCGCTTATCACAAGGATTCTCCATATAGGATCAAGATGATACCTCTTAAATCCTGGGTTATGGATCTATAAGATAGATCTAATTGGATATTAGGATTCTCACTAGTTGTAGTGAGATGGTATCAATAGATCCTGGGGAGAATAATTGGAAAGGTTCCAGGGTGATAAGAAAGACTGAATGTCAGTCGCAGGCATTGTCTATACAATCAGTGGAGGGACGGTATGTTGGAAGAGTTCCAAGCTAGATACCGTGACTTCCTAGACGATTAAAGGTAAAATACATCGTTACCAAGGATGCTACCAAAAAGGCAGTCTGGATATATTAGTTCATGAGATGAACTTCGTTCCAACCATTGTGTGACAATGGAGTTATGGCTTTGGCCAAGGAACCCCCGTCCCATTAGAAATCCAGATATAATTCTTAGGCAGTATCACCTGATCATGGAGATGGTTGATCTCCAGGGAGATCGAGGTTAGGAGAGTAGACACAGAGGACAACAGCGCGGATCCACTCACAAAGGCCTATTCCCAGTAGAGACTTTTTATAGGATGGTTGAGTATGAGATATTTCAACCACAGCTGATTGTTGGGTATGCGATACCACAACAGATGGCCCTAGTGCAAGTGGGAGATTGTTAGTTATATGGATGCCCTAGAGGCCATTACTGTACATATGATGTATATTGTAGTGGATGCTTGGACATATATAGGGAAGACTTTCTTGCTCGACATGATAGTACGCTATCTGGTTGCTCTTTTCCTTACCATATACTCTGATTGTCTCTATGTTACATGTTGATAAAGCCCTTAGGATGAGTACTTGACTACCAGGACTATGATGCGGATCATACTAGTGGGGACAGTGTAATCGTCAAGTACATCCTTCAAATGTTCCTAGTCGCAGGTGTATCGAGACAGGGCATCGATATACCAGAGTAGACTAGCGTATGCGCTTCTCGACCCATATGATGGGCGATGGATGATCCCATATCCATCGGTGTTTGACATCAAGGAAGGTATACGGGTGCTCAGTAGAGACAGGGTACACTGGACGGACTCGCCGAGAACTCCCAGATGGTATTATACCTCACGTCAGATGGCAGTTCTCTAGTGACACTGGTACAGATTAGTTTGTAGACCCGAGATCGTCATAGAGTCTTGTGTGATTCCCACAGTGATTTGATTTCCATCATACCACGCCCAAGAGGGCATGCAAAACGGTGGCTTTTGGGTACAGTCCCGAATCACATGGAGGAAATGAGCGATTGGAGGGGTTTCGCCTCTCCCGGTATAGGGATTTGATGTTGCGCTGTGTTCGATTGGCTATAACTGGAAATCCCAGGCCAGGGTTGTTAAGATTTACTGGTAAGTGGTATCAGTAGTTTCTCAAACTGTTATGGACCTCATATCGACACGACTTATCGAGCTATTGGGGTCTGACGTTTACCACCCAAAGGCGAGATATCCGACATATCAGACGAAGAGACCGGACTGTACGGGAGTGTTACCGATTGGATTCGCAGGAGAATGTACAGGCTTGCTTGTTGATCTTCTGATCGCTCAATACCTGGGTGGCTGTTACGTTTAGCCGACCGCTTGCAGCTTGTGGGTGTTTGATATGATCAACACCTACTGCCGGCGTATTGACGATTCATTAGAGTCCTACACAAAGGTTTCCTGACTCAGGCAAAATGGAGTAGGAGTACATATGTGATATGTGCGGGACCGAGAACAATACGTGTATGTGATACCGTATTAGATTCTCGCAATATGTGATATCGGCCGGGTATAAGTGATATAACCGGGTAATCGGATCAAGTGTTGATTCGATGAACTGATACAGATTATATTAGTCGGTTATATGCGATATAAACGGATTGTCGGATCAAGTGTTCATTCGATAATTTAATGTATAATTATATATTTGATGTATTAAATTACATTAACTAATATAAGCTCACTAAAATATTCTTTTTCTCACTCGGGTAATACATTGATATATATATGCGATATATGTTAATTGTATTATTTTATTTTATTACAATAAATATTGTATATGTGATATATAATATTGTAAAATGTTAGGGATATTAATGCAACATGATTTGTGGAGATTAAACATGATTAAGGTTTGATTTGGGTTAATTTTTCTAGAAGCTTCTAGAAGCTTTTTGTTTTGTTTTTGCAAAGATATTTTCTAAAGATATTTTGTTATCATATTTGTTAACCCAACTCAACCCTTGACCATGGTTCATTCTCTATATGGGTTAAGTTATCATACTTAACCCCTGGTTGCATTTCTAACCTCACTACAATTCATTATTCATCACAAAAGTAATTCATCTTCTTCTTCCTCCTTGAAAAGCTTTCTATCTTTTTGCTTAGTGATGAAAATGAGTGAGATTAAGAAAATAAATGAGAGCTAAAATCCTACTTCATCATCCTAATCTATCCTAGCCATTTAGATTAGGGTGTTCACTTCATTTGTGAGTGAGAGCTTGTGTTAAAGAAACTTCAAGGTAGATCATCTTTGTTATCAAAGATCGGAAGCAAGTTTACATCTTTCTCTTCGTGGAGCCTCTCTAGAGTCGGGATACTCGATGATCGCAGCGATGGGACCTCAACACGGAGCTTATGAAGCGAAGGACCGGACTACAAAGGTTGTAATCCCAAACTCTTAGATATTAAAGTATTTAACATGCTTTGTTTCGCCTAATCTCTAGTTTAAAGATCATGGTTAGGGTTGTTCGGCACGTCTAAATTTTAAATCAGGCATGGTTGATGCCTTATAGACCCTTGTGAGAGTGCCTAGTAACCCTACACTCAGGGAGCAGCATATCATAAATATGAGGTGTGATCAATATAATCATCATGAAATCAGTGTCAACTATGTCATGAAGTCTATAAGTATGTGGATATCATCCAACTATGAAATCAATCCCTGTATGTATGTGGATCTCCTCCATGTGTCAACCAATGACATAACAATATCATGCATGTAAAAGTCATAAAAGCATATGCATGAAAATATGAGGATATAAATCAACGTGTGTCCCTCACGACAAATCAAAATCATGGAACCTGAGTGTCTAGCATCGACACTCTAAAACATCATGAAACCTGTGCCCAGCATCGGCACGCAAATCCTTATATATATCGGGCTCCGTCAGTCCGGATCGGCCCACGGGCTCCGTCAGTCCGGATCGTCCCATATCATCTCTCGACTCCGGTCGTTATCCTCCGGATATCCGCCGAGCCTAAAATACAATCACCGGTAGGTAGTAGTCCCTCTGCCAGGCTCACCGTCTATATACACAGCATCCTTTTCTTGCCCCGGGGTACCATAACGGGCCCCACCATGTACCCGCACACGGCCCACGACTCCTCCTCGCATAGGGTATATATATATAAGAACCGATAAAACACATGGTGGACGCACTGAAATATCATATCAAGAGAAACCAGGTTTTTGAAACAATGAATACTCTCTTTTGAAATAACCACGGTTCCCAAATCCAGAAATCTCATAAAAACAACATATCTCAATGCGTATAATCATAAAGCATGATGTATGCGACATATAATAGAAATGTAAGCATATCAGTAAATTATGCAACATAAAACAATAATTTGCATATATCGAGGTAAAACCCCTCTTTTAAAATGAATCCAGTTTTAAAGTATATCTTGCGGTTCCCAAATCTCCAAAATCAAGCCAGAATTATCTATGTATGTGCAAATACGTATGTATGCAAGTATGGGTGTACAATATGTGTGTACGCAAGTATGAGTGTACAATATGTCTGTACGCAAGAATGAGTGTACAATATGTATGTGCGCCAATATGGATGTACAAGTAGGTATATACACAAGTATGAGTGTACAATATGCATGTACGCCAATATGAATGTACAAGTGGGTATATACGCAGGTATGAGTGTAAAATATGCCTGTGCGCCAATATGGATGTACAAGTAGGTATATACGCACGTATGAATGTACAATCTGCCTGTGCGCCAATATGGATGTACAAGTAGGTATATACGCAAGTATGAGTGTATAATATGCCTGTGCGCCAATTTGGATGTACAATAGGTATATACGCAAGTATGAGTGTACAATATGCCTGTGCGCCAATATGGATGTACAAGTAGGTATATACGCAAGTATGAGTGTACAATATGTCTGTGCGCCAATATATCATGCAAGGAGTCATATCCTGATGCAGCAATCCTACTGTGTAGTGACATGGTAATTATCGATGATGAAGTGTGTGAGCCGGCAAGAAGGTGTACGTGGAACATACGCATCGTCGATAATGGTGCTGGCGTCCTGACAGCATTGGTTTAATATAACAATAAACACATTTAAACATGCGATGCGATGCGAATAGCAAGAATATATGGAAATTGAATAATAAACGCAACAGTGAAGAATCTACATCAATGTATATATGTCATACAGTTTTGAAGTAACACGAATCGTGGTGTTTAGAAAAAAAATAAGGGCTACGGTGATTTTAAGAAAAGATGCGTCTTTTGAAAATATCCGTAGAATCTCTTGGCCTGTCTTTAAAATAGTCACGATTCGTTAGTTTTGAAATAGGTATGACTCGGGTCTAGTCTAAAATCTACTAAGTAAACTACAGATCTAACTAACAAGCTAATAGAAAGGGTATGGAAACCACCTAAATCTGAGTCGATATATATGTATATATATAATAGTCGGTGATCTCTCCTCAATAGTATCACATATGATACAATAAATAACATGACATCCTCGAGTCAAGAGTGCGGATCAATCATCAATATATAGCTCGTACGTAAATCCGTCGTACGGCATCCCAATCTAGGTACGGGTCAAATATCATATTTATCTCATCATTTATCTGGTATCCATATCATCATATCTCATGAACTGGGGTACTGATCTAAGTTTAGTACAACTGATACCATCTGCATATATATGCGTGTATGAAAACACACGCCTAAAGGCCTACTAAAATCTCATGCCGTATCTCCTAATACGAACCACATCATATCACCGATCTTGTGGCACCATGCCTAATCTCATCGACTCATATCCAAATACCATGTACAATCCTCATCATCCATGTGTAGGTATACGTATATATATATACATAGTCACATACCTATGTGTGTGTGTATATATACATATCCCCATATACACACAAGTATAACAAGTAAGCATGTGTGTGTGTGTGGGTGTAAACCTTATTATAGGGCTCACGACTAAACTAACAAGCGACACCATCATCCTATTGCACTAAAGTTATCCATGACTCGCAAAGTCTATCTAGATAATCATAACCTCACAATACCATATAAATATATCAATATAATATATATATTGTAACGCTTTGAAAATCGTTTAGGTAGTTTTTCGATAATCGGTATTTCCGTAAATTGTAAAAATAATTATTTTTCAATATAGGCCTAATTATACAAAATTTAGATAATAAATTGCTAGAAATTGGTTACTTAATTGTCACTTAAAAATTTCTAGTCATTTAAAAAAATTTCCTTAATTAATTATTTTTAATATTATTTTAAGCCTTTAAATATACATTAAATTAGTGATGAATACAAATTTGAATGGGTCAACTACACACATATGAACCATGACAACTAAAATCTAGTTTGTAACATAATTTTTTTAGCATGTAACTCCAAGTTCTAGTTAATTCTAGGTTTGCAGCTATAAAAAGGCTATATAGAGTAAAATGGGAATAGAAATGGTTGTAAATTGTAAATTACATATGAAAGTTTTTCTTAGCCTAGAAAATTCAACACACACCCACATCTAATCCACCTCTTCTTTGGCCAAAATTTTGCTGGAAAATTCCGCCCCAATGTCCATATTAATTTGGAAGAAGAGAAAACTTAAAAGGGGGTTTAATGAAAAATGGATGTGATATGCACTTATTGCACTTAAAGGATACTTTCTTCATGGAAATTTCTACACAACTCTCTCTCACTCTCCCCCATCTCCCCTAGGCCGAGCCCTCTCCTGATGCTGTTCTCCCATTTTCCCCCATTTCGTGTGCTTCAAATTCCATAAAAAATCCATCGAAATCCACAAATTTCTTCACAAAACTAAAACAAATCCTTGTGCTATCTCTTCTCAAGCCCAAATTAGTTTAAAACATGGAGAAAGAAGGCATCTTTAGAGGCTAAGTGCAACCTAGGGTTCAAAACTTGTAAGGTATAATTCTAAACAATTGGTTAATTTATAGTTTAAATGTGCTAAAATAGAACTTTGAAGTGTTAATTTAATAGTAATTGCTTGTTTATGAAATTCAAGAAAGGGGTTTGATTTTGGATTAGGGTTTGAAGCATTTCTAATAGGTTAAATTAGGTGTAGTGGTTATCTAGTGGGTTAGTTTGGATAATTATGCTAGATTGTGATCGCTATATCGTTAATCCGCGATATTTGCGCCAAATTGCAAATTTTAGTGCTCGTTAGGTTTTCGATATAATTTGGAGGTGAATTATTTTTGAAATATTGGTTATATCAATAGCATATCCTACAACATTTAGGGTGTGTGAATGAGAAATTTGGTTTGATCGGGTTTAGTTTTGACGGTTGTTCCGAACGACGATTTTAGTTAAGGTTATAATGATTATCGTGTGTGTTCCGCACACCTTGTGCACGTTGTGCCTAACTTGTGTGCGTTGATCTTTTCATTTAGTGACTTTGCGTCGTTTCAGGAATATGTAATCTTCTGTTTTGTGTCGTGCAATTTTAGGATCGGTTGCTGAAACATCGGACTCGGCGCGCAAAGGCAAAGCAGTGGTTGGATCAGATTAGCGAGGCGACCTGGTGAGTAGATGTATATATCTATGGGGAAATCTTCTGGATGGCGCGAGGGGCCCCATAGTTAGGATCACCTTATTACTTGCAAACTATATACACAGTTAATTAGTTAACAATCTCATTCATATTCATATCTTTCTAGTTATTCGTCTGTTGGTATTGTATGGTTATCTATATACCTATGTGTGATATCACCTCTTAGGAAACTTACACCATTACCATTGGCTCATGTTGCATGCACACTATTTATGTGGACACACACGCCTTCGGTAATTTCCATGCCACGAGCACTTTAGAACCTGCTTAGTTCAGTATCAAACACTTGCATCATACATGATACATTGAATTGCAAACCCACTTAGGTCTACGTTGCCACGATATTGCATATAACTCACTTCATTATCATGCTTATATAGATTCCTCGTCATAAACTACATTGCATAACATTGATATTATAGGCATCTATTATTTACAACATGTCAGATATTGTGATTTCTTGAGGATTTTACTATTGATGAGATTTCTGGATTTTTGCGGAAAACCGCAAGAATTTTTCCAAACTCGTTATGTTTTTAAAAAAAGGGGCAAGTTGCGGTTTTCTCGTGATGTATGTGTTGTCCACCTTGAGTTTTCATGTTTTCTGTTGGATTTCGAGGCCCGATTCGAGGAGTGGATGAATCATCTCGTGTACATGGTGGGCCCGGTATGGTACCCCCGGCAAGAAGCTCGAGTTTTAGAAGATGAGCCTGGCAGGGGAAAACTACCTGCCGGTGATGTCTGGCGAGGCGGATATCCAGAGGATACCGACCGTTGTCGTGAGATTTTGATGATATGGGCCAATCTGGACTGACGGAGCCCGAGGTATTGGGATGTTGACATAGTGAGACATTAAGAAAGATTTATTTCCATATTTGGTGTCGATGCTTGACATGGTTTTCGATTAATTTCATTGACGGTACCTTAGCTATTGTACATATATTTTTCTAAGTTAAGAATGCAGAGATCATCGTATTTAAACAATTAAAGATTTCGTATTGATTTTGCATTCATATGCATACATACTAGTGGCATCACATCATATCTAGACATACAAGTTGTGATGTATTTGCGTGCATTCTTACGATAGCCTTATTAGATGTTATTTTCTACTCACGAGATGGGAACTCACCCCCGTTGTGCCACAGTATCTTGCAGGTCGGACCCGTCAGCCTCGTAGCGGCGGGCGTATCTTTTTATTGGCTTCTTTTGCTCAGACTCGCGACATTGCTTGTAGGTGGGTTGCGAGGACACTTTTGTCTCTTTTTATGCTATCATTGTATCTAGTATTCTCCATCTACCAGTTCTAATTTGTATTTGTGACCTAGTGATTTGACTAAGAGATTTGTGTATATGTGGTTCCTCTAGGGTCGAGCTTACTTGAGCCGACATTGTGTTTTTCTTATATTTGTGTTTCTTTATACTTATTTGCTTGATATTACATATATATTATGTGTGGTTGTGATCCGCCTTGGGCGAAGAGCTACCTCCCACTTGGGGACGCCATTATATCATTACAGGTTTATATATCTAGTTGTACTCGTTTTGGGGCCAGTTTTTACAAAAGAGACTCTGCCGAAATTTTTGATAAATTATGACAATTTTTAAAAAAAAGGGTTAATATAACTTAATTGGTTTTAAAAATCGTTTTCATAAATGGTTTTCCTTCACTCTTGTTGATTTTGGTTTAGATTTTCTGGGTTTTGGCTGACTTAGGTTACGTTGTGCCTTTAGACATCTCGTAATCTAAGTGCCAGTCACGTTCTGTACCTTCGGGTCGTGACAAAGTTGGTATCAGAGCGATAGGTTTTACTTTTCTGAATGTAGGACAACCCTTGATAGATGGAGTAGGTGACTTAAGCAGAGTGGCATAGCGTGGGTATGTTTCGCGGCATACTTACGACACGGTACTCCACCTAAGTGACCTTAGGACATAATTGCTTGTATTTCCATTCTTGATTCCATGCATTCCTTGATTCAATTGTGATGTTCTTATCGCTCATGTTTCTTATTCGAGCTTCGATGCCGCCAAAGACTATGAAAGCTCAGCGGGCTGCCGCTAGGGATGAGATTCGAGCGGGCTCGTCTGAGGCGAGGATCGAGCGGGATGATACGCCTACCCCTCAGGATCAGATTGATCCACCTTTTCCAGACCTTATTTCCATATTAGAGGTCAGTATGCAGGAGTTGCGACAGATGATGGGATTTTTAGTTGAGGCCAGTCGGGCACAGAGATCTGAGGACGTTCCTTCCACCGCACAGACTACGATTGTACCTGCTTCCCAGACTGTTGTTCCTGCTATTACTGCAACTATCCCCGTATCATTACAGGAGTTTATGAGGCTGAGACCTTCAGCCTTTACCGGCACAGATGCGACAGAGGACCCGCAGGCATTTCTCGATAGGATGACTAGGATTTGCAGTTCGTTGAGATGTTCTGACAATAGACGGGTAGAGTTTACGAGTTTTCGTCTGGAGGGCCTTGCTCGGCCGTGGTACGATTCAGTAGAGAAAGGCCGAGCTGCAGGTTTACCTCCTATGACTTGGGACAAGTTCACAGCTGCATTTCTTGCCCCTTTTCTTCTGGAGAGTGTCCGAGATGCTCGAGCCCGTAGTTTTGAGTCTTTGCGCAAGACCCCTGGGATGACAGTGTCCGAATATGATATACAGTTTACTCAGTTGTTTCGATATGCTCCGTACCTAGTAGACACTGAAGAGAAGAGGGTAAAGAGGTTTGTACGAGGACTTGACACACAGTTAATCCTTGCCATCGGCACCCAGCACTTTGACACATACGCAGCTGCGATGGATGCAGCCTTACATTTGTAGGAGCGCATTTCTGAGACTCCGGTCGTTTTTAGGTCGAAGCGGATTCGTACTGATACGCCAGCCCAGCGGCAGGTGGGTAGACACCGTGATAGATTCTTTCTGGGAGATGGTGGCGGCAGAGGATTGAGACGGGGTTAGTTATTTGGTTCTTATCCCCCGACCCAGCAGTCGTCGCCAGGATGTTTTCGATGCGGAAGTCAGTACCATCATATCAGAGACTGTACCATGGGGCGCCAGGGCACGGTGACAGTCCCACATGTGACCTTACCACCTTCACCACCTCCTCAGAGAGCTCTACTTCCTACCCCTGATGATGCTCCATGCCAGGAAGATGCTCCTAGAGGTCGTGAGCGTAGCGGTCCTGTTCAGAGAGGACGAGGCGATAAGGGCAGAGGAAGAGGACAGCCAGCTATTAGTGGTAGATAGGCCCGAGTATTCGCTTTGACTCCACAGGATGCGCAGGCATCCAATGCCGTTATAACAGGTACTCTGCCAGTATGTTCTTTTGATGCACGGGTATTATTTGATCCAGGCTCCACACATTCTTATGTATCCACATAGTTTTCACCGAGGTTGGACCGAGAATCTTCTTAGTTAGATCAGCCGCTTGTTGTTATTACTCCGGTAGGCGAGTCGTTTGTTGCTCGTTTTGTGTACTGATCGTGTCCCGTTCGTATCGGGGAGAGAGATTCTTCAGTTGATTTGATTCTCCTCGATATGCTAGACTTCGACATTCTTCTTGGTATGGACTGGCTAGCTACCTGTTATGCATCTGTGGACTGCCGTAAGAAGGCAGTCAGATTCAGTTTTCCTGGTGAGCCGGTTCTTGTTATTCAGGGAGATCGTAGCGCCACCCTTCCCAGCTTGATTTCTTCTCTTCGCGTTGGTCAGCTCTTGCGGAAAGGGTGTCATGGATTCTTAGCCTATGTTTGTGATACTAGCACCATAGAGGTCCTGGTGGTGAAAGAGTTTCCTGATGTATTCCTTGACGAGCTGCATGGTCTGCCACCAGAGCGCGAGATTGAGTTCTGCATTGACTTGATCCCTGGCACGGGGCCTATCTCTATACCGCCTTATCGGATGGCCCCGGCGGAGCTTAAAGAGCTGAAGGATCAGTTGCAGGACTTGTTGGATAAAGGGCTTATCCGACCTAGTGTGTCACCTTGGGGTGCTCCCGTCCTGTTTGTTAAGAAGAAGGACGGCAATATGCGCTTATGCATTGATTATCATCAGCTGAACCGGGTTACAGTGCGGAACAGATATCCCCTACCCCGCATTGACGACTTATTTGATCAGCTCCAGGGTGCAGGGTATTTCTCGAAAGATAATTTACGGTCAGGTTATCACCAGTTGCGGGTTCGGAAGGAGGATATTCCGAAGACCGCTTTCCGTACACGATATGGTCATTATGAGTTCTTGGTGATATCGTTCGGGCTCACCAATGCCCCAGCTGCATTTATGGACTTGATGAACCGTGTATTCAGGCCGTATCTTGATCAGTTCATCATTGTGTTCATTGACGACATCTTGGTTTATTCTCGGAGCCGGGAAGAGCACGAGCAGCACTTGTGTATCACATTGCAGACTTTGAGGGAGCATCAGCTGTTCGCCAAATTTTCCAAGTGCACATTCTAGCTAGACAGTGTTGACTTCTTGGGTCACGTGGTGACGAGAGATGGTATTTGTGTGGACTCGAAGATGATCGAGGCAGTTTAGTGTTGGCCCAGACCAGTATCAGTTATAGAGGTTCATAGCTTTCTAGGTCTGGCTGGCTATTATCGACGTTTTGTCCAGGATTTCTCCCGTATTGCTACACCGTTGACCGGGTTAACCCGGAAAGGGGTTCCTTTTGATTGGACCGAGGCATGTGAGGATAGCTTCCAGCAGTTGAATACTCGTCTGACTACTGCACCAGTGTTATCATTGCCTTCAGGATCGGGCGGTTTCGTGGTATATTGTGATGCTTCTCGAGTGGGGCTGGGCTGTGTATTAATGCAGCACGATAGAGTTATTGCGTATGCTTCTCGGCAGTTGAGAAAGCACGAGCAGAACTACCCTACTCATGATTTAGAGATGGCTGTAGTGGTGTTTGCACTCAAGATCTGGAGACATTACCTATACGGCGAGTCACGCCAGATATTCATAGACCATAAGAGCTTGAAGTATATCTTTCAGCAGCGAGATCTGAATCTGAGACAGCGCCGTTGGATGGAGTTGGTGAAAGACTATGACTGTGAGATTCTATACCATCCGGGCAGGGCGAATGTGGTGGCAGATGCTTTGAGCAGGAGGCCTGGAGGTAGCTTATCTTGTTTGAGCGCAGTACAGATGCAGTCGACGGCGGATTGGCAGGTTTTATGTGACATCAGAGTGCAGTTCGAGTTTACTCTTACAGGGGGACAGCTGGCCCATTTCAGAGCACGCCCACAGTTGCTTGGCCGTATCCACGAGGCACGGTCCGGTGATGCCCGTATTTTAGAGATTATCGAGCAGATTCGGCAGGGCAGAGTTACCGAGTTCATGGTTGATGATCAGGGGATACTTCAATTTGGGACTCGACTGTGCGTACTAGATTCTGAGGGACTGAGGCGTGATATTCTTGAGGAGGCACATAGATCAGTATACAGTGTTTATCCAGGTTCCACCAAGATATACCGTGATTTGAGAGAGGTTTACTGGTGGGACAGGATGAATAAGGATGTTACGGACTTCGTATCGAGCTCCCTGACTTGTTAGCAAGTCAAGGCCGAGCACCAGAGGCCAGCCGGCGAGTTACAGCCTTTGCCCATTCCTGAGTGGAAGTGGGAATAGGTCTCCATGGACTTCATTGTGGGTCTACCCAGGACCAGTCGAGGGTATGACTCTATTTGGGTGATCGTAGATCGATTGACGAAAGTGGCTCACTTTCTGCTCGTGAAGACCACTTTTGGATTTGCTCAGTACGCCTAGGTTTATATTGATGAGATCGTACGACTGCATGGCGTCCTGACTTGTATCGTGTCCGACCGAGGGACCCAATTTACCAGCCGATTATGGCAGAAACTCCAGGAGGCTTTCGGCACCCGATTAAGTTTTAGCACAGCTTTTCATCCACAGACTGACAGTCAGTCAGAGCGTACTGTTTAGACTCTTGAGGACATGCTCAGAGCTTGTGTTTTATATTTCGGTGGTACCTGGGATCGTCATTTGCCCTTGATCGAGTTCTCCTACAATAATAGCTTCCAGGAGACGATTCAGATGGCACCTTTCGAGGCTTTATATGGGAGGAGATGTCGATCGCCCGTATGTTGGACAGAGCTCAGGGAGAGCAGTATTTTGGGGTCGCAGATCGTACAGGAGGCGACCGAAAAGATACAGCTGATTCGGGACCGGATGAGAGCGGCCCAAAGTAGGCAGAAATCATATGTTGACAGGCGCCGTCGCTGACTCGAGTTCGCTGTTGGCGACCATGTTTTCCTGAGGGTCTCTCCAATGAAGGGTGTGATGAGATTTGGGCAGAAAGGGAAGCTTAGTCCTAGATATGTTGGTCCGTTCGAGATCCTAGAGCGTGTTGGTTCGGTGGCTTATCGGTTAGCTCTTCCGCCCAGCATCCCAGATGTTCACCCCGTGTTCCATGTTTCGATGCTCCGCAAGTACCTTCATGACCCTTCTCATGCGATTCAGCACCAGACGTTCCAGGTGGAGCGCGATCTTTCATTCACCGAGTAGCCGGTGGTCATTTTAGATCGGCAGGTGAAGAAATTGTGGTCGAAGGTTATACCGTCCCTCAAAGTTCTTTGGCGTGGCCCATACAGCGAGGAGGTCACCTGGGAGACCAAGGACGGGATGAGGAAGAAATATCCCCATCTTTTTGAAGGTACGCGTAGTTAAATTTTAAATTCGGGGACCGAATTTCTTTAAGGGGGAAGATTGTAACGCTTTGAAAATCATTTAGGTAGTTTTCGATAATCGGTAAAAATAATCGGTATTTCCGTAAAATGTAAAAATAATTATTTTTCAATATAGGCCTAATTATACAAAATTTAGATAAGAAATTGCTAGAAATTGATTACTTAATTGACACTTAAAAATTTCTAGCCATTTAAACATTTTTCCTTAATTAATTATTTTTAATATTATTTTAAGCCTTTAAATATACATTAAATTTATGATAAATATAAATTTGAATGGGTCAATTACACACATATGAACCATGAAAACTAAAATCTAGTTTGTAACATAATTTTTTTAGCATGTAACTCCAAGTTCTAGTTAGTTCTAGGATTGCAACTATAGAAAAGCTATATAAAGTAAAATGGGAATAGAAATGGGTGTAAATTGTAAATTACATATGAAAGTTTTTCTTAGCCTACAAAATTCAACACACACCCACATCAAATCCTCCTCTTCCTTAGCCGAAATTCTGCTGGAAATTTTCCCCCCAATGTCCACATTAATTTGGAAGAAGAGAAAACTTAAAAGGGGGTTTAATGAAAAATGGATGTGATATGCATTTATTGCACTTAAAGGATACTTTCTTCATGTAAATTTCTACACAACTCTCTCTCACTCTTCCCCATCTCCCTAAGGCCGAGCCCTCTCCTGCTGCTGTTCTCCCATTTTTCCCCATTTCTTGTGCTTCAAATTCCATTAAAAATCCCTCGAAATCCACAAATTTCTTCACAAAACTCAAACAAATCCTTGTGATATCTCTTCTCAAGGCCAAATTAGTTTAAAACATGGAGAAAGGAGGCATCTTTGGAGGCTAAGTGCAACCTATGGTTCAAAACTTGTAAGGTATAATTCTAATCAATTGGTTAATTTGTAGTTTAAATGTGCTAAAATAGAACTTTGAAGTGTTAATTTAATTGTAGTTTTTTGTTTATGAAATTCAAGAAAGGGGTTTCATTCTGGATTAGGGTTTGAAGCATTTCTAATAGGTTAAATTAGGTGTAGTGGTTATCTAGGGGGTTAGTTTGGATATTTATGCTAGATTGTGATCGCTATATCGTTAATCCGCGATGTTTGCGCCAAATTGCAAATTTTAGTGCTCGCTAGGTTTTCGATATAATTTGGAGGTGAATTATTTTTGAAATATTGGTTATATCAATAGGATCTCCTACGACATTTAGGGTGTGTGAATGCAAAATTTGGTTTGATCGGGTTTAGTTTTGACGGTTGTTCCGAACGACGATTTTAGTTAAGGTTAGAGTGATTATCGTGTTTGTTCCGCGCACCTAGTGCATGTTGTGCCTAACTTGTGTGCGTTGATCGTTTCATTTTGTGACTTTGTGTCGTTTCAGGAATAAGTAATCTTATGTTTTGTGTTTTGCAATTTTAGGATCGGTTGCGGAAACATCGGACGCGTCGCGCAAAGGAAAACCAGTGGTTGGATCAGATTAGTGAGGCGACCGGGTGAGTAGATGTATACATCTATGGGGAAATCGTCTGGATGGCGCGAGTCGCCTTATAGTTAGGATCACCTTATTACTTGCAAACTATATGCATAGTTAATTAGTTAACCATCTCATTCATATTCATATCTTTCTAGTTATTCGTCTGCTGGCATTGCATGGTTATCTATATACCTATGTGTGATATCACCTCTTAGGACACTTACACCATTACCATTGGCTCATGTTGCACGCACACTATTCATGTGGACACACACGCCTTTGGTAATTGCCATACCACGAGCACTTTAGAACCTGCTTAGTTCAATATCAAACACTTATATCATACATGATACATTGAATTGCAAAGCATGCATATACCTCACTTCATTATCAAGCTCGTATAGATTCCTCGTCATAAACTACATTGCATAACATTGATATCATAGGCATCTATTATTTACAACATATCAGATATTGTGATTTCTCGAGGATTTTACTATTGATGGGAATTCTGGATTTTTGGGGAAAACCGCAAGAATTTTTCCAAACTCGTTATGTTTTTAAAAAAAAGGCAAGTTGCGGTTTTCTCGTGATTTATGTATCGTCCACCATGAGTTTTCATGTTTTCCGTTAGATTTCGAGCCCCGATTCGAGGAGTGGATGAGCCATCTCGGGTACATGGTGGGCCCGGTAGGGTACCCCGGGGCAAGAAGCTCGAGTTGTAGACGATGAGCCTGGCAGGGGAAAACTACCTACCGGTTATGTCTGGCGCGGCGGATATCCTGAGGATACCGACCGTTCTCGTGAGATTTGATGATATGGGCCAATCCGGACTGACGGAGCCCGAGGTATTAGGATGTTGACATAGTGAGACATTGAAACAGATATATTTCCATATTTGGTGTCGATACTTGACACGGTTTTCGGATGATTTAATTGATGGTACCTTAGCTATTGTACATATATTTTTCTATGTTAAGAATACAGAAATCATCGTATTTAAACACTTAAAGATTTCGTATTGATTTTGCATTCATATGCATACATACTAGTGGCATCACATCATATCTAGACATACAAGTTGTGACGTATTTGCGTGCATTCTTACAATAGCCTTATTAGATGTTATTTTCTACTCACAAGCTGGCAACTCACCCACGTTGTGCCACAGTGTCTTGCAGGTCGGACCCGTCAGCCTCGTAGCGGCTGGCGTATCTTTTCATTGGCTTCTTTTGCTCAGACTCGCGACATTGCTCGTAGGTGGGTTGCGATGACACTTTTTTCTCTTTTTGTGCTATCATTGTATCTAGTATTCTCCATCTACAAGTTCTTATTTTGTATATGCGACCTATTGATGAGACTGAGAGATTTATGTATATGTGGTTCCTCTGGGGTCGAGCTCACTTAAGCCGACGTTGTGTTTTTCTTATATTTATGTTTCTTTTTGCTTATTTGCTTGATATTACATATATATTGCATGTGGCTGTGATCCGCCTTGGGCGAAGAGCTACCTCCCGCTTGGGGACGCCATTATATCATTACAGCTTTAAATATCTTGTTGTACCCGTTTTGGGGCCAGTTTTTACAAAGGAGACTCTGCCGAAATTTTTGGTAAATTATGACATTTTTTTTAAAAAAAGGGGTTAATATAACTTAATTGGTTTTAAAAATCGTTTCCATAAAAGGTTTTCCTTCACTCTTGTTGATTTTGGTTTAGATTTTCTGAGTTTTGGCTGACTTAGGTTACGTTACGCCTTTAGACGTCTCGTAATCTAAGTGCCAGTCACGTTCCGTACCTTCGGGTCGTAACATATATACCATACACTATGCTATGAACTGCGAGGGTGCTATACGCCATCCACCCGACTACCCCCGTAGATATAATCTACTCACCTTGCTTTTCGCTTGCCATTGCCGACATAGCCACGCGCTTGCTTGTCGTCTCAAAGTCCTCGTGGGTGTACCTACACATCATAACGTATCGTGCCGCATTAAAACCCAATTCAAAACCAAAATGACATGCTAAAAGCCTATAGGTTAGAACCTACGGACTACGCCTATCAAACCACTAAACAACCCTCGATATCGTCGTACAAACGTCAAGTGATCGAGATAAAATGCAAATGCTAAAATCTGGAATGCAAGTACGGAAAATATAATTCCGAATCAAAACAGCAACTCATGAAAATGGTCCCAGATTTTACCCTAACTAGAATTAGCCAATTTTGCATACAGGAGGGGTCTACTTTACTGGAGATGGAGCTACAGACAAAGCACGAACCAAATCCAACCCACCCTGGCCAGAAATTGCGGCCAGATGGAATAAATCTGCGGCCCAATGTTGGGGTATGGGGCGAGGGTTTCAGTGGAGGGTCCTAGGTTGCCTGCGTGTATCACTGTCTTTGCTAAATAATTTTCAGGTCACTCGGGTGTTGGAAGATTACCAAAAACCATCACAATTTCCATAATTTCCATATCTGCAGAATTTCAAAGTTCGTATTTGGGGTTTTTGTCTCAGGTTTAGTCCACAATAACATCACAAAAAGGGTTGTATAGCCTTTACTAACCCCATTTACGCTTTTGGAATCAATTCAAAACCTAACCATTTTCTAGGAATTTCCAAAACCCACTAAACGTCGCCTAATCACCTCTAAACATATATAGAAGCTAAAGTAAACCAAATACTACACTAATGGTTAAGAAATTACCTCATTTGGCACTCATGAGTCCCCTAGAGCACCAAAATGCAAACTTTCTTGGTCCAATGTGTTTGTATTGAGCTTGTACAAGTTTTTTGTGAAGGGAAGTATGTGTTTTGATGTTGTTTTGAGGGTGAGGTGAGGTGGAGGAGGTGGTGGAGGAAGAGGGCAGCAGCTCTTGATGGAAGAGGAAGGAAAAGAAATGAAGAAAATGAAGAGGGAAGAGAATGACTCATGGTCAATTGACCCCCTCACCTCTCTCTCTCATGCTCATGCCTAATATTCTAATCCCTTTTGTTTTGTTCTCTTTTCTTTTTTTTCCCTTTTCTTTTCTCTTCTCACGTAAAACCCAAAACCATGAATGAAAATGAGGATAAAGCCATGTAGGAAAATGTAACACAAGTGAAAAATGATATGGTGCATGTTTTGCACAAAACAAGCTTAATACGCGATTAGCGATATTTAATCGCGATTAGCACTAAAATAGTGTATAATAAATCACAATTAACTTAAAATTGCTTAATTCATATAAAACTCCCTCTTTTTAGTAATTTCTATAATTTTCCAAACTTTTCCCAAATTTATCGGTATTTAATTATACCGCCTTATTAAAATATTTAATATATTTATTATTTAATTATAAAAATTCCCAAAAATAATATTTTATTTTTCTGAAATGTTACATATGGATATACAATGTGTATGTGCACATGTATGGATATATCATAATATATGTGCACTAATATGATTATACAATGTGTATGTACGCAAGCATGTTATGCGAAGAGTCATATCATGATGCAACAATCCTACTGTGTAGTGACATAGCAATTATCGATGATGAAGTATGTGAGCCGGCAATTTGTGTGCGTGTAACATACGCATCATCGATAATGGTGTAAGTGTACTAGCACAGGTATAAGTAATTCAATGCGAATAACATGAACGCAGCATAAGGTAAATCACATGCAAATGCTGACAGGTACACGTATCTAATATGACCGAGTCAGTGAATCTATCAATCAGCATCCAGTCTCACAACATCCCATACGGTATACTCCATCGTACGGCATCCTCTAATCAAGGGTATGGATCAAACCTCAAGTCAAACTCATCATGTATGGAAAATCATCGTACGACGGCATTAAACCAATAGGGATCCTATCATCCTATATGAAAAATGAGGTGTACGGACCTAACGTCTCATATGGCAATCTCTCACGATTCACAACACATATAAATATCTCTATATACCTATGTCCCAGGTCACATCCGCAACAATCTCATATCAGGGGACCGGCAGGGTATAAATCATCTCAATCGACTCGCATCCGTATACCAACATATCACCAAATCATCATATCGCATCATATATTCTTTTCATCGCAATTATATCCCACATCAAGTCAATTTTACATATACATTCTACCTTTAATAAAAGCGTATGTATCTAATCTAACATGCACACCCGAACCATACAAACAGTTTTTGAAAGATGCGAATCGTAGTTTTGAAAGTAGAGGCTACGGTGTTTTTAAGGAAAAGATATCATTTGAAAATCCGTAACATCCCACAAGGTATCTGTTTAAAAGATGCAAACGATTCTTCAATTTGGAAATAGGTATTGTTCGAATGACACAATTACGTCGGCTATCTAGTGCTATAGTACCCTAAACGGCAATATCGTCAAACGTCATCCTCAAATTCCGTCACCACATACTAGTCGTATCAAAACACTTCTAACTATCCTTTAGTTTATAATATGGTTTCTATAGCTATCATTTAATTATAACCCTAGTTTGCTACTCTAGGTTTTCTTAACCATATGCTACAGATCGGTTTCCAACAAAACTTGGCGGGGGTGCTATACGCCATCCACCCGACTTCCCCCGTGGATATAGATCCACTCACCTTGGTCTTCGCCTGCCGAAGTCGATGACGCCACGCTCCGTCGCCTCGGAATCCACACGAAGGTACCTACAATAATAACACATATCGCAATACTATTAAAATCAAGTTCTAAAATCCAATACGGCACACGGATCGCCTATAGGTTAGAACCTATAGCCCACGCATGCAAAACCAACAAATTATCCCTAGTTGTTGATGTACAAACATCCAACAACCAAATACAATATCAAATACAAGAATCCAAATTTCAGAATACGGAAAACATGAAAACTAGGAAAACCACCCCAGATTTTACCACAGGCCAAACTAAGAGATTTTGCATATTGGGTTGCTCTAGATAGAAGATACAGGAGTTACAGACCAAGTACGATCCAAAACCAAACTACCCAGGCTGTAATTTGCAGCCATATTGCATTAATTTATGGCCAGGAAATGGGGGGAGGGGCTCAAGTCTTCAGGGTACACTCCAGGTTTCCTTCTCATCTCTTAGTCTTCGCTAAATAATTTTCCAGGTCCCCGAGTCACTCCAGATTCCTAAATGCCATAACAATTCTCATAATTTTCCGACGTTGGGTTTCTAAGTTTGGGGTTTGGGGTTCTATATCCGGTTTCAGTCCATGAAACTAACTCTAGAGGGTTTATAAGGTCTCTACTAACCTCAATTTCATCTTTGGATTCAATTCCAATCCTAACATCTTCTAGAATTATCCAAAGTTCACATATCCTCACTAAATCGATTCGAAACTTAAACTAGAATATATCAAACCAAAAACTAAACTAATTGGTAGAGATTATACCTCAATGATGCCACCAAGTAAAACCCTAGAAGTCCCGAGTGATCAAAATCCCACTTTTCTTGGTCCAATATGATGAGGGAGAGGAGGTGATCATTTTTTGTAAAAGGGGTATAGGGTTTTAGTGAGGGAATTGAGATGGGTCATGAGGGTAGAATGAGGTAGCTTAAGGTGAGGAATGAGAAGAAAATGGTGGGGGGGGGAATGAAAGGGGCAGCACTCTCCCTCTCTCTCTCTCTTTTTCACTCTCATTCTCTCTCCTAGCATGGTCTCATTTCATCTTTATGTCCCCCCTCTCTCTCTCCTCAATCATTCCTCTTTTCTTTTCTTTTCTTTTCTCACCCAAAAGCCCAACCATAACGTAAAACAACACAAATGAAATAACATGTAACATGTCATGGTGCACTAACCATGAAAACTGTAGAAACACGGATTTGGCCTAATCGCGATTAGCAGTGCACTACTCAGGTTTTTATCCAAACTGCATATAATAAATTTTTAAAATGCCAAATCCTTTAAATACATTTTTTTAAAATGAATAAATCATTTTAATTTCCATTTATTTCACAATTATCGTTATATATTTATACCCTTTTTCGGATACCCCAATTTCGCAAATCGGGCGGTTTTTGGGAAATATATTATTTTAATATTAAATTCCAAAAATAATATTTTATATTTTCTGAAATGTTACAGTCTTCCCCCCTTAAAGAAATTCGGTCCCTGAATTTAAATTTAAACCCCCAAACTCTAAAACATTTCAACAATCAACTCAAATCAACGGGGCTTCGAAATCACGGAAGATACAGAAATAACACAGCAAATCGCGTGTGCCTGAAAACAAGTATAAAACTCAAAATCGAACTCCGTCAAGCGTCACACAAATCATCGGATTTGCACGCATATCCTCGGAGTTACAATGATGATACACATCTCAAAATCCACTATAGAAATCCAATATACACCAGTCAAATACTATAATACATGTATAGTACGCATCCTTGGAAAACTTTCAAGGACTGAATAAAACTCATGCAAAAATCTTTTCTAAATCGCCGTGTGATGCGTAACACACGGCCTAAGTGAGGAACGCTCATTTGTAAAATAATAATATATGTCCATAAATGTTTTGCTAAATATACGTTCCGCCGTTTTTCAAAATATCCCAAAAGATTTTTCTTTATAACCGTTCATATTGCTCACGGACACGTAGGAAACAGCGAAACTATAGCTTCTTTTGAAAACCTCTGGTTAAACTTCACAGCTTGAAAAATACTTAGGTACTTTCATTAGATCAGTCCTGTTTGGCTACTACACAATATAGTGCCCAACATGAAAACAAAGTGCTCAAAAGCAAAATCAGCCTCAAAAGGTGTATCCAATAATCACATGCGTCTGGTGCGCACGGAAATAAAATCCAAACACAGGTGCCACTATAGGCACAAAGTAAAACAAAGTGCAACGGGTGTGCAAAAAAGCATCTGTCCACTGCAACGGGTGTGCACGACAACAATATCCGGTGCATCTATTGTGCACGAAAATCTCAAATCTGGTGCATCAAATGCGCGAAATAAAAGTACGGAGCAACCAATGCACGAAAATCACATTAATAACTCAAATGCGTATAAGAACGATACCGAGTGTACCAAGGTGTATAAATCAAAAACGTATGCAACAACGAGCACAAATCTGTATCAATGCACTACAAGCATATGCGAGCTATACCGAGTGCAAAAATCAAATCATCGGTATGAAATCCACGAAATCATAATCACATGCTACGAAGGTACAAAATCGACATCAAATGCAATGGATATGCACAAATCGCAAATCAACATAACGATGTATAAAATATATATCAGGTGCGATAACTATGCGCAAAAATGTAAATACCCAGTAGGTGCAGCCATGGTGCACGAAAACGATATCATGAAACTCAATCCGCAAAAATCAAATCCAAGCGATATAAGCGTGATACTCGGATCACAAACGCAAATCGCAACAAATGAAATTAAGGTACACCTCCTACAACGTCGAAAAATAAATCGGTGCGCCTAAAACAGGCAGAACAAGAACATCCGCTTGCCTCTTGCTCACGGTCTGGCATCCTCAGTTTCTGGGTCCTTATCTTCTCTGCAGATTCACCAATCTCGGAATCCATCAGCTCATCGGCCCGGCCAGGTGTGCTAACGGGAACGATCCCGCTCTAGAACTTCTCTGGTCATCTCTCGGCCAATCATCATGACCACTCGTAAAGAAGCACGTTTCTGGCGTCGGCCTCTGGTCTTCTGAATACACGTGATACAACTGACCCTGGGTGCAAATCTCATTGCAGCAGTGTCCTGGAAGGAATCCTGCTCAAGGTCACTTCCGATCTCGCCTATGCCGAACTGTACGGAGGCTGGAACTCTTACATAATCTTTTCTCATTTTCTGGACATCTGCATGTTCCGCACACATTTCCTCGGGAACTGGCCATATCCCAACGCCTCTGTATGTATATCAGATCTCTAATCTCGACGGGGAGTAGAAACAGCTGATCATCATCTCGCATGAACCTCTGGCTCCACTTGTCTTTATCATCATCCGCTTCGACGTCACGTCTTGCTGTCTGCGTACTGCTACTGTTCTCGGCCATGGTCAATCCAAAGTCTCTCACACGGACTCGAAATCGCGTACTCTGTATCTTCATCACTCTATAAAAGATATGTGGCTGAACACGTCCTTGGGAATTCGTCCCAACCATCGGAGGAATACACAATACCCGTCCGTTCTCTATCAACTCACAAGGTATCTGGGTGAGGTCCTCTATTCGAAGCTGGTTAGCTTACTGGTCTTTTATCACATGGTATCCGGACGACGTCAAACTTTTCGATCGAGTCATCAAGGTCCCAAAATTTCCCGAAAGCTCAACATCTGAGCACAGTCTAAAAATATCTGGTACATACCACAGTACCTCTGGACCAGCCGTAGAAGGGCAAATCTAAGCCTTACCGATAGCACCGCTAAATTGCCGCAAACCCTAAGGTTCAAAGCGGTTCCATGGTCATCATGTCGAGTTAGAGTTTCATTCTTCTAGAGGGTCCACATAATCACTTGCATGTTCCTCCGAACATTTTAAATTTGGGAAAAATGGTTTTCTGACACTCGTTCGAACATTTTAGCTTCGCCTATACAACATGTGAATATTCTTCGCCCGCGTGCTAAACAATGCCTCAATCCTCCAGGAAAGACGATACATCAACGGTCATCTCTGGATCGGTCTGCTCTAAATCTGAGTAAGACTCTCCACACTGAAAATCTTCAACTCAACTGGGCCTGTGTCGGCGCATCAGATCTGACGAATCTCCTTCGTCTCTCAACTCAAAATGGACTAGCTATCACCTATCGCATCTCTGCCTTGAAGCTCCAGCGATCTCGGCTCATAAGCTCTGGAAGCGACATCCCATCAATCTCAGCAATAGCTGGGCATCTGTCTGCACCGTAGACAACATCACAATCTCTGAGGTAAGCCGTACATCAACAGTCCTCTCGCAACTGGCAGTTCTAACAATGGCCCGATCATCCGGCGTAAAACCAACACCCTCCTCAACAAGAGGTCACAATACAAACACTACATCGAGACGTTTCCAAGTCACCAGACAACACAATGGTTAGCCCTCGTACCAGACGAGCCTTCCCTGACCATACACTAGCGGTAGCTTAATCTGCACTCAAACATGGTGACAGGAACCTCAATCGAGTATCGAAGAAAGCAGATCAACGACATGAAAGGAAACGACAGATCCAGCATGGATACATGATCATAAGAAGGAACAGCATCAATGAGAGTATGATCATAGAATCGAATAGAATCAAGGATCTCAAATGGATGTATAATCATGGGTATGAAAAGAATCATAAGTCTCAAAAATATGTACATCCTAAGATTTCTTAAGTAGAGTATCGTATCGTAAATATGCGCGGAACATACGTACGGTACGTCACTCTACTCAAGCTACCTACTCCATCAATCAGGGTCAACTTATGAAACGAAAGTTCGGGTCTAATACCCCCCGTTCAAGTCTAAGTTTCGTAAGGTCAAGCCCAGGTTCCGAAATACATACTCACCCTAGACTCCGCATAGTCAAACATAGACTCGAACCAAGGTTAAACCTATCACTCTGATACCAACTTTGTCACGACCCGAAATATTAGCTCGTGACCAGCACATAAATCACGCAACGTTTAAAGGCGTAACGTAATCAAGTAAGCTGGACCCAGAAGTCTAAACCTTTTAAGAAAATAAAGGAGGTGAAGTTTTGAAATAAAGGTATAATGAAATCAGGTTTTCTTAAAATGCATAGAAATGGAACATGAAAATGCAAGTGGAATTTATTAGTTTGAAAACATGTTTCGTCTTTTAAAAATTTGGGCAGCAGCTCCTTTGTATATTTTGATCCAAAACTACAAATACACATTAAGAATAATGGCATCCCCAAGCGGGAGCTAGCTCTTCGCCAACCGACGGATCTCAACTACGCAAAGCAGTATAAGTATGTATACGACGCCCAACGGGGAAGTTCACCAGAAAAGGTAAAGAATTAAGCAAGACATCAAAACCACAAGTAGCTGAAATACCCTCGCTCTAAGTCTCGCAACCATAAACTCACCAAGTCTCATTACTTATACAAATACTAATTTTGATTGATGGAGTTGACTAGATACAATGTGAAATATAAATACAAGAGTGGGTACGATACAAATACCTCACCTACCAATGCAAAACACCCAAATGAAGCTATGTGCCAGAGATGCCGATACGGATCCATGCGGTCAACCTGCAAGAACTGTGACACAACGGGGGTGAGTTGCCAACTCGTGAGTAGAAAAACATCTACAAGAAGAAATTGAATAAACAATGACTCCTAGGTTAACTATATCATAAAGGTAATACTATGATATCTAGGGTGACCTGGTCATCATATGTGCCAACAATATACTCAAAGTCTGTAGGTATGCTGATATCATCCAACCATATAATCAATGTATGTATGCATGTGGATCTCGTCCAACCATATAATCAATGTATATATGCATGTAAGAATGGGGATATAAATCAACAGGTGTCCCTCACGACACATCAAAATCATGGAACCTGGGTGTGCAACACCGACACTCGAAAACATCATGAAACCCGTGTCCAGCATCGACACGTAAATACTCATATTTCGGGCCCCGTCAGCCCGGATCGGCCCTCGGGCTCCGTCAGTCCGGATCGGCCCATATCATCTCTCGACTCCGGTCGGTATTCTCTGGATATCCGCCGAGCCTAAATACTATCACCGGTAGGTAGTAGTCCCTCTTCCAGGCTCACCGTCTGCAGCACAACAATCCGTTCTCGCCCCGAGATACCATACCGGGTCCACCATATACCCACAATCGGCCTCATCCAACACCTCGAATCAGGTTTCACATGTCACTCTCAGAACCGAGAAAACACATGGTGGACGCACTGAAATATCATATCAAGAGAAACCGGGTTTTTAAAACAGTACATGCTTTCTTTTAAAATATCCACGGTTCTCAAATCCAGAAATCTTAAGAAAACAGCATATCTCAATGCGTAAAATCATAGAGCATGATGTATGTGACATATAATAAAAATGTAAGCATATCCGTATGTTATACAACATGGAACAGTGATATGACATATTAATGGAAAACCGCTCTTTTAAATGATTCCAGTTTTTGAAATATAATATGCGGTTCCCAATTTCCCAATAAAACAAGTTATCTATGTAGGTACAATATGTATATGCGCAAGTATAGAGGTACCAATGTATGTGTGCACCAATATGGATACACAATGTGTATGTGCACAAGTATGGATATATCAAAGTATATGTGCACTAATATGAACATACAATGTGTATGTACGCAAGCATGTTATGCGAAGAGTCATATCATGATGCAGCAATCCTACTGTGTAGTGACATGGCAATTATCGATGATGATGTGTGTGAGCTGGCAATCAGTGTGCGTGTAACATACGAATCATCGATAATGGTGTAAGTGTACTAGCACAGGTATAAATAATGCAATGCGAATAACATGAATGCAGCATAAGGTAAATCACATGCAAATGCTGATAGGTACACGTATCTAATATGACCGAGTCGGTGAATCTATCAATCGCCATCCAGCCTCACATCATCCCGTACGGTATACTCCATCGTACGACATCCTCTAGTCAAGGGTACGGATCAAACCTCAAGTCAAACTCATCACGTACGGAAAATCATCATACAGCGGCATTAAACTAGTAGGGATCCTATCATCCTATATGACAAATGATGGGTACGGACCTAACATCTCGTACGACAATCTCTCACGATTCACAACACATATAAATATCTCTATATACCTATGTCTCATGTCACGTCTGCAATAATCTCATATCAGGGGACCGGCAGGGTATAAATCATCTCAATCGACTCGCATCCGTATACCAACATATCACAAAATCATCATATTGCGCCATATATTCTTTTCATCTCATTTATATCCCACATCAAGTCAGTTTTACATATACATTCTACCTTTACTAAAAGCGTAAGTATCTAATCTAATATACACACCCGAACGATACAAGCAGTTTTTGAAAGATACGAATAGTAGTTTAGAAAGTAGAGGCTACGGTGTTTTTAAGGAAAACATATCAGTTAAAAATCCGTAACATCACTCAAGGTATCTGTTTAAAAGATGCATACGATTCTTCAGTTCGGAAATAGGTATGGTTCGGATGACACAATTACATCGGCTATCTAGTCCTATAGTACCCTAAACGGCAATATCGTCAAACGTCATCCTCAAATTCCGTCACCACATACTAGTCGTATCAAAACACTTCTAACTATCCTTTAGTTTATAATATGGTTTCTATAGCTAGCTTTTAATTATAACCCTAGTTTGCGACTCTAGGTTTTCTTAACCATATGCTACAGATCGGTTTCCACCAAAACTTTGCGGGGGTGCTAAACGCCATCCACCCGACTTCCCCTGTGGATATAGATCCACTCACCTTGGCCTTCGCTTTCCGAAGTCGATGACGCCACGCTCCGTCGCCTCAGAGTCCACGTGAAGGTACCTACAATAACAACACATATCGCAACGCTATTAAAATCAAATTCTAAAATCCAATACGGCACACGGATCGCCTATAGGTTAGAACCTATAACCTACGCATGCAAAACAACCAAATTATCCCTAGTTGTTGATGTACAAACATCCAACAACCAGATACAATATCAAATACAAGAATCCAAATTTCAGAATACGGAAAACAAGAAAACAACAACATAGGAAAACCACCCCAGATTTTACCACATGCCAAACTACGAGATTTTGCATATTGGGTTGCTCTAGATAGAAGATATAGGAGTTACAGACCAAGTACGAGCCAAAACCAAACTACCCAGGCCGCAATTTGCGGCCATATTGCATTAATTTACGGTCAGGAAATGGGGGGAGGGGCTCTGGTCTTAAGGGTACACTCAAGGTTGCCTGCTTATCTCTCAGTCTTCGCTAAATAATTTTACAGGTCCCCGAGTCACTCCAGATTCCTAAATACCATCACAATTCTAACAATTTTTCGACGTCGGGTTTCTAAGTTTGGGGTTTGGGGTTCTATATCTGGTTTCAGTCCATGAAACTAACTCTAGAGGGTTTATAAGGTCTCTACTAACCTCAATTTCATCTTTGGATTTAATTCCAACCCTAACCTCTTCTAGAAATTTCCAAAGTTCACATATCCTCACTAAATCGATTCTAAACTTAAACTTGAATATAACAAACCAAAAACTAAACTAATTGGTAGAGATTATACCTCAATGATGCCACAAAGTAAAACCCTAGAAGTCCCAAGTCATCAAAATCCCACTTTTCTTGGTCCAATGTGATGAGGGTGAGGAGGTGATCATTTTTTGTAAAAGGGGTATACGGTTTTGGTGAGGGAATTGAGATGGATCATGAGGGTAGAATGAGGGAGCTTGAGGTCAATAAGTTGAAGAAAATGGTGGGGGGAAAATGTAAGGGGCAGCACTCTCCCTCTCTGTCTCTTTTTCACTCTCATTCTTTCTCCTAGCATGGTCTCATCTCATCATTATGTCCCCTCTCTCTCTTTCCTCAATCATTCCCCTTTTCTTTTCTTTTCTTTTCTTTTCTCACCCAAAAGCCCAACCATAACATAAAACAACACAAATGAAATAACATGTAACATGTCATGGTTCACTAACCATGAAAACTGTAGAAACACGGATTTGGCCTAATCGCGATTAGCAGTACACTAATCGGGTTTTTATCCAAACTGCATATAATAAATTTCTAAAATGCCAAATTGTTTAAATATATTTTTTTAAATGAGTAAATCATTTTAATTTCCATTTATTTCACAATTATCGGTATATATTTATACCCTTTTTCGGAAACCATAATTTCGCAAATCGGGCGGTTTTCGAGAAATATATTATTTTAATATTAAATTCCAAAAATAATATTTTATATTTTCTGAAATGTTACAATGCCATTCTCTTTTTTGCTTTAAGCATTTGGATTAATGTTTTTTGTGTGGAAGTTTTGAGGTTAAGTTTTGGCATTGAGCATTGATGGTGCATGTGCACACTTGGTGACTCATGGTGTTGGGTCTTGTGTAGGTTTGGTGAGATGTGATTGTGACAGGAAGATCTTTTCTTCTGGTGTGGGATTTTTGTTTAGTTTCTCACAAAATTCTCACAACACACAACACTCACAACTCAAGAAAAGAGCAGAGACATTTTCTTCACTTGCTTTTTCTTTTTGTGCCAAGTCTTGAGCTCACAACTTCCTCCAATGGCTTCTTCTTCACCTCCACTCATTCCATCTCATGTGTTGTGAATCCTTGGGTGTATTGAGACAAAATGATCACACACTCTCTCTACTTCATCTTGGGTATCTAGGCTAGCAAACTGCATGCCCGAGTTACTTCGGTTTTGAAGTGGGAGCCCATATTACTAATCCTCGACGTGGATCGTCTTCGACGAGGGATACCGAAGATCGAACTTCATCGAGGAAGCCGCGAGGAGCTTGGGCAGAGGTTGAAGAGCTAAGGATACAGATCGTTCGGTATAACCTCTCCAAACTCTTTTTATAGAACTAGTATAGGGTTAATGGTACGATCCGTTGATTATGGTTCTATTAGAGACGGGTTTTAAAAGTTTTTTCCGCATTTTGGCCACGGATTGATGGCCGGGACGCTGGCGTAGCCTTACAATATGTGTAAAGTCAGATACTCGTGTCCGTGCCATAAAGCGGTAACAGACATATGTAAACATATGCATGAATGTAAATGCATTAATGAATATGTGCCCAGCAATGACACACTAAATCAAGATAAATCCTGAGTACCCAGCATCGACACTCGAAAACATCATGAGAGTCGTATCCATCTGTAATACTATATCCTCATATATCTCGGGCGCCGCATTATCAGATCGACCCTTAAATCTGCCAAATCACATGACTCCGGTCGGTATCCTTTGGATAACCGCCGGGTCCAACATAATCACCGGTTGATAGTGCTCCCCTACCGGGCTCATTGTCTCTCTATACAATCCTCTTGCCCCGGGGTACCGCACCGGGCCCACCATGTACCCGCAGACAGATTCCCCCCTCTTCGAATCGGGTATGTGTACACACGTGGCTCAAGAACCGAGAAAACTCATAGTGGACACCACACACATCATATCACGAGAAAACCTCACTTTGCATTTTAAAAAATTATAATAAGTTTATAAATTTCCTTTGCGGTTTTCCCCAAATCCAGAAAATCTCATGAATACAGAAATCTCAAAATCGTGAGCTAAATAACGAACAATGAATATCGACATAAAGCCCAACTGCAGTATATAATCAGAATGTATGTATGTGAATGCATGTGGCATCTAAGTAAGGAACGCAAAGTCTAAACTAGCATAGAACATCAAGGATGCTAAACAATGCTACTTATCTACAACCGTCAGTGTATATAATGTAATAACGATTACTACAGTGTGCATGACATGGAAATTACCGATGATGATGTGTGTGAGCCGGAAGCAAGTGTACGTGCAACATGCGCATCATCGGTAATAGTGTAGGTGTCCTAGCAGACGAGATCATAATAGAAAGTAAACACAAAAGCGACAATAAGGTATTACAACTATATACGAGCCATACTATTTATTATGTTTAAATAGCATGAATCGTTGTTTTTAGAAAAGTAGGGACTACGGTGTTTTAAGAAAAAGGATGTCCTTTGAAAATCCGTGGCTTCCTCGTATTACTCTTTGAAAAAGCCTACGATTCGTCGGTTTTGAAAATAGGTATGACTCGAGCCTAAGCTAACCTATATCTACGCAACTAATGACTAAACTAAGAACCTAGTCGAAGGTGATAATAAATCTGTAATATCCCGAGTCGATATATCTAATAGTCAGCGATCTATCATCATATCATCACGTACGGTAATAATACATCATATGGCATCCTCGAGTCAAGAGTGCGGATCAATCATCATATACATCTCGTACGATAATATCCATCGTACGGCATCCTCAAAATTGAGGGTACGGGTCAAATAACATAATAAATCATCATTCATACGGGATCAATCGTAGTACAATATCAATATCATAAATCAGGGGTACGGATCTAAAGTCTCGTACATTCTAAAATCATCAAATCACATGTTATCGCAAGTTTGAATGCATATCGCCCAACGATCCTTTATTATATCATATCATATACGGTGTCTCGACTCAATCACATATCAAAATCTCAGGGCATCATGTACGATCATATCGATTCATATCCATAACATATACTATCCTCATCTCACATGTTGTGTGTGTGTGTGTGTGTATGAATACACACACACATATACACACATCAATGTATACCAAGTGTATGTGTGTGCGACAAAGTAAACCGACGACTCACAACCAAGGAACTAAACTAAGATCAAACTATCCTACAAGTACGCTTAATCTATCCTAAAGTCTCCTAGTAACCCTATTTTCTACGTAACCAAGTCTCATATAAACATATATAATATGAATATATAACCTATTCTACGGTTGCAGGGGTGCTATATACCATCCACCTGACTTCCCCCGTAGATATACATCTACTCACCTCGATCCTCGCTTGCCGAAGTCATTGACACCATGCTCTCCCTTGTCGTACGAAGTCCACGCGTGGTACCTACATTTTTTAATACGTTATATCGTCAAATTCGAACCCAAAACGGCACACGAAACACCCACAGGTTAGAATCTATGGTCTACGCATGTAAAAATAGCTAGCAACTCTCTACATCGACATACAAATGCCAATCGATCGAGATAAAACACAAAATCAAAACTCAAGTTATTAAATTACACAAAACTCATAACAGTAACTTAGAAAACTAGCTCCATATCTTGCCTCAGGTAAATTTAGTCTAAACAAACAATACAGGGGATAGGTTAATAGGTAAGTAAGCTACATCCAAAACCCCTACACCAATTCCTATACTAGGCTGGGCGAGATTTGCAAAATACCTGATGTCGCCGGCCCCAAAGTGGATTCTTGGTCTCGTTTTCATGTGGGGTCTTCTAGGGTTCTAATTAGGTCATTAAAGTTGTTTGATTATCTTTTAAAGATCCCAGTTTGCTCCAGATTCCCTGTAGTCCTCAAAGATCAAAGAAACCGATATCGAGAAAATCTATGTTCAAGTCTTAAGGTTTTCTATGTTAAATTGGTCCAGAACATCACTAACAAGCTTATGGTCACTAATAATGCTCAACTACACCATGACAACTCCATATAAGCCTTGAGCCTCATCTAGGAATTTTCAAACATCACTAAACTACATCAACTTAACTCTAAACTACACTAGATCATTAGGAAATCCAGAAACTAAAGTAAAAGTGTAGGATTTACCTCATTTAGCAACTCAAGAATTTTCTTGAGTTGCCCAAAGTCTGCAAAACCTCAACTTGATAGGTCCAAAAGGTTTGTAGTGAGCTTGTGCACCATTTGTGTGAAGGATGTGTGGTGTTTTGGGGTGGTTTTGGAGGTGGTAGAGGGTGGAAGAGGAGGTGGAGGGAGGATGAAAGAGGAGGAGAGGGAGAATGAGGATGAACAAATGAGAATGGTTGAAGGAGTCAAAGGTGAAAATAACACCCCCCTCTCTCCCCCTTCACATGACACAAGTCATCTCACCCTCTCTCTCTCTCTCTCATCTAAAATATCTTCTCTTCATTTTTTTGTTATTTAAAAACAAAAACAAAAACCATACATAAATGAAAATAAGGAATTTAAGCCATTGTTCAAAAATATGTTACAAGTGTTGCAACATGTCATGTTGCATGTCATGCACATAACATACTTAATGCAAAATTAGTACATAGTAATCGAGTTTAGTTAATAACTCATTTATAAATAATTGTACAATAATTCATAAGATGCCCAAATCATATAAATACCTTCAAATCAATAATTTATACTAATTTCCCAAATATTTTCCAAATTATCGGTATATAATTATACCTTTTGATAAAAACTAATCTCCATACTTTTAAAATATCCCTAATATTTATTATTTAATTATTTAAATTCTCAAAATAATATTTTATTTTCTGAAATGTTACATCAAGTTTGATGAACTTACAAGTTCAGTCTATAATTGTCAATCAGATCAAAGCAGCTCAAGCAAGTGATACCAAGTTGCAAAAGATCAGAGAACAAATAGAAAGAGGACTTCAAACTGTCTTCATCATCCATGAAGACGGATTTTTGAGATACGGAAGCAGATTGTGTGTACTATAAGATCCTGTTCGGGAAGAGTTGATGAAAGAAGCTCACGGCTCCCCATACTCAGTACACCCTGGTGATATAAAGATGTACAAAGATCTGCGTCAACATTACTGGTGGCATGGAATGAAGCGTGAAGTAGCCAGAAGCGTCGCCAAATGTTTAGTGTGTCAGCAAGTGAAAGCTGAACATCACAGGACTGCTGGTTTACTTCAACCATTACCTATCCCAGAATGGAAGTGGTAACATATTACAATGGATTTTATGACTGCTCTTCCTCGCAGCACAAAAGGTAATGATGCAGTATGGGTTATTATGGATCGACTCACAATGTCGATTCACTTCATCCCATTTCAAGTTGGCCAATCTACTGAGACACTAGCAAAGAAGTACATGGAAGTAAGTCTGAATATAAGTAAGATTTAACTCTTCATAGTATACTATTTCTGATACCCATGAACTCATACAGGAGATCGTAAGATTACACGGAGTACCGGTTTACATTGTTTCCGATCGTGACACCAGATTCCGATCGTAATTTTGGTAGAGTCTGCAAGCTAGCTTGGGAACGAGTCTGATTTTTAGCATATCTTACCATCCATAAACAGATGGACAGTCTGAGCGAACAATTAAGATCCTTGAAGATATGCTAAGAGCCTGTATGTTAGACTTCGGAGGATCGTAGGAAGATCACTTACATCTTGTGGAGTTTTCATACAACAACAGCTACCAAGCGAGTATTGTAATGACACCCTTTGCAGCTCTATATGGAAAGAAGTGTCGATCACCATTAAGTTGGAACGAAATCGGAGATAGGGAACTCCTTGGACCTAAGATGATAGTGGCGACTGTAGATGTAGTTCGCACTATCAGGGAAAGAATGCGCATAACCCAATACCGACAGAAGCACTGGGCCGATGCAAAACGCCGACACTTAAATTTCCAACCGGGAGATCATGTCTTTTTGAAGATCTGTCCGAACCGTCGAGTAATTCGCTTTGGAAAGCGGGGTAAGTTAAGTCCGAGGTACATTAGACCGTTCGACATACTCAAACAAGTTAGAGAAGTGGCATATCATTTGGCACTTACACCCTCATTGGAAGGAGTGCATAACGTATTCCACATATCCCAACTTCGAAGATATGTGAGCGACCCCAGCCATATCCTTGATCACTTCGAGCTCACTGTACAGACAGATTTATCTTGTGAGAAACAACCCGTTGAAATCCTGGATAAAAAGGTGAAGCCACTTCAGAACAAGGAAGTAAACATGGTTCGAGTGATGTGGAGAAAAGACTCACCAGGAGAATCAACATGGGAAAGAGAAGACAACATGCACGCAAGATACCCTCACTTGGTTGTTGATTAGTCCTTAAATAATTGTAAATTTCGAGGACAAAATTTTTATAAGGAGGGTAGAATATAACGACTCTGTTTATAATGTACAAAATTTGTTTAAAATTAAAGTACTAAATGGAGTATTTGCAACCCTGGGTATGATATAAGTATTTAATTTGTTTTAGAACAGTAAGAAACAACTTGTAGCTCATTGGTAAAGCCTTGCACTACAGTGACATAACCCCTGTATTCGAATCCCATCAGCATATATTATTTTTAATGATTTTTCTTTTAAACTTTTTTGAAGCCCAAAAGTTTACACGTGCAATACACGTAAAAATGAAAAGTCAGATTAAATAAACATGTGGAATATGTTATATAAACAGAAGAGAACACGTGTCACCAATCCAAGCCCCGTCCCCCTTGAAATGGTCGGCGAGATGCGCTCTGGGGCCGGGGCCACCAGGCCCCATGGTACTTAATGCTCTTAAATTTTGCCCTAAAACCCTTTGGCCTTCCCTCCAGTACACTTGTTCTGGTTGTTTTTCCTGCACATTAACAGAGAATTAAAAATGAGCACTAACCCAAAATTTTAATGCATTTTTAATTCATTTCTTCAATTCTTAAAACCCTAATTTCTCCTATAAATACCACATCATACCTAGCCCTCTCCATTCTGAAATCCAGCATCAAAACTCTCAAAATTTTCCAAGTCAAATAAGGTGTGCAAGTGGAGTTAGCCCAAGGTCATCTTCCGGAGACGACTCAGGACAAATCCGGCGACACCGCGATTCCACGACGCTTTCAAACCATTCCTACACCTCCCCTCCCACTTCTCAACCAGTAAGTTCCCCCTCCTCTGCTCTCTTTCTATTCTAAAACGATCTTTTATTAAAACTCGTCAGGAGCGGAGTTATTCCGACTTCTGAGTCTAATTTCATTACAAACCTAACTTTTCTTAGCAACAAATCAACCATTTCTTTATATCTTGTTTAGCAACCATAAAGCAATATTTAGAACAAGTTTCAATTCAAAATAAAATGCTATGCAACTTCTATTACACTTTTTCGTTTAAATACCACAAGGTTTACCTACGACATTACTTCATCTTATTTCTCATATTAACTTTAGAAAACTCAAGAGGTAATGACCTACCTCATCACAACACTCATCTTGACATAGCACGATAGCTTGAAAACAATATTTTTGTGGCTAAGACGAATTTACAGTTAAATACCATTAACTATCAAAACCGTATTTTTTAAATTGTTTTAATCAAATTCCATACGATTATGTCCTTACAACCCATTTTGGGGAATCCGATTTGGTTGGTGCGGGTTATCGCACATCCATCGGACTAGTATGGCGAGATGCAGACCTCTTCACAGAGCATACGATCTCGATAGAATTTTTAATACAATTTTTAAGAAAACGTGATTTCTATTAATAAATAAATTCTATTTTTAATAAATATATATATGTAAATATTATCAAAATATCTATTTTAAATATATAATATATTCCATATTTTCTAAATCAAAAGAAAAGAAGCACAAAAGTTCATGAAAATACCATAAAGAAATCACTACAAGTCAATTTACATGAAAATACCATATTTTATTCAATTTTGGTTTATATCTACTAGAATATCTCATCATATAAAAATTACATCTATGAAAACCCTAAATATGATAAATAAATACTTCAGGTTTATTTTGAAAATATATCAAAACTATTTTTCCATAAAACCCACTCAAGTTATATTAATTTACAATAAGGACCCTAGTAAATATAGATTTAAGCGGGACCAATTCTCTTGAGCCTCAGGGAGCCGGAGAAAGTGGGTGCTTGCCTATTTAAGGTAGACAACTAAAAACTGGGTTATCAACACGGTAATTGTCTTGGAAATAGACACAAATCCTGCCATCGATGTGCTGCGGTTACCGATAACTCCAAAACCTAATTCAGGACTTCAATTCTGTAAAGTGTCTGACTCAGTCAGAGTCTCAGTCTAATCTAAAATCAATCCATCCATGAATACAATTCAAATATAACTCTAATACAACATGAATTCTTTTATACCAGAATACTATCTATATCAACATGACTTGATTTGACCAATCCATGGATATACATTGACTTGTCTACATGACTATCTGTTTATATCTTTATCCGTTTACATGAACAATTGATATCATGGTTTCGGAAAGTGTTATATCTGGAAATCATCTATAAAACAACACAATAAATATTACGGGGTTTTTAACGGGGTAGATTGGTACAGAATGTATTAGAAGTGACACGAGACTGTAACCATAATACACCTAACCTAAATATCTATTCTGTTGTTCCATGGCTTAACGATTCCTTGTGCTCCGTATACCTTATGTAAGTGCACGGCGGCGCCCCGGCCGTCAATCCGACGGCCAAATGCGGAAGCGGTGATAAACTTTAAATTTTTCTTGAACTGGCAAACCGCGGCGCACTAATACCCGAATCGAACCATTAACTAGTCCTAGCTAACTACAAGAAAGGGAATAGAGATATACCGACGATCCGAGTCCTCCGGTCTTTTCGTCATCGTCCCGATCTCCTGCGGAATGTCCCGTCTCCTCCTCGTCGCCGGAAGTGCACCACATCGCCTACATCGTTTACGGGCTCCCACCTCAATGCCGAGGCAACTCGGGCACGAAGCTGGCTAGTCGACGTGCCCAAGGTTTGCTGTAGAATATGGTGTAGAACTTGTGTCTCAATTTTGGGGTAGTGGAGGTGCCATTTTTGGTGGAGGAAAGAAAGGATTTTGGAGATCAACTAGAGAGCTCTTTTCTTAGCACAATATGAACCAAAAAATGCCACACAAAATGAATCAATCAACCACCACTCAAAAGTGGCCGGCCCCCCCATTTTCTCTTCTGAATGGAGAGAGAGAAAAGACAAGGGGGGAATGGAACCATCATACAAGGGAGAGGTCAAGTCATGATGTGTAGAAATGATGACTAGAAAAACCAACACACCAAAACCATCCATCAAACATGATGACTCAAAAAGTCATGCCATCATGAAGAAATCAAGTCAAAGGATGGTGCTATAATCATGACACAAGAATATGCAAAGACCCCCTCCACAAATGCTTATTTGCAACAATGCAAATAAGCCCTCCTTCACCAATCTTCGGCCAATGAACGATACAAAGGAAATCGGCCGAAACGAAAAGCAAACTGGCAACTCCAGAAAACTGGTCCCGTAATAAATTACAGGAAAACCCCGATACTGTGCATACACACCCGCATTTGTATTCCGACCGAAATACAAATGCAATGAGACAAAATCTATACTGTACTACACTAGGATCCGGCTTATACCAAAACCGGCTGGTAATATCCATTCGATCCTGATCCGTGCAATACCGCACGTATCTGATCGAACCCTGCAATATATCCATACGGCCTATAGTACAAACTGTCCGATCCTGATCCGTGCAATACCGCACGTATCTGATCGGACCTTGCCATATCTCCATACGGCCTCTACAACCTTTCGCCCGAAAGCTGAGTAACTGAATGTGGGGGACTCTAAAGACTCGTCAACACCTTGGTTGTGGATTTAACCACTAGCACGTCAGAGGTATAAGCCAATACGTAACGGGCTACCAGGTATTGACTAAAAGGGACGTCTGTGAGCGAACTCAGCCTGACAACCCTACTGAGCCTGTCAGTGACAATATCCGTACAGTCCGGTCCGTTCGTCTATGAGTATCGCATGGCGGGCCTAGGGGGTTGGTAAAAGTCAGACCCCCAAAAGCGATACAAGTCGTGTCGGAGTGTAGCCCAGAACACCCTGAGATACTACTGGAATACCTACCAGTAAATCTCCTTGCCTCAGCCGAGGGCTTCGTGTAATGGCTCTCCTAGACACAGCACGACCTCACCCCCAATACCGGGAGAGACGAACCCCTGAATCTACGCTCACTGCCTCCCTGTGGCTCGGGACTGTACCCAACTAAAACCTGTTTGCACGACTCCTTTGAGCCGTGGTAGGGTAGTAATCAAAGTACAGTGGGAACTCACACGAGACAAATGACGATCCCCAGGTCGATGAACTAACCTGTACACATGTCACCAGGGAACTGCCATCTGACGTCTGGTATATGACCAACTAGCATGTTCCCGGCGAGTCCTGTCCGGTGTACTCATAACCCAATGAGCACCTGTATACATCTTAGGTGATCCAACTGACACCAGTGGCTTGTGAGACCGGCCACCGCCCCTCGTCGGGGTCTCGACTGTATACACTAGTCTACTCTGGAGTATCGATGCCCTGTCTCGAAACTCACACGACTAGGGACCATTTAAGGATATGCTTATAGACCCCATCTCCCACTTATATGATCGCCCTCATACTGCTTGTGGTCAAGCAAGAATCCCAGGGGCTCTATCAACGTGTAATAGCAACTTGTCAGGTCACCTAAAACAGTACACGATGATAAAGGTAAACCAGATAGCATACTATCATCTCGAGTAAGACTGTCCTACCGGGATAGGTCCTCCATCAATCATTGCAATCACGTACCTGTGACCTAATAATTGACTCTGAGGGCACTATCTCCAACAATCTCCCACTTGCACTCAAGGCTAATTATTGCGATGTCGCATACTCACAGCCCGTGTGATACCGAACACCCAACTCCTCTACTAGTCAGTCTCACAAAGCTCGTTTGCGAAACTATTGCGTTCGAGGAATAGCCTTAGTGAGTGGATCCGCTTTGTTGTTTCTTTCTATGTCTCTCTATATCTCAAGTTCGCGGAGAAAGCCATCTCCCGAAAAGAGCAATACCTGTCTTAGAATGTGTCTGGATGTCTGATGGGACCTAGCTCATAAATGAACTCCAAATCATAAATGAACTCCAAATCCAAACTTCTTAGACTGTATCGTCAACTGAACTTAATCAGTATACTGCGCCATGCCTCCCTCAGTATTGCCTTGGACCACCTGTCCAAAATACTGCCCCTCATCAGAAGGAAAAACTATAACTCTGACAACCTCCCTGTCGTCCAGGTCACCTTGGAAGCCTGGAATGATAACAGTCTCCTCAACGAGGCTGTCGTTATCATATCCCTAGAACATCCACTTATGTTCTAAAACTGCTTCCGACTGTTTCTCCAGGATAGGATCAATATCAACTTATTGCATCTAGTGCAAGAACAACATCTGGTGTGGTACTTGACATCTCATGATTAACTCAATTGCCTAAGCAAGTGATCTGTCAATCATGCACATCCCTCTCCCCTTTAGTCTATAAGACACCTTTAGAGAGGGTGACTCCATCTTCTGCAGGTACACTACCGTGCATAGAGTCGTCCATTCTAAATACTCTTAGAATGCTGTCTAAGTACCCTGATTGGGAAACCACCCAAATCTAGATCTAAAACCATAGATCTAGTAACCAGTTTGTCTGATATAATGTCCAAGTCCCATATGGAGAAACTACTGTGTGACGACCAAAGTATAACCGATTGTAGTATAGGAGTTTCTTTTCCTACTCTGTGTATGTCATCCAAATACCAGGACATCACACCCTACTACCTTCTCAACAGATCCATCCCCTATTCTGATGAAGTCAAACCCATGACTGTCACGTCAGAAGTAGATAATCTATCTCCGCTACATCTTCTTTAGTCTATAAATAGACATAAGCTACCTGTCCACCAATGCTTCCGCTGCTCCCACTGACTACGACAACCCTCTGGTAGAGTCATATAGACGTACACTTCTAAAACTAGTGTAGAACGACGCTATACTCATCCTCCCACCGGGTCTCGCAGCCTGGAACAACAGCAATGGTAATTGTGGGTAAACAAGAACTTCCCTGTCACCGTCCTTAAGGCTACCGTAGTACCTCTCGGGTGCCTGAAGTTACCCACCTTATCTGCGGAGTGGCCAATGGAATGTCAAACCGGATTGAATCTTTAGGTTCCTTATCAAATCTTCAGTAATCGTTTGTGGTTCTGGAATCACTTCCAGTTCTACCATACTCCCACTACTGTTTTCTGAAAAAATCCATTTTTATTAAAACTGTGGCGAGTCTAGAACAATATTGCTATTGTTCATCCAGATGGTAGAAAGTCAGCCCGCGTCATAGCCTGGGTCAACCCACAAACAGCCATTACAGAAACATGCCTTGAGTTGTCCAGAGTCTGGTTTTAATCATAAGTCGGACAACTCCCTGTACCTTAACATCGTTAAGATATGAACTGTTCTATATCCCATATAGGACCAGAGGCACTGATTTAACTGAACAAGATCCAAATCATGCAACTGTCTCCAGTGCATGTTAACTAAATGGAAGGAGGCCTGATCAGCGTTACTCAACTTAGGAATGCTTCCAATTATGAGTAACCTGAAAGAGAAGCAAGATCTCTTTATCATTACTATCAACTGAATACCATAGACAAGTATCTACATCTTCGATCTCTTTGAAGAATCCCGATACTTGCTATACCTGGTTCTCTACTCTATTCACATACCTATAACTTCTCAAAATTCAGACCCTGTGTTTCCGCGAAACACTTGTCTAAAAACTAGAGAAGTCATAAGTAAACCGAATATAGTACGAGGACCATCCTCTCTGTCCTGATGGACCCTGGACATCATACAATACTCTGTACAAGTCCCTTGAGTCTGATAACTCATTCACTGCGTGTCGTAGATTGAAAACTGTACCTATGGTTAAGAAGAATTACACCGCTGTTTAATGCTCCTTACCTAACCATCCACTGATGTAGGTAAATGTCATCGACATAATTTCAAAAAGGTATATCTCACTCTATGAAAATAGACGTACAGATATATCAATTTGAAATTGGTGCATAACTGCGGATATTCAAAACCAAATATTTGCCGACCGGCAAACAGCCCAGGTGATTTCCTCAAATATCACCGATTACAACGAATCCCGATATAAGGAGGATGATCACCCAATTCCCAATAACTTACTCCCACTCATCATCTGTAAACCATACAGATGTGAGAATCATACCTGGTAAATACATACCCTGGAGTAAGTATCTAATCGGGAAATCAGTCTTCTTTTAACAGTACACAGTGAGACTGAAACATTGAAATGTTTCGATGGGGTATCCTGGTATTCCTAGTAATGCCTCTTCCAGATTCACGACTGTAACCGTATAATTCTTTGCCACCTCTCCAAATCCCTTCATATGTCTTTAGTCTTTACCTTCTGCACACCCCTTTAGGCCAAATGGTTTTCTTCCTTCCCTACCGTTCGGCACCAGCCTATGGTTTGGAAGAAGACTATCCAATAAGCATAATGGGTGTACTGCCCTAATCCTAGGAACACTCGCAATGCGAGAGAAGGTGAAGATAAAAGACACCTGAATAAATCTTATTCCTATTTCTCCTGAACCAGAATCCATCCCCGAACTGGAACAAGTTCCTTTCGAGTTCGTATATAACCATACGATGGAGTATCCAAATAAACTGTGGATCTTCGTAGTGATACGGAGTGTCCTGGAGAAATACAAAGGTGATTTAGGATTGGCGAAGGAATACTTGGTTTGGTCGTGAATAGCAGTCGCAATTTACTTTGCCCTCTTACTAATCCCTTGCTTTTTCTGAACTTAATACCTTCTGCACACCATCGTTATGCTAATTGGTTTTCTTCATTCCCTACCGGTCGGCACCTGCCTATGGTTTGGAAGAAGACTATCCAATTTGCGTAATAGGTGTACTATCCCCTAACTATAAGGGGTACTCACAATCTGAGAGAAGGTAAAAGGAAAAGACAACTGAATAATCCTATCCGTTTTCTCCAGAACCTGAAACCATCCTCGAATAAATTCCTTCGAGTTCGTATCTAACCATACGATGGTTTTGTCCAATGGAAGTGGACGTACGTAGTAATACGGGGTGTTCTGGAGAAAAGGGTAAAAGTAGGAGTGGCAATGAGGTTCGCAACTCTGACAATCCAAAAGCCGGTGTTTAAGAAGGTTCAGTTAATTTGGTCACTGAGTCATAGTTTTAGGGTCGGGTCAATGGTCGCTGCCAAAGAGAGAGAGAAAAGAAACACTCAGCGTGCACTCTAACCTAGATCAGAATGGTTACCAATTTATCTAATCAGGAAACCTCCCACTGTACCGTCAAATTCTCCTCCAAACCTAAAAGAAGAATTAGTCGGGAACACCCGAGGAGTAAACCAACTCATCAGTGGGAATCGGGATCCAACTATCATCGCAAGATAACGTGACGGAATCCGCTCACATCATCACACTCCAGAAGGTATGCGCATATCTGGCAAGTTTCAGTTCTTTTGAAACTCCCGATGTGATTTCTGCCCTATGCTCTTATGACCTTGACTTTGGCCAACAAATCATAAGTCACATGTCAAGTTCTACCCGTCATTCTCCAGGTTGATTCGAATCCACCCGCACAAGCCCTTGACTTTGGCCAACAAGGCTATACGACTGTTCCAAACCAACGCATCTATCTATGCTGTATATGAATAACCAACAGCTACCAAACACTGTGCCTTGACTTTGGCCAACAAACACAGCTTGAATACTATTGACTACCCATATGAAACAACGGAGGGCTACGAATGGTTTCTGGCGAAAACCTTTAACGTAAAGAACTTGATATCGTTGAAGAACTGATAGCTTTTTGAAAATATAGTGACGAAAACCGTTGCTAAAGAGGTCACTCCCGGTGAAGGGATCTCGGCTCTTTCCCCGTAGAATGGGGTGCAGGATATTCCAAATGAATACCACGGTGCAAAGTAAAAGTAATCGGCTATAGTGAAGTCATTGCCCTGACGCAAACTTTTGTCCAAGGGGTCACTCCCGGTGAAGGGATCTCGGCCCTTGCCTCGTCGACTGAGGAGCAGGATATTCTAAATGAATACCGCGATGCAAAACAAAAGTGAACGTCCTTGCAATAACAGCCTTTTGAAAAGTGTTCCAACAACATCAGATTAGGTTTGTTTTAACTTGCATTGATCCGAATCAATGCAGTCCCATCAATTGATCACACCAAAAAGAACGAAAATATACTGATGTACGTATATGCCATCCGCATTCGCCACTGGGTCCCGTCATTACCCGTTAGGTTAGCTAACTAACGACAGAGCGGGGACTGGACTAGCGCGGATGCAAAATATATACAACATCTACTAATATATATACCAATATATTATATTTCGCTCAAGGCGTGAATAAAATGCAACATCACAAAAAAGTACAGCATCACAGAAACAATACAGATATCTGGGATCCCCGGGTTTCACAGAGCCACTGCTGAAACCCGACGTTCCCCTGGTCGTGTGGATAGCCTGTGCAATGAAATCCTAGACCCCTACGGGCGCGACAAGTTACCCGCCAAAACCTGAAGCGAGGCAGCCCCCTTCAGCAGCGTGAATGGACCACCCAGCACTTCACGGAATCCGGTAACTTGGGCACCCCTCCTGGGTCAACCTGTACCCCCTACGAGTGTGGCGAATAGCCCGCCAATCCTAGAGCGAAGCCCCCTCCGTCTCAATACCATGAGATGCGGGCTTGTTGCCCTCTAGAACCCGGCTATCCGTGCACCCCTCCGCGGGGTAATCCTAGTACAGAAAGTAAAATATACATACAACGGGTACAACGACCGCAACCTGGCCGTGCCCCAAAATAATAATACAATCAGGCAGTGACGGCAGTCCACATGTCGGACGCTCGCCCCGCAATATCAAATGTACATAATACAACAGAACTGTACTAGCATTGCATCCAGGCTATCCCCACGACCGATCCGCAACATCACAGCAAAAACAGAACATCAACGTGAAAGTCACGTTCGCAAATCCGTCTAACCGGGCTATAGCAGTTAGACCGGATTTACCGATCAAGTGACATTCACGGTCGCAGATATAATGTAAATACTGTGAAATAATGTGTTTAAAATATCCGATCAATCAAATTTTAACAAGTGGGCCCCCAAGCAATACTGTAGCAGATCAGGAAATTCTGGGCCCAATATTAATATTCCAAAACCCCAATTTTCACCCCAGAAGCCCACTGGAGAAAATTGACAGAGTGTTCTTATCATAGTGCGGCGGAACCGCGGCCCAAGGGGGGGTTTGGCCGCGGTTCCGCGCTCCCACTATCGAATTACTTTGTCGAATTTCTACAGTAGCCTTATAATCTCCAGTACATCAATTTTATACAACCTGAAAAATTTTTGGAGACCAAAAAATTTCAACAGAAAACTGTCGTGAAGGAAAAACGGGTTTTGGAACATTTGATCGATCGGAACTGAAAAACACATTAAACCAAGCTAGACTAAGTTAATGGCGAGGCTCTGATACCACTGTAAGTGCACGGCGGCGCCCCGGCCGTCAATCCGACGGCCAAATGCGGAAGCGGTGATAAACTTTAAATTTTTCTTGAACTGGCAAACCGCCGCGCACTAATACCCGGATCGAACCATTAACTAGTCCTAGCTAACTACAAGAAAGGGAATAGAGATATACCGACGATCCGAGTCCTCCGGTCTTCTCGTCATCGTCCCGATCTCCTGCGGAATGTCCCGTCTCCTCCTCGTCGCCGGAAGTGCACCACATCGCCTACATCGTTTACGGGCTCCCACCTCAATGCCGAGGCAACTCGGGCACGAAGCTGGCTAGTCGACGTGCCCAAGGTTTGCTGTAGAATATGGTGTAGAACTTGTGTCTCAATTTTGGGGTAGTGGAGGTGCCATTTTTGTTGGAGGAAAGAAAGGATTTTGGAGATCAACTAGAGAGCTCTTTTCTTAGCACAATATGATCCAAAAAATGCCACACAAAATGAATCAATCAACCACCACTAAAAAGTGGCCGGCCCCCCCATTTTCTCTTGTGAATGGAGAGAGAGAAAAGACAAGGGGGTAATGGAACCATCATACAAGGGAGAGGTCAAGTCATGATGTGTAGAAATGATGACTAGAAAAACCAACACACCAAAACCATCCATCAAACATGATGACTCAAAAAGTCATGCCATCATGAAGAAATCAAGTCAAAGGATGGTGCTATAATCATGACACAAGAATATGCAAAGACCCCCTCCACAAATGCTTATTTGCAACAATGCAAATAAGCCCTCCTCCACCAATCTTCGGCCAATGAACGATACAAAGGAAATCGGCCGAAAAGAAAAGCAAACTGGCAACTCCAGAAAACTGGTCCCGTAATAAATTACAGGAAAACCCCGATACTGTGCATACACACCCGTATTTGTATTCCGACCGAAATACAAATGCAATGAGACAAAATCTATACTGTACTACACTAGGATCCGGCTTATACCAAAGCCGGCTAGTAATATCCATTCGATCCTGATCCGTGCAATACCGCACGTATCTGATCGAACCCTGCCATATATCCATACGTCCTATAGTACAAACTGTCCGATCCTGATCCGTACAATACCGCACGTATCTGATCGGACCTTGCCATATCTCCATACGGCCTCTACAACCTTTCGCCCGAAAGCTGAGTAACTGAATGTGGGGGACTCTAAAGACTCGTCAACTCCTTGGTTGTGGATTTAACCACTAGCACGTCATAGGTATAAGCCAATACGTAACGGGCTACCAGGTATTGACTAAAAGGGACGTCTGTGAGCGAACTCAGCCTGACAACCCTACTGAGCCTGTCAGTGACAATATCCGTACAGTCCGGTCCGTTCGTCTATGAGTATCGCATGGCGGGCCTAGGGGGTTGGTAAAAGTCAGACCCCCAAAAGCGGTACAAGTCGTGTCGGAGTGTAGCCCAGAACACCCTGAGATACTACTGGAATACCTACCAGTAAATCTCCTTGCCTCGGCCGAGGGCTTCGTGTAATGGCTCTCCTAGACACAGCACGACCTCACCCCCAATACCGGGAGAGACGAACCCCTGAAGATACGCTCACTGCCTCCATGTGGCTCGGGACTGTACCCAACTAAAACCTGTTTGCACGACTCCTTTGAGCCGTGGTAGGGTAGTAATCAAAGTACAGTGGGAACTCACACGAGACAAATGACGATCCCCAGGTCGATGAACTAACCTGTACACATGTCACCAGGGAACTGCCATCTGACGTCTGGTATATGACCAACTAGCATGTTCCCGGCGAGTCCTGTCCGGTGTACTCATAACCCAATGAGCACCTGTATACATCTTAGGTGATCCAACTGACACCAGTGGCTTGTGAGACCGGCCACCGCCCCTCGTCGGGGTCTCGACTGTATACACTAGTCTACTCTGGAGTATCGATGCCCTGTCTCGAAACTCACACGACTAGGGACCATTTAAGGATATGCTTATAGACCCCAGCTCCCACTTATATGATCGCCCTCATACTGCTGGTGGTCAAGCAAGAATCCCAGGGGCTCTATCAACGTGTAATAGCAACTTGTCAGGTCACCTAAAACAGTACACGATGATAAAGGTAAACCAGATAGCATACTATCATCTCGAGTAAGACTGTCCTACCGGGATAGGTCCTCCATCAATCATTGCAATCACGTACCTGTGACCTAATAATTGACTCTGAGGGCACTATCTCCAACACCTTAGTCCACGGGGAAAGTCAGACTCCTCTCATATAGAACGATGCATTCTGTACCTAGCTACAAACAACCGCGTTAACATAATAATCATACATTATACCGGATATATTCTCTTTACTTGTTCATTCTATTTCTATCTCTCTTTGGGACTTACCGAGCGATTGTTCGCTAACAACATTCCTTTTCTATCCATTATTTAGAATGTTTTCAGTAGGACCCGACTCTCAGGAGATCGAGCCTAACTCAGAAGATTTGGAGCAGTTCGCAGAAGACTCGGAGCTTTAGTCACTTGTATATACCTTTATTTTCAGTTCATCCCATGGTTTAAGCATTGCTTTCCATATTGTATTTACTTTTCAGTTTCATTGTAAAATGTTTAATAAATAAAAAGTTGTTGTTCATTTACATCTCATGTCTTTCTTGTGTACTTTTACATTATATTTCTTATTTATGCCTAGCGTGTTTACTTCTGAGTAAATACGTTGCTTGACCCGTCACGTCTCCTTACCGTAAACTGGGAAGTGGGGAGTGACAATTATACTGTCTGTCTGATACATGTTGATAAAGCCCTTAGGATGTTTGCTTTACCACCAGGACTATGATGCAGATCATACTACTGGGACTTGTGTAGTCTACAAGCACATCCTTTAACTGTTCCTAGTCGAGGGAGTATCGAGACAGGGCATCGATATTCCAGAGTAGACTAGTGTGTACATTTCTTGACCCTGTAGGGGGCGATGGTTGATCTCATAACCATTAGTGTTTGACATCAATGATTGTACACATGTTCTCAATAGAGAATAGGTACACCGAACAGGACTCGCCGAGAACTTGTAGATGGTACCATACCTATCGTCAGATAGCAGTTCTCTAGTGACACCAGTACAGGTTAGTCTGTAGACCTGAAATCGTCATAGTGTCTTGTGTGGTTCCCACTGTGTTTTGATTTCCTCCCTACCACGGCTCAAAGTAGTCATGCAAACAGGTGGATTTTGGGTACAGTCCCTAGTCACATGGAGGCAGTGAGCGATAGGAGGGGTTTTGTCTCTCCCGGTATTGGGAGTAGATGTTGCGCTATGCTCGATTGGCTATAACAATATGTCCGTGGCCATGGCTGATGAAATTTACTGGTAAGTGTTATCAGTAGTTTCTCGAACCGTTATGAGCCATACATCGGCATGACTTATCAAGTTACTGGGGTCTGACGATTTCACCCCTAGACTTGATATGCGACATATCAGAAGAAAAGACCGGACTATACGGTAAGTGTTACTTATAGGCTTCATGGGAGTTTGGACAAGCTTGTTTGTTGATCTTTTATTCGCTCAATACCTGGGTAGCCGTTACGTCCAGATAGTACCGCTGACTGCTTATGGGTAACTGATGTGATCATTACCTACTGCTGTGTCACCACTCGAATGTACAGAACGTGACTGGCACTTAAATTACGCAACGTCTAGAGGCGTAACGTAGTCTAAATAAGCCAAAGCCCAGAAATCTAAACCGTTAAATAAATAGAGTGAAGGAAAAACTTGTTTTAAAGAAAGTGATTTTAACAAAATAAGGTTGCATTAAACATTCTAAAAACATCAAGTTTTCCCAAAAATTTCGACAAAGTTTCCTTTGTAAATATTGGCCCCAAACGGGTACGAAACAAGAATATACATAAGTAATGAAATAAGGAATCCCCAAACGGGAGCTAACACTTCACCAATGGTGGAATCACAACCACATGCAATATATATAATCGTAATATGAGATAAGCATACGAAAACAAGAAATAAGAAAACACCACGTCGGCTCAAGTGAGCATCGACACCAAAAATAGAATACATACAAATCTCACAAGCTCACCATCTAAATCCAATATACAACTTGGGGAAAGCGGCAGATAAGGTAGATGGAGTGTACTAGATACAATAATAATATACAAGGTGAACAAAAATATCCTCGCAACCCACAAACGAGCAAAACGCAAGTCAATGCTAATGAAGAAAAATGAAGAAGTACGTCCGCCGCAACTGTGCTGACAGGTCAGACCTGCAAGATACTGTGGCACAACGGGGGTGAGTTGCCAACTCATGAGCAGTAAGTAACATCTAATAAGGCTATCGTAAGCATGCAAGCAAATGCGTCACAACCTACATATACCAATATGATGCGATGCGCAAGTATGAATGCAACATGAATGGATAATCAACACAAAATCCAGATATAACTGATATGAGAAGATCGGTATCCTTATCTCAGTAAATCTTTTATATATTAAAAAATGGAGTATCATCAGTGAAATCGACAGAAATTCCGTGTCAAGCATCAATACAATATCCTCAATACCTCGGGCTCCGTAAATCCGGATCAGCCCATATCATCAAATCTCATGACTACGGTCGGTATCCTCCGGATATCCGCCGCGCCAGACATCACCGGTAGGTCATGCCCCCTGCCAAGCTCATCGTCATCCACACGAATTTCTCGCCACGGGGTACCTTACCGGGTCCATAATGTACCCGACAAGGTTTATCCAACTCCTGGAATTGGGTTTCGAAAACAAACAGAAATCAGGAAAACCCATGGTGGACAACATATACATCATATCAAGAGAAAACCGCAACTTGCATTTTCAAAATAATAATAGGTTTATAAATTCTTGCGGTTTTCCCCCAAAATCCAGAAATCTCATAAATACTGAAATCTCCAAGAAAATCACAATATATGAACATGTCGTTAATGATGGATGTCTATGATATCGGTAATATGCAAAGCGGTGTATGCCTAGAAAACTATGTATGAATGAGGATGCCTGGAGGTATATGACTAGCAAACCAACGTATCCAATCCTGATGAGATGAATATACAACAACAAGTCTATATATCACATATGATGCAAATGCACAGATACCGATTCTAAGCAAGTTCTATAGTGTTCGTAATATAGCAATTATCAATGGCGTGTGTGTTCGCATAAAATAGTGCACGTGCGGCATGAACCAATTGTAATGGTGCAAGTGTCTTAAATAATAACATCATGTGTAAGAAGATGCAATGCCATGCTATGAAATGCTTTGAGACTACGCATATAGGTGGAAGAACTACTAAAAATCCTAACTATCCGGCGCCTTGCGCCATCCAGACGATCCCCCTTTAGATGTGTACATCTACTCACCGGGACACCTCGGCTAAACTGATCCAATCACGGCCTTTCATTTCATTGCCACGCCCGACGTCTCTGCAACCGATCCTAGAATCACACACTAGTAAAATAGGGGGTTGCCCCTACGGATAACAAAATCCGTAGGGGCAGATTTAGTTTTGCCCTACGGATTAGTCCGTAGGGCTTTAAGGTTGCCCCTACGGTCCTTACATATTAATTTAAAAAATATTAAATCGTAAATTGTTGTTTGCCCCTACGGAGCCGCAAACCAAGAACCTACGGATTTATCCGTAGGGGCAACTAAATAGAGATTTAATTAAAAACGCACGGATCGATCCCTATGCTCATTACCTAAAAATTATTTTCCCAATATCGCGCGCGAACCCAAAATCCCCAAACCCTTGTTCCCGCCGATCGCCTGTGTTTCATCGCCGTTATCGTCATCGCCAGCGCAGGCCAATTCTCCGTCGCCACCGCCTGGTTCATCCTCATCTCCGTTTTCGTCGTCGCCTCCTTTCGTCGCCGCCTCCAATGGATCGTCGACGCCTCCACTGCACAGGTTAGGAAATCTTAAATTAAACAAATTTTTGATTATTTTAGGGCTAGGGTTCATGGTTTGGGTACCGATGAGGCATCCGTTGGGGGTAGCGTTAGGGTTGGGGTTGGGGTTGTGGTTGGGGCTGGGGCTGGGGTTGGGGTTGCGGTTGGGGTTTGGGTTCGGCAGGGGGTTGCGGTTGGGGTTGGGGTTCGGCAGAGGGTTGCGGTTGGGGTTGGGGTTGGGGTTAAGGTTGGGGTTAGGCTGGGGTTGGGGCTGGGGCTAGGGTTAGGGTTAGGGTTAGAATTATGGTTGGGGTTGGGGTTGCCCCGTTTCGTATCAGAACTCGAGTCTGACATCGTAGATCTTTCAGCCATTTTGGTTATATTGTTATCATGATGTTAAATTCTTTATGCTCTCATCAAATTTTTGGGATCTTTGTAATTTGCTTGCTCTGTTTGGGGTTTCAGTTGATCCTCATTTAAAAATTGGTGATTGATCTCTTCAATTATATTATTATCTGTATTTAAAATTTTTGTGAAGCCTTCAGAGTTTGGAAAAATCTAGAATTACCGTTGAAATTCTGGCAACATTCAAAAACTGTGTATATGATGTGTGTGTGTGTGTATGCATGTATATACATTTGAAATTTATCTTTCTTCTATGATATAAAACGGTTAAACCGAGGAAAATTACTGGGGGAATTTTTGCTAAAATGTCTTGAGAGGGGGTTCAAGTGATGGGATAATTTCATTTGGTAATCTTTTACTTATTTTACATCTCTTATTTTTTCATGCAAAAATCTGAATAGGTTTCTTGCAATTTTGCCTATCGATCAATTATTATATTTATTTCTATTTTTTGTGGATGATTTGGCTTCAATTGAATGGAGGCGATGATGGCTTGCCCTCAAGCTTCCACTTTTATGAGCTTTATAGTTATGAGATTGGCGAGGCAAGCTGGTTTGTAGCCATCTTATTTCTTTTCCTAAATTCAAATCCAAATATAAACTGTCTGATTGAGAGAGAGAGTATGGGAGCTTATGTATTATTCAAAGTGTTTGGAAGCTGGCATGTTCTGAGCGTCATCTCTGCATGAAAGCTATGGTTTTGCAAAGGGTTTGCCCTAACTATTTTCTGTGGGGAAGCTGAAGGCCTGAAGCTTCATCAAACTCAGGATTGGATTCTGGTCGGGTATTGTAAATTCTTGTGAAAGTTCCGTTCAAGATTTGTTCAGAGCTTGCATAACATCCTTTTCATCTTTATGAGATCTTTATGCAGTCATTTTTTTGGGTTTATATATTTCTAGAGCCCGTTTGACTTTGGACTTAGGATAACCCCAAATCTCTTTCTTTTTTTGATTCCTAAGCTGGCATATCTGAGGCTCGTATTCCAGTATCGTTGCAGGAAAAGCTAGGGTTGCGAACATTTTTGCAACGATAATTTCTGTATGACAGCTTAAGCACACATAAAACTTAAACAATCTTGAAGCACTGCAGTTTTTCACTAAACTACCTAAAAGTTTTTATATTGCTGCAAGCTTCCTTAAAGTGCTGCATCTAAGTGTATTTTAGTGGGAAAACCCTTGAAAGCCAAACTTCATGGGGTTTGCTGTTTGCCTTCTCTGTAGCTAGTTTGAGGTTTATTTAGTTTTGGATTTGTTTTGCAACACTCTCTGAGTTCCAAATCAACAAAAAGCTGAATGTTGAATCACAAGCAAGAAGCAGCCAAACTGGCCCTAAAGTAATCCTGAGTGATGATAATTTTCCAGGGAGTTTAAAATTTATAGAAATGGCGAGGCAACATTGGATTGTCTGCAAGTATTCAAGCAACCTGTTTGCAGCCATCATGCTATTTGTGATCCCAGTATAAAACTCAAACATGCCTCTTAGTTAGTTTACTTTAATTTGTTATTTATGTGTGTGTGTCAACATTGGATTGTCCCAAGTATAAAACCAAACCCACAAAACATCAAAACTGTCTCCGACAATCTTATGGTCATTAGACATAAGATTTATGCATATAGGTAACATCTGCCAATATGCCATATCCAGACCGCAATCTATTTTTGCCTATTGGCTAATATGAAAATATCGGCCCGCGTATATGACATAATCAAAGTTGTTAAATCTTGATACGGTTTGTGTTTCGTTTTTTTATTTATCAGTTCTATCAATGTTGCGTATAACGCTTTATGATATCAGTATCCTACATTTGTAGTTTTAATTGTTGATTGTTATAGATGAATACCATTGCAATAATAGTTTTTGGTTGATGAATGCTATTGCAATGTAGGATGATCAGTTCTATCAATCTTGATCTCAATGGTTTAAAATCATGTTACACATACAACACGAATGCACAACAAACGCATAATTAGAGAGCGACTCGAGATATTCAGGTTAAAACCAATATATGATACTCGATGATAATATGAAACCTTCATATATATTCCCATCGATACTCATATATGAAACTAAAAGCGCCACTTTGTCCCTACGGTGCCCGACATTTTAATTTAAAAATATTAAATCTTAATTTGTTGTTTGGCCCTACGGAGCCGCAAACCAATAACCTACGGTTATGTCCGTAGGGGCATCTAAATGGGAATTTAATTAAAAAAGGCACAGAAATGCCCTACGCCTCGATATCTTTCCCTCTCGTTTCCAAAATTTTCTCTCGTTCCCGCGTCTCCAATTTTCTCTTCGTCGCCACCGCGTGCCCTCCGTTCTCAGCCCGCCACCGCCTTCCGTTCTTGGCCCACCACCGCCCTCGTTCTTCCTCGTCGAGTTCCTCGTCGCCGATATTTGTGCCTACATTGATGCCTCAAGCATGGAATCAAATGATGTGGATCACAAACTAATTAAATAAATTTTGAATACCAATCTGGACTGGGATTTGAATACCAATCCTAGTTTGCTATATTTTTTTATATATAGTAGATGGTGATACTTCTTTAAGTAAAAACAACCCTACACTTAAGCGAAATCATAAATCGAAACACACATATATAGAATACAACTCATACATGGGTATCCTCAAATCTAACTTTCATTGAATTTGCACGCGCACTTAAAATAACAACCTTTATACTAAAAAATTATATATGCCATTACTTAGTAGTTTATGGTTTTTAGACGCAAAAGCCATTTGAGAAATACTTTTCCAACCCACTATTAATCCATATTCTCAATATAGTCATTGAATTTGCACGCGCACATAATAAGAAGGAGAAGACAATAATGTGGCAGAAGAAGAAGGAGAAGACAGTAATGTGGCAGAAGAAGAAAAAAATGACATTCCTCGTTCTCTGTTTCAGCATTAATCTTCTGATATGAACTAATGATGGCTTTCACATAGGCTTTTCCCTTTAGAGACTTCTTAGTGTCCAATAGAAAGCATACATCAGATTTGTGCAGGTCGGGTTCTTCTATGACTTTCAAGAGTCTCAACTGATTCTGTAAATTACACTCTAGTTGGGTGGTACTTTTACCACTTCTCACTGCAGGTGCGCTCTCTAATATCCATTTTGAATGTAATATTATCGATATTCAAAATGGATATTAGAGAGCGCACCTGCAGTGAGAAGTGGTAAAAGTATCACCCAACTAGGGTGTAATTTACAGAATCAGTTGAGACTCTTAAAAGTCATAGAAGAACCCGACCTGCACAAATCTGATTTATGCTTTCCATTAGACACTAAGAAGTCTCTAAAGGGAAAAGCCTATGTGAAAGCCATCATTAGTTCATATCAGAAGATTGATGCTGAAACAGAGAACGAGGAATGTTATTTTTTTCTTCTTTCATCACATTACTGTCTTCTCCTTCTGCCACATTACTGTCTTCTCCTTCTTATTATGTGCGCGTGCAAATTCAATGACTATATTGAGAATATGGATTAATAGTGGGTAGGAAAAGTATTTCTCAAATGGCTTTTGCGTCTTAAAACCATAAACTACTAAGTAATGGCATACAAAATTTTTTTAGTATAAAGGTTGTTATTTTAAGTTTTCCCTTATAGAGATATGATCTAACTGCATCTATAAACTATAAGTGTGCAGAAAATTATGATAAGAAACCATAAGAAAGGGTCGTAGCCATGCATAACCTTGAATCTACATACCAAATCATGTAAAAGCATGCACTTATTGTCACCTTGCCTTGGAATATAAAATATCTTGGAAGACTATAAGTGAGCATTTAAATCTTGATAGCTTTTGACTTCAACATATATTTTTCTCAAGTACCATGAAATAAACTTGCTCCGTGTAAACCGTTTTCAGGAAGATGGATCAATAATGACAAATTATCCACTGTGGCTCACTAGGTTAGCATTTTCTCTTCTATTGACCATCTTACTAATCTGCTTGGTAAATTTATTCGGAACCGGCTGCGAATCATTAAAAGACATGCATAAGAAAGAAAGCTAAAATACAGATATATAGCATACTGATCGCACGCCGATGGCGTGTCGGATGTTCAAAGATTTAAAGTGTAACCGCGATCAGGACGGTGTCGCTTTGCAGCTAGCCGGTTGAGCACGGGTCGGTCCACAGGGAGATGGTGGTATCTTACCTTCTTGTTTTAGACGAGTCAATAAAGAATCTGTGTGAGTTTGATTCTAACCTATGTGTATATCTGCAAGTATAAAGTTGTTAAGAAAAGATACGAGATTGTAAGCTAAGAAATCCGTACTCAAAACCTTTGAGCCGAGTCTTGACCAATTGAAGCTAAGCAATCGGCAACAACGTGGATTAGGGGATTTAAGCGCGGTATTCGTGGAATCCGGCTTATTTACCCTTGTCCTTCCGTTCTTGTCTCTTGCTTTCGCCTCCGGCCAAACCGAACGCAACCGGTCGCGGTTAGGAATCACCGTTACCTTGTCAGGGTACGGTGCCTAACGGAGCGCTTGCGTATGGTTTGGGCGAAGTTCAAATGGAAAATAACGGGAAAAGGAATTGGCAAAGAAACGTTAACTTACAATACCGTATGAATTCTTAACAACAACAATAATTACAACATTCACAAAATAAACAAAAGAGAACAAAAAGAAAAGAACAAAGAAAAGAAAAGATACAAGTATTAAAGTGCATGAATAAAATTGCAAGTAATAAAAGCAAGAATGAAAAATGCAAGTAATAAATAAGCAAATAAAAAGAACACGGAAGTAGAACCCAAGCCAAGCATGTGCTCAATAGCCAACCCTTAAACTTGCAAGCTCAATGAAGAGGTTGCAAGATCAAGGGAAGGGTAGAGAACGCATGTGAAGTGAAGAACTAGTCCCGTGAGAAAAAACGACCCTTGAGATCAATAACTAACCCTTACCCATTCAAGCTCAATGAAGAGGTTGAATGAGCAAGAGAAAGCAAGAATCTCAAGGGGGAGCAAACTAACAAGAAAGATAAAAAACCCTCATCTTCATTAATCTTCCACTCGAAAAGCTCTCACTACAATTTTAATGGAGAAAGAATGAAGAAGAGGAAGAAGAAGAACAAAATTACACAAAAAAGAGACTAAAGAAAAGCTCACTTGGTTTGGCTCAGATCTGCTGTATTTATAGGCAGGGAAAATGAAATCTAGGGCAACAAACTGGACCCATGTGAAAAGACCCAACTACCCATGAAAAATGACAGTGAGAGGGGCCCACTTGGCCGCGGATCCGCCGCCAATACCCCCTATTGGCCGCGGATCCGCCGCCCTATAGGGGAGTTGGGATGTCAGTTTTTGTGTGCTACCCTGTTCTGCTGTCCCCTCTTGTCTGGTACATGTATTTTCTGATAATCTTTCCAGAATATCTTCAGAATTCTTAGTCCAAGATTGCACTCTTTTATTTACTTTTGACTTTATCTCTCTCGAGCTCCGCGCATCCATTGATTCTTGTGCTGTCCCCTCGTGCTCTGTGCTTGTCCGAGACACGAATGACCACTGTCATATGTCTTGTCTCTGGAACTGGTACTCGGCACTGGACGGATATGGATGACCGGAACCCGGCTTTTATCTGCTGTGACAGATGTTCTGTATTTGGTGTAACTGTGGAGATTTTGTCTTGATTTGCAATATTTGGACTGAAAACCTGTACTCTGTAAATATGTAACAAACACAGATCAAAAGCACCTACCTATAAACACACGAGCGTAAGAATGGGCGGTATAAAATGCTAACCTAATATATCACTAGGAGAAGTTAACTGTGTTTAGAACCTTGCTTAACGGTATATTGTTTACGGGGTGTCTAGGAAAGTGTTAACGGCGAAACCGCCCATTGTGATATATTAGGTTAGAAAAATACATATGCATATGTATAATAGCTTAAATTTAGTCCTCATGATATGATTGCATCAACTAAGAAAATATCTACCCAAGGTGTTTAAAAGTTTTAATTACTTTATACGAATAATACTTTCCATGTTCTGAAATATTTGTCCATGATGCCTGACGCATTCGCACGCGCACCACGTGTGTAGAAATAAATATCTCTGGATTGCCATCGCAACTATGAAGTTTCGATGTATCGGTATGCTATATATCTGTATTTTATCTTTCTTTCTTATGCATGTCTTTTAATGATTCGCAGCCGGTTCCGAATAAATTTACCAAGCAGATTAGTAAGATGGTCAATAGAAGAGAAAATGCTAACCTAGTGAGCCACAATGGATAATTTGTCATTATTAATCTATCTTCCTGAAAACGGTTTATACGGAGCAAGTTTATTTCATGGTACTTGAGAAAAATATATGTTGAAGTCAAAAGCTATCAAGATTTAAATGCTCGCTTATAGTCTTCCAAGATATTTTATATTCCAAGGCAAGGTGACAATAAGTGCATGCTTTTGCATGATTTGGTATGTAGATTCAAGGTTATGCATGGCTACGACCCTTTCTTATGGTTTCTTATCATAATTTTCTGCACACTTATAGTTTATAGATGCAGTTAGATCATATCTCTATAAGGGAAAACTTAAAATAACAACCTTTATACTAAAAAAATTATGTATGCCATTACTTAGTAGTTTATGGTTTTAAGACGCAAAAGCCATTTGAGAAATACTTTTCCTACCCACTATTAATCCATATTCTCAATATAGTCATTGAATTTGCACGCGCACATAATAAGAAGGAGAAGACAGTAATGTGGCAGAAGGAGAAGACAGTAATGTGACGGAAGAAGAAAAAAATGACATTCCTCGTTCTCTGTTTCAGCATCAATCTTCTGATATGAACTAATGATGGCTTTCACATAGGCTTTTCCCTTTAGAGACTTCTTAGTGTCCAATGGAAAGCATACAACAGATTTGTGCAGGTCGGGTTCTTCTATGACTTTTAAGAGTCTCAACTGATTCTGTAAATTACACCCTAGTTGGGTGATACTTTTACCACTTCTCACTGCAGGTGCGCTCTCTAATATCCATTTTGAATGTAATATTATAGATATCCATGCCTGTTTATGTCAAAATTACTTATATTGTCAATGTTTGATTGTCTAGTTGTTGGTGATGCGTCCATATCAGGGACAGAGGCCACTCCCGTTCCTCCAGGTATGTTTATATATTATATAGGGCATGTATATTGATTTAGAATGCTATATCATAAATATACACACATTCCTTTTGCTCTTAGTCGTCCAACTCATTATCATAGGCTGCTTGATGAGATTAGATTTGCGCCTGATGATCTACAAGAGCTTGTTCACTCCCTGTCATATGTGTAAGCAGCGCTATATGCGAGTTTATTTTGTTAGTATGTATGTACTGAAATTAATTAATATTATTCAAATTTTGATACATGCAGATACCAGAGGAGCACATCTTCTATCTCTGTAAGTAAGGCTTTGAATTTGTTGATTTTGGTGTTTCTTGTCAATTTTATAGAGCAGTATGTGCTAAATATAATGTTCTGACAGTTGCTAGGGGGAAGGCAACATTCGAGGCTGCTGACCCCAGTCCTGGACGCCGCACACGGACGGCACCACGGAGGTTGGGAGAGAGGCCGAGGACTGGGCTCTAGCAGGGCCCACATGAGGTTGGACTCCACCCCGGTGGTTACTTCCTCCGTCTCCAGTGAGCGACGTATCCAGCAGGAACAGGAGAGCTTGAAGGCAACCGTTCAGGAGTTGAATGAGATGCTGGTATGTATACTGCTTAATAGTAAAATATAATGTCATATTATAGATATCAACATATCCAATATCAGTACATAGCCTGAGCTTATTTGGTTGTAGACTTATGTTTTATTAATCATACATGTACATATCTAATTAAAATAAACTACAGTTTTCCAAACTAGATATCCAAATGGGGTTTCGAAATAACTCGATAATGATAAGAATTCGAATGTGGGTGTAGGAGCGGGTGGTTGAGCAGGCCCAGGCCTGGGGAACGATTTTACCGGACAGAACGATCCGAGGCTGCTGACCCCAGTTCTGGACGCCGCACACGGAGGGCACCACGGAGGTTGGGAGAGGCCAAGGATTGGGCCCTAGCAGGGCCCATATGAGGTTGGACTCCACCCCGGCGGTTACTTCCTCCGTCTCCAGTGACCGGCATGTCCATCATGAACTGGATAGCTTGAGGGCCAGCGTTCAGGAGTTGAAGGAGATGCTGGTATGTATACTACTTTATAGTAAAATATCATTTCATATTATATACATATCAACATATCCATAATTAGTACGTAGCTTGAGCTTATTTGGTTTTAGACTTAAGTTTGATTAATCATACATATATATGTAATTGAAATAAACAACGCTTTTCCAAACTAGATATCCAAACAGGGTTTCGAAATAACTTAATAATGATACGAATTCGAATAATAAACAGTTCTTACACGCTTCTTACACACGTTATATCCAGACGCGACAGGGTAGATCGGCCGAGCCTCCACACGCATCTCCTTCGGCTGCGGCTCCGCAAGCCACTACATCGGCTGCGGTTCCGCAGACAGCTCCTGTAGCTCCACCGCCCACTCAGACTCCCGCTCGCGACGAATTGCAAAGTTTATTGACCGAGGAGCAGGCGCGCGTTATTCTATCGTTATTCAGAGGTGGAGCTGGACCGAGCTAGGGTAGATTTTTCGTTCTTTTTTTTTTTAAACATGTATTTATTTATATCATACACATTGTACTACATTTTGAAACGATATTGATATTGGTTTGTATTTATATCATATTCAGTTTTTGTGTTTCTTTTGTATATTATATATATGCGTGAGATGTGATTATGAATACTGCAATATATGATTTGATTGATGTATATATTATTGTGCACAGGGCGGGAAAAAATCAAGCAGCTCATTTTTAAAAAAAATTTACAGACAATATGTACCTACGGATTAATCCGTAGACACACATTTTACCCCTACGGATATATCCGTAGGGGCTAAATATCAGCAGTAACTGATATTTCCCCCGGATGTCAGTGCCAGGGGGTTGGGAATGCCCCTACGGATATATCCGTAGGGGCCACTGACTCTCCCCTACGGCGTTATCCGTAGGGGCAAAATATCAGGAATCCTGAATTTGTGCCCCTACGGAAAAGTACCTACGAATATATCCGTAGGGGGTAATACATGCCCCTACGGGTATATCCGTAGGGCTAAGTAATTTATTAAAATAAACCGTAAATAATATAAAATCTTATACCCTACGGCTTAATCCGTAGGGGCAATTGGACCTACACATATATCCGTAGGGGCAAAAATTTAACCGTAGGGGCAAGTTCAGGGCCTCAACTTGCACCTGCGGCCTTTGCACCTACGGGGTATTTTTTCGCCCCTACGTATATATCCGTAGGGGCAGTGTGTTGCCCCTACGGATAAATCCGTAGGGGCAACCCTTCTTTGTAGTAGTGACACAAAAGTAAATAAGATGATAGATATTTAGAAAGACGCGAAGTCAAAGCGATACAAGGTAATTAACGCGCACTAACTTGACGCACGTGCACTTGGTGCACAAAACGCCCACGGCATTGCTACAAACCACAACTAGGGGTAGCTATGTGTAGCAACCACCAATCCTAGAATCCAATCATACCAATCGCGGTTTCACATCACACTAATTATTATAGAAAATAGGTTGTAGATAATCACAACCTCAAATATAATTAAAATCTATTTATTCTAAGAACCTAGTACGCACACAAAAGGTCTTTTAGTGCAAAACTAGGTGCTTTAGCAAACCTAGTGGCCACAAATTTCACTTAATATCTTAATTAGACCACACAATTATTAACTAAATTTTAATCTCACCTTTTTACACACTAATCATGAAATTAGTTTGCATGAACATTTAATTAAGATAATTAAAAGTAAAGATTAGCAAGTTTAACAACTAGATTATATATGATAGCACCATTAGATGTTAACTGCACTTAGCTAACTTAATTAAATAATAAGAACCTTAACTTAACCTTAAACCCTTCTCTTTAAAATTCTATTATGCAATTAAACTATATTAACACTAAATTAAAATTAGATTTAGGCAAATAATTAACAAGTAACAATTTGGATTAGTTTTATACCTCAAGATTTTGGAAAGATCAACATGCTAACTTGCTACCTAAAATAAAAACTTGTATCAAGATCCAAACTAGTTTAGGCAAGGGAAAAATCTTGTGATAATTTTAATAGGACTTAGAGTTAATTTTTTTTAAAGATTTTGATAAAGAATTGAGGTTTTAGAGATGAAGAGAAGACGAAGAATTGAAGAAGGGGGGTCTGCTCTTTTCTTGCCGAGAGTTAGAGGAGAGGGTGAGGGAATGTGTGTGAGAAATTTTCTAGTCAAACTCCCCATACCTCATTAATTATACACCATGCCACTTTTCTATATTCTTTTTATTTTATTTTCTTTTATTTCTATAAAGTTTTCTTTAAATATCTAGAACTATATTGACAAGTTTCTCACTTAAAAAAAACACGTGATCATTTGGTTTAATTATGTCATGGTGCACAAACATGTATTAACCCATTCTAATTTTTAATTATCACTAATTTAGTATATAAGTGGATGATTAAAATAATAATTAAAAATAAATAATTAAGGAGTAAACTAGCAAGTAAATAAGTAACTAGTTAAAAACTCATGCAAGCAATTACATAATTAAAAATGTGTATAATTATGTTTATGTGAAAAAATAATTATATCTTGGTTTTATGGAAAACACGTATTATCAATAATTAACACATAATTAACCTAAACGAATTTTTAGAATGTTACAATCTTCCCCCTTTAAAGAAATTCGGTCCCCGAATTTAAAATCAAACTACGCGTGGTTTCGAAGAGATGGGAAAATTTCTTCTACATCTCGTCCTCGATCTCCCAGGTGACCTCTTCGCTGTTCAGGCCACGCCAAAGAATCTTTACGGACGGTATAACCTTTGACCTCAATTTCTTCCCCTGCCAATCCGGAATGACTACCGGCTGCTCGGTGAAAGAAAGATCGCGCTCCAGCTGGATCGTCTGATACTGAATCGCGTGAGAAGGGTCTTGAAGGTACTTGTGGAGTATCGATACGTGGAACACGAGGTGAACATCTGGGAAGCTGGGTGGAAGAGCCAAACGATACGCAACTGTGCCGATACGCTCGAGAATCTTGAAGGGACCCACATATCAAAGACTAAGCTTCCCTTTCTTTCCGAATCTCATCACGCCCTTCATTGGAGAGACCCTCAAGAAAATATGATCACCTACAGAGAATTCCAGTCAGCGACGACGTCTATCCGCATAAGATTTCTGTCTGCTCTGGCCGCTCTCATCCTATCTCGAATTAACTGGATTTTCTATGTCGTCTCCTGCACAATCAGCGGTCCCAAAACACTGCTCTCACTAAGCTTTATCGAACACACCGGTGATCGACATCTCCTGCCATATAAAATCTCGAAGGGTGATATCTGAATCGTCTCCTGAAAGCTGTTATTATAGGAGAACTCTATCAAGGGTAAGTGACAATCCCAACTGACACCAAAATCTAGAACGCAAGCTCGGAGCATGTCCTCAAGAGTCTGTATGGTCCGCTCTGATGGACTGTCGATCTGCGGACAGAAAGTTGTACTGAAACTCAATCGAGTGCCCAATGCCTCCTAAAGTCTCTGCCAAAAGCGACTGGTGAACTGAGAGCCTCTGTTGGATACGATGCAAGTTGGAACTCCATGTAGTCTGTCACGACCTGAAATTGGCACGTGACGGCCCTTAAACTACCCAGCATGTACAGGCGTAACGCAATTTAAGTAAGACGAAAACCCAGCAATCTAAACCATCAAAAGTAGTAAGAAATAAGAATATTGTTAAAACCTTTGAAAATCTCGAGTACAAATTCTTTAAAGTCAAATTTTAGTTTCTTAAAAATTTTGGCAGCACCTCCTTTGTAAAAACTAACCCCAAAAATGGGTACAATATAAATATAAGTAAAGCATCCCCAACGGGAGCAAATCCACACCCAACGGCGGAAAACAACCACCACAACAGATATACGACGCCGTAGCGAAGAAATAAAAGACAATAGAAGTAAAACTGTATAAAAGACCTCCAAGTCACAAAATAATATACAATATCGTCCTCACATCAAGTCTCTAAGTCATACAAGATAATGGTAGATGGAGAGTACAAGAAACAACGAATATACAATAAACATGAACGGATAACCACAAAACCCACCTAAATCAAAACTACACACTGTGAGCCGAAGCGGTATCCGCAGCAAAAGATAATATGATAGATGAATAGCCTGCCTCGACTACTCTGGGAAACAACCTGCAAAACACTGTGGCACAACGGGGGTGAGTTTCCAACTCGTGAATAGTAAATAACATATGCAGGTAATCACAAGCATGCACGTACAACGCGAATCTAACAGATGCAAGCTAATAGCAATAATGGTCATATGTATGCAACAGTCATGAAAGGTACTCTAGCAGGTACAACTAATATATGAAGCAATAATATGACAATATGTATGCAACAATCATGTAAGGTACTCTATTAGGTACTACTAATATATGAAGCAATAATATGACAGTATGTATGCAACAATCATGTAAGGTACTCTATCAGGTACTACTAATACATGAAGCAATAATATGACAATATGTATGCAACAATCATGTAAGGTACTCTATCAGGTACTACTAATACATGATGCAATAATATAACAATATGTATGCAAAAATCATGTAAGGTACTCTATCAGGTACTACTAATACATGAAACAGTGCATAAACAATAAATGCGGAGTATGGGATAAAACATGTCATTCCCACGGAATCCTGACCTCGTAGTAGGATCAAAGTCCATCAGGACAAACCAAATCCTAATTTCTCGAATCAGCCCCCAAATTAGCTCTCACATCATGTAAGTCTTACAAATCCTGAATGTACAATATCAAGTAAATCTCATATATCCTGAATGTACAAAATCAAGAAAATCTCATATATCCTGTATCCAATATCAAGTGAATCTCAAATATCCTGAATCCAATATCAAGTGAATCTCAAATATCCTAAGTATGTTTGCATGAATAATTATGATGATGTATATTAATTGATATGTATACATATATATTAGCATCCCATTCCACTAGCATCGACACAAAAATACTGATCTATCATGTGCTGTCACCATGACTGGCCCCCTGATAGGTACATATCATACGCTATCCCAAAAACCCGAGTGCCCAGCTTCAACCCTCGTCTTTCGACGTATCCATACGTACATGACTCCCGTCGGTATCCCTACGATAACCGCCGAGTCATCGCTACTGTCACCGGTAGGTATGGTTTCCCCACTAACTCATCGTCTGCTCCACGAAAATCTTGCCCCGGGGTACCTCCGGGCCCCACCATGTACCCGCACAAGGCTCCCTCCTTTCCTCGTGTGGGGTATATATATATATCAGAACCGATAAATCTCATGGTGGATGCTGAAATATCATATCAAAAGAAACCGGGTTTTTCAAATAATGCATAATTTCATGAAACTACCACGGTTCTCAAATCTAGAAAACATCATGAAAAATCCATATCTCAATGCGAAAATCCATGAATATAATATATGCAACAGAAAACTGTAATGTGAGCATATAAAAGAAAAGCCTCTATTTAACTGCAACTAATTAAAATATATATCATGCGGTTCCTAATTTCTCCAAGTCTATATAACATCAAATAAAGGTAAACATATAGCTATAGCCAGATATATTTGTAAACATAAAGGTATAGCAAGGTATATGTATCTACCTGTCAGTAATGATGTAATATACCCTCCAGGTATAAGTGAAGTATGTATGCAAGGTATACATGTAGCTATGTCATTATGTATGAAATATACCTATCACTAATGGTACAATACCATATAGGTATACAGGTAAGTAGCATGTAAGTATGTCAAGGCATATGTGTAACCATGTAAGTATACAGGTATGCAATATGTCATACGCACAAAATGAAATAGGGATCGTGTCTCAATGTCCTAAACAATACAATATCACATATGTATAGGTGTTGTGCATGTCATGGTAATTATTGACGGTGTGTGTGTAGCATACAATTAGTGCTCGTGAAATATGAACCGTCAATAATAGTGTTGTGTCTCATTAATACTAAGTCCATACATAAGGAAATGAGATAAGCAATAAAGGTATACATGCATAATCACTATCCGTATACTTCTAACTAATAGTCATGTCATTTGATCAAGCCCAGACACATAACGCCATGCGGGCGATCCCCCTGTAGATGTTAAATCTACTCACCAATGTTCCTGGCTAAGTAAGGCCAACTACTCGCTTTCTCCTGGTCGCAGCGCCCGAAGTCCCCGCCTGCGATCCTGAAAGCATATAATAATATAATTTGTATATATTAGCAATCGATCAATAACACGTACCAACTACGTTTGACCGACGCACCAACTCCAAACATACTCTCAAGTGTTCGTGAAGTGGCCAACGCGCGCAGCGACACTACGAAACCAACTCAAGTGGAAAAGCTACACAAAGACACGAACGATATTGGCGCGGTCCTAACTAGGAACGCAAAGCGACACAGCTACCAAGCCTAAACTCTGATCGTACCGATCGCGCATTCACAATACAAGTCTAAAGCTAACACAATTCTAGCGTTATCAAATATCTTAAAACATCTTAACTAAGTTATCCAAACCACTTCTATAATTTTAAACTCGCTAAATTATGTTTTAGAAAAACCTAGTAAGCAATATATATCATTTTATCACAAAACTACAACTTTTTACCATACTAGCATTTACAAACATCACTAATTAGCAAGATTAAACCATACAAACCCTTACTACAATTTTAATCTCTCACTTGATTAGGATTTAGTAAAATTCTAGTTTGTAATTAAACTAATTAGATAATTAGGAAAATATCATTTAAAAAACTAGCAAACTAGGTTAAGTTTTCATCAAGCTTAACTTAACAATTAAACCCTTTTACTGATTAAAACCTAACTTGATTAACAAAACCCTTACTACAAATTCTAAATATGCAATTAAAATCTTAAATTAAACATCTAAATAAGCTAATTAAATTATTTAAAACAAGAATTAAGCATTAGGGTTAGGGTTTTATACCACATTAGAACACCACTTGAAACAAGAAGGAAACAAACCTTTATCCTCCAAAATCCTCACTAGAATGAATATCCAAGCTAGTTTTGAGTTCAAGAATGAAGGTTTTGATTTATAAATGAGTTTGTGGGATTTATTTGTGATTCTTGATGATTTTTATGAAGCAAAAAGAGATGAAAATGGAGGGGGGAAATTAGAGCAGCCAAAGAGAGAGAGGGGGCCAGCCATGAGGAAGAAATATGGGTGTTTTGTGAAGAATGAAGAAAGTTCTAGCAACAAAAATCAATTAATGCTCTTTTAATGCAAATGACACCTTTTATTTATTTTCTTTTAAATTTTCATTTTAAATTCACAAAATATCTAGATATTTGAAAGGATGGATTAACAAAAATATCTAGTGATTAGATTAGCAACGATTCAAATTATAAGTAATTAACCCAAAATGTAATTACCCCTAATAAAGTGCGCAATTAAAGCATTAAAATAATATTTAATTAGGATAAAATTCTATGTGAACCAAAACTTCCCATTGACCCCCAAAGCCCACGCACTAGCTTTATTCTAGCTAAACTAGGTGCCGTGAAGTCTATTCTGAAGTTTGATCACAATCGAGTTAAAACAGAAAATATCGACTATTTTACCTTAAAAACGGAAAATTCGGAAAACGATTTCTAAAACATTACAATCTTCCCCCCTTAAAGAAATTCGGTCCCCAAATTTAAAATTCTTACTAAGCGTACCTTCAAAGAGATGAGTACAAAAACTCCCAAATCTCGCTCGCAGCCTCCCAAGTGATCAGCTCACTATATGACTATGCCAAAGAAAACCCTCCACAGATGGCAAGACTCTTGACTGAAGTTTCTCCACTTGCCGATCCACTAACACTATCGGCTGCTGGTGAACGAAAAGATCGCGTCCAAGCTAAATGTCTGATGCTGAATCATGTAAAAAGGTCATGAAGGTAATTGCGAAGTATCGACACAAGGAAAACGGGATGAATACTCAATAATCTGGGCGGAAGTACCAAAATATAGGCAACGGAATGAACTCACTCGAGGATCTTAAACGACCAACAATCTGGGACTAAGCTTCCCAAAACTCAACACGCCATTTCATCAGAAAAATCCGTAGGAATACATGATCTCCCACTACGAACTCAAGTCTGCGACCACCACGGTCGGCATAAGACTTCTGTCTGCACTGGGCTTCTCTCATCCTGACCCGAATCAACTTGATCTTCTCCATAGTCTTATGACTAGCTGGGGTCCAAAAATCCTACTCTCCCAGAGTTGGAAAAACAGACTGGCGATCGACACCACCTACCAAACAAAACCTAAAGGTTGCTAATTGGAACGTCTCCTGATAACAGCTATCGAAGAGGAACCCTAACAATGGAAAGTGACGATTCCAACTGTCAACAAACACTTAGTACGTAAGTACAAGCCTATCCTTCAGAGTCTGTATAGTCAGCTCTTACAAACCATCGGCCTACAGATGGAAAAGCGGAGCTAAAGCTCAACCAGTATCCAAGGCTTCCTGAATCTTCTGCCAACGACGGCTAGCGAACGGGGTCCCTCTATTGGATATAACGAATGAAGGAACTCCGTGCAAATGCACAAACTTAACAAAGAACAACTGAGCAAGCTGAGCATGACCGGATAACAAACACCCAAATGAAGGCACACCCTGTCTAAACCTGGGTAGACACCACAACGAAATTCATGGAGATCTGCTCCTATTCCCACTCCGGAACGGTTAAAGATTGCAACTCTTCAGCCGGTCTCAGATGCTCAACCTTAGCTCACAACACGACAAACACCTCATAACGAAATCCGAAACATCACTCTTCATCCCTGCCCACACGTAACTATCTCACAAGTCACGTGACATGTTGGTGGAACTTGAATGAACACAGAAAGCCGACCGATGTACCTGCTCTAGGATTTCGCATCTCTACCCATCAGCAGCAGGTACACACAAACGCGTCCCTAAACGTAGCACATCTTGGTCATAAATCAAGGACTCCGAATCTTTACCCAGCCGAGTATGCTCAAGAATCTCTGACAAATGTGCATCGGCGGGCTGTGCCTCGCAAAAATGATTAAGGAAAAGTGGACGGGCGCGGACATGAGCAAGCTGTCACTCAGTAGAGGCGAACTTAAACTATACTCCACGATCGCACTAGAACTGTAAATCTACAGAACACTGTCTCAAAACTGCGCACAACTGGGACAAGCTAACCCCGGGCCTACGACTCAAGCATCAGCTACCACAATCGCCTTGCCATGGGTAACGATGATCTAACAAACACAATCCTTCACAAGCTCCAACCAACGGCGCTGTCTCAATAATCAAAACCCGCTGCTGGAAGATATACATTAAGCTCTGGTGGTCTGTGAAAATCTGACACAACTCTCCACACAAGCAGTGTCTCCAAATTTCCAACGCACGACCACCGCGGCTATCTCCAGATCATGAGTGGGATATCCTGCTCGTACCCCCTCCAACTATCAGAAAGTAAAAGCGATAACTCTATAATGCCGCATCAACGCAAAATCGAGCCCCACTCACGAAACATCACAGTTAAACAACAAAGTCGCCCGAACCAGAAGTAAAGAAAGAACTGGTGCAGTTGTCAACCGAGTCTTCAACTGCTGAAAACTCCGCACGCATGCCTCAGTCCAAAGAAAAAGAACCTCCTTTACGGTCAGTTCGATCAACGGTGCAGCGATACACTAGAAATCCTGCACGAAACGGCGGTAAAAACCTGCTAAGCCCAAAATTCTGTTGACCTCCGTCCCGTACACAAGTCTAGGCTAAAGCTGTACGGCCTCGATCTTCCTCGGAACCATACAAAAACCGTCTCCCGTAACTACAAGACCTAGGAGTCAACACAATCAAGCCTGAAGGAACACTCCGAGAATTTAGCAAACAGCTGGTGCTCTCCCAATGTCTGCAAAACAAATCCTCGAGTGCTGCTCAAGTTCCTCACGACTCTTGGAATAGACCAGAATGTCATCAATGACACAACAATAAACTGGTCGAGGAACGGCCTGAAGAAATCTGGTTCATCACATCCACGAATGCTGCTAGGGCATTGGTGAGTCCAACGACACCACCAAAACACATACTGCCCGTAGCACGCACAAAAGCAGTCTTCAGAATGTCATCACTCCGAACCCGCAACTAATGATGACCTGGTCCCAAACAAACTTAGAAGATGTCCCGCACTCTGGAGCGAGTCGAATAAATCGTCAATGCGAGGTAAAGGATACCTATCCGCACCGTAACTCGGTTCAATTGATGATCCATCAATACACAACCTCAACTGATGTCCTTCTCCTGACAACAGAATAGGAGCTCCCCAAAGCAAAACACTCAGATGCACAAGCCCCCTAACAAACAACTCTGCAGCTGATCCGTAAGCTCCGCCGGCTCATCTGGAACAACATCAGAAAACTCTCGCACGATAGAAACCCGGTCCAACAAATCCACTGTGGCTCCGGTATCACGAATGAACGCCACGAATTCTCGACATCCTCTCCTCAAAAGCCGACTATCGAAAAAGGCTGAATTCAAGCTGTGAGAGGCGGCACCACTGTCCTCCCTCATAATAAGAACTGACTCGCCAGGAAAACAAAACCTGACTGTTTTCTCGCGGCAGTCCATAGACACCTAGCATGTAGCTAACCAGTCCATGCCCAGGAGAACATCAAATCCAACATCTCTAGAAGGATCAAAATGACGGACGAATCTCTATCTCCTATCCGATTGGCATATGACTGAAACACGTGTCGCGCAACAAAAGAATCGCTGACAGAAGTTAACACAACAACGGCTGATCTAGCTAACACGACTCTCGGCCCAACCACGGCACAAAGTGTGTAAAACAAACAAGTGCATCAAAAGAACATACGAATTAAGAATACATGAAAACTCTTCATTGGACGCCCGCACCTCCCGATGAGTAGAAGCAAACTCTCGTGTCTGCCCCCTACCCGCAACTGGCTGAACACCTCCTCTGCCAACCTATCCCCTCAGAACAAAACCTCCATGTCCCCGACCTCTCTGAACATTGGTCTGACGCTGTGCTAAGGAACAATTCCTGATGAGGTGATGAGGGCTCCCGCACCAGAAACATCCATGCGACGACTGCTGACCCTCCTGGGATGAGAGCTGAACGACTGTCCTCGTCCTAAGACTCCGCTACTCCCGCAACGTACACGAGATCTGTCTCGGACTACGCCTCTGTCTCTGGGCTGGTACACCGGTACGAGTCCTCCACGGTCCTCAAACTCCTAAAGTCTTTGGAAGACGTGCCTCGTCAACTGGGGATGCATCCACTGGTGTTGTATACGTAACACTATACTGTGTGCTGATCGCAAGGAACAACTGGGTAACAGGGGTGACAACCTCCTGTCGCTGCACTCTACTAGCCTCAACCAAAGACCTCATCGTCTGGCATAAATCCAGCATCTCTGCCACAAGCCTAGCGAAACGATCTGTCGAAGGCGGATCCATCTGCTCCTATGCAACGAGCGTGCCATCCTGGTCAGTCCTCATCCCACCCGAGTCAACTCTGAACTCGGCCCTCGCTGCATCACTGTGAGTCCCCATAGTCATCGGCGACAAAGGCTTTAAATAGAAATAAGATTCGATAAGAACATGAAAATCGAATCACAAGGATATGTATCATCAAGGAAGGAATTTCAAGAAATTAGTACTCAGGTCACTTTAGGCGGAGTACTGCGTCATGAGTATGCCACAGACATACACACACTACGTTACTCTGCTTAAGCTACCTACTCCATCATACCAAAGTCATCCTACACTCCGAAAGGTAAAACCAAGCGCTCTGATACCAACTTTGTCACGACCCGAAATTGGCACGTGACGGCCCTTAAACTACGCAGTATCTACAGGCGTAACGCAATTTAAGTAAGCCAAAAACCCAGCAATCTAAACCATCAAAAGTAGTAAGAAATAAGAACATTGTTAAAACTTTTGAAAATCTCGAGTACAAATTCTTTAAAGTCAAATTTTAGTTTCTTAAATATTTTGGCAGCACCACCTTTGTAAAAACTAACCCTAAAAATGGGTACAACATAAATATAAGTAAAGCATCCCCAACGGGAGCAAATCTACGTCCAACGGAGGAAAACAACAACCACAACAGATATATGATGCCGTAGCGAAGAAATAAAAGACGATAGAAGTAAAACTGCATAAAAGACCTCCAAGTCACAAAATAATATAAATATCGTCCTCACATCAAGTCTCTAAGTAATACAAGATAATGGAAGATGGAGAGTAAATGATACAACGAATATACAATAAACATGAACAGATAACCACAAAACCCACCTAAACCAAAACTGCACACTGTGAGCCGAGGCGGTATCCGCAGCAAAAGATGATATGGTAGATGAATAGCCTGCCTCGACTACTCTAGGAAACAACCTGCAAAACACTGTGGCACAACGGGGGTGAGTTGCCAACTCGTGAATAGTAAATAACATATGCAGGTAATCGCAAGTATGCACATACAGCGCGAATCTAACAGATGCAAGCTAATAGCAATAATGGTCATATGTATGCTACATGTAAGTCCACGTTGCCCATCCCGGTGCTTGCGGGGAGGCGGAAAACGGAATAAAAATCGGATTTTTATGAGCTTAGGCAACATGGACTAGAGCTAGAAGGATCATTGCTAAACAAAAACTTGCTAAAGCTAACTTGTAACTAGCTAAGTGCTAGAAAGGTTATACCTTGGGCTTTAAGTCCTTCTCTCCATGCTCCTTGGAGTGGTGGAAGGAGGTCACCTTGGTCGTCTTCTCACGTCGAAGAAAGATCCACCCGAAAGCCTCTACCTTTGGCTTCAACTCCAAGCTAGAAGTAATTAGGGTGCAAGAAGTGCTAGTCCTTGAACCCTAGATGAGAGTAAAGATGATCAAGAGAGGGTTTTTCTCAAGCTCAAGTGTTTCTCAACACATGAGAGGGAGAGAGCTTGAGGGAGAGGAAGAACAAGAGAGAGAAAAGATATGATAGAATGAGAATAATATGAACCATTCTCACTAATATGTGTATCTTATTTTAATTAAATAATTAGCTAGATAATTGTCATGGTTAATCATGACATGACCATTATCATTTCAATTTGCAAGGATCAAGAAGCATCTTCCAAAAGAAATAATGATGGTCAAAGTGTCAACCTAGGTCAACAAGTCAAGGAGGTCAAATGGTCAACAACCATAACCATGTACAATTATTAAACTAATTATCAATTAACTATAACACACACATAAGCATTAGGGTTAATAAAATAACAATAGCCATTAACCCTAATCAAGTTCCTCTCCCTCAATCTCAAGCAACTGTGCATACGCACCCTCATTCGTGATCCGAGGAACACGAATACAATGAGAAAAACCAATCCCAAATCATATACTAGGATCCGGCTTAAACCAAAGCATGCTAGTATAAACTGTCCGGACAGCAAACGTGCACAAGTGCGCGAATGTGAACGAACCCTGTCGCAAAACCATGCGACCTCTACTCATTTTGCCTAAAGGCGAATAGCTCTCTGTGTGGGACTCTAAAGACTCGACACTACGCTGGCAGTGGGTTTAACCACAGACCGCAAGCGGCACTAGCTGTACGTAACGGTCCCTAGGTAGATGTCGATAAGAAGACTGACGAGGTGAACCCCATCCGAACTCCTACTGAGCCTGTATGTGACAATCTTTGTACAGTCCGGTCTGTTCGTCTGATACATCGCATGGCGGGCCTAGGGGGGCGGTGAACGTCAGTCCCCTAATAGCGGTACAAGTCGTGTCGGAGTGTAGCCCAGAACACCCTGAGATAACACTGGAAACCTACCAGTATATCTCGCTTGCCCTGGCCAGGGACTACTCGTGTAATGGCTCTCCTGGACACAGCGCGATGTCAACCCCCAATACCGGGAGAGACGAATCCTTTCTAACCGTCACTGCCTCCAAGTGCTTCGGGACTGCACCCAAAAACTACCTGTTTGCACGACTCCTTTGAGCCGTGGTAGGGTAGTAATCAAAGTGCAGTTGGAACACACTCGAGGCGAAGTGACAGTGTCAAGTCAACGGACTAAGCTGTACTCATGTCACCTGGGAACTGATAACTGACGATAGGTATAATACTAACCAACAGTTCCCGACGAGTCCTGTCCAGTGTACTCGTAACCTAACGAGCACCCGCATACTATCTCAAGTACGACGTACTGACGGCTGTGGGACAGACCGTCTCCCACACTGGGGTGAGAAGAGCATACGCTAGTCTACTCCGGAGTATCGATGCCCTGTCTTGAAAGTCAAACGACTAGGGACCTGTATAAGGATGTGCTTATAGATCACCCAGCTCCCACGAGTGTGAGCGCCATCACAACGCTGGTAATCAAGCAAAGATCCTAAGGGCTCTACTAATATGTATATCAGCGATATGCTAAAAGAAACACATGCACATATTAAAGCAGAGACAAACCAAGTACCATACTACCATTTCGAGCAAGATTGTATATACAACTGTGAATATCCCAAGCTTCCATCAAGTAATATACAAACTAGTATGATACAGTAATGGCCTCTAGGGCATATACACTAACAATCTCCCACTTGCACTAAGGCCATGTACTGGCGTATCGAAGACCTATCATCTCGATCAGCCGCTCGAACTGAGTCTGGGGCAAGGCCTTGGTGAATGGATCTGCAGTGTTATCCTCTGATGCAACTCTCCGGACCTCGATCTCCGGGCGATCTACGATCTCCCTGATCAGGTGATACCGCCTTAAGATGTGTCTGGATTTCTGATGGGACCTGGGTTCCTTCGCTAAAGCTATAGCCCCGTTGTTGTCGCAATACATAGGTATTGGGTCAACAATGGACGGAACCACCTGAAGTTCTCTCAAGAACTTCCTCATCCAGACAGCTTCTTTTGCAGCATCAGATGCAGCGATGTATTCCGCTTCCATAGTCGAGTCAGCAACGGTTTCCTGTTTGGAGCTCTTCCAACACACCGCCCCTCCATTGAGGGTAAAGACAAAACCCAACATGGACTTGGAATCATCCTTGTCACACTGGAAGCTGGAGTCAGCAAAGGCCTCAATCTGCAGGTCTTTTCCGCCATACACCAAGAACATCTCCTTAGTCCTTCTCAGGAACTTGAGAATGTTCTTTACTGCTATCCAATGTTTCTCCCTAGGGTTTGACTGATACCTGCTTACCACACTCAGTGCATAAGCCACATCCGGTCTGGTACACAACATCGCATACATTATAGAGCCTACCGCAGAAGAGTAGGGTATAATAGACATGCAATCCCTCTCCAAATCAGTCTTGGGAGACATCTCTTTGGAGAGAGTGATCCCGTGACAAGCCGGTAGATTACCACGCTTGGAATCTTCCATACTGAATCTCTTCAGTATGGTGTCGATGTACCTGGACTGCGAAAGTCCTAATATCCTCTTGGATCTGTCACGGTAGATCCGGATACCCAGAATGTATGAGGCATCACCCAGGTCTTTCGTGGAGAACCTGTGTGATAAGAACCCCTTGACAGATTGTAGCATAGGAATGTCATTTCCTATTAAGAGAATGTCATCCACGTATAAAACGAGGAATACCACAGTTCTCGCTACAAATCTACAATAGATGCATGGTTCATCTGGATTTTTGATAAAGCCAAATTCCTTGACCGTCTCATCAAAACAGATGTTCCAACTCCGCGATGCCTGCTTTAGTCCATAAATGGACTTAAGCAACTTGCACACCTTTCCGCTGCTCCCACTCTGAATGAAACCCTCTGGCTGATCCATATAGACACACACCTCTAAATGTCCATTTAGAAAAGCTGCCTTTACGTCCATCTGCCTGTATGTCCACGTTGCGACCCCCGGTTCTTACGGGGAGGCGGAAACGGTATAAAATCAAAATTTTAACGCAAGAGGCAACATGGACTAAGCTAGGTCGGGATCTTTACCTAAACTAAAACTAGCAAACTAAGCTAAAGATATTTAGCTACTCGGATGAAGATGGTTATACCTAAACTTGAACTCCTTCTCTTCAAGCTCCGATGGTGGTTCGATGGCTCCTTCTCGTTGTCTCCGTACGCCGAAGATAGATCCACTTGAAAGCTCCAACCTTTAGCTCCTTCTTCGTTCTTTGAAGAAACTAGTTCACTTGGTTTGCCAAACCTAGTGAATTAGAATGAGTAGAGATGATTTAGAATGGGATTTTATCTATGGTTCTTGATTCTCAACTCATGAGACTAGAGAACCATAGATCAAGAGAGGGAGCAAGAGGTTGAGGGTGAGAGCAAGAGGAGAGCTCAAGAACAAGAGAGAGAATGAGCAAGAAAGAAATGAGCAACTCTTTTGTCTTTCACCCTCTCATAATCCAAAGTGATCATAACTCATCATATCAAAAAAAGTCTTATGTGATGGTTAGAAGCAACCATAACCTTATCATGTCATGCACTCATTTTACTCAAATGAGCAAGCAAGAAAAAGTTTTTGGCATGAAATGATAACCATGGTTATCATGATGGTCAACTAGTCAAGCCTAGTCAACCGGTCAACAAGTCAACAAAAGTCAACAAGTCAACAAAGTCAACAAGTCAACAACCATATCACCATAATACTTAATTAATATAATAGTTAATCACATATCATATTCTCATTAGGGTTGAGCAAAAAGTCAAAAAATCAACGGTCAACTGTCAACAACCCTAATGAGAATCCGCTGTCTGTGCCTCCCTGTCAACTGTGCATACACACCCGCATCCGCGTTCCGAGGAACACGAATGCAAACTGGATAAATCCAATCCCATAAGGTACACAAGGATCTGGCTTAAACCAAAGCCCGCTAGTGTAAACTGTCCGGACACTGTACGTGCACAAGTGCACGGATGTGACCGAACCCTGTCGCATAACCACGCGACCTGTCGCAATACCATGCGACCTCTACTCTTTTGCCTAAAGGCGAAAAGCTTTCTGTGTGGGACTCTAAAGACTCGACACTACGCTGGCAGTGGGTTTAACCACAGACCGCAAGCGGCACTAGCTGTGCGTAACGGTCCCCAGGTAATGCCGACAAGAAGACCGACGAGGCGAAACCCATCTGAACTCCTACTGAGCCTGAGTGTGACATTCTCCGTACAGTCCGGTCTGTTCGTCTGATACATCGCATGGCGGGCCTAGGGGGCGGTAAACGTCAATCCCCCAATAGCGGTACAAGTCGTGCCGGAGCGAAGCCCAAAACACCCTGAGATAACACTGGAAACCTACCAGTATATCTCGTTTTCCCTGGCCAGGGACTACTCGTGTAATGGCTCTCCTAGACACAGCGCGATGTCAACCCCCAATACCGGGAGAGACGAATCCTGTCTAACCGTCACTGCCTCCAAGTGCTTCGGGACAGCACCCAACCACTACCTGTTTGCACGACTCCTTTGAGCCGTGGTAGGGTAGTGATCAAAGTACAGTGGGAACACACTCGAGGCGAAGTGACAGTGTCAAGTCAGCGGACTAAGCTGTACTCATGTCACCTGGGAACTGATAACTGACGATAGGTATAATACCAACTAGTCAGTTCCCGACGAGTCCTGTCCAGTGTACCCGTAACCTAACGAGCACCCGCATACTATCTCAAATACGACGTACTGACGGCTGTGGGACAGACCGTCTCCCACACTGGGATGAGAAGCGCATGCGCTGGTCTACTCCGGAGTATCGATGCCCTGTCTCGATAGTCCTGCGACCAGGGACCTGCATAAGGATGTGCTTATAGATTACCCAGCCCCACTAGTGTGACGGCCATCACATCGCTGGTAATCAAGCAAAGATCCTAAGGGCTCTACTAATGTGTATAGGCGATATACAAAATAAACACATGTACACATTGAAGTAGAAACAAACCAAGTAGCATACTACTATTTTGAGCAAGATTGTATATACAAGGTGAATATCCCAAGCATCCATTAAGTAATATACAAACTAGTATGATACAGTAATGGCCTCTAGGGCATATACACTAACAATCTCCCACTTGCACTAAGGCCATGTACTGGCGTATCGAAGACCTATCATCTCGATCAGCCGCTCGAACTGAGTCTGGGGCAAGGCCTTGGTGAATGGATCTGCAGTGTTGTCTTCTGAAGCGACTCTCCGAACCTCGATCTCCTGGCGATCCACGATCTCCCTGATCAGGTGATACCGCCTCAAGATGTGCCTGGATCTCTGATGGGACCTGGGTTCCTTCGCTAAAGCTATAGCCCCGTTGTTGTCGCAATACAGAGGTATTGGATCAACAATGGACGGAACCACCTGAAGTTCTTTCAAGAACTTCCTCATCCAGACAGCTTCTTTTGCGGCATCAGATGCAGCGATGTATTCCGCTTCCATCGTCGAGTCTGCAACGGTTTCCTGTTTGGAACTCTTCCAACACACCGCCCCTCCATTGAGGGTAAAGACAAAACCCGACATGGACTTGGAATCATCCTTGTCACTCTGGAAGCTGGAGTCAGCAAAGGCCTCGATCTGGAGGTCTTTTCCGCCATACACCAAGAACATCTCCTTAGTCCTTCTCAGGTACTTGAGAATGTTCTTTACCGCTATCCAGTGTTTCTCCCCAGGGTTTGACTGATACCGGCTTACCACACTCAGTGCATAAGCTACATCCGGTCTGGTACACAACATCGCATACATTATAGAGCCTACCGCAGAAGCGTAGGGTATAATAGACATGCGATCCCTCTCCAAATCAGTTTTGGGAGACATCTCTTTAGAGAGGGTGATCCCGTGACAAGCCGGTAGGTTACCGCGCTTGGAATCTTCCATACTGAATCTCTTCAGTATGGTGTGGATGTACCTGGACTGAGAAAGTCCTAATATCCTCTTGGATCTGTCACGGTAGATCCGGATACCCAGAATGTATGAGGCATCACCCAGGTCTTTCATGGAGAACCTGTGTGACAAGAACCCCTTGACAGATTGTAGCATAGGAATGTCATTTCCTATTAAGAGAATGTCATCCACGTATAAAACGAGGAATACTACAGTTCTCGCTACAAATCTACTATAGATGCATGGTTCATCTGGATTTTTGATAAAGCCAAATTCCTTGACCGTCTCATCAAAGCAGATGTTCCAACTCCGCGACGCCTGCTTTAGTCCATAGATGGACTTAAGCAACTTGCACACCTTTCCGCTGCTCCCACTCTGAATGAAACCCTCCGGCTGGTCCATATAGACACACTCCTCTAAATTTCCATTTAGAAAAGCTGTCTTTACGTCCATTTGCCAGATCTCATAATCGTGGAAGGCAGCAATGGCAAGAAGGATCCGAATGGATTTCAGCATGGCTACTGGAGAAAAGGTTTCGTCGTAGTCCAAGCCAGGTCTTTGACGAAAACCCTTTGCTACCAGCCTAGCTTTATAGGTCTCAACCTGTCCATCTACACCAATCTTCCTTTTGAAGATCCATTTGCATCCTACGGGTTTTACCCCGTCTGGAGCAATGTCCAACGTCCATACCTTGTTGGTGTACATGGACTCCATTTCGGTCCGCATTGCATCCAGCCATTTCACTGAGTCAACGCTCTGAACGGCCTGCTGGAAGCTAGTAGGCTCATCATAATCTATGATGCAATCCTCTCTATCCCCGTCTATGAGAAAACCGCAGTATCTCTCGGGCGGATGAGACTGCCTACTACTCCTGCGGAGCGGCATAGGAATGTCCTGTTCTGTTGAACCCTCTGGTTCCACTAACCTTTCAGTAATAGTCTGTGGTTCTGGAATTTCTTCCAGTTCTACTGCGCTCCCACTAATTTCCTTTTCCAAGAACTGGTGTTCTAGAAAGTGGGCATTACGAGAAACAAGGACTTTTTGTTCCTCTGCGTAGTAGAAAAGATACCCCCTGGTGTTCTTTGGGTATCCCACAAACTTGCACAGTACTGAGCGTGCCTCGAGTTTGTCCGCATGCTGCTTTTTGACAAAAGCTGGACATCCCCAGATCTTCAGATATTGAAGATAGGGTTTCTTCCCACTCCATATTTCATATGGGGTGGTAGGCACAGTCTTAGTCGGAACTCGGTTCAAAAGGTATGCAGCTGATTCTAGCGCATACCCCCAGAACGATCGCGGTAACTCAGCGTTACTCATCATGGACCGCACCATATCCAATAGGGTGCGGTTCCGTCTCTCCGATACACCATTATGTTGCGGGGTGTATGGAGGAGTAAGCTGAGAGAGAATTCCGTTCTCTTTTAAATAGTCCAGGAACTCGGCACTTAAGTATTCTCCACCTCGATCCGATCTTAGAATCTTAATACTTTTGCCGGTCTGTTTCTCTACTTCATTCTTATACTCCTGGAATTTTCCAACGGCCTCGGACTTATGTTTCATTAAGAAGACATAACCGTACCTTGAGAAGTCATCCGTAAAAGTAATGAAGTAAGAATGTCCGCTTCGGGCATGTGTAGACATTGGACCGCACAAGTCACTGTGTACGAGTCCCAAGAGCTCGCTCGCTCTTACTCCTTGTCCAGTAAACGGAGTCTTTGTCATCTTTCCTTTGAGACAAGATTGACAAGTGGCATACGATTGATATTCGAACGTATTCAAATATCCTTCTGTATGTAACTTAGTCAACCTTCTCTCATTGATGTGACCTAATCTACAATGCCATAAGAAAGTCTGATTTAGTTCTGGAGACTTTCTTTTGTGTGTATTCTGGACGTTGAAAATCTGTGGTTGGTTTAACACGTATATACCATTACTCAATGTACCTGACCCAATCAGAACTTGATTAAGGTGAATGTTTACAACATTACTTACAAACGCAAATTCATAACCTTCTTTAGAAACTAAAGATACAGAAATGATATTACAAGTTGCGTTGGGTACAAAAAAGCAATTACGCAAAACCAAAACATGTCCATCTGACATTCCCAGGTGATAGTCCCCCACGGCTTTAGCATCCATGCTAGCTCCGTTTGCAACTCTGAGGGTCATGTCACCTGCCTTCAAAACCCTACGGTTTCTCAACGCCTGCAAAGAATTACAGATATGAGATCCTGATCCGGTATCCAATACCCAGGAAGTAGAGTTTATTGAAAGACAGTTTTCAATAACATACACACCTGAAGCTGAAGCTGCAACCTGCTTTAATTCCTGTGTTCTGGCCTTCCAGGCCCTGCAATCATTCTTCCAATGTCCTTTCTTATGACAATAGAAGCATTCTTCCTTATCCACAAGCTTCCCCGCTATCTTTGTTGCTTTTGCTTTTCCCTTCGTATCCACTTTACTAACACCGCCCCTTGGTTTGGCGGGGGCCTTCTTCTTCTTTCCCTTGGCTTTCGCCTTGGACCTAGAAGAAGATGATCCTCCTACAAACAAAGTGGATGTATCCCTACTTTTCTGTAGGGTGCCCTCTGCGCTTCTCAGCATGTTGAGGAGCTCTGAAAGTTCAACCTCTTTTTCTTGTAAGTTGAAGTTCAGTATAAACTGGGCGTAAGTGGAAGGAAGGGACTGAAGAACTATATCCGTATATAGCTCACTCTCCAATGTGATCCCTAGGTCAGCGAGCTCCTCAATGAAGCCGATCATCTTTAGCACGTGCTCGGCTACTGATGATCCGAAGGCCATTCTTGTCGAAAATAACTTTTTCGACGCTTCGTATCTTGCGATACGTGATTGCTCTCCATACAGTTCTTTTGTATGGAGCAATATGGACTCCATGTCCATATTCTCATGCATCCTCTGATGTTCGTTGTCCATCGAGGCAAGCAGGAAGCACTTGGCCTTCGCGCTATCAATCTCCCAAGTCTTGCGGATTTCCTTATCCGCGACACTGGAAGTTGGACCAGGGACAGGGGGAGCTTTGGTGGTAAGAAGATACCCCAGCTTGTCATAAGTGATTGCTATCTTGACATTCCTGAGCCAATCTTTGTAGTTTGGCCCTGTCAGTTTGTTTTTATCTAGGAGTAACTTAAGTCCAGTCATGTTGATTGGTCGCTGCAATTAGGAGAGAGAAGAAGAAACACTCAGCATGATGCTCTTGCAAGTTTAGAGTGGTTTTTAATTTGTCTAAACAGGATGGCTCCCACTGTTTCTCGAATCCCTCCTCAAACCATAAAGGAAGAATTAGTCAGGATTAATCCCACCGTACAATACTTGCTTAACCGTTCAGCCAGGCCGGTGTCGGTACTTCGAGGGAGGTTTTCCAACGCTTTCGCGAAGTTCCTTAATTAAAGAACCTCTTTTCCCTGGGGGCGTAGCCCCGCTAACACCTTTCTAGGCACCTACTAGGTTTATAGCATTGATCGTTAAGTGAGAAATTTCCCGAGGAGTAGCATATACTCACAGTAGGATCGGGATCCAAATATCATCGCGTGACGAAACTGAAGGAATCCTACCAGAATCATCACACTCCAAATGGTATGCAAATCTAGCAAGTTTCAGTACTTATGAAACTCCCGATGTGGATTTTTGCCCCATGCTCTTATGACCTTGGCGTGAGGTCAAAATGTCATAAGTCACATGTCAAGTTCGTCCCATCATTATCCAGGTTAATTTGAACCCACCCGTACATACCCTTGACGTAGGCCAAAATGGCAGTACGACTGTCTCAAACCAACGCATTCTATCTATGCAACAGATAAATATCCGGCAGCTACCAATCACTATGCCTTGGCGTGAGGTCAAAATACATAACTTGAATACTACCGAATATTTAACTGAAATGATGGAGAGCTACGGATGGTTTTGGCAAAACCGTGAACGTAGTGAACTTGATTTGGTCGATGGAACGAGATAGCTTTTAAATGGAGTGGCTCAAACTCCGTATTTTAAAAGTTTGTTTTGAAAAGAACCGAGTGGTTTTTCGAAAGTGTTCCGACGACTTTAACTTGGTTTATTATCTTGCATTAGTTCTTTTAATGCGTGATATTCTTGCATTAGTTCTTTTAATGCGTCCCATCATTTAATCCTACCATTGCAGAAAACAACCAAAATATGACGTACGCTTATGCCATTCGCATTCGCCACGGGGCCCCGTCATTACCCGTTAGGTTACTTAACTAACGACAGAGCGGGGGCTGGGCTAGCGCGTCTGTAAAACATAAGCAACGCCTAAATAATATCATATATATATATACTGCAATGATAAACATTTCAGATCACAGATAAATACATTGGATATACTAGCAATCTGTAATTTGTACGAGCCTGTAACAAAAACAGATAACACGGTCGCGGTGAATAGCCAAAACCCCACCCAAGACCCCTACGGGTGCGGCAAACTACCCGCCAAGTACCCGAAGCGTAGCAACCTCCCTCATCTCCATGAGTAGGCCACTCGACACTTCGGCATACCCGGTAGTTTGTGCACCCCTCCATGGGTCTATCCTAGGAGCAAAAACAGTAAAAAGAAATTATACAATGACGGCTACAACCCCTTCCCGGTTGTGCGGCCATACAAATAATTATTACATCAATTTACAGATTTACATGAATTGCAAGAAAAGAAAACTCTCGTCTCACAACCCCCGGCTATTCGCCCGCGACAATCCAACATATTTATATACACATTCCAGCACATTACAGATCATGTATAACCCCGACTAATCGACTTATAGCGATTAGCCGACGTTCAATACATGCAAACATCACAGATATAACCATCAAAGTCAAAGTGCAGTGAAGTTCGGAAAAAATACGGAATTATAGGATCCCAAAAGGAAATTTCTTTTCTGGAAAATCTGGGCACATATAATATATTCCAAAAATCCCAAAACCAACACAGACACACACTGCACGAAAAACGATGCACAGAAGACGACAAAGCGCGGCGGTTCCGCGGCGGATGCCTAGCTCGCGCGGCGGAAGGGCGGCGGTTTGGACGAATTACTGTATCGTTTTTCTTGGGTGTTCACACAAAACCCTGAGCCGAATTTACAAGTGTAAAGTTTTTCATTTTGAGCCAAAAAAAAATTTCAACAGAAACTCAGTTTTTGTAAAAGTTTGGTTTTTGGATTTTTCCGGTTCCGAACTTCGTTACACTTCACTACCAAGCTAGTTTAAGTTTAGTTAGGCTCTGATACCACTGTAAGTCCACGTTGCGACCCCCGGTTCTTACGGGGAGGCGGAAACAGTATAAAATCAAAATTTTAACGCAAGAGGCAACATGGACTAAGCTAGGTCGGGATCTTTACCTAAACTAAAACTAGCAAACTAAGCTAAAGATATTTAGCTACTCGGATGAAGATGGTTATACCTAAACTTGAACTCCTTCTCTTCAAGCTCCGATGGTGGTTCGATGGCTCCTTCTCGTTGTCTCCGTACGCCGAAGATAGATCCACTTGAAAGCTCCAACCTTTAGCTCCTTCTTCGTTCTTTGAAGAAACTAGTTCACTTGGTTTGCCAAACCTAGTGAACTAGAATGAGTAGAGATGATTTAGAATAGGATTTTATCTATGGTTCTTGATTCTCAACTCATGAGACAAGAGAACCATAGATCAAGAGAGGGAGCAAGAGGTTGAGGGTGAGAGCAAGAGGAGAGCTCAAGAACAAGAGAGAGAATGAGCAAGAAAGAAATGAGCAACTCTTTTGTCTTTCACCCTCTCATAATCCAAAGTGATCATAACTCATCATATCAAAAAAAGTCTTATGTGATGGTTAGAAGCAACCATAACCTTATCATGTCATGCACTCATTTTACTCAAATGAGCAAGCAAGAAAAAGTCTTTGGCATGAAATGATAACCATGGTTATCATGATGGTCAACTAGTCAAGCCTAGTCAACCGGTCAACAAGTCAACAAAAGTCAACAAGTCAACAAAAGTCAACAAGTCAACAACCATATCACCATAATACTTAATTAATATAATAGTTAATCACATATCATATTCTCATTAGGGTTGAGCAAAAAGTCAAAAAGTCAACGGTCAACTGTCAACAACCCTAATGAGAATCCGCTGTCTGTGCCTCCCTGTCAACTGTGCATACACACCCGCATCCGCGTTCCGAGGAACACGAATGCAAACTGGATAAATCCAATCCCATAAGGTACACTAGGATCTGGCTTAAACCAAAGCCCGCTAGTGTAAACTGTCCGGACACTGTACGTGCACAAGTGCACGGATGTGACCGAACCCTGTTGCATAACCACGCGACCTGTCGCAATACCATGCGACCTCTACTCTTTTGCCTAAAGGCGAAAAGCTTTCTGTGTGGGACTCTAAAGACTCGACACTACGCTGGCAGTGGGTTTAACCACAGACCGCTAGCGGCACTAGCTGTGCGTAACGGTCCCCAGGTAATGCCGACAAGAAGACCGACGAGGCGAAACCCATCTGAACTCCTACTGAGCCTGAGTGTGACATTCTCCGTACAGTCCGGTCTGTTCGTCTGATACATCGCATGGCGGGCCTAGGGGGCGGTAAACGTCAGTCCCCCAATAGCGGTACAAGTCGTGCCGGAGCGAAGCCCAAAACACCCTGAGATAACACTGGAAACCTACCAGTATATCTCGTTTGCCCTGGCCAGGGACTACTCGTGTAATGGCTCTCCTAGACACAGCGCGATGTCAACCCCCAATACCGGGAGAGACGAATCCTGTCTAACCGTCACTGCCTCCAAGTGCTTCGGGACTGCACCCAACCACTACCTGTTTGCACGACTCCTTTGAGCCGTGGTAGGGTAGTGATCAAAGTACAGTGGGAACACACTCGAGGCGAAGTGACAGTGTCAAGTCAGCGGACTAAGCTGTACTCATGTCACCTGGGAACTGATAACTGACGATAGGTATAATACCAACTAGTCAGTTCCCGACGAGTCCTGTCCAGTGTACCCGTAACCTAACGAGCACCCGCATACTATCTCAAGTACGACGTACTGACGGCTGTGGGACAGACCGTCTCCCACACTGGGATGAGAAGCGCATGCGCTGGTCTACTCCGGAGTATCGATGCCCTGTCTCGATAGTCCTGCTACCAGGGACCTGCATAAGGATGTGCTTATAGATTACCCAGCCCCACTAGTGTGACGGCCATCACATCGCTGGTAATCAAGCAAAGATCCTAAGGGCTCTACTAATGTGTATAGGCGATATACAAAATAAACACATGTACACATTGAAGTAGAAACAAACCAAGTAGCATACTACTATTTTGAGCAAGATTGTATATACAAGGTGAATATCCCAAGCATCCATTAAGTAATATACAAACTAGTATGATACAGTAATGGCCTCTAGGGCATATACACTAACACTGCCAAATATCATAATCGTGGAAGGCAGCAATGGCAAGAAGGATCCAAATGGATTTCAGCATAGCTACTGGAGAAAAGGTTTCGTCATAGTCCAAACCGGGTCGCTGACGAAAACCCTTTGCTACCCGTCTAGCTTTATAGGTCTCAACCTGTCCATCTACACCAATCTTCCTTTGAAGATCCACTTGCATCCTACGGGTTTTACCCCATCTAGAGCAATGTCCAACGTCCATACTTTGTTGGTGTACATGGACTCCATTTCGGTCCGGATTGCATCCAGCCATTTTACCGAGTCGACGCTCTGAATGGCTTGCTGGAAGCTAGTAGGCTCATCAAAGTCTATGATGCAATCCTCTCTATCTCCGTCAATGAGAAAACCGTAGTATCTCTCGGGCGGATGAGACTGCCTACTACTCCTGCGGAGTGGTGTGGGAATTTCCTGATCTTTCGAACCCTCTTGTTCAACCAAGCTTTCAGTAATAGTTCGTGATTCTGGAATTTCTTCTATTTCTATTGCGCTCCCACTTAATTCTTTTTCTATGAACTGGTGTTCTAGAAAGTGGGCATGGCGAGAAACAAGGACTTTTTGTTCCTCTTCGCAATAGAAGTAATATCCCTTGGAGCTCTTTGGATATCCCACAAACTTGCACTGTACTGACCGTGCCTCGAGCTTGTCCGCATGCTGCTTTTTTACAAAAGCTGGACATCCTCATGTCTTAATGTGATTAAGATAGGGTCTCTTCCCACACCACATCTGATATGGTGTAGTAGGCACAGTCTTAGTTGGAACTCGGTTCAAAAGGTATGCAGCTGATTCTAGCGCATATCCCCAGAACGATCGCGGCAACTCAGCATTACTCATCATGGACCGTACCATAGCCAATAGGGTTCGGTTTCGTCTCTCCGATACACCGTTATGTAGCGGAGTGTATGGAGGAGTAAGCTGAGAGAGAATTCCATTCTCTTTTAAGTAACCCAGGAACTCGGCACTCAAGTATTCACCACCTCGATCAGATCTCAGTGCCTTGATACTTTTGCCTGTTTTTTTTTCTACTTCATTCTTATATTCCTGGAATTTTTCAAAAGCCTCGGATATATGTTTCATTAAGAAGACATAACCGTACCTTGAAAAGTCATCCGTAAAAGTAATGAAGTAAGAATAACCGCTTCGCGCATGTGTAGACATTGGACCGCACACGTCGCTGTGTACGAGTCCCAAGAGCTCGCTCGCTCTTACTCCGTGTCCAGTGAACGGAGTCTTTGTCATCTTTCCCTTGAGACAGGATTGACAAGTTGCATACGATTGATATTCGAACGAATCCAAATATCGTTCTGCATGTAACTTAGTCAACCTTCTCTCATTGATGTGACCCATTCTACAATGCCATAAGAAAGTTCTATCGATTTCTGGAGACTTTCTTTTGTGTGTATTCTGGACATTGAAAATCTGTGGCTGGTTTAATACGTATATACCGTTGTTCAATATACCTGACCCAATCAAAACTTGATTAAGGTGAATGTTCACTACATTACTTACAAATGCAAATTCATAACCTTCTTTAGATAATAAAGATACAGAAATGATATTACAGGTTGCATTAGGTACATAATAACAACTACGCAAAACCAAAAAGTTTCCATCCGACAATCCCAGGTGATAGTCCCCCACGGCCTCAGCATCCATGCTAGCACCGTTTGCAACTCTGAGGGTCATGTCACCTGCCTTTAAAACTCTACGCTTTCTCAACGCCTGCAAAGAATTACAGATATGAGATCCTGATCCGGTATCCAATACCCAGGACGTAGAGTTTATTGATAGACAGTTTTCAATAACATACACACCTGAAGCTGAAGGTGCAACTCGCTTCAAATCCTGTGTTCTGGCTTTCCAAGCCTTGCAATCCTGTTTCCAGGGACCACTTTTGTGACAATAGAAGCATTCTTCCTTCCCCACCAGCTTTCCGGCTATCTTTGTTGCTTTTCCTTTTCCCTTCGTATCCACTTTACTGACACCGCCTCTTGGTTTGACGGGGGCTTTCTTCTTCTTGCCCTTGGCTTTCGCCCTGGACTTAGAAGAGGAAGATCCTCCTACAAACAAAGTGGATGTCTCCCTACCCTTCTGTAGGGTGCCCTCAGCACTCCTCAACATGTTCAGAAGCTCGGAAAGTTCAACCTCCTTTCCTTGCATGTTGAAGTTAAGAATAAACTGGGCGTAAGTGGAAGGAAGGGACTGGAGAATCAAATCAGTATAGAGTTCATTCTCCAACGTGGTCCCAAGGTCCGCGAGCTCCTTAATGTAGCCAATCATCTTAAGCACGTGTTCCGCTACCGATGATCCGACGGCCAACCTTGCCGAAAACAACTTCTTCGACACTTCGTATCTTGCGATACGAGACTGCTCTCCATACAGTTCTTTTGTATGAAGAAATATGGACTCAAGGTCCATATTCTCGTGCCTCCTCTGATGTTCGTTGTCCATCGAGGCAAGTACGAGGCATTTGGCCTTCGCGCAATCTATCTCCCATGTCTTACGGATTTCCTTATCCGCGACGCTGGAGGTTGGACCTGGGACAGGGGGAGCTTTGGTGGTAAGGATATATCCCAACTTGTCGTAAGTGATTGCCATCTTGACATTCCTGAGCCAATCTTTGTAGTTTGGCCCTGTCAATATGTTTTTATCTAGTAATAACTTAAGTCCGGTCATGTTGAATGGTCGCTGCAATTAGGAGAGAGAAAAGAAACACTTTAGCATGATGCTCTTGCAAGTTTAGAGTGGTTTTTAATTTATCTAAACTGGATGGCTCCCACTGTCTCTCGAATCCCTTCTCAAACCGTAAAGAAAGGATTAGTCAGGATCAATCTCACCGTACAATACTTGCTTAACCGTTCAGCCAGACCAGTGTCGGTACTTCGAGGGAGGTTTTCCAACGCTTTCGCGAAGTTCCTTAATTAAGTAACCGCTTTTCCCTGTGGGCGTAGCCCCGCTAACACCTTTCTAGACACCTACTAAGTTTATAGCATTGATCGTTAAGTGAGAGTTTTCCCGAGGAGTAGCATATACTCATAGTAGGATCGGGATCCAAATATCATCGCGTGATAAAACCGAAGGAATCCTACCAGAATCATCACACCACAAATGGTGTGCAACGCTAGCAAATTTCAGTACTTATGAAACTCCCGATGTGGATTTTTGCCCCATGCTCTTATGACCTTGACTTTGGCCAAAATATCATAAGTCACATGTCAACTTCTACCCGTCATTCTCCTGGTTAATTTGGACCCACCCGTACCTACCCTTGACTTTGGCCAAAATGGCAGCACGACTGTCCCAAACCAACGCATCTATCTATGCTGCACATGAATACCCAATAGCTACCAATCACTATGCCTTGACTTTGGCCAAAATACATAGCTTGAATACTTTTTGACCATTCATGTGGAATGACGGAGGGCTACGAATGGTTTTGGCGAAACCGTGAACGTAGTGAACTTGATCTAATCGATGGAACGAGATAGCTTTTAAAAAGAGTGGTTCAAGCTCCGCGTTTAAAAGTTTGGTTTTGAAAAGAACCGAGTGGTTTTCAAAGTGTTCCAATCGACTTTTACTTGGTTTATTTTCTTGCATTAGTTCTTTTAATGCGTCCCATCATTTAATCCTACCATTGCAGAAAACAACCAAAATATGACGTACGCTTATGCCATTCGCATTCGCCACGGGGCCCCGTCATCACCCGTTAGGTTACTTAACTAACGACAGAGCGGGGGCTGGGCTAGCGCGGCTGTAAAACATAAGCAACGCCTAAATAGTTATCATATATAAATATATAGCAATGATAGACATTACATATCACAGATGAATACATTGGATATACTAGGAATCCGCAATCCGCTCGAGCCTGCAACGAAAAGCGGATTACACGGTCGCGGTGAATAGCCAATACCCCACCCAAGACCCCTACGGGTGCGGCAAACTACCCGCCAAGTACCCGAAGCGAAGCAACCTCCCTCACCACTGTGAGTAGGCCACTCGGCACTTCGAGATACCCGGTAGTTTGTGCACCCCCTCCATGGGTCTATCCTAGGAGCAAAAACAGTAAAAAGAATTATACAATGACGGCTACAACCCCGACCCGGTTGTGCGGCCAAACAAATAATAATATTACATCAATTTACATATTACAATGAATGAAAGAAAAAGCAACACTCATCTCACATCCACCCCGGCTATTCATCCGCGACAATCCAACCCATTCATATACACAAACCAGTATCAATCACAGATCACAGATATGTATAACCCCGACTAATCGACATATAGCGATTAGCCGACGTTCAATACATTCAAACATCACAGATATAACCCTTATAGTCAAAGTGTATTGAAGTTCGAAAAAAATACGGATTTATAGGCCCCCAAAAAATAAATTTCTATTCTGGAAAATCTGGGCACATATAAACTATCTCAAAAATCCTAAAACCAAGCCAGAGATACACTGCACCAAACTCGACCAAGTGAAGAGGCAAGACGGTGGCGGTTGCGCGGCAATAGCTTGCTATTGCCACGGAACCGCGGCACGTTGGTCGATTCACTTGATCGTTTTTGGTGGCTATCTTTAAAAAACCCTGAGACGATTTTTGGAGTACAACAAATTTTGTTTTGACCAGAAAAATTTTTAACAGAAAACTAGGGTTTTGATATTTTGGTTTTTCGATTTTTTCGTTTCGAACTTCGACACACTTCACTACCTAGCTAGTTTATGTTTAGTTAGGCTCTGATACCACTGTTAGTCCACGTTGCCCATCCCGGTGCTTGCGGGGAGATGGAAAACGGAATAAAAATCGGATTTTTATGAGCTTAAGCAACATGGACTAGAGCTAGAAGGATCTTTGCTAAACAAAAACTAGCTAAAGCTAACTAGTAACTAGCTAAGTGCTAGAAAGGTTATACCTTGGGCTTTAAGTCCTTCTCTCCTTGCTCCTTGGAGTGGTGGAAGGAGGTCACCTTGGTCGTCTTCTCACGTCGAAGAAAGATCCACCCGAAAGTCTCAACCTTTGGCTTCAACTCCAAGCTAGAAGTAACTAGGGTGCAAGAAGTGCTAGTCCTTGAACCCTAGATGAGAGTAAAGATGATCAAGAGAGGGTTTTTCTCAAGCTCAAGTGTTTCTCAACACATGAGAGGGAGAGAGCTTGAGGGAGAGGAAGAACAAGAGAGAGAAAAGATATGATAGAATGAGAATAATCTGAACCATTCTCACTAATATATGTATATTATTTTAATTAAATAATTAGCTAGATAATTGTCATGGTTAATAATGACATGACCATTATCATTTCAATTTGCAAGGATCAAGAAGCATCTTTCAAAAGAAATGATGATGGTCAAAGTGTCAACCTAGGTCAACAAGTCAAGGAGGTCAAATGGTCAACAACCATAACCATGTGCAATTATTAAACTAATTATCAATTAACTATAACACACACATAAGCATTAGGGTTAATAAAATGACAATAGCCATTAACCCTAATCAAGGTCCTCTCCCTCAATCTCAAGCAACTGTGCATACGCACCCGCATTCGTGATCCGAGGAACACGAATACAATGAGAAAAACCAATCCCAAATCATATACTAGGATCCGGCTTAAACCAAAGCCCGCTAGTATAAACTGTCCGGACAGCAAACGTGCACAAGTGCGCGAATGTGAACGAACCCTGTCGCAAAACCATGCAACCTCTACTCATTTTGCCTAAAGGCGAATAGCTCTCTGTGTGGGACTCTAAAGACTCGACACTACGCTGGCATTGGGTTTAACCATAGAACGCAAGCGGCACTAGCTGTACGTAACGGTCCCCAGGTAGATGTCGATAAGAAGACTGACGAGGTGAACCCCATCCGAACTCCTACTGAGCCTGTATGTGACAATCTCCGTACAGTCCGGTCTGTTCGTATGATACATCGCATGGAGGGCCTAGGGGGCGGTGAACGTCAGTCCCCTAATAGCGGTATAAGTCGTGTCGGAGTGTAGCCCAGAACACCCTGAGATAACACTGGAAACCTACCAGTATATCTCGCTTGCCCTGGCCAGGGACTACTCGTGTAATGGCTCTCCTGGACACAGCGCGATGTCAACCCCCAATACCGGAAGAGACGAATCCTGTCTAACCGTCACTGCCTCCAAATGCTTCGGGACTGCAGCCAAAAACTACCTGTTTGTACGACTCCTTTGAGCCGTGGTAGGGTAGTAATCAAAGTGCAGTGGGAACACACTCGAGGCGAAGTGACAGTGCCAAGTCAGCGGACTAAGCTGTACTCATGTCACCTGGGAACTGATAACTGACGATAGGTATAATACCAACCAACAGTTCCCGACGAGTCCTGTCCAGTGTACTCGTAACCTAACGAGCACCCGCATACTATCTCAAGTACGACGTACTGACGGCTGTGGGACAGACCGTCTCCCACACTGGGATGAGAAGCGCATACGCTAGTCTACTCCGGAGTATCGATGCCCTGTCTCGATAGTCCAACGACTAGGGACCTGTATAAGGATGTGCTTATAGATCACCCAGCTCCCACGAGTGTGAGCGCCATCACAACACTGGTAATCAAGCAAAGATCCTAAGGGCTCTACTAATATGTATATCAGCGATATGCTAAAAGAAACACATGCACATATTAAACCAGAGACAAACCAAGTAGCATACTACCATTTCGAGCAAGATTGTATATACAACTGTGAATATCCCAAGCTTCCATCAAGTAATATACAAACTAGTATGATACAGTAATAGCTTCTAGGGCATATACACTAACAATCTCCCACTTGCACTAAGGCCATGTACTGGCGTATCGAAGACCTATCATCTCGATCAGCCGCTCGTACTGAGTCTGGGGCAAGGCCTTGGTGAATGGATCTGCAGTGTTATCCTCTGATGCAACTCTCCGGACCTCGATCTCCTGGCGATCTACGATCTCCCTGATCAGGTGATACCGCCTTAAGATGTGTCTGGATTTCTGATGGGACCTGGGTTCCTTCGCTAAAGCTATAGCCCCGTTGTTGTCGCAATACAGAGATATTGGGTCAACAATGGACGGAACCACCTGAAGTTCTCTCAAGAACTTCCTCATCCAGACAGCTTCTTTTGCGGCATCAGATGCAGCGATGTATTCCGCTTCCATAGTCGAGTCAGCAACGGTTTCCTGTTTGGAGCTCTTCCAACACACCGCCCCTCCATTGAGGGTAAAGACAAAACCCGACATGGACTTGGAATCATCCTTGTCACTCTGGAAGCTGGAGTCAGCAAAGGCCTCAATCTGCAGGTCTTTTCCGCCATACACCAAGAACATCTCCTTAGTCCTTCTCAGGAACTTGAGAATGTTCTTTACTGCTATCCAATGTTTCTCCCTAGGGTTTGACTAATACCTGCTTACCACACTCAGTGCATAAGCCACATCCGGTCTGGTTCACAACATCGCATACATTATAGAGCCTACCGCAGAAGCGTAGGGTATAATAGACATGCGATCCCTCTCCAAATCAGTCTTGGGAGACATCTCTTTGGAGAGAGTGATCCCGTGACAAGCCGGTAGATTACCGCGCTTGGAATCTTCCATACTGAATCTCTTCAGTATGGTGTCGATGTACCTGGACTGCGAAAGTCCTAATATCCTCTTGGATCTGTCACGGTAGATCTGGATACCCAGAATGTATGAGGCATCACCCAGGTCTTTCATGGAGAACCTGTGTGACAAGAACCCCTTGACAGATTGTAGCATAGGAATGTCATTTCCTATTAAGAGAATGTCATCCACGTATAAAACGAGGAATACCACAGTTCTCGCTACAAATCTACAATAGATGCATGGTTCATCTGGATTTTTGATAAAGCCAAATTCCTTGACCGTCTCATCAAAACAGATGTTCCAACTCCGCGATGCCTGCTTTAGTCCATAAATGGACTTAAGCAACTTGCACACCTTTCCGCTGCTCCCACTCTGAATGAAACCCTCTGGCTGATCCATATAGACACACTCCTCTAAATGTCCATTTAGAAAAGCTGTCTTTACGTTCATCTGCCAAATCTCATAATCGTGGAAGGCAGCAATTGCAAGAAGGATCCGAATGGATTTCGGCATAGCTACTGGAGAAAAGGTTTCGTCATAGTCCAAACCGGGTCGCTGACGAAAACCCTTTGCTACCAGTCTAGCTTTATAGGTCTCAACCTGTCCATCTACACGAATCTTCCTTTTGAAGATCCACTTGCATCCTATGGGTTTTACCTCATCTGGAGCAATGTCCAACGTCCATACTTTGTTGGTGTACATGGACTCCATTTCGGTCCGCATTGCATCCATCCATTTTACCGAGTCGACGCTCTGAATGGCTTGCTGGAAGCTAGTAGGCTTATCAAAGTCTATGATGCAATCCTCTCTATCCCCGTCAATGAGAAAACCGTAGTATCTCTCGGGCGGATGGGACTGCCTACTACTCCTGCGGAGTGGCGTGGGAATGTCCTGATCTTTCGAACCCTCTGGTTCAACCAAGCTTTCAGTAATAGTTCGTGGTTCTGGAATTTCTTCCAGTTCTATTGCGCTCCCACTTAATTCTTTTTCTATGAACTGGTGTTTTAGAAAGTCGGCATGGCGAGAAACAAGGACTTTTTGTTCCTCTTCGCAATAGAAGTAATATCCCTTGGAGCTCTTTGGATATCCCACAAACTTGCACTGTACTGACCGTGCCTCGAGCTTGTCCGCATGCTGCTTTTTTACAAAAGCTGGACATCCCCATGTCTTAATGTGATTAAGATAGGGTCTCTTCCCACACCATATCTGATATGGTGTAGTAGGCACAGTCTTAGTTGGAACTCGGTTCAAAAAGTATGCAGCTGATTCTAGCGCATATCCCCAGAACGATCGCGGCAACTCAGCATTACTCATCATGGACCGTACCATATCCAATAGGGTTCGGTTCCGTCTCTCCGATACACCGTTATGTTGCGGAGTGTATGGAGGAGTAAGCTGAGAGAGAATTCCATTCTCTTTTAAGTAACCCAGGAACTCGGCACTCAAGTATTCACCACCTCGATCAGATCTCAGTGCCTTGATACTTTTGCCTGTTTGTTTTTCTACTTCATTCTGATATTCCTGGAATTTTTCAAAAGTCTCGGATTTATGTTTCATTAAGAAGGCATAACCGTACCTTGAAAAGTCATCCGTAAAAGTAATGAAGTAAAAATAACCGCTTCGCGCATGTGTAGACATTGGACCGCACACGTCGCTGTGTACGAGTCCCAAGAGCTCGCTCACTCTTACTCCGTGTCCAGTGAACGGAGTCTTTGTCATCTTTCCCTTGAGACAGGATTGAAAAGTTGCATACGATTGATATTCGAACGAATCCAAATATCCTTCTGCATGTAACTTAGTCAACCTTCTCTCATTGATGTGACCCAGTCTACAATGCCATAAGAAAGTTCTATCGATTTCTGGAGACTTTCTTTTGTGTGTATTCTGGACATTGAAAATCTGTGGCTGGTTTAATACGTATATACCGTTGTTCAATGTACCTGACCCAATCAAAACTTGATTAAGGTGAATGTTCACTACATTACTTACAAATGCAAATTCATAACCTTCTTTAGATAATAAAGATACAGAAATGATATTACAGGTTGCATTTGGTACATAATAACAACTACGCAAAACCAAAAAATTTCCATCCGACAATCCCAGGTGATAGTCCCCCACGGCCTCAGCATCCATGCTAGCACCGTTTGCAACTCTGAGGGTCATGTCACCTGCCTTTAAAACTCTACGCTTTCTCAACGCCTGCAAAGAATTACAGATATGAGATCCTGATCCGGTATCCAATACCCAGGACGTAGAGTTTATTGATAGACAGTTTTCAATAACATACACACCTGAAGCTGAAGCTGCAACTCGCTTCAAATCCTGTGTTCTGGCTTTCCAAGCCTTGCAATCCTGTTTCCAGTGACCACTTTTATGACAATAGAAGCATTCTTCCTTCCCCACCAGCTTTCCCTCTATCTTTGTTGCTTTTCCTTTTCCCTTCGTATCCACTTTACTGACACCGCCTCTTGGTTTGGTGGGGGCTTTCTTCTTCTTACCCTTGGCTTTCGCCCTGGACCTAGAAGAGGAAGATCCTCCTACAAACAAAGTGGATGTCTCCCTACCCTTCTGTAGGGTGCCCTCAGCACTCCTCAACATGTTCAGAAGCTCGGAAAGTTCAACCTCCTTTCCTTGCATGTTGAAGTTAAGAATAAACTGGGCGTAAGTGGAAGGAAGGGACTGGAGAATCAAATCAGTATAGAGTTCATTCTCCAACGTGGTCCCAAGGTCCGCGAGCTCCTCAATGTAGCCAATCATCTTAAGCACGTGTTCCGCTACCGATGATCCGATGGCCAACCTTGCCGAAAACAAGTTCTTCGACACTTCGTATCTTGCGATACGAGACTGCTTTCCATACAGTTCTTTTGTATGAAGAAATATGGACTCAAGGTCCATATTCTCGTGCCTCCTCTGATGTTCGTTGTCCATCGAGGCAAGTACGAGGCATTTAGCCTTCGCGCAATCTATCTCCCATGTCTTACGGATTTCCTTATCCGCGACGCTGGAGGTGGGACCTGGGACAGGGGGAGCTTTGGTGGTAAGGATATACCCCAACTTGTCGTAAGTGATTGCCATCTTGACATTCCTGAGCCAATCTTTGTAGTTTGGCCCTGTCAATATGTTTTTATCTAGTAATAACTTAAGTCCGGTCATGTTGAATGGTCGCTGCAATTAGGAGAGAGAAAAGAAACACTTTAGCATGATGCTCTTGCAAGTTTAGAGTGGTTTTTAATTTATCTAAACTGGATGGCTCCCACTGTCTCTCGAATCCCTTCTCAAACCGTAAAGAAAGGATTAGTCAGGATCAATCTCACCGTACAATACTTGCTTAACCGTTCAGCCAGGCCAGTGTCGGTACTTCGAGGGAGGTTTTCCAACGCTTTCGCGAAGTTCCTTAATTAAGTAACCACTTTTCCCTGTGGGCGTAGCCCCGCTAACACCTTTCTAGACACCTACTAAGTATATAGCATTGATCGTTAAGTGAGAGTTTTCCCGAGGAGTAGCATATACTCACAGTAGGATCGGGATCCAAATATCATCGCGTGATAAAACCGAAGGAATCCTACCAGAATCATCACACTCCAAATGGTATGCAACGCTAGCAAGTTTCAGTACTTATGAAAGTCCCGATGTGAATTTTTGCCCCATGTTCTTATGACCTTGACTTTGGCCAAAATATCATAAGTCACATGTCAACTTCTACCCGTCATTCTCCTGGTTAATTTGGACCCACCCGTACCTACCCTTGATTTTGGCCAAAATGGCAGTACGACTGTCCCAAACCAACGCATCTATCTATGCTGCACATGAATACCCAATAGCTACCAATCACTATGCCTTGACTTTGGCCAAAATACATAGCTTGAATACTTTTTGACCATTCATGTGGAATGACGGAGGGCTACGAATGGTTTTGGCGAAACCGTGAACGTAGTGAACTTGATCTAATCGATGGAACGAGATAGCTTTTAAAAAGAGTGGTTCAAGCTCCGCGTTTAAAAGTTTGGTTTTGAAAAGAACCGAGTGGTTTTCAAAGTGTTCCAATCGACTTTTACTTGGTTTATTTTCTTGCATTAGTTCTTTTAATGCGTCCCATCATTTAATCCTACCATTGCAGAAAACAACCAAAATATGATGTACGCTTATGCCATTCGCATTCGCCACGGGGCCCCGTCATCACCCGTTAGGTTACTTAACTAACGACAGAGCGGGGGCTGGGCTAGCGCGGCTGTAAAACATAAGCAACGCCTAAATAGTTATCATATATAAATATATAGCAATGATAGACATTACAGATCACAGATGAATACATTGGATATACTAGGAATCCGCAATCCGTTCGAGCCTGCAACGAAAAGCGGATTACACGGTCGCGGTGAATAGCCAATACCCTACCCAAGACCCCTACAGGTGCGGAAAACTACCCGCCAAGTACCCGAAGCGAAGCAACCTCCCTCACCACTGTGAGTAGGCCACTCGGCATATCGAGATACCCGGTAGTTTGTGCACCCCCTCCATGGGTCTATCCTAGGAGCAAAAACAGTAAAAAGAATTATACAATGACGGCTACAACCCCGACCCGGTTGTGCGGCCAAACAAATAATAATATTACATCAATTTACATATTACAATGAATGAAAGAAAAAGCAACACTCATCTCACATCCACCCCGGCTATTCATCCGCGACAATCCAACCCATTCATATACACAAACCAGTATCAATCACAGATCACAGATATGTATAACCCCGACTAATCTACATATAGCGATTAGCCGACGTTCAATACATTCAAACATCACAGATATAACCCTTATAGTCAAAGTGTATTGAAGTTCGAAAAAAATACGGATTTATAGGCCCCCAAAAAATAAATTTCTATTCTGGAAAATCTGGGCACATATAAACTATCTCAAAAATCCTAAAACCAAGCCAGAGATACACTGCACCAAACTCGACCAAGTGAAGAGGCAAGACGGCCGCGGTTGCGCGGCAATAGCTTGCTATTGCCGCGGAACCGCGGCACGTTGGTCGATTCACTTGATCGTTTTTGGTGGCTATCTTTAAAAAACCCTGAGACGATTTTTGGAGTAAAACAAATTTTTTTTTGACCAGAAAAAAATTTAACAGAAAACTAGGGTTTTGATATTTTGGGTTTTCGATTTTTTCGTTTCGAACTTCGACACACTTCACTACCTAGCTAGTTTATGTTTAGTTAGGCTCTGATACCACTGTAAATCCACGTTGCCCATCCCGGTGCTTGCGGGTAGGCGGAAAACGGAATAAAAATCAGATTTTTATGAGCTTAGGCAACATGGACTAGAGCTAGAAGGATCTTTGCTAAACAAAAACTTGCTAAAGCTAACTAGTAACTAGCTAAGTGCTAGAAAGGTTATACCTTGGGCTTTAAGTCCTTCTCTCCTTGCTTCTTGGAGTGGTGGAAGGAGGTCACCTTGGTCGTCTTCTCACGTCGAAGAAAGATCCACCCGAAAGCCTCAACCTTTGGCTTCAACTCCAAGCTAGAAGTAACTAGGGTGCAAGAAGTGCTAGTCCTTGAACCCTAGATGAGAGTAAAGATGATCAAGAGAGGGTTTTTCTCAAGCTCAAGTGTTTCTCAACACATGAGAGGGAGAGAGCTTGAGGGAGAGGAAGAACAAGAGAGAGAAAAGATATGATAGAATGAGAATAATATGAACCATTCTCACTAATATGTGTATATTATTTTAATTAAATAATTAGCTAGATAATTGTCATGGTTAATAATGACATGACCATTATCATTTCAATTTGCAAGGATCAAGAAGCATCTTTCAAAAGAAATGATGATGGTCAAACTGTCAACCTAGGTCAACAAGTCAAGGAGGTCAAATGGTCAACAACCATAACCATGCGCAATTATTAAACTAATTATCAATTAACTATAACACACACATAAGCATTAGGGTTAATAAAATGACAATAGCCATTAACCCTAATCAAGGTCCTCTCCCTCAATCTCAAGCAACTGTGCATACGCACCCGCATTCGTGATCCGAGGAACACGAATACAATGAGAAAAACCAATCCCAAATCATATACTAGGATTCGGCTTAAACCAAAGCCCGCTAGTATAGACTGTCCGGACAGCAAACGTGCACAAGTGCGCGAATGTGAACGAACCCTGTCGCAAAACCATGCAACCTCTACTCATTTTGCCTAAAGGCGAATAGCTCTCTGTGTGGGACTCTAAAGACTCGACACTACGCTGGCATTGGGTTTAACCACAGACCGCAAGCGGCACTAGCTGTACGTAACGGTCCCCAGGTAGATGTCGATAAGAAGACTGACGAGGTGAACCCCATCCGAACTCCTACTGAGCCTGTATGTGACAATCTCCGTACAGTCCGGTCTGTTCGTCTGATACATCGCATGGCAGGCCTAGGGGGCGGTGAACGTCAGTCCCCTAATAGCGGTATAAGTCGTGTCGGAGTGTAGCCCAGAACACACTGAGATAACACTGGAAACCTACTAGTATATCTCGCTTGCCCTGGCCAGGGACTACTCGTGTAATGGCTCTCCTGGACACAGCGCGATGTCAACCCCCAATACCGGGAGAGACGAATCCTGTCTAACCGTCACTGCCTCCAAGTGCTTCGGGACTGCACCCAAAAACTACCTGTTTGCATGACTCCATTGAGCCGTGGTAGGATAGTAATCAAAGTGCAGTGGGAACACACTCGAGGCGAAGTGACAGTGTTAAGTCAGCGGACTAAGCTGTACTCATGTCACCTAGGAACTGATAACTGATGATAGGTATAATACCAACCAACAGTTCCCGACGAGTCCTGTCCAGTGTACTCGTAACCTAACGAGCACCCGCAAACTATCTCAAGTACGACGTACTGACGGCTGTGGGACAGACCGTCTCCCACACTGGGATGAGAAGCGCATACGCTAGTCTACTTCGGAGTATCGATGCCCTGTCTCGATAGTCCAACGACTAGGGACCTGTATAAGGATGTGCTTATAGATCACCCAGCTCCCACGAGTGTGAGCGCCATCACAACGCTGGTAATCAAGCAAAGATCCTAAGGGCTCTACTAATATGTATATCAGCGATATGCTAAAAGAAACACATGCACATATTAAAGCAGAGACAAACCAAGTAGCATACTACCATTTCGAGCAAGATTGTATATACAACTGTGAATATCCCAAGCTTCCATCAAGTAATATACAAACTAGTATGATACGGTAATGGCCTCTAGGGCATATACACTAACACTACAGTCATGAAAGGTACTCTAGCAGGTACAACTAATACATGAAGCAATAATATGACAATTTGTATGCAACAATCATGTAAGGTCCTCTATCAGGTACTACTAATACATGAAGCAATAATATGACAATATGTATGCAACAATCATGTAAGATACTCTATTAGGTACTACTTGTAAGTGCACGGCGGCGCCCCGGCCGTCAATCCGACGGCCAGAAGCGGAAGCGGTGATAAACTTTAAATTTTCTTGAACTGGCAAACCGCCGCGCACTAATACCCGGATCGAACCATTAATTAGTCCTAGCTAACTACAAGAAAGGGAATAGAGATATACCGACGATCCAAGTCCTCCGGTCTTCTCGTCATGGTCCCGATCTCCTGCGGAAAGTCCTGTCTCCTCCTCGTCGCCGGAAGTGCACCACATCGCCTACTTTGTTTACGGGCTCCCACCTCAATGCCGAGGTAACTCGGGCACGAAGCCGGCTACTCGACGTGCCCAAGATTCGCTGTAAAATATGTAGTAGAACTTGTGTCTCAATTTTGGGGTAGTGGAGGTGCCATTTTTGGTGGAGGAAAGAAAGGATTTTGAAGATCAACTAGAGAGCTCTTTTCTTAGCACAATATGAACCAAAAATGCCACACAAAATGAATCAATCAACCCCACCCTAAAGTGGCCGGCCCATGTAGGAAAAGGAGAGAGGGAAAAGTCAAGGGGGAGGTGACCATATCAATCATGCAAGAAAAAGAGAGAGGAATGGTTATCATAATCAACCATGATCACAAAGCAATGCCAACACTCCACACAACCATCATCAACAACCATGATGCTAACAAAGTCAAGCCATCATGAAGTATGAAGTCAAGCAAGTCAATGGATGGTGCACCATCATGAAGACTATCATGATGCTACAAAAAGCAAAGACCCCCTCCACAAATGCTTATTTGCAACAATGCAAATAAACCCTCCTCCACCAATCTTCGGCCAATGAACGGAACAATGGAAATTGGCCGAAACGGAAAGCAAACTGGCAACTCCAGAAAACTGGTCCCGTAATAAATTACAGGAAAACCCCGATACTGTGCATACACACCCGCATTTGTATTCCGACCGAAAAACAAATGCAATGAGACAAAATCTACACTGTACTATACTAGGATCCGGCTTATACCAAAGCCGGCTAGTAATATCCGTTTGATCCTGATCCGTACAATACCGCACGTATCTGATCGAACTCTGCCATATAACCATACGGCCTATAGTACAAACTGTCCGATCCTGATCCGTGCAATACCGCACGTATCTGATCGGACCTTGCCATATCTCCATACGGCCTCTACAACCTTTCGCCCGAAAGCTTGAGTAACTGAATGTGGGGGACTCTAAAGACTCATCAACACCTTGGTTGTGGATTTAACCACTAGCACGTTAGAGGTATAAGCCAATACATAACGGGCTACCAGATATTGACTAAAAGGGACGTCCATGAGCGAACTCAGCCTGACACCCTACTGAGCCTGTCAGTGACAATATCCGTACAGTCCGGTCCGTTCGTCTATGAGTATCGCATGGCGGGCCTAGGGGGTTGGTAAAAGTCAGACCCCCAAAAGCGGTACAAGTCGTGTCGGAGTGTAGCCCAGAACACCCTGAGATACTACTGGAATACCTACCAGTAAATCTTCTTGCCTTGGCCAAGGACTTTGTGTAATGGCTCTCCTAGACACAGCACGACCTCACCCCCAATACCGGGAGAGACGAACCCCTGAAGATACGCTCACTGCCTCCATGTGGCTCGGGACTGTACCCAACTAAAACCTGTTTGCACGACTCCTTTGAGCCGTGGTAGGGTAGTAATCAAAGTACAGTGGGAACTCACACGAGACAAATGACGATCCCCAGGTCGATGAACTAACCTGCACACATGTCACCAGGGAACTGCCATCTGACGTCTGGTATATGACCAACTAGCATGTTCCCGGCGAGTCCTGTCCGGTGTACTCATAACCCAATGAGCACCTGTATACATCTTAGGTGATCCAACTGACACCAGTGGCTTGTGAGACCGGCCACCGCCCCTCGTCGGGGTCTCGACTGTATACACTAGTCTACAAAGGAGAATCGATGCCCTGTCTCGAAACTCTCACGACTAGGGACCTTTTAAGGATATGCTTATAGACCCCCAGCTCCCACTTATATGATCGCCCTCATACTGCTGGTGGTCAAGCAAGAATCCTAGGGGCTCTATCAACGTGCAATAGCGACGTGTCAGGTCACTTAAAACAGTACACGATGATAAAGGTAAACCAGATAGCATACTATCATCTCGAGTAAGACTGTCCTACCGGGATAGGTCCTCCATCAATCATTACAATCACGTACCTGTGACCTAATAATTGACTCTGAGGGCACTATCTCCAACATTCTCCCACTTGCACTCAAGGCTAATTATTGCGATGTCGCATACTCACAGCCCGTGTGATACCGAACACCCAACTCCTCTACTAGTCAGTCTCACAAAGCTCGTTTGCGAAACTATTGAGTTCGAAGAATAGCCTCAGTGAGTGGATCCACTTTGTTGTTTCTTTCTATGTCTCTCTATATCTCAAGTTCGCGGAGAAACCCATCTCCCGAAATGAGCAATACCTGTCTTAGAATGTGTCTGGATGTCTGATGGGACATAGCTCATAAATGAACTCCAAATCCAAACTTCTTAGACTGTATCGTCAACTGAACTTAATCAGTATCCTGCGCCATGCCACCCTCAGTATTGCCTTGGACCACCTTTCCAAAATACTGCCCCTCATCAGAAGGAAAACTATAACTCTGACAACCTCCTTGTCGTCCATGTCACCTTGGAAGCCTGGAATGATAACTGTCTCCTGAATGAGGCTGTCGTTATCATCTCCCTAGAACATCCACTTATGTTCTAAAACTGCTTCCGACTGTTTCTCCACGATTGGATTAATGTCAACTTATTGCATCTAGTGCAAGAACAACATCTGGTGTGGTACTCGACATCTCACGATTGACTCAATTGCCTGAGCAAGTGATCTGTCAATCATGCCCGTCCCTCTCCCCTTTAGTCTGTAAGACACCTTTGGAGAGGGTGACTCCATTACCTGCAGGTACACTACCGTGCCAGGAGTCGTCCATCCTAAATACTCTTAGAATGCTGTCAAGTACCCTGATTGGGAAACCACCCAAATCTAGATCTAAAACCATAGATCTAGTAACCAGTATGTCTGATATAAAATCCATTTCCTTTGTGGAGAAACAACTGTGTGACGACCAAAGTATAACCGATTGTAGTGTAGGAGTTTCTTTTCCTACTCTATGTATATCATCCAAATACCAGGATATCACACCCTACTACCTTCTCAACAGATCCATCCTCTGTTCTGATGAAGTCAAACCTATGACTGTCACGTCAGAAAATAGATGATCTATCTCCGCTACATCTGCTCTAGTCTATAAATAGACATGAGCTTCCTGTCCACCAATGCTTCCGCTGCTCCCACTGACTACGACAACCCTCTGGCAGAGTCATATAGACGCACACTTCTAAAACTGGTTTAGAACGACGCTATACTCATCCTCCCGCCGGGTCTCGTAACCTGGAACAACAGCAATGGCAATTGTGGGTAAACAAGAACTTCCCTGTCACCGTCCTTGAGGCTACCGGAGTACCTCTCGGGTGCCTGAAGTTACCCACCTCATCTGCGGAGTGGCCAATGGAATGTCAATCCAGATTGAATCTTTAGGTTCCTCATCAAATCTTCAGTAATCGTTTGTGGTTCTGGAATCACTTCCAGTTCTACCATACTCCCACTACTGTTTTCTAAAAAAATCCATTTTTAATAAAACTGTGGCGAGTCTAGAACAATATCTTTATTGTTCATCCAGATGGTAGAAAGTCAACCCTCGTCATAGCCTGGGTCAACCCACAAACAGCCATTACAGAAACGTGCCTTGAGTTGTCCAGTGTCTGGTTTTAATCATAAACCGGATAACTCCCCGTACCTTAACATCGTTAAGATACGAACTGTTCTATATCCCATATAGGACCATAGGCACTGATTTAATTGAACCAGATTCAAATCATGCAGCTGTCCCCAGCGCATGTCAACTAAATGGAAGGAGGCCGATCAGCGTTACTCAACTTAGGAATACTTCCAATTATGAGTAACCTGAAAGAGAAGCAAGATCTCTTTATCATTACTATCAACTGAATACCATTGACAAGTATCTACATCTTCGATCACTTTGAAGAATCCCGATACTTGCTACACCTGGTTCTCTACTGTATTCAAATACCTATAACTTCTCCAAATTCGGACCCTGTGTTTCCTCGAAACACTTGCCAAAAACTAGAGAAGTCATAAGTAAACCGAATATAGTACGAGGACCAACCCCTCTGTCCTAATGGACACTGGACAACATACAATACTATGTATAAGTCCCTTGAGTCTGATAACTCATTCACCGTGTGTCGTAGGTTGAAAACTGTACTTATGGTTAAGAAGAATTACACCGCTGTTTAATGCTCCTTACCTAACCATCCACTGATATAGGTAAATGTCGTAGACATAATTTCAGAAAGGTATATCTCACTCTATGAAAATAGACGTACAGATATATCAATTTGAAATTGGTGCATAACAGCGGATATTCAAAACCAAATATTTGCCGACCGGCAAACAGCCCAGGTGATTTCCTCAAATATCACCGATTACAACGAATCCCGATATAATGAGGATAATCACCCAATTCCCAATAACTTACTCCCACTCATCATCGGTAAAACCATACAGATGTGAGAATCGTACCTGGTAAATACATACCCTGGAGTAAGTATCTAATCGGGAAATCAGTTTTCCTTTAACATTACACAATGAAACTGAAACATTGAAATGTTCCGATGGGGTATTCTGGTATTCCTAGTAATGCCTCTTCCAGATTCACGACTGTAACCGTATAGTTCTTTGCCACCTCTCCAAATCCCTTCATATGTCTTTAGTCTTTACCTTCTGCATACCCCTTTAGGCCAAATGGTTTTCTTCCTTCCCTACCGTTCGGCACCAGCCTATGGTTTGGAAGAAGACTATCCAATAAGCATAATGGGTGTACTGTCCCAATCCTAGGAACACTCGCAACACGAGAGAAGGTGAAGATAAAAGACACCTGAATGTACTTTATTCCTATTTCTCCTGAACCAGGATCCATCCCCGAACTGGAACAAGTTCCTTTCGAGTTCGTATATAACCATACGATGGAATATCCAATAAACTGTAGATCTTCGTAGCGATACGGAGTGTCCTGGAGAAATACAAAGGTGATGTGGGAGTGGTAACGAAATACCTGGTTTGGTCGTGAATATCTGTTGCAATTTACTTTGCCCTCTTACTAATCCCTTGCTTTGTCTTAACTTAATACCTTCTGCACACCATCGTTATGCTAATTGGTTTTCTTCATTCCCCACCGGTCGGCACCAGCCTAAGGTTTGGAAGAAGACAATCCAATTTGCGTAACAGGTGTACTACCCCTAAACCAAGGAGTACTCGTAACCTGAGAGAGGGTAAAAGGAAAAGACAACTGAATAATCCTATCCGTTTTCTCCAGAACCGGAAACCATCCTCGAATAAATTCTTTCGAGTTCGTATCTAACCATACGATGGTTTTGTCCAATGGAAGTGGACGTTCGTAGTAAAACGGGGTGTCTTGGAGAAAAGGGTAAAAGTAGGAGTGGCAATGAGGTTTGCAACTCTGACAATCCAAAAGCCGGTGTTTAAGAAGGTTCGGTCAACTTGGTCACTGAGTCAAAGTCTTAGGGTCGGGTCAATGGTCGCTGCCAAAGAGAGAGAGAAAAGAAACACTCAGCGTGCACTCTAACCTAGATCAGAATGGTCACCAATTTATCTAATCTGGAAACCTCCCACTGTACCTCAAATTCTCCTCCAAACCTGAAAGAAGAATTAGTCGGGGTTACCCGAGGAGTAAACTAACTCATCAGTGGGAATCGGGATCCAACTATCATTGCATGATAACGTGACGGAATCCGCTCACGCTATCACACTCCAGAAGGTATGCGCATATCTGGCAAGTTTCAGTTCTTTTGAAACTCCCGATGTGATTTTTACCCCATGCTCTTATGACCTTGACTTTGGCCAACATATCATAAGTCACATGTTAAGTTCAACCCGTCATTCTCCAGGTTAATTTGAGTCCACCCGTACATACCCTTGACTTTGGCCAAAATGGCAGTACGGCTGTCCCAAACCAACGCATCTATCTGTTGCGCCACGGTAGCGCCCCGGCCGTCTTACTCGAGGCCAAATTGCGGAATCAAAAATTTTCCTTACTCGGAAACCGGCGCAACCGCGGACAAAGAAAACCCGGATCATAACCATTAACCTAATGCTAGCAATCAAGAGATAGGGTGAGAAGTATACCGAGTGATCCGAGTCCTCCGGTCTTCTCTTCATCGTCCCGATCTCCCGCGGAAAGTCTTGCCTCCACATCGTCGCCTCCTCGCCGGAAAGGGCACCACATCGCCTGCGTATTTTACGGGCTCCCGCCTCAATACCGAGGCAACTCGAGCATGAAGCCGGCAACTCGACATGCTCAAGATATGCTGTAGAATGTGTAGTGTAGTGTCTCACTTGGGTTTTGGTTGCCTTGATGGAGGAAATGAGATAAGAAAAATGGTGCTTGCATTTTTCTAGCATGAATGATATCAAGAAGATGAAACTCTCAAGAATGAAGAACTCTCTCCTTCTTCTTCTCTCTTTCTTTTTCTTCTTCTCTCTTTTCTTATGAAAAACTTATCAAGTGAGTAGAAGAATGGTGGAGGAATGAATATCAAGCATGAAGGGAGGTGATGGTAGGAGCACAAGTGGTGACCATAGCCAAACATAATCATTACAAACTTACATCAACCATTCTAATCAATTCTAATCAAGGTAAAGCATGAAAAGATCAAGGAAAAGAATGGCATCTAAAGATGCTATCATGATAAATACATTTGCAAGAAAATCCTCCACAAAGTGTAATTTGCAAAACTGCAAATTACCCCCTCCATCGGAAAAGTCCGGCCGGGAAAGAACAAAGGAAAACCGGCCGGAACGGAATGCAAACTGGAAACTCCAGAAAACTGGTCCCGTAATAAATTACAGGAAAACCCCTATACTGTGAATACACACCCGCATCTGTATTCCTACCGGATACAAATGCAATGAGACAAAATCTACACTGTACTATACTAGGACCGGCTTAAACCAAAGCCGGCTAGTAATATCCGTCCGATCCTGATCCGTGCAATACCGCACGTATCTGATCGGACCCTGCCATATCTCCATACGGCCTCTACAGCGTTTCGCCCGAAAGCTTGAGTAACTGTAAGTGTGGTGGACTCTAAAGACTCGTCAATACAATGGCTGTGGATTTAACCACTAGCACGTCAGAGGTATAAGCCAATACGTAACGGGCCACCAGCTATTGACCAAAAGGGACGTCGATGAGCGAACTCATCCTGACACCCTACTGAGCCTGTCAGTGACAATATCCGTACAGTCCGGTCCATTCGTCTATGAGGATCGCATGTCGGGCCTAGGGGGTTGGTAAAAGTCAGACCCCCAAAGGCGGTACAAGTCGTGTCGGAGTGAAGCCCAGAACGCCCTGAGATACTACTGGAATACCTACCAGTAAATCTCCTGCCTCGGCCGAGGGCTTTGCGTAATGGCTCTCCTAGACACAGCGCGACCTCACCCCCAATACCGGGAGAGACGAACCCCTGCAGATCCGCTCACTGCCTCCATGTGGCTCGGGACTGTACCCAACTAAAACCTGTTTGCACGACTCCTTTGAGCCGTGGTAGGGTAGTAATCAAAGCACAGTGGGAACTCACACGAGACAAATAACGATCTCAGGTCGATGAACTAACCTGTACACATGTCACCAGGGAACTGCTATCTGACATCTGGTATAAGACCAACTAGCAGGTTCCCGGCGAGTCCTGTCCGGTGTACTCATAACCCAATGAGCACCTGTATACATCTTAGGTGAACCAACAGACACCAGTGGCTTGTGAGACCGGCCACCGCCCCTCGTCGGGGTCTCGACTGTATACACTAGTCTACTAATGGAGTATCGATGCCCTGTCTCGAAACTCCTACGACTAGGGACCTTTTAAGGATGTGCTTATAGACCCCAGCTCCCACGTATATGATCTCCATCATACTGCTGGTCGTCAAGCAAGAATCCTAGGGGCTCTATCAACGTGTAATAGCGACATGTCAGGTCACCTAAAGCAGTACACGATGATAAAGATAAACCAGATAGCATACTATCATCTCGAGCAAGAATGTCCCACCGGGATAGGTCCTCCCTCAATCATTGCAATCACGTGCCTGTGATCCAATAATTGACTCTGAGGGCACTATCTCCAACAATCTCCCACTTGCACTCAAGGCTAATTATTGCGATGTCGCATACTCACAGCCCGTGTGATACCGAACACCCAACTCCTCTACTAGTCAGTCTCACAAAGCTCGTTTGCGAAACTATTGCGTTCGAGGAATAGCCTCAGTGAGTGGATCCGCTATGATGTTTCTTTCTATGTCTCTCTATATCTCAGATTCGCGGAGAAAACCATCTCCCGAAATGAGCAATACCTGTCTTGGAATGTCTGGATGTCTGATGGGACCTAGTTCATAAATGAACTCCAAATCCAAACTTCTTAGACTGTATCGTCAACTGAACTTAATCAGTATCCTGCGCCATGCCACCCTCAGTATTGCCTTGGACCACCTGTCCAAAATACTGCCCCTCGTCAGAGGGAGAACTATAACTCTGACAACCTCCTTGTCGTCCATGTCACCTTGGAAGCCTGGAGTGATAACCGTCTCCTAAAGGAGGCAGCCGTTATCATATCCCTAGAACATTCGCTTATGTTCTAAAACTGCTTCCGACTGTTCCTCCAGGATTGGATCAATATCAACTTATTGCATCTAGTGCAAGAACAACATCTGGTGTGGTACTTGACATCTTATGATTGACTCAATTGCCTAAGCAAGTGATCTGTCAATCATGCGTATCCCTCTCCTCTTTAGTCTGTAAGACACCTTTAGAGAGGGTGACTCCATTACCTGCAGGTGTACTACCGTGCCAGGAGTCGTCCATTCTAAATGCTCATAGAATGCTGTCAAGGTACCCAGATTAGGAAACCACCCAAATCTAGATCTAAAACCATAGATCTAGTAACCAGAATGTCTGATATAATATCCAAGTCCTGTGTGGAGAAACCACTATGTGACAACCAAAGTATAACCGATCGTATTGTAGGAGTTTCCTTTCCTACTCTGTGTATGTCATCCAAAACCAGGACATCACACCCTACTACCTTCTCAACAGATCCATCCCCTATTCTGATGACGTCAAACCAATGACTGTCACATCAGAAACAGATGATCTATCTCCGCTATATCTGCTTTGGTCTATAAATAGACATAAGCCAGACGTCTACCAATGCTTCCGCTGCTCCCACTGACTACGACAACCTTCTGGCAGAGTCATATAGACGTGCACTTCTAAAGCTAGTTTAGAACGACGCTATACTCATCCTGCTGCCGGGTCTCGCAGCCTGGAACAACAACAATGGCAAGTGTGGGTAAACAAGAACTTCCATGTCACCGTCCTTGAGGCTACCGAAGTACCTCTCGGGTGCCTGAGGTTATCCACCTTATCTGCGGGGTGGCCAATGGAATGTCAATCCAGATTGAATCTTTAGGTTCCTTATCAAATCTTCAGTAATCGTTTGCGGTTCTGGAATCACTTCCAGTTCTACCATACTCCCACTACTGTTTTTGAAAAATTCCAATTTTATTAAAACTGTGGCGAGTCAAGAACAATACCACTATTGATCTTTCTTACGGTAGAATATCAACCCTCGTCATAGCCTGGGTCAACCCGCAAACAGCCATTACAGAAACGTGCCCTGAGTTGTCCAGTGTCTGGTTTTAAGCATAAGCCGGACAACTCCCCGTACCTTAACAATGTCAAGATATGAACTGTTCTATATCCAATATAGAACCAGAGGCACTGATTTAATTTAACCAGATTCAAATCATGCAGTTGTCTCCAGTGCATGTAAACTAAATGGAAGGAGGCCGATCAGCGTTACTCAACTTAGGAATGCTTCCAATTATGAGTAACCTGAAAGAGAAGCAATTTCTCTTTATCATTACTATCAACTGAATACCGTACACAAGTATCTACATCTTCGATCACTTTGAAGAATCCCGATACTTGCTATACTTGGTTCTCTACTCTATTCAAATACCTATAACTCCTCAAAACTTAGACCCTGTGTTTCCACGAAACACATGTCTAAGAACTAGAGAAGTTAAAAGTAAACAGAATATAGTATGAGGACCAACCCCTCTGTCCTAATGGACACTGGACAATATACAATACTCTGTATAAGTCCGCTGAGTCTAACAACTCTTTCACTGTGCGTCGTAGGTTGAAAACTGTACTTATGGTTAAGAAGAATTACACCGCTGTTTGATGCTCCTTACCTAACCATCCACTGATATAGGTAAATGTCATCGACATAATATCAAAAAGTATATCTCACTCTATGAAAATAGACGTACAGATATATCAATTTGAAAATGGTGCACAACAGCGGATATTCAAAACCAAATATTTGCCGACCGGCAAACAACCCAGATGATCTCCTCAAGTATCACCGATTACAACGAATCCCGATATAATGAGGATGGTCACCTAATTCCCAATAACTTACTCCCACTCATCATCTGTAAAACTATACAGATGTGAGAATCCAACCTGGTAAATGCATACCCTGGAGCAAGTGTCTAATCGGGAAATCAGTTTTCATTTAACAGTACACAGTTGAACTGAAACATTGAAATGTTTCGATGAAGTATCCTGGTATTCCTAGTAATTCCTCTTCCATTATCCAGATTCACAACTGTAACCGTATAATTCTTTGCCACCTCTCCAAATCCCTTCATATGTCTTTAGTCATTACCTTCTGTACACCCCTTTAGGCCAAATGGTTTTCTTCCTTCCCTACCGTTCGGCACCAGCCTATGGTTTGGAAGAAGACTATCCAAAAAGCATAAAGGGTGTACTGTTCTAATCCTAGGAACACTCGCAATGCGAGAGAAGGTGAAGATGAAAGACACCTGAATGTACTTAATTCCTATTTCTCCTGAACCAGGATCCATCCCCGAACTGGAACAAGTTCCTTTCGAGTTCGTATATAACCATACGATGGATTATCCAATAAAATGGGATCTTCGTAGTGATACGGAGTGTCCTGGAGAAATACAAAGGTGATTTAGGATTGGCGAAGAAATACTTGGTTTGGTCGTGAATAGCAGTCGCAACTTACTTTGCCCTCTTACTAATCCCTTACTTTGTCTTAACTTAATACCTTCTGTACACCGTTTAGGCTAACTGGTTTTCTTCATTCCCTACCGGTCGGCACCAGCCTATGGTTTGGAAGAAGACTATCCAATTTGCGTAATAGGTGTACTACTCCTAAACCAAGGAGTACTCGCAACTTGAGAGAAGGTAAAAGGGAAAAGACAACTGAATAATCCTATCTGTTTTCTCCAGAACCGGAAACCATCCTCGAATTCCTTCGAGTTCGTATCTAACCATACGATGGTTTTGTCCAATGGAAGTGGACGTTCGTAGTAATACGGGGTGTCCTGGAGAAAAGGGTAAAAGTAGGAGTGGTAATGAGGTCTGCAACTCTGACAATCCAAAAGCCAGTGTTAAGAAGGTTCGGTCAACTTGGTCACTGAGTCAAAGTCCAGGGTCGGGTCAATGGTCGCTGCCAAAGAGAGAGAGAAAAGAAACACTCAGCGTGCACTCTAACCTAGATCAGAATGGTTATCACTTTTTCTAATCTGGAAACCTCCCACTGTACCTCAAATTCTCCTCCAAACCTGAAAGAAGAATTAGTCGGGGTCACCCGAGGAGTAAACCAACTCATCAGTGGGAATCGGGATCCAACTATCATCGTATGATAACGTGACGGAATCCACTCACGTCACCACACTCCAGAAGGTATGCGCATGCCTGGCAAGTTTCAGTTCTTTTGAAACTCCCGATGTGATTTTTACCCCTAGGACCCAAGTGACCTTGACACAGTCAACAAATCAAAGAGTCCTAGTCAAGTTCAGCCCGTCATTATCCTGGATTGCATTAAACCCACCCGTACGAGCCCTTGACACGGTCAACAGGGCCGCACGACTGTCCTAACCAATCCCATTAATATGCTGCAAACAAACACTACTTAGCTACCGCACACTACGCCTTGACACAGTCAACAAACGCAGCACGAATACTAAGTAATACTTGTAAGAAATGATGGAGGGCTACGTCTAGTTTTTGGCGAAAAACTTTTAACGTAATGAACTTGATATCGTTGAAGGAACTGCATAGCCTTTTAGAAAATATAGTGACGAAAACCTTTACTAAAGAGGTCACTCCCGGTGAAGGGATCTCGGCTCTTTCCCCGTAGAATGAGATGCAGGATATTCCAACTGAATACCACGATGCAAAGCAAAAGTAATCGGCTATAGTGAAGTTAATGCCCTGACGTGAACTTCTGTCCAAGGGGTCACTCCCGGTGAAGGGATCTCGGCCCTTGCCTCGTCGACTGAGGAGCAGGATATTCCAAATGAATACCACGATGCAAAACAAAAGTGAACGTCCTTGCAATAACAGCTTTTTGAAAAATGTTCCAACAACATCAGAATAGGTTTGTTTATCTTGCATTGATCCGAATCAACGCAGTCCCTTCAATTGATCACACCACAAAGAACGAAAATATACTGACGTACGTATATGCCATCCGCATTCGCCACTGGGTCCCGTCATCACCTGTTAGGTTAGCTAACTAACGGCAGAGCGGGGACTGGACTAGCGCGGATGAAAAACATATACAACATCTACTAATATATATACCAATATATAGTATTTCGCTCAAGGCGTGAATAAAATGCAACATCACAGAAATGTACAGCATCACAGAACAATACAGATATCTGGAAGCCCCGGGTTTCACAGAGCCGCTGCTGAAACTCGACGTTCCCCTGGTCGTGTGGATAGCCTGTGCAAAGAAAACCTAGACCCCTACGGGCGCGGCAAGTCACCCGCCAAAACCTGAAGCGAGGCAGCCCCCTTCAGCACCGTGAATGGACCACCCAGCACTTCACGGAATCCGGTAACTTGGGCACCCCTCCTGGGTCAACCTGTACCCCCTACGAGTGCGGCGAATAGCCCGCCAATCCTAGAGTGAAGCCCCTTCCGTCTCAATGCCATGAGATGCGGGCCCGTTGCCCTCTAGAACCCGGCTATCCGTGCACCCCTTTACGGGGTAATCCTAGTACAGAAAGTAAAATATACATATACCGGGTACATCGACCGCAACCAGGTCGTGCCCCAAAAGAATAATACAAACTGGCAGTGACGGCAGTCCACATGTCGGACGCTCGCCCCGCAATATCAAATGTACATAATACAACAAAACTGCACTAGCATTGCATCCAGGCTATCCCCCACGACCGATCCGCAACATCACAGCATAAACATAGAACATCAACGTGAAAGTCACGTTCGCAAATCCGTCTAACCGGGCTATAGCAGTTAGACCGGATTTACCGATCGAGTGACATTCACGGTCGCAGATATAATGTAAATACTGTGAAATAATGTGTTAAAAATTTTCCGATTGACCAAAAATTAACAAGTGGGCCCCCAATCAAAACTGTAGCACTCACAGAAAATCTGGGCCCAATTTTAACATTCCAAAACCCCTAATTTCAGCCCATAAGCCTACTGCAAAAAAATAATCACACGATCCCACAATACTGCGGCGGAAGCGCGGCCAAAAGGGGGTTTTGGCCGCCCTTCCGCGGTCGTACGGATGAGTCATGTCATAAATTTTTTGTAGTGTTCTTAGAACTCCCTGCACATCATTCTGAGACCACCTGAAAAATTTTTGGACTTCAAAAAATTTCGACAGAAACTGATGTGCTAGAAAAATACGGTTTTTGGAAATTTCGGTCGATCGGAAACGCAAACACATCAAACGAAGCTAGGTAAGGTTAATGGCGTGGCTCTGATACCATGTTGCGCCACGGTAGCGCCCCGGCCGTCTTACTCAAGGCCAAATTGCGGAATCAAAAATTTTCCTTACTCGGAAACCAGCGCTACCGCGGACAAAGAAAACCCGGATCGTAACCATTAACCTAATGCTAGCAATCAAGAGATAGGGTGAGAAGTATACCGAGTGATCCGAGTCCTCCGGTCTTCTCTTCATCGTCCCGATCTCCCGCGGAAAGTCTTGCCTCCACATCGTCGCCTCCTCGCCGGAAAGGGCACCACATCGCCTGCGTCTTTTACGGGCTCCCGACTCAATACCGAGGCAACTCGAGCATGAAGCCGGCAACTCGACATGCTCAAGATATGCTGTAGAATGTGTAGTGTAGTGTCTCACTTGGGTTTTGGTTGCCTTGATGGAGGAAATGAGATAAGAAAAATGGTGCTTGCATTTTTCTAGCATGAATGATATCAAGAAGATGAAACTCTCAAGAATGAAGAACTCTCTCCTTCTTCTTCTCTCTTTCTTTTTCTTCTTCTCTCTTTTCTTATGAAAAACTTATCAAGTGAGTAGAAGAATGGTGGAGGAATGAATATCAAGCATGAAGGGAGGTGATGGTAGGAGCACAAGTGGTGACCATAGCCAAACATAATCATTACAAACTTACATCAACCATTCTAATCAATTCTAATCAAGATAAAGCATGAAAAGATCAAGGAAAAGAATGGCATCTAAAGATGCTATCATGATAAATACATTTGCAAGAAAATCCTCCACAAAGTGTAATTTGCAAAACTGCAAATTACCCCCTCCATCGGAAAAATCCGGCCGGGAAAGAACAAAGGAAAACCGTCCGGAACGGAATGCAAACTGGCAACTCCAGAAAACTGGTCCCGTAATAAATTACAGGAAAACCCCTATACTGTGCATACACACCCGCATCTGTATTCCTACCGGATACAAATGCAATGAGACAAAATCTACACTGTACTATACTAGGACCGGCTTAAACCAAAGCCGGCTAGTAATATCCGTCCGATCCTGATCCGTACAATACCGCACGTATCTGATCGGACCCTGCCATATCTCCATACGGCCTCTACAGCGTTTCGCCCGAAAGCTTGAGTAACTGTAAGTGTGGTGGACTCTAAAGACTCGTCAATACAATGGCTGTGGATTTAACCACTAGCACGTCAGAGGTATAAGCCAATACGTAACGGGCCACCAGCTATTGACCAAAAGGGACGTCGATGAGCGAACTCATCCTGACACCCTACTGAGCCTGTCAGTGACAATATCCGTACAGTCCGGTCCATTCGTCTATGAGGATCGCATGTCGGGCCTAGGGGGTTGGTAAAAGTCAGACCCCCAAAGGCGGTACAAGTCGTGTCGGAGTGAAGCCCAGAACGCCCTGAGATACTACTGGAATACCTACCAGTAAATCTCCTGCCTCGGCCGAGGGCTTTGCGTAATGGCTCTCCTAGACACAGCGCGACCTCACCCCCAATACCGGGAGAGACGAACCCCTGCAGATCCGCTCACTGCCTCCATGTGGCTCGGGACTGTACCCAACTAAAACCTGTTTGCACGACTCCTTTGAGCCGTGGTAGGGTAGTAATCAAAGCACAGTGGGAACTCACACGAGACAAATAACGATCTCAGGTCGATGAACTAACCTGTACACATGTCACCAGGGAACTGCTATCTGACATCTGGTATAAGACCAACTAGCAGGTTCCCGGCGAGTCCTGTCCGGTGTACTCATAACCCAATGAGCACCTGTATACATCTTAGGTGAACCAACAGACACCAGTGGCTTGTGAGACCGGCCACCGCCCCTCGTCGGGGTCTCGACTGTATACACTAGTCTACTAATGGAGTATCGATGCCCTGTCTCGAAACTCCTACGACTAGGGACCTTTTAAGGATGTGCTTATAGACCCCAGCTCCCACGTATATGATCGCCATCATACTGCTGGTCGTCAAGCAAGAATCCTAGGGGCTCTATCAACGTGTAATAGCGACATGTCAGGTCACCTAAAGCAGTACACGATGATAAAGATAAACCAGATAGCATACTATCATCTCGAGCAAGAATGTCCCACCGGGATAGGTCCTCCCTCAATCATTGCAATCACGTGCCTGTGATCCAATAATTGACTCTGAGGGCACTATCTCCAACACTATCTATGCTGCATATGAATACCCAATAGCTACCAAACACTGTGCCTTGACTTTGGCCAACATACACAGCTTGAATACTATTGACTATCCATATGAAACGACGGAGGGCTACGAATGGTTTCTGGCGAAAACCTTTAACGTAATGAACTTGATATCGTTGAAGGAACGGATAGCTTTTTAGAAAATATAGTGACGAAAACCTTTACTAAATAGGTCACTCCCGGTGAAGGGATCTCGGCTCTTTCCCCATAGAATGAGGTGCAGGATATTCCAACTGAATACCACGATGCAAAGCAAAAGTAATCGGCTATAGTGAAGTTAATGCCCTGACGCAAACTTCTGTCCAAGGGGTCACTCCCGGTGAAGGGATCTCGGCCCTTGCCTCGTCGACTGAGGAGCAGGATATTCTAAATGAATACCACGATGCAAAACAAAAGTGAACGTCCTTGCAATAACAGCTTTTTGAAAAGTGTTCCAACAACATCAGATTAGGTTTGTTTTAACTTGCATTGATCCAAATCAATGCAGTCCCATCAATTGATCACACCACAAAGAACGAAAATATACTGATGTACGTATATGCCATCCGCATTCGCCATTGGGTCCCGTCATTACCCGTTAGGTTAGCTAACTAACGACAGAGCGGGGACTGGACTAGCGCGGATGTAAAACATATACAACATCTACTAATATATATACCAATATATTATATTCGCTCAAGGCATGAATAAAAATGCAACATCACAGAAATGTACAGCATCACAGAAACAATACAGATATCTGGGATCCCCGGGTTTCACAGAGCCACTGCTGAAACCCGACGTTCCCCTGGTCGTGTGGATAGCCTGTGCAATGAAATCCTAGACCCCTACGGGCGCGGCAAGTCACCCGCCAAAACCTGAAGCGAGGCAGCCCCCTTCAGCGCCGTGAATGGACCACCCAGCACTTCACGGAATCCGGTAACTTGGGCACCCCTCCTGGGTCAACCTGTACCCCCTACGAGTGCGGCGAATAACCCGCCAATCCTAGAGTGAAGCCCCCTCCGTCTCAATGCCATGAGATGCGGGCTTGTTGCCCTCTAGAACCCGGCTGTCCGTGCACCCCTCCGTGGGGTAATCCTAGTACAGAAAGTAAAATATACATACAACGGGTACATCGACCGCAACCAGGTCGTGCCCCAAAATAATAATACAAACAGGCAGTGACGGCAGTCCACATGTCGGACGCTCGCCCCGCAAAATCAAATGTACATAATACCACCACAACTGTACTAGCATTGCATCCAGGCTATCCCTACGACCGATCCGCAACAACACAGCAAATACATAGAACATCAACGTGAAAGTCACGTTCGCAAATCCGTCTAACCGGGCTATAGCAGTTAGACAGGATTTACCGATCGAGTGACATTCACGGTCGCAGATATAATGTAAATACTGTGAAAAATGTGTTTAAAATTTTCCGATTGACCAAAAATTAACAAGTGGGCCCCCAATCAAAACTGTAGCACTCACAGAAAACCTGGGCCCAATTTTAATATTCCAAAACCCATATTTTAAGCCCAGAAGGCCTCTGTAAAAAATTGGTGCAGTGATGTCTACAGTGCGCGGCGGAAGGGCGGCGGAATGGGGGTTTGTGCGGCGCTTTCGCGCTCTGACTGTGGAATCACTTCATCAAAATTTTACAGAGTTCTTAGATTTTCCAGTACATCAATATTTTACAACCTGAAAATTTTTTCGAGACTAAAAATTTCCAACAGAAAACTGATGTGATCAAAATACGGGTTTTGGAACTTTTTGATCGATTGGAAATGCAAACACATTACACAAAGCTATACTAAGTTAATGGCGAGGCTCTGATACCACTGTAAGTGCACGGCGGCGCCCCGGCCGTCAATCCGACGGCCAGAAGCGGAAGCGGTGATAAACTTTAAATTTTCTTGAACTGGCAAACCGCCGCGCACTAATACCCGGATCGAACCATTAATTAGTCCTAGCTAACTACAAGAAAGGGAATAGAGATATACCGACGATCCAAGTCCTCCGGTCTTCTCGTCATGGTCCCGATCTCCTGCGGAAAGTCCTGTCTCCTCCTCGTCGCCGGAAGTGCACCACATCGCCTACTTTGTTTACGGGCTCCCACCTCAATGCCGAGGTAACTCGGGCACGAAGCCGGCTACTCGACGTGCCCAAGATTCGCTGTAGAATATGTAGTAGAACTTGTGTCTCAATTTTGGGGTAGTGGAGGTGCCATTTTTGGTGGAGGAAAGAAAGGATTTTGGAGATCAACTAGAGAGCTCTTTTCTTAGCACAATATGAACCAAAAATGCCACACAAAATGAATCAATCAACCCCACCCTAAAGTGGCCGGCCCATGTAGGAAAAGGAGAGAGGGAAAAGTCAAGGGGGAGGTGACCATATCAATCATGCAAGAAAAAGAGAGAGGAATGGTTATCATAATCAACCATGATCACAAAGCAATGCCAACACTCCACACAACCATCATCAACAACCATGATGCTAACAAAGTCAAGCCATCATGAAGTATGAAGTCAAGCAAGTCAATGGATGGTGCACCATCATGAAGACTATCATGATGCTACAAAAAGCAAAGACCCCCTCCACAAATGCTTATTTGCAACAATGCAAATAAACCCTCCTCCACCAATCTTCGGCCAATGAACGGAACAATGGAAATTGGCCGAAACGGAAAGCAAACTGGCAACTCCAGAAAACTGGTCCCGTAATAAATTACAGGAAAACCCCGATACTGTGCATACACACCCGCATTTGTATTCCGACCGAAAAACAAATGCAATGAGACAAAATCTACACTGTACTATACTAGGATCCGGCTTATACCAAAGCCGGCTAGTAATATCCGTTTGATCCTGATCCGTGCAATACCGCACGTATCTGATCGAACTCTGCCATATAACCATACGGCCTATAGTACAAACTGTCCGATCCTGATCCGTGCAATACCGCACGTATCTGATCGGACCTTGCCATATCTCCATACGGCCTCTACAACCTTTCGCCCGAAAGCTTGAGTAACTGAATGTGGGGGACTCTAAAGACTCATCAACACCTTGGTTGTGGATTTAACCACTAGCACGTTAGAGGTATAAGCCAATACATAACGGGCTACCAGGTATTGACTAAAAGGGACGTCCGTGAGCGAACTCAGCCTGACACCCTACTGAGCCTGTCAGTGACAATATCCGTACAGTCCGGTCCGTTCGTCTATGAGTATCGCATGGCGGGCCTAGGGGGTTGGTAAAAGTCAGACCCCCAAAAGCGGTACAAGTCGTGTCGGAGTGTAGCCCAGAACACCCTGAGATACTATTGGAATACCTACCAGTAAATCTCCTTGCCTTGGCCAAGGACTTTGTGTAATGGCTCTCCTAGACACAGCACGACCTCACCCCCAATACCGGGAGAGACGAACCCCTGAAGATACGCTCACTGCCTCCATGTGGCTCGGGACTGTACCCAACTAAAACCTGTTTGCACGACTCCTTTGAGCCATGGTAGGGTAGTAATCAAAGTACAGTGGGAACTCACACGAGACAAATGACGATCCCTAGGTCGATGAACTAACCTGCACACATGTCACCAGGGAACTGCCATCTGACGTCTGGTATATGACCAACTAGCATGTTCCCGGCGAGTCCTGTCCGGTGTACTCATAACCCAATGAGCACCTGTATACATCTTAGGTGATCCAACTGACACCAGTGGCTTGTGAGACCGGCCACCGCCCCTCGTCGGGGTCTCGACTGTATACACTAGTCTACAAAGGAGAATCGATGCCCTGTCTCGAAACTCTCACGACTAGGGACCTTTTAAGGATATGCTTATAGACCCCCAGCTCTCACTTATATGATCGCCCTCATACTGCTGGTGGTCAAGCAAGAATCCTAGGGGCTCTATCAACGTGTAATAGCGACATGTCAGGTCACTTAAAACAGTACACGATGATAAAGGTAAACCAGATAGCATACTATCATCTCGAGTAAGACTGTCCTACCGGGATAGGTCCTCCATCAATCATTACAATCACGTACCTGTGACCTAATAATTGACTCTGAGGGCACTATCTCCAACACTACTAATACATGAAGCAATAATATGACAATATGTATGCAACAATCATGTAAGGTACTCTATCAGGTACTACTAATACATGAAACAGTGCATAAACAATAAATGCGGAGTATGGGATAAAACATGTCATTCCTACGGAATCCTGACCTCGTGGTAGGACCAAAGTCCATCAGGACAAACCAAATCCCAATTTTTCAAATCAGCCCCCAAATTGGCTCTCATATCATGTATGTCTCACAAATCCTGAATGTACAATATCAAGTAAATCTCATATATCCTGAATGTACAAAATTAAGTAAAAATCTCATATATCCTGTATCCAATATCAAGTGAATCTCAAATATCCTGAATCCAATATCAAGTGAATCTCAAATATCCTAAGTATGTTTGCATGAATAATTATGATGATGTATATGAATTGATATGTATACATATATATTAGCGTCCCATTCCACTAATATATATATATATATATATATATATATATATAACAGCGTCCCATTCCACTGTTATATATACTTAAGAGTAAAAATATCATGAAACCAATGTGTCAAGCATAGACACAAAAATACTGATCTATCAGGTGCTGTCACCACGACTGGCCCTCTAATAGGTACGTATCATACGCTATCCCGAAAACCCGAGTGCCCAGCATCGACCTTCGTCTTTCGACGTATCCATACGTACATGACTCTTGTCGGTATCCCTACGATAACCGCCGATTCATCGGTACTGTCACCGGTAGGTATGGTTCCCCCACTAACTGTTCATACCATAATATTGCATTATTATATTCCCCATTCTTATTCGTTTTATAAATAAACAGGTGCTTTTGACGCATGTCTGCAACATATTACAGGATATAGGTTCTTAGAGCGAAGACAGTGAAAAAGACAAAAGATGATACAAAAGAGGGACTTTTGACCCACAAGTAGAAGGATTCTAGTCAAGCCTGGACGAAGAACAATTCACAATTGTACAAGGCAATGCAAGATCCAAAATGTCAAAGTAAACGGTTAAAAGATCATTACAAGTTTTCACTGAAGATCTGGAGAAAACCCAGAAGTCAAATGGAGAAAAGAACTAGAAAAATAGAAAGCCCAAAGCATCAAGAAGAATCCTACAAAATTGCAGTCAATGATCTGACCAATAGGCCGCGGAACCGCGGCCCAAGGCCTACCCATGCCGCGGTTCCGCGGCCATCTGATGCACGTGTCGGTGCAGATTTCTCTCGTCGGTGCGTCGATGCGAAGGTTGGGATCTTTCGGAGGTATTTTTGTAATCGCACATGTGCGAATCCCGTAACCCTAAATTTTCCTATTTCCTTATAAATATGTAATCAAAATAGTGTAATAAGGATGCCTCTTTTCAATAAATAAAATTCAGATTCTTTAGAAGATTAAGAGCATCATTCTTGTAAGTATCTTTTATTTTCTGCAGTAGTATTCTAAATTAATTCTTGCCTTAGATAAATCCTTCCATTGCCCTAGTTTAATCTAGTGCAGTATTTCTTAAACTGCGGTAGATAAGTAAGTTTAAAATGTTGTTTTTAATAGATCCACTAATGAGCGAGTAATTTCCTCGCTTGTTAGGGTTAGGAATAAGGGAGGGATTGAGAGATGAATATCTCTCATCTCTTTCAAGCCCAATAATTTGTATTAACTAGAACTTCATGCACGCATGCATGATCCGCTCCCTACGGCACCCTACCCATGAGGTAACGGTGAAACTGTAGTATAAAGGACCGGACATGCATGACGTCCATGAAGGTTAGAGCAATTAGTAGGAAAGGACGGACAAGGATCTAGAGGAAGAAACTTTGTTTCTTCCCAATTATCCTAATCCCCTTTACTAATAATTGTTATAACTTCTAAAAAGATTTAATTGAGGGCATTGAATGAGGTGTGAATATTAATCTTATCAAACTCACCTTAGACCTAATCCTAGCAAGTTTCTTGGCCATCGTACAACTTAGTTTTTATAGATTCAATTAAAAGACTAAACAACCATTGGAATCAGCTCGTAAGAGCACTTAGGAAAATTACACATCCCTGTGGACCGACCCGTACTCAATGGCTAGCTGCAAAGCGACGCCGTTTCTGATTGCGGTAAAATATTTTTGGTGATCGTAAAATCTCCTCTTTCAATCAAATCGCGCCGTTGCCGGGGATGGCGTAAAATTTCTTTTGTGTAATTTCGGGTTGATATAAATTTTAAAAAATCTTAAAAATCTGAAAATAGAAAAAGTACAAAAAGAAATTTTTTATCAATTTTTATCTGTTTGAAAGGTTGTCGTTTGAATCTTGCAGGAACAGCGAAGAATCTCAGATCTGGAAATTTACAGAGTGAGAAACAAAAAAAAATCACATCAGAACAGAGAGGAAATTCCACAACAGAGGTGCAGAAATTTTTTGGAGCAGCTATCCCTCAACGAGACCGCGTTTCCGCGGCTTTTGTGCGCTTTAAACCACGGTTCCGCCGCAGGGCTGCCACGCCAGCTGCTCAATTTTGCATGGTTTGTCTTCTCCTTCTCCCCTCTGCAACCTACAATATATCCTTTTGCGAAATTTTCTGCAGGCCTTCTTTGCGCTAAAAATCTTCTTCCCTCTTCTAAATAACAGAATTTCTGCAGGTTTCTTTGTGCCGCGCTAAAAATAATTGATTGCAAGTGAATTTACTATTTTGCATAATTTAATCGAACTTTAAAGGGCTATTGACCAAACTCAGATTGGGTGGGGATTTCATCACCCTTCCAAGGACCCCAGAAAGTACTTAAAGCATTTTCATCGACCACTCTTAATTAAAAAATACTAGACTCAGCCCTAAGGACTTCGAGCTCAATAGGACAAAGGATTAGACATAGGCATCGACCGTTTATCCTAACTGACTTTGCGGTGTCTAGGCAAGTGTGTCAAGGCAAGTGGTTACTTAATTAGGACCGCTACTTGTAGCAGGGAGCCTCCCACTTACCTGGCACTTACCTGGCCGCAATTGGCGGTGAAGAGGCGGTTTAAGGTCCTATTTCTAATCCTAGTTAGGAGCTGTCTAGCTGACCTAGGTGACCCTAGATCTAGGCCTGATTGTGCATGTGTGGTTGATCGTATTTGTGTCACAAGTCTCTTGTCAAAAATTTTTTTGCAAAAATCTCACCAAAAAAAAAGAAAAAGAAAAATAAAATTTTCAAAACTTGCAACTTGTCGCTAAAGAAATCTTGCAACTCACTTACACCACTTCCTTTCATTGACGTTATCTTACCTCCACATTCTGTCTTTCATTTTTTTTCCTGACTACACTACCCCTTTAGTGTATGTCAATTTGGATTAGGGACACTAACGCCCGATTAGTCCGTGTTTCGTTCGTACCGAAAGACGAACCTATCGACATCGAAGTCGAAATTCCGTCCACTTTCTTGCCTCCACTTTCAAATTCTTCCTCCGAAGGCATGTCGGGATTCAACCCCAACAATACCTTACCGACGGGAATGATTCCACCTCCGTTAGGTGCGAATAACCTGAATCAACCGCCTGTTGAAGCGCCCGCACGAGTCGCGCTCCAGGATCTCTTCTACCCTGTCCGCACTTCTTTACCTACCTGTCTTTCACCCCCACCGGAAAATGGGGACAATTTTGAAATAAAACCACATTTCATCAGTATGCTGCCAAAACTTCATGGTTTGGAATCAGAAGATGCGTATATTTTTATTAATAAATTCTAAAACGTTTGCGCTATGATGAAAACGACCTAATTAAGTGATGACGCTATAAGGCTAAGGGTCATTCCTTTCACCTTATGTGACCTAGCCGAGAAATGGCTATACAGCACAGCATCACATTCGATTAGAAATTAGGACGAGTTTGTGAAAGCTTTTCTTAAAAAGTTCTATCCTCATCACAAAACTGCTAGAATCCGTAATGAGATTATATAATTTTCACAGCTTCCTTCCGAACCATTTTGGAAGTGTTTTGAGAGATTTAAAGACCTACTCGTTCAATGCCCTCATCATGGGATCGAAAGTTGGCAACTTTGCCAAACATTATACGAGGGATTGAACTCGGTAACGAAGCAGTTGCTAGAAACCATCTGCCAAGGTCACTTTCTCTCTAAATCTAGTGAGGAAGCGTGGCAGTTTCTTGAGGATCTTAGCAAACAAACAATTCAGTAGGAGAGCTCCAAGACCACATCATCTTCTTCTAGTGGTCAATCTAGGGCAGGCATACATCAAGTAGAGATGTCGATTGCTATGAAGGCCGAGATGGCCGCTCTTACGAAAAAGCTAGAAGCGATTGAGACCAAAATCTCGTCGCCATCTCCTGCCCCTGTTATGCCTGCACGAACTGTGTGTGCTTGTTGTTCGGCTCCATCACACTTAACCGAAGAGTGTCCTTACAATGCATCTACTCAAGGACATGATCAAGTCAATGCTTCCTTTCAGCAACGACAAAGAAACGATCCATACTCTTCTACATATAATCCGGGTTGGAGGAGTCACCCAAATTTCGCTTGGAATCAAAATCAATAATTCCAAGGAAATAACAATTTTCAAGGGCCTCCTCCACAACAACAACAAGCACCCCCACAAACTCAATTTCAACAATCTTTCCAACAGCAACCTTACCCTAATCAAGTGAACAATTTTGTGCCTAACAATTCTTACGCGCCAAACAATTTTGTTCAACCTAACAATGACAAGGTTAGCTCGCTCGAAAGAAGTCTAGATGCGTTCCTAAAGCAATCTACACAATCTACAGCAAGATTAGAGACTTCTATTCAATCTTTGGTGCAAAACAGTGCCTCACACGATTAAAGCATCAAATCTATTGAGGCAAAAATTGCACAACTCAATGCAGTATTGAGCGAGCGAGAAAAAGAAAAGCTCCCATCTCAAACACTGCCCAATCCTGGTCACGCACATGCTGTATATCAACAGCAAACTCATAACGTAAATACTGTGACCACGTTGAGATCGGGAAAAATGTTGCAAAACAATGTGGGTATTCACGATGACACCCCTGTCGATGGTTCTTCATCTTCTTCTTCTTCGTTAGAGCCTATTCTCCATCCTTCACACGGCTCTACTTCTTCTAGCTCGAACGAACCCACTTCTCACAACACGAACACATCTACATGGGGTTCCGCTCCAACTCAACAATCTGATCCGCAAAAATTGGACTCAACAACATTTCAAAATGCTCCTTTTCCAAACTGGTTGAGATCCAATAAACCAACGCCACAAATGGAGAAGATTGTCGAGTTGTTCAAACAGGTGAGCATAAATATCCCTCTTTTGGATGCAATCCAACAAGTTCCTTCATATGCAAAAATCTTAAAGGACTTATGCACCAAAAAGAGGAAGTCACAAGTACCAAAGAAAGTTTTTGTGGCTAGTGCTGTTAGCGATGCTCTTATCCAATCTTTACCCCAAAAGCACAAGGACCCCGGTTGTCCTACTATTTCGATAACAATTGGGGACAAGAATATCAATAGAGCACTACTAGATCTTGGTGCTAGTGTCATTTTGCTACCTTATTCTGTGTACGAGCAATTAGGCATTGGATAGCTTAAGCCCACTCACTGTACTCGCTAAATGGCTGATCGATCAATCACCCATCCAAGGGGTGAGCTAGAGGATGTGTTGATCAAAGTTGGGGAGTTCATATTCCCCGTTGATTTTATTGTTATGGACACACAACCTGTTGCCAACTCACGGAACCAAATTCCGGTGATCCTCGGTCGACCATTTTTGGCCACTTCCAATGCTGTAATAAACTGTCGCAATGGCTCCATGACTCTATCCTTCGGGAAGACGTCTAGTGAGTTCAATATTTATAAGTTAGGAAGTCTGCCCCCCATGCCTAAAACTAGTACACGAGAAGTTTGCTCTATTCACGAAATCACGTAGGAGGACTATGAGTTTGAAAGATTTTTGTTTGATGAGAACAGCTTTGACGCCACTAGTGCGTCCCTCCTTGAGCCTACCACAGTTGACACAACCGATATTGATTATGAAAGTTTCACTTTTTCGGATGATGACGACTCACAGCCCGAATATGAGTCTTTTGAATTTTTGGATAAGTTAAGTGAACCATCCGAATAGGTTGTTTGCAGTGATTTCGAACCTGTGTTGGAGTCCTTTGAGTTCGAGGTAGATTCCGCAATGATTCTTTCGCCTCCGAAACTCGAACTTATGTCCTTGCCGTCTCACCTTAAATATGCTTACATAGGTGAGAATAAGACCTTTCCCGTTATAATATCAGCCTCTCTAGCCTTCGAGCAAGAGAACGCTATTTTAAAGGTCTTACAAGATAGGCGGCAAGTTTTCGGTTGGACTATGGCGGACATCGAGGAGATTAGTTCCCTCATAATTTAATATCATATGCAAATGATGGATGATGCCAAGTCAATAAAGGATCCACAGAAACATTTTGGGAATATTGTGGTGAGTCAACCTCCTTCCTTAGAAGTTGAACCACCACCATTTCCTTTAATAAGCTACGAGAATGCCAATATTCCACTGATTGCTGATCATTCCCATTCTCCTTTTGATTCATCACCACTTCCTATATATTCACTTCCACACTTTCCATACCACCACTTCTATCTTCCCCAATTCTTTTTGGATCGGTACAACATATTCTTCCACCAACCGATAATCCTTACAGACAAATTTTTCGCCTGGTTGGTGTTGACATTTGGTTTTTGCAAAGTTTGGCAACGACGTTTAACATTGTTTCAATGAAGTTGGGGGGGGGGGCTTTCTGTATATATATATATATATTTTTCTCTTTTAGCAATAATAAATAAAAAAAATTATTATAAAAACAATTTGTAAATAAATAAACAGGACATTGCCGACATTATCGACCCGCTTGGTGCAGCATGACAGTGAGGACATTGTCAAGTTTAAGTTTGGGGGTATGCTCGGTAAGTCTTCTTCCTTCGCATTAATTTGTACGTATTTTTTCATTTGCATAATTATTTTAAAACCTATAAAAAATTGAAAATTTTCAAAAATTATAAAAATTAATGTATTCAATTTTGGCAGTATTGATTTGGGTTTGACAAACAGGTTAACTAGCTACGAATAACTAGATCTTAGACTTAGTAAATTGAAAACCATAAGAATAACCTTCTTTAAAGATTAACAGTAGAAAGTATATGTCTTTGTAGTATATTTAGAACTAGGCAAATTTTGAGTTCACTTTTTGGGCTAAGTTGAAATAAAGGAAAAATATTGATATTCTTATTAGAGTTTAAGTTTGAAAAATAATTCCAAGCTTAAGTCTAGATTCTGAAAATGTATACCCTACAAATTGCACAATCACGCACCTTGAAACTTGGAATAGTAGAAGAGACCTTGGAATGCTCTTGTCTGAAGTCCTTAGTACGAAGAAAATGAAATAAAAAAATACAAGTGTGAATAAAGAATAAAAGAAAATGAACACTGGTTTTGTGATTACTTAAGGCTGCAAAAATTGAAAAAAAAAATATTTAGCGAGGGTGCTTTATCACCTAGTGCATTAGAACAACTGGTTTGGGAGTCACTGCTAAAAGCCTTGTGTGTTGCAAGACTAGGAATTACGCTTTGAAGTGCAAACATATCTTATAATCGGTTGTTGGTACCTCAAGTAGTATTAACAGTCGTATGAAAGATGTGTAAGAAAAATTCATGAAGAATTCACCAATTAATTAGTGCTTTGGACAACGGACAAGGGTATGATTGCTTGATTTGAATTTCCAAGTGTAGGGGTGATTTATACACACACGTGGGGATATATGATTAGAGTTGAGATAAGAGAAAGGAATGAAGAATAGAACTTGTATCTTTAGTAGAGTTGATAAAAAAATTCCTAAGTGGAGATGGAACCCTAGAAGGAAAACTTAGGAGATGCCGAAAGCTAAGTAGGTCTGCAGAACATATATAATCTTAAGTTAGATGATGAGGAAGTGTGAAGAATATGGGTGGATAGTTTACGAGTCGACGATAATAGAGTTCCTTGTTAGAAACCCTAATTGGAGAATTAAAGTCGAAAAAGCCAAATTGATAGGATTTTGTGGGTAGTGTCCGCTGAAAACCCTCAGGAGACAACACTCCTCCTACTTGGGACACCTAGAGGTTTAACGGCTTGTTGCACGAGCTCAGTGCAATCGCGTTTCCCTGCGAAAGTGCGGTTAGGTTTTATCAAGAATAAAATAATAAGTTTGCTCGAGGACGAGCAAAAGATAAGTTTGGGGGTATTTGTTCAAACCATAATATTGCATTATTATATTCCCCATTCTTATTCGTTTTATAAATAAACAGGTGCTTTTGACGCATGTCTGCTATATATTACAGGATAAAGGTTCTTAGAGCGAAGACAGTGAAAAAGACAAAAGATGATACAAAAGAGAGACTTTTGACCCACAAGTAGAAGGATTCTAGTCAAGCCTAAACGAAGAACAATTCACAATTGTAAAAGGCAATGCAAGGTCCAAAATGTCAAAGTAAACGGTTAAAAGTTCATTACAAGTTTTCACTGAAGATCTGGAGAAAACCCAGAAGTCAAATGGAGAAAAGAACTTCAAAAATAGAAAGCCCAAAGCATCAAGAAGAATCCCATAAAATTGCAGTCAATGATCAGACCAATGGGCCGTGGAACCGCGGCCCAAGGCTTACCCATGCCGTGGTTCCGTGGCCATCTGATGCACGTGTCGGTGCAGATTTCTCTCGTCGGTGCGTCGATGCGAAGGTTTGAATTTTTCGGGTGTATTTTTGTAATCGCACATGTGCGAATCCCGTAACCCTAAATTTTCCTATTTCCTTATAAATATCTAATCCAAATTCTGTAATAAGGATGCGTCTTTTCAATAAAGAAAATTCAGATTCTTTGGAAGATTAAGAGCATCATTCTTGTAAGTATCTTTTATTTTCTGCAGTAGTATTCTAAATTAATTCTTGCCTTAGATAAATCCTTCCATTGCCCTAGTTTAATCTAGTGTAGTATTTCTTAAACTGCAGTAGGTAAGTAAGTTTAAAATGTTGTTTTTAATAGATCCCCTAACGAGCGAGTAATTTCCTCGCTTGTTAGAGTTAGGAATAAGGGAGGGATTGAGAGATGAATATCTCTCATCTCTTTCAAGCCCAATAATTTGTAATAACTAGAACTTCATGCACGCATGCATGATCCGCTCCCTACGACACCCTACCCACGAGGTAACGGTGAAACCGTAGTATAAAAGACCGGACATGCATGACGTCCATGAAGGTTAGAGCAATTAGTAGGAAAGGACGGACAAAGATCTAGAGGAAGAAACTTTGTTTCTTCCCAATTATCCCAATTCCCTTTACTAATAATTGTTATAATTTCTAAAAAGATTTAATTGAGGGCATTGAAAGAGGTGTGAATATTAATCTTATCAAACTCAGCTTAGACCTAATCCTAGCAAGTTTCTTGACCATCGTACAACTTAGTTTTTATAGATTCAATTAAAAGACCAAACATCCATTGGAATCAGCTCGTAAGAACACTTAGGAAAATTACACATCCCTGTGGACCGACCCGTACTCACCGGCTAGCTGCAAAGCGACGCCGTTTCTGATTGCGGTAAAATATTTTTGGTGATCGTAAAATCTCCTCTTTCAATCACTAACTCATCGTCTTCTCCACGAAAATATTGCCCCGGGGTACCTCCGGGCCCCACCATGTACCCGCACATGGCTCCCTCCATTCCTCACGTGCGGTATATATATATATCAGAACCGATAAATCTCATGGTGGATGCTGAAATATCATATCAAGAGAAACCTGATTTTTCAAATAATGCATAATTTCATGAAACTACCACGGTCGTCAAATCCAGAAAACATCATGAAAAATCCATATCTCAATGCAAAAATCCATAAATATAATATATGCAACAGAAAACTGTAATGTGAGCATATAAAGGAAAAGCCGCTATTTAACTGCAACTAGTTAAAATATATATCATGCGGTACCTAATTTCTTCAAGTCTATATAACATCAAATCAAGATAAACATGTAACTATAGCCAGATATATGTGTAAACATAAAGTGATATAGCAAGGTATATGTATCTACCTGTCAGTAATGATGTAATATACCTTCCAGGTATAAGTGAAGTATGTATGTAAGGTATACATGTAGCTATGTCATTATGTGTGAAATATACCTATCACTAATGGTATAATACTATATAGGTATACTGGTAACGAGCATGTAAGTATGTCAAGGCATATGTGTAAGCATGTAGGTATACAGGTATGCTATATGTCATATGCACAAAAGGAAATAGGGATCGTGTCTCAATGTCCCTAAACAATACAATATCACATAAGTATAGGTGTTGTGCGTGTCATGGAAATTATTGACGGTGTGTGTGTACCATACAATTAGTGCTCGTGAAACATGAACCGTCAATAATGGTGTTGTGTCTCATTAATACTAAGTCCATACACAAGGAAATGAGATAAGTAACAAAGGTATACATGCACAATCAATATCCGTATACTTCTAACTAATAGTCAAGTCATTTGATCTTAGCCCAGACGCATAACTCCATGCGGGCGATCCCCCTGTAGATGTTAAATCTACTCACCAACGTTCCTGGCTAAGTAAAACCAACTACTCGCTTTCCCCAGTTCGCAGCGACCGAAGTCCCCGCCTGCGATCCTGAAAGTATATAACAATATAATAAATATATATTAGCAATCGATCAATAACACGTACCAACTACGTTTGACCAACGCACCAATTCCAAACATACTCTCAAGTGTTCGTCAAGTGGATAACGCGCGTAGCGACACTACGAAACCAACTCAAGAGCAAACGCTACACAAAGACACGAACTATATTGGCACGACCCGAACTAGGAACGCAAAGCGTCACAACTACCAAGCCTAGACCCTGATCGTACCGATCGTGGATTCACAATACAAGTCTAAAGCTAACACAATTCTAGCGATATCAAACATCTTAAAATAGCTTAAATAAGTTATCCAAACCACATCCATAATTTTAAACTCGCCCAATTATGTTTTAGAAAAACCTAGTAAGCAATATATATCATTTTATCACAAAACTACAACTTTTTACCAAACTAGCATTTACAAATATCACTAATTAGCAAGATTAAACCATACAAACCCTTAATACAATTTTAATCTCACTTGATTAGGATTTAGTAAAAGTCTAGTTTGTAATTAAGCTAATTAGATAATTAGGAAAATATCATTTAACAAACTAGAAAACTAGGTTAAGTTTTCATCAAGCATAACTTAACAATTAACCCTTTTTACTGATTAAAACCTAACTTGATTAACAAAAACCCTTACTACAAATTCTAAATATGTAATTAAAAGCTTAAATTAAACATCTAAATAAGCTAATTAAAGTATTTAAAACAAGAATTAAGCATTAGGGTTAGGGTTTTATACCTCACTAGAACACCACTTGAAACAAGAAGGAAATCCAAACTTTAGCCTCCAAAATCCTCACCAGAATGAAGATCTAGTTTTGAGTTCAAGAATGAAGGTTTTGATTTATAAATGAGTTTGTGGGATTTATTTGTGATTTTTGATGATTTTTATGAAGCAAAAGAGATGAAAATGGAGGGGAAAAATTAGGGTAGCCAAGGAGAGAAAGAGGGTCGGCCATGAGGAAGAAATAGGGGTGTTTTGTGAAGAATGATGAAAGTTCTAGCAACAAAAATCAATTAATGCTCATTTAATGCAAATGCCACCTTTTCTTTCTATTCTTTTCTTTTAAATTTTCATTTTAAATTCTCAAAATATCTAGATATTGGAAAGGATGGATTAACAAAAATATCTAGTGATTAGACTAGCAATGATTCAAATTAGAAGTAATTAAACCAAAATGTAATTACCCCTAATAAAGTGCGCAATTAAAGCATTAAAATAATATTTAATTAGGGAAAAATTCTATGTGAACCAAAACTTCCCATTGACCCCCAAAGCCCGCGCACTAGCTTCATTCTAGCTAAACTAGGTACCGTGAAGTCTATTATGAAGTTTGATCACAATCGAGTTAAAACGGAAAACGCCGATTATTTTACCCTAAAAACGGAAAATTCGCAAAACGATTTCTAAAACGTTACATAGTCGCACAATTTCGTCAATATATATCTGAGCATACTGAGCGAATCCGAAAGTGGTCTTCACTGGCAGAAAGTGAGCCGCTTTCGTTAGCCGGTCTACGATCACCAAAATAGAGTCATACCCTCGACATGTCCTAGATAGACCCACGATAAAATCCATAGAGATCTGCTCCCATTTCTACTCCGGAATAGGCAAAGGTTGTAATTCTCCTGCTGGCCTATGATTCTCAGCCTTGACATGCTGTCAAGTCAGGCGTCTCGAAACGAAGTCTGTGACATCTCTCTTCATCCTTTCCTACCAGTAGACATCTCTCAAATTATGGTACATCTTGGTGGAACCCGGATAAACACTATATGCTGACTAATGTGCCTCCTCTAAGATCTTGCGTCTCAGTCCCTGGGAATCTGGCACACACAGTCGAGTCCCAAATTGCAGTACTCCCTAATCATCAATCACGAATTCTGAATCTCTGCCATGTCGAACCTGCTCCATGATCTCTGAAAAACAGGCATCACCAGACTGTGCCTTATGGATACGGTCAAGTAACTAAGGACATGCATGAATATGGGCAAGCTATCCCCCGGTCGACGTAAACTCGAAATGTACTCGGCTGTTACATAGAATCTGCCAATCTACCGTCGACTGTCTCTGAACTTCTCTCAAACAAGACAAGCTACCTCCGGACCTCCGACTCAAAGCATCTGCCACAATATTCGTCTTGCCCGGATGATAATGAATCTCGCAGTCATATTCCTTTACTAGCCCCATCCAACGACGATGTCTTAAATTTAGATCTCGCTGCTGAAAGATATACTTTAAGCTCTTGTGGTCCGTGTATATCTGGCATGACTTACCGTATAAGCAGTGTCTCCAGATCTTGAGTGCAAAAACCACCGCAGCCATCTGTAAATCATGAGTGGGATAGTTCTGCTCGTGCTTCTTCAATTGCCGAGAAGCATAAGCGACGACCCTTCCGTAGTGCATTAACACACAGCCTAACCCCACTTGAGAAGCATTAGAATAAACGAAAAACCGCCTGAACCTAAAGGCAGAGATAATACTGGCGTGGTAGTCAAATGAGTCTTCAACTGCTAAAAGATCTGCTCGCATGCCTTGGTCCAAAGAAAAGGAACTCCTTTCCAGGTCAACCCAGTCAATGGTGCAGCTATACGAGAAAAATTCTATACGAAACGTCGATTGTATCCGGCCAAACCGAGGAAGCTGCGAACCTCCATCACTGATACATGTCTGGGCCAGTGCTGAACGACCTCGATCTTCTTCGGGTCCAAACGTATGCCATTGTAACACCTTAGGATAATGGTTAGTGAATAATTATATTTAAATATTGGGTTTTTAACAAAAAGTTTACCAAATTGTGTTTTAAATATTTTTCCTAACTTAATAAATATTTTTCCAAAATTTTCCTAGGCTTGCACACACATGTGCATGTAAACTAGGGTTTTTAAAATGAGTTATTACCATAATTATTAACCATGGTGGGTTAATCATAGGATTAAGTCTTTTGGGTTTTTAAGTAGGGTTTAATTAGCTAATTAAAAGTTACTTTAATTTGAATTGTTGTAGGTGTTGACTTGTGAGAGAGAGAGAGGGGGGCATCATGGCTCAAGCCATGCTTGCATTAAATGAAGAGAGAGAGAGGAGGGTTGACACTTGAGTGATGGTTGTTTTTCCCCTCATTTCTTTGTTTCTCTCTTAACTCTCTCACACACACACAAACACTTACCTCTCCAACCTCAGCAGAACCCCCAGCAGCAGCAGCAACAGCAGCAGCACCAAGCACAGCAGCAGTGGCAGCAAGAAGCAGTAGCAGCAGCAGCAAAGTTCAGTAGCAGCAGAAGTGAGCACCAACAGCAACAACAGCAAGTGCAGCCCCTTCCCTTCACTTCTTCATCTTCCTGCAGCTCCCTAGGGTTAAGTGTGAGGTATATTTCCTAACTTGCTTCCCTAGTTTGCTTGGTTGGCGTAGATTTGCATCGGTTAATGGTTTTTAGTGCGTTTTAGTGTGATATGGAGTGTTTAGTGGGAACCTTGTGCTAATGAGGTGTAAATTGGTTTCAGTAGGATAATTGAGGTTTGTTGAGACCCTATTAGCTTAGCTTAACCCCTATTACACTAAAATACCACCAGTTTCCCTATTTGATGCAAATTCTCGTTTTTAAGCAAATTTGAGGTTTTCTGGATCTGCTTTTGACCCGATGAGATCTGAGTGAAATTGGGAAGACTGCAGTGTAGTGGAGATGTGCTGATACCATAGCTTGAACCCGACCCCCTAATTGCTACAGTAGGCCGCCGATTTTCTCTTTCTGGCCGCAAATTGCGGCCAGATGGGTAGGTTTTGGGTTGGTGTTTGGTCCTGTAGGTGTCTGATAGTGTGTAGGGTGTTGTTATATATATAGTTTTGTAAATCTAGTTCTGTATAGAAATCTGGGACCAAATACCTATTTTGCCGTTTTTCTAAACCTTCGCGACACGCGTGATACGTGAGTAGGTTTGGGGTTTTTGCGTATCGCGACGCGTCGGGGTAGTTTCAGGCGCGTGATCACACGTTTTAGCGTATCGCGCACACGCGTGATTGGTTTGCGACACGGGTTTCTAGTTGGACCGTAATGTCGCGTTTCTGTGAAATTGAGCTTATGTGTGATATATGTTATGTGATTCTAGGTTCGCAGGCCAGTGAGACGGACAATGCGAAGAAGGGCAAGCAAGTGGTTGGATACACTTAACGCGAGACACGGTGAGTAGATTTCACATCTACGGGGATATCGCCCGCATGGCGTTATGCGTCAGGGCTGATAGGACTTTATTATTATATGTTGCATGTACCCCATAGACTGTCATCGCATATTGCATTCCCTGCCACATATATATATATATATATATATATATATATGCTTAGAATTGATAGAACACCGCACTATTACTAACGGTCTATGTTGCACGGGCACTATTTGCATGCTACACACACACCGTTAGTAATTGCCATGCCACACCCACTGTAGAACTGCCATGATTATATTGCTGTAGTTTATCTTACATATGATTGGTGGTGATTTCCTGGAAATTGGGAGCCGCATGACATCTTTAAAAACGGAAACTATTTTAAAAAGCGGTTTTTCCCCTTATACCCATACTATGGATTGATTTACATTGTATCACTCATTGGATTTACTTAGTGATGGATTTTCATGTGATTTCTGGTTTTGAGGACCGTGGAATTATTTAAAGAAAAGATGCACCATTTTGAAAAACCCCGTACCTCGTGATATGATATTTTGGTGCGTCCACCACGCGTTTTCTCGGTGCTGAGACGTGTGCTTGAAACCCGATTCGAGGAGTGGATGATCCGTCTGCGGGTTCGTGGTGGGCCCGGTATGGTTCCCTTCGGTGAGATGATCGATAGGTTTTGCCGATTGAGCCAGGAGGCGGGCGAGTACCTACCGGTGATTGGTTGGACCTGGCAGTTGTCCGGAGGATACTGACCAGAGTCGAGAGATGGATGCGGGATGATCCGTACTGCCGGGGCCGAGGGCCGACACCGCAGATGGACCGCGTGGGGCTGATCTGGACTGACGGAGCCCGATACATTAGGATTTGCGTGTCGATGCTGGACACGAGTATTTTATGATATTTTGGGTGCCGATGTTGGGCACTCGTGATTTCTCAGAGATGTACAGGATTTGAGGGCCGATGGGTGTGCCGGCGCCTGAGTGTATTTGGGATTTGGGTGCAGTCTGAGGCTCCGATTATTGTTTTCCTTGTTGACATAGTCCATGTAGATATTATTTATCCCATACTCAGTATTGACTACCATATATCTCATCCTGTAGCATTTACCTGTTAGAGTATTTGCATTACTATTGCATCCTCTGTTTGGCATGCATTGATATCATCTGATGGCACTAGTAGAGCCGCGCTATATGTGCATGCTCGCGATCACCTTTATATGTTATCTCAATTCACGAGTTGGCAACTCACCCCCGTTGTGCCACAGTATTTGCAGGTTGCCCTTGGGAGTAGTCACGGCTGGCTGTTTACCGCATCTTTTGGCACAGATACCCTTTTGAGGCGAGATAGCCTTTTGCTGATAGGTGGGTTTTGTACGGTATCTGTTATCTTTCAGTTGTATATTGATGTATCTAGTATTCTCCATCTACCTTTCTGTATTGACTTAGAGACAGTTGTGAGGACGATATGTATGATTTTATATTCTGGTGTCGAGCTCGCATGTGAGCCGACTTTATGTTATGCAGTCTTACCATTTGTGATATTGTCCTTGCTTTACTGTGTACTCTTCGCTACGGCGTCGTATATTATATTGTGATGCTTATTCATTTCACTTATTATTTCTGCTACACCTTGCTTTTACCCGACTTGCAGGACAAATGTTATGAATGGAAATGTTGCCAAAATTATAAAAGTTATAACTCTTGAACTTAAAAGGATTTCTACTAAATAAATGGAAGCTTTTCCGACATGTATGACTGTTTTTACAAAAATGTTTTAATCACTCTTTATTTATTGGTTTTGATTTCTGGGCTCGGCTTACTTAGCTGCGTTACGCCTGTAGACGTTGCGTGGTTAAGTGCCGGTCACGAGTCGAAACTCTCGGGTCATGACAAAGTTGGTATCAGAGCGTAGGTTTTACCTTCGGAGTGTAGGATGACCCTGGTATGATGGAGTAGGTAGCTGCAGTAGGGTAGCGTAGCGTGTGTATGTTCCGCGGCATACTCACGACACGGTACTCCGCCTACGCGACCTTAGGACTTGTTGATTTAAATTCCTCCTTGATTACACATGTTCTTGTGATTCGATTTCCGTGTTCTTATCGAATCCAAATTTTCTTTCAGCCATTATGCCGCCTAAGACTACAAGGGTACAGAGAGCGGCCGCGAGGGCCGAGATTCGTGTTGACTCGTCCGAGACGAAGACTGATCCGGGCAGTGCACCCGTTGTACCCGAGCAGGCTGTTCCTGCCGTGACAGATCAGATCGCCACGCTAGGGGCTGGTATGCAGGAGATGCGCCAGACGGTGGGATCTAGCATGCAGGAGATGCGCCAGATGATAGGGTTGCTAGTTGAGACACTTCGAGCCCAGCGACCAGAGGTAGGTCCACCTGTTCCAGAGACCGTGATGGTACCTACCGCACAGCCAGTTGCCCCTGCAGCCACGGAGGTGATTACAGTATCGCTATCAGAGTTCATGAGGCTGAAGCCTCCGGTCTTCACAGGCACCGATACAGCCGAGGACCCACAGTCTTTCATCGACAGGATGGCCCGTATATGCCGTTCCCTCAGATGCGCAGATACGAGATGGGTCGAGTTTGCGAGCTTTCGCCTGGAAGGTCTTGCGCAGAAGTGGTGAGATTCAGTTGAGAAGGGCAGAGCAGCAGGTCTTCCTCCTATGACCTGGACGGAGTTCGTGACCATATTTCTAGCCCGTTTCCTTCCCCAGAGTGTTAGGGATGCCCGAGCACGCAAATTTGAGTCCTTGCGCCAGACGCCAGGGATGACAGTGGCAGAGTATGACGTGTTGTTTACAGAGCTAGCAGTCTACGCCCCATATTTAGTGGCTACCGAGGAGTTGCGAGTCAGGAGATTTGTTCGAGGCTTGCTTACACCACTGTTCCTCACGATCAGTGCGCAGCACTACGAGACCTATGCAGCAGCTGTAGACGCAACCCTAGTAGTGGAGGAGCACCTTGCTGAGACTTCGGTAGTTCCAGAGCCGAAGAGAGTTCGTACCAGTATTTCCGCACGGAGGCAGTCATTCAGACGCCGCGACAGGTATCGTTCTGGTACGAGGAGTAGCAGAGATTCGGGACGAGGCCGGATGTTTAGTTCGTATCCCCAGGAAAGTCAGCAGTCGCCGCGGGGTTGCTTCAGATGTGGCAGCCTACTTCACCTCGTTCGAGATTGTCCAGAGACACACCGGAGGGAGGCGGCAGCACCGCATGTTACTTTACCACCTTCACCACCCTAGAGGGCGTTGCCCGTTGTACCTACCGTTGCTCCGCGCCAGACTCACGCACAGAGAGGTCGTGGGCGTGGAGGAGTTGCTCAGAGAGGACGAGATGACCGAGGCAGAGGGCAGTCAGTTGCAGGTGGTGGACAGGCACGGGTTTTTGCTTTGACACATCAGGACGCGCAGGCGTCCAATGCAGTAGTTTCAGGTATCCTTCCTGTATGTTCAGTTGATGCACACGTGTTGTTCGATCCCGGATCCACACACTCGTACGTATCCACACACTTTGTGCCGAGTTTGGGTAGAGAGTCCGGCTTGCTTGATCAGCCGCTTGTGGTGACCAATCCTGTGGGAGAGTCGTTTGTTGCTAGGCACGTGTTCCGATCCTGTATCGTATGTATTGGCGAGAGAGAGTTGCCTGTCGACTTGATCCTTCTGGAGATGTTGGACTTCGACGTTCTTTTAGGCATGGATTGGTTAGCCACGTGCTATACTTCTGTGGACTGCCGTGAGAAGACAGTTAGATTCTGCTTTCCCGGCGAGTCGGTTTTTGTTGTGTTGGGGGACCGTGGTGCCGCCCCTCACAGTGTGATTTCTTCTTTTCGCGCTGGACAGCTTTTGAGGAAGGGATGTCAGGGATTTCTCGCCTATGTTTGCAATGCTCGCGCTACAGAGGTTCCATTGGATCAGGTTCCGGTTGTTAGCGAGTTTCCTGATGTGTTCCCTGCCGAGCTTCCAGGGTTGCCGCCCGAGCGCGACATTTCTTTCTGTATTGATTTGGTTCCTGGCTCGGGGCCTATTTCCATACCGCCTTATCGGATGGCCCCGGCGGAACTTAGGGAATTGAAGGGTCAGTTGCAAGATTTGCTAGATAAGGGACTTATTCGACCCAGTGTTTCTCCTTGGGGTGCTCCAGTCCTGTTCGTTAAGAAGAAGGACGGCAGTTTGCGTCTGTGTATCGACTACCGCCAGCTGAACAGGGTGACAGTACGGAACAGGTATCCTTTGCCGCGTATCGACGATTTGTTCGACCAGCTTCAGGGGGCAGGGTACTTTTCCAGGATCGATTTACGATCGGGCTATTATCAGCTGCGGGTTCGACAGGAGGATATTCCCAGGACAGCTTTCCGTACGTGCTACGGCCATTACGAGTTTTTGGTAATGTCGTTCGGACTCACCAATGCGCCAGCAGCCTTCATGGACTTGATGAACCGTATTTTCCGGCCATACTTGGATCTGTTCATCATAGTCTTCATTGACGATATCTTGGTGTATTCCCGGAGTAGTGAGGAGCACGAGCAGCACCTGCGGATCACATTGCAGACCTTGAGGGAGCACCAGCTCTATGCGAAATTCTCCAAGTGTGCTTTTTGGCTGGACAGCGTAGATTTCTTGGGGCATGTGATTTCACGAGACGGTATATGTGTAGACCCGAGGAAGATCGAGGCCGTTCAGCGTTGGCCCAGACCCACATCGGTGACGGAGATTCGCAGCTTTTTGGGGTTGGCCGGTTACTATAGACGTTTTGTGCAGGACTTCTCCCGTATTGCTACACCGTTGACCGGGTTGACCCGGAAGGGAGTTCCTTTCGTTTGGATGGAGGAGTGCGAGCACAGTTTCCAGCAGTTACGGACACGGCTGACGACGACACCGGTGTTATCTTTACCTTCCGGATCGGGCGGATTTGTGGTCTTTTGTGATGCTTCTCGAGTGGGGTTAGGGTGCGTACTGATGCAACATGATAAGGTAATCGCGTATGCCTCGCGACAATTGAAGAAGCATGAGCAGAACTACCCCACTCACGATTTAGAGATGGCAGCAGTGGTCTTTGCACTTAAGATCTGGCGACATTACCTATACGGCGAGTCGTGCCAGGTATTCACGGATCACAAAAGTCTGAAATACATATTCCAGCAGCGGGATCTGAACCTTCGACAGCGCCGATGGATGGAGTTAGTGAAGGATTATGACTGCGAGATCTTATATCACCCGGGTAAGGCAAATGTAGTGGCGGATGCTTTGAGTAGGAGGCCCGGGGGTAGTTTATCTTGTTTGAGCGCAGTACAGGAGCAGTCATCCGCGGACTGGCAGATATTATGCGACAGCCGAATACAGTTCGAGTTCACGCCGATTGGAGGACAGATAGCGCATGTCCGTGCACGCCCACAGTTGATCGATCGTATACATGAGGCACAGCTCAGTGATGACCGATGTTCAGAGATCATGGCACAGATTGGACAGGACAGATTTTCCGAGTTCGTGATCGATGATCAGGGGTTACTACGATTTGGAGTCAGACTGTGCGTACCTGATGCTGAGGGACTGAGGCGCGAGATTCTTGAGGAGGCACATCGATCGGTATATAGCGTCCATCCTGGTTCCACCAAGATGTATCATGATATGAGAGGTGTTTACTGGTGGGACGGAATGAAGAGGGACATCACAGATTTTGTGTCGAGATGCCTAACTTGTCAGCAAGTCAAGGCTGAACACCAGAGGCCCGCGGGAGAGGTACAGCCGTTACCCATTCCGGAGTGGAAATGGAAACAGATTTCGATGGACTTCATTGTGGGACTACCCAGGACTGGTCGGGGGTATGACTCCATCTGGGTGATCGTGGATCGTTTGACGAAAGCGGCTCACTTCCTACCGGTGAAGACGACTTTCGGATTTACTCAGTATGCCCAGATCTACATTGACGAGATAGTGCGACTACATGGAGTCCCGACATGTATTGTGTCCGACAGAGGCACCCAGTTTACCAGTAGACTATGGCAGAGGCTTCAGGGGGCTTTGGGCACTCGCTTGAGTTTCAGCACAGCATTTCATCCGCAGACCGACGGACAGTTAGAGCGGACCATTCAGACTCTCGAGGACATGCTCAGAGCTTGTGTATTGGATTTCGGAGGTAGCTGGGATCACCCATTGCCCTTAGTAGAGTTCTCCTACAATAACAGCTACCAGGAGACCATACAGATGGCACCATTTGAGGCTCTTTATGGAAGGAGATGCAGGTCGCCCACTTGTTGGACAGAGCTCAGTGAGAGTAGTATCTTAGGGCCACAGATCGTTGAGGAGACGACAGCGAAGATCCAGTTGATTCGCGATAGGATGAGAGCAGCCCAGAGTAGGCAGAGATCTTATGCGGACCGTCGGCGACGCAGACTTGAGTATTCGGTTGGTGATCATGTTTTCTTGAGGGTCTCCCCAATGAAAGGTGTGATGAGGTTTGGGAAGAAGGGGAAGCTCAGTCCCAGGTATGTGGGCCCCTTCGAGATCCTCGAGCGTGTTGGTGCAGTAGCCTACCGTTTAGCCCTTCCGCCCAGCTTTCCAGATGTGCATCCCGTATTTCATGTCTCGATGCTCCGCAGATATCTTCATGATCCTTCGCATGCGATTCAGCATCCGACGATCCAGCTTGAGCGTGACCTTTCCTATGCAGAGCAGCCGGTGATGATCTTGGATCGGCAAGTGAAGAAATTAAGATCGAAGGACATTCCATCAGTCAAGGTACTTTGGCGTGGCCAGAACCGTGAGGAGGTCACTAGGGAGACCGAAAGCGAGATGATGAAGACGTATCCCCATCTTTTTGAAGGTACGTGTAGTCAGATTTTTGAAATTCGGGGACGAATTTCTTTAAGGGGGAGAGATTGTAACACCTTAGGATAATGGTTAGTGAATAATTATATTTAAATATTGGGTTTTTAACAAAAAGTTTACCAAATTGTGTTTTAAATATTTTTCCTAACTTAATAAATATTTTTCCAAAATTTTCCTAGGCTTGCACACACATGTGCATGTAAACTAGGGTTTTTAAAATGAGTTATTACCATAATTATTAACCATGGTGGGTTAATCATAGAATTAAGTCTTTTGGGTTTTTAAGTAGGGTTTAATTAGCTAATTAAAAATTACTTTAATTTGAATTGTTGTAGGTGTTGACTTGTGAGAGAGAGAGAGGGGGGCATCATGGCTCAAGCCATGCTTGCATTAAATGAAGAGAGAGAGAGGAGGGTTGACACTTGAGTGATGGTTGTTTTTCCCCTCATTTCTTTGTTTCTCTCTTAACTCTCACACACACACACAAACACTTACCTCTCCAACCTCAGCAGAACCCCCAGCAGCAGCAACAACAGCAGCAAGCACAGCAGCAGCACCAAGCACAGCAGCAGTGGCAGCAAGAAGCAGTAGCAGCAGCAGCAAAGTTCAGCAGCAGCAGCAGTGAGCACCAACATCAACAACAGCAAGTGTAGCCCCTTCCCTTCACTTCTTCATCTTCCTGCAGCTCCCTAGGGTTAAGTGTGAGGTATATTTCCTAACTTGCTTCCCTAGTTTGCTTGGTTGGCGTAGATTTGCATCGGTTAATGGTTTTTAGTGCGTTTTAGTGTGATATGGAGTGTTTAGTGGGAACCTTGTGCTAATGAGGTGTAAATTGGTTTCAGTAGGATAATTGAGGTTTGTTGAGAGCCTATTAGCTTAGCTTAACCCCTATTACACTAAAATACCACCAGTTTCCCTATTTGATGCAAATTGTCGTTTTAAGCAAATTTGAGGTTTTCTGGATCTGCTTTTGACCTGATGAGATTTGAGTGAAATTGGGAAGACTGCAGTATAGTGGAGATGTGCTGATACCATAGCTTGAACCCGACCCCCTAATTGCTACAGTAGGCCGCCGATTTTCTCTTTCTGGCCACAATTTGCGGCCAGATGGGTAGGTTTTGGGTTGGTGTTTGGTCCTGTAGGTGTCTGATAGTGTGTAGGGTGTTGTTATATATATAGTTTTGTAAATCTAGTTCTGTATAGAAATCTGGGACCAAATACCTATTTTGCCGTTTTTCTAAACCTTCGCGACACGCGTGATACGTTAGTAGGTTTGGGGTTTTTGCGTATCGCGACGCGTCGGGGTAGTTTCAGGCGCGTGATCACACGTTTTAGCGTATCGCGCACACGCACGATTGGTTTGCGACACGGGTTTCTAGTTGGACCGTAATGTCGTGTTTCTGTGAAATTGAGCTTATGTGTGATATATGTTATGTGATTCTAGGTTCGCAGGCCAGTGAGACGGACAATGCGAAGAAGGGCAAGTAAGTGGTTGGATACACTTAGCGCGAGACACGGTGAGTAGATTTCACATCTACGGGGATATCGCCCGCATGGCGTTATGCGTCAGGGCTGATAGGACTTTATTATTATATGTTGCATGTACCCCATAGACTGTCATCGCATATTGCATTCCCTGCCACATATATATATATATATATATATATATGCTTAGAACTGATAGAACACCACACTATTACTAACGGTCTATATTGCACGGGCACTATTTGCATGCTACACACACACCGTTAGTAATTGCCATGCCACACCCACTGTAGAACTGCCATGATTATATTGCTGTAGTTTATCTTACATATGATTGGTGGTGATTTCCTGGAAATTGGGAGCCGCATGACATCTTTAAAAACGGAAACTATTTTAAAAAGCGGTTTTTCCCCTTATACCCATACCATGGATTGATTTACATTGTATCACTCATTGGATTTACTTAGTGATGGATTTTCATGTGATTTCTGGTTTTAAGGACCGTGGAATTATTTAAAGAAAAGATGCACCATTTTGAAAAACCCGGTACCTCGTGATATGATATTTTGGTGCGTCCACCACGCGTTTTCTCGGTGCTGAGACGTGTGCTTGAAACCCGATTCGAGGAGTGGATGATCCGTCTGCGGGTTCGTGGTGGGCCCGGTATGGTTCCCCTCGGTGAGATGATCGATGGGTTTTGCCGATTGAGCCTGGAGGCGGGCGAGTACCTACCGGTGATTGGTTGGACCTGGCAGTTGTCCGGAGGATACTGACCAGAGTCGAGAGATGGATGCGGGATGATCCGTACTGCCGGGGCCGAGGGCCGACACCGCAGATGGACCCCGTGGGGCTGATCTGGACTGACGGAGCCCGATACATTAGGATTTGCGTGTCGATGCTGGAAACGAGTATTTTATGATATTTTGGGTGCCGATGTTGGGCACTCGTGATTTCTCAGAGATGTACAGGATTTGATGGCCGATGGGTGTGCCGGCGCCTGAGTGTATTTGGGATTTGGGTGCAGTCTGAGGCACCGATTATTGCTTTCCATGTTGACATAGTCCATGTAGATATTATTTATCCCATACTCAGTATTGACTACCATATATCTCATCCTGTAGCATTTACCTGTTAGAGTATTTGCATTACTATTGCATCCTCTGTTTGGCATGCATTGATATCATCTGATGGCACTAGTAGAGCCGCGCTATATGTGCATGCTCGCGATCACCTTTATATGTTATCTCTATTCACGAGTTGGAAACTCACCCCCGTTGTGCCACAGTATTTGCAGGTTGCCCTTGGGAGTAGTCACGGCTGGCTGTTTACCGCATCTTTTGGCACAGATACCCTTTTGAGGCGAGATAGCCTTTTGCTGATAGGTGGGTTTTGTACGGTATCTGTTATCTTTCAGTTGTATATTGATGTATCTAGTATTCTCCATCTACCTTTCTGTATTGACTTAGAGACAGTTGTGAGGACGATATGTATGATTTTATATTCTGGTGTCGAGCTCGCATGTGAGCCGACTTTATGTTATGCAGTCTTACCATTTGTGATATTGTCCTTGCTTTACTGTGTACTCTTCGCTACGGCGTCGTATATTATATTGTGATGCTTATTCATTTCACTTATTATTTCTGCTACACCTTGCTTTTACCCGACTTGCGGGACAAATGTTAAGAATGGAAATGTTGCCAAAATTATAAAAGTTATAACTCTTGAACTTAAAAGGATTTCTACTAAATAAATGGAAGCTTTTCAGACATGTATGACTGTTTTTACAAAAATGTTTTAATCACTCTTTATTTATTGGTTTTGATTTCTGGGCTCGGCTTACTTAGCTGCGTTACGCCAGTAGACGTTGCGTGGTTAAGTGCCGGTCACGAGTCGAAACCCTCGGGTCGTGACAGCCATCTTTCGTAACCACACGACCCAAGAAATAAATACTATCCAGCCAGAAGGCGCACTTGGAGAATTTAGCAAACAGCTGATACTCCCTCAATGTCTGGAATGTGATCCTCAGATGCTGCTCATGCTCCTCTCGACTCCGGGAGTAAACTAGAATATCATCAATGAACACGATAATAAACTGATCACGAAATGTCCTGTATATATGGTTCATCAAAACCATAAACGCTGCCGGGGCATTTGTTAGCCTGAACGACATCACCAAAAACTCATAATGCCTGTAGTGCGTGCAAAAAGCAGTCTTCGGACTGTCATCCTTCCGAACACGCAACTGATGGTAACCTGATCGCAAGTCAATTTTCGAGAAATTTCCCGCACCATGGAGCTGATCAAACAAATCGTCAATGCAAGATAGGGGATATCAGTTTCACACAGTCACTCAATTTAACTAATGATAATCGATGTACAAACGCATACTGCTGCCTTTCTTCTTGACGAATAGGACAGGAGCTCCCCAATGTGACACACTCGGACGAATAAGCCCTTTATCTAATAAAATTTTGCAACTGATCCTTCAGCTCTTTAAGCTCTGCCGGGGCCATCCGATAAGGCGGTATAGAAATAGGCCCCATGCCGGGGATCAAGTCAAAGTAGAACTCAGAATCGCATTCAGGCGGTAAACCTGGCTGCTCATCAGGGAAGACATCAGGAACTCTCTTACAATCGGGACATGGTCCAGCGGAACCTCTGTGGCTCCAGCATCACATACATACACAAAAATCCCTAACATCCTTTCCTCAAAAGTTGATTAGCGCAAAGAGAAGAAATTAAACTGGGAAAGGTGATGTTACAGTCTCCCTAATTAACAAGAACTAGCTTACCCGGAAAACTAAATCTGACTGTCTTATCGCGGCAGTCCACGGACGCATAACATGTGGCTAGCCAGTCCATGCCCAGAAGAACATCGAAGTCTAACATATCGAGAAAAAATCAAATCGACAGAAGAATCCCTATCTCCTATATGAGCAAAACAAACACGATCGAAAAACATATCGAGCAATAAAAGACTCAACTACTGGGGTAATAACAATCAGCGGCAGATCAAGCAAGGACGACTCTCGGTCCAACCTCGGTACAAAGTGTGTGGATACCGTTTCGAACAACCAAAGAAAAATACACATCGAAAGAAAACATCGAAAGAATACCTGTCACTACTACATTCGACGCCTGCGCGTCCCGAGGGGTCAACACAAAAGCTTGGGCCTGCTCTCCACTTGCGACCAGCTGTCCTCCGCCTCTGCTACCTCGTCCTCTCGGAATACGACCGCCATAACCATGGCCTCTATAGGCATCGATCTGGCGTGGAGCAACAACAGGCGTAGGTGGTAATGTGCTCGAAGGTGGTGGTGAAAGTGGTAAAGTCAGGTGTGGAACTGTCGCTGTGTCCTGGCGCCTCATAGTACAGTCTCTGATGTGGTGATGTAGACTCCCGCACCTGAAACATCCTAACAACGGCTGCTGACCCTATGGGTAAGAGCGATATAACTAGCCCATAAAGAATCTGCCACGGCCTCTGCGAACACGCTTAAAAGATAATATGTCAGTACGAATCTGCTTTGGTCTCGAAACAACCGTAGGTGGAGCAATGTTCGATCTCCGTGCTCGACTAATCTCTATCAAGAATCCGATCATTTGGCGCAAACCCTGAATACTCGCCTTCAGCCTAGCTATACGAGGATTGACATTGCTCCATGCAAGGTAGGCATACTGCCCTGGTTGGTCCTCGTCTCAGACGTGCCCGCTCCAATATCATCTCTAATGGCAACCCTTTGGGTCCTCATATTCATCAGCAGCATAGTGGCTAGTGTAAGAAACAGGATTGATAAGGACATTGCAATCTAATTAAAGATATGTGGAATCAAGGAAGGAAGTACAAGTAAATATATATCTTAAGGTCACTTAGGCGGAGTACCGTATCGTAAGTATGCCGCGAAACATACACACGCTATGTCACTCTGCTTAAGTCACCTAATCCATCTACTAAGGGTCATCCTACACTTAGAAAGGTAAAACCTATCGCTCTGATACAACTTTGTCACGACCCGAATGTACGGAACGTGAATGGCACTTAAATTACGCAACATCTAGAGGCGTAACGTAATCTAAGTAAGCCAAAGCCCAGAAATCTAAACTGTTAAATAAATAGAGTGAAGGAAAAACTTGTTTTAAAGAAACTGATTTTAACAAAATAAGGTCGCATTAAACATTTTAAAAACATCAACTTTTCCCAAAAATTTCGGCAGAGTCTCCTTTGTAAATAATGGCCGTAAACGGGTGCAAAACAAGAATATACATAAGTAATGAAATAAGGCATCCCCAAGCGGGAGCTAGCTCTTCGCCAAAGACGGAATCACAACCACATGCAATATATATAATCGTAATATGAGATAAGCATTTGAAAACAAGAAATAAGAAAACACCACGTCGGCTCAAGTGAGCATCGACACCAGAAATAGAATACATAAAAATTTCACAAGCTCACCATCTAAATCCAATATACAACTGGGTGAAAGCGGTAGATAAGGTAGATGGAGTGTACTGGATACAATAATAATACACAAGGTGGGAACAAAAATATCCTCGCAACCCACAAACGAGCAAAACGCAAGTCAACGCTAATGAAGCAAAATAAAGAAGTACGCCCGCTGCTACTGTGCTGACAGGTCAGACCTGCAAGATATTGTAGTACAACGGGAGTGAGTTGCCAACTCGTAAGCAGTAAGTAACATCTAATAAGCCTATCGTAAGCATGCACGCAAATGCGTCACAACCTACATATACCAATATGATGCGATGCACAAGTATGAATGCAACATGAGTGGATAATCAACATGAAATCCAGATATAACTGATATGAGAAGATATGTATCCTTATCTCAGTAAAACTTTTATATAATGAAAACTGGAGTATCATCAATGAAATCGACAGAAATTCCGTGTCAAGCATCGACAAAATATCCTCACTACCTCGGGCTCCGTCAGTCCGGATCGGCCCATATCATCAAATCTCACAACAACGGTCGGTATCCTCCGGATATCCGCCGTGCCAGACATCACCGGTAGGTCATGCCCACTGCCAAGCTCATCGTCATCCACATGAATTTCTCGCCCCGGGGTACCTTACTGGATCCACCATGTACCCGAGACGGTTCAACCTACTCCTCGAATCGGATTTCGAAAACCAACAGAAATCAGGAAAACTCATGGTGGACGACATATACATCATATCATGAGAAAACCGTAACTTGCATTTTTAAAATGATAATAGGTTTCTAAATTCTTTTGGTTTTCCCCCAAAATCCAGAAATCTCATAAATACTGAAATCTCCAAGAAAATCACAATATATGAACATGTCGGTAATGATGGATGTCTATGATATCAGTAATATGCAAAGTGATGTATGACTAGAAAACTATGTATGAATGAGGATGGCATAAGGTATATAACTAGCAAACCTACGTATCCAATCCTGATGAGATGAATATACAACTACAAGTCAACATATCATATATGATGCAAATGCACAGATATCGATTCTAAGCAAGTTCTATAGTGTTTATGACATAGCAATTACAAATGGCGTGTGAGTTCGCATAAAATAGTGCACGTGCGGCATGAACCAATGGTAATGGTGCAACTATCCTATGTAATAACGTCATGTGTAAGAAGATGCAATGCCATGCTATGAAATGCTTTCGTACTACGCATATAGGTGCAAGAACTACTAAAAATCCTAACTATCGGGCGCCTTGCGCCATCCAGACAACCACCCATAGATGTGTACATCTACTCACTGGGACGTCTCGGCTAAACTGATCCAATCACGGCCTTTCCTTTCCTTGCCACGTCCGACGTCTCTGCAACCGATCCTAGAATTACACAAAAGTAAATAAAAGGATAGTTATTTAGAAAGAAGCGAAGTCAAGATGATACAAGGTAATTAACGCGCACTAACTAGACTTGCGCGCACTTGGTGCACAAAACGCGCACGACATCGCCACAAACCACAACTAGGGGTCGCTAAGCGTAGCAACCACCAATCCTAGAATCCAATCGTACCAATCGTGCATTCACATCACACTAATTATTATAGGAAATAGGTTTTAGATCATCACAACCTCAAACTTAATTAAAATCTATTTATTCTATGAACCTAGTAAGCAATCAAAGGGTATTTTAGTGCAAAACTATGTGCTTTAGCAAACCTAGTGGCCACAAATTTCACTTAATATCTTAGTTAGACCACACAATTATTAACTAAATTTTAATCTCAACTTTTTACACACTAATCATGAAATTAGTTTGCATGAACATTTAATTAAGATAATTAAAAGCAAAGATTTGCATGTTTAACAACTAAATTATATATGATAACACCATTAAATGTTAACTACACTTAGCTAACTTAATTAAATGATAAGAACCTTAACTTAACCTCAAACCCTTCTCTTTAAAATTCTATTATGCAATTAAACTTTATTAACACTAAATTAAAATTAAATTTAAGCAAATAATTAACAAGTAACAATTTGGATTAGTTTTATACCTCAAGATTTTTGAAAGATCAACATGCTAACTTTCCACCCAAAATAAAAACTTGTATCAAGATCCAAGCTAGTTTAGGCAAGGGAAAAATCTTGTGATAATTTTAATAGGACTTGGAGTTAATTATTTTTTTTTTGATTTTTGATAAAGAATTAAGGTTTTAGAGATGAAGAGAAGAAGAAGAATTGAAAAGGGGGGGCTGCTCTTTTCTGGCCGAGAGCTAGAGGAGAGGGTAAGGGAATGTGTGTGAGAAATTTTCTAGTCAAACTCCCCATACCTCATTAATTATACACCATGCCTCTTTTCTATATTCTTTTTATTTTCTTTTCTTTTATTTCTGTTAAGTTTTCTTTAAATATCTAGAACCATCTTGGCAAAATTTTCACTTAAAAAATGTTACCATTTGGTTTAATTATGTCATGGTGCACAAACATGTATTAACCCATTCTAATTTGTAAATATTACTAATTTAGTGTATAAATGTATGATTAAAATAATAATTAAAAATAAATAATTAAGGAAAATATTTATCTAAACTAGCAAGTAAATAAGTAACAAGTTAAACACTCATGCAAGCAATTACTATTGGCTATAGTGCGCTCAAGTCAATTATTGGATCGCAGGCACATGATTGCAATGATTGAGGGAGGATCTATACCGGTAGAACAGTCTTACTCGAGATGATAGTATGCTATCTGGTTTGTCTTTATCATCGTGTACATGCTTCAGGTGACTTTACAAATCACTATTACATGTTGATAGAGCCCATAGGATTTGTCACGTCCCGAAAGTACGGAACATGATCGGCACATAAACTACGTAACGTCTCGAGGCGTACGTAATCCAAGTAAGCCGAAAACCCATTAATGCAAACGAAGAAAAGTAGTAGAGTGAAGGAAAACCAATTTAAATAAGTATTTTTAATAGTATAAGCCGAATTATGCGGGTTTCTAAAAACATCAAAAATTTCCTGAAAATTTCGGCAGAGTCTCCTTTGGAAATACTGGCCCCCAAACGGGATACAACATGAATAGTATACGAAATCAATAAAAAAACATCCCCAAGCGGGAGCTAGCTCTTCGTCAATCGACGGTCACAACCACACAAGCAATATAATATACAACGCCAACGGCGAGGATCAAAATTCAAAAGGAAACTCAAAACCACAAGAAAACCACAGAAATATAACACGCGACTCTAAGGTCGAAGGAATAACATCACAGGTCTCTATCTCAAAATAAATATATGTTTGGTTGATGGAACTTCTAGATACAACAGAGTAATAATATACAAGTTATATAATGGGCGGTACGATACAAGTAAACCCACCTACTAGCAAATCACCCGAAGGAAACTATGCCCGCAAGCCGTAATGAAACCTGTACGGCAAACCTGCAAGAAACTGGGGCACAACGGGGGTGAGTTGCCAACTCGTGAATAGATTGAAAAACATCTACGCACAGAAATCGCATAAATAACGCAACCTAGGTCAATGATCATAATATATCCTCAACTATATGAATAACATGCAGCCTATAACAATGGCTAGCGTAATATCTAACCCGAGTGTGATCTCATGTGCCCGTGTCAGTGCCTCAGGTAGCAATATATCATATGAATGAGGTATGAATGCATGGAACAGAATGCATGTACTGACGAAAACTGCTTTCATAAATCAGTGAGATTTCTGTATTTTAAATGTGAGGTACCATAAATGAAATCAGCATAAAACAGTGCCCAGTATCGACACAAAACAAGTGTCCAAATATCTCGATATCTCTGTATCACAATCTCTGTACCTCAATATCTCAAAATCTCAATATCTCAAATCATAATATCTAGGGCGCTGTCAATCCAGACCGGCCCCTACCATCCATCTCAAGACCACGACGGTATCCTCCGGATATCCGACGCGTCGGGTAATATCACCGGTCGGTAGTGCTCCCCTGCCAGGCTCAACGTCAATAACACGATCCTCTTGCCCCGGGGTACCGCACCGGGCCCACCATGTACCCGAAACGGTTCCTCCACTCCTCGAATCGGGTCTCGAAATCCATCAGCAAACTCATGGTGGACGACTCATACATCATGGGAAAACCGCACTTTTTATTTTAAAAGAGAGAAAAGGTTTATTTATGTTTTTGCGGTTTTCCTCCAAATCCAGAAAATCTCATGGAAATCCGAATCCAAAACCTAAATAACACGTAAAATAGTGAATATATGCATGAGAATCCATGAATGCGGCATAACAATGAATAACAGTATGCATGAAGTAGCAGGTAATAACTACAATGTCTAAACTAACATATAAGGCAAGTACGCTATGTCAAGCAATAATATTTTCTAAGGGTACGTGACATGGCAATTACCGATGAAGATGTGTGTGAGCTGGCAAGTAAGTGTACGTGGTACATACGCATCATCGGTAATGGTGCTGGTGTCCTAACAGCATGATATCAATAATGGAGTATGAAACATAATATAAGCATGCGATGCGAAGCGAACCATAATAATGAGCGGGAACTGAATACTAGACGCAATTATAACTAATCTGCATTAATCTAATATAAGTTCTATAAATGGTGCATTTTGAAATAACACGAATCATGGGGTTTTGAAAATAGGGGCTACGGTGTTTTTATGAAAAGATACGTCTTTTGAAATATCCGTAGGATCCCTTGGGCAGTCCTTTAAAATACCCACGATTCGTTAGTTTTTGAAATAGGTAAGAATCGAATCTAATCTAACAACTAAACTAAACTAAAGGGCTAAGCTAACAAGCTGGACTACAGGTAAGGAAACCGCCTAACATCTGAGTCGATACATATACATACTTGTATATATATTAGTCGGTGATCCCGCCTCAATCATATCATATCCGATACCATATCTATAATCAGACATCCCAAGTCAAGAGTGCGGATCAATCATCAAAATATAGCTCGTACGTAAATCCGTCGTACGGCATTCCCAAATCTGGGTACGGGTTAATATCATATTCATCACACTATTCATCTTCTATCCTCTTTATCCAAGATCATAGTCCAGGGTACTGACCTATATCTCGTACAATACTAATATCATCAATATAGTCATGATCTGACTACTGATCGACAGTCTCGTACAAACCGATATCATCAGCACATATCATCATCAAGGGGTATACATCGCCCAATACGGCCTAGTATCAATATCCTTGCATATCATATCTCATATCACGATCACATGTCGACCATTTTATTTATCACACTATTCACCCGTATCTCCGCCCCAAGATCCGCTATAACACCAGGACGTACCTCAGGTACGAATCCTACCATATCACCGATATCACAACCACAAAACAAATCTCATCGACTCAGCTCAATCCCAAGTATCATCCTCAAATCCGTATGTGAACACATAGTCCTATACCCATGTAAACACATAACTATAAAGTATCCCATGAGAACATATAAATAGGAATGTATGCAAGTATGTATGTGTGTATATGTAGCGCAACACTACCCTAGAGTTCGCAACACTAAAATAATCCAACACACCAATATCCATCCTAAACATCGTTATTAATCCCAAATAACATATAATAATTGTTGGTGTGTATACGCATCCGTATACACCACCACGGACTGCGGGGGTGCTATACGCCATCCACCCGACTTCTCCCCGTAGATATAAATCTACTCACCTGGTCCTCGCTCGACGGTGCCGATGTCGCCACGCGCTTGCTTGTCGTCTCGAAGTCCACATGGGGTACCTACATATCAAAACGCACCATATCGCATTAAAATCCGACTAATGACCAAAACGACGCATGAATCCTACATAGGTCAAAACCTATGGTTGCCTTCACAAATCGACCCAAAAACCCTCGACGTCGGCGTACAATCGCCAAACCATCGAGAAAACTCCCAACACACTCATTTGTACAATTATAAGCACTAATTATAATATAAAATAGCTTAAAATTCACAAAAACCCCAATTTCACTTAAAAAATCATTTTTCCGAAAATCTAGCAAGCACAAATCACCGTTTTAGTACAAAACTCGTTGTATAAACGAATCTAGCGGCCACAATATTCACTAAATATCTTAAATAAGTCATAAAAACAATTACCATAATTTAATCTCATTAAATTCCAAAAACCCTAAAATTCTAGTTTACAAAATACCTAATTTTTAACAATTTCATAGCAAAAATGCACAAACTACAATCTAGCTTAGATTTGCATGATCTAAAGCATTAAACTACACTTAATAATGTTAATGAAGTCATGAAAAACCTAATTAGATTTTTAGTCTAACATTTGCAATTAATTTCCAAAATCTAGTTTGCATAAAATTCCAATTTTAACAATTACAAGCATCAATTAGTAAACTAGCAACTAGGTTAGTTTTAGCATCACATTAATATGTTAATCCCCCCATTAGAACCATGAATAATAGCTAAAAAACCTCACTTGATCACAAACCCCGAATCATTAATTTTCAAGTTATCAACTAGAATCAAATTAACACTTTAATATGCTAGGGTAAGCAATCTAAACAACAAATTAACAAAAGGTCAAGATTTATACCTCACGATCCATGATCAAACACACAACCTAGCCTCCAAAATTCTCTCTTTGCGCCAAGGATTCGAGTAGGATTGCTCCAAGAATAATGGGTAAGGCTTGGAATTGGGATTAGATTTGAATTTGTATGGATTTCAAGTGATTTTTGTGGGTTTTTTTGATGCAAAAAGGAGTGGGATTTGGGGAGAGGGGCTGCTGCTGTGGGGAGGGATGGGCTCGGCCTGAAGAGGAGAGGGAGGAGAGAGAGTGTGTGGTGAGGTTATGAAGTCAAGAATTGACCAAGTCAATCAAGCCCATACCTAATATATGCATTCTTTCATTTTCTTTTTCCTTTCATATTGTTTCATTTCAAACTAAACTAGAAGTGTGAGATGTGTGGGTGTGGGGCTGCCATGGGCTCGGCCAATGATGGAAAGTGGGGGTGTGTGAGGGTGGGGTGAAGGAAAATGACAAATACAATACCCCAAACATCCATTTACACAAAAAAAAGCCTTTTTTCTTCAATAATTTCTAAACCGTTTTGGCAAACGATTTCGTTTCAAAAATCACATGATAAAATTTTATTTAAAGTTTTATGGTGCACAAAATTTGTTTCAACTCATTCCAATTTGTAATTTTCCCTAATTAAATATATTAGTGACGGCTTAAAATAATATTAAAATAATTAATTTCGGAAATTTTTTCAGAAAATTTGAAATTTCACCAGTGGGTCAATAAACACCAATTACTAGCAATTACATAGCTAGAATATGTATATTTAATTTTATAATAAAGATATTTACATTTTGACTTTTTACAGAAAACCCCCTTATTTTACCGCTTTTTCGAAATTTCACCGAAACGATTTTCAAAACGTTACAATCTTCCCCCCTTAAAGAAATTCGGTCCCCGAATTTAAATTCAAACTCCCCCCAAATACAAAAACATCTAAGCAAAACCATCAAGTCATCGGGGCTCCGAAATCATAAGTACATAAAACGCATCATAGCGCAATACATGCGCATGGGTAATGAGCAGATAACTCAAAATCAAAACTCCGTCAAGCATCCCGCAATCATCGGAGTCAAGGTGAAGACACGAATGCCAAATCTCAAGCAAGACCGATATGCTATAAATCGGAACTATACATGTAAATATCAGGAGGAAATGCATGCCATCCTTTAAGTTGCTTTGCAATGCACATAACACTGCACAGTGGCGGACGTCTATCATAAGAAAATAACTATATACATATATACCTTTGTTTGAAATGTACGTTCCGCCGTTTTGGGAAATAATTTAGAAGGGTTTTCCTTGTTTTAAACGTTTCGCGTCATATCAGACACATAGGTAAATACTGAGACTATAGCTCGCCTTTTTGGAATTCCCTTCAATAGCTATCAATGCATGCAAAATAAATTCAGGTACTGTCCTCTGACTAGTCCTACTTAGTAAAAAAACACATCGCAATTATCAAAAAAAAACGTACTGCTCTATAAGAAATCAATCCCAAAATACACGTATGAATACTACGTGTGTCTGGTGCAAACGGAAATCAAAATCCAAATATGTGCCATACATATGCACAGAAACAACATCTAAGTGCATCGGGTGTGCACGAAATATCTATCGTAGGCAACATGTGTGCCGGACAGCAAAATCAGGTGCATCTGACATGCACGAAAAATCTCGATTTAGTGCATCTGGTGTGCACCAAAATCACACTTCAAAACATGCGCCCAACATGCGCGAAAATCTAAATCAGGTGCATCCATCGTGCACGAAATCATGAAATCCAATATCAAGTGCAACACTGTGCAAAGATCGTAAATCATCAATCATCAAAATCAAATCATGCAAATAAATCACCCAAAACATCGAAATCAATAATGGCGGAATAGTACCGCTCAAGCGCATCCTCTAAGAATCTCGGGCCAACTGTCGCGGTCACTAGTGGGACGTCTCATCGGTGATCATGAACTCTGGCCTGCTGGTGTGCGTAACAATGACCACTCCTGGGTCAAGGTCTTCACTGTGAATTACCAATTTCTCGGTCCATCGGCTCATCGGCCCTGTCAGGTGTGCTAATGGGGATGATCCCGTTCTGGCACGTCTCTTGTCATCTCCCGGTCAATCATCGCGACCACTCGTAAGACAGCATATCACCGGCGTCGGCCTCTGGCTCTCTGAATGTACGTGACACATCTGATCCCGGGTGCAAGTATCATTGCAGCAGTGTCCTAGAAGGAATCCTGCTCACGGTCTCTTCTATGTCTCGTCTCTGCTAACTGTCCGGAAGTCATCGTCCTTTCCTATATCTGCATCTTGCTCTGGAACGACTGCATACTCATCGCGACTCCTTCTGGAAGGTAAATCCATGTACCATGCCTCGGCATGCGCATCGCATCTCTGATGTCGGCGGAGTGGAACATCATCTCATCTAGATCTGGTACGAACCTCTTACTTCACTTTTCTCTAATGTCGTCTGCTTTGGACTCGTCTCGTCGCGGCTGTATGGACTGAGCTCCAACGGCTATCCTCGTATCGGGAGTCTCCCAAGAAATGTATCTCACCACCTAGCATCCGAATTAAGTCGAGCCATCCGATCGAGTCATCAAAACCTCATAATCCCCCAAGAGCTCAAGATCTTGGGCACAGTTTAATAGTATCGGGTACATACCATAGCATTGGTGGTCCAGCCGTAGAAGGGCAAACCCAAGCCTCACTAATGGCGCCGTAGAACTGCCGCAAACCCGAAGGTTCAAAGGCTTTCATACGTTCATTAAGTCGAGTTAGGGTTTCATTCTTCTAGAGGGTCCATAGAATTGCCTGCATGCCCTTCCGAATACTTTAAACTTGGAATAATAGCTTTCTGACATTCGATCGTCTCTGTCGACTCCCAACGTCTCCGCGTGAAGTCGTCTCTAGCTGGAATCAATCTATCTGATGACCTCTCATTGGGTAGGCGAACGAACCACATGTCCTAGTCATTCATCCTCGGGTGACTAACGACCTTCTATCATCTCTTAGTACAACATGTACTGCAATAGCTCTAACATATGGGGCGATATCTCGTTGCTCGCAGCAACAACTTGCTCACTCCTCTGCACGCTGAACGGTGCCTCAATCATCAGGAGTAAGCAATACTTCAATGGTCATCAAAATCTGGCTGGCCTCTATCAGTGGCTCAATCCTCTAGTGCAAATCGGCCGTCCGAGTAATCTCATACAGCAATCCACCCAACGCTCGTGGCGCGAAGACACAATGAAAAGACATATCTCTGCAATCGTGTGTAGCCGGAATCATGCCCTGGTCAGTCCTCGTTCTTGACGAGCTCATGCTGACCGCAACTCTAGCCGTAGCTCTCCCTGCCCGTAATCGTGGCAGCAAAACCATAACTGGTACCGATGAGGCTAGATCGGAATGAATATAATATTGAGCAAAGAAATGTACGTCCTAAGGCTTCTTAACTGGAGTAGCGTATCGTAAATATGCCGCGGAACATACCCACGGTACGTCACTCTACTTTAGTCACCTATTCCATCAACCAAGAGTCATCCTACGCTCCGAAGGTAAAACCTAACGCTCTGATACCAACTTTGTCACGTCCCGAAAGTACGGAACATGATCGGCACTTAAACTACGTAACGTCTCGAGGCGTACGTAATCCAAGTAAGCCGAAAACCCATAAATGCAAACGAAGAAAAGTAGTAGGGTGAAGGAAAACCAATTTAAATAAGTAGTTTTAATAGTATAAGCCGAATTATGCGGGTTTCTAAAAACATCAAAAATTTCCTGAAAATTTCGGCAGAGTCTCCTTTGGAAATACTGGCCCCCAAACGGGATACAACATGAATAGTATACGAAATCAATAAAAAGGCATCCCCAAGCGGGAGCTAGCTCTTCGTCGATCGACGGTCACAACCACACAAGCAATATAATATACAACGCCAACGGCGAGGATCAAAATTCAAAAGGAAACTCAAAACCACAAGAAAACCACAGAAATATAACACGCGACTCTAAGGTCGAAGGAATAACATCACAGGTCTCTATCTCAAAATAAATACATGTTTGGTTGATGGAACTTCTAGATACAACAGAGTAATAATATACAAGTTATATAATGGGGGGTACGATACAAGTAAACCCACCTACTAGAAAATCACCCGAAGGAAACTATGCCCGCAAGCCGTAATGAAACCTGTACGGCAAACCTGCAAGAAACTGGGGCACAACGGGGGTGAGTTGCCAACTCGTGAAAAGAAAAACATCTACGCACAGAAATCGCTTAAATAACGCAACCTAGGTCAATGATCATAATATATCCTCAACTATATGAATAACATGCAGCCTATAACAATGGCTAGCGTAATATCTAACCCGAGTGTGATCTCATGTGCCCGTGTCAGTGCCTCAGGTAGCAATATATCATATGAATGAGGTATGAATGCATGGAACAGAATGCATGTACTGACGAAAACTGCTTTCATAAATCAGTGAGATTTCTGTATTTTAAAAGTGAGGTACCATAAATGAAATCAGCATAAAACAGTGCCCAGTATCGACACAAAACAAGTGTCCCAATATCTCGATATCTCTGTATCACAATCTCTGTACCTCATTATCTCAAAATCTCAATATCTCAAATCACAATATCTAAGGCGCCGTCAATCCAGACCGGCCCCTACCATCCATCTCAAGACCACGACGGTATCCTCCGGATATCCGACGCGTCGGGTAATATCACTGGTCGGTAGTGCTCTCCTGCCAGGCTCAACGTCAACAACAAGATCCTCTTGCCCCGGGGTACCGCACCGGGCCCACCATGTACCCGAAACGGTTCCTCCACTCCTCGAATCGGGTCTCGAAATCCATCAGCAAACTCATGGTGGACGACACATACATCATGGGAAAACCGCACTTTTTATTTTAAAAGAGAGAAAAGGTTTATTTATGTTTTTGCGGTTTTCCTCCAAATCCAGAAAATCTCATGGAAATCCGAATCCAAAACCTCAATAACACGTAAAATAGTGAATATATGCATGAGAATCCATGAATGCGGCATAACAATGAATAACAGTATGCATGAAGTAGCAGGTAATAACTACAATGTCTAAACTAACATATAAGGCAAGTACGCTATGTCAAGCAATAATATTTTCTAAGGGTACGTGACATGGCAATTACCGATGAAGATGTGTGTGAGCTGGCAAGTAAGTGTACGTGGTACATACGCATCATCGGTAATGGTGCTGGTGTCCTAATAGTATGATATCAATAATGGAGTATGAAACATAATATAAGCATGCGATGCGAAGCGAACCATAATAATGAGCGGGAACTGAATACTAGACGCAACTATAACTAATCTGCATTAATCTAATATAAGTCCTACAAATGGTGCCTTTTGAAATAACACGAATCATGGGGTTTTGAAAATAGGGGCTACGGTGTTTTTATGAAAAGATACGTCTTTTGAAATATCCGTAGGATCCCTTGGCCTATCCTTTAAAATACCCACGATTCGTTAGTTTTTGAAATAGGTAAGAATCGAATCTAATCTAACAACTAAACTAAACTAAAGGGCTAAGCTAACAAGCTGGACTACAGGTAAGGAAACCGCCTAACATCTGAGTCGATACATATACATACTTGTATATATATTAGTCGGTGATCCCGTCTCAATCATATCATATCCGATAGCATATCTATAATCAGACATCCCAAGTCAAGAGTGTGGATCAATCATCAAAATATAGCTCGTACGTAAATCCGTCGTACGGCATTCCCAAATCTGGGTACGGGTTAATATCATATTCATCACACTATTCATCTGGTATCCTCTTTATCCAAGATCATAGTCCAGGGTACTGACCTATGTCTTGTACAATACTAATATCATCAATATAGTCATGATCTGACTACTGATCGACAGTCTCGTACAAACCGATATCATCAGCACATATCATCATCAAGGGGTATACATCGCCCAATACGGCCTAGTATCAATATCCTAGCATATCATATCCCATATCACGATCACATGTCGACCATTTTATTTATAACACTATTCACCCGTATCGCCGCCCCAAGATCCGCTATAACACCAGGACGTACCTCAAGTATGAATCCTACCATATCACCGATATCACAACCACAAAACAAATCTCATCGACTCAGCTCAATCCCAAGTATCATCCTCAAATCCGTATGTGAACACATAGTCCCATACCTATGTAAACACATAACTATAAAGAATCCCATGAGCACATATAAATAGGAATGTATGCAAGTATGTATGTGTGTATGTATAGTGCAACACTACCCTAGAGTTCGCAACACTAAAATAATCCACCATACCAATATCCATCCTAAACATCGTTATTAATCCCAAATAACATATAATAATTGTTGGTGTGTATACGCATCCGTATACACCACCACGGACTGCGGGGGTGCTATACGCCATCCACCCGACTTCTCCCCGTAGATATAAATCTACTCACCTGGTCCTCGCTCGCCGGTGCCGACGTCGCCACGCGCTTGCTTGTCGTCTCGAAGTCCACATGGGGTACCTACATATCAAAACGCACCACATCTCATTAAAATCCGACTCATGACCAAAACGACGCACGAATCCTACATAGGTCAAAACCTATGGTTGCCTTCACAAATCGACCCAAAAACCCTCGACGTCGGCGTACAAACGCCAAACCATCGAGAAAACTCCCAACACACTCATTTGTTCAATTATAAGTACTAATTATAATATAAAATAGCTTAAAATTCATAAAAACCCCAATTTCACTTAAAAAGTCATTTTTCCGAAAATCTAGCAAGCACAAATCACCGTTTTAGTACAAAACTCGTTGTATAAACGAATCTAGCGGCCACAATATTCACTAAATATCTTAAATAAGTCATAAAAACAATTACCATAATTTAATCTCATTAAATTCCAAAAACCCTAAAATTCTAGTTTACAAAATACCTAATTTTTAACAATTTCATAGCAAAAATGCACAAACTACAATCTAGCTTAGATTTGCATGATCTAAAGCATTAAACTACACTTAATAATGTTAATGAAGTCATGAAAAACCTAAGTAGATTTTTAGTCTAACATTTGCAATTAATTTCCAAAACCTAGTTTGCATAAAATTCCAATTTTAACAATTACATGCATCAATTAGTAAACTAGCAACTAGGTTAGTTTTAGCATCACATTAATATGTTAATCCCCCCATTAGAACCATGAATAATAGCTAAAAAACCTCACTTGATCACAAACCCCAAATCATTAATTTTCAAGTTATCAACTAGAATCAAATTAACACTTTAATATGCTAGGGTAAGCAATCTAAACAACAAATTAACAAAAGGTCCAGATTTATACCTCACGATCCATGATTAAACACACAACCTAGCCTCCAAAATTCTCTCTTTGCTCCAAGGATTCGAGTAGGATTGCTCCAAGAATAATGGGTAAGGCTTGGAATTGGGATTAGATTTGAATTTGTATGGATTTCAAGTGATTTTAGTGGGTTTTTTTGATGCAAAAAGGAGTGGGATTTGGGGAGAGGGGCTGCTGCTGTGGGGAGGGATGGGCTCGGCCTGAAGAGGAGAGGGAGGAGAGAGAGTGTGTGGTGAGGTTATGAAGTCAAGAATTGACCAAGTCAATCAAGCCCATACCTAATATATGCATTCTTTCATTTTCTTTTTCCTTTCATATTGTTTCATTTCAAACTAAACTAGAAGTGTGAGATGTGTGGGTGTGGGGCTGCCATGGGCTCGGCCAATGATGGAAAGTAGGGGTGTGTGAGGGTGGGGTGAAGGAAAATGACAAATACAATACCCCTAACATCCATTTACACTAAAAAAAAGCCTTTTTTTCTTCAATAATTTCTAAACCGTTTTGGCAAACGATTTTGTTTCAAAAACCACATGATAAAATTTTATTTAAAGTTTTATGATGCACAAAATTTGTTTCAACTCATTCCAATTTGTAATTTTCCCTAATTAAATATATTAGTGACGGCTTAAAATAATATTAAAATAATTAATTTCGGAAATTTTTTCAGAAAATTTGAAATTTCACCAGTGGGTCAATAAACACCAAATACTAGCAATTACATAGATAGAATATGTATATTTAATTTTATAATAAAGATATTTGTATTTTGACTTTTTACAGAAAACCCCCTTATTTTTACCGTTTTTTCGAAATTTCACCGAAACGATTTTCAAAATGTTACAGGATTCTTGCTTGACTGCCAGTAGTATGATGGCGATCATATACGTGGGAGCTAGGGTATATAAGCACATCCTTAAAATGTCCGTAGTCGTGGGAGTTTCGAGATTAGGCATCAATACTCGAGAGTAGACTAGTGTATACTGATCGAGACCCTGACGAGGGGCGGTGGCCGGTCTCACAAGCCATTGGTGTCTGTTGGTTCAACTAAGATATATACAGGTGCTCATTGGGTTATGAGTACACCGGATGGACTCGCCGGGAACATGCTAGTTGGTATCATACCTATTGTCAGATAGCAGTTCCCTGGTGACATGAGTACAGGTTTGTCTATCGACCTAAGATCTTCATTTGTCTTATGTGAGTTCCTACTGTGCTTTGATTACTACCTTACCACGGCTCAATGGAGCTGTGCAAACAGGTTTTATTTGGGTACAGTCCCGAGCCACATGGAGGTAGTGAGCAGATCGTCAGGGGATTCGTCTCTGCCGGTATTGGGGGTTGATGTCGCGTTGTGCATGGATGGCCATCACCTGAAATCCTCAGCTGGGATAGGCGAGAATTACCTATCTAGGATTGGTAGTTTCTCAGGTTGTGATAGTGCTTCATACCGACACTGAATGTCAAGTTATTAAGGGTCTGACATTATCCACCCCTAGACTCTATATGCGATACTCATAGACGAATGGGCCGGACTGTACGGATATTGTCACTGTCAAGCTCAGTAGGGGTTTCAGGATGAGTTTGCTCTTCGGCCTCCCTTTCGCTCAATACCAAGGTAGCCGTTACGTACATCTAGTGTCACTTACATGCTTGTGGTTAAACCCACTACCAGCGTATTGAGGAGTCTTTAGAGTCCCACAAGTGGGTTTCTCTGGTTCGGGAGAAACGTTGTACAGGCTGTATGGTTTTATGGCATGGTTCGATCATATACGTGCACTTCTGCACGGATCATGATCGGGCGGATAATACTAGTGGGCTTTGGTTTAAGCCGGATCCTGGTATTATATTGTTGGATTATTTTCATCTCGTTGTATTCGTATTCATTCGGAATACAGATGCAGGTATGTATATACGGATGAGGGGTATTCTTGTAATTCTATTACAAGTTTACTTTAGGGTTTACCATTTCTATTTGTGGATTAAACATTTAGTTTTAAATGTTTAAATATTGTGGAAAATCTGAAGTTAAGTCTTGGCTTGGCATTGAATGTGGCATGATTTGTTTTTGTTTGGGTTAAGATATTTTAGTGAAAGAGGAAGATATTTTTGTGGGGATTATTCTTGAGTTGCTCATCACTAAAATTGCCTTAAGATGTACAAGAAAACAACAAAGACTTTTTCATCACTTGCCTTTTTTCATTTGCAAAACTTGATCTCACACTTTCTTCTCCCATGCCAATTCTTCAACCTCCACCCTACATGTCTCATGTGTTGAAAAACCTAGGGTGTATTGAGACAAAGCAATCCTAGACATTCTCTATTTCATCTTGGCTATCTAGGCTAGTAAACTAGATACCCGAGTTGCGTCGGTTTTTTAGCCGGGAGCTCGTATTACGAACCCTCAACGTGGATCTTCTTCGATGTGGGGAGACCAGATTTCAAACTTGATCGGGAAAGCCTTGAGAAGTTTGGGACAGAGGTTGAAGACCGAAGGTCACGGATCGATCGGTATAACCTCTCTAAACTCCTTTCATAGAACTAGTATAGGGTTAATGGTACGATCCGTCGATTAGGGTTCCATTAGCACCGGGTTTTAAAAGTTTTTGTTCTACATTTGGCCATGGATTGATGGCTGGGGCGCTGGCGTAGCCCAACATAGTATCAGAGCCAACCCATTAACCACATACAAGTTGGTTTAGACGATGGTAAAGTATCGAAACGGAAAAAACTCCGAAATAATACCCGATATATTCTAGTTTCTGTAATTTTTTCTGTGTCTTCTAAAATTATTTTAGCAATTGCAGAAGACTACTCTGATGACTACTAGACTGCACCCCAAATACGAACTAATTTGACTTGTTTTCACCCGGCCACATCATGGGAAAATCCGGCCTGGCCTGTCCTGCATTTGAGTTTGGGTTTCGTATTTTGGGTGTGTGCTAGTCTCTGGAATGTTGGTTCAGTGGTATTGCTAGTTTAGCCCAGTTTTGTTCGGTTACGGCAGCGCCCTGACCGTCAATCCGAGACCAAATATGGAACAAAAACTTTTCAAAACTTGGAGCTACCATAACCTTTATCTGGATCGTACTATTAACACTAAACTAGCTAACTAAAAGAAGTTAGAATGGTTATACCGATCGATCCGTGTCCTTCGGTCTTTAGCCACCATCTCTAGCTCCTCACGGCATCTCCAATCTCGCTCGATCTCCGGTCTCCTCATTGAAAAGGGCACCACATCAAGAAGTCTTTTTACGGGCTCCCGCTTCAAACTGAAGCAACTCGGACATGAAGTTTGCTAGCTGACATGTCCAAGGTGATGTAGAGAATGTGTGTAATAACTTTGTCTCAAGCATCCATTGATTCTCAACTCATGAGATTGTATGGTTGGAGGTTGAAGATGAAGCCATGGATGAAAATTGTGAGCTATAGAAGGAAGAAGAAGAAGAGCTAGACTTATTATTGTGTTGGAATGAAAAATGAGAGCATTAGCATAATTCCCAAGAGCAAGCCCAAGCCATAGTGGCTGTCCACTCTCTCTCCTCATATCATTTCAACACAATAATCAATCAAAAATGTTGACATTGCACAAAAGATAAGACCATGAGTCATCACCCATGCACATGCCACATTAATTGCTCTTCATGATGAATTCTACTCACAATTTCCACCACAAAACATTTAAACCAAAATGTTTAATCCAAAAAGAGAATGGCAACATCTAAAGTAAACTCGTGACGGATCACAAGGATACCCCTCACCTGTATATACTTACCTGCATCCGCATTCCGACTGAATGCGAATGCAATGAGACTAAAGTAATCCAACAAATCTAATACTAGGATCCGGCTTAAACCAAAGCCCACTAGTACGATCCGTCCGATCATGATCCATGCACAAGTGCACGTATATGACCGAACCCTGCCATAAAACCATACGGCCTCTACAACGTTTCGTCCGAACTTGGGAAACTTTCTGTGGGGGACTCTAAAGACTCGTCAATACGCTGGCAGTGGGTTTAACCACAAGCATGTCAGTGGTACTAGCTGTACATAACGGCTGCCCATGTATTGAGCGAAAGGGAAGTTGACGAGCGAACTCATATTGAAACCCTACTGAGCCTATCTGTGACAATCTTCGTACATTCCGGTCTGTTCGTCTATGAGTATCGTATATCGGGCCTAGAGGGATGGTAAACGTCAGACCCCCAATAGCGGCATAAGTTGTGTCAGAGTGTTTCCCAGAACACCTTGAGAAACTACCGGAATACCTACCAGTAAATCTCACTTGCCTTTGCCAAGGACTTTGTGTAATGGCTCTCCAGACACAGCGCGATATCAACCCCCGATACCGGGAGAGACGAATCCTGTCTAACCGCCACTACCTCCAAGTGCTTCGGGACTGCACCCAACTACTACCTGTTTTCATGACTCCGTTGAGCCGTGGTAGGGTACCAATCAAAGAATAGTGGGAACACACTTGAGGCAATGTAGCAGTGTCAAGTCAACGGACTAAGCTGTACTCATGTCACCTGGGAACTGCTCCTGACGATAGGTATAGTACCAATCAGTAGTACCCCTGCGAGTCCGTCCGGTGTACTCATAACCCAATGAGCACCTGTATACTATCTTAGGTGAACCAACTGACACCAATGGCTTGTGAGACCAGCCACCGCCCCTCGTCGGGGTCTCGATCCGTATACTGTTGGAGATAGTGCCCTCAGAGTCAATTATTAGGTCACAGGTACGTGATTGCAATGATTGATGGAGGACCTATCCCGGTAGGACAGTCTTACTCGAGATGATAGTATGCTATCTGGTTTACCTTTATCATCGTGTACTGCTTTAGGTGACCTGACACGTCGCTATTACACGTTGATAGAGCCCCTAGGATTCTTGCTTGACCACCAGCAGTATGAGGGCGATCATATAAGTCGGAGCTGGGGGTCTATAAGCATATCCTTAAAAGGTCCCTAGTCGTGAGAGTTTCGAGACAGGGCATCGATTCTCCATAGTAGACTAGTGTATACAGTCGAGACCCCGACGAGGGGCGGTGGCCGGTCTCACTAGCCACTGGTGTCAGTTGGATCACCTAAGATGTATATAGGTGCTCATTGGGTTATGAGTACACCGGACAGGACTCGCCGGGAACATGCTAGTTGGTCATATACCAGACGTCAGATGGCAGTTCCCTGGTGACATGTGTGCAGGTTAGTTCATCGACCTGGGGATCGTCATTTGTCTCGTGTGAGTTCCCACTGTACTTTGATTACTACCCTACCACGGCTCAAAGGAGTCGTGCAAACAGGTTTTAGTTGGGTACAGTCCCAAGCCACATGGAGGCAGTGAGCGTATCTTCAGGGGTTCGTCTCTCCCGGTATTAGGGGTGAGGTCGTGCTGTGTCTAGGAGAGCCATTACACAAAGTCCTTGGCCAAGGCAAGGAGATTTACTGGTAGGTATTCCAGTAGTATCTCAGGGTGTTCTGGGCTACACTCCGACACGACTTGTACCGCTTTTGGGGGTCTGACTTTTACCAACCCCCTAGGCCCGCCATGCGATACTCATAGACGAACGGACCGGACTGCACGGATATTATCACTGACAGGCTCAGTAGGGTTGTCAGGCTGAGTTCACTCACAGACGTCCCTTTTAGTCAATACTTGGTAGCCCGTTACGTATTGGCTTATACCTCTGACCTGCTAGTGGTTAAATCCACAACCAAGGTGTTGATGAGTCTTTAGAGTCCCCCACATTCAGTTACTCAGCTTTCGGGCGAAAGGTTGTAGAGGCCGTATGGAGATATGGCAAGGTCCGATCAGATACGTGCGGTATTGCACGGATCAGGATCGGACAGTTTGTACTATAGGCCGTATGGATATATGGCAGGGTTCGATCAGATACGTGCGGTATTGTACGGATCAGGATCGAACGGATATTACTGGCCGGCTTTGGTATAAGCCGGATCCTAGTATAGTACTGTGTAGAGTTTGTCTCATTGCATTTGTATTTCGGTCGAAATACAGATGTGGGTGTGTATGCACAGTATCGGGGTTTTCCTGTAATTTATTACGGGACCAGTTTTCTGGAGTTGCCAGTTTTCTTTCCGTTTCGGCCAATTTCCTTTGTTCCGTTCATTGGCCGAAGATTGGTGGAGGAGGGTTTATTTGCATTGTTGCAAATAGGCTTTTGTGGAGGGGGTATTTGCATTTATTGGTATCATGATGGTTTTCATGATGAGCACCATCACTTGACTTCTTCTTCTTCTCATGATGGCTTGACTTTTTGAAGCCATCATGCATGAGATGATGGTTGCCTTTGTGTGTTGGATTTGTGGTGATCATTTGTTTTTTCCCTCATCATTTTTTTGCTTTCCAACCACCCCCCTTGTCTTGGTTCTTTCTCTCTCCAATCACATATGGTAAAATGGGGGGGCCGGCCATTTTAGTGAGGGAGGTTGATTCATTTGGTATGATTTTTTTTTCATATTGTGCTAAGAAAAAGAGCTCTCTAGTTGATCTCCAAAATCCCTTCTTTCCTCCACCAAATGGCACCTCCTTAACCCCAAAATGAGACATGGATCTCTACACTCCATTCTACAGCAAATCTTGGGCACGTCGAGTAGCCGGCTTCGTGCCCGAGTTGCCTCGGCATTGAGGTGGGAGCCCGTAAACAAAGTAGGCGATGTGGTGCACTTCCGGCGACGAGGAGGAGACGGGACTTTTCCGCAGGAGATCGGGACCATGACGAGAAGACCGGAGGACTTGGATCGTCGGTATATCTCTATTCCCTTTCTTGTAGATAGCTAGGACTAGTTAATGGTTCGATCCGGTTATAGTGCGCGGTGGTGCCGGTTTGCTAAGTCCGCAAAAATTAAAGTTATTCACCGCTTCCGCATTTGGCCGTCGGATTGACGGCCGGGGCGCCGCCGTGCACTTACAGTGGTATCAGAGCCTCCCCATTAACTTAGTCTAGCTTTGTGTAGTGTGTTTTTCTGTTTCGATCGATCGAATGTTCCAAAACTACATTTTTGTTAGCATCAGTTTTCTGTTGGAAATTTTTGGTGTCGAAAAATTTTTCAGGTTGTAAAATATTGATGTACTGGAAAATCTAAGAGCTCTGTAAAAATTCGACGAAGTAACTCCACAGTGGGAGCGCGGAACCGCCGCGAAAACCCCCTTCCCGCCGCCCTTCCGCCGCGCACTGTGGAGATCACTTCACCAATTTTTTACAGAGGCCTTCTGGGCTTAAAATATGGGTTTTGGAATATTAAAATTGGGCCCAGGTTTTCTGTGAGTGCTACAGTTTTGATTGGGGGCCCACTTGTTAATTTTTGATCGATCGGATATTTTAAACACATTTTTCACAGTATTTACATTATATCTGCGACCGTGAATGTCACTTGATCGGTAAATCCGGTCTAACTGCTATAGCCCGGTTAGACGGACTTGCGAACGTGACTTTCACGTTGATGTTTTGTTTTTGCTGTGATGTTGCGGATCGGTCGTGGGGGATAGCCTGGATGCAATGCTAGTACAGTTTTGTTGTATTTTGTACATTTGATATTGCGGGGCGAGCGTCCGACATGTGGACTGCCGTCACTGCCTGTTTGTATTATTATTTTGGGGCACGACCTGGTTGCGGTCGATGTACCCGTTGTATGTATATTTTACTTTCTGTACTAGGATTGCCCCGCGGAGGGGTGCACGGATAGCTGGGTTCTGGAGGGCAACAAGCCCGCATCTCATGGCATTAAGACGGAAGGGGCTTCACTCTAGGATTGGCGGGCTATTCGCCGCACTCGTAGGGGGTACAGGTTGACCCAGGAGGGGTGCCCAAGTTACCGGATTCCGTGAAGTGCTGGGTGGTCCATTCACGTTGCTGAAGGGGGCTGCCTCGCTTCAGGTTTTGGCGGGTAACTTGCCGCGCCCGTAGGGGTCTAGGATTTCATTGCACAGGCTATCCACACGACCAGGGGAACGTCGGGTTTCAGCGGCTCTGTGAAACCCGGGAATCCCAGATATCTGTATTGTTTCTGTGATGCTGTACATTTCTGTGATGTTGCATTTTATTCACGCCTTGAGCGAAATACTATATATTGGTATATATATTAGTAGATGTCGTATATGTTTTGCATCCGCGCTAGTCCAGTCCCCGCTCTGTCGTTAGTAAGCTAACCTAACGGGTAATGACGGGACCCAGTGGCGAATGCGGATGGCATATACGTACATCAGTATATTTTCGTTCTTTTTGGTGTGATCAATTGATGGGACTGCATTGATTCGGATCAATGCAAGTTAAAACAAACCTAATCTGATGTTGTTGGAACACTTTTCAAAAAGCTGTTATTGCAAGGACGTTCACTTTTGTTTTGCATCGTGATATTCAGTTGGAATATCCTGCTCCTCAGTCGACGAGGCAAGGGCCGAGATCCCTTCACCGGGAGTGACCCCTTGGACAGAAGTTTGCGTCAGGGCATTAACTTCACTATAGCCGATTACTTTTGCTTTGCATCGCGGTATTCATTTGGAATATCCTGCACCCCATTCTACGGGGAAAGAGCCGAGATCCCTTCACCGGGAGTGACCTCTTTAGCAACGGTTTTCGTCACTATATTTTTAAAAAAAAAAAAAGCTATCCGTTCCTTCGACGATATCAAGTTCATTACGTTAAAGGTTTTCGCCAGAAACCATTCGTAGCCCTCCGTCGTTTCATATGGGTAGTCAATAGTATTCAAGCTGTGTTTGTTGGCCAAAGTCAAGGCACAGTGTTTGGTAGCTGTTGGTTATTCATATGCAGCATAGATAGATGCGTTGGTTTGGAACAGTCGTACTGCCTTGTTGGCCAAAGTCAAGGGTATGTACGGGTGGATTCAAAACAACCTGGAGAATGACGGGTGGAACTTGACATGTGACTTATGATTTGTTGGCCAAAGTCAAGGTCATAAGAGCATGGGGCAGAAATCACATCGGGAGTTTCAAAAGAACTGAAACTTGCCAGATATGCGCATACCTTCTGGAGTGTGATGACGTGAGCGGATTCCGTCACGTTATCATGCAATGATAGTTGGATCCCGATTCCCACTGATGAGTTAGTTTACTCCTCGGGTGACCCCGACTAATTCTTCTTTCAGGTTTGGAGGAGAATTTGAGGTACAGTGGGAGTTTTCCAGATTAGATAAATTGGTAACCATTCTGATCTAGGTTAGAGTGCACGCTGAGTGTTTCTTTTCTCTCTCTCTCTGGCAGCGACCATTTGACCCGACCCTAAGACTATGACTCAGTGGCCAAGTTGACCGAACCTTCTTAAACACTGGCTTTTTGGATTGTCAGAGTTGCAAACCTCATTGCCACTCCTACTTTTACCCTTTTCTCCAGGACACCCCGTATTACTACGAACGTCCACTTCCATTGGACAAAACCATCGTATGGTTAGATACGAACTCGAAAGAATTTATTCGAGGATGGTTTCCGGTTCTGGAGAAAACAGATAGGATTATTCAGTTGTCTTTTCCTTTTACCCTCTCTCAGGTTACGAGTACTCCTTGGTTTAGGGGTAGTACACCTATTACGCAAATTGGATTGTCTTCTTCCAAACCTTAGGCTGGTGCCGACCGGTGGGGAATGAAGAAAACCAATTAGCATAACGATGGTGTGCAGAAGGTATTAAGTTAAGACAAAGCAAGGGATTAGTAAGAGGGCAAAGTAAATTGCAACAGATATTCACGACCAAATCAGGTATTTCGTTACCACTCCCACATCACCTTTGTATTTCTCCAGGACACTCCGTATCACTACGAAGATCCACAGTTTATTTGGATACTCCATCGTATGGTTATATACGAACTCGAAAGGAACTTGTACCAGTTCGGGGATGGATTCTGGTTCAGGAGAAATAGGAATAAGATTTATTCAGGTGTCTTTTATCTTCACCTTCTCTCGCATTGCGAGTGTTCCTGGGATTGGGACATTACACCCATTATGCTTATTGGATAGTCTTCTTCCAAACCATAGGCTGGTGCCGAACGGTAGGGAATGAAGAAAACCATTTGGCCTAAAGGGGTGTACAAAAGGTAAAGACTAAAGACATATGAAGGGATTTGGAGAGGTGGCAAAGAATTATACGGTTACAATCGTGAATCTGGAAGAGGCATTACTAGGAATACCAGGATACCCCATCGAAATATTTCAATGTTTCAGTTTCACTGTGTACTGTTAATAGAAAACTGATTTCCCGATTAGATACTTACTCCAGGGTATGTATTTACCAGATACGATTCTCACATCTGTATGGTTTTACAGATGATGAGTGGGAGTAAGTTATTGGGAATTGGGTGATTATCCTCATTATATCGGGATTCGTTGTAATCAGTGATATTTGAGGAAATCACCTGGGCTGTTTGCCGGTTGGCAAATATTTGGTTTTGAATATCCGCAGTTGTGCACCAATTTCAAATTGATATATCTGTACGTCTATTTTCATAGAGTGAGATGTACCTTTTTGAAATTATGTCTATGACATTTACCTATATCAGTGGATGGTTAGGTAAGGAGCATTGAACAGCGGTGTAATTCTTCTTAACCATAAGTACAGTTTTCAACCTACGACACACATTGAATGAGTTATCAGACTCAAGGGACTTATACAGAGTATTGTATGTTGTCCAGGGTCCATCAGGACAGAGGGGTTGGTCCTCGTACTATATTCGGTTTACTTATGACTTCTCTAGTTTTTAGACAAGTGTTTCGTGGAAACACAGGGTCCGAATTTGGAGAAGTTATAGGTATTTGAATAGAGTAGAGAACCAGGTATAGCAAGTATCGGGATTCTTCAAAAGATCGAAGATGTAGATACTTGTCAATGATATTCAGTTGCTAGTAATGACTAAGAGAACTTGCTTCTCTTTCAGGTTACTCATAATTCGAAGCATTCCTAAGTTGAGTAACGCTGATCGGCCTCCTTCCATTTAGTTGACATGCACTGGAGACAGTTGCATGATTTGAATCTGGTTCAATTAAATCAGTGCCTCTGGTTCTATATTGGATATAGAACAGTTCATATCCTAACGATGTTAAGGTACGGGGAGTTGTCCGGTTTATGATTAAAACCAGACACTGGACAACTCGAGGCACGTTTCTGTAATGGCTGTTTGTGGGTTGACCCAGGCTATGACGAGGGTTGACTTTCTACCATCTGGATGAACAATAGCGATATTGTTCTAGACTCGCCACAGTTTTATTAAAAATGGATTTTTTTTTCAGAAAACAATAGTGGGAGTATGGTAGAACTGGAAGTGATTCCAGAACCACAAACGATTACTGAAGTTTTGATAAGGAACCTAAAGATTCAATCTGGATTGACATTCCATTGGCCACTCCGCAGATAAGGTGGGTAACTTCAGGCACCCGAGAGGCACTACAGTAGCCTCAAGGACGGTGACAGGGAAGTTCTTGTTTACCCACAATTACCATTGCTGTTGTTCCAGGGTGCGAGACCCGGCGGGAGGATGAGTATAGCGTCGTTCTAAACTAGTTTTAGAAGTGTACGTGTATATGACTCTGCCAGAGGGTTGTCGTAGTCAGTGGGAGCAGCGGAAGCATTGGTGGACAGGTGGCTTATGTCTATTTATAGACTAAAGCAGATACAGCGGAAAAAGATCATCTATTTCTGACATGACAGTCATAGGTTTGACTTCATCAGAATAGAGGATGGATCTGTTGAGAAGGTAGTAGGGTGTAATATCCTGGTATTTGGATGATATACACAGAGTAGGAAAAGAAACTCCTACACTACGATCGGTTATACTTTGGTCATCACACAGTTGTTTCTCCACAAAGGAAATGGATTTTACATCAGACATACTGGTTACTAGATCTATGGTCTTAGATCTAGATTTGGGTGGTTTCCCAATCAGGGTACTTGACAGCATTCTAAGAGTATTTAGGATGGACGACTCCTGGCACGGTAGTGTACCTGCAGGTAATGGAGTCACCTTCTCCAAAGGTGTCTTACAGACTAAAGGGGAGAGGGACGGGCATGATTGGCAGATCATTTGCTCAGGCAATTGAGTCAATCGTGAGATGTCAAGTACCACACCAGATGTTGTTCTTGCACTGGATGCAATAAGTTGACATTAATCCAATCCTGAAGAAACAGTCGGAAGCAGTTTTAGAACATAAGTGGATGTTCTAGGGAGATGATAACGACAGCCTCATTCAGGAGACAGTTATCATTCCAGGCTTCCAAGGTGACATGGACGACAAGGAGGTTGTCAGAGTTATAGTTTTCCTTCTGATGAGGGGCAGTATTTTGGACAGGTGGTCCAAGGCAATACTGAGGGAGACATGGCGCACAGGATACTGATTAAGTTCAGTTGACGATACAGTCTAAGAAGTTTGGATTTGGAGTTCATTTATGAGCTAGGTCCCATCAGACATCCAGACATATTCTGAGACAGGTATTGCTCTTTTCGGGAGATGGCTTTCTCCGCGAACTTCAGATATAGAGAGATATAGAAAGAAACAACAAAGCGGATCCACTCACTGAGGCTATTCCTCGAGCGCAATAGTTTCGCAAACGAGCTTTGTGAGACTGACTAGTAGAGGAGTTGGGTGTTCGGTATCACACGGGCTGTGAGTATGCGACATCGCAATAATTAGCCTTGAGTGCAAGTGGGAGATTGTTGGAGATAGTGCTCTCAGAGTCAATTATTAGGTCACAGGTACGTGATTGCAATGATTGATGGAGGACCTATCCCGGTAGGACAGTCTTACTCGAGATGATAGTATGCTATCTGGTTTACCTTTATCATCGTGTACTGCTTTAGGTGACCTGACACGTCGCTATTACACGTTGATAGAGCCCCTAGGATTCTTGCTTGACCACCAGCAGTATGAGGGCGATCATATAAGTCGGAGCTGGGGGTCTATAAGCATATCCTTAAAAGGTCCCTAGTCGTGAGAGTTTCGAGACAGGGCATCGATTCTCCATAGTAGACTAGTGTATACAGTCGAGACCCCGACGAGGGGCGGTGGCCTGTCTCACTAGCCACTGGTGTCAGTTGGATCACCTAAGATGTATACAGGTGCTCATTGGGTTATGAGTACACCGGACAGGACTCGCCGGGAACATGCTAGTTGGTCATATACCAGACGTCAGATGGCAGTTCCCTGGTGACATGTGTGCAGGTTAGTTCATCGACCTGGGGATCGTCATTTGTCTCGTGTGAGTTCCCACTGTACTTTGATTACTACCCTACCACGGCTCAAAGGAGTCATGCAAATAGGTTTTAGTTGGGTACAGTCCCGAGCCACATGGAGGCAGTGAGAGTATCTTCAGGGGTTCGTCTCTCTCGGTATTGGGGGTGAGGTCGTGCTGTGTCTAGGAGAGCCATTACACAAAGTCCTTGGCCAAGGCAAGGAGATTTACTGGTAGGTATTCCAGTAGTATCTCAGGGTGTTCTGGGCTACACTCCGACACGACTTGTACCGGTTTTGGGGGTCTGACTTTTACCAACCCCCTAGGCCCGCCATGCGATACTCATAGACGAACGGACCGGACTGCACGGATATTGTCACTGACAGGCTCAGTAGGGTTGTCAGGCTGAGTTCACTCACAGACGTCCCTTTTAGTCAATACTTGGTAGCCCGTTACGTATTGGCTTATACCTCTGACGTGCTAGTGGTTAAATCCACAACCAAGGTGTTGATGAGTCTTTAGAGTCCCCCACATTCAGTTACTCAGCTTTCGGGCGAAAGGTTGTAGAGGCCGTATGGAGATATGGCAAGGTCCGATCAGATACGTGCGGTATTGCACGGATCAGGATCGGACAGTTTGTACTATAGGCCGTATGGATATATGGCAGGGTTCGATCAGATACGTGCGGTATTGTACGGATCAGGATCGAACGGATATTACTGGCCGGCTTTGGTATAAGCCGGATACTAGGATAGTACTGTGTAGAGTTTGTCTCATTGCATTTGTATTTCGGTCGAAATACAGATGCGGGTGTGTATGCACAGTATCGGGGTTTTCCTGTAATTTATTACGGGACCAGTTTTCTGGAGTTGCCAGTTTGCTTTCCGTTTCGGCCAATTTCCTTTGTTCCGTTCATTGGCCGAAGATTGGTGGAGGAGGGTTTATTTGCATTGTTGCAAATAGGCTTTTGTGGAGGGGGTATTTGCATTTATTGGTATCATGATGGTTTTCATGATGAGCACCATCACTTGACTTCTTCTTCTTCTCATGATGGCTTGACTTTTTGAAGCCATCATGCATGAGATGATGGTTGCCTTTGTGTGTTGGATTTGTGGTGATCATTTGTTTTTTCCCTCATCATTTTTTTGCTTTCCAACCACCCCCCTTGTCTTGGTTCTTTCTCTCTCCAATCACATATGGTAAAATGGGGGGGCCGGCCATTTTAGTGAGGGAGGTTGATTCATTTGGTATGATTTTTTTTTCATATTGTGCTAAGAAAAAGAGCTCTCTAGTTGATCTCCAAAATCCCTTCTTTCCTCCACCAAATGGCACCTCCTTAACCCCAAAATGAGACATGGATCTCTACACTCCATTCTACAGCAAATCTTGGGCACGTCGAGTAGCCGGCTTCGTGCCCGAGTTGCCTCGGCATTGAGGTGGGAGCCCGTAAACAAAGTAGGCGATGTGGTGCACTTCCGGCGACGAGGAGGAGACGGGACTTTTCCGCAGGAGATCGGGACCATGACGAGAAGACCGGAGGACTTGGATCATCGGTATATCTCTATTCCCTTTCTTGTAGATAGCTAGGACTAGTTAATGGTTCGATCCGGTTATAGTGCGCGGTGGTGCCGGTTTGCTAAGTCCGCAAAAATTAAAGTTATTCACCGCTTTCGCATTTGGCCGTCGGATTGACGGCTGGGGCGCCGCCGTGCACTTACATATACACTAGTCAACTCTCGGAGTATCGATACCCAGTCTCGAAACTCCCATGACTAGGGACACTTTAAGGATGTGCTTATAGACTACCCAACTCTCACGTATATGATGAAGGACTACCTTAGCACCATGATGAGATTATAGAAGCATCTACCATGCCAAATTCAAATTTTTCTTGGTGCTAAGCTAGACTAACAGGATTTTTAACTAGATTATTATGGTTTTCTTTAGATGATATGTAAACTAGAGAGAAGGAAAGATATTTATACCTTGGTAGAACCAAGTCCTTCTCTTCAATATGCTCCGTGTAGTAGTCCCGCGACTCCACAAGACTTCTCTTAAGACTATGAACAAGCTTCCTTCGTTGCCTTCGTGCCAAAGATACACTACTACAAATAAGGGTTGCCCCTACGGATTTATCGGTAGGGGCAACCCACTGCCCCTACGGATATCTACGTAGGGGCGAAAAAAGACCCCGTAGGTGCAAAGGCCGCAGGTGCAAGTTGAGGCCCTGAACGTGCCCCTACGGACAAATTTAAGCCCCTACGGATATATCAGTAGATGTTATAGCCCCTACGGAGTACCCCGTAGGGGTAATAAAATCATATATGTAATTTTTTTTTTGAATATATTGTATATACCTACGGATATACCCGTAGGTCCCTTTTAGATCCCTACGGCTACATCCGTAGGGGATATAAAGTAGTTCCTACGGTTAAGTCCGTAGGGGATACTCCCAACACCCTGGACTGATATCAGGTGGGAAAATATCAGGAAACCTGATATTTTCCCCTACGGATAAATTCGTAGGGGATAAACACTGGCCCCTACGGACATATCCGTAGGGACAACCCCAACCCCCTGCACTGATATCAGGTGGGAAAATATCAGGTTTCCTGATAGTTTGCCCCTACGGATATACCCGTAGGGTTAGGGTATGTACCTGCGGCTTAAGCCGTAGGTACATATTGTCTGTATTTTTTATTAAAAAATGGGCTGCTAGATTTTTTGCCGCCCTGTGCACAATACTATATACATCAATCAAATCATATATTGCAGTATTCATAATCACATCTCACGCATATATATAATATACAAAAGAAACCCAAAAATTGAATATGATATAAATACAAACCAATATCAATATCGTTTCAAAATGTAGTACAATGTGATATAAATACATGTTTCAAAAAATAAGAACCAAAAAGCTACCCTAGTTCGGTCCAGCTCCACCTCCGAATAACGTTAGAATAACGCGCGCCTGCTCATCGGTCAATACACTCTGCAATGCTGCATATAAGGGAGTCTGATCGGCATGTGGAGCTGGCGATGTGGTCTGCGCAGCCGCCGTCGAGGTAGTCGCTTGCGGAGCCGCGGCTGCGGGAGTCTGAGTGGGCGGTGGAGCTACAGGAGCTGTCTGCGGAACCGCAGCCGATGTAGTGGCTTACGGAGCCGCGGCCGAAGGAGATGCATGTGGAGGCTCGGCCGATCTACCCTGTCGCGTCTGGACATAACGTGTGTAAGAAGCGTGTAAGAACTGTGTATTATTCGAATTCGTTTCATTATTAAGTTATTTCGAAACCCTGTTTGGATATCTAGTTTGGAAAAGCGTTGTTTATTTTAATTACATATGTATGTATGATTAATCAGACTTAAGTATAAAACCAAATAAGCTCAACCTACGTACTAATTATGGATATGTTGATATGTATATAATATGAAATGATATTTTACTATAACGTAGTATACATACCAGCATCTCCTTCAACTCCTGAACGGTGGCCCTCAAGCTATCCAGTTCCTGATGGACATGCCGGCCACTGGAGACGGAGGAAGTAACCGCCGGGGTGGAGTCCAACCTCATATGGGCCCTGCTAGGGCCCAATCCCCGGCCTCTCTCCCAACCTCCGTGGTGCCCTCCGTGTGCGGCGTCCAGAACTGGGGTCAGCAGCCTCGGATCGTTCTGTCCGGTAAAATCGATCCCGGAGGCCTGGGCCTGCTCAACCACCCGCTCCTACACCCACATTAAGCAGTAAAGTATAAGTATAAAATTTAAACTTGAACCTTCCAAAACTAAAATTTCAAATTTGGGTAGAAAAAATATTAACACTTACGCAGTACTCCTGGGTAGCGACGTCGGGACATCGAAGCTCGCCCGTGGCGGGATCTGTCGAGGTGCCGTGGACGGCAAGATATGCGGACAGCACGCTCGGTGTACCACCTGACGCCACGGTCCGAGATGTCTGCAATATTAGAAAGTAACTCTTAATATTAGAAATATTAGAGAATAACTCTTAATATTGCAGAATATTAGAGAATAACTCTTAATTTACCGATAACTCCATGGCTCGAGTAATGTTCTTCGAGCCACCTGTGTAAGTGGGGCGACCCCTCTTCGCTGACTTCCTGTTCTCCGTATTCTGAGCGGCCTGTTTCTGCACAACGCATTAACATTTAGTTTTCTAATTAAGAAACACAAAGAAATAAATTATATCATAAATAATGAATTAAATTTAAAATACATACTTGTTTGCGTTCGAAGTCGAAATAAGCGCACAATAGAGGCCATGTCTCTACGTCGACTCTCGCAAACGCCGGAATAGATAGGAGGGCCGCTCTCTCTGCCTCGGGGGTCGCTATCCACAGGGAGTAGCAGTCGGCCTTCAGCTCATTCCTGTTGTATCGGACCTTGGCCTGCATGTTCTTCATCAGGCCATTGTACAGAGCATGAAGGTCGAGCACCCTCCCCGAGTGATCAGGGTCGGCTACAGGTTGAAAATCGTAATCCAACTGAAAATACAAAAAAAAACATTGTTATTAGATTGCAAGTGTTAATAATAAATATATTGGATAGATCAAATGAAAATATATATTAATACATACCTGAGCCTGTTCAAAGAAGAGGGCGAATGAGCGCTGGTGCTGCTCGCCCCACTCAACGTGAAGTGGATAGTTCTTCACGATCCGGCTCTCGTCCCCCAAATACCGGCCGAACCTCTCGGCATGAGGACCGGTATAGCGATAGTCAAGGGTAAAAAATAGGGGGAATGCTGCCTCCCCCCTAGCTCTATTAGGCCTCTGCCTATGGGACTGATTCGGGCCTCGAGTCCCCCTCTGGGGATGGAGAGGCCCTGCGTCTGCACGAAATATCAAGACAATCAATAATAAGACAAAGTTGTATTAAGAAATCAAGGTTAAACAAAAATTCAAGTGTGATATATACCTCCGGTGAATAACGCACGAGCCTGGGCCCGAGCAGCAGCACGAGCGGGACGATAGTTCCTCCGGTGAGGAACAACCGGGGTCCCGGACCCGGACGCATCCCCTCCAACTATAAAATAAACATCGACACTAAATCTCCATGAAGTTCATATTTATTCTATAGAGCATATGTAAAATAAATAAATATTTTAAATTTATTCATACTAACCTGCAGACGATGCGGAGGGTACGGAAGCGGCAGGAGTGGCCCCTGTGGAAGGTGTGGACGCACCACCTATAATTAGATAATTAAAAATAGATTTTATAAGTAATTGCAAAAAGAATGTGTAGATCAATAATATAACGTTCTAAATCAATATGCATGAACTATAGGACATATAAACATACCCGCAGGTGCGGTGGTGTCACCACCTACAGCTAGACAATAATAAAAATTGCTAAGTAAGAGCAAAAGGAATGTGTATATTTATGATATAGCATTCTAAATCAATATACATACACTATATGATATATAAACATACCTGGAGGAGCGGGGGTGGCCTCTGTCCCAGATGTGGACGCAGGACCAACAACTAGACAATTAAAAATAGATTTGATAAGTAATTGCAAAAAGAATGTGTAGATCAATAATATAACGTTCTAAATCAATATGCATGCACTATAGGACATATAAACATACCCGCAGGTGCGGTGGTGTCACCACCTACAGCTAGACAATAATAAAAATTGCTAAGTAAGAGCAAAAGGAATGTGTATATTTATGATATAGCATTCTAAATCAATATACATACACTATATGATATATAAACATACCTGGAGGAGCGGGGGTGGCCTCTGTCCCAGATGTGGACGCATCACCAACAACTAGACAATCAAACATTGACAATATAAGTAATTTTGACATAAACAGGCATGAATATCTGTAATATTAAATTGAAAATGGATATGCGTGCAGTATACCTGGAGGTGTGGCAAAATCCACACGGAAGGAGGCATCCGAAGGGGTCTCCGATCTGGGTGCAAGACCGGCCCTCTGAAGCTCCCTACGGAGCTCTCCGGGCGGCAGAACCGCTCTGCCTCTGCCGCGGCTGGAGCTCCTGCCGCACCTCGCTGCTCCCGACATCGTCATCCAATCTAGATAAACGGTTCGTGGACGCATTAGACAATCATTAAAAGTATTGACTATATATGATCTAGAGCGTAAAATGTGAAGTAATAATATAACATTACTGATAACCTTTTTCGTTTCGTGGGCGCATCATACATATCTACTTGGATTTCATCGTCGATGTCATTTCTAACCCACGTAACTTCATGATCGGTCGAAGACAACCCGTCCTTCGAAACAGACGGTCGGAGCACTTTAAGCCTTCTCTCTTCTTCGTCCTCATCACTGTCCTCGTATTCTGGGACATCGTAGACATCTCTAGGTTTCCATCGGCATACAACACTCCACCCCGGATGCTTCAAACACTGTGAGTAGTATACTTGGAACGCTTGGTCCAAGAAGCTCCTGATGACCATCAAAGTGAACCGTGTCTAACCTGTAGGGGTGGTCTGGAGGCAGAAAACGTCGATGGCCGCAATAACAAACCTTCCGGCTAAAATTCAAAATTTTTGATGTTGTGTGTTCATGGCAATGAGGACATGCTTTGTGACCATGTACGGACCAACCTGAAAGCATTCCATATGCAGGAAAGTCATTAATTGTCCATATTAAAGCCGCACGCAGTATGAAGGTTGTATTTGTGTTTGAATCATATGTCTCTACACCATCAATAAACAAAGTTTTCAGCTCCTCAATCAGAGGTCGGAGATAGACGTCGATATTGTTCCCCGGTGAGTTTGGTCCGTCGATAAGAAGAGGCATCATAAAGTATGATTGGTCCATAGCCAACCAAGGCGACAGATTATAAATTATCATTACAACGGGCCATGTACTGTAACTTCCAGCCATATAGTTGAATGGGCAGAAGCCATCGGCAGCCAGTCCGAGCCGGACATTGCGGGGATCGCTACTGAATATTGCGTGCCTCCTATCGAAATCCTTCCATGCCGGTGAATCTCTTGGATGGCTCATTTTTCCATTTTCGCTTGGAGGAGCACGATGATGCCAAATCATTGCCTCGGCTGTTTTCTTGCACCTGAATAGCCTCTGTAGCCTCTGTGTTATGGGAAAATATCGTGCTATCTTCACAGGTATATCAGGCTTCTTATCAGAATCTTTCGGCTTATACCTGGCCTCTCCGCATGTTGGACAGTCTTTCAAATCTGAATTCTCTTTCCGGTACAACACGCAATTTTTAGGACATGCTTGAATCTTCTCGCACTTTAGACCCAAATCAGACATCATTTTCTGGGCTTCGTACCAGCTTTCGGGCACATTATTTCCCGGAGGCATAGAATCTTTCAAGAACGAAAGAAGCATTGTGAATGACTTGTTGCTCCATCCATTTAGGCACTTAATTTGGAAAAGTTGGACGAACCATGAGAGGGTGGAATACTTCGCATTCTCATAAATTGGTTTCCTAGCATCATTCATGAAATTTTCATATTTATCCGCACGCGGTCCTTGACCGGAAGGAATGTCATCTTCGGTACGAATAGATTCACCTAGGGCAGCCTCTACCATATCCTCCATTTCTTCTGATGGAAATAAATTTCCGTATCCTGCCGTATTACCGAATTCTTCTTCTTCTCCTGCCGCATTATCGTGTTCTCCTTCTTCTACCGCAGTACTGCATTCTTCTCCTTCCCCGTGATATTTCCAAATTGAATAAAGTCTAGTAAACCCATGTTTTACAATATGAAGCTCTGCCAATTCTACCTTCTGCCAGTACTTATTGCCACATCTATCGCACGGACAGAGAATCTTCTCTATTATGATCTTATTATGTGCTCGTGCAAATTCAAGGAAAGCAGCAACCCCTGCGACAAACTTAGGTTGCATACGTTGTTTCCAATCCACATACATCCAGTCCTTAACTCTGACGTACTCATGGGCCATGTTAGACTGAATAACATATAAATTGTAGGTTATGCTGACTATATTGAGAAATATAAGAACGGGATAGTTACTGACAAAGGAGAAAATCCATGTATATGCTTTGTGTGTGCGTTTGTCGTTGAAAAGAATAAATTATCGCACGTTATGTTGACCGATAGACGGGGACTAAGTGGCGCTTTTAATTAGTTTCATATATGGGTATCGATGGGAATATGAAGGTTTCATATTATCATATATTGGTTTTAACCCGAACATCTCGAGTCGCTCTCTGATTATGCGTTTGTATGTATGTGTTCCGGCTGTCGGGGGTAGGCTTCTATCCCATTAAGAATGTATAGAGCGAACGCCCATCACTTGTGCTTTCAACCGTTTTGAGTAAATTTCGGCAGCACCTCCCCGCTGTTCTCCGAGTACACTGTAATAGAATAGATAATCATTTCAAAGCTGTTAAACAACGTTGAAATGAACATCTAATCTATCTTTGTACACGGAGAACCAGCGGAAAGGTACCGACGAAAAATCTCGAAACGGATGAAAACACAAGTGAATGAAGGCGTTTGCTTTATACATTCTTAACTTGTCCACACGGGACAAATCTATGGGTTACCATACGATTGAATTTTCTCGTCGCGCAGACTATACGACGGTTGTTAGTATCGAGCTATACTGTCCGATATTTAACAACCTTCGTATAGTTCTATGTCACGACGAGCATCGCACGTATGTTAACCGATAGACGGGGACTAAGTGGCGCTTTAGTTTCATATACGGGTATCGATGGGAATATGAAGGTTTCATATCATCATCGAGTATCATATATTGGTTTTAACCCGAACATCTCGAGTCGCTCTCTGATTATGCGTTTGTATGTATGTGTTCCGGCTGTCGGGGGTAGGCTTCTATCCCATTAAGAATGTATAGAGCGAACGCCCATCACTTGTGCTTTCAACCGTTTCGAGTAAATTTCGGCAGCACCTCCCCGCTGTTCTCCGAGTACACTGTAATAGAATAGATAATCATTTCAAAGCTGTGAAACAACGTTGAAATGAACATCTAATCTATCTTTGTACACGGAGAACCAGCGGAAAGGTACCGACGAAATATCTCGAAACGGATGAAAACACAAGTGAATGAAGGCGTTTGCTTTATACATTCTTAACTTGTCCACACGGGACAAATCTATGGGTTACCATACGATTGAATTTTCTCGTCGCGCAGACTATACGACGGTTGTTAGTATCGAGCTATACTGTCTGATATTTAACAACCTTCGTATAGTTCTAGGTCACGACGAGCATCGCACGTATGTTAACCGATAGACGGGGACTAAGTGGCGCTTTAGTTTCATATACGGGTATCGATGGGAATATGAAGGTTTCATATCATCATCGAGTATCATATATTGGTTTTAACCCGAACATTTCGAGTCGCTCTCTAATTATGCGTTTGTATGTATGTGTTCCGGCTGTCGGGGGTAGGATTCTATCCCATTAAGAAAAAATGGAGTGTATTTCGCTGTGAGAGACTCTTCAAAGAAATGGAGGAAGAAGCACTAAAGAAAAAAGAGAGAAAAATAAGAATATAAAGTTGAAACAAAACTTGAGCTATCCGCTGAAATCATAAAGCATAGGAAAGTTGATTGAGTCTTGATCTATTGCTCTTTCTTTGCATTATCTCGTATGTCCATTTATAGATTTTAATGCCACATGAGATGTAATCAGTCAGCTCCCTATGGTTGTATTAATGTCAGCTCTTACACAATATGAGTATCTGCCTTACCATTAAGACAACTATGGAATATGTTAATTTAAAATGTAAGGCTAGCTTTCTATGTATTCTGAGGGACTGCTTGCATAGAACTTAGCTTGATCCTCTCAATTATTACACATAAATATGTTGACATGCCTCTCATAACCCTAACCCCAGCCCCACAGTAACCCTAACCCTAGCCCCAACCCTAACCCCAGCCCACCGTAACCCTACCCCAGCCCCACACTAACCCTAACCCTAGCCCCAACCCTAACCCCAGCCCACCGTAACCCTACCCCAGCCCCACAGTAACCCTAACCCCAGCCCCACCGTAACCCTAACCCCAGCCCCACCCCAGCAGCAGCCGAACCCCAACCCTAACCCTACCCCGACCCCGACCCCGACCCCGACCGCCACCGCGCCCCTGCCCAAACCCAACTCTCGCGCGCGCAACCCAGACCCAGCCATGAATAATCCAAAAATGCTTTAATTTACCTCGAGATTTATACCTGAACGGGTGCGCTGGTTACTTGGAGCGACGACGGCGTCGAATTGGCGAAGAAACCGGCGGTGGCGACGACGGTGGCGACGAAACCGGCGGTGGCGACGAGGGTGGCGACGAAATCGGCGGTGGCGACGACGGTGGTGACTCTGCCCAACGACGGTGGCGACGCGACGGTGGCGATTTAGGGTTTTTCGCGCGCGTTTGAGGGAGAGAGAGAAAATGAGCGTAGGCTTTTCGATCTGGCTTTGTTTTAAATCGATATTTACTTGCCCCTACGGATATATCCGTAGGTCCTTTGTTTGCGCCACCGTAGGGGCAAACACCAAATTAAGAATTAATTTTTTTATTCTTGAACGTCAGTGCCCGTAGGGGCAACCCTTTAGCCCTACGGAGTAATCCGTAGGGCCAAGTAAAATCTGCCCCAACGGATAATTCCATCCGTAGGGGCAACCCCCTATTTTACTAGTGATAATCCACCTCGAAGCTCCTATTAGTTCAAGCTACCACTACACTAAACCCTTTAGTATATGAAACACATAACACTAATTTGCTAAAAAGGTGTGACATGATGAAGTAGGGGATGTTAAGAGCTCACTAATTTGTGCTCAAGCTTCTTGATTCACATCTCATGTGAGGGTTGAAGCTTGAGAAAAAGCAAGAGGAGGAAGAAGAAGCAAGAGCAAGCATGAGAAAGAAAAATGGCTAAGTCTTTTGGAATGAACAAGAATCAATGATAATTCTTGACCCCTCACTCATTCAAGCATGGAATTATGCAATATTAAATTGCAACCATGCTTGAATAGTGAGTCAAGAATGAATAAACAAGTATTTAACCCATGCTTGCAACCATGCTTCATTTTACACCTCATTTCTATTTTCACAAAATAGAAAAGAAAATGCCATGCTTCATTCTAATATATATATATATATATATATATATATATATATATCATATATATTTAATGAAGATTAATTATTGAGCTAATGATATTAGTTAATATATAATTATATCACATAATTTATAGTACATTATTAAATCAACACTTTATCTGTATATCACATTATCGAATCAACGCTTGATTCGACAATTTGGTTATATCACATATGACTGAACTGAAAACAGATGATTGCCAGATTACAATACGGTATCACATACTCGTATTTAATCAGGCCCACACACATATCACATATGTGTCCTACTTCGTTTCGCTTGATCCAGGGAACTTCTGTGTGGGACTCTAAAGACTCGTCAATACGCCGGCAGTAGGTGATGATCATATCAGTCACCTACAAGCCGTCAGCGGTACTAGCTGGATGTAACGGCTACCCGGGTATTGAGCGATATGAAGGTCAACAAGCAAGCATGTCCACAGTCTCCATGAAGCCTATCAATAACACTACCGTACAGTCCGGTCTCTTCGTCTGATATGTCGCATATCATGTCTAGGGGTGAAAATCGTCAAACCCCAGTAACGTGATAAGTCATGTCGATGTGAGGCTCATAACAGGTCGAGAAACTACTGATGACACTTATCAGTAGATCTCCATATCAGCCCTGGCCAGGGACTTCCAGTTATTGCCAATCGAACATAGCGTAACATCAACCCCCAATACCGGGAGAGACGAAACCCCTCCTATCGCTCATTGCCTACATACGACTTGGGACTGTACCCAAAATCCACCTATTTGCACGACTCCTCTTGAGCGTGGTAGGGAGGAAATCAAAGCACAGTGGGAGTCGCATAAGTCTCTATGACGATCTCGGGTCTACAGACTAACCTGTACCAGTGTCACCAGAGGACAGCTATCTGACGATAGGTATACTACCACATAGGAGTCTTCGGAGAGTCCTGTTAAGTGTACCCAGTCTCCACTGAGCACCTGTATACCCTCTCTGATGTCAAACACCAATGGATGTGGGATCATCCATCACCCATCATATGTGTCAAGAGGCGTATACGCTAGTCTACTCTGGAATATCGATGCCCTGTCTCGATATTCCCTCGACTAGGAACAATTGAAGGATGTACTTATGAACTACCCTGGCCTCACTAGTATGATCTACATCATAGTCTTGGCAGTCTAGTACATATCCTAAGGGCTTTATCAATATGTGAGATAAAGAGTAACCAGATAGCATACTATCATGTCGAGCAAAAAAGTCCTCCCTATATATGTCCATGCATCCACTACAATATACATCGTATGTACAGTAATTACCTCTAGGGCATACATATAACTAACAATCTCCCACTTGCACTAGGGGCTATCTGCTGTGGTATCACATACCCAACAATCAGCTGTGGATGAAGTATCTCATACTCAACCATCCTATAAAAGTCACTACAGGGAAATAGGCCTCTGTGAGTGGATCCGCGATGTTGTCCTCTGTGTCTACTCTCCTAACCTCGATCTCCCTGGAGATCAGCCATCTCCATGATCAGGCAATACTGCCTAAGAATATGTCTGGATCTCTGATGGAACGGGGGTTCCTAAGCATAAGCCACAACTCCATTGTCACACTATGGTAGGAACTAAGTTCATCTCGTGAACTATTATATATATCCAGACTGCCTCTTTGGTAGCATCCTTGGTAGTGATTTATCCTGCCTTTATCGTCTAGTGTGTCATGGTATCTAGCTTGGAACTCTTCCAACATACCGTCCCTCCACTGAGGGTAAGACAATGCCTGTGACTGACATTCAGTCGACCTTACCACCCTGGAACCATTCCAGTGATTCTCCCCAGGATCGATTGATACCATCTTACTACAACTAGTGAGAATCCTAACATCCAATTAGATCTATCTCATAGATATAAAACCTAGGATTTAGGAGGTATCACTTTGATCCTTATATGGAGAATCCTTGTGGTAAGAGGAGATTGACCGAGCGTAGCATAGGAAACTCCTTTCCTATCAAGAGTATGTCATCCACGTACAATATGATGATCACTTCCATACTCTCTACTACCTTTTTGTATATACAAGGTTCATCTACCATTTTGATGAAGTCAAACTCTTTGACTACCACATCAAAACAGACATTCCAACTCTGCGATGCCTGCTTTATCCCATAAAGCAACTTGCACACGTTTCCGCTGCTCCCACTGTCTACGAAGCCCTCTGGCTTTGTACTTATAGACGCTCTCTTCTAAATTATCATTTAAAAAAGCTGTCATGACACCCAACCGCCAGAAATCGTAGTCATGGTATGTAGCAATGACAAGTTGGATCTGGATGGACTTAAGCATAGCTTTGAAAGTCTCAACTTTTCCATGTACACCAAGTAATCTTCTCAAGATATACTTGCTCCTGATGGGGATTTAACCCTTCAGATAAAGCAACCAAAGTCCATACTTTGTTCGTGTATAAGAATTCCATCTCAGATCACGTTAGCATCAAGCCATTCTTACAGAGTCACCACTCTTGATGGCCTGCTCGAACTGGTTAGGTCATCATCTCATGATGCAATCCTCGCTCCCACTGTCATATAGAAAACCGAAGTATCTCTCAGGTGGGTGAGGAACCCTACTAGATTGGCGGAGAGGCTGAGCTTCGTTAGAAACTATTGAATCCTTCGAGTTTACCAAATCATCAGCTGCAGTTTGTATAGCTGGAACCTTTTCCAGTTCTACCTCATGACCACTAATTTCTTCACAAGAAATTCCCTTTCACAAAGGTGGCATGCTGAGAAAAAAAACATCTTTTGTTCCTCGATGTGGTAGAAGATATTCCTTTGCTAATGCTTGGGATATCCAACAAACATCCGCAGAACTGACCTTTCCTCGAGCTTGTCTGGATTATTCTTTTAGATATAGGCCGGACAACCCCAAATGTTATCTTCCTTAAGAGATGGGCTCTTCCCATACCATATCACATATGGAGTGGCAGGCAGCTGATTTGATTGGAACCCTATTCAATAGGTATGCAGCTTCACAAGTGTATAACTCCCAAATGGAAATAGGAAACTCAGTAGTACTCATCATAGAGCACACCGTATCTAATAGGGTGTGATTGCTCCGCCCCGATATACCGACGTGCTGTGGTGTATGCGGAGGAGTAATGCTGAGAGAGAGAATCTCATTCTCCTTTAAAATAGTCCAGGAATTCCATGCTCAAGTATTCTCCTCCTTGATCTCATAATAGGACATAATACTTATACCCGTTTTTGGTTCTCTACTTCTAAATTATATTCTGTGAATATCTCAAAAGGTTCGGACTTGTGTTTCAACAGGAACATATTTCTGAATCTTGAGAGATCATCAGTGAATGTAATGAAGTACAAAAAACCGGTCCTAGCATATGTAGACAGGGGACTTTCATACATCAGCATGTATCAATCCCAAGAGTTAAGTAACACTTTCTCTGTTTCCAGTAAACGGAGCTATGGTCATCTTATCTTTGTGACATGACCGGCAAGTTTCACAAGATGTAAATTCAAACTGATTTAAATATGCATCTTTATGTAACTTTACCTAGTCAGGTCGCATCGATATGACCTAGTCTATAATGCTTCAAGAAGGATTCGTTCATTTCTGAACTTTTCCTCTTGTGTGTGTTCTGTATACTAAGAACTGTGGTTTGATTTAGAACGTTTATGCTTTTAGATAACGTGCCTGAACCGATCAACTCTTGATATAGGAAATGTTCAAAACATTATCCAACAATACAAAATTATATCCTTCTTTACTAATAAAGATAATGATATGATATTGTATATCAGGTTCGGTATTTAATAACATTCATTCAGAATCAATGTATTCTGGTAATACAAGGTGATAACTGGCAATAAACTTGGCTGCAATACTTGCATCATTTCCAACTCTTGAAACTTATCACCCGTTCTCAGTTCTTTACCTTTCTGTAGCACATGTAACAGACTGCATATCCGGGATCCTGATCCGGTATCAGATACCCAGGACATAGAGGATACTGAGAAACAGTTCTTTGTAATGAAACACACCTGAAGAAGATGCATCAGCATGCATTTTCTTCGTTTGGGCGGCACGGGAATTCTGGTAATCCCCAATTTCCTACTCGGTCTTATAACATTTATAAGTTGGAGCGGGACCAATGTTCCCTAGAGCAGTATAACAAGCGGGTTCGGTCAAAACATCCGTATTATTATCTTGATTAAGGCGTGATATGGTCGCTACCTGGAGAGAGAGAGAAGAAAACACTCAGCGTATGCTCTTACAAGATTAGATTGGTTATATCTAATCAGGATGTCTCCCACTGTTTTAGTCAAATGTTCCTACAAACCCTAAAAGGAAAAACTAGCCGGGATTAATTACACGCTACAAGTTCGCCAATCTTTTAGCCAGGCTAGTGCCGGTACTTTGAGGGAGGTTCCCCGTGCTTTCACACGGACCTAATTAAAATAAACCCCGTTAACACCTTTCTAGACACCTACTCGATCGGCTAATTGTAATGTGTAAAACTCTCCCAAGAGTAACTCTTACTCGCCGTGGGTATCGGGATCCAACTATCTCATAGAAGGTATGAAATCTCATTGCAAATTTCAATACTTGAAATTCTTAATAATATTTTACCCCTAGCGTCCTATGACCTTGACGAATGCCAACAAACCATAGTCCACTAGTCAAGTTCAACCCGTACATTTCTTGATTGAATTAAACCCACCCATACGACCCTTGACGAAAGCCAACAAAGTCGTACGACTACCCTAATCCAATCGCATCTTATGCTTTTAGCAGATAAGCACTAATTAGTTACCGCACACTATGCCTTGACGAAAGCCAACAAACGTAGCATGAGTACTAAATAGTATCTATCTGAAATGACGGAGGGCTACGCAGGTTTTTCAGAAAACCATGAGCGTAATGAACTTGATATCGTTGTAGAAACTAGTGATTTTGAAAAGAAGTGTTTTTGAGGCTTTTTTAGTTTCGCTAAAGAGGTCACTCCCGGTGAAGCGATCTCGGCTCTTTCCTATCGAATAAGGTGCTGGATATTATACAAGGAATACCGCTATGCAAAGCAAGAACTATAGAAGCAATCAAAAACTAAACTGAGTGATTTGTAGCATTTGCCAGTTTTGCTAAAGAGGTCACTCCCGGTAAAGGGATCTCGGCTCTTTCCTTATCGAATAAGGTGCTGGATATTCTATAAGGAATACCGCCATGCAAAGCAAAAACTAGAGCTACCCTTTTTGAAAATTTGATTCTACAACATCTTTAGGTTTATTTTCTTTCATTAATCTTATTAATGAAGTCCCATCAATTAATGTTTCCTTAAACATCACAGAAGAAATGAAACAAAAATAGAACGTACGCTTATGCCATCCGCATTCACCACGGGGCCCCATCATGCACCGTTAGGTTACTTAACTACCGGCAGAGTGGGGGCTAGACTAGCGCGGGTGCAAAACATAAGCAACGTTTAATATATATATCTTATATATAATATTACATTCGTCTCACGCAGTTATATGATCAACATCACAGAACACAGCAGCAAAAGATAAACATATGTAATATTGGATATACTAGGATGTCCGTGTTTTAAATTTAGCCTGTAATGTAAAACACGGATTCCACGGTCGTGAAGAATAGCCAAACCCACATCCCATAGACCCCTACGAGAGCGGCAAGTAACCCTGCCAATTCTAGAGTTAGGAAACCCGGTCTCAACTCCTTGAGATGGTCTTCCACGGGACTCTAGAACCCGGTTACTTATGCTCCCCACCTTGGGTCTATCCTAATGCGGAAAAGTAAATAATATACAACAGGTGACAACACCCTCATTCCGGAAGTGCCCCAATAAAAGAATATTACATACAAATTTTACATGAATGAAAAAGAAAGCTCTCATCTCACATAAAACCCCCGGCTATTCTTTCACGACGATCCAATAAGACATATCAGCAACACATGACATCACATATCATCAACGTAAGTAAATATGTATATTCCGAAACTGGTTGTCATATAGCAACGAGATCTGGATACCCACACATTACACTTACGGTCGTAGAAAAGAAATTGTAAAACTACAATAATTAGAATCCGTATATCCTTAGACATCATAAACCCGGAATATCGCATATTCCGGATTTCATGCTAAACTGTAAACCTTGTATTTTAGTCTCAAATTGAAAACACTTTTCAATTATCTTAGTCGGGTAATTCAACAAGATTCCCGACTACAATATCAAATACTCGTTGGAAACTTTAGTAGATGGCCGCACCCCCGATGTCGGCGACGAAGTGCACTAAGGAGGAACACCATGGCCGCGAGCACTCGAGTGGGTGCTTTTTGGCAACGAGGTTCTCCTACAGTCACTTGGTCGCGACTATGTGGCGTGGCTGTCTACTAGAGTTGCCCGGCGAGTGTTCACGTACAATACGTGATTGCGACGGAGTTTTGATCCGAATCAAAACATCGTGGCAATAGATTAATCGAGACTATCATACTAGATTCACAATATACTATATACATTACCAGTTTTCACAAAACCAATAAGACAGATTCTAACAATTGTATCACATATCATCAAGATCTATACGGCGCCAAATATTTCGATCGGTTTAACAAAATCCAGAGAACTTAACAACATGAGAATCATAGTTAAAAATACCCAGAAAGTGCAATATACAAACATGGAGCAGCACAAGAAAAATGGAACCACATCTCCTCAAAACGGCGGCGGAACCGCGGCCAAAACAAGGTTTGTGCGGCGGTTCTGCGGCGCTTTGAAGGAGTTGGGTCTCCAAATTTCTTGAGGCTCCATATAAAGGCCTGCACCTATTTCTGCATATTTTTAATTTCAAAAATTCCAACATTTGAAAAATTCGACAGAAACTTGTAAAAAACCGTATTTCGAAAATCGATCGAACTCTTTAGTATCGTAACGACCTACCCAAATCTTCTAGCTTGGCTCTGATACCATGAAGGACTACCTTAGCACCATGATGAGATTATAGAAGCATCTACCATGCCAAATTCAAATATTTCTTGGTGCTAAGCTAGACTAACAAGATCTTTAACTAGATTATTAGGGTTTTCTTTAGATTATATGTAAACTAGAGAGAAGGAAAGATATTTTTACCTTGGTAGAACCAAGTCTTTCTCTTCAATATGCTATGTGTAGTAGTCCCACGACTCCACAAGGCTTCTCTTGAGACTTTGAACAAGCTTCCTTCGTTGCCTTCGCACCAAAGATGATCCACCTCGAAGCTCCTACTAGTTCAAGCTACCACTACACTAAACCCTTTAGTGTATGAAACACATCACACTAATTTGCTAAAATGGTGTGAGATGATGAACTAGCGGATGTTAAGAGCTCGCTAATTTGTACTCAAGCTTCATGATTCACATCTCATGTGAGGGTTGAAGCTTGAGAAAAAGCAAGAGGAGGAAGAAGAAGCAGGAGCAAGCCTGAGCAAGAAAAATGGCTAAGTCTTTTGGAATGAACAAGAATCAATGATAATTCTTGACCCCTCACTCATTCAAGCATGGAATTATGCAATATTAAATTGCAACCATGCTTGAATAGTGAGTCAAGAATGAATAAACAAGTATTTAACCCATGCTTGCAACCATGCTTCATTTTACACCTCATTTCTATTTTCACAAAATAGAAAAGAAAATGCCATGCTTCATTTTAATATATATATATATATATATATATCATATATATTAATATATATTTAATGAAGATTAATTAGTGAGAAAATGATATTAGTTAATATATAATTATATCACATATAATTTATAGTACATTATTAAATCAACACTTGATCTAATAATACGGTTATATTATATACGACCGTCGAATATCGTTTATCTGTATATAACATTATCGAATCAACGTTTGATTCGACAATTTGGTTTTATCACATATGACTGAACTGATAACAGATGACTGCCAGATTACACTACGGTATCACATACTCGTATTTAATCAGGCCCACACACATATCACATATGTGTCCTACTTCGTTTCGCTTGTACCAGGGAACTTCTGTGTGGGACTCTAAAGACTCATCAATATGCCGACAGTAGGTGATGATCATATCAGTCACCTACAAGCCGTCAGCGGTACTAGCTGGACGTAACGGCTATCCGGGTATTGAGCGATATGAAGGTCAACAAGCAAGCCTGTCCACAGTCTCTATGAAGCCTATCAGTAACACTACCGTACAGTCCGGTCTCTTCGTCTGATATGTCGCATATCATGTCTAGGGGTGGAAATCGTCAGACCCCAGTAACGTAATAAGTCATGTCGATGTGAGGCTCATAACAGGTCGAGAAACTACAGATTACACTTATCAGTAGATTTCCATATCAGCCCTGGCCAGGGACTTCCAGTTATTGCCAATCGAACATAACGCAATATCAACCCCCAATACCGGGAGAGACGAAACCCCTCCTATCGCTCATTGCCTCCATACGACTCGGTACTGTACCCAAAATCCACCTGTTTGCACGACTCCTCTTGAGCGTGGTAGGGAGGAAATCAAAGCACAGTGGGAGTCACATAAGACTCTATGACAATCTCGGGTCTATAGACTAACCTGTACCAGTGTCACCAGAGGACTGCTAACTGACGATAGGTATACTACCACATAGGAGTCCTCGGTGAGTCCTGTTCAGTGTACCCAGTCTCCACTGAGCACCCGTATACCCTCTCTGATGTCAAACACCAATGGATGTGGGATCATCCATCGCCCATCATATAGGTCAAGAGGCGTATACGCTATTCTACTCTGGAATATCGATGCCCTGTCTCGATATTCCCTCGACTAGGAACAATTGAAGGATGTACTTGTGAACTACCCTGGCCCCACTAGTATGGTCTACATCATAGTCCTGGCAGTCAAGTACATATCCTAAGGGCTTTATCAATATGTGAGATAAAGAGTAACCAGATAGCATACTATCATGTCGAGCAAAAAAGTCCTCCCTATATATGTCCAAGCATCCACTACAATATAAATCGTATGTACAGTAATGGCCTCTACGGCATACATATAACTAACATATGATCACCATCATACTGCTGGTAGTCTAGAAAGAATCCTAAGGGCTCCATCAACATGTAATAGTGATCTGTAATGTCACCTAAAGCATGTACATGATGATAAAGACATACCAGATAGCATACTATCATCTTGAGTAAGACTGTTCTACCAGTATAGGTCCTCCCTCAATCATTGCAATCATGTGCCTGCAATCCAATAATTGACTTGATGGCACTATAGCCAACAACCTCCCACTTGCACTTAAGGTTTATTATTGCGGTGTCGCATACTCACAGCCCGTGTGATACCGAACACCCAACTACTCTACTAATCAGTTTCACAAAGCTCGTTTGTAAAACTATTGTGTTCGAGAAATAAGCTCAGTGAGTGGATCCGTCCTGATGTTTCGTTCTATATCTCTCTTAATCTCAAGTTCACGGTGAAAGCCATCTCCCGAAATGAGCAATACATGTCTTAGAATATATCTAGATATCTGATGGGAACTAGTTCACAAATGAACTCCAAATCCAGCAAACTTCTTAAACTGTATCGTCAACTGAATTTAATCAGTATCCTGCACCATGCCTCCCTCAGTATCCCCTTGGACCACCTATCCAAACTACTGCCCCTCGTGAGAGGGAAAACTATAACTGTGACAGTCACTCTGTCATCCAGGTCACTTTGGAAGCCTGGAATGATCACTGTCTCCCGAAGGAGGCTGTCGTTATCAAATCCCTAGAACATATACTTATGTTCATAAAACTGCTTCCGAACGTTTCTCCAGGATTGGATTAATATATCTACTTATTGCATCTAGTGCAAAAACAACATCTGGTGTGGTACTTGACATCTCATGATTGACTCAATTGCCTAAGCAAGTGATATGCCAATCGTGCACATCCCTCTCCCCTTTAGTCTTTAAGGCACCTTTAGAGAGGGTGACTCCATCACCTGTTGGTACACCACCATGCCAGGAGTCGTCCATTCTGAAACACCTTTAGAATACTGTCTAAGTACCCGGATTGGGACACTACCCAAATCTAGATATTAAACCATAGATCTAGTAACCAGAATGCCTGATATTTTATCTATATCCTATGTGGTGAAACCACTCTGTGACAAACACAGTATAACCGATCGTAGTATAGGAATTTTACTTCCTACAACGTGCATGTTATCCAAATACCAGGACATCACACCCTACTACTTTCTTAACAGATCCATCTCCTATTCTGATGAAGTCAATGCCTATGACTGTAACATCAAAAATAGATGATCTATCTCCTCTATATCTGCTTTAGTCTATAAATAGACACAAGCTACTTTTCCACCATGCTTCCGCTACTCCCACTGACTACGACAACCCTCTGACATAGTCATATACACGTGCACTTCTAAAGCTAGTTCAGAACGACGCTATACTCATCCTGCTGTCGGGTCTCATAGTCTGGAACAATAGCAGTGTCAAGTCTGGGTAAATAAGAACCTCCTGTCACCGTCCTTGAGGATACCGGAGTACCTCTCGGGTGCCTGATGTTACCCACCATATCTGCGGAGTGGCTAATGGAATGCCAAACCTGATTGAATCATTAGGTTCTATTAAATTTTCAGTAATCGTCTGTTGTTCTGGAATCACTTCCAGTTCTACCATACTCCCACTACTGTTTTTCTGAAAAAATCCGTTTTAGTAAAACTGTAGCGAGTCAAGAACAATAACACTATTGATCTTCTAGATGGTTGAAAATTAACCCTCATCATAGCCCGAGTTAACCCACAAACTGCCATTATAGAAATGCGCCTTGAGTTATCCAGAGTCTGGTTTTAAGCATAAGCCGGACAACTCCAAATACCTTAACATCGTTAAGATATGATCCATTCTATATACAATAAAGAAACAGAGGCACTGATTTAATTGGAACCAGATTCAAATCATGCAGCTGTCTCCAGTGCATGTCAACTAAATGGAGAGAGACCGAACAACATTACTCAACTTAGGAGTGCATCCAATTATGAGTAACCTGAAAGAGAAACAAGTTTCTCTTAATCATTACTATCGACTGAATACCAAACACAAGTATCTACATTTTCGATTGTAGGGTTCCTAGGCACACTATAGAGGTCTCACAAGGCATCAACCATGCCAATTTCAAATTTTATGGGTGCCGAGAAACCCTAATACGGATCGTCGACTAGAATTCTAGGCGAAACATTAAACTAGTTAACGACTTAACTAAAGGAGAGAGGCTACAACCTTTGTAGATCCGTTTCTCCACTTCCTTAGCTCCACGTAGGCGTCCTCTCGCTGTCCATCTCGAATCCCGAACTCAATCGTCGGCTTCATCGGAGAAATGGGCGGGCTAGGTCGTCGGCTTCGTGCCGAAGATGATCTACGTCGAGGCATCACAAGTTCAAGCTCCAACTTCACCAAGTTGTGAAACTTATGAAGAAAACACCCTATACTACTTGGCAAGAGGTAGAGGATGAAGAAATAGGAGGTGGGTTCACTTTAGAATTGGATTTCTCACTCTTTTTCTCAAGGTGCCATTGATGAAGGCAAGGTTTTCTTCATGAAGATGAAGAAGAAGAAGAAGATAGAATATGATAAGTATTGTTAAAAGAATAATAAAAATCAATACTTATCATCTTCTAACCTTGGTTAAGTGTAGAGAATAGACCATGGTAAAGTGAGAATGGTTAGGTTTAAGCATGAAGACAAAATGGTCACTTTAGTCAAAGCTTCATGAAGCTTCATCAAGCTTCACGAAAGAAAGAAACCATTTTGTTTTCTTTTATTTATTTATCAAGAAAGAATAGATAAATAAATAAATAAGTAAATAAATCAAAACCCTAACTATTATCATAACCATGGTTTAAGTCTTAACACAAAACCAATTTACATGCATCATCAAACATAACACATTGTAGTGTACAAAAGTATATCACATATACAACTTGTGAACTACAAGTGAGAAAATCCTTTTAAAGTGAACCAATACTAGTTAATGCAAAGTAATATATCAAATATATAATTATACATTAAATCATTAAATCAACACTTGATTCAATGATCCGGTCATGTCGCACATAACCGACTAGTATCCAATGTATCGACTTATCGAATCAATCTATGATTCGATAACTAGGTTATATCGCATATAACCAATTGAAACATTCATCGCGAGAATGAAATACGGTATCACATACACGCATTATTCTCGGACCCGCACATATCTCATATGCGCTCCTATTTCGTTTCGCTTGAGCCAGGAAACCTCTGTGTAGGACTCTAAAGACTCGTCAATACGCCGGTAGCAGACGATGATCATATCAAGCATCCACAAGCCGCAAGCGGTCTGCTAAACGTAACGGCCACCCGGGTATTGAACGATCAGAAGATCGACGAGCTAACCCACTTACACTCCTGTGAATCCAACCAGTAACACTTACCATACAGTCCGGTCTGTTCGTCTGATATGTCGCATATCAAGTCTAGGGGTGGTAAACGTCAGACCCCAATAACCGATAAGTCGTGCCGATGTGAGGCTCATAACGGGTCGAGAAACTACTGGTAATACTTACCAGCAAATCTCTGATCAGCCCCGGCCAGGGACTTCCCTGTCACGGCCAATCGAGCACAGCGCAACATCAACCCCCAATACCGGGAGAGACGAAACCCCTCCTATCGCTCATTACCTCCATGTGACTCGGGACTGTACCCAAAGACCACCGTTTTGCACGCCCTCATGGACGTGGTAAGGTGGAGATCAAAGCACAGTAGGAATCACACAAGACTCTATGACGATCTCGGGTCTATAGACTAACCTGTACAAGTGTCACCTGAGAACTGCCATCTGACGTGAGGTATAATACCATCTGGGAGTTCTCGGCGAGTCCGTCCAGTGTACCCAGTCTCCACTGAGCACCCGTATACGATCTCTGATGTCAAACACCAATGGATATGGGATCATCCATCGCCCATCTCATGGGTCGAGAAGCGTATACGCTAGTCTACTCTGGTATATCGATGCCCCGTCTCGATACACCCACGACTAGGGACCTTGAAGGATGTACCTATGGACTACCATGCCCCCACTAGTATGATCTTCATCATAGTCCAGGTAGTCAAGTACACATCCTAAGGGCTTTACCAACATGTAACTATAAGACAGTTTAAAGAGACAAGTGTACATGTTAAGATAAAGAGCAACCAGATAGCATACTATCATATCGAGCAAGAAAGTCATCTCTATATATGTCCAAGCATCCAATATAATATACATCATCTGTACAATACTGGCCTCTAGGGCATACATACAACTAACAATCTCCCACTTGCACTAGGGCCAGCTGCTGTAGTATCGCATACCGAGCATCCCGAAGAGTCTCTCAAACTGTATCTGGGGAATGGCCTTCGTGAGTGGATCCGCCGTGTTGTTCTTCGTGTCAACCCTCCTGACCTCGATCTCCCGGCGATCAACTATCTCCCGGATCAGGTGATACCGCCTCAGAATATGCCTGGACTGCTGATGGGACCTGGGTTCCTTGGCCAAAGCCACCGCTCCATTGTTATCGCAATACAAAGGTATTGGATGCTCAATGGATGGAACCACTCCAAGTTCAGTAATGAACTTCTTGATCCAGACAGCCTCTTTGGCAGCGATGTATTCAGCCTCCATCGTCGAGTCTGCTACGGTTTCCTGCTTGGAACTCTTCCAGCTAACCGCCCCTCCGTAAAGGGTAAAGACAAATCCCGACTCCGACTTAGAGTCGTCCTTATCACTCTGGAAGCTCGAATCGGTAAAGGACTCCACTTGGAGTTCTCCGTTACCATACACCAAGAGCATCTCTTTAGTCCTTCGTAAGTACTTGAGAATGCTCTTCACAGCTGTCCAGTGACTCTCTCCAAGATCAGCTTGATACCTGCTCACTACACTTAGTGAGTATGCAACATCGGGTCTGGTACATAACATCGCGTACATGATAGAGCCTACAGCCGAAGCATAGGTATCCCTTCCATGCGAGCTTTCTCTAAATCAGTCTTGGGAGACATCTCTTTAGAGAGAGTGACTCCAGAGATCGTGGGAAAGTTCCCACGCTTGGATTCATCCATACTAAACCTTTTTAGTATGGTGTCAATGTACCTGGATTGGGACAATCCCAAAATCCGTTTGGATCTATCTCTATAGATCCTGATCCCCAATATGCAGGAGGCATCACCAAGATCTTTCATTGAGAATCTTTGTGATAAGAAGAGCTTGACCGATTGCAGCATAGGAATATCATTTCCTATCAAGAGTATGTCATCCACGTACAATACGAGGAAGACAACCTTACTCCCTGCTACCTTCTAGTAAATACAAGGTTCATCTGGGTTTTTGACGAAATCAAACTCTTTGATAATGACGTCAAAGAAGATGTTCCAACTCCGCGATGCTTGCTTTAATCCATAAATGGATTTAAGCAGCTTGCACACCTTCCCGCTGCTCCCACTGTCTACGAAGCCCTCTGGCTGAGTCATGTACACGCACTCTTCTAAATCACCATTTAGAAAGGCGGTCTTAACATCCATTTGCCAGATTTCGTAATCATGATATGCAGCGATGGCAACCGTGATCCGGATGGATTTAAGCATAGCCACTGGAGAAAAGGTTTCGTCATAGTCCACACCTGGTCTTTGACGAAAACCCGTTGCAACAAGTCTAGCTTTGAAAGTCTCCACTTTCCCATCTACACCAAGTTTTTTCTTGAAGATCCACTTGCTCCCAATTGGTTTTACCCCTTCAGGAGCAACTTCCAAAGTCCATACTTTGTTGGTGTACATGGATTCCATCTCGGACCGCATAGCATCCATCCATTTTACCGAGTCCCTACTCGTGATGGCCTGCTCGAAGCTAGTTGGGTCATCATCCTCCATGATGCAATCCTCGCTCCCACCATCCATGAGAAAACCGTAGTATCTCTCAGGTTGGCGAGGAACCCTACTAGATCGGCGGAGAGGCTAGGGTTCGTCGGGTACTACTGAATCCTCTGGTTCTACCAAATCTTCTGTTGTAGCTTTTGTAGCTGGAACCTCTTCCAGTTCTACCTCATGACCACTAATCTCTTTTTCAAGAAATTCCTTTTCTAAAAAGGTGGCATGCCGAGAAACAAATACTCTTTGTTCCTCAGGGTGGTAGAAGATATACCCTTGTGAATTCTTGGGATATCCTATAAATTTGCATAGAACAGAACGTGCCTCGAGTTTGTCCGGATTTTGTCGTTTGACATAGGCTGGACAACCCCATATCTTAACATAGTTAAGACATGGTCTCTTTCCTTTCCATATCTCATATGGAGTGGTAGGCACAGATTTGGTTGGGACCATATTCAATAGATGTATGGCTGTCTCAAGCGCATACCCCCAGAAGGAAATAGGTAACTCAGCTGTGCTCATCATAGAGCGCACCATATCTAATAGGGTGCAGTTCCTCCGTTCTGATACACCATTATGCTGTGGTGTATATGGAGGAGTCAGCTGAGAGAGAATCCCATTCTCTTTTAGGAAGTCCAGGAATTCATTGCTCAAGTATTCACCTCCTCGATCTGATCTAAGGATTTGAATACTTTTTCCGGTTTGGTTCTCGACTTCTTGTTTATATTCTCTAAATTTCTCAAAAGCTTCAGACTTGTGTCTTATCAAGTACACATGTCCGTATCTTGAGAGATCGTCAGTGAATGTAATGAAGTACGAAGAACCATCCCTGGCATGTGTAGACATTGGACCGCATACATCACTATGCACTAGTCCCAAGAGTTCCGTAACTCATTCTCCGTGTCCCGTAAACGGAGTTTTGGTCATCTTGCCTTTGAGACATAATTGGCAAGTGTCATAAGATGAAAATTCGAATGGTTTCAAATATCCATTCTTATGCAACTTAGCCAGTCGTGTCGCATTGATGTGACCCAGTCTACAATGCCACAAGAAGGATTCGTTCAGTTCTGAACTCTTCCTCTTGTGTGTGTTTGTTATGCTCAGAACTGTTGATTGATTTAGAACATAAATGCCATTGCACAACATGCCTGATCCAACCAACTTTTGGTTACGGAAAATGTTCATAACGTTATCCTGTAATACAAAATTATATCCCTCTTTACTCAACAAAGAAACCGATATAATGTTGCATATCAGGTTCGGCATGTAATAGCATTCGTTCAGAACCAATATATTACCAGTTGGTAATGCAAGGTGATATTCCCCGACAGTCTTAGCTGCAACAATTGCACCATTTCCAACTCTAATGTCTTTATCACCTTTTCCAAGTTCTCTACCTTTCCTAAGCCCATGTAACTGATTACATATATGGGATCCTGACCCGGTATCTAATATCTAGGACGTAGAGCAAATGGAGAAACTGTTCTCAGTAACGAACACACCCGAAGAAAATGCATCATCATGTACTTTCTTCATTCGGGTGGCATGGGAATCCTGGTATTCCCCTATATCCTGTCCAGTCCTATAACTCTTATAGGAAAGAACGGAACCAACGTTCCCCAGCACAGTATAACATGCGGGTTCGGTCAATACATCCATATTATTATCTTGATTAAGGCATGAAATGGTCGCTACCTGGAGAGAGAAAGAAGAAAACACTTTAGCGTATGCTCGTGCAAGATCAGATTGGTTATTATCTTATCTAATCAGGATGGCTCCCACTAGTTTTTATCAAATCTTCCTTCAAACCCTAAAAGGAAAGACTATCCGGGATTAATTACACCCTACAACTTCGTCGATCTTTCAGCCAGGCCAGTGTCGGTACTTTGAGGGAGGTTCCCCGTGCTTTCGCACGGACCTAATTAAAGTAAACCTCGTTTTCCCAGAGGCGTAACCTCGTTGACACCTAATTGATCGGCTAATCGTAGTGTGTAAAACTCTCCCAGGAGTAACTCTTACTCGCAGTGGGTATCGGGATCCAACTATCTCATAGAAGGTATGCAATCTCATTGCAAATTTCAACACTTGAAATTCCCAATAATGCTTTTGCCCCTAGCGTGCTATGACCTTGACAAAAGCCAACAAACCACAGCCCGCTAGTCAAGTTCAACCCGTACATTTCTTGACTGAATTAAACCCACCCGCACGACCCTTGACGAAAGCCAACAAAGCCGTACGACTACCCTAATCCAGTCGCATCATATGCAGCAGATAAACAGCACATAGCTACCGCACACTACACCTTGACGAAAGCCAACAAATGTAGCACGAATACTATATTTAACTTATCTGAAATGACGGAGGGCTACGACAGGTTTTTCTGAAAACCTATTGCGTAATGAACTTGATATCGTTGTAGAATCAAATGAAGTTTTGAAATGGAGTGATTTTGAGGCTTTTCTAGTTTTGCTAAAGGGGTCACTCCCGGTGAAGGGATCGTCGGCCCTTTCCTCGTCGAATGAGGTGCGGGATATATCATATATATCGCTGTGCAAAGAAGAAACTATAGAAGCAATAAAAAACAAACCGAGTGTGTAGCATCTGCCAGTTATTTCTAAAGGAGTCACTCCCGGTGAAGGGATCCCGGTCCTTTCCTCATCGAATAAGGTGCAGGGTATATCATATATACCGCTATGCAAAGCAAGAACTGTAGCTACCTGTTTTGTTTAAAATTTGGTTCTACAACATCTTAGGTTTCTTTTCATTCATTAATCACATTAATGAAGTCCCATCATTTAAGTCACCTAAAACATCACAGATAAATACGACGTACACTTATGCCACCCGCATTCGCCTGGATGTCCCCTCGTGCACCGTTAGTTTAGGTAACTAACGGCAGAGCGGGGCAGGGCTAGCGCGGGTGTAAAACATAAGTAACGCCTATATAATATATCATATATACTATATACTGTATCTATCACAGAACATCACATGATCACATCACAGATATGGCAGCAGAAGAAACATATGAAACATTGGATATACTAGGACGTCTGTGTTTTCAATACGAGCCAGTATAAAACACGGATTCCACAGTCGTGATGAATAGCCAATCCCACACCCCTAGACCCCTACGAGAGAGGCAAGCAACCCTACCAATTCTAGGGTTAGGAGACCCGGACTCGACTCCTCAAGATGGTCTCCCACTGGACCCTAGAACCCGGTTACTTGTGCTCCCCTCCTTGGGTCTATCCTAGTGCAGAAAAGTAAATAATATACAAAGGGTGACAACCCCCGCAACCTGGAAGTGCCCCAAATAAAAGAATATTACATACAAGTTTTTACATGAATGAAAATGAAAAACACTCATCTCACATAAAAAAACCCCGGCTATTCAAACACGACGATCCAATATAACATATCCAGCAACACAAAACATCACATGTCATCAACGTAAGTAAATATGCGCATCCCAATTGTCGTTGACATATAGCAACGAAACCGGCGATATCACATATTACACTTACGGTCACAGAAAAGAAAGTGTAAAACTACAACAGTTGGAATCCGCAACCTCTTTAGACATCGTATGCCTAACACTTATAAACCCCGCATTTTAGTCCTATTATCGAAAATTCTTTTCAATATGAAGTGAGACTAAACCGCTAGATTTATAACATTCATTCAGTTATCTCATAACTGTTTGTGAATTCCAATTATTGTATCCCATTCCGGATAAATAGAAAATATTAAACTTTCCGATCGAACATTCGAACACCCAAGTTTTCCCGAAACCGTTGAACACATGAAATAAATTCAAAGACATTCACTTCATGCCTCAGTACCAACGGTCCAGCCGTAGAAGGGTCAAGCCAACGCCTAACATGTGGCACGCCGTACTGCCCCAAACCCGAAGGTTCAAAGGGCAGTTCAAGACGGTCACATAATCGAGTTAAGGTTTGTTGTCTTCTAGAGGGACCATCGCGTTACTTGCACTACTCAGAACGTCCTTAAACCACAGAAAAATCCAACACTTGGAAATTTTCCGGCAGGGGAAAAGTTGGGTATTTATATCCAGTCGAACTTTTTAACATATTTAAAAATTATCCGGAAAAACACATAGACAAAACTTGATAATCCGATCAAATCTTCGATTCCCAATGCAACCCCAGAATACTCAACTCTTGAGTCAATTTAAAAATTCCCAGAAAACTCAGCACTGTGAAATAGGAATTACTGTGCAAAGTAGGAGGGCTTACGTCATCATTAGGCCGCGGAACCGCCGCAGAAGCCATGCTTCTGCCGCGGTTCCGCCGCATACTCTACTGTTCATTTGAAAAAATTTGCACCGCAATTCTTAGAATTCCCTGCTGAATTTTTTAAGCATTTTTAATCTGGAAAAATCCCAGTTTTTGAAAAAAATCCAGAGAGCACATCGGGAATTAGGGTTTCGGTTCGATCGGGTTTCAAACGTCGTCTACTCTTCGCCTAAGGCTCTAGCTAGGCTCTGATACCACTGTAGGGTTCCTAGGCACACTATAGAGGTCTCACAAGGCATCAACCATGCCAATTTCAAATTTTATGGGTGCCGAGAAACCCTAATACGGATCGTCGACTAGAATTCTTGGCGAAACATTAAACTAGTTAACGACTTAACTAAAGGAGAGAGGCTACAACCTTTGTAGATCCATTTCTCCACTTCCTTAGCTCCACGTAGGCATCCTCTCGCTGTCCATCTCGAATCCCGAACTCAATCGTCGGCTTCATCGGAGAAATGGGCGGGCTAGGTCGTCGGCTTCGTGCCGAAGTTGATCTACGTCGAGGCATCACAAGTTCAAGCTCCAACTTCACCAAGTTGTGAAACTTGTGAAGAAAACATCCTATACTACTTGGCAAGAGGTAGAGGATGAAGAAATAGGAGGTGGGTTCACTTTAGAATTGAATTTCTCACTCTTTTTCTCAAGGTGCCATTGATGAAGGCAAGGTTTTCTTCATGAAGATGAAGAAGAAGAAGATAGAATATGATAAGTATTGTTAAAAGAATAATAAAAATCAATACTTATCATCTTCCAACCTTGGTTAAGTGTAGAGAATAGACCATGGTCAAGTGAGAATGGTTAGGGTTAAGCATGAAGACAAAATGGTCACTTTAGTCAAAGCTTCATGAAGCTTCATCAAGCTTCATGAAAGAAAGAAACCATTTTGTTTTCTTTTATTTATTTATCAAGAAAGAATAGATAAATAAATAAATAAGTAAATAAATCAAAACCCTAACTATTATGATAACCATGGTTTAAGTCTTAACACAAAACCAATTTACATGCATCATCAAACATGACACATTGTAGTGCACAAAAGTATATCACATATACAACTTGTGAACTACAAGTGAGAAAATCCTTTTAAAGTGAACCAATACTAGTTAATGCAAAGTAATATATCAAATATATAATTATACATTAAATCATTAAATCAACACTTGATTCAATGATCCGGTCATGTCGCACATAACCGACTAGTATCCAATGTATCGACTTATCGAATCAATCTACGATTCGATAACTAGGTTATATCGCATATAACCAATCGAAACATTCATCACGAGAATGAAATACGCTATCACATACACGCATTATTCTCGATCCCGCACATATCTCATATGCGCTCCTATTTCGTTTCGCTTGAGCCAGGAAACCTCTGTGTAGGACTCTAAAGACTCGTCAATACGCCGGTAGCAGACGATGATCATATCAAGCATCCACAAGCCGCAAGCGGTCTGCTAAACGTAACGGCCACCCGGGTATTGAACGATCAGAAGATCGACGAGCTAACCCGCTCACACTCATGTGAATCCAACCAGTAACACTTACCATACAGTCCGGTCTGTTCGTCTGATATGTCGCATATCAAGTCTAGGGGTGGTAAACGTCAGACCCCAATAACCGATAAGTCGTGCCGATGTGAGGCTCATAACGGGTCGAGAAACTACTGGTAACACTTACCAGCAAATCTCTGATCAGCCCTGGCCAGGGACTTCCCTGTCACGGCCAATCGAACACAACGCAACATCAACCCCCAATACCGGGAGAGATGAAACCCCTCCTATCGCTCATTGCCTCCATGTGACTCGGGACTGTACCCAAAGACCATCGTTTTGCACGCCCTCATGGACGTGGTAAGGTGGAGATGAAAGCACAGTGGGAATCACACAAGACTCTATGACGATCTCGGGTCTACAGACTAACCTGTACAAGTGTCACCTGAGAACCGCCATCTGACGTGAGGTATAATACCATCTGGGAGTTCTCGGTGAGTCCGTCCAGTGTACCCAGTCTCCACTGAGCACCCGTATACGATCTCTGATGTCAAACACCAATGGATATGGGATCATCCATCGCCCATCTCATGGGTCGAGAAGCGTATATGCTAGTCTACTCTGGTATATCGATGCCCCGTCTCGATACACCCGCGACTAGGGACCTTTAAGGATGTACCTATGGACTACCATGCCCCCACTAGTATGATCTTCATCATAGTCCAGATAGTCAAGTACACATCCTAAGGGCTTTACCAACATGTAACTATAAGACAGTTTAAAGAGACAAGTGTACATGTTAAGATAAAGAGCAACCAGATAGCATACTATCATATCGAGCAAGAAAGTCATCTCTATATATGTCCAAGCATCCAATATAATATACATCATCTGTACAATACTGGCCTCTAGGGCATACATACAACTAACATCGATCACCTTGAAGAATCCCGATACTTGCAACATGTGGTTCTCTACTTTATTCTTGTACCTATAACTTCTCAAAACTTGGACCTTGTATTTCTACGAAATACTTGTCTAAAACTTGAGAAGTCACAAGTAAATAGAATATAGTACGAGGACCAAACCCTTTGTCCTAATAGACACTGGACAACAAACAATACTTTGTATATGTCCCCTGAGTTAAATAACTCAAACCATGTGCGTCGTAGGTTGAAAACTGTACTATGGTTATGAAGAATTACAACGCTGTTTAATGCTCCTTACCTAACCATAAACTAATATAGGTAAATGTCATGGACATAATTTCAAAATGTTATATCTCACTTTATAAAATAAACGTACAGATATATAAGTTTGAAATTGGTGCATAACAACGGATATTCAAAACCTAATATTTGCCGTCCGGCAAAAACCCAGTCGATTTCCTCAAATATCACCAATTACAACGAATTCCGATATAATGAGGATGATCACCTAATTTCCAATAATTTACTCCCACTCATCATCTGTAAAACCATACAGATGTGAGAATCATACCTCGTAAATACATACCCTGGAGTAAGGGTCTAATTGGGAAATCAGTTTTCAATTGACAACACATAGTGAAACCGAAACATTAAAATGTTTCGTAGGGGTATCCGGGTATTCCTAGTAATACCTCTTCCATTATTAGATTTACGACTGTAACCGTATATTTCTTTGCCATCTCTCCAAATCCCTTTATTTGTCTTTACTCATTTCCTTCTGTACACCACACTTAGGCTAAATGGTTTTCTTCTTTCCCTATCGTTCGGCACCAGCCTATGATTTAGAAGAAGACTATCCAATAAGCATAATAGGTGTACTCTCCTAATTCTATGAGTACTCGCAACCTGAGAGAAGGTGATGATAAAAGACAACTGAATAAACTTTATTTTATTTCTCCTGAACCGGAGAAAAGCAAAGGTGAAGTAGGAGTGTCAATGAAATCCGCGGTTTGGTCATGAATGATAGCAGTCGCAATTTACTTTGCGCTTTTTCTAATCCCTTTATTTGTCTTCACTTAATACCTTCTCTACACCACACTTAGGGTAATTGGTTTTCTTCATTCCCTACCTTTCGGCACCTGCCTATGGTTTGGAAGAGGACTATCTAATAAGCGCAATAGGTATAACCTCTCCTAATACTAGGAGCCCTAACAACCTTAGAGAATATAAAAGGAAAAGACAACTGAATAATCCTATTCATTCTCTCCAGAACCAGAATCCATCCTCGAATTTGGAAGTTCCTCCGAGTTCGTATATAACCATACGATGGATTTATCCAATGGAAGTGGATGTTCGTAGTGATACAGGGTGTTCTGGAGAAAATCAAAGGGTAAAAGAAGGAGTGGTAATGTTATATGCAACTCAGACAATCCAAAAGCCAGTGTTTTAAGAAAGTTCGGTTAACTTGGTAACTGAATTATTGTCTAGGTTCGGGACATGGTCACTGTCAAAGAGAGAGAGAGAGAGACTCAACGTGCACTCTAACCTAGATCAGAATGGTTAATCACTTTATCTAATCAGGATGTCTCCTACTGTATCCTCAAATTCTCCTCCAAACCTGAATGAAGAATTAGTCGGGATCCCCCGAGAAGTAAACCAACTCATCAGTGGGAATCGGGATCCAACTATCATCGCATGATAACATGATGGAATCCATTCACGTTATCACACTCCAGAAGGTATGCGCATGCTTGGCAAGTTTCAGTTTCTTTAGAAACTCCCGATGTATGTTTTTACTCCTAGGACCTAAGTGACCTTGATAATGACAACATATCAAAGAGTCCCAGTCTAGTTCAACCCGTCATTATCTTGATTGCGTTAAATCCACCCGTACGAGTCCTTGACAATGCCAACATAACCGTACGACTGTCTTAACCAATCCACATATCCATGCGACAGAAAAGCATTACAGAGCTACCGAACACTACGCCTTGGCAATGCACGACATACGTAGCACGAATACTAAGCAATACTAATCTGAAATGACGGAGGGCTACAGCTGGTTTTTGGCGAAAAACCTTTAACGCAATGAACTTTATATCATTGAAGGAACCAGATAGATTTTTATAAATATATAGTGGCGAAAACCTTTGCTAAAGAGGTCACTCCCAGTGAAGGGATCTCGGCTCTTTCCTCGTAGAATGAGGTGCAGGATATTCCAACTGAATACCGCAATGCAAAGCAAAAAATAATCGACTATAGTGAAGTTATTACCCTGACGCAAATCTTTGCACAAGGGGTCACTCCTGATGAAGGGATCTCGGCCCTTGCCTCGTCGAATGAGGTGCTGGATATTCATAACCGAATACCACCGTGCAAAATAAAAGAGAACGTCCTTGTAATATAGTTTTCTGAAAATTTGTTCCAACAATATTGAATAGGTTTGTTTTCCTTGCATTGATCTGAATCAATGCAGTCCCATCAATTAATCACACCAATAAAGAACGAAAATATGATGTACGTATATGCCATCTGCATTCGCCACTGGGACCCGTCATCACCCGTTAGGTTACTTAACTAACGACAGAGCGGGGAAGGGACTAGCACGTGTGTAAAACATATACAACATCTACTAGTATATATATCAATATATAATAATCGCTCCAGGCATGATAAATGCAACATCACAGAAATGTAATAAGCATCACAGAACAATACAGATAATCTGGGAGCCTCGGGTTTCCTTTGAGCCGCAACTGATACCCGACGTCCCCCTGGTCGTATGGATAGCTTGTGCAATGAAAACCTAGACCCCTACGGGTGCGGAAAGTTACCCGCCAAAACCAGAAGCGAGGCATCCCCCTTCAGCAAAGTGAATGGGCCACCCAGCACTTCACGGAATCCGGTAACTTGAGCACCCCTCCTTGGGTCAACCTATACCCTCTACGAGTTTGGCGAATAGCCCTCCAATTCTAGAGTGAAGCCCCCTCCGTCTCAAAGCCATGAGATGCGGCTCATTGCCCTCTAGAACCCGGCTATCCGTGCACTCCACCGCGGGGTAACCCTAAACAGAAAAGAAAATAAGTACAATGGTGACATCGACCTGTTCATATCATAATTTTGCATTATTATATCCTCCATTCTTGATCATTTTACAAATAAATAGGTGTTTTTGATCCATGTCTGCTAAATAGTTGCAGGTTACAGGTTCTCGGAACAATACAGTGAAAATGGCAAAAAGACGCTATAAAGTGAGACTACGACCAACAAATAGAAAAATCTTTATCATGCCGCCTACAGTTTGAGGGAAAAATGAAGATCAACAAACATTTCGATTTCACAAAGCACGAAAGCATCACAAGATTCAAGACTTCAACACGAAGCGAACGGGAAAAGTCCACAACACTCTGCACTGTGGAAATCTGGAAGAAACTAGAAGATATACTGAAGAACCAAGTGAAGAAAATAGAAGGAAAAAGCAACAAAAAGAAGCCCTGAAGAAATGAGCAAGAGAGCCCACAAGATGGCCGCGGAACCGCGGCCGAACATGCCTTCTGGCCGCGGATCCGCGGCCATATAGGACACGTGCCGGTGCGTCGTTGCGTGTCGGTGGGAGTCGGTGCATTGACACGGTTTTCATAGGGTAGTTTTGTAATATTATATATGGATCAGATGTAAACCCTAGGGTTTTTATTATCTATAAATAGGAACCCTACAGCTCTTTTTGGAGCGTGCTTCTTTTTAGGTGCCTCTTTTGAGATGCATCTTTTTATTTCTCTAGTCTAAAATTCTCAATCCTTGTAATTGTCAATGAGTGCATCAATAAAAAAGTATGTTTTTTTAATCTTGCCTTAGTTATTTTAATTTCTTTTCTGCCTTAGTTATCTAGCAATTTTATTTCTCTGCCCTAGTTATTTATCTGCAATTTTTTATCTGCCGTAGTTAATTAAAAGAAAACCATAAAAATGAATCCGTTTATCAATTCCTTAATGAGTGAGTAGTTCCTCACTTGTTAGGGTTAGGTTTGGGGAAGCTTTAAGAGATGAAAATCTCTCACCCCTTTCTTTGCCCGTTCAACATTTTAAAGCAGACTCTATGCAAACATACACACACCGCTCACTACGGCACCCTATCCTACGAGGTAGCGGTGATACCATAGTTAAAGTCCGGTTGTGTGTGATTTCCATGAAGGTTAGGGCTAAGAGTTAAGAAATGACGGACAAGGACCAAAGGGAAGAAACCGAGTTTCTTCCGGATCGTACTAATCCCCTTTGTTAACTATTAGCTTAACACCTAAAAGTTCTTAATTAGGACATAGAAAGCGGTGAGAATAATTGACTTTCCAAACTAAGCTAATCTTAACCCTAGCAAGTTTTTTATAAACTTTCATCTCATTCTTAGATTTTAAAATAAAACCCAAAATCTTTTGGATTTAACTCGTTAAAACATAAAGAAAAGGAATCCATCTCCCTGTGGACCGACCGGTACTCAACCGGCTAGCTACCAAGCGACACCGTTATTGATTGCGGTTAATTCTTTGATCACAAATAGAATAAGCATAAAATCCCACATCAATCAAATGGCGCCGTTGCCGGGGAGACGGTAGTCTCTTTCTTTATGTAATTTTGGGGTAAAAAAATTTAAAAATTTAAAAATTTAAAAATTATAAAAATTGAAAAAATTTAAAACAAAAATAAATAAATAAATAAATAAAATAAAATAAAATAAAAATTTCATCTTGTTCTGTTTGAGAGGTATTGTGTGAATTGTGCAGGAAAAGAAGACGGTCAGATTCAGATCTGGAAAATCTCGGTGAACAAATCCAGACACAGAAGATCTGAACAGACAGAGGATAATCAAAACAGCAAACAGAAAGATTTTGGAGATCTGAACCGACTAGTAAACCACGGAACCGCGGTCATAGGCAGCAATTGGAGGCGGATCCGCGGCCTGTTGCTGACGTCAGTAACTGAAAACATCTCTGTAATCATTCTTTTCCTCTCTTCTGCCCTCTGTAGTCCTCTGAAAATTTTTCCTGCAGGGTTCTTTGCGCAAAATTCTTCTCCCTCTCCAATAAATTGTTTTTGTGCAGGATTCTTTGCGCTGCCAACTAAAAATTTTTGCAAGTGTTTTACATTTTGTGTGTTTACTGCTTTGCATTTTTAAAACGGACTTTTAAGGGGCTATAACACCAATCAAGATTGGGTGGGAATTTCATTACCATTCCTAAGACCCCAAAAATCAGTAAAAGCATTTGCATCAACCTTCGAGTTAATAAAAAATATTAGACTCAGCCAATAAGGACTGTCGCGCTCAATAGGACAAAGGAAAAGTTGTTGGCATTGGTCGTTTATCTAAACCAGACTTTGTGGTGCCTAGGCTAAACAAGTAGGAAAGGTAATTTTAAAAGGTCCGTCTCACGGTGATTCGTGAGCGGATCCCTTCTTTCTTTACTTGTGCTTACCTGGCCACAATTGCCGGTGAAGAGCCGATTTGAGGATCTCACAACTTGCCCTTTGGAACAGTTAGGAGCAGTCTAGTTGACTTAGGAGACCCTAGCTCTAGGCTTGATTGTGCATGCTTATATTATGACTGTTTGAAAGTGTGTAGTAGTCCGTACAAATTCTGCAAAAACTCTTTCTAAAAAAAAAGCACTTTCAAAAATTTCAAAAACCCAAAAACAAACAATTTCTAAAAAAAATAAAAATAAAAATAAAATTTTCTTTTAAAAAAAACTAAAACTAAAAAAATAAAAAATAAAAAAAATCAGCACATTCTTTTTCTTCTCCTTTCTTACATCATGGGTACCCCACCTCACAAAACTCTTGCCGAACTTTAGTACCCTCAACCAGACATTAATTCCTACGCTCATCGTTTTGGTTGAATTACGGACGACCCCTCCATGCCCAAAATTTCTTTGAAAGATCGAATAGAAGCTTCTAGAAGAAACAGTTGGACTCCGCAATCCACTTTGTATCAACCGTTTCAACCTTCACCACCTTCTTACGTTGATTCTCCTTTTTCGAGTCCTGTTATAACTCCGAAACCCATGTCTGTTGCTGAACATATTGAACAATCTCGTAACCGATTATTCACTCCTTTCAACACTTCCAGTTCTTGGGATCAACAAGTCCATTCATCTTTTTATCCAAATGTTGATCCTACTCCTGTCCAACCGTTCAATTCCTACCAGTCCTACCCGACTTTCGCACATTCCCTAGACATTGCTTCTACACAGCCATTTGGGAGTTTCCAGAATCCAAACAATTTTGAATCTTTTACTGAAACCCCTTCACAACCCATGTCTAGTTTGGAACAGTCGTTGGAAACTTATATTATAGTGACAAACCAACAGATGAAGGATTTGGATGCGTCCATCGCCGCCCTATTACAACCTAGTGACCCGGCAGCTCTAAATTTTCTAATGTATGATGAGGCGGTTGGACAGATTGAGAATTTGAGTGAAGAGAGTGAGCTGTGCACCCTTCCAAATCAAACCTACCCATCCCCAATTAAATCCCACAACTCCGGTTTTGAATGTCTATCAAGTGTCCCAAATGATTCACCAGTTGAAAATAAAACATTTAATGAGTTGTGCGACTTTGTAGTATTTGATTTGCCAGATTGTGAAGGGTCCCTTTCGAGTTAAACCATCACCAATCCTTTTGACCTCTACACCTCCAATCTTGAACCTGAATTGATAAATATCCATGCTTTTGATGAGGTGTCCAAAAAAATTGATTTTCACTTGATTGAGGATATTGATACAGGGAATAATTTGGATGATGAACTCGCAGATTTGGCCGAGTTTTTCTCTCCAATTCATCATCCTGAATCATTAAATGTTTTTCCTGAACTTCATATGCATCTTGATTGTGATAAGAATGGCATGGATAAACTAAATTTTGAGGAGAATATTAAGGAAATTATTGAGGATAAACCAGTTTTGTTTGATGAGTCGGATTTTCCAATTGATCCTGTTCTTTCCACTGGCTATGTACACCCTCTTGAACCTTTAACTGTGACCGTTCCTAAATCACTCCCATTCGTCCGTTCCATCGTTCCGACCGCACACGAGACCGTATCCCTTTCATTTTCAATGTCTGGTTTACCAAGTTCGACGTATCCATGTTTTCTCACGAATCTTGAGGGATTTGACCTCATTTCTCAGTGGGTTGATAGATTAGCACAATCGCTTTTTACACATCGGTCATTACAAAATATGCTAATTTATACACTCCATCTCCACCCTCAAGCTCGTATTCCAATTCTTTCTCCCACTATCTTTGGTTCTTCTTCTAATCTTCCTTTAATGATACCTAGTGTTAATGAATCACAACCTGATATTTTGAGTTCGATAATTCTAGGAAAACAACTTGATTTAGACTCTTTTGAAAATAAGGTAAATGAGCCTTACGACTATCCTACCTTCATAATTTTTGGAAAATCAAGTGTGTTGAATTCTGGCGCAACACTTATTGACATTGAAACGTTCAATCGAACCTTCGATGAAAGTTTCGAAGATATTTTCGCCGATGAACTTGCATTCCTAAACGACACGGATTTTGTGATTAATCAACCTCCACCCGAAGAAGTCGAACCACCACCACCATTTCTTTTTCCCTTCCGCCATTCTTCTCCTCCACCGAGACCGTATACTGCTTCTATCTCCACACGGTTTCTTGTGCTTCTCATTTCTTTTCTGTACACTCCATTCTTTCACCAACCATACCATTATAACGGTAAATTTTTTGAATGGTTGGTGCTAACCTTTGGCCTGTGTAAGGCCTTGTATAGCTTGATACCGTGTTTTTCTCCTCCCTAACTCTGAACTTTAACGCTTAAACAGTGGAAACACTGTTTCACTCAAGTTGGGGGGGGACTTTTTTTGTATATATATTTTGTTTTTCTTTTTCTATTAAAATAAATAAATAAATAAACAGGGGAGTGCCGACAATTTTGACCTTCTTGGTGTAGCCTGACAGTGAGGACACTGTCAAGTTTAAGTTTGGGGGTGTGCTCGGTAAGCTTTCTTCCTTCACATTCGTATGTATATTTTTTGCATTTGCATACTTATTTTAAAACCCATAAAAATTGAAAAATTTTGAATCATAAAAATTGAAAAATTCAATTTTGGTCATAATTGACTTAAGTTTGACAAGACGGTTAACTAGCTAGGAAAAACTAGATCCAAAACTTAGTAAATTAAAAACCATAAAAATTACCTTTCTTAAAATTTAACGGTAGAAAATATATGTCTTTGTAGTTTTCTTAGAAATAGGCAAATTTTGAGTTCATTTCTTGGGCTAAGTCAAAATAAAGGAAGAGTATTGAAATTTTTATTAAAGTATAAGTCTGAAAACTAATTCCGAACCTTAAATCTAAATTCTAAAAATATATACCTTACAACTTGCACAAACACGAACCTTAAAACTTGGAATAGTAGAGGATACCTTGAAATGCTCTTGTCTAAAATCCTTAGTATGAAGGAAAATAAAATTATAAGTATGAATAAAGAGATATAAAAAATGAACACTGGTTTTGTAATTACTTAAGGCTGCATAAAATAAAAAATATTTAGCGAGGGTGCTTTATCACCTAGTGTCTTAGACCAACTGGTTTGGGAGTCACTGATAAAGCCTTAAGTATTGCAAGACGAGGAATTACGCCTAAATGAGCGAACATATTTTGTAATCGGTCGTTATTACCTAAAGAAATATTAACGGTCGCATGAAGGATGTGTGAGCAATTTCATCTAAAAATTCACCAACTAAAAGTACTTTGGACGATGGACAAGAGTATGATAGTTTGAATTGAATTTCCAAGTGTAGGGGTGATACATACACATACGTAGGGGTATATGATTGGGGTTTGGATGAGAGATAGGAATGAAAAATAGGACTTATATTTTTAGTAGAGATGATAAAAATTCCTAAGTTGAGATGGAACCTTAGAAGGAAAATTCAGAAGATGCCGAAAGCTAAATAAATTTACAGAACATATACGATCTTAAGTTAAATAAAAAGGAATGGTGAAAAATATGGGTTGATGATTTCTAAATAGAAGATAATAGAATTTCTTGCTAGAAAACCGAATTGTTGAATAAAAGTCAATAGGCCAAATTGATCGGATTTTGTGGGTAGTATCTGCTGAAAACCCTCAGGAGACAACACTCCTCCTACTGGGGACACCTAGAGGTTTAACGGCTTGTTGCATGAGCTCAGTGCAATCGTGTTTCCCTGCGAAAGTGAGGTTAGACTTTTTCAAGAATAAAACTAGTTTTGCTCGGGACGAGCAAAGGATAAGTTTGGGGGTATTTGTTCATATCATAATTTTGCATTATTATATTCCCCATTCTTAATCATTTTACAAATAAATTGGTGCTTTTGATCTATGTCTGCTAAATAGTTGCAGGTTACAGGTTCTCGGAACAATACAGTGAAAATGGCGAAAAGACGCTATAAAAGTGAGACTACGACCAACAAATAGAAGAATCTTTATCATGCCTCCTACAGTTTGGTGGACAAACGAAGATCAAAAAACAGTTCGATTTCACAAAGCACGAAGGCAGCATAAGATTCAAGACTTCAACACGAAGCGAACGGGAAAAGTCCACAACACTCTGCACTGTGGAAATCTGGAAGAAACTAGAAGATATTCTGAAGACCCAAGTGAAGAAAATAGAAGGAAAAAAGCAACAGAAAGAAGCCCAGAAGAAATGACCAAGAGAGACCACAAGATGGCCGCGGAACCGCGGCCAAACATGCCTTTTGGCCACGGATCCGCGGCCATATAGGACACGTATCGGTGCGTCGTTGCGTGTCGGTGGGAATCGGTGCATTGACCCGGTTTTCTTAGGGTAGTTTTGTAATTTTAGATATGGATCAGATGTAAACCCTAGGCTTTCTATTATATATAAATAGGAACCCTACAGCTCTTTTTGGAGCGTGCCTCTTTTTGGGTGCCTCTTTTGAGATGCCTCTTTTTATTTCTCTAGTCTAAAATTCTCAATCCTTGTATTTGTCAAAGAGTGCATCAATAACCTTTGTTATTTTAATTTCTTTTCTGCCATAGTTATCAAGAAATTTTATTTCTCTGCCCTAGTTATTTATGTGTAATTTTTTATCTTCCGTAGTTAATTAAAAGAAAACCATAAAAATGAATTCGTTTATCAATTCCCTAATGAGTGAGTAGTTCCTCACTTGTTAGGGTTAGTTTTGGGGAAGGTTTGAGAGATGAAAATCTCTCACCCATTTCTTTGCCCGTTCAACATTTTAAAGTAGACTATATGCAAACATACACACACCGCTCACTACGGCACCCTACCCCACGAGGTAACGGTGATACCATAGTTAAAGACCGGTTGTGTGTAATTTCCATGGAGGTTAGGACTAAGAGTTACGAAATGACGGACAAGGACCAAAGGGAAGAAACCGAGTTTCTTCCGGATCGTAATAATCCCCTTTGTTAACTATTACCTTAACAGCTAAAAGTTCTTAATTAGGGTAAAGAAAGCGGTGAGAATAATTGACTTTCCTAACTAACCTAATCTTAACCCTAGAAATCTTTTTATAAACTTTCATCTCATTCTTAGATTTTAAAATAAAACCCAAAATCTTTTGGATTTAACTCGTTAAAACATAAAGAAAAGGAATCTATCTCCCTGTGGACCGACCCGTACTCAACCGGTTAGCTACCAAGCGACAACGTTATTGATTGCGGTTAATTCTTTGATCACAAATAGCATAAGCATAAAATCCCACATCAATCACGACCTCAACCCTGTCGTGCCCCAAAAGAATAATATACAAACAGGCTGTCACGGCAGTCCACATGTCGGACGCTCGCCCCACGATATCAAATGTATAAATAAAACTAAACCGCACTACCATCGCATGCAAGCTATCCACCACGATAAATCCGCAACATCATAGCATAACACAGAACATCAATGTGAATGTCACGTTCGCAAATCCGTCTAAAAGGACTATAGCAATTAGACAAGATTTACCGATCAAATGACATTCACGGTCGCAGATAATAATGTAATGCACTGCAAACTTTAAACAATGTTAGAAAATACCGACTTTCAAATAACCCCCGAATAGCCCCAAACAACCTGATAAAACCATATCCAAACTGGGCTAAACAAACAATACCACTAAACCAAGATTTCAGAGATCAGACAACACCCTAAAAACGAAGCCCAGAGGACACAAAATGGCCGGCCTCCTCGGTTTTGGGAGCAATGTGCTCGACCAAAATCCGAGGGGTTGGTGTCATTTTTGGGGTGCAGGCTATCGGTCAAGTCAGTTGTCTTCTGCAAGTGTTTGAAAAATTTTTGAAGACACTTTTGAAATCGACAGAAACTGAAATCAGCAGTTCAGTGTATTGGGTTTGTTTCGATTTTGATAGTTTAACATTGTCTAAACAAGCTAAGTAAAGTTTAATGGTGTGGCTCTGATACCATGTTGGATTACGACAGCGCCCCGGCGGTCAATCCGAGGCCAAATGCGGAAAAAAACTTTTCAAAACTTGGCGCTACCATAGCCTTTATCTAGATCGTACCATTAACACTAAACTAGCTAACTACAAGAAGTTAGAATGGCTATACCGGTCGATCCGTGTCCTTCGGTCTTTAACCACCCTCTCTAGCTCCTCGCGGCATCTCCGATCTCGCTCGATCTCCTGTCTCCTCGTCGAAAAGAGCACCACATCAAGAAGTCTTTTTATGGACTCGTGCTCCAAACTGAAGCAACTCGGACATGAAATTTGCTAGCCGACATGTCCAAGGTGAAGCAAAGAATGTGTGTAATAACTTTTTCTCAAGCATCCATTGATTCTCAACTCATGAGATTGTATGGATGGAGGTTGAAGATGAAGCCATGGATGAAACTTGTGAGCTAGAGAAGGAAGAAGAAGAAGAGCTAGACTTATTATTGTGTTGGAATGAAAAATGAGAGCACTAGCATAATCCCCAAGAGCAAGCCCAAGCCATAGTGGCTATCCACTCTCTCTCTCTTCATATCATTTCAATACAATAATCAATCAAAAATATTGACATTGCACAAAAAATAAGACCATGAGTCATCACCCATGCACATGCCACATTAATTGCTCTTCATGATGAATTCTACTGACAATTTCCACCACAAAACATTTAAACCAAAATGTTTAATCTAAAAAGAGAATGGCAACATCTAAAGTAAACTCGTGACGGATCACAAGGATACCCTCACCTGTATATACATACCTTCATCCGCTTTCCGACTGAATGCGAATGCAATGAGACTAAAGTAATCCAACAAATCTAATACAAGGATCCGGCTTAAACCAAAGCCCACTATTACGATCCGTCCGATCATGATCTGTGCACAAGTTCACGTATATGATCGAACCCTGCCTTAAAACCATACGGCCTCTACAATGTTTCGCCCGAACTTGTGAAACATTCTATGGGGGACTCTAAAGACTCGTCAATACGCTGGCGGTGGGTTTAACCACAAGCACGTCAGCGGTACTAGCTGTATATAACGGCTGCCCATGTATTGAGCGAAAGGGAAGCTGACGAGCGAACTCATCTTGAAACCCTACTGAGCCTATCTGTGACAATCTCCGTACAGTCCGGTCTGTTCGTCTATGAGTATCGCATATCGGGACTAGGGGGATGGTAAACGTCAGACCCCCAATAGCGGTATAAGTCGTGTCGGAGTGTAGCCCAGAACACCTTGAGAAACTGCTGGAATACCTACCAGTAAATCTCACTTGCATTGGCCAAGGACTTTGTGTAATGGCTCTCTAGACACAGCGCGATATCAACCCCCAATACTGGGAGAGGCGAATCTTGTCTAACCGCCACTGCCTCCAAGTGCTTTGGGACTGCACCCCACTACTACCTGTTTGCACGACTCCTTTGAGCCGTGGTAGGGTAGCAATGAAAGAACAGTGGGAACACACTTGAGGCAATGTAGCAGTGTCAAGTTAACGGGCTTAGCTGTACTCATATCACCTGGGAATTGCTCCTGACGATTGATATTGTACCAATCAGCAGTGCCCCTGCAAGTCCGTCCGGTGTACTCATAACCCAATGAGCACATGTATACTATCTTAGGTGGACCAACTGACACCAATGGCTTGTGAGACCCGCCACCGCCCCTCGTCGTGGTCTCGATCCATATACACTAGTCTACTCTCGGAGTATCGATGCCCAGTCTCGAAACTCACACGACTAGAGACACTTTAAGGATGTGCTTATAGACGACCCAACTCTCACGTATATGATCGCCATCATACTGCTGGTAGTCAAGCAAGAATCTTAAGGGCTCCATCAACGTGTAATAGTGATCTGTAATGTCACTAATCAGTCGAAAATACTGCATTTTTAACACGGCAATTTTCCTATCATTTGCACTCATCTAGAAGTGTTCGGTATTCATATTGCACATATTTGCAAAACATCTCTGAAATACCAGATTGCATGTGTTAGACTTTAAAACCGGCACTTTTAGGGAAATTGTGTGTTTATCATGGCATCGCATCATCTTTGTATTGCGCAACTCTTGTCCCGAGAAATTGTGCAGGAAATTGCAGGAACAAAGCCAGAATTGGGAAAAGAGTTGATAAAAAATACACCAACTCCAAGATGTGAGATCTGGTAGTGATACAGAAAGACAAATAAAATTCAACATATCATAAATAGACCCCAAAGTCAGCCCAAAGCACCAGAAGAAGATTCAAGCCCAAAGGCTTCCAAACCGCCGTGGATCCGCGGCGAGAGCCCGCTTGCGCCGCGGAACCGCGGCGGCTCCAAGGCTTCAGCTCCTCAAATTTCCTCACGTGCCTAGATGTAACGGCCCAAGGTTCCAGAACATTGCAGAAGCTCCACGTGGCGCATCTAGAAGGCTCGGCTTAACAAACTATTTCTAGAAGGCTTTCTTAACAAACTTTTGGAGGGAAAATTCAAATTTGAAATCCTAAATCTAGGGTTTTGAGCTCTATAAAAAGGAGCCTAGATCTAGGGTTGAGGGTTCAATTTCTCATCATTCTCTCTTCATCTTCCATCCACAAGTTGAGTGACACGACTTGTGCGAAACCCTAACCGTAATTCCAATTCAAAATTAAGATCAAGATCCCGAGTACCAATCAAGCAAGAGAGCCTTCAACCTTTAGAGAGCGACGCCGGATTCCATCGGAGCAAGAGATTCAAGCCGATCCGCAACTCGAGGAGCAGAGCGAAGCCGAAATCGACGATCTAGTTCCTTCCTTTTGTAAATTCAAGAGAGTTGTAATGAAATTTGTCGATAAATAAAGGTGAAATTTTTATATCTTGCTTATCTTTTGATTCAACATTATGATTCGATCTCAATTTGTGATTGCGTTTGTTATTATGATGTTTGAGTAAACTCCGCTCGTACAGGAGTTGTGACGATCAATAGAATGATGATGATTTAGATTCTTTTACAATTCTTAAATCTTATAACGATTGTAAATTCTTGTGAATCAAATGATCGATGACCTAGTTTTGGGATGATCCTCTCTTGATTGTGTTCACTCAAAACTAGGGAACAACGATTGATCATTTGATTAACTAGAAGCTAGAATTTGAATGAGATTCATTGAAAGGACAAAGGATAAGACGAGAAAACCCTAGCTTCGTCGCAAAATCCTTAACCTCGATGAATTATCATCGATCTAGTATCAATTTGTTAATAGATGAGAACATGAAATCTTTAGATCTCTTCACATTTATAGATCCGATCTACTCCTACGAGCTACACTTCGAATCTTGATTGTTGGTTGGAAATCATCCCAAATTATCACTTCTTGATTTTAATGCTTTCTTAGATCTAGATTTTTCTCTTTCTTGAAATGCAATCTTATAAATCATGAATTGTTTTCTTTTCTTTTCCTTAAAGTTTCGACTCATCTAATTCGAAACACGAACGATTACACTTTTCCTGTGGATAATACGCACTTACTAACGCGCTACATTCGACACCGTTATTGATTACGGTCAAAATATTTTTGGTTGTGATTTCTATATAATTTTCTCAAACATACACAATCCGAAATCGTATTCCAATCAAATGGGAAAAGAGCTGATAAAAAATACACCAACTCCAAGATGTGAGATCTGGTAGTGATACAGAAAGACAAATAAAATTCAACATATCATAAATAGGCCCCAAAGTCAGCCCAAAGCACCAGAAGAAGATTCAAGCCCAAAGGCTTCCAAACCGCCGCGGATCCGCGGCGGGAGCCCGCTTGCGCCGCGGAACTGCGGAGGCTCCAAGGCTTCAGCTCCTCAAATTTCCTCACGTGCCTAGATGTAACGGCTCAAGCTTCCAGAACATTGCAGAAGCTCCACGTGGCGCATCTAGAAGGCTCGGCTTAACAAACTATTTCTAGAAGGCTCTCTTAACAAACTTTTGGAGGGAAAATTCAAATTTGAAATCCTAGATCTAGGGTTTTGAGGTCTATAAAAAGGAGCCTAGATCTAGGGTTGAGGGTTCAATTTCTCATCATTCTCTCTTCATCTTCCATCCACAAGTTGAGTGTAACGACTTGTGCGAAACCGTAACTCTAATTCCAATTCAAAATCAAGATTAAGATCCCGAGTACCATTCAAGCAAGAGAGCCTTCAACCTTTAGAGAGTGATGCCGGATTCCATCGGAGCAAGAAATCCAAGCCGATCCGCGACTCATGGAGCCGAGCGAAGCCGAAATCGACGATCTAGTTCCTTTCTTTTGTAAATTCAAGAGAGTTGTAACGAAATTTGTCGATAAATAAAGGTGAAATTTCTATATCTTGCTTATCTTTTGATTCAACATTATGATTCGATCTCAATTTGTGATTGCGTTTGTTATTATGATGTTTGAGTAAACTCCGCTCGTATAGGAGTTGTGACGATCAATAGAATGATGATGATTTAGATTCTTTTACAATTTTTAAATCTTATAACGATTGTAAATTCTTGTGAATCAAATGATTGATGACCTAGTTTTGGGATGATCCTCTCTTGATTGTGTTCACTCAAAACTAGGGAATAACGATTGATCATTTGATTAACTAGAAGATAGAATTTGAATGAGATTCATTAAAAGGACAAAGGATAAGACGAGGAAACCCTAGCTTCTTCGCGAGATCCTTAACCTCGACTTATCATCATCGATCTAGTATCAATTCATTAATGGATAAGAACATGAAATCTTTAGATCTCATCACATCTATAGATCCGATCTACTCCTACGAGCTACACTTCGAATCTTGATTGTTGGTTGGAAATCATCCCAAATTATCACTTCTTAATTTTAATGCTTTCTTAGATCTAGATTTTTCTCTTTCTTGAAATGCAATTTTATAAATCATTAATTGTTTTCTTTTCTTTGCTTAAACTTTCGACTCATCTAATTCGAAACACGAACGATTACACTTTTCCTGTGGACGATCCACACTCACTAACGCGCAACATTCGACACCGTTATTGATTGCGGTCAAAATATTTTTGGTTGTGATTTCTATACAATTTTCCAACATACACAATCCGAAATCGTATTCCAATCAAATGGCGCCGTTGCCGGGGATAGTGCGCTAATTGTTCGTATTTTGAAATTTGAGTTGAAAAGTTTATTACATTATAATTTTTTGATCAAAATTCAGGCAAACACTCATACGTGTTGTTTTGATTTGATTGCGAGGAAATCTGGAATTATTGGAGCTGGAGAAAAAAATTTCAGAGCACTCCAGAGAGCTATTGAGGTGAACAGGAACATTACTAAAACTTTTGTTGCAGTGATCTCTTCATCCTACCGCGTTTCCGCGGCAATTGTTGACTCCCACCGCGTTTCCGCGGCGGTTCAGGAGGTTCACTGTTCCAAAATTTTTCGGGTGCTCTCTTACTTTGTTATCTCCTTCTCTGTCTGCTCTAAATAACAATTTGCTGCAGGTTTCTTTGCAAATAAATCGCAGCGCCGCAAAAGCAAAATAAATTGTGCGTGTTTTGATTTTTGGTTGTTTGCATATTAATATACGGAAATTAAGGGACAAAGACCAAATCCAGATTAGGTGGGGAGTTCATTACCCTTCCTAAGCCCCAAAAATCACAAACTTGCATCCGCATTTACCCTCATTAACTAAAAATGATCTAGAGATGACTCTAAGGACCGTCGCGCTCACTTAGGACAAGAGAAGGCCGTGGGTAATTCATTACTTATCCGCGTTTCTTTTGTGGTGTCTAAGGAAAGTGTGTCGAAGGCTAGTGGTTACCTAATTAGGCACACTACTTACGTAGTGGGGAACCTCCCACTTACCTGGGACTTACCTGGCCACAGGAGAGACAAAGAGGCAGTGGAGGATTGATCCTGCGACTTGTCTTTTGGCAGTTAGGAGCGGTCTAGAGCTTTGACCCAGGTGACCACTAGAATTAGGGTTTTGCTTGTTGCATTTGTTGTGATCGCATCATTTTTTTCAAAAATCCGTAAAATTTTCAAAGCAAACACCAATCACATTCATTCTTTCCCCTAATTATAATTCACACTGCAACTTGTACTGACCCTTTTTAGTGCAAGATAGGCTAGAAAATGGGATTCTAGTGCCTGTTCAGTCCGCGTCCCCCGATCGACCCTAAAGTCGGTATTTCTACATTTACCTTTTCTTTACCTACCACCACACCCACATCGATGGATCCGTCTCCATCGAACTTTTTTACCACTACTCTGCCGCTGTCCGTTGGTGCGCAGAATCTACCCCGCATCTCTCTCCAAGAGAGGTGCTATCCTACACGAGGTCCCCTTTCCACCTGTCTTTCCATTCCACCAGCCAACGGGGACAATTTTCAAATAAACCCCAATACATCAACTTTCTACCAAAATTTCACGGTCTCGAGTCTGAAGACGCATATGTCTGTATCACCAAATTTGAAAATGTATGCGCAATGATCGGTACTTCACAGCTTTCTATGGATGCTATGCGTCTACGTCTTCTCCCATTTACCTTGTGCGATATAGCCGAGAAGTGGCTGTACAACACTACCGCACATTCCATTTCAAACTAGGGAGAATTCGTCAAAGCATTCCTTAAGAAATTCTACCCACATCATAAGACAGCTCGAGTCCGTAGCGAAATCAATCAATTCACCCAGCTTCCAAATGAACCATTTTCAAAATGTCTTGAACGCTTCAAGGATCTGTTAGTCCAATGTCCACATCACGGAATCCCTAGATGGGAACTGTGCAGAATCATATATGAGGGCATTAATCCTAACACAAGACAGACCCTTGAATTAATGTGTCAAGGCAACTTCATGACCAAAGATGATGGGGAAGCCCGGAAATTTCTAGAAGATTTCGCTGAAAAATCTTTACAGTGGGAGGGTGTGAGTCAATCGTCTAGGGCTGGCAATAACCAGTCGGAAGTTTCCATAGGAGTTAGAGCTGAGATGTCAGCTATGCAAAAGAAACTCGAGACTATGGAAAACAAATTTTTAGCTGCCGCCCTAAATCAAATGTCACTCTCCAAAACTGTATGTGGCTGCTGTTCTGATCCTTCACATTTGACGGAAGAATGTCCACTAAATTCTCCGTTTCAAGGTCATGAGCATACCAATGCCGCTTTCCAACAAAGACTTAGAAACGATCCATTTTCTTTCACGTATAATCAAGGTTGGAGGAATCACCCTAATTTTGCTTGGAACCAATCACAATCTCAAAACACGGTTCCAATCCAAAACAATTTCCAAAAGGTCCCTCCACCACAACAGCAACCACCACTTCAATTGAGTCAGCACCCCTACCAATCATAAAACTTCCAAAATCCGGCCAACACTTTTGCACCACATGAAAACTCTTTGCAATTGACCGGTACAGATAATACCTCTGCACTAGCACAAACCTTGGATACTTTCATGAAACAATCCATCCAAGGGACGGCGAGTTTACAATCTTCCGTCGAGAATGTGATGAAGATCATTGTCTCTCAAAATGAGAATATCAAATCAATGGAAAAACAAATTGCACAACTAAAAGCCGAAATGCGTGCAAGAGAGAAAGGGAAACTTCCAGCTCAACCTTTACCCAATCCTGGCTGTTCACATCATGTGGATGCAATCATGTTGAGATCTGGAAGAGTGCTTGACAATCACGTTGGGGAAGAGTTTGATGACACTGATAAATCAATCAATGATACCCCGGCTGAGACCTTTCCTTCAACTTCAACTTCCACTTCTAATTCTGACCCCAGTTCTTCTACCCCACCACCTTCTTGCGAGCCTATTCTTCGTTTCCCACAAGGCTCGCCACCTCAGCCCACCTCTTCTACTCCTCCACAGACGATCCCTACTCGTATTCTGGGATCACGTCTACACACACCATCTTCTCCTATGATGGACCCAGCGCTTATTGCTAAAGCACCTTATCCTAATCGGTTAAGGGCTAACTCATCAAGTCCACATATGGAGAAGATTATGGACATGTTTAAGCAAGTTAACATCAACATCCCTCTCCTAGATGCCATCCAACAAGTTCCGTCCTATGCGAAAACTCTTAAGAACTTGTGCACTAGGAAGAGGAAGACTCAAGTGCCCAAGAAGATTTTCATGGCAAAGACAGTAGACACAGCTTTCCCCCAGCAATTACCGAGAAAACGTAAGGACCCTGGCTGTCCTACTATTTCTATTTCTATTGGGGGAAAACACATCAACCGTGCTCTACTAGACCTTGGCGCTAGTGTTAACTTGCTTCCATACTAGGTTTACGAGCAACTAGGTATCGGAGTGTTAAAGCCCTCGAGCATAACTCTCCAGATGGCTGACCGATCAATCACCAAACCTAAGGGTGGACTGGAGGATGTGTTAATAAAAATCGGGGAATTCATATTCCCTGTGGATTTTATTGTACTTGATACACAGCCTGTAGCGAACCCACGGAACCAAATTCCGGTGATTTTAGGTCGCCCCTTATTGGCCACTTCCAACGCTATAATCAACTGTCGTAATGGTTCTATGACCCTATCTTTCGGGAATAGGTCAATAGAGCTGAACATTTACAAGTTGGGAAGTGTACCCTCCGAACCTACTGCTCAGGTCTGTTCTGTCGACTTAATGGATGTCGACAGCAGCGAATTTGATGATCCTCATGATACTGATCTTGACTCTTTTCATACCTTGTTGTTTAACCCAACTATGTATCATACACATACGGACTCTTCCACCGAGATGTCCGGCTCACCAACTGACACTGATTATGAACCGTTCTTAGAGTCTGAAGATCACCCCGCAATTTGTGATGACATTATTCATCGGGGTATTGATGGAACTTTTGAGGAGATCTTCGCTGATGAACTCGCATTTTAGAATGACACGGGTGTTGAGATGAATCTTCTCCCAATCAATGAAATTGAACCTCCACCCCTTCTTCTGAATTGTAAAAAGAATGCGAGCAATCCATCATATTCACTGCATCGTCTCTCCAAAATGAGACGCACACACATTCTATTCCACCACTTACCCTTTCCCCACTTCTTCTTCCACCAACCAGAGCACTCCATTGATAAAATTTTCGAATGGTTGGTGTTAACTTTCGGTCTTTGCAAAGCTTGGTATCGACCACTGATTTTTGACCCCCTCATATGATTTTCAAAGCTTAAAATTGCATAACTCAAGTTTGGGGGGGTGGTATATTTTCTGGCTGTTGAAAAGAAATTTTTTATATAAAATGATGAGCCAAAAATAAGTTTGGGGGAGGATCTTCACTTAAATATTTTGCCCCTATTAATAAATTTCCTCCCAAGCTTATAGGTTTTTCGAGATTTAGCAGAAGGCAACAGTGAGGACACTGTTGAAAACAAGTTTGGTGGAGGTTTGTGCTTATTTTCGCATCATTTGCATCATACTTTGCATAAGCACAAAACATTTTCGAAAACCTATAAAAAAATTTTAAAAAAATATTTCAAGAAAAATAAATAAAAATAAAAATAAAAACATTTTTATACATAAATAAGATAATAAAAGATTAGATAGTGAAAAATTACATCCATGAGATTAGAAAAATTTAAGAAAACTAAGAAAATTAGAAGTTTTCTTATACGAACTTGTAATAAGTAGTTATGAGCCGTTGTCCCAAGGGTTAGTAAGATGAAGGAAGTCATTAATATGAGGATAAAAATAAGCCTGAAAATAGTTCTTTTTCTCGAAACCAAACATTTTGAACATTGATACCCTGCTATTCGCACTTACACACGTCTTGAAGCCCGGGATAGTAGAGGATACATTGAAATGCTCTTGTCTTAAAACCGATGTATGAAGGAAACAAAAAAAATGAAGAAAATATAAAATGGTGAAAAAATGGACACTGGTTTTGTTATCGCCAAGGCAGCAATAAAAAAATATAGCGAGGGTGCCTCTTCACCAAGTGCCCTAAGGCCAACTGGTCTGGGAGTCACTGCTAACCTTTAGGTGGTGCAAGACGTGGAAACAGACCAAATAAGCAAGCATATGAGTAATCGGTCGGTTAGTACCTCAAGAAGTATTAACGGTCGCATGAAAGAGTGTGAGCAAATTCATCTAAATATTTATTAATTAAAAAGTACTGAGGTGGATGGACAAGAGTATGATAGCTTGAATTGAATTCTCCGGGTGTAGGGATGTCTTTACACACACGTAGGGTTATATGATCGATTTTTGGAAGAAAGATAGGAAAGAAGAATAAGACGATGCTTTATTGAGGGAGGACGTGATTTCTAACATCTTTTCATGACTATTAAGATAGGGCTCATGACAACCGAAAAGCTAGCTTAGTTGGAAACCTTAATTTTCAAGGCTTTTCTTTCACAATTCTTGTCATTAAATGTAATATTCACGGTCTTCCTTTCATTATTGGATTTTGTGGGTGCAATCCGCTGAAAACTCTCACGAGACAACACTCCTCCTACCAGGGACACATAGAGGTTTAAAGGCTTGTTGCATGTGCTCAATGCAATCGTGTTGCCTACGAAAGTGTGCTACTTAGTTTTTCTCTTTCTTTATTTTCTCCTTCTCTTTTTAATAAAACAGTTCGATCGAGATGATCGGAAATAAGTTTGGTGGAATTTGATCAGTCGAAAATACTGCATTTTTAACACGGCAATTTCCCTATCATTTGCACTCATCTAGAAGTGTTCGGTATTCATATTGCACATATTTGCAAAACATCTCTGAAATACCAGATTGCATGTGTTAGACTTTAAAACATGCACTTTTAGGGAAATTGTGTGTTTATCATGGCATCGCATTATCCTTGTATTGCGCAACTCTTGTCCCGAGAAATTGTGCAGGAAATTGCAGGAACAAAGCCAGAATTGGGAAAAGAGCTGATAAAAAATACACCAACTCCAAGATGTGAGATCTGGTAGTGATACAGAAAGACAAATAAAATTGAACATATCATAAATAGGCCCCAAAGTCAGCCCAAAGCACCAGAAGAAGATTCAAGCCCAAAGGCTTCCAAACCGCCGCGGATCCGCGGCGGGAACCCGCTTGCGCCGCGGAACCGCGGCGGCTCCAAGGCTTCAGCTCCTCAAATTTCCTCACGTGCCTAGATGTAACGGCCTAAGCTTCCAGAACATTGCAGAAGCTCCACGTGGCGCATCTAGAAGGCTCGTCTTAACAAACTATTTCTAGAAGGCTCTCTTAACAAACTATTGGAGGAAAATTCAAATTTGAAATCCTAGATCTAGGGTTTTGAGGTTTATAAAAAGGAGCCTAGATCTAGGGTTGAGGGTTCAATTTCTCATCATTCTCTCTTCATTTTCCATCCACAAGTTGAGTGACACGACTTGTGCGAAACCCTAACCCTAATTCCAATTCAAAATCAAGATCCCGAGTATCATTCAAGCAAGAGAGCCTTCAAGCTTTAGAGAGCGACGCCGGATTCTATCAGAGCAAGAGATCCAAGCCGATCCGCGACTCAAGGAGCCGAGCGAAGCCGAAATCGACGATCTAGTTCCTTCCTTTTGTAAATTCAAGAGAGTTGTAATGAAATTTGTAAATAAAAAAAGGTGAAATTTCTATATCTTGCTTATCTGTTGATTCATCATTATGATTCGATCTCCAATTTGTGATTTCGTTTGTTATTATGATGTTTGAGTAAACTCCGCTCGTATAGGAGTTGTGACGATCAATAGAATGATGATGATTTAGATTTTTTTACAATTCTTAAATCTTATAACAATTGTAAATTCTTGTGAATCAAATGATCGATGACCTAGTTTTGGGATGATCCTCTCTTGATTGTGTTCACTCAAAACTAGGGAACAACGATTGATCATTTGATTAACTAGAAAATAGAATTTGAATGAGATTCATTGAAAGGACAAAGGATAAGATGAGGAAACCCTAGCTTCTTCGCTAGATCCTTAACCTCGACGAATCATCATCGATCTAGTATCAATTCGTTAATGGATAAGAACATGAAATCTTTAGATCTCATCACATCTATAGATCCGATCTACTCCTATGAGCTACACTTCGAATCTTGATTGTTGGTTGGAAATCATCCCAAATTATCACTTCTTGATTTTAATGCTTTCTTAGATCTAGATTTTTCTCTTTCTTGAAATGCAATTTTAGAAATCATGAATTGTTTTCTTTTCTTTTCCTTAAAGTTTCGACTCATCTAATTCGAAACACGAACGATTACACTTTCCCTGTGGATGATCCGCACTTACTAATGCGCTACATTCGACACCGTTATTGATTGCGGTCAAAATATTTTTGGTTGTGATTTCTATACAATTTTCCAGCATACACAATCCGAAATCGTTTCAATCAGTCACCTAAAGCATATACACGATTATAAAGACAAACCAGATAGCATACTATCATCTTGAGTAAGACTGTTCTACCAGTATAGGTCCTCCCTCAATCATTGGAATCACGTGCCTGTGATCCAATAATTGATTTGAGGGCACTATAGCCAACAAGTTTGGATATGGTTTTATTCTCAAGTTTGGGGCTATTTAGGGTGTTTCGAAGTCGATATTTCTAACACTGTTTAAAGTTTTACAGTACTTACATTATTATCTACGAACGTGAATGTCATTAGAGCGGTACAACTTGTCTAATTTCTATAGTTCTTTTAGACTGGTTTGCAAACATGACATTCACATTGATGTTCTGTGTTGTGTTGTGTTTGTTGGTTGGATCGTCGTGGTGGATAGCCTGGGTGCAATGTTAGTACCGTTTAGTTTTATTTGATCATTTGATATCGTGGAGCGAGCGTCCGACATGTTGACTGCCATCACATCCTGTATGTATATTATTTGTTTGGGGCACGACCGGGTTGAGGTCGATGTCACCGATGTACTTATTTTCTTTTCTGTACTAGGATTACCCCATGATGGAGTGCACGGATAGCCGGGTTCTAGAGGGCAACGGGTCCGTATCTCATGGCGTTGAGATGGAGGGGACCTTACTCTAGAATTGGCAGGCAATTCGCCGCACTCATAGGGGGTAGAGGTTGACCCAAGGAGGGGTGCTCAAGTTACCGGATTCTGTGAAGTACCGGGTGGCCCATCCACTTTGATGAAGGGGCTACCTCACTTCTGGTTTTGGCGGGTAACTTGCTGCACTCGTAAGGGTCTAGGTTTTCATTTCACAGGCTATCCACATGACCTGGGGAACGTCGGGTTTCAGTTGTGGCTCAAAGGAAACGTCTAGATTATCTGTATTGTTCTGTGATGCTTATTGCTTATTTGTGATGTTGCATTTATCACTCCTGGAGCGATTATTATATATTGTTATATATATACTAGTAGATGTTGTATATGTTTTGCACCTACGCTAGTCCAGACCCCGCTCAATCGTTAGTTAAGTAACCTAACGGGTGATGACGGGACCCAGTGGCGAATGCGGATGGCATATACGTACATCATATTTTCGTTCTTTTCTTATGTGATTAATTGATGGGACTGCATTGATTCTGATCAATGCAAGGAACAAAGACCTATATGATGTTGTTGGAACAATTTTTAAAAGCTGTTATTGAAAGGACGTTATCTTTTGTTTTACACAGTGGTATTCGGTTATGAATATCCAGCACCTCATTCGACGAGGCAAGGGCCGAGATCCCTTCACCGCGAGTGAACCTTTGGGCAGAAGTTTGCGTCAGGGTAATAACTTCAGTATAGTCGATTACTTTTTGCTTTGCATCGTGGTAATCAGTTTGGAATATCCTGCACCTCATTCGACGAGGAAAGAGCCAAGAAGCCTTCACCGGGAGTGACCTCTTTAGCAAAAGTTTTCGCCACTATATATTTGTAAAACCACTCGGTTCGTTCAACGATATCAAGTTCATTACGTTAAAGGTTTTTCTCCACAAACAAGCTGTAGCCCTCCGTCATGTGTCGTGCGGGTGGGTTTAACGCAATCAAGATAATGACGGATTGAACTTGACTAGGACCTTTTGATTTGTTGATTATTCGTCAAGGTCACTTAGGTCCTAGGGGTAACAATCACATTGGGAGTTTCAAACATACAGGAAACTTGCCAGGCTTGCGCATACCTTCTGGAGTGTGGTGACTTGAGTGGATTCCATGAAGTTATCATGCGATGATAGTTGGATTCCAATACCCACTGATGAGTTGCTTTACTCCTCGGGTGATTTTAGATCATCCCGACTAATTCTTCTTTCGGGTTTGGAGAAGACTTTGAGGATACAGTGGGAGATATCCTGATTAGATAAACTGATTAACCATTCTGATTTTGGTTAGAGTGCACGCTGAGTGTTTCTTTTCTCTCTCTCTTTGGCAGCGACCATGTCCCGACCCTAGACTAGAACTCATTAACCAAGTTAACCGAACCTTCTTAAAACACACAGGCTTTTTGGATTGTCAGAGTTGCATACTTCATTGCCACTCCTACTTTTACCCTTTGCATTTCTCTGGAACATTCCGTATTACTCCTAAGATCCCCTTTCATTGGATATAACCATCGTATAGTACATAATAACTCGAAGAAACTTATTTCAGATTCGAGGATGGCTTCCGGTTCTGGAGAAATTGAATAGGACTATTCAGTTGTCTTTTTCTTTTACCTTCTCTCAGGTTATGAGGGCTCCTAGGATTAGGAAAGAGTACACCTATTGCGCTTATTGAATTGTCTTCTTCCAAACCATAGGCAGGTACCAAAAAGTGGGGAATGAAGAAAACCAATTAGCCCAAGTGTGGTGTACAGAAGGTAATAAGTAAAGAAAATAAAGGGATTAGAAAGAGAGCAAAGTAAAATGCGACTGCTATCATTCACGACCAAACTGCGTAGTTCATCGCCACTCCTACTTCACCTTTGCATTTCTCCGGTTCAGGAGAAATTGAATAGGATTATTCAGGTTGTCTTTTATCATTACCTTCTCTCAGCTTGCGAGGGATCCTTGGATTAGGAGGGTACACTTATTATGCTTATTAGATAGTCTTCTTCCAAACCATAGGCTGGTGCCGAACCGTAGGGAAGGAAGAAAACAATTAGCCTAAGTGTGGTGTACAGAAGGTAATGAGTAAAGACAAATAAAGGGATTTGGAGAGACGGCAAAGGAAATATACGGTTACAGTCATGAATCTGGATAATGGAAGAGGCATTTCTAGGAATACCCGAACACCCTTTCAAATCATTTTCATGTTTCAGTTTCACTATGCGTTGTTAATTGAAAACCGATTTCCCAATTAGATCATTACTCCAGGGTATGTATTTAACAGGTGTGATTCTCACATCTGTATGGTTTTACAGATGATGAGTGGGAGTAAGTTATTGGTAATTAGGTGATTATATTCTCATTATATCGGAATTCGTTGAAATTGGTGATATTTGAGGAAATCACCTGGGGTTTTGCCTGATGGCAGATATTTGGTTTTGAATATCCGTTGTTATACACCAATTTCAAACTGATATATCTGTACGTTTATTTTATAAAATGAGATATAACTTTTTGAAATTATGTCCAAGTCATTTACTTATATCAGTTGATGGTTAGGTAAGGAGTATTAAACTGCGGTGTATTTCTTCTAAACCATAGTACAGTTTTCAACCTACGATGTACAGGGTTTGAGTTATTCAACTCAGGGGACTTATACAAAGTATTGTATGTTTTCCAGTGTCCATTAGGACAAAAGGGTTGGTACTCGTACTATATTCTGTTTACTTATGACATCTCAAGTTTTAGAGAAGTATTTCATACAAATTCAAGGTCCAAATTTTGAGAAGTTATAGGTACAAGAATAAAGTAGAGAACCATGTGTTGCATGTATCATGATTCTTCAAGGTGATCGAAGATGTAGATACTTGTGTTTGGTATTCAGTTGATAGTAATGGTTTTAAGAACTCACTTCTCTTTCAGGTTACTCATATTTGGATGCACTGCTAGTTGAGTAATGTTAATCGGCCTCTCTCCATTTAGTTGACATGACTGGAGACAGCTCCATGATTTGAATATGGTTCCAATTAAATCTGTGCCTCTGTTTCTATATTATATATAGAATGGTTCATATCTTAATGTTGCTAAGGTATATGGAGTTGTCCGGCATATGCTTAAAACCAGACTCTGGATAACTCAAGGAACGTTTCTGTAATGGCAGTTTGTGGGTTATCCCAGGCTATGGCGAGGGTTAACTTTCTACCATCTAGAAGATCAATAGTGATATTGTTCTTGACTCGCTACATTTTTAGTAAAATGGATTTTTCAGAAAATAGTAGTGGGGGTTTGGTAGAAATGAAAGTGATTCCAGAACCACAAATGATTACTGAAAGTTTAATAGAATCTAAAAATTCAATCGGGTTTGACATTCCATTGGCCACTCCGCAGATATGGTGGGTAACCTCAAGCGCCCGAGAGGTACTTCGGTATCCTCAAAGATGGTGATAGGGAGGTTCTTGTTTATCCAGACTTGCCATTACTGCTGTTCTAGACTATGAGACCCGGCAGGAAGATGAGTATAGTGTCGTTCTAAACTAGCTTTAGAAGTGCACGTATATATGACTCTTCCAGAGGGTTGTTGTGGTCAGTAGGAGCAGCGGAAGCATAGTGGACAAGTAGCTTATGTCTATTTATAGACTAAAGCAAATATAGCGGAGATAGATCATCTATTTTTGATATGACAATCATTAGCTTTGACTTCATCAGAATAGGAGATGGATATGTTAAGAAGGTAGTAGGGTGTAATGTCCTAGTATTTGGATGACATGCACTTTATAGGAAGTGAAATTCCTATACTACGATCGGTTATACTATGGTTTTCACACAGTTGTTTCTTCATATAGGATATGGATATAATATGAGGCATTTCTGGTTACTTGATCTATGGTTTTAGATCTAGATTTTGGTAGTTTCCCAATCTGGGTACTTAGACAGTATTCTAAAGGTGTTTTAGAATGGAAGACTCCTGGCGTGGTGGTGTACCTGCAGGTGATGGAGTCACCCGCTCTAAAGGTGTCTTACAGACTAAAGGGGAGAGGGATGTGTATGATTGGTATATCACTTGCTTAGGCAATTGAGTCAATCATGAGATGTCAGGTACCACACCAGATATTATTTTTGCGCTAGTTGCAATAAGTTTATATTAATCCAATCCTGGAGAAACGTTTAGAAGCAGTTTTAGAACATAAGTGGATGTTCTAAGGATATGGTAACGGCAGCCTCCTTCGGGAAACGGTTATCATTCCAGACTTCCAAGGTGACCTGGATGAAAGAGTGACTGTCAGAATTATAGTTTTCCCTCACATGAGGGGCAGTAGTTTGGACAGGTGGTCCAAGCGGATGCTGAGGGAGGCATGGCGCAGGATACTGATTAAATTCAGTGGACGATACAGTCTAAGAAATTTGATGGATTTGGAGTTCATTTGTGACCTGGGTCCTATCAGATATCCAGACATATTCTGAGACAGGTATTGCTCATTTCGGGAGATGGCTTTCTCCGCGAACTTGAGATAATGAGAGACATAGAAAGAAACATTAGAGCAGATCTACTACTGAGGCTATTTCTCGAACGCAATTGTTTCGCAAACGAGCTTTGTGAAAATGATCAGTAGAGAAATTGGGTATTCGGTATCATACGGGCTGTGAGTATGCAACACCGCAATAATTAGCCTTAAGTGCAAGTGGGAGATTGTTGGCTATAGTACCCTCAAGTCAATTATTGGATCACACACATGTGATTGCAATGATTGAGGGAGGACCTATACCGGTATAACAGTCTTACTCGAGATGATAGTATGCTATCTGGTTTGTCTTTATCATCGTGTACATTCTTCAGGTGACTTTACAGTTCACTATTACATATTGATAGAGCCCATAGGATTCTTGCTTGACTGCCAGCAGTATGATGGCGATCATATACGTGGGAGCTGGGGTCTATAAGCACAACCTTAAAATGTCCCTAATCATGGAAGTTTTGAGATTGGGTATCGATACTCTAGAGTAGACTAGTGTATACTGATCGAGACCTCGACGAGGGGCAGTGGCCGGTCTGACAAGCCATTGGTGTCTGTTGGTTCACCTAAGATGTATACTGGTGCTCATTGGGTTATGAGTACACCGGACGGACTCGCTGGGAACATGCCAGTTGGTATCATACCTATTGTCAGATAGCAATTCCCTAGTGACATGTGTACAGGTTAGTCTGTCGACCTGAGATCGTCATTTGTCTCATGTGAGTTCCTACCGTGCTTTGATTACTACCCAACCATGGCTCAAAGGAGTCGTGCAAACAGGTTTTAGTTGGGTACAGTCCCGAGCCACATGGAGGCAGTGAGCTGATCGTCAAGGTATTCGTCTCTCCCAGTATTGGGTGTTGATGTCGCGTTGTGCACGGATGGCCATCACCAGAAATCCTCGGCCGGGGTAGACGAGAATTACCGATCTAGAATCGGTAGTTTCTCAGATGGTGATAGGGCTTCATACCGACACTGAATGTCAAGTTATTAGGGGTCTGACTTTATCCACCACCTAGACTCGATATGCGATACTAATAGACGAACGGACCAGACTGTACGGATATTGTCACTGTCAGGCTCAGTAGGGGTTTCAGGTAGAGTTTGCTCGTCGGTCACCCTTTCGCACAATACCTGGGTAGCCGTTACGTACAGCTGGTGCCACTGACATGCTTGTGGTTAAACCCACTGCCAGCGTATTGACGAGTCTTTAGAGTCCCACACAGAGGGTTTCCCTGGTTCGGGCGAAACGTTGTAGAGGCCGTATGGTTTTATGGCAGGGTTCGATCATATACGTGCACTTGTGTACGTATCATGATCGGACGGATAATACTAGTGGCCTTTGGTTTAAGCCGGATCCTAGTATTATATTGATGGATTATTTTTGTCTCGTTGTAGTCGTATTCATTCGGAATACGGATGTGGTTATGTATATACGGATGAGGGGTATTCTTGTAATTCTATTACATGTTTACTTTAGGGTTTGCCATTTCTATTTGTGGATTCAACATTTAGTTTTAAATGTTTAAATATTGTGGAAAATCTGAAGTTCAGTTTTGGGTTGGCATTGAATGTAGCATTATTTGTTTTTCTTTGGGTTGAGATATTTTAGTGAAAGTAGCATATATTTTTGTGGGGATTATTCTTGAGTTGCTCATCACTAAAATTACCTTAACACTCACAAGAAAACAATAGATACTTTATCTTCACTTGCCTTTCTTCTTTTGCAAAACATGAGCTCACACTTTCTTCTCCCATGCCAATTCTTCAACCTCCACCCTATATGTCTCATGTGTTGAGAAACCTAGGGTGTATTGCGACAAAGCAATCCTAGACATTCTCTACTTCATCTTGGCTATCTACGCTAGCAAACTAGATACCCGAGTTGCTTCGGTTTTTGAGGCGGGAGCCCGTATTATGAATCCTCGACGTGGATCTTCTTCGATGTGGGGAGACCGGAGATCAGACTTGATCGGGGAAGCCGCGAGGAGATTGGGACAGAGATTGAAGACCAAAGGACACAAATCGATCGGTATAACCTCTCTAAACTCCTTTGATAGAACTAGTATAGGGTTAATGGTACAATCCATCGATTAGGGTTCCGTTAGAGCTGGGTTTTAAAAGTTTTTGTTCTGCATTTGGCTATGAATTTATGTCCGGGGCGCTGGCGTAGCCCAACAATTACATAATTAACAATATGTATAATTTTGTTTATGTGGAAAAATAATTATATCTCGGTTTTACGGAAAATACGTATTATCAATAATTAACACATAATTAACCTAAACAAATTTTCGGAATGTTACAATCCTCCCATCTTAAAAAAATTCGCTTCCTGAATTTAATATTTAAATACGCGTACCTTCGAAGAGATGGGGAAATTTCTTCCGCATATCGTCCTCGGTCTCCTGGGTGACCTCTTCGCTGTTCGGGCTATGCCAAAGAACCTTTACGGACAGTATAACCTTTGACCGCAATTTCTTCACCTGCCGATCCGGAATGACTACCGGCTGCTCGGTGAAAGAAAGATCACGCTCGAGCTGGATCGTCTAATACTGAATCGCGTGAGAGAGGTCATGAAGGTACTTGCGGAGCATCGATAAATAGAACACGAGTTGAACATCTTGGAAGATGGGTAGAAGAGCCAAACGATAAGCAACTGTGCCCACACGCTCGAGAATCTCGAAGGGACCCACATATCTAGGACTAAGCTTCCCTTTCTTTCTGAATACCATCACGCCCTTCATTGGAGAGACCCTAAAGAAAACATGATCACCTACAGAGAATTCCAGTGTGACGACGTCTATCCGCATAAGATTTCTGCCTGCTCTGGGCCGCTCTCACCCTATCTTGAATCAACTGGATCTTCTCTGTCTTCTTCTGCACAATCTGCGGTCCCAAAACACCGCTCTCACTGAGCTCTGTCCAACACATTAGTGATCGACATCTCCTCCCATATAAATCCTCGAAGGCTGCCATTTGAATCGTCTCCTGGAAGCTGTTATTATAGGTGAACTCTATCAAGGGTAAGTGACAATCCCAACTGCCACCAAAATCTAGAAGGAAAGCTCAGAGCATATCCTCAAGAGTTTGTATGATCCGCTCTGACTGACTGTCGGTCTGTGGACAGAAAACTATAATGAAACTCAATCGGGTGCCTAACACCTCCTAAAGTCTCTGCCAAAAGCGACTGGTGAACTGAGAGCCTCTGTTGGATACGGTGCAAGTTGGAACTCCATGTAGTCGCACAATCTCGTTAATATATATCTGAGCATACTGAGCGAATCCGAAAGTGGTCTTCAGTGGCAGAAAGTGAGCCGCTTTCGTCAGCCGGTCTACGATCACCCAAATAGAGTCATACCCTCGACTGATCCTAGGTAGACCCACGATAAAATCCATAGAGATCTGCTCCCATTTCCACTCCGGAATGGGAAAAGGTTGAAATTCTCCTGTTGGCCTATGATGCTCAGCCTTGACTTGATGACAACTCACGCGTCTCGAAACGAAGTCTGTGACATCACTCTTCATCATTTCCCACCAGTAGACATCTCTCAAATCATGGTACATCTTGGTGGAACCCGGATGAACACTATATACTAAATGATGCACCTGCTTTAAGATATCGTGTCTCAGTCCCTCAGAATCTGGCACACACAGTCGAGTCCCAAATCGTAGTACTCTCTGATCATCGATCACGAACTCTGAATCTCTGCCATGTCGAACCTGCTCCATGATCTCTAACAAACGGGCATCACCGGATTGTGCCTCACAGATACAGTCAAGTAACTTCAGAAGTGCACGGATATGGGCAAGCTATCCCCCGGTCGACGTAAACTCGAACTGTACTTGGCTGTCATATAGAATCTGCCAATCAGCCGTCGACTGTCTCTAAACTACTCTCAAACAAGACAAGCTACCTCCGGGCCTCCGACTCAAACAATCTGCCACAACATTCGTCTTGCCCGGATGATAAAGAATCTCACAGTCATAGTCCTTTACTAGCTCCATCCAACGGCGCTGTCTCAAATTTAGATCTCGCTTCTGAAAGATATACTTTAAGCTCTTGTGGTCCTTGTATATCTTGCATGACTTGCCGTATAAGTAGTGTCTCCAGATCTTGAGGGCAAAAACCACCTCAGCCATCTCTAAATCATGAGTGGAATAGTTCTGCTCGTGGTTCTTCAACTGCCGAGAAGCATAAGCGACGAACCTGCCATGCGGCATCAACACACAGCCTAACCCCACTCGAGAAGCATCACAATAAATGACATAACTTCCTGAACCTGAAGGCAAAGATAAAACCGGCGCAATAGTCAAATGAGTCGTCAACTGCTGAAAGCTCTGCTCGCATGCCTCGTTCCAAAGAAAAGGAACTCCCTTCTGGGTCAACCTGGTCAATGGTGCAGCTATACGAGAAAAATCCTGTACGAAACGTCGATAGTATCCGGCCAAACCCAGGAAGCTACGAACCTCCGTCACTGATATAGGTCTGGGCCATTGGTGAACCGCCTCGATCTTCTTAGGGTCCACACGTATGCCATCTCTCGTAACCACGCCACCCAAGAAATCAACACTATCCAGCTAGAAGGCGCACTTGGAAAATTTAGCGAATAGCTCATGCTCCCTCAAAGACTGCAATGTGATCCTCAGATGCTGTTCATGCTCCTCTCGACTCCGGAAGTAAACTAGAATATCATCAATGAACACGATAATAAACTGATCATGAAATGGCCTGTATATACGGTTCATCAAATCCATAAACTCTGCCGGGGCATTGGTGAGCCCGAACGACATCACCAAAACTACATAATGCCTGTAGCGCGTGCGAAAACCATTCTTCGGAATGTCATCCTTCCGAACCCGCAACTGATGGAAACCTGATCGCAAGTCAATCTTTGAGAAATGTCATGCACCCTGGAGCTGATCAAACAAATCGTCAATGCGAGGTAGGGGATATCTGTTCCACATAGTCACTCGATTCAACTGACGATAATCGATGTACAAACGCATACTTCCATCTTTCTTCTTGACGAACAGGACAGGAGCTCCCTAAGGTGACACACTCAGACGAATAAGTCCTTTATCCAACAAATCTTGCAACTGATCCTTCAGCTCTTTAAGCTCTGCCGGGGACATCGATAAGGCGGTTGATTGTTAGAGATTTTGCGTGCTTAGTTTTAATTACCGCAATCAAGACGGTTTCATTTGGTAGCTAGCCGGTTGAGTACGGGTCAGTCCATGGAGAGATAAGAATCTTTTCCTTAGTGGTTTAACGAGTTAAGTCTAATTTGTCCAGGTTTGTTTGGTTTCACTTTGTGCTAAAATATGTATAAAGAGAGCTTGTCAGGGTTAGGATTAGGTTAGTTTGAGTTAGGAGTCTCTCACTTCTTTCGTTGCCACTCTTAATATCGATGTTACGATAATTGACAACAACGGGGATTAGCACGACTAGGAAGCAAACTTGAGAGTATAAGCTAGGATTTCAAACGCTTAGTTCCTTTCTTTTGGTCCTTGTCCCTCCGTTCTTGGCTCTTAGCCTTAACCTCCGGTTAATTCAACCACAACCGGTCTCACCAGGGTATCACCGCTATCATGTAGGATAGGGTGCCGTAGGGAGCGGATTGTGGTTCAATTAACAGGAGTCCGAATCAAAATGTTGGGCAAAGAAAAGAGTGTGAGAGATTTCCTTCTCTCAAACTTCTCTTATCCTACCCTAACAAGTGAGAAACTACTCACCCATTAAAATGGAAAAGAAAATAAAACAAAGAAAGAAGATAGAAAGAAATGGGTTTAGAAAATCACAACTAGCTATTTGAGACCTCACTTTGGCAAGGATCATACTTAAGCATCAATGTTGTAAGGAAAAAGGAAAAGAGAAAAAAAAGAAAGCAAACAAATAAATAACAACAGCTACTTTAACAAATGAAAATTACAAGCAAATATAACAACACAATTACAATACATGCACGTTAAAAAGAAAGAACTCTTCTTTTATTCATCATCACTCATGAAGCTCACTACAATATCAATAGAGAAAGATGAAGAGGAAGAAGAAAATACAAACTCTTATCCTAAAATCTAATACAAGAAAAAGCACCCTTTACTTGGCTTGGAACTGGGCTATTTATAGGCGGATAAATGAAACCCTAGGGATACAATATGAGCCCAAATACAATTACAAAACTACACTAAAAAAAGATCCCCTACTGAGTTGACTCGGCCATGGATCTGAGGCCTAAGTGCCACATTGGCCGCGGATCCACGGCCCTTTAGTTTACTTAGAGGGTCGTATTTTCAAGGGTTTTCCATGTTGATGTTCTTCTCTGTTTGGTACACTTGGTTTCTCAAAATCTCTTAAGTTTTCTCCCAGATTTTCAGCAGTCCAAAAAGGTGATATGATGTGGACTTTTGCCTTGATTTTCTTGAGCTCCGTGTTGAAATCTTGGATCTTGTGCTGCCTCTTGTGCTTTGTGCATGAAATGACCAATGATTTGTCATTTTGTCCCTCGAACTGGTATGCGGCATCACGGAATGTGAGCGGAGACCCGTATTTATCTGTTGTTGGCCGTAGTCCTGAATTGTTGCGACTTCATGAATTTCACTGTTTAGAGCTGAGAACCTGTAACCTGCAATTATTTAGCAAACACGGATCAAGAGTACCTACCTATATGCAATGCGATCGAGAATGGGTGGTATAAAAATGCAAAAATCTGATATGAACAAGTACCTGCAAACTTATCTTTTGCTCGTCCCGAGCAAAATCATTTTATTCACAAAAAGTTCTAACCTCACTTTCGCATGGAACGCGATTGGACTGAGCTTGTGCAACAAGCCGTTAAACCTCTAGGTTGCCCTAGAGGAGGAGTGTTGTCTCCTGAGGTTTTTCAGCGGATACTACCCATAAAATCCGATCAAATTGGCTGTTCACTCTAATTCTACAGTTTAGCATTCTACCAAGAAACTCTATCATCCTTAACTTAGAAATCATCAACCCATATTTTTCACACATCCTTTTCATTTAACTTAAGGTCCTATACGTTTTGCCAATTTATAAAGCTCTCAGCATCTCTTGAGTTTTCCTTCTAAAACGCAATCTCAAATCCGGAATTTTTATCATCCCTATTGAAGATATAAGCCCTATTTTTCATTCCTATCTCTCCTCCAAACTCTGATCATATACCCCTACGTGTGTGTAATTATCACCCCTACACTTGGAAATTCAATTCAAGCTATAATACCCTTGCCTTAATACTCAGTACTACTTCGTTTCATTAATGATGGACGGTTTTGCTCATACACCTTTCATGCGACTATTAATGCTTCTTGAGGCATTAATATCCGATTACTGAATGTGTGAGCTTAAAGCGTAAATAGCAATTTCCAGGTCTTGTATTTTATTCCCCTTTTTTTCTTTTTTTTTTCAAGACCGGATATATTTTTCGATGATGCTCTTCTGGTGGTTAGCTTTAAATGCCTTTTTTCTTTCATACTAGGCTTTCAGGAAAGAGTATTTCTAGGTATTCTCTACTATCCCAAGTTTCAACGTGCGTGTAAGTGTGATTTGTAGGGTATATATTTTCAGAATTTAGACTTAAGGTTCATAATTATTTTTCAGACTTACTCTTCAAATAGAGCTTTCAATACTCTTCCCTCATTTCAACTTTACCCAAGAACTGAACTCAAAATTGCTTATTTAAAAATAAACTGCAAGGATGTATATTTTCTACAGTTATACTTCAAGGAAGGTTATTTTTAGAGTTTTTAATTTACTAAGTTTAGGATTTAGTTTTTTCTAAATAGTCAACCGTCATGTCGAACTTAAGTCAAAAATGGCCAATATTGAAATTTTCATTCTTTTTAAATTTTTTTTTATTTTATAATGCAATGCATAAAAAATGCGATGAGGAATTTAAACATGCAAAACAAATATTCACATAAATAAAAAAAACGTGCAGATGCAAGGATAACTATTTACAACCAAACCCTACCCCCAAACTGACCGACAACAGTGCCCTCATTACTGCCTACGGCATCTCCTAGACGCGGAATCACTTGTTCTTGCCTCTCTCCTGTCTGTCCCCCGACCCCTCGATCGTGCTCGTTCCTCTTGTGCCAGTAGGGTGGACATTTCCTGTTCCAGACTCGTCAACCGCTGATCAAAGTTTGTCAGCATCCCTAACACTCGTTCTACCCCCTATGGGTACGTCGTATTAAGCGTGCTTGCGCAGCAGGGGTTAGCTCTTCATCGCTCGCTGTAGAGCTCGAGCTGGGTGTCTTTGCCATCACATCTTCGGCCGGCTCAGTGCGCGACCATAATCCATGAAGTCGTGTGTAGGATGTTGAGACACCCTTAAGAAGGGGTCGAATGGGAACCCCACCATGCATGTTAACGTCAAATTCCTCAACAAGAAGGAAATAGAGACACAGTTGTGTCACTAACATCGAGCATGTGTAATTGGCAGCCCCTTTGCCTGCGCCAATCGAGTGTAGTAACACAGTGCACATGTCATAACTAAGGTTTTTGGTCATTAATGTGTGCACTATGTGTAGGGATGGGGTAAAAAATGTGGTGTTGTGTGAACTTCTAAAAATGTTGTTTTGTGCCCAACGACACACAATTAAAACGTTCGCATAAAGCGTGCGAGCCTGAATGCCCTTCCTAGGCTCCCTAGAACAGTCATCACCCATTAATGGCAGGTAGTCCTCAAAGCGGAGGGGTTTATCGTGTACGGGGATTCATGGTATTAAAGTGACTTCGTTAATGAAGTCCCTATCGGCAATAATTTCCCGACCCCCCCACAATAATCGTATGAACCCGTTTCTAGCTAAACATCCCTCCTCTAGACTTTCAAAGAAACACGCAACGAGATCCGGAATCGCGAACGCATTTGGATGGTTAAATAACAGAAAATTCCATCCGCGTTTTCAGATCTCGTCACCGAAATAGCTACCATAAATATCATGGGCGAATAAGTGGGAGAAATCCTATCCAAATTGCAATGTAGGGGCCATGGACAGAGAGCAAATGCAGAATTATTATATCGACAAAGAGGGAAAAATAATTGCAAACCTCCTCTGAAAATTTCAGAGGGTGACGCGGCTAGGAGGCGGCGGTTCCGCGGCTGAAATGGGGTGTCGGCGGCGGTTACGCTGCTCCATGGGTTGATCGGCGTTGAAGATTTCTGTGGCGGCTAGGGTTTTGTTTGAGGGTTAGAATTAGGGCTCAGGAGTTGCAGAAGAAGGGTCGAAGTGTATTTATAGGGGCTGTCAAACATTTGTACAAAAGCCCTCCCAAAATGAAAAATTGAAAAAAAGAATGTTATTTAAAAATTAAAAAAATTTAATTTTATTTATGGTTCTGAATATTTACAAAAAAAACCCTTTAAAAAAATTTATTTATTATTATTTTTTATTTTTTTTTACAAATTATTATAAGTGGGAATTTCACCAGGCAAGAAATATCCCGACCCACACAAGAAAAACAAAATGGTATATATATACCCCCAAACTTATTTAAAACAGTGTTTCCACTGTTTATGGCTGCATAACCAAAATTTGGTGGTAAGAGGAGGAAGATTAGTCAATGTAAATCGGCTTATGCAGCATCAGGAGCTCCTCCGAAGGTTCTGCGGTGAGGAACGGTTTTACCCTGTGTCCGTTTACTTTGAATAGTGAACCGTCCTTTGGATTCTCCAAATTCACCGTGCTGTGCCGGTATACAGTTTGCACAAAAAAGGGTCCTTTCCAGCGAGATCTGAGATTACCGGGATGGAAATGTAGTTGGGTGTCGTAAAGAAGTACCTATTGTCCGGGTGTGAAAGTTTTGCGCGTAAGGTGTTTATCATGAAACACCTTCGTTCGGTTCTTAATGACAACCGTGTTTTCATAAGGTTCATCCCGAAGCTCGTTCAGTTCGTTGAGCTACAGCTTTCGATAGCTGCCCGCATCTTCAAGGGTTAGGTTCAGCTCTTTGATCGCCCAAAATGCGCGATACTCGATTTTCACAGGAAGGTGTCATTCCTTTCCATACACAAGCCGATAGGGAGACATTCCAAGATCAGTCTTGTAAGCCGTGCGGAATGCCCAAAAGGTATCAGTGAGTTTCAAAGACCAATCCTTACGGTTCTTGGAAACCGTTTTCTCCAAAATCTGCTTGATTTGCCGATTAGAAACTTCGGCTTGCCCACATGTTTGGGGGTGGTAGGGTATGGATAGCTTATGATGAATAGAGTATTTCCGAATCAAGGGCTCGAAAGTCCTATTACAGAAATACGTCCCATTGTCGCTAATGATCGTGCGGGGGTGCCCGAACCGGGAAAAGATGTTTTCATTAAGGAATCTAACGACAACCTTGTTGTCGTTCGTCCGGCTTGGCACAGCCTCGACCCATTTAGAGATATAATCAACATCTAGAAGAATATACAGGTTCCCAAAAGAGCTGGGAAACGGCCCCATGAAATCAATTCCCCAAACATCGAAAATCTCAACAACCAAAATTGGTTGGTGCGGCATCTTGTCTCTCCTGGAAATCCGGCCCAAGTGTTGGCACCGGGAGTAAGTCTTGCAGTAATCATGAGCATCTTTGAAGAGTTGTGGCTAGTAGATGCAACACTGCAAGACTTTCTCGGCTGTCTTTCTTGGGCCAAAATGCCCGCCACATGCTTGATCGTGGCAAAATGACAGCACACTCTTGAACTCATTATCAGAAACACACCGACAAATAATCTGGTCGGGTTAGTACTTGAACAGGTAGGGTTCGTCCCAGTAAAAGTGTTTTACATGGGATAAAAATCTAAGTCTGTCCTGACTTGACCATTCGGTCGGTAGTAGTCTTGTTGCCAAATAGTTCACAATATCTGCGAACCAAGGTTCACACGATACTGTCAAGAGTTGTTCATCAGGAAAAACATCGTTGATTGGGAGTGGAAGCATCGGCGAAGAAGAAAGTCGTGAAAGATGGTCGGCCACTACGTTTTCACATCCACTTTTGTCCTTAATGACAAGGTCAAATTCTTGAAGTAAGAGGATCCAATGTATCAACCGAGATTTCGCATCCTTTTTCGCAAAATGATGTTGCAGAGATGAATGGTCTGTGTAGACAATGACAGGAGAGCCGATCAAATAAGGCCTGAATTTTTCTAAAGCAAACACAACAGCCAAGAATTCCTTCTCGGTTGTTGTGTAATTCAGTTGGGCATCATTCAGGGCCCGGCTAGCGTAGTATATTACGTGCGACATTTTATCGAAGTGCTGTCCTAGGACCGCAACGATAGCAAAGTCGGATGCATCGCACATAATCTCAAAGGGATACGTCCAGTCAGGTGAAGAAAGAACGGGAGCAGAGGTGAGTGAGATTTTCAGTGATTCGAACGGAGTCACACAGCTTGAGTTGAAGTCGAATGTGGTATCCTTGGCCAGTAGAAGAGTCAAGGGTCTAGCAATCTTGCTAAAGTCGTTAATAAACTGTCTATTAAAACCGGCGTGGCCAAGGAAAGCTCGGATATCTCTGACGCATCTGGGAGGAGGGAGATTGGAATTGACTTCAATCATCGCTTTGTCAACCTCAATGCCATTTTGTGAAATGATATGTCCTAGGACAATAGCTTCCCGTACCATGAAGTGGCACTTCTCCTAGTTTAAAGTGAGGGTTTTATCCTTTCATCGGGTAAGGACAGCGTCGAGATGTTGCAGACACTCGTCAAAAGAAACGCCAAAGATAGAGAAATCATCCATGAATATCTCCAAGAATTTCTCAACCATGTCAGAGAAATTTCCCATCAAACACCGCTGGAAGGTAGCAGGAGCATTGCATAACCCAAAGGGAATGCGGCGATATGCAAATATGCCAAAAGAATAGGTGAATTTGGTTTTTTCCTGGTCTTTCTCAGCGATGGGAATCTGGTTTTAGCCTGAGTAGTCGTGCAGAAAACAGTAGTACTCATGTCCAGCCAATCGTTCGAGCATTTGGTCAATGAATGGTAGCGGAAAGTGGTCCTTCCGCGTTGCAGCGTTGAGTTTTTTATAATCAATGCATACTCGCAACCCAGTCTGGGTGCGAGTAGGGATTAACTCGTTCGTCTCGTTTGTGATGACCGTTATGCCCGAATTTTTAGGGACAACGTGTATAGGACTAACCCACTGGCTGTCTGAGATAGGGTAAATGATACCACTATCCAGACATTTGACGATCTCTTTTTTCATGGCCTCTTTCATGACTGGATTTAGTCGCCTCTGTGGATCCCTGGCTGGTTTGGCATCACCCATCATATGAATATGATGTTCAACGATCAGGGTACTAATCCCCTTGATGTCCGCCATTGTCCAGCCAAAAGCTTGCCGATTGCTTTGCAAGACCGTGAGAAGGGCTTTCTCCTGCTCTGGATCTAGAGAAGCCGAGATGATGACAGGGAGGGTCTCGTTCTCGCCTAAGTAAGCATACTTGAGGTGAGACGACAGCGGCTTGAGTTCAAGCATCGGAGGTGAAACGATTGAAGGCATGATTGGCGAAAATGTCTCGAACTCAATGGATTCTCACAAAGGCTCAAAACGAGTGTATGCGACCGAGTTGGATGGTTCAGCTAACGCATCTGAAAATTCGAAAGATTCAAACTCGGGCGGTGACAGGCCAAAATCGTTCGAAAACGTGAAACACTCATAATCATTGTCGGGAGCGGAAGTAGCAGCAGGTTCAAAGAGAAACGCACTAGTGGCGTCAAGATTGCTGTGATCGAACAAGAATTCCACGAATTCACAGTCCTCTGGGGCGATCTCCTGAATGGAACAAACATCGAGTATATGAGCATTAGGTTCGTATGGTTGATTCCCTAACATAAAAATGTTGAGTTCAATTGTCATTTTTCCAAAAGATAGGTTCATCGAACCATTTCGACAATTGATCACAGCATTTGAGGTTGCAAGGAATGGGCGACCGAGTATCACCAGAATTTGATTTCGGGGGTTAGATACAGGTTGTGTGTCTAAACAATGAAGTCAACGGGGAATATGAAGTCCCCTACCTTTATTAACACATCCTTTACCTCACCCCTAGTATGGGTGATAGATCGATCGGCCATTTGAAGAGGACAGTGTGTGGGTTTCATCTCTCCTACACCTACTGTCACGACCCGAAGGTACGGAATGTGACCGGCACATAAATTACGAAGCGTCTAGAGGCGCAACATAATCTAAGTAAGCCGAAACCCAGAAATCTAAACCATTTAAAAGAAGAAGTAAAGGAAAACATGTTTAAAAGCAACATCAAATTTCTAAAAAAAATTCGGCAGAGTCTCCTTTGTAAAAACTGGCCCCAAACGGGTACAACAAGAATAATATATACTAGCAATAAAAAGGCATCGCCAAGCGGGAGCTAGCTCTACGCCAAAAAGGCGGAAACAACCACACAATGCACTTTAATATACAACGCTGAAGGGCGAGGCTCAAAACTCAAAAGAAAACCAAATCCACCAGAAACCATAATAATACAGGCGCGACTCTAAGGTCGAAATAACAACAACTGGTCTTCTAAATCTATCAAGTAATACAAGTCAGGTTGATGGAGCTTACTAGATACAAATGAAATAATAAACGTACAACGGCGGTCCAGATACAAGTGAACCAACCTACCAAGCAAATCACCATGAATGAAATGATGTGCCAGCAAGCTGCCAAGGAAACATGTACATCGAAACCTGTAAGAAAATTTGGCACAACGGGGGTGAGTTGCCAACTCGTGAGTAGAAGATATCTGCGAGTAGAAATCGCATGCACGACGCTTTCCTAGGTCATAATAATATACCTAATATAACACTAGTCATCTAGTAGTGGCAGGGTAATAATCTATGCGTAAGTGCAATGCTCAGTGCTCATGTCAGAGCCACAAGTAGTAACATGTCATTTGTATGAGTATGCATGCACCATGGATGTAAAACAATCAACCATGAAATCAGGATATATCTGTATAAGAAATCTTTAACTTTATCATAGTAAAATTTGTATAGTAATCTGAAACATTATCAATGAAATCCATGAAAATCCGTGTCAAGCATCGACACAAAACATGTAAATCTCAAGTCTCAATATCTCATAGTCTCAATATCTCGGGCTCCGTCAGTCTGGATCGGCCCATATCATCAAATTTCACGACAACGGTCGGTATCCTCCAGATATCCGCTGCGCCAGACATCACCGGTAGGTAGTCTTCCCCTGCCAGGTTCATCATCTACAACTCGATCTTCTTGCCCCGGGGTACCATATCGGGCCCACCATGTACCCGAGACGGTTCATCCACTCCTCGAATCGGGTCTCGAAATCCAACAGAAAACACGAAATCTCATGGTGGACGACACATACATCACGAGAAAACCACAACTTGTATTTTAAAAAGAGAGGGAGATAGAGAAGTTATTATACATATTCTTGCGGTTTTCCCGAAAATCTAGAAATCTCATAGAAATCCAAAATCCCAAAATCATGAGTAAGTAATAATGAGTATCGGTATAATCCCCACAATACTGCATGATAGTATGAAAATGTGAATGCATGAAGTGTCTATGTAATAAATGCAATGTCTAACTAGCACATGAGAGTATTCATACACTATTATATTAATCTAGCCTTTAGCTGATTCTATCAATAAAAGATCATATGTTCTAAAGTGTACATGACATTGCATTTACCGATGATGATGTGTGTGAGCCGGCAAATAAGTGTACGTGGAACATGCACATCATCGATAATGGTGCTGGTGTCTTAACAGGCAGAGTTTCATATTGGCTAAAGAAACAAACGTATGAATATGCAATCGATAAATGCAACATAAATATAACAGTGAATGTGTAGTAAACGCACAACTAGAGAATATATACTAATTACGAGTCATACAGCTTGTTGTTTGAAAAAAAAGCATGATCCGATAATTTTGAAAATAAGTATGACTCAAGCCTAAACTAAGATCTACCTAACCAACTAAGGAACTAACTAAGGACACTAGTCGAAAGGTAAGAACAATCCCCTAAAGTCTAAGTCGATATCTCCAGAAGTCGGCGATCCAGCCTCAATAGTGTCACCTATATAGTAAGACTTCCTCGAGTCAAGAGTGCGGATCAATCATAACATCTATGCCTCGTATGGTTAAATCCATCGTACGGCTTCCCAAAATCGGGGTACGGGTCAACTATCACATATGTACATCATCATTCATATAATATCATTATCAAACAATATCATGATCAAGGGTACTGTGCTATAATCGCATACATCCCAATATCATCAAAAACCTATATCATTGTCTGAGTAAATATACATCGTCAAATGATCCTCAGAAATACCATGTCACATATATCATATCGTGATTAAGTTACATATTACAATCCGGGTTCTATTTTAGAATCTCGTACATTTTAATGTCATCATCACCTATTATCGTTTATGTATAAATATCCATTTTCTCATTTCCCAACGATCCGCTAATATCATAGTACATCTCATATCATACTCGATCGTATATCCTTAACTCACGGCATCACGCCCAGTCATACCGACTCCTCCCGAGATATCATATAACCTCCTCATATCACGTGTATATATATATATATACATATAGAAAGCTACACACATTCATACACACACACACACAAACACCCCCCAAGTCAGGTGTATGTGTGTGTACGTGTGTGTGTGTCTACATGAAGCCTACGAATTCCCTCTAGGGCAAGCATCCCATGGTTAAGTCTTTCTAGATCATTCTAATCCACCCTAACGTCTTCAATGGTACCCTACTCGCCAAGAATCTAAGGTCACGTCCGACTTCCTAATAATAATATGTAATATCCTTATTCTACATTTGCGGGGGTGCTAAACGCCATCCACCCGACTTCCCCCGTAGATATACATCTACTCACCTGGTCCTTGTCTGCCGAAGTCGATGGCGCCATCCTCTTCTTCATCGTCTGAAGTCCATGTGAGGGGTACCTATACGCAAACATATATAATATCGTAAACTGAAATCGCAGACAGAACCAAAACAGCGCACGAAACGCGCATAGTTTAAAACCTATGACCCGCTCATGCAAAATGACCAAATAACCCTTGACATCGGTGTACAAACGCCGATTGATCGAGATAAAACACAAACGTACAAATCGTAGTTCCAAAACTCATCGAAAACCTAAAATAAATCAAATCGGTTTATTTCCGAAAACCTAGAAAACGTCAATTAACCGTTTCACTGCAAAAATTGATGTTTAAACAAAACTAATAGCTATAATATTCACCAAATATCATAACTAGGATATATAAACCATTCCTATAATTTATCCTCATCAATTTGTATTGAATTGAAAATTCTAGTTTGAAAAAATATCAAATATTAATACTTTTTAAAGAAAAATTCACAATTCAACAACTAAGCTAGATTTAGCATATTTTAAATTGTTAACCCACTCATGGAAACCTTAATGATGCACTAAAAATCCTAACTAGATTTTAATCACACAATTAAATTAATTTCTAAAAACCTAGTTAACAATTTAGCATAATCATCACAATTTTTAACTAACCATTAACAACTAGTAACCAAATTAGGTTTTCCATTCAATTAATATGTTAGTCTACACATTAAAACCATGAATCATTGATAAACATCATCACTAGAATTTTATCTCACCAATTTATATAAATATTAAAAACCTGGTATGCAATATTATCAAATTTTAACAATTTTGAAGCAACAATTTGAAACTTAACATCTAAACTAAATTTAGCATATCATAAAGTGTTAATCTACATATTGTAATCATGATCAACTTATAAAAACCCTAACTTAAATTTAAATCCCTCTCTTGAATTTTAAATCTACAAATTAAACCATATTAAACACCAAATTGAACTAGTTTAAAGTAATTAGCAACAAATTAAATATGGGGTGAGGATTTATACCTCCATAAACATGAGATCAAACATGCAAACTTGTCACTAAAATGCTAACTTTGTTCCAAGATCCTTGCTTGTTTAGAGAAAGAATGAAGGGCAGAGATTTAATTAGGAATTAGTGGTGTTTTATTTTGGATTTTTGAATGAATTTTGATGAATTTTTGGAGTGAGAATGAGGTGAGAAATATGGGGAGGGAGGCAAACTAGGGTTCGTCCATGGGGAGGGGAGAGTGAGGGGAGAGAAAAAAAGAGTGTGGAATTGTGTAGAAGTTTCACTAATTAACATATTACTTATGCCATTTCATTTATTAGTTATTTTATTTATTTTTCTTAAATCGTTTTTTACCCTAGAGTTCTCTAGAATTTGAGACCAATTCAAGAAGAGAAAAGAATGAAACCATCATAATTCTAATATGTCATTGTTCACATTTGTCAAATTAGCCCATTGCAATTTATAATTTGCACCTATTTAATCTATAATTAAAAGCTTATGTAAATATTGAAAATTAATTAATTACGAAAAATATTTTAGTAAACTAATAATTTATAAGTCACTAAATAAACATCATTTACTAGTAATTACATAGTTAAAATAGGCGTATTTAAGTCTATATCGAAAAATAATTGTAGTTGAGTTTTACGAAAAATACGGTTTATTTTACCGATTATCAGAAAATTCACCTAATGGTTTTTATTTATTTATTTATTTTTAAAATGTTACAATCTTCCCCCCTTAAGGAAATTCCGTCCCCGAATTTAAATTAAAACTCCCTCCCAAATACTAAAAGATTCAGCAAAAACACTCAAATCGTCGGGGCTCCGAAATCATCAAAACATAAAACATATCTTAGCGCAATGCATGCGCATGAAAAACGAATACATAACTCAAAATCGAAACCCCGTCAAACATAACGCAATCATCGGATTTATGGTGAGAATAAAATATCAAAACCCAATACGAAAACCAACATGATATACATCAAAACTGTAACTTATATATAGTGCGCATCGTAGTAAAATCGTCTATACATCTTAATAAAGAAGCATGCAAAACCCCTTTTTAAAATCGCCGTGGGATGCGCGTGTCACGGCATAAGTAGCGGACGTTTATTTTTAAAAAAATAGCTATACATATATATCTTTCATTTAACATACACGCCCCGCCTGGTTACTAAATCAAATAGTAATGATTATAAAAACATACTGCTTAAAATGAAATCAATCCCAATCACAGTATACGAGGTACTACGTGCGTCCGGTGCGCATGAAAATCGAAGTCAATTACAGATGCCATGAACACGCACAGAAACAAAACTGAGTGCAACAGGTGTGCACCAAAAACAACTGTCAAGTGCAACGGGCGTGCACGACAATAATATCAGGTGCATCTAATCTGCACAAAACCCTGATTTAGTGCATCTGGTATGCACAAAATCATATCAAGTGCGCCAAGTGTGCGCAAGAATCTCAACCAAGTACACAAGGTGCACGAAAACATATACCGAATATCAAAATCGAAATCACAGTACGAAAAGTGCATGAAAACTATGCCGAAGCATACGTCAAAATCATGTGCAACCCATATGCACGAAATCAAATCAATATCTCAAAATGTATAAAACCAAATCGAGTTCACTGGGTATGCACAAAACAACATCAATACCACTGATATATGAAACACGAATAGAGTGTAATGAATGTACACATAGGAAATACCAATCATAGAACAAAATCCTCAAAATACCAAAATCCAAACAACGGAAATACGGAATTCAAATCACCAAATCGCAATCGTAAACGCTATCGTCAATGTGCGCCTCTTTCCTCTGGTGTCGACTAATTCGAACTCGTCTCTTCGTAGCTGTGCTGACTGCGCTACAAACGGCTATACTCATATCGAGAGTCTCCCACGTAATCTATCCCTTCACCTGATATCCGGACTACGTTAAACTTTTCGATCGATTCATCAAAATCCCAGAATTCCCCGAGAACTCAACACTCAAGTACAGTTTAAAAATATCCAGCACATGCCCCAGCATCTGCGGACCAGCCGTAGAAGGGCAAACCCAAGGCTCACTAATGGCACCACGGAACTGCCGCAAACCCTAAGGTTCACCAGCGTTCTTATAGTCATTATGTCGAGTTAGGGTTTCATTCTTCTAGAGGGTCCATAGAAATACCTGCATGTTCTTCCGAATACCTTAAACTTAGGAAAATGGGTTTCTGACATCCATTCGAACCTTTTAACTTCGTCTGGACGACAAGTGAATACCCTTCGTCCGCACGCTAAACAATGCATCAATCCTCAAGAATAAACGATACCCTAATGGTCATCGCATTCAAGCCGCAGCTCCCTCTGCCCGTGCGACCGTGGTAACAGAAACCACCATCCGATATCGACGAAGATAGATCAAAGGAAAGAATAGAATATGGTGCAAAGAAATGTACATCCTAAGGCTTCTTAAGCAGAGTAGCGTATCGTAAATATGCCGCGGATCATACCCACGGTACATCACACTACCTAAGTCACCTACTCCATCAACCAAGGTCAACCTAGACTTAGACAAGGTTAAACCTAGCACTCTGATACCAACTTTGTCACGACCCGAAGGTACGGAACGTGACCGACACTTAAATTATGAAGCGTCTAGAGGCGCAACATAATCCAAGTAAACCGAAGCCCAGAAATCTAAACCATTTAAAAGAAGAAGTAAAAGAAAACATGTTTAAAAGAAACATCGAATTTCTAAAAAAAATTCGGCAGAGTCTCCTTGTTGGAGATAGTGCCCTCAGAGTCAATTATTGGATCACAGGTACGTGATTACAATGATTGAGGGAGGACCTGTCCCAGTAGGACAGTCTTACTCGAGATGATAGTATGCTATCTGGTTTACCTTTATCATCGTGTACTGCTTTAGGTGACCTGACAGGTCGCTATTACACGTTGGTAGAGCCCCTAGGATTCTTGCTTGACCACCAGCAGTATGAGGGCGATCATATACGTGGGAGCTGGCAGTCTATAAGCATATCCTTAAATGGTCCCTAATCGTGAGAGTTTCGAGACAGGGCATCGATACTCCAGAGTAGACTAGTGTATACAGTCGAGACCCCGACGAGGGGCGGTGGCCAGTCTCATAAGCCATTGGTGTCAGTTGGATCACCTAAGATGTATACAGGTGCTCATTGGGTTATGAGTACACCGGACAGGACTCGCCGGGAACATGCTAGTTGGTCCTATACCAGACGCCAGATAGCAGTTCCCAGGTGACATGTGTACAGGTTAGTTCATCGACATGGGGATCGTCATTTGTCTCGTGTGAGTTCCCACTGTACTTTGATTACTACCCTACCGCGCTCAAAGGAGACGTGCAAACAGGTTTTAGTTGGGTACAGTCCCGAGCCACATGGAGGCAGTGAGCGTATCTTCAGGGGTTCGTCTCTCCCGGTATTGGGGGTGAGGTCGTGCTGTGTCAAGGAGAGCCATTACACGAAGTCCTTGGCCATGGCAAGAGATTTACTGGTAGGTATTCCAGTAGTATCTCAGGGTGTTCTGGGCTACACTCCGACACGACTTGTACCGCTTTTGGGGGTCTGACTTTTACCAACCCCCTAGGCCCGCCATGCGATACTCATAGACGAACGGACCGGACTGTACGGATATTGTCACTGACAGGCTCAGTAGGGTGTCAGGATGAGTTCGCTCATCGACGTCCCTTTTGGTCAATACCTGGTAGCCCGTTACGTATTGGCTTATACCTCTGACGTGCTAGTGGTTAAATCCACAACCAAGGTGTTGACGAATCTTTAGAGTCCCCCACATTCAGTTACTCAGCTTTCGGGCGAAAAGCTGTAGACGCCGTATGGAGATATGGAAAGGTCCGATCAGATACGTGCGGTATTGCACGGATCAGGATCGGACGGTTTGTACTACAGACCGTATGGATATATGGCAGGGTTCGATCAGATACGTGCGGTATTGCACGGATCAGGATCGAACGGATATTACTAGCCGGCTTTGGTTTAAGCTGGATCCTAGTATAGTACAGTGTAGTTTTGTCTTATTGCATTTGTATTTCGGTCGGAATACAAATGGGGGTGTGTATACACAGTATCGGGGTTTACCTGTAATTTATTACGGGACCAATTTTCTGGAGTTGCCAGTTTGCTTTCCGTTTCGGCCGATTTCCTTTGTATCGTTCATTGGCCGAAGATTGGTGGAGGAGGGCTTATTTGCATTTGTACAAATAAGCATTTGTGGAGGGTGTTCTTTACATTTTATTGTATCATGATTATTCCTCCACCATTTGACTTCTTCTTGTCATCATGGTTGCTTCATGTTTGTGCACCATCCATTGACTTCATTATAACTTGACTTTGGGTGTGATGATGGGAGATGATATGGTTGTTGAGTGTTGGTGTTTCTTTGTGATCATTTGTTGATAATGATTTCCTTTCATGATATCATTTGACCTCTCTCTCACTTGTATTATGGTATGGCTCCCTTCATTTTGATACACCCTCTCTCTCTCATTCTCTCCATTCCACATGACCATGGCCGGCCAAGTGAGGGGGGGCTGTCTAAATTCTTGTAGTGGGGATTTTTGTTCTCTAGATGCAAGAAAAATCCCCAAGTTCACCTAGAAAAAGTTCATGTACCATTTCCTCCACCAATGGCAACCTCCACTACCCCAAAATGAGACACAAGTTCTACACATTCTACAGCAAATCTTGGGCACGTCGACTAGCCAGCTTCGTGCCCGAGTTGCTTCGGTACTGAGGTGGGAGCCCGTAAAAGATGCAGACGATGTGGTGCCCTTCCGGCAAGGAGGCGACGACCGGAGTTTCCGCGGGAGATCGGGACGATGACGAGAAGACCGGAGGACTCGGATCAGTCGGTATATCTCTGTTCCCCATCTTGTAGTTAGCTAGGACTAGTTAATGGTTCGATCCGGGTTTTAGTGCGCGGTGGTGCCGGTTTGCTAGTTTGCAAAATTAAAGTTTTTCGCTTCCGCTTTTTTGGCGTCGGATTGATGGCCGGGGCGCCGCCGTGCACTTACAGTGGTATCAGAACCTCGCCATTAACTTAGTCTAGCTTTGTTTAATGTGTTTACATTTCCGATCGATCAAAATTCCAAAATCCGCGTTTTCTACACATCAGTTTTCTGTTGAATTTTTTCTGTCTCGAAAAATTTTTCAGGTTGCAGAAAAGTGATGTACTGGAAATTATAAGAACACTGAAGAAATTCGATACAGTGACTCCATAGTGGGAGCGCGGAACCGCGGCCAAACCCCCCTTTAGGCCGCAGTTCCGCCGCACTATGTTGAGATCACTGCATAAAATTTCTGCAGTTGCTCTCTGGGTTGATTTTAGGGTTTCTGGAATATTAATTTTGGGCCCAGAATTTCTTGATGTGCTACAGTAGTACTTGGGGCCCACTTGTTAAAATTTGATCGATCGGATATTTAAAACACATTATTTCACAGTATTTACATTATATCTGCGACCGTGAATGTCACTTGATCGGTAAATCCTGTCTAACTGCTATAGCCCGGTTAGACGGATTTGCGAACGTGACTTTCACGTTGATGTTCTGTGTTTTGCTGTGATGTTGCGGATCGGTCGTGGAGGATAGCCTGGATACAATGCTAGTACAGTTGTGATTGTATTATGTACATTTGATATTGCGGGGCGAGCGTCCGACATGTGGACTGCCGTCACTGCCTGTTTGTATTATTATTTTGGGGCACGGCCAGGTTACGGTCGATGTACCCGTTGTATGTATATTTTACTTTCTGTACTAGGATTGCCCCGCGGAGGGGTGCACGGATAGCCGGGTTCTAGAGGGCAACAAGCCCGCATCTCATGGCTTTGAGATGGAGGGGGCTTTACTCTAGAATTGGCGGGCCATTCGCCGCACTCGTAGGGGGTACAGGTTGACCCAGGAGGGGTGCCCGAGTTACCGGATTCCGTGAAGTGCTGGGTGGTCCATTCACGTTGCTGAAGGGGGCTGCCTCGCTTCAGGTTTGGGCGGGTAACTTGCCGCGCCCGTAGGGGTCTAGAATTTCATTGCATAGGCTATCCACACGACCAGGGGAACGTCGGGTTTCAGCGGCTCTGTGAAACCCGGGGATCCCAGATATCTGTTTTATTCTGTGATGCTGTACATTTTCTGTGATGTTGCATTTTTTTCACGCCTTGAGCGAATATAATATATTGGTATATATATTAGTAGATGTTGTATATGTTTTACATCCGCGCTAGTCCAGTCCCCGCTCTGTCGTTAGTTGGCTAACTTAACGGGTAATGACGGGACCCAGTGGCGAATGTGGATGGCATATACGTACATCAGTATATTTTCATTCTTTGTGGTGTGATCATTTGATGGGACTGCGTTGATTCGGATCAATGCAAGTTAAAAACAAACCTAATCTGATGTTGTTGGAACACTTTTCAAAAAGCTGTTATTGCAAGGACGTTCACTTTTGTTTTGCATCGTGGTATTCAGTTGGAATATCCTTCTCCTCAGTCGACGAGGCAAGGGCCGAGATCCCTTCACCGGGAGTGACCCCTTGGACAAAAAGTTTGCGTCAGGACAATGACTTCACTATAGCCGATTACTTTTGCTTTGCACCGTGGTATTCAGTTGGAATATCCTGCACCTCATTCTACGGGGAAAGAGCCGAGATCCCTTCACCGGGAGTGACCTCTTTAGCAATGGTTTTCGTCACTATATTTTTAAAAAGCTATCCGTTCCTTCAACGATATCAAGTTCATTACGTTAAAGGTTTTCGCCAGAAACCATTCGTAGCCCTCCGTCATTTCATATGGATGGTCAATAGTATTCAAGCTGTGTATGTTGGCCAAAGTCAAGGCACAGTGATTGGTAGCTATTGGGGTATTCATATGCAGCATAGATAGATGCGTTGGTTTGGGACAGTCGTACTGCCATTTTGGCCAAAGTCAAGGGTAGGTACGGGTGGATTCAAATTAACCTGGAGAATGACGGGTAGAACTTGACATGTGACTTATGAAATGTTGGCCAAAGTCAAGGTCATAAGAGCATGGGGTAAAAATCACATCGGGAGTTTCAAAAGAACTGAAACTTGCCAGATATGCGCATACCTTCTGGAGTGTGATACCGTGAGCAGATTCCGTCACGTTATCGTGCGATGATAGTTGGATCCCGATTCCCACTGATGAGTTAGTATACTCCTCGGGTGATCCCGACTAATTCTTCTTTCAGGTTTGGAGGAGAATTTGACGGTACAGTGGGAGGTTTCCAGATTAGATCAATTGGTAACCATTCTGATCTAGGTTAGAGTGCACGCTGAGTGTTTCTTTTCTCTCTCTCTTCGGCAGCGACCATTGACCCGACCCTAAGAATATGACTCAGTGACCAAGTTGACCGAACCTTCTTTAACACTGGCTTTTGGATTGTCAGAGTTGCAAACCTCATTGCCACTCCTACTTTTACCCTTTTCTCCAGGACACCCCGTATTATTACGAACGTCCACTTCCATTGGACAAAACCATCGTATGGTTATATACGAACTCGAAGGAATTTATTCGAGGATGGTTTCAGGTTCTGGAGAAAACGGATAGGACTATTCAGTTATCTTTTCCTTTTACCTTCTCTCAGGTTGCGAGTGCTCCTTGGTTTAGGAGTAGTACACCTGTTACGCAAATTGGATAGTCTTCTTCCAAACCTTAGGCTGGTGCCGACCGGTAGGGAATGAAGAAAACCAATTAGCCTAACGATGGTGTACAGAAGGTATTATGTAAAGACAAAACAAGGGATTAGTAAGAGGGCAAAGTAGACTGCGACTGCTTTTCACGACCAAACCAGGTATTTCATTACCACTCCCACTTCACCTTTGAATTTCTCCAGGACACTCCGTATCAATACGAAGATCCACAGTTTATTGGATACTCCATCGTATGGTTATATACGAACTCGAAAGGAACTTGTTCAAGTTCGGGGATGGATTCTGGTTCAGGAGAAATAGGAATAAGGTTTATTCAGGTGTCTTTTATCTTCACCTTCTCTCGCATTGCGAGTGTTCCTAGGATTGGGACAGTACACCCATTATGCTTATTGGATAGTCTTCTTCCAAACCATAGGCTGGTGCCGAACGGTAGGGAAGGAAGAAAACCAATTGGCCAAAAGGGGTGTGCAGAAGGTAATGACTAAAGACAAATGAAGGGATTTGGAGAGGTGGCAGAGATTTATACGGTTACAGTCGTGAATCTGGAAGAGGCATTACTAGGAATACCGGGATACCCCATCGAAACATTTCAATGTTTCAGTTTCACTGTGTACTGTTAAAAGAAAACTGATTTCCCAGTTAGACACTTGCTCCAGGGTATGTATTTACCAGGTATGATTCTCACATCTGTATGGTTTTATAGATGATGAGTGGGAGTAAGTTATTGGGAATTGGGTGATCATCCTCATTATATCGGGATTTGTTGTAATCAGTGATATTTGAGGAAGTCACCTGGGTTGTTTGCCAGACGGTAAATATTTGGTTTTGAATATCCGCTGTTATGCACCAATTTCAAATCAATATATCTGTACGTCTATTTTCATAGAGTGAGATATACCTTTTTGAAATTATGTCTATGACATTTACCTATATCAGTGGATGGTTGGGTAAGGAGCATTGAACAGCGGTGTAATTCTTCTTAACCATAAGTACAGTTTTCAACCTACGACACACAGTGGATGAGTTATCTGACTCAAAGGACTTATACAGAGTATTGTATGTTGTCCAGGGTCCATCAGGACAGAGGGGTTGGTCCTCGTACTATATTCGGTTTACTTATGACTTCTCTAGTTTTTAGACAGGTGTTTCGTGGAAACACAGGGTCCGAATTTTGAGAAGTTATAGGTATTTGAATAAAGTAGAGAACCAGGTGTAGCAAGTATCGGGATTCTTCAAAGTGATCGAAAATGTAGATACTTGTGTATGGTATTCAGTTGATAGTGATGATTAAGAGAACTTGCTTCTCTTTCAGGTTACTCATAATTGGAAGCATTCCTAAGTTGAGTAACGCTGATCGGCCTCCTTCCATTTAGTTGACATGCACTGGGGACAGCCGCATGATTTGAATCTAGTTCAATTAAATCAGTGCCTCTGTTTCTATATTGGATATAGAACAGTTCGTATCCTAACGTTGTTAAGGTACGGGGAGTTGCCTGGCTTATGATTAAAACCAGACTCTGGATAACTCAAGGCACGTTTCTGTAATGGCTGTTTGTGGGTTGACCCAGGCTATGACGAGGGTTGACTTTCTACCATAAGAAAGATCAATAGTGATATTGTTCTTGACTCGCCACAGTTTTATTAAAAATGGATTTTTTCAGAAAACAGTAGTGGGAGTATGGTAGAACTGGAAGTGATTCCAGAACCACAAACGATTACTGAAGATTTGATAAGGAACCTAAAGATTCAATCAGGATTGACATTCCATTGGCCACTCCGCAGATACGGTGGGTAACCTCATGCACCCGAGAGGTACTCCGGTAGCCTCAAAGACGGTGACAGGGAGGTTCTTGTTTACCCACACTTGCCATTGCTGTTGTTCCAGACCGTGAGACCCGGCAGGAGGATGAGTATAGCTTCGTTCTAAACTAGCTTTAGAAGTGTACGTCTATATGACTCTGCCAGAGGGTTGTCGTGATCAGTGGGAGCAGCGGAAGCATTGGTGGACAAGTGGCTTATGTCTATTTATACACTAAAGCAGATGTAGCGGAGATAGATCATCTATTTCTGATGTGACAGTCATAGGTTTGATTTCATCAGAATAGGGGATGGATCTGTTGAGAAGGTAGTAGGGTGTGATATCCTGGTATTTGGATGACATACACAGAGTAGGAAGTGATATTCCTATACTACGATCGGTTATACTTTGGTCATCACACAGTGGTTTCTCCACATGGGACTTGGACATTATATCAGACATACTGGTTACTAGATCTATGGCTTTAGATCTAGATTTGGGTAGTTTCCTAATCTGGGTACTTAGACAGCATTCTAAGAGTATTTAGAATGGACGACTCCTGGCACGGTGGTGTACCTGCAGGTGATGGAGTCACCCTCTCTAAAGGTGTCTTACAGACTAAAGGGGAGAGGGATGTACATGATTGGCAGATCACTTGCTTAGGTAATTGAGTCAATCATGAGATGTCAAGTACCACACCAGATGTTGTTCTTGCACTAGATGCAATAAGTTGACATTAATCCAATCCTGGAGAAACAGTCGGAAGCAGTTTTAGAACATAAGTGGATGTTCTAGGGATATGATAACGACAGCCTCATTCGGGAGACAATTATCATTCCAGGCTTCCAAGGTGACCTGGACGACAAGGAGGTTGTCAGAGTTATAGTTTTTCCTTCTGACGAGGGACAGTATTTTGGACAGGTGGTCCAAGGCAATACTGAGGGAGGCATGGCGCAGGATACTGATTAAGTTCAGTTGACGATACAGTCTAAGATGTTTGGATTTGGAGTTCATTTATGAGCTAGGTCCCATCAGACATCCAGACACATTCTAAGACAGGTATTGCTCATTTCGGGAGATGGGTTTCTCCGCGAACTTGAGATATAGAGAGACATAGAAAGAAACATCAAGGCGGATCCACTCACTGAGGCTATTCCTCGAACGCAATAGTTTCGCAAACGAGCTTTGTGAGACTGACTAGTAGAGGAGTTGGGTGTTCGGTATCACACGGGCTATGAGTATGCGACATCGCAATAATTAGCCTTGAGTGCAAGTGGGAGATTGTTGGAGATAGTGCCCTCAGAGTCACTTATTGGATCACAGGTACGTGATTACAATGATTGAGGGAGGAACTGTCCCAGTAGGACAGTCTTACTCGAGATGATAGTATGCTATCTGGTTTACCTTTATCATCGTGTACTGCTTTAGGTGACCTTACAGGTCGCTATTACACGTTGGTAGAGCCCCTAGGATTCTTGCTTGACCACCAGCAGTATGAGAGCGATCATATACGTGGGAGCTGGCAGTCTATAAGCATATCCTTAAATGGTCCCTAGTCGTGAGAGTTTCGAGACAGGGCATCGATACTCCAGAGTAGACTAGTGTATACAGTCGAGACCCCGACGAGGGGCGGTGGCCGGTCTCACAAGCCATTGGTGTCAGTTGGATCACCTAAGATGTATACAGGTGCTCATTGGGTTATGAGTACACCGGACAGGACTCGCCGGGAACATGCTAGTTGGTCCTATACCAGACGTCAGATAGCAGTTCCCAGGTGACATGTGTACAGGTTAGTTCATCGACCTGGGGATCGTCATTTGTCTCGTGTGAGTTCCCACTGTACTTTGATTACTACCCTACCACGCTCAAAGGAGACGTGCAAACAGGTTTTAGTTGGGTACAGTCCCGAGCCACATGGAGGCAGTGAGCGTATCTTCAGGGGTTCGTCTCTCCCGGTATTGGGGGTGAGGTCGTGCTGTGTCAAGGAGAGCCATTACACGAAGTCCTTGGCCAAGGCAAGAGATTTATTGGTAGGTATTCCAGTAGTATCTCAGGGTGTTCTGGGCTACACTCCGACACGACTTGTACTGCTTTTGGGGGTCTGACTTTTACCAACCCCCTAGGCCCGCCATGCGATACTCATAGACGAACGGACCGGACTGTACGGATATTGTCACTGACAGGCTCAGTAGGGTGTCAGGATGAGTTCGCTCATCGACGTCCCTTTTGGTCAATACCTGGTAGCCCGTTACGTATTGGCTTATACCTCTGACGTGCTAGTAGTTAAATCCACAACCAAGGTGTTGACGAGTCTTTAGAGTCCCCCACATTCAGTTACTCAGCTTTCAGGCGAAAAGCTGTAGACGCCGTATGGAGATATGGCAAGGTCCGATCAGATACGTGCGGTATTGCACGGATCAGGATCGGACGGTTTGTACTACAGGCCGTATGGATATATGGCAGGGTTCGATCAGATACGTGCGGTATTGCACGGATTAGGATCGAACGGATATTACTAGCCGGCTTTGGTTTAAGCCGGATCCTAGTATAGTACAGTGTAGTTTTGTCTCATTGCATTTGTATTTCAGTCGGAATACAAATGCGGGTGTGTATACACAGTATCGGGGTTTTCCTGTAATTTATTACGGGACCAGTTTTCTGGAGTTGCCAGTTTTCTTTCCGTTTCGGCCGATTTCCTTTGTATCGTTCATTGGCCGAAGATTGGTGGAGGAGGGCTTATTTGCATTTGTGCAAATAAGCATTTGTGGAGGGTGTTCTTTACATTTTATTGTATCATGATTATTCCTCCACCATTTGACTTCTTCTTGTCATCATGGTTGCTTCATGTTTGTGCACCATCCATTGACTTCATCATAGCTTGACTTTGGGTGTGATGATGGGAGATGATATGGTTGTTGAGTGTTGGTGTTTCTTTGTGATCATTTGTTGATAATGATTTCCTTTCATGATATCATTTGACCTCTCTCTCACTTGTATTATGGTGTGGCTCCCTTCATTTTGATACACTCTCTCTCTCTCATTCTCTCCATTCAATATGACCATGGCCGGCCAAGTGAGGGGGGGCTATCCAAATTCTTGTAGTGGGGATTTTTGTTCTCTAGATGCAAGAAAAATCCCCAAGTTCACCTAGAAAAAGTTCATGTACCATTTCCTCCACCAATGGCAACCTCCACTACCCCAAAATGAGACACAAGTTCTACACATTCTACAGCAAATCTTGGACACGTCGACTAGCCAGCTTCATGCCCGAGTTGCTTCGGTATTGTGGTGGGAGCCCGTAAAAGATGCAGACGATGTGGTGCCCTTCCGGCAAGGAGGCGACGACCGGAGTTTTCGCGGGCGATCGGGACGATGACGAGAAGACCGGAGGACTCGGATCAGTCGGTATATCTCTGTTCCCCATCTTGTAGTTAGCTAGGACCAGTTAATGGTTCGATCCGGGTTTTAGTGCGTGGTGGTGCCGGTTTGCTAGTTTGCAAAATTAAAGTTTTTCGCTTCCGCATTTTTGGCGTCGGATTGACGGCCGGGGCGCCGCCGTGCACTTACACTCCTTTGTAAAAACTGGCCCCAAACGGGTACAACAGGAATAATATATATTAGCATTAAAAAGGCATCCCCAAGCAGGAGCTAGCTCTACGCCAAAAAGGCTGAAACAACCATACAATGCACTATAATATACAACCCCGAAGGGCGAGGCTCAAAACTCAAAAGAAAACCAAATCCACCAGAAACCATAATAATACAAGCGCGACTCTAAGGTCGAAATAACAACAACTGGTCTTCTAAATCTATCTAGTAATACAAGTCTGGTTGATGGAGCTTACTAGATACAAATGAAATAATAAAGGTACAACGGCAGTCCTGATACAAGTGAACCAACCTACCAAGCAAATCACCCTGAATGAAATGATGTGCCAGCAAGCTGCCAAGAAAACCTGTACATCGAAACATGTAAGAAAATTTGGCACAACGAGGGTGAGTTGCCAACTCGTGAGTAGAAGACATCTGCGAGTAGAAATCGCATGCACGACGTTTTCCTAGGTCATAATAATATACCTAATATAACACTAGTCATCTAGTGGTGGCAGGGTAATAATCTATGCGTAAATGCAATGCTCAGTGCTCGTGTCAGTGCCACAAGTAGTAACATGTCATATGTATGAGTATGCATGCACCATGGATGTAAAACAATCAACCATGAAATCTGGATATATCTGTATAAGAAATCTTTAACTTTATCATAGTAAAATTTGTATTGTAATCTGAAACATCATCAATGAAATCCATGGAAATCCGTGTCAAGCATCGACACAAAACATGTAAATCTGAAGTCTCAATATCTCATACTCTCAATATCTCGGGCTCCGTCAGTCCGGATCGGCCCATATCATCAAATCTCACGACAACGGTCGGTATCCTCCGGATATCCGCCGCGCCAGACATCACCGGTAGGTAGTCTTCCCCTGCCAGGCTCATCGTCTACAACTCGATCTTCTTGCACCGGGGTACCATACCGGGCCCACCATATACCCGAGACGGTTCATCCACTCCTCGAATCGGGTCTCGAAATCCAATAGAAAACACGAAATCTCATGGTGGACGACACATACATCACGAGAAAACCGCAACTTGTATTTTAAAAAGAGAGGGAGACAGAGGGAAGTTTTTATATATATTCTTGCGGTTTTCCCCAAAATCCAGAAATCTCATAGAAATCCAAAATCCTAAAATCATGAGTAAGTAATAATGAGTATCAGCATAAGCCCTACAATACTGCATGATAGTATGAAAATGTGAATGCATGAAGTGTCCATGTAATAAATGCAATGTCTAACTAGCACATGAGAGTAATCATACACTATTATATTGATCTAGCCTTTAGCTGATTCTATCAATAAAAGATAATACGTTCTAAAGTGTACGTGACATGGCAATTACCGATGATGATGTGTGTGAGCCGGCAAATAAGTGTACGTGGAACATGCGTATCATCGGTAATGGTGCTGGTGTCCTAACAGGCAGAGTTTCATATTGGCTAAAGAACCATACATATGAATATGCAATGCGATAAATGCAACATGAATATAACAGTGAATGTGTAGTAAACGCACAACTAGAGAATATATACTAATTACGAGTCATACAGCTTGTTGTTTGAAAAAAAAAAGCATGATCCGATAGTTTTGAAAATAAGTATGACTCAAGAATAAACTAAGATCTACCTAACCAACTAAGGAACTAACTAAGGACACTAGTCGAAAGGTAAGAAGAATCCCCCTAAAGTCTAAGTCGATATCTCTAGTAGTCGGCGATCCAGCCTCAATAGCGTCATGTACATAGTACGACTTTCTCGAGTCAGGAGTGCGGATCAATCATCACATCTATGTCTCGTACGGTAAAATCCATCGTACGGCTTCCAAAAATCGGGGTACGGGTCAACTGTCACATATGTGCATCATCATTCGTATAATATCATCATCAAACAATATCATGATCGAGGGTCCTGTGCTATAATCGCATACATCCCAATATCATCAAAAACATATATCATTTTCTGAGTAAATATACATCGTCAAATGATCCTCAGAAATATCATGTCACATATATCATATCATGATTAAGTCACATATTACAATCCGGGTTCTATTTTAGAGTCTCGTACATTTCAATGTCATCATCACTTATTATCGTTTATGTATAAATATCCATTTTCTCATTTCCCAACGATCCGCTAATATCATAGTACATCTTATATCATACTCGATCATATATCCTTAACTCACGGCATCACGCCCAATCATACCGACTCCTCCCCAGATATCATATAAGCTCCTCATATCACGTGTATATGTTATATATATATATACACACACATATAGAAACCTACACACATTCATATATATATATATATATATATATATATATATATACATATACACCAAGTCAAGTGTATGTGGGTGTGCATGTGTGGGTGTCTACTTGAAGCCTATGAATTCCCTCCAGGGCAAACATCCTCTGGTTAAGTCTTTCTAGATCAGTTTGATCCACCCTAACGTCTTCAATGGTACCCTACTCGCCAAGAATCTATGTTCACCTCCGACTTCCTAATAATAATATGTAATATCCTTATTCTACGTTTGCGGGGGTGCTAAACGCCAACCACCCGACTTCCCCGTAGATTTACATCTACTCTTCTGGTCCTTGTCTGCCAAAGTCGATGGCGCCATCCTCTTCTTCATCGTCCGAAGAACATGTGAGGGGTACCTATACGCAAACATATATAATATCGTAAACTGAAATCGCTGACAGAACCAAAACAGCGCACGAAACGCGCATAGGTTAAAACCTATGACCCACTCATGCAAAATGACCAAATAACCCTCGACATCGGTGTACAAACGCCGATTGATCGAGATAAAAAACAAACGTACAAATCATAGTTCCAAAACACATCGAAAACCCAAAATAAATCAAATCGGTTTATTTCCGAAAACCTAGAAAACGTCAATTAACTGTTTCACTTCAAAACTTGATGTTTAAACGAAACTAATAGCCATAATATTTAACAAATATCATAACTAGGATATATAAACCATTCCTATAATTTATCCTCATCAATTTGTATTGAATTGAAAATTCTAGTTTGCAAAAATATCAAATATTAATACTTTTTAAAGAAAAATTCACAATTCAACTCAGCTAGATTATGCATATTTTAAATTGCTAACCCACTCATGGAAACCTTAATGATGCACTAAAAATACTAACTAGATTTTAATTCCACAATTAAATTAATTTCTAAGAACCCAGTTAGCAATTTAGCATAATTATCACAATTTTTAACTAACCATTAACAACTATTAACCAAATTAGGTTTTGCATTTAATTAACATGTAAGTTTACCCATTAAAACCATGAATCATTGATAAACATCATTACTAGAATTTTATCTCACCAATTTATATAAATATTAAAAACCTAGTATGCAAAATTATCAAATTTTAACAATTTTGAAGCAACAATTTGAAACTTAACATCTAAACTAAATTTAGCATATCATAAAGTGTTAATCTACATATTGTAATCATGATCAACTTATAAAAACCCTAACATAAATTTAAATCCCTCTCATGAATTTTAAATCTACAAATTAAACCATATTAAACACCAAATTGAACTAGTTTAAAGTAATTAGCAACAAATTAAATATGGGGTTAGGATTTATACCTCCATAAACATGAGATCAAACATGCAAACTTGTCACCAAAATGCTAACTTTTCTCCAAGATCCTTACTTGTTTAGAGAAAGAATGAAGGGTAGAGATTTAATTAGGAATTAGTGGTGTTTTATTCTGGATTTTTGAATGAATTTTAATGAATTTTTGGAGTGAGAATGAGGTGAGAAAAATGTGGAGGGAGGCAAACTAGGGTTCGGCCATGGGGAGGGGAGAGTGAGGGGAGAGAAAAAAAAAAGAATGTGGAATTTTGTAGAAGTTTCACTAATTAACATATTACTTATGTCATTTCATTTATTAGTTATTTTATTTATTTTTCTTAAATCATTTTTTACCCTAGAATTCTCTAGAATTTGAGACCAATTCAAGAAGAGAAAAGAATGCAACCATCTTAATTCTAATATGTCATGGTTCACATTTGTCAAATTAGCCCATTGCAATTTATAATTTGCACCTATTTAATGTATAATTAAAAGCTTATGTAAATATTGAAAATTAATTAATTACGAAAAATATTTTAGTAAACTAATAATTTATAAGTCACTAAATAAACACCATTTACTAGTAATTACATAGTTAAAATAGGCGTATTTAAATCTATATTGAAAAATAACTGTAGTTGAGTTTTACGAAAAATATGGTTTATTTTACCGATTATCAGAAAATTCACCTAAAGGATTTTATTTATTTAATTATTTATTTTTAAAAAGTTACACCTAGTTGCTCATATACAGAATACAGAAGCAGGTTAACACTCGCACCAATATCCAAAAGTACGCGGTTGATGTTTTTATCCCCAATGGTTATTGAAATCGTAGGATAGCCAGGGTCCTTTCGTTTTTGAGGTAAAGCTTGGGTAAGAGCATCACTCACGGCACTAGCTAAGAAAACCTTCTTGGGTACCTGAGATTTCCTCTTCTTAGTGCACAAGTCCTTCAAGATTTTTTCGTAGGAAGGGACTTGTTGGACTGCATCTAAGAGGGGAATGTTGATGTTAACATGTTTAAACAATTCCAGAATCTTCTCCATTTGTGGATTTTGTTTATTGGACCTCAACCGGTTTGGAAATGGAACGTTTTTTAAATTGGTTGAGTCCAATGCTTGTAGAGGAGATTGTGGAGTTGGAACGGATCGCAGAGCTGGAGTTTTGTGGAGTGAGATGTGGGTCCGTTCGGAGCAGCGGAAGAAGAAGAGCCTTTTGAAGAATGGAGAATAGGCTCAGAAGAAGAAGAAGAAGAGGAAGAAGAAGCGGCCGGGGTGTCATCATCTATCCGCGTGCCGATGTTGTTGTGCAGCATCCTTACAGATCTCAACGTAGTCACAGCACTCACATTATGGTTCTGTTGTTCAAGAGCAACATGTACATTATGTGGGTGACCAGGATTTGGGAGTGGTTGAGATGGAAGCTTCCCTTTCTCTTGCTCGCTTAACGTTGCATTCAGTTGTGCAATCTGGGCTTCGATGGTGTTGATGTTTTGCCCGTGTGCAGCAGTGTGTTGATCCAAAGACTGAAGAGAAGACTGGATGTTGGCGGTGTATTGAGTCGATTGCTTTACAAACGCCTCCAGACTCCGTTCTAACGAGGAAACCTTATCGTTGTTTGACGGAACAAAGTTGTTTTGAGGAAAAGAATTGCTGGGTGCAAAGTTGTTCGTCGGATTTTGAAAAAGTTGGGGTTGGATTTGTTGCTGGGCTTGTTGTTGAGGAGGAGGAGGCCTCTGGAAGTTGTTGTGGCCTTGGAATTGATGCTGGTTCCGATTCCAAGCGAAATTGGGGTGGTTCCTTGTCACGACCCGAAAATACGGAACATGACCGGCACTTAGACTACGAAACGTCTCGAGGCGTACATAATCTAAGTAAGCCGAAAACCCAGAAATCAAAACCAAGGAAGCAGCAGAGTGAAGGAAAACCAACCAAAGCAAGTAGTTTTAATAGCATAAGCCGAATTATGCAATTTAATAAAACATCAAGTATTTCCTGAAAATTTCGGCAGAGTCTCCTTTGTAAATACTGACCCCCAAACGTGATACAACATGAATAGTATACGAAATCAATAAAAGGCATCCCCAAGCGGGAGCTAGCTCTTCGTCAATCGACGGTCACAACCACGCAAGCAATATAATATACAACACCAAGGGCGAGGATCAAAACTCAAAAGAAAACTCAAAATAGCAAGAAATCCATAGAAATACTACGCGCGACTCTAAGGTCGAAAGAATAAACATCACTGGTCTCTATCTCTGAAATAAATACATGTTTGGTTGATGGAACTTCTAGATACAACAGAATAATAATATACAAGGTATAATGATGGGTACGATACAAATAAACCCACCTACTAGCAAATCACCCGGAATGGAAATAGTGCAAGCAAGCCGTAATGAAAGCTGTACGGCAAAACCTGCAAGAAACTGGGGCACAACGGGGGTGAGTTACCAACTCGTGAGTAGAAAGACATCTACGAACAGAAATCACATGAACAACGCAATCCTAGGTCATATGATCATAATATATCCTCAAATATATAACAGCAGCCTATAACAATGGCTAGGGTAAATATCTAAGCCAAGTGTAATCCCATATGCCCGTGTCAGTGCCTCAGGTAGCAATATATCATATGGATGATGTATGAATGCATGGAAACAGAATACATGTACTAAAGAAACTGCTTTCATAATTTGGTGAGATTTCCTTTGTATTTTTAAAATGAGGCATCATAAATGAAATCAGCATAAACAATGTCTAGCATCGACACAAAACATAAATCTCAATGTTTCAAAATCTCAGGCTCCGGCTATCCGGACCGGCCTGTATCATCAAATATCAGTACCTCAATGTCTCGAAATCTCAATGTCTCAATCTCAATATCTAGGGCGCCGTCAATCCAGACCGGCCTCTACCATCCATCTCAAGACCACGACGGTATCCTCCGGATATCCGACGCGTCGGATAAAATCACCGGTAGGTAGTCTCCCCCTGCCAGGCTCACATCGTCATCAACACGCGCTTCTTGCCCCGGGGTACCTTACCGGGTCCACCATGTACCCGAAACTGTTCCTCCACTCCTCGAACTCGGGTCTCACATGTCGCTCTCAGCACCGAGAAAACACATAGTGGACGCACTGAAATATCATATCAAGGGTAACCGGGTTTTTAAAACAATTACATATTCTCTTTTGAAATACCCGCGGTTCCCAAATCCAGAAATATCATGGAATTCCGAATCCAAAACCTCAATAGCACATAAACTAGTGAATATAGGCATGAGAATCCATGAATGCGGCATAACAATGAATAACAGTATGCATGAAGTGACAAGTAATAACTACAATGTCTAAACTGGCATATAAGGCAAGTACACTAATATAATGTCAAACTACTAACTAACAAGCTAAGTCAAGCAATAGTATTTTCTAAGTGTACGTGACATGGCAATTACCGATGAAGATGTGTGTGAGCCGGCAAGTAAGTGTACATGGTACATACGCATCATCGGTAAAGGTGTTGGTGTCCTAACAGTATGATATCAATAATGAAATATGAATTACAATAAGTATGCGATGCGGAGCAACAACAATAATGTGTGGGAGCTGAATACTAAACACAATGATAACTAATCTGCATTTAATAAAATATGAGTTCCACAGTGGTGCCATTTGAAATAACACGAATCGTGGGGTTTTGAAAATAAGGCTACAGTGTTTTTAAGAAAAGATACGTCTTTTGAAATATCCGTAGAATCCTTTAACCTGTCTTTTAAAATACCCACGATCCGTTAGTTTTGAAATAGGTAGGAATCTAACCTAGTCTAACAACTATACTAAACTATACGGCTGAACTAACAAGCTAACTGAAGGTAAGGAAACCGCCGAATATCTGAGTCGATACATACATACATATATATATATATATATATATATATTAGTCGGTGATCCCGCCTCGATAATATCACATCCGATACCATATCTATGATCAGATATTCCCAAGTCAAGAGTGCGGATCAAGCATCAATATATAGCTCGTACGTAAATCCGTCGTACAGCATCCCAAATCTGGCTACGGGTCAATATCACATTCATCACACTATTCATCTGGTATCCTCTTCATCAAATATCCTGATCGGGGTACTGATCTACGTCTAGTACACTACTGATACCGCCTAAGTATGCATGCACTTGTCTGAAACACCACATCAAAGGACCCTCTACAACGTCAGGTCGTATCTCAAATACGAACCCTACCAAATCAACGATCTCACGGCCTTAAATCAAATCTCACCGACTCATCTCAAATCCCAAGTACTATCCTCAAATCCAGTATATGAACACATAGTCCCATACCCATGTGAACACATAAACATAATCCCATATAAGCACAAATAAAAGATGAATGTATGCAAGTATGGGTGTGTGTGTGTGTATGTGTAGTGCAACCACTACTCTAGGGTTTCGCAGCACTAAACTAATCCAATCACACCTAGAATCTATCTTTATCATCAATAATCTCAAACAACATATAATAAATGTATGTGTGTATACGTATTCGTATACATCACCACGAACTGCGGGGGTGTTATACGCCATCCACCCGACTTCTCCCCGTAGATATAAATCTACTCACCATGTTCTCGCTCGCCGGTGCCGACGTCGCTATGCGCTTGCTTGTCGTCTCGAAGTCCACATGGGGTACCTACATATCATAACGCACCGTATCGCATTAAAATTCGACTCATGACCAAAACGACACACGAATCCCACATAGGTTAAAACCTATGGTTGCTTTTACAAATCAACCCAAAAACCCTCGACGTCGGCATACAAATGCCAAACCATCGAGAAAAATCCCAAACGCACCCATTTGCGTACTCACAAACACTAATTATAAAATGCAATAGGTTAGAATTCACAAAAAACCCCAAATTCACTTTAAAAGCTATTTTTCCGAAAACCTAGCAAGTAAAATTTACCGTTTTAATACAACGTTTGATGTTTTAACAATTCTAATGGCCATAATACTTATCAAACATCTTAAATAAGACATACAAACCATTTCCACAATTTAATTTCACCAAACTATATATGTTCAAAAAACCTAGTTTGCAATTTTACCCAAATTTCAACCATTTTAGCAAAAATGCATAAACAACAATTTAGCTTGGACTTGCATGATATAAAATATTAAAATACAATTTAAAATGTTAATAATATCATGAATACCCTAATTAGATTTTTTAATCTCACACATACAATTAAATTCCAAAACTTAGTTTGCAACAAAACTTATTTTATACATTTTAAATGTTACAATTTGGAAAATAGCAACTAGATTAACTTTGCATAGCATTAACATGTTAAATACATCACACAATCATAATCTCACAACAAAAAACTCCAATTCGAATTCAAACCCCTCTCTAGAATTTCCAAGTTTTCAAGTAAAACCCTAAGTAAGCATCTAATTATCTAATTTCAAGCAATTAACAACAAATTCACTAAAGGGTCAAAATTATACCTCCCAATTTTGTAGATCTCCTTTGAATTCTAGCCATCCAAAATGCTCTCTTTTCACCCCAATCCATATATGTTAGGCTAAACTAAAATGGGTTAGAGCTTAATTTGGATTTTGGGATTTTTTTGATGGGTATTTGATGAATTTTTGAAGTAAAAGAGATGGGGAAAATAGGGGAAAAGAGGGGGCTGCTGCAGCAATTGTTTTGGCCAGGTAAGGATGGGGGAGAGTGTGGGAGAGTGGTGTTAAAATTTCCAAGTCAAAGCCCCTCCCAATTACCATAATAACACCACCTACATAAATATATATAAAAAAAAACCTTTATTTTAACCCATTTCTTCACATGGATGAAGACAACAAGAGAGGGGGAGGAAGTGGGCTGATGTTAGAGATGGTGGGGCCGGCCATGGTTGAGGGGTGAGGAATGTGTGAGGTTGGAAAGAAAATTTTAAGCAAAAAGAACACCTCAAGTTACCAAATTGCAAGTTTTAGTTAAATTATTTAATTTTTAGTTTTCCCTTAATTATAACCAATTAGAACTTGAAATAAATTGCTAAATATTTATATTACTAACTAGATTTTAGTTGTCATAGTTCTATAGGGTGTAATTAGCCTATTCAAATTTGTATTTATCGCTAATTTAATGTATTTTTAACAGCTTAAAATAATATTAAAATAATTAATTTCGGAAAATTTTTCAGAAAATTAGAAATTTTACGAGTGGCTCAATAACACCAAATACTAGCAATTACATAGCTAGAATATGTATATTTAATTTTATAATAAAGATATTTGTATTTTGACTTTTTACAGAAAACCCCTTATTTTACCGATTTTCCGAAATTTCACCGAACCGATTTTCAAAACGTTACATTCCTCCAATCGGGATTGTAAGTGGAAGAGTATGGATCATTTCTTGGTCTTTGCTGAAATGCAGCATTGACCTGATCCTGTCCTTGAGAAGGTGGGTTGTAAGGACACTCTTCGGTCAAATGGATGGCTCAGAACAACAAGCGCAGATGGTACGAGGGGGAAGAGCTGGGGTAGGAGAAGGCGATGAGAATTTTCTCTCAATTGCTTCCAGTTTTTATGTGATTGCTTCCATCTCGGCCTTCATTTCAATTGAGATGTCGAGTTAATTAACTTCTGCCCTAGAAATACCGGAAAAAGTAGTAGAAGAAGAAGAAGTGTTCAGTCTGGTGCTTTCCCACTGAAGCGTATGTTTCACAAGATCGTCAAAGAATTGCCAAGCTTCCTCGTCATATTTGGATAAGAAATAGCCTTGACAAATGGTTTCCAACAACTTCTTAGTTGCTAGATTCAGGTCCTCGTATAAGGTTTGGCAAAGTTTTCATCTCTCAATACCGGGATGAGGGCACTAAACAAGAAGGTATTTGTATCGGTCAAAGCACTTCCAAAAAGGTTCGGTAGGAAGCTGTGAAAATTGGTTAATTTCGTTTAGGATCCTCGCGGTTTTGTGATTTGGGTAGAATTTTTTAAGAAACGCTTTTACAAACTCATCCCAACTGGTTATGGAATGCGATGCGGTGCTATACAACCATTTCTCAGCAAGGTCACACAGAGAGAATGGAATGACTCGTAGCCGTATAGCATCGTCGGACAGTTGGGTTGTCTTCATCATTGCACGGACGTCCTGGAACTTGTTGATGAAGATGTAGGCATCTTCAAATTCCAGCCCTTGAAATTTGGGCAACATGTTGATGAAGTGGGGCTTAATTTCGAAATTATCCCCATTGGCCGGCGGAAGTGAAAAGCAGGTTGGAAGTGCAGCGCGGGTAGGATAGAAACGATCCTGGAGCGCGATTCGCTGTGGCGCTTCAACAGGAGGTGCTTGTAGGTTATTCGCATCCAAATGAGATGGAATTAGTCCCGGGGCAGGTAAAAGGATGTTAGGAGGAAATCCTGACATCTCAGAAGAAGAATTTGGTGATGTTGATGGTGATGGTGAAGGTGAGGATGTATGAACAGAATTCCGGTCAACGTCGGAGTTGGCCGGCAAAGGTAAGGGTGACAGAGGTGTGGAGGGAGTTTCGACGTCGGAGTCGATCGCGTAGTCGATAGCGACTAATGTAACGCGGACTAGGCGGGCACTAGTGTCCCGAGTCCAACCGGACATATACTAAACGAGTTTAGTATAGTCAAAGAGTAGAAAGTGAGGGTAAGAAAACGTCAATGGAGAAATGCGGATGAAAGGTGGGTGAAATGGAATTCTGGCGACAAAGGGCAAGTTTTTATAAAAGTTTTTGTTTTGTTGTTTTTCTTTTAAAAAGAGTTTTACAAAAATATGTACGAACTTATGGCACAACTTCAAACAATCACAGTCAAAACATGCACAATCACACCTAGAGCTATGGTCTTCAAAGTCTACTAGACTGCTCCTAACTGTTCCAAAGTGACAAGTTGTGAGAAAACTCTCAAATCGTCTTTTCACTGCCAATTATGGCCAGGTAAGCACAAGTGAGGTAAGGAGGGTTCCGCTCACGAATCACCGTAATACGGGCCATTTAAAATTATCTCTCACTTGTCTAGCCTAGGCACTACAAAGTCAAGTTTAGATAAACGATCGAATGCCCATAACCATCCTCTGTCCTATTGAGCACGGCAGTCCTTAGTTGGCTGAGTCTAGATATTTTTTATTAAGCTCAAGGGTAATGCGTATGCTTTTAGTGATTTTTGGGGTCTTATGAAAGGTGATGAAATCCCCACCCAATCTGAATTGGTGTTATAGCCCCTTAAAGTCCATATTATTTATACAAAACAGTAACAAACAAAAATCTAAAACACTTGCAAAAAATTTATTTCGCGGCGGCGCAAAGAATCCTGCACAAAAATAGTTTTATTGGAGAAAGGAAGAGAGTTTGTGCAAAGAATGCTGCAGAAAGAATAGTTCAGTAGAGTTCAGAGGAGGTGAGAAGAGGATTGGAATACCCAAAGAGAATTTTTAGTTGCTGACGTCAGAGTTTGACCGCGGTTCCGCGGTCAAACATGCTGTTGTGCCGTGGTTCCGCGGCTTTACAGTTGATTTGAAGCTTCAAATTTCTTCCCTGTGCTGACTTCAGTCTCCTCTTCTTGGTTAGAGCCCCTGAATCTTGATTTGGTCACTGAATTTGCTCCAGAATTTTACAATGAATAGTGGTTCCGTCTTGATCCGCCATGGTGTAGCCGTGAGATATGGGTCTAACCCCCCATGACTTTGGCACTGAACTTGATCTTCTTCCTATCCTGCACACTTGCATAAAAAGGAATAAAAAATAACAAGATAATTTTTACGGTATATTTTTTTTTGTTTTTGGTTATATATATTCATAAATTAACCCGAAATTACACAAAAAATAAACTACCGTCTCCTCGGCAACGGCGCCATTTGATTGTTAGAGATTTTGCGTGCTTAGTTTTAATTACCGCAATCAAGACGGTTTCGCTTGGTTGCTAGTCGGTTGAGTACGGGTGTCACGACCCGAAAGTACGGAACGTGACTGGCACTTAGATTACGAGACGTCTAAAGGCGTACCATAACCTAACTCAGCCAAAGCCCAGAAAATCTAAACCAAAATCAAAAGAGAGTGAAGGAAAACCTTTAATGAAAACGGTTTTTAAATCAATTAAGTTGCATAGAATCCCTTTTTAAAAACATCAAAAATTCCCGAAAATTTCGGCAGAGTCTCCCCTGTATTTTCTATCCCCCAAAATGGGTACAATAAGATATATATAACCTGTAATCATAAAATGGCATCCCCAAGCGGGAGCTAGCTCTTCGCCTAAGGCGGATCACAACCACATGCAATATATAAGTAATATCAAGAAAAGAGCATAAAAGAAATGCAAAATACCAGAAAACACACGTCGGCTCAAGTGAGCTCGACCCAAGAGAAACCACAAATATACAAATCTCTCAGTCTCATCACTAGGTCGCATATACAATATAAAGTGGTAGATGGAGAATACTAGATACAATGATAGAGCAAAAAGAAATAAAGTGTGCTCGCAACCCACCTACGGGCGATGTCGCGAGTCTGAGCAAAAGGAGCTGATGATAAGATAGTCCGCCGCTACAAGGATGACGGGTCCGACCTGCAAGACCCTGTGGCACAACGGGGGTGAGTTGCCAGCTCGTGAGTAGAATATAACATCTAATAAGGCAATCGTAAGAATGCACGCAATGCGTCACAACATGTATGTCCATATGTGATATAATATCTCTAGTATGAATGCACATGTATGCAATGTCATTACTAAATCTTTAAGTGTTTTAAATGCTAAGGGTACTGCATTCTTAACTTTAGAAAATGAATATCTGCATAATAGCTAAGTACCATCAAGAAATCATCTGAAAACCCGTGTCAAGCATCGACACCAAATATGAAATCATATCTGTCTCAATATCTCACTGTATCAATGTCTCAAATATCGGGCTCCGTCAATCCGGATCGGCCCATATCATCAAATCTCATGACAACGGTCGGTATCCTCCGGATATCCGCCGCGCCAGACATCACCGGTAGGTAGTCTTCCCCTGCCAGGCTCATCGTCTACAACTCGATCTTCTTGCCCCGGGGTACCATACCGGGCCCACCATGTACCCGAGACGGTTCATCCACTCCTCGAATCGGGTCTCGAAATCCAACAGAAAGCATGAAAACTCATGGTGGACGACACATACATCACGAGAAAACCGCAACTTTGTTTTAAAAATGATAAATATAAGCTTTTGTTAAATTCTTGCGGTTTTCCCCAAAAATCCAGAAATCGCAGCAATACTGAAATCCTCGAGAAAATCATAATGTTCACATGTTATATATGATAAATGTCTATGATATCAATGTATATGATGTGAATTTTGGCTAGAAATCTATGTAAATACGATGATAATGCGAGGTATATGCATGCTATGCAATTTCATATATCATGTATGAATGCAAGTGGCGATATTAAGTTAAACAGGTTCTATAGTGCACGTGGCATGGCAATTACCAAAGGCGTGTGTGTCACATGAATAGTGCACGTGCAACAGATGCCAATGGTAATGGTGTTCGTGTCCTACAAAGTGACATCGCATAAGTGTAAATGAATGTCTATGCAATCTACTATACGGTTAGCTATAAGGGTATGCAATGTATATAAAGGGATAAGCTAACTAACAATACAAGTCTTGCAAGAAATAGGGAAATCCTAACTAGGGGGTGCCTCGCGCCATCCAGACGATTTCCCCATAGATGAATACATCTACTCACCTCAATGCCTCGCTAATCCGATCCGACCACCGCCTTGCCTTTACGCGCCGTGTCCGATGTTTCCCCGACCGATCCTATATTTGCACAACACCAAGCATAAGATTACATATCCTAAAACGATGCAAGTCACAATATACAAATATCGACGCTCTCGAATTAAACATAACGTGCACTCGGTGCGCGGAAAAACACACGAAAATCGCTAAATCTTTAACTAGAATCGTCATTTCGGGAAAATCGACAAAACTAAAACCCGGCTAGACAAAACCCTGCGTTCACGCACTCTAATAGTCGTTTATGAAGCTAAATATATTGCTAATATAACGCAATTAGATCGCATCCTAATTTTTATAAAAATCTAATAAGCAATTTCATACCGATTCGACGCAAATATCGCAATTTTATCGATTTAGCGAGCGTAACATTACACAATTAACCACTCCAACCAATTAGATAATCAAACCCTAACTTAACTCCAACAACCATTCTTCAAACCCTAATTTGAAATCAAATCCCTCTCTTGATTTTCATGAACAAACAATTACTATTAAATTAACACTTCAAAATTCAATTTTAGCACATTTAAACTACAAGTTAACATGCTAGTTTAGAAATTTCACCTTACAAGTTGAACCCTAGTTTGCTCAAGCCACCAAAGATGCCTCATTTCTTAAAGTTTTGGACTAAATTGGTTTGAGGAGAGAGTGGATTAGGGTTGTGCTTTGATTTTATGAAGAAAATGGTGATTTTTTGTGGATTTTTCTTGATTTTTTCATGATTTTTGAAGCAAGAATTGAGGTGAAAAGAGGGGGAGCTGCTGCTAGATCTGGGCCAGAGGTGAAGAGGAGGAGGGTGTGGGGTTGTGTAGAGGTTTCTAGGTCAAAAAACCCCTTATGCTTCCATTTAATGCCTTTCACATCAAGTTTTTTACAAAAAAACCCCATTTTACATCTTTTTTTCCATAAATTTCAAACCCTAAAACTAAAATCTTATAAAGTTATGACACAATTTATTAACAATCTATTTTAGTTTATAAAGATTCCTAATTATGAAATTTACCTAATTAAATTTGTATTTATCACTAATTTAATGTATTTTTAAAAGCTTAAAATAATAAAAAAAATAATTAATTACGAAAAAAATTTATTTAACCAGAAAGTTATAAGTGACATTTTAGTGACAAAATTATAGTAATATCTTATCTAAATTTTGTATAATTAGGTCTACAATGAAAAATACCTAATTTGACTTTTTTACGGAAAAAGCCGAAAATTAGCCGATTACCGAAAAACTGCCTAAACGAATTTTGAAGTGTTACAACGGGTCGGTCCACGGAGAGATGGGAATCTTTTTCTTAGTGCTTTAACGAGTTAAGTCCAATTTGTCCTGGTTTGTTTAGTTTCACTATGTGCTAAAATATATATAAAGAGAGCTTGTTAGGGTTAGGATTAGGTTAGATTGAGTTAGGAGTCGCTCACTTCTTTCATTGCCACTCTTAATATCGATGTTACGGTAATCGGCAATAACGGGGATTGGCACGACTAGGAAGGAAACTTGCGAGTATAAGCTAGGCTTTCCAATGCTTAGTTCTTTCCTTTTGGTCCTTGTCCGTCCGTTCTTGGCTCTTAGCCTTAACTTCCGGTTAATTCAACAACAACCGGTCTCACTAGGGTATCACCGCTATCATGTAGGATAGGGTGCCGTAGGGAGTGGATTGTGGTTCAATTAACGGGAGTCCGAATCAAGATGTTGGGAAAAGAAAAGAGTAAAAGATTTCCTTCTCTCAAACTTCGCTTATCCTACCCTAACAAGTGAGAAACTACTCACCCATTAAAAAGGAAAAGAAAATAAAACAAAGAAAGAAGATAGAAAGAAATGGGTTTAGAAAATCACAACTAGCTATTTGAGACCTCACTTTGGCAAGGATCATATTTAAGCATCATTGTTTTAAAGAAAAAGGAAAAGAGAAAAAAAAGAACGCAAAGAAACAAATAACAACAACTACTTTAACAAATGAAAATTACAAGCAAATATAACAACACAATTGCAAGACATGCATGTTAAAAAGAAAGAACTCTTCTTTTATTCATCATCACTCATGAAGCTCACTAAAATATCAATGGAGAAAGATGAAGAGGAAGAAGAAAATACAAACTCTTATCCTAAAATCTAATACAAGAAAAAGCACCCTTTACTTGGCTTGGAACTGTGCTATTTATAAGAAGATAAATGAAATCCTAGGGATACAATCTGAGCCCAAATAGAATTAAAACTACCCTAAAAAAACGATCCCCTACTGAGTTGACTCGGCCGTGGATCCGCGGCCTAAGTGCCACATTGGCTGTGGATCCGCGGACTTTTGGTTGACTTGGAGGGTCGTATTTTCTAGGGTTTTCATGTTGTCGTTCTTCTCTGTTTGGTACACTTGGTTTCTCAAAATCTCTTTGGTTTTCTCCCAGATTTTTAGCAGTCCAAAAAGGTGAAATGATGTGGACTTTTGCCTTGATTTTCATGAGCTCTGCATTGAAATCTTAGATCTTGTGCATCCTCTTGTGCTTTGTGCATGAAATGACCAATGATTTGCCATTTTGTCCCTCGAAATGGTATGCGGCATCACGTATAGTGAGTGGAGACCCGTATTTATCTGTTGTTGGCTGTAGTCCTGAATTGTTGCGACTTTTCATGAATTTCACTGTTTAGAGCTGAGAACCTGTAACCTGCAATTATTTAGCAAATACGGATCAAAAGTACATACCTATATGCAATGGGATCAAGAATGGGCGCTACAAAAGTGCAAAAATCTGATATGAACAGCGGTATAGAAATAGGCCCCGTGTCGGGGATAAAGTCAAAGTAGAACGCACAATCGCGCTCAGGCGGTAAACATGGCAGCTCGTTAGGGAATACATCAGGAACTCTCTCACAATCGGGAGCTTGTCCAGCGGAACCTCTGTGGCTCCAGCTTCACTACATAAAAAAAAATCCCTGACATCCTTTCCTCAAAAGATGACTACCGCGAAGAGAAGAAATTAAACTTAGAAGGGTGACGTTACGGTCTCCCTAAATAACAAGAACTGGCTTACCCGGAAAACTAAATCTGACTGTCTTCTCGCGGCAGTCCACAGACGCATAAAACGTGGCTAGCCAGTCCATGCCTAGAAGAACATCGAAGTCTAACATATCGAGAAAAAAATCAAATCGACAGAAGAATCCCTATCTCCGATACGAGCAAAACAAACACGATTGAAAAACATATCGAGTGACAAAAGACTCGCCTACTTGAGTAATAACAATCAGCGGCAGATCAAGCAAGGACGAGTCTCGGTCCAATCTCGGTACAAAATGTGTGGATACCATTTCAAACCACCAAAGAAAAATACGCAACGAAAGAAAACATCTAAAGAATACCCGTCACTACTATATTCGACGCATGCACGTCCCGAGGAGTTAACACAAAAGCTAGGGCCTGACCTCCACCTGCGACCAGCTGTCCTCCGCCTCTGCTACCTCGTCCTCTCGGAATACGACCGCTACAACCACAGCCTCTATGGGCATCGACCAGGCGTGGAGCAAAAACAGGCGTAGGTGGTAATGAGCTCGGAAGAGGTGGTGAAAGTGGTAAAGTCATATGTGGAACTGTCGCTGTGTCCTGGCGCCTCATAGTACAGTCTATGATGCGGTGATGTAGACTCCTACACCAGAAACATCCTAACAACCGCTGCTGACCCTATGGGTAAGAGCGACATAACTGGCCCATAAAGAATCTGCCACGGCCTCTGCGAACACGCATAGGAGCTAATATGTCAGTACGAATCCGCTTTGGTCTTGGAACAACCGTAGGTGGAGCAATGTCCGATCTCCATGCTCGATTAATCTCTATCAAGGATCCGATCATTTGGCGCAAACCCTGAATACTCACCTCCAGCTTAGCTATACGATCAATAGAGGGTGGATCCATCTGTCCATGCGAGATAGACGTTACGCCCTGGTCGGTCCTCGTCTCAGACGAGCTTACTCCAATCTCATCTCTAACGGCAGCCCTTTGGGTCCTCATATTCATCGGCGGTTGATCGATACGATTTTCGCGCGTCGTATTTTAAGTTCTAAAGTTTTAACCACGATCAAGGACCCGTCGGGTGTAGCTAGCCGCGGTGAGCACGGGTCGTCCATAGGGAAACAATACGTTTATTGTTCTTGTTATGACGAGTTAAAGCGAGGGCAAGAGTTCTTGGTATCTAACCTATGTGTTATATGAAAAGAATAAGTTGTTAGGAATAGATAGGTTAGTGTATGTTAAGGTACGTACTCAATCCTTTGTGCCGAACTTAACCAATTGAAGCTAGAGCAATCGGCAATAACGTGGATTAGGGTTCTTAAGCACGGTATTTATGAAATCCGGCTTATTGACCCTTGTCCGTCCGTTCTTGTCGCTTGAATTTTGCCCCCGGTGAAACCGAACACAACCGGTCGCGGTTAGAAATCACCGATACCTTGGTAGGGTAGGGTGCCTAACGGGGCGCTTGAGTAAGGTTTGGGCGGAGTTCAATGGAAAATATAGGGCAAAGGAAATGAAAAACAAAAACCCTAACTTACAATATCGTTTTCTTTCCTAACAACATCAATATTTACAAACCATCAAGACCACAAAAAGAGAGTAAATGAAAAAGAAAGAAAGGAAAAGAACACGCATGCAAGTAAGTAAATGACAAGGTACTAAAATGCAAGTAAGTAAATGACAAGGTAATAAAATGCAAGTAATGAAATGCAAGTAAGAAAATACTAAGAACCAAAGAACACAAGACAAACCATGGGTTCAATAGCCTAAACTTAAACTTGCAAGCTCAATAAAGAGGTTGCAAGATCAAGAGAAGGCTAAGAACTCAAGGCAAATGAAGGCAAGAAGAAAGCTTTATTGATTCCAAATGAAGATACAACCCTTGAGTTCAATAACCAAAACTTAAATTTGCAAGCTCAATGAAGAGGTTGCAAGATCAAGAGAAGGCAAAGAACTCAAGGGGACTAGCTATATACAAGAACAAAAAGAAAACAAAAGAGGTTTTAGTGTAAAGAATGTGACAATGTATGACTCCCAGTCCCTTGCTCATTGATCTGTATTTATAGGCTCAAAATAAAATTAAATATGTAATAAAAATAAGATGATGTGACTGCAAGGGAGGGACAGAAGAAATATGGGGACAATTGGACACAGTGGGACCGACGAGATCGGATTTATGGGGCATGTCGCCGGCCCAAATCCGAGCAATTTGGCTCGTGTTGGTGCTGTGGTCTTGTGTTCTCTCGACAAGTCCACTGGTATTACTTGATTTCTTTGTAGCGGCCTGGGTTGTACTCAGTAGATTGGAGGGAACTTGATGCTTTTTAAATCACATCACATCTTTTTGCATTAAACACACATCACCTCACATGTGCCTACTTGTGCCCCTCTTGGATCATGGCAGCCCCACCATGGTCCATGCCAAAGAGTTGTGTGTGCACTTGCATTGTGTTGGACCAATATAGTGTGCACACATTTATTTGCTAAAGAACTCTTTGGGTATCGATCAGTTTGCAGTTCCGGTTGCAGTGTCGGCTCACAAACGTTATATCCTTGATTTTGAGTGTGTTTCCAGTATTGTGTCATGGATACATGTAATCTGTATTTATTGAGATAACACAGGTTAATAGTACCGATCTATAACAAAACAGATAATGAACGAGCAGTGTTAAAATGCAGTTTTCTGTGATAAACAAATACCCCCAAACTTATCTATTGCTCGCCCCGAGCAATACAAAATCCTAGCTTCACTTTCGCAGGGAACGCGATTGCAGTGAGCATATGCGACAAGCCGTTAAACCTCTAGGTGTCCCTAGTAGGAGGAGTGTTGTCTCCTGAGGGTTCTCAGCCGATTACACCCACAAAATCCCGTCAAGCTAGTTTCACTAGTTAACGCCGATTCTACTCCTACAATTTTGTATCTAGGTTAGAGATTATATCATCCTAAGTTTAGAAAAATCCAACCCTTATGTTTCACGCCTCCTATTTATTCAACCTCAGATCCAAAAAAAATACGTTTTTACAGTTTAGAAAGATCTCGGTTTCTCTTGAGTTTTCCTTCTAAAGTGTGGTTTCCAATCAGGGATTTTTATCATCTTTACGGAAATCATAAGTCTTATTCTTTATTCCTATCTTTTCTCCAAACATCGATTGTATACCCTACGTGTGTGTAAAATATCATCTCTACACTCAAGAATTCAATTCAAGCTATAGTACCCTTGCCTTAATACCTAATACTACTTCTTTTCGTTTAATGATGGACGGTTTTTCTTACACACCTTTCATGCAACTATTAATGCTTCTTGAGGCACTAACATCCGATTACTAAATGTGTGAGCTTAAAGCATAAATAGCAGTTTCCAGGTCATGACTTTTTTTTTTCCTTTTCTTTTTTTTTTCATTTTCAAGGTCGGATATATTTTTCAATGATACTATTTTGGTGGTTAGCTTTAAATACCGTTTTTTCTTTCATACTAGGTTTTCAGGCAAGAGTATTTCTAGGTATCCTCTACTATCCCAAGTTTCAAGGTACGTGTATGTGCAGTTTATAAGGTATATACTTTCTAAATTTGGATTCAAGAATAGAAACTATTTTTCAGACTTATCTTTCGGTGAAGCTTCAATACTTTCCCTTCATCTCGACTTAACTCAAGAACTGAACTCAAGATTATCTACTTCTATAAAAAAAAACTGCAAGGACGTATAATTACTAAGGTTAAACAGAATGAGGGTTATTTTTAGGGTTTTCAATTCCTAAGCCTAGGATTTAGTTATTTCTAACGTATCAACTAAACTATCGGAACAAAAATCTAAGTTATCCTATTAGCCAACTTGACGGCAAAGTTTTTATATTTTTGTAAAAAATTTTGATTTCTATTGGTTTTTAAATAGGTATGTAAATGCAAAATATACACATGAATGCGAAGGAAGAAAGCTTACCGAGCACACTCCCAAATTTTAACTTGACAGTGCCCACATTGTCAGGCTACACCAAGAGAGTCAAAATTGTCGGTGCTCCCTAAAAAAAAGTATATACAAAAAAAAAAAACCAAAAATATTTACAAAAAAAGAGTTCCCCCAAAACTTAAGTGAAACAGTGTTGCCACTGTTCAAGCGTTAAAGTTCAGAGTTAGGCAAGAGAGAACAGTATCAATCTATACAAGCCTTACACATGCCAAAAGTGAACACCAACCATTCAAAATTTTTATCGCTATAATGTGTCGGTTGGTGAAAGAATGTGGAGAGGAAAGAAATGGGAATACGCGAGACCATATGGGGATAGAAGCAGAATACGGTCTCGATGGAGGAGAAGAATGGCGGAGGAGAAAAAGAAGTGGAATACGAACTTGAGGGTGAAAATTGAGTGAATAGATTAGTAACATTTGTAATGACCGATGTGTAAAAAGCATTTGTACTAATCTATTAACCCGTCAAGAAATGGGGTCAAATCCCTCAAGATTCGTAAGAAAACATGGGTAGACTGAACTTGGTAAACCAGACATGGGAAATGAAATTGATACGGTGTCTTTCAAGGTCGGAACGATGGAAAGGGTAGAGGGAAGTGATTGAGGAAGGGTAAGAGTTAAAGGTTCAGGAGGGTGTACACAGTCAATGAAAGGGACATGATGAATTTGAAAATCCGACTCATCAAGTAAAACTGGTTCATCCTCAAAATTGTCATCAAAAATTAGCTCATGCATGCATTTATCCTCAATATCTAGACGCATATGAAGTTCGGGAAAAACAGTTAATGACTCGGGATGATGAATTGGAGAGAGAAACTCATCCAAAGCAGTGGGTTCTGTTAGTTATATGTATGCCCTAGAGGCCATTACTGTACATTGGATGTATATTGTAGTGGATGCTTGGACATATATAGGGAGTACTTTCTTGCTCGACATGATAGTATGCTATCTGGTTGCTCTTTACCTTAACGTGTACACTGATTGTCTCTCTGTTACATGTTGGTAAAGCCCTTAGGATGTGTACTTGACTACCTGGACTATGATGAGGATCATACTAGTGGGGACATGGTAGTCCATAAGCACATCCTTCAGGGTCCCTAGTCGTGGGTGTATCGAGACGGGGCATCGATATACCTGAGTAGACTAGCGTATACCTTCTCGACCCATACAGATGGGCGATGGATGATCCCATATCCATCGGTGTTTGACATCAGAGATGATGTACGGGTGCTCAGTAGAGACTGGGTACACTGGACGGACTCGCCGAGAACTCCCAGATGGTATTATACCTTACGTCAGATGGCAGTTCTCTGGTGACACTGGTACAGAGTAGTCTGTTGACTCGAGATCGTCATAGTGTCTTGTGTGGTTCCCACTGTTCTTTGATTTCCACCTTACCACGTCCAAGAGGGCGTGCAAAACGGTGGTTTTTGGGTACAGTCCCGAGTCACATGGAGGCAATGAGCGATAGGAGGGGATTCGTCTCTCCCGGTATAGGGAGTTGATGTTGCGCTGTGTTCGATTGGCTATAACCGGAAATCCCTGGCCAGGGTTGCTGAGATTTACTGGTAAGTGTTACCAGTAGTTTCTCGAAAAGTTATAGACCTCATATCGACACGACTTATCGAGCTATTGGAGTCTGACGTTTACCACCCCTAGGCGAGATATGCGACATATCAGACGACGAGACCGGACTGTACGGTAAGTGTTACTGGTTGGATTCACAGGAGTGTGAGCGGGCTTGCTCGTCGATCTTCTGATCGCTCAATATCCGGGTGGCCGTTACGTTTATCAGACCGCTTGCGGCTTGTGGGTGTTTGATATGATCATCACCTGCTGCCGGCGTATTAACGAGTCTTTAGAGTCCTACACAGAGGTTTCCTGACTCAAGCGAAACGAAATAGGAGCGCATATGAGATATGTACGGGACCGAGAATAATGCGTGTATGTGATATCGTATTTCATTCTCGCGATAAATGTGTGTCGAATGGTTGTATTCGATATAACCTAGTTATCGAATCAAGGATTGATTCAATAAATCGATACATTATATACTAGTCCGTTGTGTGCGACATGACCGGATCATTGAATCAAGTGTTGATTTAATGATTTAATGCATAATTATATATTTGATATATTACTTTGCATTAACTAGTATTGGTTCACTTTAAATGGATTTTCTCACTTAAAGTTCACAAGTTGTATATGTGATATACTTTTGTGCACTTGATTGTATCATGTTTGATGATACATGCTTACTTGAGTTTGTGTAAAATTTAAACCTTGGTTAAGTAAATGGTTAGGGTTTTGTTTAATTTATTTATTCATTTATTGATTTGTTTATATCATTTTGGCAAAAGGAAAATGGTGGCTAATTTTGTTTCTTTGTTGAAGTTTCATGAAGCTTTGAAAAAAGTCCACCATTTTTGTTTTATGCCTAACCTAACCATTCACCTAACTATAGTTTGCTCTCTACACATAACCATGGTTGGTTTATGATAAGTATTCTATGATTTTCTATTTTAAAGAATAACTTATAATAATATTCATCTTCTTCTTCTTCTTCTTCACTTGAAGAAAGCATGCCTCCATCAATGGCAACTTGATGAAATGAGTGAGAAATCCAATTCTAAAGTGAACCCACCTCCTATTTCTTCATCCTTTACCTCTTGCCAAGTAGTAGAGTGTGTTTTCTTCACAAGTTTCATGACTTGGTGAAGTGGGAGCTTGATCTTGTGATGCCTCGACGTAGATCATCTTCGGCACGAAGCCGACGACCTTGCCCGCCCATTTCTCCGATGAAGCCGACGCTAGAGCCCGGGATTTCATTTGGACAGCGGAGAGGACTTCATCACGGAGCCATGGAGGTGGAGGACCGGATCTATAAAGGTTGTATTTCCGTTCTTTTAGTTAAGTTATTAACTAGCTCATAGTTTCGCCTAAAATCTAGTTAACGATCCGTATTAGGGTTTCTCGGCACCCGTAAAATTTGAAATTGGCATGGTTGATGCCTTGTGAGACCTCCTTAGTATGCCTAGGAACCCTACAGTGGTATCAGAGCCTAGCTAGAGCCTTAGGCGATGCGTAGACGAAGTTTGAAACCCGAACGAACCCGAAACCCTAAACCAAACATGCTCTCTGGAAATTTTCTGAATTTTTGGATTTTTGTGAATTAAAAATTGCTAAAAAATTCAGCAGGGAATATGATGAATTACTGTGAAGCACGTGCAATTGATTCGACAGAAGAGCCGTGGAACCGCGGCCCCACCCTGGCTTGCGCGGCGGTTCCGCGGCCATAATACTGAATCAATGCACGTGGTTTGCACAGTAATTAGTTTCTGTATGTGCTGTATTTTATGGGAATTTTTAATATTTATTCAAGAGTTGAATTTTCTGGGTTGTTTTGGGGATTCGTTTATTCGATCGGATTATCTGATTTTGTCTATGTGGCTTCCGGATAATTTTTGAATATGTTAAAAAGTTCGACCGGATATAAATACCCAATTTTTCCCCTGTCGGGAAATTTCCAAGTGTTGGATTTTTCCGTAGTTTAACGACGTTCTAAGTAGTGCAAGTAACGCGATGGTCCCTCTAGAAGACAACAAACCTTAACTCGATTATGTGACCGTCTTGAACTGCCCTTTGAACCTTCGGGTTTGGGGCAGTACGGCGTGCCACATGTGAGGCGTTGGCTTGACCCTTCTACGGCTGGACCGTTGGTACTGAGGCACGAACTGAATGTTTTTAGACTTGTTTCATGTGTTGATCTGTTTTGGGAAAACTTGGGTGTTCGACTATTCGATCGGAAAGTTTAACATTTTCTGTTTATTTGGAATGTGATACAATAATTGGAATTCACAAAAAGTTATGAGATAACTGAATGAATATTATAAACATAGCAGTTTAGTCTCACTTGATCGGTTGCCACGGAATTTTGATGCGATCAAAAGTCCGTCGCAATCACGTAGCGTACGCGGATACTCGCCGGGTAAACTTAATAGACAGCCTCACTCCATAGCCCCGACCAAGTGACTGTAGGAGAACCCCGTCGCCGAAAGCATCCGTTCGGGTGCTCGCGGCAGCGGTGTTCCGCCTTGGTGCACTTCGTCGACGGTGTAGGGTGTTTTTCGTCACCCTATTGAGATGGGAATACGTGCGCGCTTGTCAGGCGTACTACAGATTGCCCCTGCCTAGGGTAGGCCGGGGTTTAATGATTGTGGGGATCCGAATCTCCGGCAGCCGCGGACTAAGCTGCCGTTAATTACCCCTCGCCTTTGGGGCGAGGGAACCTCCGATTAACGGGTTAAACTGGTCATGCGAATTCAATGTGCAGTGTACGTGTGTTCTGTTCTGAAAGGGGGGTTTTGGATATATCGGGAGCCACGCAGAGTTTTTACGGGGGTCCCGCTACCCGGATAGCGGGCTGGGGGTCAAGGGGGCTAGCAGCCCCCTTGCGGGGTTCGGGGTTCGGGGCAGCGCCCCGGCCCGAAAATTTTTTGGAGGGGGAGAATGTTGCGGAGTATGTGTATGTGTACATTTGTATACAAATGTATATATATATATGTATATACATAAAAAGAGGGGGAAAAGGCATCCAAGGGATGCGTGGGGCAGCACCTTGGGCGCTGTGCGCTTAGGTGCTGTGCGCTCAGCGCGCGCGCGCCACGTGTCGGCACGCGGGCGCCTTGCGCACTTGCGCAGGTGCGCAAGCGCGCGCGCCACGTGTCGGCACGCGGGCGCCTTGCGCACGCGCGCAGGTGCGCAAGCGCGCGCGCCACGTGTCGGCACGCGGGCGCCTTGCGCACTTGCGCTGCACGCCGGAGAGGCACAAGAGGCTCTTAGCCTGAAAAAAAGGATTTCTCAAAGGAGAAATCAGAGAGGGGTCGGGCTCCTGAATGTGTTTTGGGTTTAATGGAAGTGGTTCTTCTTCTTCCTCCTGTCGCTTGCTGGATCTTGAAGATCAAGAGATGTGAAATCTCAAAATCTCTCCTTTTTAAGATCTGATGACAGATCCAAGTTCCCCTTTGTGGGTTTTGTGGTGGAAAACTATTTAGTTTTGAAAAAGGAAGAGTAAAACTCTTGATTTAATTCAAAAGAAAGAAGAAGGTTTTGGAACCTTGAAGAAGGAGGAAAGAGCTCAGCTCTGAAACTTTTTTGGAGAGAGAAAAAGTTGTTGAGATATTTCATTATCTTTGCCTTTATAGGCCATACATTTTACACATAGCCCTTTGGGCTTCACAAAATGGCATTTTGCCTATCCCATGGGTCATGTGCCATTTCTTTTTGCACATAAGCCATGGGCTTTACAAAAATTTGGCTTTATGCCTACTTTTCTTACATTTATCCATAAAATAAAATAAAAGAAATACAACAAAATTATTTATTACAAAATTTTTTATCTTGGCATGGGGGGAGGCCGGCCGCTTCATGTTCGGGCTCGACCCGGGCATGGGCCTACTGGATCTGGGCTTGGGCCCACTTGGCTTGGGGTTGACTTTGATTTTGACTTGGTCAACCGGGGTGTAAATTTTTACCCCAACAAATTGCCCCCCATCAATAAATGCACACCACATATGTAGGTCGTGTGCATGAAATTGATGGATCTTCTTTCACGTGGAAGCGGCTTGATTTGGTTCCCACCTTTTGGGAAGCTGGCACTGCCCTTTTTACGACATGGACGGTCGTTGCTTGACATGCCTCTGAGACGGAGTGTCCATGATAGACGTTTCCCTGGCCCGGAGTGATCTGGTTCCCGCTTTGTAGGAATCCTGTGCTGCCCTTTTTACGACGTGGACGGTCGTTGCTGCCCTTTTAGCGACGTGGACGGTCGATGCTGCCATTTTTGCGACTTGGACGGTCGATTCTGCCCTTTTTGCGACTTGGACGGTCGGTGCTGCCATTTTAGCGACGTGGACGGTCGGTGCTGCCCTTTTAGCGACTTGGACGGTCGGTGCTGCCCTTTTTGCGACTTGGACGGTCGGTTCTGCCCTTTTTGCGACTTGGACGGTCGGTGCTGCCCTTTTAGCGACGTGGACGGTCGGTTCTGCCCTTTTTGCGACTTGGACGGTCGGTGCTGCCATTTTAGCGACGTGGACGGTCGGTGCTGCCCTTTTTGCGACTTGAACGGTCGGTGCTGCCATTTTAGCGACGTGGACGGTCGTTGCTGCCATTTTAGCGACTTGGACGGTCGGTTATGCCCTTTTTGTGACTTGGACGGTCGTTGCTGCCATTTTAGCGACTTGGACGGTCGGTGCTGCCCTTTTAGCGACTTGGACGGTCGGTACTGCCCTTTTTGCGACGTGGACGGTCGTTGCTGCCCTTTTAGCGACTTGGACGGTCGATACTGCCCTTTTTGCGACTTGGACGTTCGGTTCTGCCCTTTTTGCGACTTGGACGGTCGGTGCTGCCCTTTTTGCGACGTGGACGGTCGATGCTGCCCTTTTAGTGACGTGGACGGTCGGTTCTGCCCTTTTTGCGACTTGGACGGTCGGTTCTGCCCTTTTTGCGACGTGGACGGTCGATGCTGCCCTTTTTGCGACTTGGACTGTCGGTGCTGCCCTTTTAGCGACTTGGACGGTCGGTGCTGCCCTTTTTTGCGACGTGGACGGTCGTTGCTGCCCTTTTAGCGACTTGGACGGTCGATGCTTGATTTGACTTGCTCTGCTTCTTGCAGTGTCAGGGGCAGACTTGACTTGCTCCGCTTCTTGCGGTGTCGGGTGGAAGTTGACTTGTTGATTTTGATTGGGTTGACATCAGCATCGCTATACTGGAATATGGTACCAGGAGCGAACCATCATCTGTCATGGAGAGGATTTTGGGATTTTGGTTTTTGTTTGGCATCTGCATTGCTGCACTGGAATAATGTCAGGAGCAACTCATCATTTGCCCCGAGAGAATTTGAGAATTGATGGCTTAGAAGGCAGGTTTAGATCCCTATCACCTAAGACTTTTCAATTTTATGGGCCGTGAGGGTCCCCATAAAGCATTTTCTCCCTACGAGTCGAAAGGATCTCGTAGGCGTATTTTCTCCATAGGAGTCGTGGGGACTCCTAAGTGTGTTGCTCCTTTGTGAGTCGTAAGGATCTCACGCGGGAATTTCCTCCTCTCAAAGTCGAGAGGACTTTGAGAGTGCATTTCATCTTCTTTTCACGAGTTTGCGCCCTTTCAGGTTTTCACAAACTCGTCGGCTGTCCTGCTGTTTTTACTCACGGAGCCCTTTCGGGTTTTCCTCCGTGCCCATTTTGCTTGTGGACATACCCCTTTTTTTTTTTTTAGTGGGACTTTGAATGTGGTCTCACCGGTAGGACTTAGGAGAGATTGGGATTGTTTTACGCCCGTGGATTGTATACGGTTTTGCAGGATGTATGATCCAGACCGTAGGGCCAGAAAGATTTCAGGGATTTGTTGGCGTCTGCATCACTGCACTGGAATGTGGTACCAGGAGCGACTCATCATTCGCCGTTGGGGTATGGGATTTGGAATTTGGTTGGCGTCTGCATCGCTTCATTGGAATATGGTACCAGGAGCGACTCATCATTCGCCATTTGGGAACTTGGAATTTGGATCTTGTTTGGCATCAGCATTGCTGCACTGGAATAATGCCAGGAGCAACTCATCATTTGCCTTGGGAGGACTTGGGATTTGGGTTTTTGGTCGGCATCAGCACCGCTAACACTGAAGCGAAATGCCAGGAGCGACTCATCATTTGCCGTTGCCCGTTGGGGAACGATGGCTTAGGAGATAGGTTTGGGTCCCTACCACCCAAGGCTTTTCAATTTTATGGGCCGTGAGGGTCCTATAAAAGCATTTTCTCCCTACGAGTCGTAAGGATCCCACAGGTGTATTTTCTCCTTAGGAATCGTGAGGATTCCTAAGTGTGTTGCTCCTTTGTGAGTCGTAAGGATCTCACACAGGGGTTTTCTCCTCGCAAGGTCGAGAGGGCTTTGCGAGTGTATTTCGTCTCTTTTCACGAGTTTGCGCACTTTCGGGTTTTCACAGACTCGCCGGTAGTCCTGCTGTTTTTACTCACGGAGCCCTTTCGGGTTTTCATCCGTGCCCGTTTTGCTTGTGGACATACCGTTTTTTTTTTTTTTTTTTTTTTTTTTTTTGCCGCTGGTGGGACTTTAAAAGTAGTCTCACCGGCAGGATTTGGGAGAAATAGGGGTCATTTACGCCCGTGGATTGTATACGGTTTTGCAGGATGTCTGATCTAGACCGTAGGGCCGATGTGCTCAATTCGCCTGCGACTTGGAGCATTCATGTGTAGTATTTCTTGAGATATCGGCCATTGATGGGTGGCATGGGCCTTTCTCCCTCGGCACTTATTAGTTGGTAGGATCCTCCGTCGAACACTTTCTCGATGACGTATGGTCCTTCCCAGTTCGGCTTGAATTTTCCCTTGGCATGTCGATTGGGGATGATCGGTCTTTTGAGGACCAACACCAATTCACCTTTCTTGAAAGCGCGGAGACAAGTTATCTTGTCATAGGCCCGTGACATTTGGGCTCGGTATAGCTCCAGATTTTGCTGCACCGCGAGCCTCTTTTCTTCGAGGGCATCGAGTTCTTCAAGTCGAAGGAGCACGTTTTCTTCCTCCGTCAACTCATGTTGGACGGCCATTCTTAAGCTTGGAACTTCAACTTCGAGGGGGAGGACCGCCTCCACTCCGAAGAGCAATGAGTATGGAGTGGACTGAGTTGGAGTACGGTGTGTGGTACGATATGCCCACAATGCCTCGTGAAGTTTGAGATTCCAGTCTCTCTTGTTGGCTGAAGCATTTTTCCTCAGGAGCTTGCATAAAGTCTTATTGAAGGCTTCGGCTAGCCCGTTGGCTCTTGGATTATAGATGGAGGAATATCTCCAGTCTATCTTGTGCTGAGTAGCGAACCTTGAGACATTGAAGCTCTTGAAAGAAGGCCCGTTGTCAGAAATGATTCTTCTTGGTGTACCGAAGCGGTATAGAATATTATGCTGGAAGAATGTCAGAATATCTTTTGTCTTGACTTCTTTTAGCGGGACAGCTTCAGCCCATCTGGAGAAGTAGTCTGTCGCGGCCAGTATGAACCGGTGGCCTTTAGATGATGGAGGATCAATTGGGCCAACAATGTCGGTGCCCCAGACTTCGAAGGGCCACGACGCCACTGTAGGATGCAATGGATTGGGATGCTTGTGAATAAAATCACCGTGAATTTGGCAGATATAACATTTCCTTGCATGCTCTCCGCAATCCCGTATCATGGTGGGCCAGTAATACCCAAGCCGTTTAATTTGCAGTCGCATCTTGGGGCCAGATTGGTGAGCACCGCAAACGCCTGAGTGAACTTCTTTCATGACTTTTTGGGCTTCGGCCGATGACAGGCACCTGAGCCAGAGTTGGTCATATGACCTGCGGTATAACGTGTCATTTACAAACACGTATCGGAGAGCTCTTTTCTTCAGCTGAATCCTCGCAGATTTTTCTTCGGGCAGCTTGTCGTATCGGAGGTACTCTATGAAGGGTTCTCTCCAATCGGGCTCGTCTTGGATGATCGAAGCTTCTTCCGCAGGACTGCTATTCTGTTCCGCGCTTTCCTCTTCTCGTAGAGAGACTGGGGGTAGAATTTGCCGGCTCCTGACTGTGATCAGAATTTCATCCATGTCAGGATCAGCCAGCTCCTTGGCCAAGCGAGCGAGTACATCAGCCTTTCCGTTCAACGCTCTAGGGACTCTCGTTAGTTCAATATGAGTGAACCGTTTCAGGAGTTCCACCACTCGACCTCTGTACCGAGCTAACTCGGGTTTGTATATCTTATAGTCACCGCTTACTTGGTTGACGACAAGCTGGGAGTCACCGTAAACTCGTAGCCGACGGATTTCCATTTCTACGGCAAGCTCCAAACCAGCTATCAGAGCTTCATACTCAGCTTCATTGTTTGTCCGAGGCTCGGTGAGAGCAAAAGAACGCCGTAGGGTTCCCATTGATGGTGTGATGAACACCAATCCTACCCCTGCTTTTACCTCCGGGACGCTTGATCTGCCGGAGCTTCTTATTGATGAGGCCCCATCGAAGTAGAGCTCCCAACATGGCTCATCTTCCTCGAGGTGCAGCACTTGCTCGTCGGGTAACTCACAATTTAGCGGCGACCCTTCTGGTATGGGATGAGCGGCGAGAAAGTCTGCAATAGCTTGCCCTTTTACTGCTTTCTGAGGGGTATAAACTATGTCAAACTCAAGTAGCATGACAGCCCATCTTGCCATCCTGCCGGCTAGGCTTGCTTTGGTCATCAAGGGTTTGAGCGGGTCGACCTTGGAGATCAGCATAACCCGATGAGCCAGCAGATAGTGCCTCAGCTTCTTCACAGCAAATATCAGAGCCAGGCATTGCTTTTCGATTGGGGAATAGTTGTGTTCCGCCCCGACTAGAGTTCGACTGAGGTAGTAGAGGGCATTTTCCTTTCCCTCCTCGTTATTCTGGGCGAGGAGCGCACCGAGTGACTCATCTAGCGCGGCAGTATAGAGAATCAACGGTTTATTTGGAATGGGAGCGGCCAGCACTGGAGGGTGCAACAAGTATTGTTTGATGCTTTCGAACGCTGCTTGACATTCGGTATCCCAGATAAAAGGAGCTCCTTTCTTCATGAGCTTTGAGAAGGGCCTACATCTCCCTGATAAATTTGAGATAAACCTCCGTATATAAGCAAGCTTGCCTTGAAAAGATCTTAGCTGCGTCAGACTCTTCGGAGGGGGCATCTCCATGATGGCCTTTATCTTTGATGGGTCAACTTCGATCCCTCGATGTCGGACTATGAAGCCCAGGAATTTTCCCGATGACACGCCAAAAGCGCACTTCAGAGGGTTCATCTTTAGATCGTATTCCCTCAGTCTGGTGAGAACGGTCCTGAGATCTTGGATATGATCGGCCTTGGCTTTAGTCTTGACGACCAGATCATCAACATAACATTCGACGACTTTATGGATTAGGTCATCAAAGATATTAGTCATCGCCCTTTGATATGTAGCACCTGCGTTCTTCAGTCCGAATGGCATTACCTTGTAGCAATATATTCCGATCGGGGTTCGAAATGCTGTGTGCTTCTCATCCTCAGGCGACATCTTGATCTGATTATATCCAGACGAGCCGTCCATAAAGGTGAACAGTTCGTAATTTGAGGTGTCATCGACCATCATTTCCATGACCGGTAGCGGGAAGTCATCTTTAGGACATGCCTTATTGAGGTCCCTGAAATCGACACAGACTCGGATCTGCCCATTTTTCTTCTTGACTGGGACTATGCATGCGATCCAGTCCGCATATTTCTCTTCTCTGATGAAGCCGGCATCGATGAGCTTCTTAGTTTCCTCGATGACCTTTTCTTCTAGTTCCCTTCTCATTCTTCGAGGAGCTTGTTTGACTGGCTTAGCATCAGGAGATATAGCCAACTTATGTACGGCCACTTCAGGGGAAAGGCTAGGCATTTCTTTGTACGTCCACGCGAAGCAGTCGACGAACTCATGCAGCAGGGCAATTATCTGCTCTTTCATTTCCTCCGACAAGAGTGAGCTGATATAGGTCGGCCTTGGATTATCGGGCATTCCTAAGTCAATCTCGGTTAACTCATCAAAGGTTGCTTGTCCGCCATCTTCGAGCTCTTGAGGAGCTTCTTCTGGCTCGGCTATCTCGTCATCATCATTTGATCTTTCGCCAGCTTCACCAACATGGATCATGTAGCACGCTCTGGAATCAGGTTGAATGTAACCTATTCCCCGTCTGTCTGGAATTCGTCCATCGATGAGTGCTCGGACCTTGGGAGGATGCCATAGCCCTTCGTAAAACTTTGCTTCGGACTCCGTTTGATATAACCGGCATCCGCACTTCTTAAAGTATTCCCGCATCTCGGGCGCATAGTATCTGGGATTGAGGACGGCTCTTATGCCTCTCTCATATGGAAGGCACGCGACAGACAAATCGTCCGGGTGCGCAACGGGGTTTGACCCATAAAACAAGATGCCCTTCTGTCCACTTTTCCTCCCGGGAACGTAGAAAGTTTTCAGCTGGTCCACGGTGGAGATTGATAATGCATCGAGCTCTTTGCACATTTGCTCTGGTACCCTTGTAACGGCTAGGGATCCTTCTGCAACTTCGAAGGTCTCTCGCAGTTTCGCTTGTTGCGTGGGGGTCCAATCTGCACCGCTATTGCACGACAGGTCCTCCTCCTCTGACTCTTCAGTGTCGCTGCCAAGATGAGGATGGACTTTACTGCTAGATGGGGCTTCAGTGACGGATTCATCCGTATCGCTGCCGAAACGAGGGCGAGTTTTATGGAAGGACGGGCTTCCAGCGTCGGACTCATCAGTGTCGCTACCGAAATGCGGGCGCACTTGGGCATTTTTGCTTTTGAAAGTGACAGCCGGCGCAGATTTGCTTTTGAGCCTTGGGGCTGGTCTATCCTCAGTCAGTTGTGGCTTAGCATTTTGATGGTTCATAAAGTACCGAGAATCTTCATATCGGACTTCATGCACACCGAACGGTTGGATGTCTCCGTCAATGCGTCTTTCTTCGCCATTTTTAGTATACTTCATGCATTGATGGAGAGTTGACGGAATGATGCCGTAATCGTGGAGCCACGGCCGCCCCAGGAGAATCTTATAAGACGTGTCAGCGTCGATCACGTATATCTTAGCTTCAGTTTGCAGATCCCCGAATTTGATTGGCAAAGCTATAGACCCCAGAACTTGCTGGCAATTTTGGTTGAAGCCTTGAATGACAATCCTTTCCCTTGACAGGTGTCGGACATCCATTGACAAACTCTTCAGAGTTCGCAAGTTCATGATGTTCACTGAGGACCCCGGATCAATCAATATACGATTAATTCGATCTCCGTCGCTGTACCCGGTCACGTAAAGCGACCGATTATGCTCAGCCGTTCCCAGTAGCAAGTCTTCATCCTTAAATGTGACTGCGGCGGCATGCAAAGCGTGCTGGGCTTCTTTCATATTAATTTCCGCAAAGTGAGCCTGATACCGCTCGGGGTTTTGTAGAGCGTGAATGAGAACATCTCTAAGCTCCTTAGATAGGACCAAGGCGTCATAGATGCTCAGGAGAGACGGAAGCTTCCGGAGATGTGCCAAGACATTATAATCCGCCGAGGAAGGACTTATGTTTTCATCAGCCGGTTCTCTGCCATCTTCTTCATTAGCGACTTGTTTTTCCTTCCCTTTTGGGGCGTTGCCCTGATTTGGCGGTAGAGCCCTGCCGCTTCTAAGCTGGATTTGATTGGCCGTTATGGCGAGCTCCTCATCCTCTTCGGGAAAACAGAGCTCCTCCTCGGAGTCGCTGCCAAGATGGATGGCGTAGCAAGTCACTACTGGGATCTCTTCATTGATGTCTTCTTCTAACTCCTCCAGAATTTCAGCCGCTTGTATAGGGAAGAACTCCTTCAATTGAATCAATGTTCTTTCCTTTTGTTCATATTCTTCGAGGGAATCGATATATTTTTGAATGGTTGATCTCCCTGCAGACTCTTTTTCGCGCCGAGCTGCACTTTTCTTCTTCTTGAGCTTCTTGGATTTTGAGCCTGAAGGAGCCGCATTGGCAGCTGGACTGGTAGGCTTCTTCTGTCCTTCCCATTCCATCCTGGGCTCTTTCCGAATCAGCTTTAGCATCTTCTTTGTCTTATTAGATATGTGCGTACTCCACAGAGGCTGCGATGAGTCGGTTTCGTTTGTCGGGGCAGCGGGTTCAGCTGTCTGCTCCCAGAAGGCTTCAACTTCTGTCTGTATAAAGTTGGCGGTCGCAACTTGATTGTTCACCAACACGCTTTTGGACAGCTCGATCTCTCCAGCCTTGTACTGCTTCTCGATCCAGTCCTTGAAGATATAGCAATCCTCGATCGCATGGCTCACTACTCGGTGGTACGGGCAATACAGAGGATTGTCGGTCATTTTTGCTTCTTGGGGTCTTTTCGACTCTGGCAGTTGTAGGCCGTTGTTCAAGGCATCTTTAAATATCTTGCGAACCTTGTCCCTTCTGAAAGAGTAAACCTTGTTCTTTTTCTCCTCTAGGGTGGGCCCATCTCCTCCCGGCAATGGCTTTCGAGACCGGTTAGTTTTGGATTCGGCCGCCCTTCGCTTTTCTTCACTGTCGGACGCATTGAAGACATTGGTACTGCTGGAACTACCGCTTCTACGGTTGTCGTCCCGTTTGCTTTTCCAGGTTTTGTCTCTCTGAGAGTCCGGCGGGGACTCTTGCTTCGAGCGTTCCAGCATTTGAACTTTCTTGGTTAGCTCCTGAAATGTCTTGAGGCCCGCTGTACACAAGAATGGGACCATCCAATTACTGAGGTTCCCAATAAGAAGGCTGACGGACTGGTCCTGCTCCAGCGGCGGTTCGCACTTAACCGTGAGATTACGCCATCGGGCGATAAAGTCAGTGTTGCTTTCATTCCTCCCCGGCTTGGTCCTCACAAGGTCGGCAATGGAGATTTTATCACTGACGCTCATGAACCTTTGCCGGAACAGAGACTCCATTTGGGCAAAGGTAATGATGGACCCGTCTGGTATGCTCGCGTACCAGTCGAAAGCGACACCGGTCAGGCTGTTGACAAACTGACGAAGAAGGAGCGCGTCATTGCCCCCTGTATTTCCGCACGATGCTTTGAAGTGGGCGACGTGCTGATTTGCATTCCCCGTTCCATCAAATCTTCCGAACTTAGGAATGACGTAGCCGCTTGGGAACTCAATCAGATCGTACTGCGCGGGGTATGGCCGCCCACTACTGCCGATTTCTTTCTGAGCTTCAGCTTCGGCCACCAATGTTTTAACCTTGCTGGTGACCAAATCCATTATCCGATCCTGTGTTAGCGGGATAATGCTATCTGGGGCCAAGGCGTCCCCAGAAGTTGAGTGTGGCCGGCTTTCATGTGGCTCGAACAGTTTTGGACCCGAAGGAACAGGCATTGGCTGCCTCGGATTGTCATCACCCGGCTGATTAGTAGCGGCTTGTGCTTGATTGGGAGGCGCTCGAGCAATTTGAGCCGTAAGCTGCATCACAACATTTGTTAGGTCGTCAATTTTCGAATAGAACTTGGCCATCTCTTTATCCTTGCTCCTGAGCTGTTTTCGAAGCTCTTGAAGCAGCTCTTGCTCTGCGGTCCTGGGGCGGAAAGTCGGCTCTTCCTCGCTGTCTGAGCTTGACTCTGCATGGACCGAGGGGTCTTTCTGCCTATCATCCTCATCGAGAAGGTTTTCTTCATCCAGCGGGGGCGGCTGTTCTTGGGCAGCGGCAACCACATTCAGGCTAGATTGAGCTTGGGATGTGGTGGCCCCATCCTTGCTTTTGCTGCGAAGGTTGTCGCTGGGGCGCCCGCCCGCCATATAGACCGTATGGATGATATATCCGGCCGTCTTTCTATTATTGGCAGCTGATTTCACGGATTGCTGTCTTGACCCCCTTGTTTCGGTAGCTGGTAGTCGATTGAAGGTGGCTGGCCTAACCAGGTTCTTGAATGGTGCTGGCGCTTGTTTTCTGGGTTTGCCCCGCTGCTTTCGTGCGGCACAGAGCGCTTGAGAGACTCTTGAAGAGATAGTGTCGTACTTTTTCTGTTAGGGCGGGGACACGTCTCTTTGTGGCACTTTTCGGACCGCTGTCTTCTTGATTCTGGCGGTCATGGCGTTTTTCTGAACCCACTTCAGAGGCTCGAAGGAATTGCTGATTCTTACGTCCGACTCAGCCGTCATCACGGGGAAACCCTGCACTTGGAACTTCACATGATTCCATTTGGCCGAAGCCTTGTCCCTTTTGTTGGCTCGATACCTGAGCCGCTTCTGCCTTAACTTTTCTGTTCTAAGCACCTGGCAGACTTCAGCACTTTGGGAAGACGCCGCAGACCGGGCGACGGAGGGCTTTGGAGATACGCTCGATTGTGCGTTTGTTGGAGTCATCGCTTGAGCTCGTCCGCGACATTTGTTGTTGCCCTTCGCACCGGAAGTCTTGCCCCCAGCTAGAGCGTCAGGGAATCGTTCAGACACCATCTTAAGTTTCGGTTGTGGTGCCTTAGCAATCACAACATTCGGCCTCTTGCCCCTTGGGACCGGCTTGACCACCTGTTCCGCCGGGATTTCCGCCAGATGAGCGCTTCCAGCAGGGTAGATGATGACGGAGCCAAACTGGCGGGGCGGTTCCTCCCACTGTCGACTGCGGCTTGCAGGGAGAACCACACGAGCGTTGATCTTGACCACGTATGGAATCGGGGTCACGTTGGAAGCTGAATTCGTCTGGGGAGACATTGTCGTTGAAAGCTGATTGCTGCACGCAAAGAAAACATCATTTCAGTATAGGCAATCGATATGTATATTTATTGAGTTGGCATGAACGTTTAACCCGAAATATGGAAGGAGAGATTGGTCCCACCGGGCGTGCCAGAGATCTGTAGGGTTTTTTTCGTCACCCCATTGAGATGGGAATACGCGCGCGCTTGTCAGGCGTACTACAGATTCCCCCTGCCTAGGGTAGGCCGGGGTTTAATGATTGTGGGGATCCGAATCTCCGGCAGCCACGGACTAAGCTGCCGTTAATTACCCCTCGCCTTTGGGGCGAGGGAACCTCCGATTAACGGGTTAAACTGGTCATGCGAATTCAATGTGCAGTGTACGTGTGTTCTGTTCTGAAAGGGGGTTTTTGGATATATCGGGAGCCACGCAGAGTTTTTACGGGGGTCCCGCTACCCGGATAGCGGGCTGGGGGTCAAGGGGGCTAGCAGCCCCCTTGCGGGGTTCGGGGCAGCGCCCCGGCCCGAAAATTTTTTGGAGGGGGAGAATGTTGCGGAGTATGTGTATGTGTACATTTGTATACAAATGTATATATATATGTATATACATAAAAAGAGGGGGAAAAGGCATCCAAGGGATGCGTGGGGCAGCACCTTGGGCGCTGTGCGCTTAGGTGCTGTGCGCTCAGCGCGCGCGCGCGCCACGTGTCGGCACGCGGGCGCCTTGCGCACTTGCGCAAGCACGCAGGTGCGCAAGCGCGCGCGCCACGTGTCGGCACGCGGGCGCCTTGCGCACTTGCGCAGGTGCGCAAGCGCGCGCGCCACGTGTCGGCACGCGGGCGCCTTGCGCACTTGCGCTGCGCGCCGGAGAGGCACAAGAGGCTTTTAGCCTGAAAAAAAGGATTTCTCAAAGGAGAAATCAGAGAGGGGTCGGGCTCCTGAATGTGTTTTGGGTTTAATGGAAGTGGTTCTTCTTCTTCCTCCTGTCGCTTGCTGGATCTTGAAGATCAAGAGATGTGAAATCTCAAAATCTCTCCTTTTTAAGATCTGATGACAGATCCAAGTTCCCCTTTGTGGGTTTTGTGGTGGAAAACTATTTAGTTTTGAAAAAAGAAGAGTAAAACTCTTGATTTAATTCAAAAGAAAGAAGAAGGTTTTGGAACCTTGAAGAAGGAGGAAAGAGCTCAGCTCTGAAACTTTTTTGGAGAGAGAAAAAGTTGTTGAGATATTTCATTATCTTTGCCTTTATAGGCCATACATTTTACACATAGCCCTTTGGGCTTCACAAAATGGCATTTTGCCTATCCCATGGCTCATGTGCCATTTCTTTTTGCACATAAGCCATGGGCTTTACAAAAATTTGGCTTTATGCCTACTTTTCTTACATTTATCCATAAAATAAAATAAAAGAAATACAACAAAATTATTTATTACAAAAATTTTATCTTGGCATGGGGGGAGGCCGGCCGCTTCATGTTCGGGCTCGACCCGGGCATGGGCCTACTGGATCTGGGCTTGGGCCCACTTGGCTTGGGGTTGACTTTGATTTTGACTTGGTCAACCGGGGTGTAAATTTTTACCCCAACAGACGGCGTCGGGGGTGCGGCCGCCTACTGAAGTTTGCGACGAGCATTCGATCAGAATGTCGGGAATCTTGTTGAATTGCCCGACTTGATATTGAAAAGTGTTTTCGATTTTGAGACTAAAATGCGGGGTTTATAATTGTTAGGCATGTGATGTCTAAGGTATTCATTTGATTAGGCATGTGATGTCTATGCATATTGCGGATTCCAACTGTTGTAGTTTTACACTTTCTTTTCTGTGCCCGTAAGTGTAATATGTGATATCGCCGGTTTCGTTGCTATATGTCAACGACAATTGGGATGCGCATATTTACTTACGTTGATGACATGTGATGTTATGTGTTGCTGCATATGTTATATTGGATCGTCGTGTTTGAATAGCCGGGGGTTTTTATGTGAGATGAGTGTTTTTCATTTTCATTCTTGTAAAAACTTGTATGTAATATTCTTTTATTGGGGCGCTTCCAGGTTGCGGAAGATGTCACCCTCTGTATATTATTTACTTTTCCGCACTAGGATAGACCCAAGGAGGGGAGCACAAGTAACCGGGTTCTAGGGTCCAGTGGGAGACCATCTCGAGGAGTCGAGTCCGGGTCTCCTAACCCTAGAATTGGTAGGGTTGCTTGCCGCTCTCGTAGGGGTCTAGGGGTGTGGGTTTGGCTATTCATCACGACTGTGGAATCCGTGTTTTATACTGGCTCGTATTGAAAACACGGACGTCCTAGTATATCCAATATTTCATATGATTCTTCTACTGCGATATCTGTGATTTGATCATGTGATATGTTCTGTGATGGATACTTTATATAGTATATATGATATATTATATAGGCGTTACTTATGTTTTACACCCGCGCTAGCCCTGCCCCGCTCTGCCGTTAGTTACCTAACCTAACGGTGCACGAGGGGACATCGAGGCGAATGCGGATGGCATAAGTGTACGTCGTATTTATCTGTGATGTTTAGGTACTTAAATGATGGGACTTCATTAATGTGATTAATAAAAGAAAAAAGAAACCTAAGATGTTGTAGAATCGAATTTCAAAAATAAAACAGGTAGCTACAGTTCTTGCTTTGCACAGCGGTATATATGATATATCCTGCACCTTATTCGATAAGGAAAGGACCGAGATCCCTTCACCGGGAGTGACTCCTTTAGCAATAACTGGCAGATGCTACACACTCGGTTTGTCTTTTGATTGCTTTTAAGAGTTTTTACTTTGTACGGTGATATATATGATATATCCCGCACCTCATTCGACGAGGAAAGGACTGACGATCCCTTCACCGGGAGTGACTCCTTTAGCAAAACTAGAAAAGCCTCAAAAGCGCTCCATTTTAAAATCATTTGATTCTACAACGATACCAAGTTCATTACGCAATAGGTTTTCAGAAAAACCTGTCGTAGCCCTCCGTCATTTCAGATAAGTACTAGTTAGTATTCGTGCTGCGGTAGTTTGGCCTCCGTCAAGGCGTAGTGTACGGTAGCTAACTAGTGCTTATCTGCTAGCATATGATGCGATTGGATTAGGGTATTCGTACGGCGTTGTTTGGCCTCCGTCAAGGGTCGTGCGGGTGGGTTTAATTCAATCAGGAAATGACGGGTTGAACTTGACTAGCGGACTATGGGTAGTTTGGCCTCCGTCAAGGTCATAGGACGCTAGGGGCAAAATTATCGAGAATTTCAAGTGTTGAAATTTGCAATGAGATTGCATACCTTCTATGAGATAGTTGGATCCCGATACCCACTGCGAGTAATTGTTACTCCTGGGAGAGTTTTACACATTATAATTAGCCGATCAAGTAGGTGTCTAGAAAGGTGTTAACGAGGTTACACCTCAGGGAAAACGAGGTTTACATTAATTAGGTTCGTGCGAAAGCACGGGGGACCTCCCTCAAAGTGCCGACACTGGCCTGGCTGAAAGATTGGCGAACTTGTAGTGTGTAATTAATCCCGGCTAGTCTTTCCTTTTAGGGTTTGAAGGAAGATTTGATAATAACAGTGGGAGCCATCCTGATTAGATAAAATAATAACCAATCTGATCTTGCAAGAGCGCACGCTGAGTGTTTTCTTCTCTCTCTCTCCAGGTAGCGACCATATCACGCCTTAATCAAGATAATAATACGGAATATTGACCGAACCCGCTTGTTATACTGAGCTGGGGAACGTTGATCCCGCTCCAACTTATAATTGTTATAAGACAGAGCAGGAAATTGGGGAATACCAGATTTCCCGTGCCGCCCAAACGAAGAGAGTGCATGCTGATGCATCATCTTCGGGTGTGTTCGTTACAAAGAACTGTTTCTCTGTATCCTCTACGTCCTGGGTATGTGATACCAGATCAGGATCCCAGATATGTAATCTGTTACATAGGGCTACAGAAAGGTAGAGAACTGAGAACGGGTGATAAGTTTCATGAGGCAGAAAACGGGGCAAGTGTTGCAGCGAAGTCTGTTGGTCACTGTCACCCTGTATTCCAAATACATTGATTCTGAACAAATGTTATTAGATACCGAACCTGATATACAAAATCATATCAATCTCTTTATTAGTAAAGAAATGATAAAATTTTGTATAGTTGGATAATGTTTTGAACATTACCTATATCAAAAGTTGATCGGTTCAGGCATGTTATCTAAAAGCATTGATGTTCTAAATCAAACTACAGTTCTTTAGTATACGGAACACACACAAGAGGAAGAGTTCAGAAATGAACGAATCCTAATTGAGGCATTATAGACTAGGTCATATCAATGCGACCCGACTAGCTGAAGTTACATGTAGATGCATATTTAAATCAGTTTGAATTTACATCTTGTGAAACTTGCCAGTCATGTCACAGAGATAAGATGACCATAGCTCCGTTTACTGGAAACAGAGAAAGAGTTAGTGAACTCTTGGGATGATACATGTTGATGTATATAGGTCCCCTGTCTACACATACCAAGACCGGTTCTTTGTACTTCATTACATTCTCTAATGATCTCTCAAGATTCAGACATATGTTCCTGTTGAAACACAAGTCCGAACCTTTTGAGATATTCACAGAATATAAGTTAGAAGTAGAGAACCAATACGTGTATAAGTATTATGTCCTTTGATATGATCAAGGAGGAGAATACTTGAGCACGGAATTCCTGGACCATTCTAAAGGAGAATGAGATTCTCTCTCAGCATTACTCCTCCGTATACACCATAGCACGATGGTATATCGGGGCGGAGCAATCACACCCTATATGATATGGTGCGCTCTATGATGAGTACTACTGAGTTTCCTAATTTCCTTTTTGGGAGTTATGCACTCGAGAAGCTGCATACCTATTGAAAAGGGTTCGATCAAATCAGTTGCCTACCACTTCATATGTGATATGGAAAGGGAAGAGCCCATATCTTAAGTTAGTTAAGATTTGGGGTTGTCCGGCCTATGTCTAAAAGCAAAATCCGGACAAGCTCGAGGCAAGGTTAGTTATGTAGAACTGGAAAGGTTCCATCTATACAAACTACAACAGATGATTTGATGAAAACCAAAGCATTCAATAGCAACCAACGAACCTCAGCCTCTCCGCCGATCTAGTAGGGTTTCTCACCCACCTGAGAGATACTTCGGTTCCTCTATGACAGTGGGAGCGAGGACTGCATCATGAGATGATGACCCAACTAGTTTCGACCTGGCCATCAGGAGTGAGACTCTGTAAGAATGACTGGATGCTTAGCGATCTGAGATGGAAT